>OX438955.1:2657669-5078900 GCA_949316185.1 Pyrausta nigrata | reverse complement strand
ATTAGTAAAATGAAGGTGGTTTTATCGCTGGGAGCGATCTCTTCCAGACAAACTTCAAATGGATGAGTTTCTCTGGTTATAAAATCAGTATCTACCATATAATTATTAAGTCGTTTCCTCAATATCTTAATTATTCAAGTAAATTTAAAGATTAGAGTTATAACTCTCAATGTGCAAGTAATTCTTGTTTCGATTGCAGTCTATTTACTTATGTTTTATGAACAAATAAATAAAACAATCACTTATAAGTCTCGATAAGAATATAAGTACACTGTAGTTAACCAGAACAAAATTAGGCGTAAATATTAAACAAATTAGTTACATATGACAGCACATCAGGTTACCCATTTTCACATGGTCAAAGTGAGGTAGTCTAACCTGCGGCCATGTGTACTTCTAAGAAGTATTCTTTATGATGCAAAAGCATTATTCACCAGACCGCAAAAACGTACCTTATATCTTTGTTTCAAGTGCTGCTTTCCCTCGCATCGCAACGGGGCAGAGTACCTAGTTCTAGAATGGTCCGGGATCCGCTGGCTCCAGGAGTTGGTGGAACACTGGAAAAAACACGAACGCGGAGCCCTACCTGGCCTCATCGAGTTCACCGTCGTCATCTACATAGCAAGTAAATTTGGGTTTTTTGGCATGAATCTTAAAGTGGTTTATAGCTTGAGTGACTTTTGAGACCTTACTCCGGATGACGAGAAGTCTGTATTTTCGACTATAGCCGTCCCTATCGGTCAAGCCGTGCTGGCTTGACTTGACGTGACTGCAGGAACGAGCGTGATAGCATAATTCCAAGATATGGACGGCGCCCATCCGGAAGGCCTTTGATCGTATCTCATCATCTGTGGTCGTAACTGAAAGGACTAAATCTGTAAACCGTGGTCTATTTAATGAAGTAAGAAAATATTATTCGAAAACCAACTAGCCAGCACGTGTAACACACGAAAAAAGATGCATTTAAACAGCGGGCTTGGCTGCACAACATTTATTTGCCATTCAAAATCTATAACCAGATAGAATATTAATGCAATTTTCTTACTGCGACGAGTAAACGTTTAACTATCGGCGATTTTCTCGACCAAGAAACGTAAAAAAGATATAAATAAGTACATTCCGTGTTATTTAAAGAGCTGCATACATAAAATAATGTTGATCGCTGACTGTTCACACTGGCCGGCGAGAACTCGCCTCACTAGTTTCTAGCTGAGCAACAGATCTATCAAAAATGCTTACACTGGCGAACAACTGACAGTCAATTCTATTCCAAATTCATATCGCCGGTCGCCCAAGAACACTCGCTTTAATAGCCGAGCGATAATTCGTTTCCAATTTTTAGCTCTAATCGCCTCCCGCCTATAGGTGCTAGTCGGACAACTGCCTAAATCTCTGGTAGGTACTATAGTCCGTGCCATTTAACGGTGCATAAAAAGTCATTGACCCGTCACCCCTGCAGACCGTCACCCGTGTACCACTGCACGCCAGTATGCAAAGCGCGGCGACCCTAACTATAAGCCGTAGCGATATTAATCTGTCTAACAAATAAACCTCGGTACGGGTTGAAATTGAACCCAAAAATCAAAAGTCGTAATAATCGCTAAAAAGACAAATGATACGTGTCACAAGGTTTTAGCTGTCAAGGTTAACGACCTTTTATGCACGTTTATCTGGTACGTACTATACTTTGGCTTTTCAGCTTAATTATAATGATCAGTAAGCAAAGCAATCAATGTTCTGTCATTACTGTGTTCTCTTTTGAGCTATTTGTAATTTTTTTTTGAAATCATTGTACCTATATCTGCTGAATTTGCTGCTAAGTTTGCGTGCTAGCATTTTAGCGGGCTTTTTCTGTACACTGAAAAAAGTTATTGGTTAACAGTAACCAACATTTGGCTACTAGTAGGCCATAATCTAGAGACTTGCGAACTTTTGGTAATCAGTAATAAACTAGTTTTGTAATAACCAGAAGATTGTTTATATTTAACAAGAATTGACTTCCCTACAACGAAACCTTTATCTAACAAAACTAGTTTGGTTGATCCTTTTTTTCAGTGTAGGGTTTTTTCTTGGAGCATCAT
This sequence comes from Pyrausta nigrata, assembly GCA_949316185.1. Classification (NCBI taxonomy): domain Eukaryota; kingdom Metazoa; phylum Arthropoda; class Insecta; order Lepidoptera; family Crambidae; genus Pyrausta; species Pyrausta nigrata. Next base: position 5,076,819 of record OX438955.1, on the reverse strand, counting down.
ATCTGAAAGTTCTGATTACTCCGTTTTCTGTGCTTCTGGCAGGTTTTTTAGCTCACAGTGTAATGGTAAAATAAATAAAATTGATTCTTAAAAATCACCCTATTCGGGAGTAATAGGAAAGAGAATTAATGTTATTATTTATATTTGAATTAATTAATTGAAAAATAACAATCGGGATTTCTGCCAACTATGTAGGTAGACAACATTTGTTACCTTTTATGTTTAACAGTTTTTGAACATGTTTATTGCAAAAAGCCACTCCTAGGGAGGACTGTGAGGAGCCAGTGGTCCGCACAGGGGTGCGGGCCACTGGCCACACTCTAAAGTAATGTTCCAGTTATATTTCAGTGAACAGTTATATTTCACAGCGCTATTTGTCATTATTAAGCCAACAATGCTGGTTGCAACGAGTGCTGGTTGCATACAATAACCACTAAAACTTGTGTTTTGATATAAAAGTTAAAAGCGCATGTTTTTTTTTAAACATCAAAATTTGTTTGCTTTTGTGGTGGTAATTTGTTTTTTAATAGAATTTTATTAAAATATGATATTGGGTTGTTGTTAGGAAATTTCAGTTAGGCTAGTTATTTCGGAAGGGCACATTATTTACTTACTACCTACATAAGTATTATTTTGCTTTAATTTAATTATTTTTAAAGTCTACATACTGCGAAATGGTATAATATAATATAAAAATGAAATGGAATAAAAGACCGGCAGTGACTCTGGGTAGCAGATGAGTGGATGCTTCCAATGGGAAGCCACTCCGTATGCAGTACCGCTTAAAGGTACACTTCTGAACAATGCGGCTTGCGGCTCCGGCTCGCCGCATGCGGTTCCGAGGAGCAGCGCGGCTATCATGGAACTATAGAAGTCTATGGAATGGCTGCATGCGGCCATAACGCGTCGCTCGGAAAGGGTTCAATACACTCCCATATTTCCATGATAGCCGCGCGGCTCCTCCGAGCCGCAAGCCGAAGCTCCGAAGTGTACCTTAACACATTTGCTCATAGTTTTAGGACTGATTACACATATAAACGGAAAAAAACATATTGCTCGAAAACCATTGAAAACTCTATCTATTCTGTAAAGTAAAATTATTAGATTTCAAGTACCTAATTATAGTTGTTAAAATAATAAATACAATAAAAATCGAAAAATATCAGCATGATAATCAACTGGTATTTTTGTTACATAATAATACATGCATGCACAGAGAAAATTAATATATATGTAGGTACTTTGGATTCGTGTAACTATGAATAATAGTTAACACTTTGCCGGAAGATATTGAAATAGAAACTTGCTTGTTTAATGGATGATATTGCCGAGATCTTAACACCAAGTTTTAAAGTCCTCTGACTCTAGGAAAACACGTGCTTATTCTGACAAATATTAAACTTCTATTTCTTGAAATGCTAGTTAATATAGCATGAATGGCAAAAGAATAGTTGTTTTGATCAGTTGCGACTTGTAGGCACAAATTTAGTAAGTTATGACTTGTGCCTTAAAATATATAATAAGGTTTTGTTTTTTTTTTAACCAAGAAAACATAATAATTGTAATTTTTGCACGCAGTTAGTAAAGATATATTATATTCAGAGTATAATTCAGTAACTTACTACATCAGAGCATGCGTCAAATCTGGTAGTTCTGAATTTTGGCAGATAAATATAGGTAATCCAAGTTTGTAACCTCGAGCGTCGAACGCAACTTTGTCAAAAATAGAAATAGCTTACATACCAAATTTCAGCTATCTAGGACTTCTGAAATTATCTTTAGAACTTTTCCCATAGCGAATAGAACCGGTTTTCGTTGCACGTACTTGTAACTACCAATAAATTTAAAATCAACTCAGCTCAAATTACAATAGATATCGCTACTGTGGGGTAGAAAGGTCGTAAAAGCCATAGAAGGTTTATTGCTTTTACGACCTTTCTACCCCACGGTAGCGATATGTTAGTAGATGACTGTATCATGTTGAATATTATTTATGCCTTACCATTACCGCTGGTAACGACCCGCAGAATCAGCATAGTTATTTGTTTGCACCGATGTCCATTTGTCATCGATGGTTGGCCATTTTTCTTGCCAAAGGTCACAAATGGGTCGAATTACCGAATAATACAGTTTTGTGTGCTGACTCTCCGTAGTAATGTAATGATTTATCAAATAATTACCTAGGTCTCTACTTACCATTGTTAGGATATTATTGTTATTAGCAATAATGAAATGGACTATAACTGCCATTAGATATCAAAGAATGACACTTCAACGGGGCATTTATCGAAAGAACCGCGGTCTATTAAACTAAAACAAACGTACACCAAAATTATTAGATACTTATAATAACAATATCAATGAATATCACTTGAAACCCCTTAGGGTACAAAAGCTCTCAAATATCATGTACTGTAATCCTATAGCAAACCCTTGAAAATCGTCTCTTTAAAAAGCCCTTTAAAGGAATGGGCAAAAAGATCGAAAGCGCGTTTCACCGTTTTAGTAAAGTAAATTTAATTGATCATTATCAAAGTCATCTTTAAAAAATAATGTTTTTTCTATATTTTTTCTTAATTCTTCTGGTGCGGTGGTGGTGAGGTGCTTGTGGCGCAGTGGTGACAGCGCTTTGGTAGTGATACCAAAAGTTAAGTAACCCACGGCGCGGTCGTTTGGATTGGATGGGTAACCATTCCGACCATTTAAGTGACGTCCATGACAAGCATCTCCGTGCTTCGGAAGGCACGTTAAGCAGTTGTTCCCGGCTAATATCTGTGGTATTAGTCGTTAAGCCTAGTCAGAGGCCCTAGGGCGGCTTGATAACTTCTGTCAGTAAGGTTTGTCACTTGCCTTACATACACCTCTCCACCAATCCGCACTGAGCCCGCGTGGTGAAGTATGGCTCGTTCCTCCTCATAGTTGAGGTGAGACCTTTTCCCAGCAGTGGGATCTAATAGGCTGACTTATTATTATATGTATTATACTTAATTCTCCTATGATTGATTATTCAGTTATATCTAACTAGCTTATCTGCGTATACGTCCGCCCTGTTTATTTCTACTATCATTAAAAAAAAACAATATAAGCTAATTCAATTAACACTTTTTCTGTTTATACGAGTTTTATTTCACCATATAGGTACCTACTCACGAGGACCAAGATCATCTGAAATTGGTTGGACGATACGTCACCAATTTCAATTTGGTTCGTCTTAATGAGTTAAGGTGTTCTTATTCTTTCCAACATAAAAGACACGGAATAGAAAAATATTTGCAGAATAAAATTTAAATGTTTAACGAGCCGCTGAGCTACGCTTTGTTAAATAAGATGCACAATACTAGAGAAAATTAAATCTTCGTTATACTCAGGATAGAGCAAATAACGATTCTAAACAATATTTTTTTATTTAGATCAAAGCAGGCAGACATACTTACTCCGTTACGTCTAGGTAAACTACTTAGGAAAATTTTAGAATTCTTTCAATATTTTTTTTCATAAAAAGATGTTGATAAAGATCAGCCTTACTCACATCCATTCTGGTCCGCAGGTCTCATCTGGGCCGAGATCCGGTCCCTCTGGACCGGGGGCCTGGTGGAGTACATCAGCGACCTTTGGAACATCGTGGACTTCATCACCAACATGTTCTACATCGCTTGGATCAGTCTAAGGGTGGCCGCGTGGTATATCGTGCAGGTAATTAGTGAATAATATTAAAAATCTACAAGCAGATTTAACTCGCCGCTTGGAGGTTGGCTTGCATGGCCTCCTAAAAAGTACATGGCTTCAAGACGAGACATTGTCCTGTCAAACCCCACATAAGACCCACGGGCGAGCCGATATCAATACATTTTCTATTGTGTCTGGAATAGCGATTGGCGATTATTACTAAATTGTTCGAATGGTCTCTGTAATCGAATGTATTCGATAAGCAACCGTAGTCATTCGATTATCCTTCGATTATGCGGCGAGCAATATCGGAGCGCGCGGTGCGCAGGCCGTACTACTAACGAATGAATCGTCATTCGTCGCGTCGATTAATCATTCGTTCTCTGCCTGTCCTGTCGCGGCAATTCAATTGAATGCATCAAAGGGCCGAGTATAGATTATTATTCAATTGTCGATTATTATACGATTATATTTTTTCCGAATTACTAAATCGACATAAATTTGATAGTTTGAATGGTCGACTGTCGATTCATTCGATTATTTTTTTTTCGAACAATCGCCCATCGCTAGTCTGGAAACATGATACGTGAACGTTTAAATGGTCTGCTAAGACTTGAAAGGCCTATGATGAGCAGATTTTAGATTCGTATTCGAAAATCTGCTCATCATAGGCCTTTCATAGCCACCATAACAAACCTTCACGATACCTATATCGTGAAGGTTTGTTATCTACACTAATATTATAAAGAGGAAAGATTTGTTTGTTTGTATTGAATAGGCTCTGAAACTACTGAACCGATTCATACTGGGCCTGGCGTTTAACATGGAGAAATCTTAAAAGCTGTAGTTAATGAGTTAGGAAATTGGGAATTTCATGATACATACAAATAAGTTTTTAAACGAAAAAAACCCACAATCTTAACTGATGTTAGCATACGTCTTTATATGGGGTTTAAAGCTATCTCTGCTTGCTCATCTATTTTAGATTTTTTCAAAAAGTCTACATACCTTTATAATTAATTTTCTAAGTAGAAAGTGCCATAGTGATAGTGTAAGCATAGCTTTTCTTATTATCTATATTTACAGAGTTTCATAAACAAATGACTATAAAGACCTATCACACGGAATAAGGAAAGATCAACATTCTTCATTAATTTTATAAAAACAATACAGCTTTAACAATCTCATTAAAAGCAGCTGTAGCGTCCACACATCCTCGTTGATGCTTCCTGACACGCCGGTAATGGCACGCTGGAAGTGCGACACGAAGCTTAATAATACGTAGATAAAACAACTAACAAGAGCTCTTAAGCGAAGGATACGATGTTGTCATTTCAAAACCCATGTGCAGGAATTTTGAACTTGAATGTTACAATTGTATTCAATGCGAGCAAGCACGGGAAAATGCAAGTGCGCTATCAAATAAATAAGCTTGAGTTATATCATACCTACATTTTTGAGCGTTCCGCACCTCAATAAAGAAAAAAAGCGGGCAAGTGTAAGTCGAAGTCGAGCTCCGAGGGTTCTGTACAAACAAATGTGTTTTTAAGCTGTAACCACAAATCCGCGGTTTTCGGATTTTTTTCCTAACTTTTGCTGTAAGACCTCCCTTCTTGCCAAATTTCATGATTCTGAGTCTATGATCGTACGTTTTTTAGAGTTTTATTTCTTTTGATGGCTCAATCTTTGGATTGCGTTAAGTAAGAAGCTTACAGATTCAAAGGACCGTAGACAAAAGTTATTTAATGTTAATGTCAACTTGATCCCTCCACGCGTTACTGAACTGACAAAAAAGTGATCTTTTAAGAGTTATTTTTTCCTTTTGAACCCTAAAAACAGCGCATGGATGAATCAGTCAAAATTACGGCTGTCGTCATCGGCCTATGAATATATAGTCCTGTGCATATTCTAGGCTACGTTTAATCTCAATAAGATAATAGGTACATCCAGAGATACAAGCTGACCTGTCTTCACCATACGACATTTCACAAATAAGACAAGGTCAAGATTACTAAATTGCGATGGAACCATTTAGTAACACAGAGTCTACGCAGATGAAGTCGCGGGCAACAGCTAGTGTGCTTTAAAATAGAAAATGTTTGGGTTAAGCTAACAAATAACGCGAGCAATATGATTCGCCGTCCTTTAGTTTCGGGAGTGAATGATGGCGCAAACAAACGCCATATTTTAGCCGCGAAAAAACGTGAGCGATTAGTCATACGAGCATGATGGCGGAAACATGAATCTCCAAATCATTACGATCGCGTGTGGGAGATTTTTTTTTACATAGATGACATATATACACGTTTCAGTATTTTTTTTATATGATATCAAAGACACTATTAAGATATTTTACTAAAAGTCCCGACTTTCAAAACCGACCTTTAAAAAGTCACGGTTTCACAAAATGCCGTTCTGACGAAATAAAACTCTGCTGGTGTAGTATTTTTATTTTATTTAAATTCTACCCGCACTAGATTAATAAAAATTATACGTCCTAATTAGCCTTAGACTAGCTTAAAGTTAAATTTTGTTTAAGAAAAATAAATAATTTTTTATTATTATTATCACATTATTGGCTCAGCTTTTTAAAACACCCGCAATATGCAATATGGCAAATTTTTTTATTGCAATAATTTTCAGGGAGACAGTTTTGTTATTTTATCCGGGTGCATTAAATGCTGCCAAAGATGAATACGGGGAACGTGCAGAGTCGTTTGTTCTGATAAGTGCCAGAATCAGCACATTGCGTTCTTATAGTCAACTGAGTTCATTCAACATGAGTGTTCACTCTGAGGGCTAACCACCAATTTCAATTTCAGCGTGACTACAAAAGCGGAATGGACCCCTGGTACCCTCGAGAGCGCTGGGACTCCTACGACCCTATGCTGCTCTCGGAAGGTGCTTTCGCTGCCGGCATGATCTTCTCCTACCTTAAACTGGTGCACATCTTCTCCATCAACCCGTACCTTGGGCCTTTGCAAGTGTCTTTGGGAAGAATGATCCTGGACATCATCAAATTCTTCTTCGTTTACATGCTGGTGCTATTTGCGTTTGGATGTGGTGAGATTATGGTTCTATACTGTTGAGATGAGATAGATAAATGTAACGAAATTATTTAACGCCTTGAGTATCATAAAGATGCCTTCGTCCCTATAATGATTACCTATTGTGTCTGGTGATGTGATACTTGAAGGATTAACCAACTTATCGAAGACAATTTCCTATGTCTACCGAAAGTCGCCATATAGAATGTCACGACAGCAAACACTACTATTATCAACGCGTCTTACCATATACCCAAGTTTACAATTGACAATATATAAAAAGCCGGTAAACCTAAATCAATGGTTAATTTGACATTTTCCTATAGAAGAAAATAATATGTCGAAATATTGAACTTGACCATTAGGTTCTACAAATCGATGGTCCCCTGACACCACGACATGACTAGAATACCTTTTTTAACCCATTCTAAAACAACATTGATGATTTGTTCAGGTCTGAACCAACTGATGTGGTACTACGCGGAGCTGGAAAAGAACAAATGCTACCACACCCCGAACGGAATGCCTGACTTCGACACCCAGGAGCGAGCCTGCACCATCTGGAGACGATACGCTAAGTGAGCCTTTACGCCTATAACACACCGAGATACGCAAGCGAAACGCGAAACCAGAACATAGAATCCGCTTCGTTTCCATTCCGATTCAAGTCGTGTACACGACGTGAATTGTCTGTGCATCCATGCCATTTTTTTGCCAAACATTAACGCTGTCAGAATTTTGTAAAACTTACGAATTTGTCGTGAATCTTAGGCGAGCTGAGTTCGTATTGTTTTCGTTCTGTTTGCTGTGTGAGATCCATGATGAGTCTATGGTGAAATGCACCAATCACAATCGTACTAGATGACAATTCACCGTTATTTAAGTGCTTCGCGTCGCTTCGGTAACGTTTTGCTTTCGCGGCAATGTGCTAAAGGCGTTATAATTATTTTTTGATAACTTTGATCTCTTCGTTATTTCAAACTTAATGGATATAGAAATTAAACCATAAAGATAGACATTCGAAGGAATAGCTACCTCAATATCTTATTCTATGCCACATATGTAACGTAGAGTAGTAATAGAAAGTAAGAGGTAATAATGGGAGTAAACTACCTTGGTAATAGCAAATGCAGATATACAATGGCTCTTTGAAAAGACTGCCTATTTTATTACATGTTTCTGTGTAAATTGCTTTGTTGTTTCTTTTATACTGTGCAATAGATCTATACATGTATTTTTGTAAGAAGCCTGAAGTTGTATAGGTAGGTATACAATATTCAAATTGCAAGTGACTCGTTCGCATAAGTAATACCTAAGTATATACCTACCTAAGTTCAGAAAGGTTGGTATTTCGTTCAGTATATTACCAAGGCATTTTTTTTTGTTGTCTACAAAACTATAACAAATTGGTGTATCGGAATATTTAGCGCTGAATTTATCAATATTATCATATCTCTTCTTTTCTTCTTAGCCTATTCGAGACGTCCCAATCCCTCTTCTGGGCGTCATTCGGCCTGGTAGACCTGACGACCTTCGAGCTGACCGGCATCAAGAGCTTCACGCGCTTCTGGGCGCTGCTGACCTTCGGCTCGTACTCCGTGATCAACATCATCGTGCTGCTCAACATGCTCATCGCCATGATGTCTAACTCCTACCAGATCATCTCAGTAAGCTTCGCGATCTTTAGTTTTAAGAATTTCTAAAGATGTTTCTACTAATCTTAACGTTGCGCATAATAACACCTTCTCATTGCTATAATGTCCAACTCCTACCAGGTTATCTCAGTAAGCTTGATGATCTTTGCTTTGTGAATTTTAAGGATGTTTCTACTAATTTTAACAGCACGCATAACAATCAGTTGAAAAACTATATAATATTTTGGCTTTGGCATTGTTTATAAAATATACTTAAAACTGGCACGTTAGCCCCTTGAAAAAATTTACTACCAGTTTCCATTGTATGAAATGTAATACTTTCTATGTTCTTATCGCTTTTTTTAAGCCGACCACGCAGTGGTCATTACGTCATTACTGCTACAGTAGATTAGTATACATTAAAAGTGTTACCAACATCATTAATATCACCCAGGAACGTTCGGACATGGAGTGGAAGTTCGCCCGCAGCAATCTCTGGATGTCATACTTCGAAGACGGCGACACGGTGCCCCCTCCCTTCAACATCATCCCCACCCCGAAGCACGTCGGCTGCTGGATCAAGCACTGCTTTGGGAATAGGGACCGAGGGTCTATTATAGTGAGTATCAGTACTTTCAACTGATCATCAAAGAGCGTCGGTGGCGCAGTGGCTAGCGGGTTGCCTCTCATGCGGGAGGAGCCGGGTTCGATCCCACATGCCGCCACCTACCAATGACTTTTTCCGAGTACATTAGTTGTCTCACTACCCGATGTGTCGTACGGTAAGGGAAAACATAGTGAGGAAACCTGCACATTCAGGGGACTCTGGTCAAGTTCCCCTGTTAACAGGGTCGCAAAGGTCAGATGGCAGTCGCTCCACTGTAATTACCCGATCCGCCACATCCTGGATCATGGTCAGCGGACCCAGGGTTCTCGCGTGCGAGTGCACAACCGGGATAACGCTCGGATGATGATGATCAGTACTTAAATCTGAGGCATTACCCTGAATGATGATGACTGTATTTTCAAGTCTAACCATCACGCTTGTCTACGCTGTCATGCTAACATGAATGTTATGGACGGCTGCAGTCAAAAATATGGACATCGTCATCTTTGGAGTAAGACCTCTAGTTTCAGCATCCATGGTGATGGAAAATGAAACCTTGCCTTATAGTACTTAGAGCAGGCCTGTGTATCTTCCCGCGTAGGTAGCAAAAACGTACCTACGCGCGGCGACCCCTTGATAAGGGACTAAACAAGTTGGGTGTCGCTAGCTGGCAGCGACACGCTCCCGCATTTTATTCATCGGCGGTGCGCGACACTAGGTTGCACGAGCGTGAATAAAGTCCTAGAAAGATGCGCTAGATGGCGCAAGTAGCTTCTTGTGGCAGTCAACCCTATCGCGTTGCGTGATAGTACGTCACTGAATAGGTTTAGTGTATTATGAATCATGTTCCAGAGTTATAAGAATGAAATGATCTTGCAATGTATTTCTGTAGGTGTCTACACGAAAATGTGCTTGAGCCAGAGGCGAACTGAATTACACCATATCGTTAACAACATTGAGTCGATATTTCTTTAAATTTCATTGCAAAGTCATACTTCTGTACGGAGTAATAGTACTTATTCTGTGCTTAGAGGCAGTTTTTTGGCTTAGATAATATCGTTAGCATTTTACTTAATATACGTAAGATCAGCATGACTTTTAATTTTCAACGTAACGTTTATCTGTGAACGAAAACAAATTTTATTGTTAACTGTTAAGTGTTGATTCAGAATGGAACACAGGTCGAGTTGTAACCGTAGTTTTAAAGTTCATTAAAAAATACTAAGTAATAAACATGCTAAGACGACCTCCGTGGTCGAGTAGCCCGCATATCGGTTTTCAAGGTGTCACGGTCGCCATCTCTGAAAGTCCCGGATTCAATTCCCAGTTACGTCAATATAGAAATCCTTATTCTCATATTGTCTCGGGTCTGGGTGTTGTGATACCACTGTTGTTTTTGATTTCCATAACACAAGTACTTTACTTTGGGATCAAAGCAATGTATGTGTTCTTGTCCAACATTATTTAAAAAAATCATTTGCTCCAACCCAGAACAAATCCCGTGAGAAAGCTAGGCAGCAGCATGAAGCGGTGATGAAGGTCCTCGTCAGGAGATACGTGACCGCCGAACAGAGGGCCAGAGACGAGGTTGGAGTGACGGAGGATGACGTCATGGAGATCAGACAGGATATCTCCACGCTGCGCTTCGAACTGATTGACATTCTTCATAACAATGGCATGAAGACGCCAAGGATAAATCTACAGGATACAACTGGTAAGTTTTTTTTTGCTTTTTTTTTATTTGGGATGGGTTTGCTATTGACTCTAGTCTAAAACAGACGTGGCGTACACAGAGTCGATGGTGGACTGAGCTTACTCAGACAGAAGGTTTTGGCACTCCCACTCACCACCGAACACAGCAAGCTGCTTGGCGCCGGGCTCCGGTGTGGCACTATAGTCCGTGCCATTTAACGGTGCATAAAAAGTCATTGACCCGTCAACCCTGCAGACCGTCACCCGTGTACCCGATACGAATCTGTCTAACAAATAAACCTCGGTACGGGTCGACCTTTAACCCAAAAATCAAAAGTCGTAATAATCGCTAGTTAGAAAGACAAATGATACGTGTCACAAGGTTTTAGCGGTCAAGGTGAACGATCTTTTATGCATCTTTATCTGGCACGTACTATACCAGGCGGCACCTAACGGAGCCTACCACCGCTGTTAGAATCGTTCAGCCGCCATTTCAAACTGAAGTTTGTGATTTGTGTGAAGTTTTTGCCCGGGGTGAAATACTAGAAGGTAGTTCCTTCACCACCCCACCCAAGGCAGGCATTTAGACATTTAGATTTAGATTTTTGCAATTTCTTCAGTTCAGAAATTAAACTAATAACTAGCTAAACTGAAGAACATCTATAGGTGCTTCAGTTTTTATCCGGCTCAGTACTGCAGCAAGCACTTACCTACAAATATTCGTCTAGTGACTTACGTCCTCGGTAGCCCATTTGGAAGAGCATTCTCTGGAATAACGAAGAGAAGGTTTGAGTCCTATCTAAAGATGGTCGGTGTATTTTGTGTGCAATATTTACAACCTTGAACATTTACTTTTTAGTGGCCGGCAAGAAAGGAAAGGTGATGGAGAGAAGGATCCTGAAGGACTTCCAGATCGGCATCGTGGAAGGCATCATCAAGGACGTCATTTCTAAGGAGAGCAAGCCCAAGGACGTCTTCAGCCAGATCGCTAAGGCTATCGTCAGGCGAGGAAGCACGGATAGGTGAGAAGTTCAGTCAGAACACAATTTTGTAAGAAATCGTCAATTAATTAGAGTTCATATGAAGTCCTCGATTTGGTTGCCTTAATTTGAAACTGTAGAATAGATTTCATCTTGTCTAGACAGATAGAAACACTTTTGCATTTCCCAAAGCAGACTACCCCAAATGACTGCAAGAACGCCTCTATTCCCTACGTAATAAAAGCTGTTTTCTTCACATGGGTAACCTGACGTGCTGCTGTACATATTTTTTTCTGATCGTTGTAGCAAGAAACGCGACTGGAACGCCGCGGTGCGAACCAATACGATCCGGCGTGATCCGATCGGCCGCACTTCAGACGCGGAGAACAGACGCAGTCGTCAATCTCTCAGGGCCCACATTCTTGAGAACGTCAGCGCTAGGACCATCGACCCACAGAAACTGCTTGGTAAGAAAGTGTGGTTTTGTGTAAGGCCATTTTCACCAACTGTCTTATAGGTAACTATGACTATAAGGCATTTGAGATCACGATCCGGCGCGATCCGATCAGCAAGTCCTCAAAGGCGTAAACCAAGTTAGATCTTTGAGAATGTCAGTGCGAGGAGTATCGACCCACAGATACTGCTTGGTAAGAACGTGTGGTTTTGTGTAGGGCCGACAAGACCGTAGGTGAAATTGGTCACCTACGGTCTTGTAGGTAACTCAAGACATTTGGGATCACGATCTGGCGCGATCCGATCGGCAAGTCCTCAAAGATATAATTGAACCAGGCGCAGCCTCCTCCTTCAGTTCCTCAGGGCCCACATCCTTGAAAACGTCAGTGCGAGGACCATCGACCCACAGAAACTGCTTGGTAAGAAAGTGTGGTTTTGTATGACTATGATCATTCACCAACCGTCTTGTAGGTAACTCAAGGCATTTGGGATCACGATGCGGCGCGAAAAATAGACGAAATTAAACCAGGCGCAGCCGCCAGTCCCTCAGAGCGCACATCCTTGAAAACGTCAGTGCTTGATGCCTTTTCACCAACCGTTTTGTAGGTAACTTAAGCATTTGGGATCAGAATCTGGCGCGATGCGATCGGCAAGTTCTCAGAGTTCCTCAGGGCGCACATCCTTGAGAACGTCGCTGCAAGGACCATCGACCCACAGAAACTGCTTGGTGAGAAAGTGTAGTTTTATGTGACTTAAGGTCATTTACACCAATCGTTTTGTAGGTAACTCAAGCCATTTGGGATCACGATCCAGCGCAATAAAAATTTCTTCTTATCCTTTGTAAATAAAAAGCATCTTCTCATTCTTAAGTGAAAAACAACTTTTATCACTTCCCAAAACCTTGTTTCAGAATACAATCCGAACCTCTCTGAAGTGACTCCGTGCACGAGGGTGGCATACGCCAAGTTCATGCGAGCCAAGATCAAGTCGGACTTCAAGGAGCGTGAGGACAAGCAAGGCTCGACTGACGAGTTAAATCTAGTAGACGAGGTCTTCGAGACCCCCAAGAGAGTAGACTCCAAGCGACAAAGCAAGAAAATACGTAAGTTAGATCACCCATACCTGTAGACTATAGATATTGTGTTAAACTGACAGCTGCCCTACATTTTTTAGACTCCCTTTGGCATTTGGGGGACTTTTGGGGGACTACAATGCTCTAAAATGTTCATAATAGGACTAGAATATTCATTTCCTTAAACTAAAAATGTAAAAATCATTTTCCAGAAATTATATTGTAATATATTAAGTATTTCAGTTAGTGTGCACAATGCGTAGCTTTGCAGGCTTCGTGATAAAAAAATAAATTTTGAATAAGTAAGTAGTAAATATTTGTGAGGACGTCCTCGCCATTAGGTACAAAACTTTGTTAGTAAACTACGTCACCTTATTCATTCCCTTTTCACGGATTTGAATGTGCCGAATCAGAGGCGCGTTACCGCAAGATCCAATTATAGTGAATTAGCTTGTTTACATAATTCGCCAACATTCCGCCGCAATCCAATATAGCTGACGACGAAACAATTAACAACAGTTTAACGATGTTAGTTAAATGGTTTCATGGCATTCTTTTTGTAGTTTAAAATTACATTATGTATCTACTTAGGCACTCCACTTAATGACAATCTTCGTTGTCAAGACGACCTCCGTGATAGAGTGGCTTGCATACCAGTTTTCAAGATGTCGTTATCTCTAAGGTCCCACTCAGGTTTAACCCCTGGTCTGTTCAATATATAAATCCATATAACTTTTAAAAAGAAACCAAAAATTCGCACACTGGTAGGATTTGAACCTACGACCTTTGGCTAACCAGGCCAAAAGCCAGTTGAATTTATTCTGTAAAGAATAACTACTTGGCCCACTGCCGTTGCAATGCAGCTCGGGTAGATGTCGCTGCCGTCACGCAATAAGTAAGACAAACAGACCTGGAATTTCACACGGTTGAATGAACTGCACAGTAGCTCAGTTGGTAAGAGCGTTGGCTCAGTTAGCCAAAGGTCGTAGGTTCAAATCCTACCTGTGTGCGAATTTTTGGTTTTTTAAATTAAACTTAAATAAATAAAAAAAACACCGTGAGTGTCAAAATATATTAAAAACTATATAAATCCATATTTTATATATTATTTTGGGTATGGGTATTGTGTACTACCGTTGTTTCCGATTTCCATAATACAAGTGCTTTATAGCTACTTACTTTGGGATCAGAGCAATGTATGTCATATATTATGTTATCTAATATAACTTAAATATTTATGTTTATAGCTACCTCGTTGGTCTAGTGGTCAGCACACTGGCTTCTGTCTAGGAAGTCCCGAGTTCAAATCCCGGGTTGGGTCATAATATGTTTTAGGGTTTTTCTGTCTTGAAATCAGAAACAGCTCGGAGTCAGGGAGCTCGTGTTACAACCCCTGTGAAGGAACAGAGAATGCACCGGTAAATGCGCACATATTTGTGCATTATAATGTTTTCATTTATGCATTGTTTGGCTAATCACGCTTAAGATAGGCCTTCGTGGCTCCCTTGAAGAAGACTGACTGCCGCACTCAGAGAAGTCAATTAAAGTCAATCCCTCATTAAGTCTCATGCCGTCCTTTTCTATTTCATTGACAAAGAAAATGACAGAACGAGACTTAATTATAGATTCAATTTAATTGAGGTCTCTGAGTGAGGCAGTCAGTTTTACTTATTTTAATCCTACTTATTGTTTGTGTTCTTAGGTAAATCATTCCGTACTACAACGCCAATCCCAGAAACCGCGGACGATGAGACTTTAAAAGATCATGAAATGACTGTTGAAGCTGACATTGAATCCAAAGGTGAGTATACTCAACTCTTCAATTAATCCTTTTTAAATTGATAAGGAGGAATTAAACCGATGTCTTCTCTTCAGGTTCCGCAGGAGCTTCCGAACAAACTAAACCATCATCTAAAGAACCTTCCGAACCAAGAACACCAGGATCCGACCCCGCCACTGACCGACGCCACACCTCTCCAGTGAAGTTTGACACCAAAGACCACATCATACAAATAGACGAACCAGAGTCCCCAACTAAAACCCTCTGCATGACCCAATCTGAAGACACCAAGCTACAAAAACCAATCACTCCATCCACCGGCAGATCCGAACAAATACTCTCAGCGTCTGCTCTAGAAAGCCAATACAAACAGATCGTAACTCCCCCACCAGTCATCATGACTCCACCCCCACCCGATAGTGCTCCGCCCCCAATACCAGTTTCTAGATCTTCGTTATCCAAATCTTCAGAACCAGAATCAAGTTCGCCAGCCCCAGAAACTAGTTCAAAGCGAGAATCTAGATCTAGGTCGCCTAAGCCAGAGTCGTCGACACGGCCTGGCTCTTCGTCAGCAAGAGTGTCACCAAGTCCGTCGCCTACGCCGACGGCTATCGTAAGTGATAAGGGCAAATCTAAAGTCACTGGCAAAGTGGTTTCTGGGTGGCTATAGGTTTCTTATAGAATCTGCGGTATGAGTATCCTTCTGGACATTGTTTATAAGACGTCGCTGAAATCTTGAATTTCGTCCGTTAAAAATATCACTTCCTTTAAAAAACGCTTAAGAGAAAATGTTAAATGACATCATTTCCCTTGAGCCATTTGCAATTTAATTCGTTCTTAGTTTTCGTTTGAATTTAATAATTATGAAGTTTTTACAGAGTACCTACTTGTAGAGAGAGGTAGCTTCCGTACCTTATTGTTTATGTAAATAAATATCAATTACTGTATTTTGTTAGCTGTTTTGTAAACGGTCGTGTCACACAAGTCTGCGGCAAAGTAAGATACGATAAGTACTTTACTATACATTGGTAATTTTGGGCTAAATACACAGGGTTTGCAAGAGAAGAGAGAAGTTAAACCCTAAATTCTATACTGATTAAAGGTAGTTTATAATCTTATGATTGGGTAAGTTGGAACGAAATTAGTAACTAAAAATTGTATTAATTTAAGAACCTAGGTGCCTTTTATTTTAGTAGATACACTACAGCATAATAATAATGCTGTCTAATTTTAACTAAGTATGAGGCAAGTGACCAAAACCGACGTATTAGTGAGAAAATAAATGCCTTGTTAGAGCAATAATTAGGATAAGTGTATGTTTCTTTCATACTACAATACTATTCATAAAAGTTACAAAATCATTATTAAAAGATGCTATTTAAAGATATGCGAACCTAAATGTCATTGACGAACTACGAGTAAGTATTAGCGATTTTGAACCAAAATTAAATTTGCGTTTTGCGTAGGTTCTTACCTGTCAATTTAAAAATTGAATCGGTCTGTCTTACCTGGATACACTGTCATCGTACGTAGGTATTTCCCACCCTGATTAAAGTTAACAGAAATTGCTTTTTAAAGACCTTTCATATAAGGGTGAATTGGCTACGCGTTTAATTACTTCTGCATTGTTTGAATACTGTTATTAATTTTGATAAAACAATTACATTGCCATATATAACCTCTTAGCTATACTTAATTTGCTACCAACCAAAGAAAATAAGCAAGGACAGAATTGTAGTCAAAGTAAATGTAAATAACTTGAGAATTACACAAATACCGCGGTACCCTTTACTACAGAATATAAACTACGAATAAATACCACTCGTAGTACTCTACTCCCGCTAAGCATTAAGAGTGGAGAGAGATGATAAGAGTTCCTACACAAATAGTATTTTGCGCCACGCTCATTACCATAGGTACCGCCCATCATACCACCTTCGTGTACCATCAAATATAATATTGAAAATAACAAAAACATAAAAATACACTGAATCTAACGAAACTTACAAAAGTTAGGCCAAAACCTACCTAGGTGTCACAAATGTAATATCTATCATAATAACTGAAATTAAATTGTTTATATGTACTAGGTAGGTGAGTACAATAATTTGTAATATTTTCTAGTCAAAACTCAAGTGTCACTATTACGCACTCAGGTTACCTAATTATATTTTGATAATAACGTCCATCCAACCAGATTGTAAGCTAAGCCAAAGTTTGTTATAGTAGTACGTAAGTTTTATTAAATAAAAACGTTTGATTCGCGTTCAAAACTTGTTTTAATTAGTATCATTAACATAATCCTACATTCTAAAGCTTAGAGTACAAAGAAAATAAATAATTATTATATTGATAAAGAACTAAAAGGTCCTACCTATATCCAAAAAGGTGTACTTCCACAGATTATAAGTATAATAGTTAGTACTACCAGGCCTGTATAACTCCCCGCGTAGGTAGCAAAAACGTACCTACGAACGGCGACCCCCTGTAAGGGGCTAAACAAATTGAGTGTCGCTAGCCGGCAGCGACACGCCTACGCGTTTTATTCACCGGCGGTGCGCGGGTGGTGCGCGGCACTAGGTTGCTGGCTGAACGAGCATGAATAAAGTCCTAGAAAGATGCGCTAGATGGCGTTAGTAGCTTCTTGTAGCAGTCAACCCTATCGCGTTGCGTGATAAAACGTCACTGAATAGGTTTAGTGTATTATGTATCATATTCCAGAGTTATAAGAATGAAATTATCTTGCAATGTATTTCTGTAGGTGTCTACACGAAAATGTGCTTGAGTCTGAGGCGAACTAAATTACACCATATCGTTGACAACATTGAGTAGACATTTCTTTGAATTACATTGCAAAGTCATACTTCTGTACGGAGTACTAGTTCTTATTCTGTGCTTCTGTACGGAGTACTAGTAGGTACTTATTCTGTGGTACCTACTACCTCGTAACATACATCCCAAGGCAGGGTTAAAAACAAATAATACATTCCTTTGAAATAAGGGTTTATTTGAAACATAAATAGGCTCTTGTATCGTCACTTTAACGAAGGAACAGCATGGGGAATGGTGATTAGGTATACAACTAAATTTCTAGGGTAGGTATCGAGGTTGATCGGTATCGAGGTGACTTAATATAATTATTTTTTTAATTTATGCAATTTGTTTGCAAGGTTTTAAGAAAGTAAATTCGCACACAAAAATTGATCCACCGTGATATCCGGTGGGACTCGAACCCACGACCCTATGCTATCCGGGCGAATTTTCTTTCCAATTGAGCTACGTTAGTCAGTCGATGATGTTTTGCAACTGCTTACTACTTACTATTTTTAGTGAACGACGAGTGCAAAGTTTGTGTGCGAAATTTAATACGTACGTAAGTACGTCAGTTTGGTGCAGGCTGGACTATCTAATCCTTCTATATGCACTCTAATATCAATTTTTACACATAATTTGATAAATCTACTTAAAACCAGCCTCATTTGACCTTAGAATTCTGATTATTCAGCTCAGGAACAAAATATTTCTCGGCGGGAGTTCGGGAGAGTTGTTAAATGGTCCTACTAACTTTTAATTAGAATGTATGGATTTATGTTAGTTTATAATGACAAGAACAACCAAAGAACTTAATGTTTATGAACTTGTTCAAGGAAAAATAGTCCAAAGTTTTTCAATTAAAATTTGGGGACATGAAAATTCGATCGAAATTAAATGGTAAGCAAAGGATAAGTAAAACATGTAAGGATTAATTTCCATTGCTTTATTGTACTTGTTTCACAATTTTTGTTATAAAATACACTCTTTTAGATTATAGTACAAAACTCCATGGTACTCTTCTTGTAGGTAGAACATGTAAGAAATCGTTAGATATTATGTAGGTACTTCTGTGCGGCTACACACGAATTAATGTAGGTATTTATTCAGGCAAGTGGGAATTTGGATCAAAGTTTTCATACTTAATTAATGAATAACGAAAATTATTACTTACAATAATTAGATTTGAAGGTAACAAAAATATCAAGTAGATAAATTTAAATAACCTGTCTACATTACTTAATTACATAAACGTAGATAAATCACATTCTTAGTACAAAAGGCACTTGATCATGAGAAATAGAATTTTAATCGCAGATACATATACGGCCGCACGCCAGGCTACCCACCATCGCTACCACATTGACCTTTTCACTATTCGCTACGTAACAAAAGCGGTTTTCGTATTTCCCATAGGTAACCTGACGTGCTACGATTGCTTGACTCTATCAAATGTAGAGTTATGAGTTGCTTGTATGTACCATACTTATATTATTTTAACAAGTTCAAATATTATCTCCTATTAGTATGCAACATGCCTTCAAAACTCTTTCGAGCATCTCATAGTATGATTGAATCAAGGGGCTACGGTTGGGTTCTACGGCCTAACCCAAACTTTTGCTTCCCAAAACTTTGACAAGGCATTTACGAATAAATTAGGATCAATTGATACATTTGATTTCATAACTTAGTTGGACACCTATTTGAAAATCAGGGATAATAATGGTAACTACGAAGAAAACTTTACTCCAATTCTTATATTTGATACGTAAGCAGGTACAATATTATCGCAATGAAGTAGAAACTGTAGTATCTTAAAATTAAACATACATTTGTTTAGTCAATGAATGACAAAGTCCAATAAAATGTATAGTAACTAAAGTATTCCTCTGTAGGTATTTTTCTTTTGTTCTTACAAAAAATGAACGATGCTACCTAGAGTTTTTTTTAATAATATTCTGGGCACATGGGTTATTCACGAAATAGATAGCTTCTAAAGGAAACGTTTCAAATTTACCGTTACAGCTGACCTCCTTACAAAACATCTTGAGGCAACTTTACCGCCCATAAGGGCACTCTTAAAATCGGATCGGCAATATAAGTGTATCGATACGACTGCCATCGATACAGAATCGATTGTACGACGATAAAGCGACGAGAACGGTCTAACAGACATTCATATTAGTCATGAATTTGACGCTCTGAAACTACACAATCTGCTCGCATTCTGTTTGTTATCTGATTCTGTATCGAAGGGATCGTAGAACTAAAGATATTCAGTCCAATTGAAGGAAGTTACTTTTACCTACTACAGATTAGTCACATTATGCTTAATATGTATACTTAGGACAATTTATTTTCAAGTTCTTTTTTCGAGATATATGTATTTATTAATAATTTATTGTATGACAATTTCTATAAATGATGCCTTTTTAGGGTTCTGTATCCGAAGGGTAAAAACGGGAACGGGAAACGTCTACATCTTTCAAGTACCTTAGCCACAACCGTAGCCAGGGATATTGGTCGGTAATTGGCAACACTCGATAAATTACCTCTCTTGTTTTTTACAATAGGGACAGCGATTGTTTTTGAGAAGTCATCTGGTAGGTAAGAATGCCGCAAACAGAGACCAAAAAATCGAGCAAGCACATCACCGACAAGCGGGCCCGTACACAGAAGCAAAATACTGAGGCCGTCGTGACCCGGGGACCTGACACGTTTCATCCTTCTTAATATTATCATAATATCATCGGAGGAGACGCCGCAACCCCCCGTTTCACGACGATCCTCTTTTGATTTATTGTCATTTACAAAACTATTTTCATTCGGGTTAGAAATAGGGGCTTCTATTTTAAAAAATGTACCAAAAACATTGGCAATGTTTTTTGGGTCCATTTCACCCTCAACAGATACTGGTAAACTAGTTTCAGAATTTACATTTTTAATTGATTTCCAAAATTTCACGAAATCTTCTTTCTTCTAATGAATTAGGTGAGGTTAAGGACCTAACTGGTGCATGATTTTCCCAGCCGGAATCCGGCTTGTTCTGGGATGAGAGTGGGGGTCAATGGTACCTGTGAGTCGGTTGAGTATTAGTCACTCGAAGAGCTTGAGGGTATGACACAGGAGAGAAATTGGTCTGTGGCTCTTAGGGTCAGATGGAGGTCAGATGGAGATTCCCAGGTTTTAGTAAGGCCACAATTTTCGACTTCCTCCACAATTTCGGGATCTTTGCTGATGCCATGCACGCGTTAAATAAACTAAGCAGCCAGGATGTAGCTACTGGTCCCAGGTGTTTCGGCTATTCGACTGTGATATCATTTAAGCCAGCAGCTTTGCCGTTTTTGAGTGCTTTTATGCTTGTGACGATCCCAGTGAGTGTCAAAGGCAAGCTGATGTTGTTGCATGTCTGTTGCGTATGTTGGGCTGATCTTGGTGTTTTGGGGAGTCTTCCAGTAGGCTTTCCATTAAGTATAAGCTGGTGCGCTACTTGATTGGCTGTGGTTTGACCCGGTAATGATGGAGGGGGCGGGTCACGAAATTTTTAACACATATTCACTGAGAACTTTATTGTTATTTTTTCAATTGGGACAAAAACATTCAAAGTAACTTTTACATAAACTTTATAGTGTATAGAAGTAATTTTGTTGAAGGTTTTTGGTGGGTGGATAAATGTTTTTATTTCGGTGGCGAGTTATTTCATTTCGGCGAATCGTTTTTTTTCATTTCGGTGGCATCAAAACTGAGCTACTGTATCTTTTTATTTTATTAAGATATTTTAATGGCGTTACGTATGGATATAAACAACATCAAGAAATATTATAAACCATAGTTTGAATTCGAAAATTGTTATAAATAAAAAAAGGTCACCGAAATGATAAAAAAAACAACCTTGTTGAAATTCACCCTAATTATTATTTCTACATTATTTTAGTCTAATTGTTTTTCTTTTCTACACGAGAGAAAGAGACAGATTATACATTTATACATAGGGTTAGTCTTAGTCCTTGGCTTATTTTAATTAAGCCCAAAGTAAGCATGAAGTGCGTTTTATCTTATCCTAAAGCCAGCCAGTCTTCGGCTGTTTCTTGATGGTTTTGACTTCATCTAGTTTCTGTCCTCCTCGCAGTGGCTGAGGGGAAGCGGGGGGTATCAGCTGTTCCGTACTCGATGTTGTAGACAGACGCTTTGGTGGTGACGGTGACGGAGCAGGCTGTCAAAATTGTAATAAAGCATACATATGGTCGTTCTATATTTGGTATGGCGTTTACGGGCAAATCCTATAAACTTTGTGTGATAAATATGAGTACTAATATCGAAGGGCCTAAAATGAACCTTGCGGAAGACCTTTTTGGTGCTGCAAACAGTTGTATTTTATTTATTTTAGATATAAGGAACAGATCACAAACACAATATTATACACTATTATGAAACATACTTAGGACTAGGTAGCATTGCGACCCTTTTGCTAGCTGAGTTGAGCCACTGATCTTCGATTGATAATATTGACGTAAAATGATAGGTAAACCTATACCATAATTTTATAGTATAGTAGACCATAATTTTATAGTTTTTTTCATATGCCATTTATTCTAAAAAAAAGTTTTATGCGAAACTGACAGTGCCCTACGTCGGGCGCCAATCATTTCTTTTTGTAGGTATAGGCACAGTAACAATCAAGAAACCAAATACAATTTAACTTATATTATTGGAACCTTTTTCGCATTTTAGGTACGATTAAGTGTTAATCCCCTTAAAACAATTCACAATTGCTACAATTTTTAGGTGTAAAGAGGGTCCCACATAACCTACTGCTATTGCTATTCTCCTTCAAATAAAAAAATATCCTAAAAAATTTAGCGAAGGGGTCGCCAGTTTGGCGGTAAAGGTGGTGGTAGAATGTAGAGAATAAAGAAAAAGGCTTCACTTGTATGTACAGATTTTATGTACAGGAATATCTACAAACGTCCAATATATACACGCCGATATAAAGAAGGAGCAATGGAAGAATGAGTGAAAAAACAAAGAACAGAGATAGAGTCAAGTAGGTACACAATATTTACACACGCGCACAGTATAAACGAGACATAAAAATTCCACAGAAATTGCAAAAGCTTCCGGCACCGAAAGTCTTGTCCGAATTATCGATTTTTTTCCCGAGTGACAGCGCTGTCACTTCACATAACGTTTTGAATGTTTTAATTTGGTTTTATGGTTATATGCAATGAGGTGTGTAGCGAAACTGAAGAGTATGATTGTGTGTGACTATGAAGGAGGCGTGCAGGTGACGAATGAATGTGATAATGTGATAGTATAGGAGTGGAGCCTACAAAACATATCAAAATAAAGATACGGCAAATTCGTGCGCGACCTTCCTGTGGTCGCCGGTCCAATCAGGGTCTGGTATTATATGCGGTGAAGGGGATTTCCTATGCCATTCGTGACTTGTGCTTCCTCGCGGCGCAGGGGGGTCGCCGCGCATAAACTTGTCAGAATATATATCTCACCGCAACAGAAGTGGAAAGCTTTGGCGACGGCACTCTCTTCGGCGTTGGAGTCCTAGGCGTGGGTGACGGAGCTCTAGGCGCGGATGACGTAGCCCTAGGCGCGGGTGACGTAGGCCTAGGCGCGGGTGATGAAACCGTAGGCGTAGGCGACGGCGACTTCGGCGGGGACGCTTTCTTTGGTGCGTGCACCGGGGTGCTGGGCGTCACCTCCATGGTAGGCGCTGGTGGGGCCTTGGTTAATAGGATTCGAGAGGTTAAACCAGTGGTCGTGGTACCCATTGTGTCATTAAAGACGAACGACAGAATATGGATTTAACAGCAGTTATTACTTTGGCACGAAACCACGGCCGGGTTCATCTACTTTATATTTATATATTTATATCGATGTTCAAAAATTCAAAGTTACGACAATACGAGTACCAATAGGAACCTTGCCGTAGTTTGGTGCCACTGTCGTTCTTAAATCGATACCAAAAAAAAGATATTTAAGCTTTTATGAAGCTTTCACAGTGATCACGGTTAAAACCAGTTTTTCGTAATTGGTTGGACAGATTTTTTACAATTGTGTTTAACACAATTGTAAATAAATAAAAGTGGTAACGAGCTAGACGGCAACTAGGTAAGAAATTTATTTTTTTAAGTTCTTTCTGGGCTTAAACAGTCACCAAAAAGCAGTTTAAAATGAGTTCATACGTGGCATTTATACAGGTGCGGTCGCCAGTGCGTCAGGTTATACATTTTTGTTGATAGCTAGCCCATATTACAACTAAATAAGATGCCCAGTGTTTACCCTGGCGTGCTGTTGTCCGAACGTGCATATGTTATTTTTCTACATTTTTCAACAGTATGTTTGTTCATGTTTTTTCTTCCGATTGTCTATTTGGCTTATCTTGTACAATCCAGCAGTGGAAACGCATAAGGCTAGTGTGTTATTATTTTAATTTTTACCCATTAAGAACTATTATAAAGCTGTTGTTTCCTTAATAAAGAAAAAGAAAAATAAAAATAAAATGTCAAAAAGTACGAGCCATGCATTGCTGATATTTATCCTGTTTTCTAATTGTCTTCCAAACCCATCCCTGAATTGTGGCTTGTACCTACTTTTTAGCAGCCTGTATATCGACGAACTATTGACGAATGGGCTACGTGTGCTCAAGAAAACAAAAACTCGACGCAATCACCTTGTCACATGAAAAATTTGGTACTGTGCATGGTTTGACGCAGCAGCTCATCATCAAATCGCAACACAATAGTTAAGTCAAATCAGCGTTCTAACTGGCTGGACACTAATTAATATCCCTGACGAATAAGCAGACGTCGTTGCGTTGGCTTATGACGTTGACACATCACGAATACGCATCAAACGTTTTAAATCTACTCTCCTTTTGCGTACGGCTAGAGAGTGGAATTCGTTGCCGGCTGAAGTGTTTCCTAAACACTATGATTTAATTTCCTTTAAGAAAATAGTAAATAGGCTATTTCTAGATAGACATGATCCATCCTCGGCTGCATCGTCGCTACCATCAGGTGATATTGCGATCAAATATCTGGCTATTGTTATAAAATGTTCAAAAATAGCTTTCAGTAACAATTAACACGAAAGAAAACCCGAACCCAAATTTGTTCTCTTTCACCCCACCTACACATTCGATAAATACCCTACAACAGGGTTTCCCAAACTATAGGTCGAGATTCACTGGTGGGACGCTAGCGAATATTGAGTGGGCCCTGACTGTAGATAGACACACAAACCGACCGAGCCAACGGCTGGGCGGTGGGCTACTGAGTCTTTTATTCATATTGGAAACGGTTAAATTTCCTTGAGGTGGGTCCCGTGTTAATCCAGCTGACGCAGATCCTCTCGCATGGATGCTTCGGGAGGTATCTGTGTGTAGTCGCCGAAAAGGAGCCGACCTCGAGATGCCACCATTGTGACTGCGTCGAAGACACGGCACAACACACAATGGTGGACTGCCCGGCGTGAGCGGAGTTGACCGCGGCTCTCGGAGGTGGAGATCACAGCTTGCCGACTGTCGTGTCTAAGATGGTCGGAAGCGAGGGGTCTTGGGAGGCGGTGGCCCAGTTCTGCGACGTGGTGATGTCGCAGAAAGAGGCCGCCGAATGGGACCGGGAAAGAGACCCGGCCTCCCTCCGTCTTCGGCGCCCGCGGGGCGCGCGCTCGGGCCGCGGTGCCAGAACGAGCGGCGCCCCTACACGGGAGGGTCCCGGGCAGACGGTGTGGGGACACCTCTGCCCAATCACCAGGGACCCTCCTGAGAGACGGTGCACTGTACACCCAGTGCGCCGTCTGAAGTGGGGGTACCGGATACCATATCCGCTCCCCCCTCTGTGGAGATCCGCCCTCTGAATCAGAGGGCGGACGTTGCCGCTGGCAAGGTCGCGGGACTGACGAGATACCGCGGCCCCTGCTGTCAAAGCCAACACATGCGGAGGGCGTCGTCAGGTTTTAGTGGGTATACCCGGGTCCGGGGGAGTCCCACACACGCCTATCCGTTTCCCGACCGAGGAGTACGGTCCGTAAGGCATTTCCTGACGTCAAAAAAAAGGGTCCCGTGTTAATAAACTTGTGACATCTTTGGGAACCACTGCCCTTACAACATACCTTAGGCTTGACATCGGCAGGCGGGGGAGGTATAGCGCCCTCTGCCGGTTTGATCTCCGGCGCAACGGGCCGCGCCACCGCTATGTCCTCCGGCGATTTACCCTCCTCTGTTCTATCTGGGGCCTGTAGGAGAGTGCATATGTCATTTGCATGCTTTTATTATTTGTTTCGATACCTTTTTGTTGTTTTAAAAAGAACTGGCTGGTGACTATTGAACGAAAATATCAAACAAAAAAACAGTTCAACAGAGTTGAAAAAAGATTACCTAATCCCATCTATTATAAATTCAATTTTGATTCCCTATAGATGGGATTCGGACGAAAACTAAAGGAATACATTTTTGATTCGTTGAAAGGCCTAAAGGTCGCGTTTAATGTTTCAACAAGGACTGACAAGGAAGGAAGAATTTAGTTCATTAGGAGGCAGTACTTACCTGCTCATTCCCCTGCGTTGGAGGCAATGGAGGCTTCCTCTTAATTACTTTAGGCGGAGAATCTCCTGGCGCTTTCTGCGCCTTCAGCGGACTTGGTGCTGGGCACGAAATAAAATGGTATTGGTAAATATCTTAATTTTACTTTAGTTGCAAAATACGAAAATAACCAAAGTTGGTAAGAGCCTTACTCTACCTTCGGAATCTGAATAACTTTGCCTATATAGGTATTTAGACCATTAATAAATCTGCCTGCACAAAGGCCCTACTCCAGTTGACAATGTCCGTATTTTCGAATCTAGCTATCACGCTCGTTCGCGTTGTCATTCTGGCATGCACTCATAGGGACGGCTATATTCGAAAAAACGGACAAAGTAAACCGGAGTAGAGCCTCTGAGCCCGCGTGGTGGAGTATGGCTCATACCTCCTTACAGTTGAGGTAAGGCCTTTGCCCAACGTGGGCTCTAACAGGCTAACATTACTTTAGGTCCCTTAGAAAATATTCTACGTACCTGGCTGGACTGGTTCATCAGGCACAGGGCTCAGGGTCTTTGGCGCCACGCTGGGCGCTGGGCTAGGACCTCGGGGTGTCGGCAAAGGTGTCGTTGCTTTCGATACCGGCTGTCAACCAACGCTGGTTTTTAGCACATCTACCTTAGGTCAACCATATCTTTAGATATTTATGATAGTTAAAAGAAAGTTAATAAATAAATATTGCATGAAACTGAAAGCCGCGAGATATTTTCAAATTTCGTGTTTAGAGACTTTATCCAAATATGCATATACATTTTGGCTAAAATTTCAATATTATAAAATAATCTGCTGTTGACCAGTAGGTAATGGATAAGTGTCACATAAAAGTTTTGTCCTGTTTGGGCTTTGTTTTTGTATGATGATAATGGCGTAATGAATCCTTATAATATTAATATTTTGAGGCTAAATACAAAACTTTCACAGTTTTCTTTATCTCTTGTGCCACATCGGGCAAAAAACAAATCTTCGTGCGGTTTTCAAATGTCGGTTATCTAAGCTGCCTGTGAAGCAACATTTTGACTGTTTCATCTATATCTGATGTTCTAAATTACAAAGGTTGCAACTTCTCTAAAATTTATAAACAAAGTTGCAGGCACAGCTACGTAGAGACCTGTATATGACTATCCATCCACGTATGAACGTGCATACGCACGCTTTCGTCATTTGACGGCTGCTTGCATCTTACGTAGAAACTAACGAAACTTCTGAAAACAAAGCGGCAACGTCGCGTTTATCTATCACATACAAGATACGCCTGCCGTGCCGCAGCTTGCATGCATTCGTCAAACGCCGTGACGCCGTAAAGAGCAAAGATGAAGAATGCCACTTGGCATTAAGTCCGCGTTTTGTACAACATTTTAGTTGTGCAATAAAGCTTAAATAAATAAAATAACCTTAGACGCTGCTGCGCTATGGGCAGGACTCCACGGCATAGGAGATATATTGCGGCTCTGACCTTCCGCTGCCAGCAAAGCGCCCATGCCGCCATCCCCTCCTGCGCGAATATATTCTTTAGGTATCCGAAGAGTTCATGAGCGACCCACCTGCGCCTCCGAAAGCTGTGCTGTGCATCACACGCGACTGTCATAAGAAATACCCTTTCCCACAACACAACTCATGCCCGTTGACATCTAGCATGCCTCGCCCCCCGCGTCTCTGGCGACTGTACGAAGGTCACGCACGAACTTGTCGGACTATAATTATGAAGACTGCCTCGTGGTACTATCGATGAGGTCCCAGGTTCGAATGCCGGGTCGGGACGAGAGTGTTTATTTTTTTTTGTCTTGAAATTACTCAGACACAGCTCCGGAGTCAGGAAGTTGGTGGTGTTAACACCCCCATGCCTCGGAAAGCACGTTCAGCCGTTGGTCCTGCGCCTGATCTCTCTACGGTCATGTCGGACTGCCGTCTGCCCGAATTATGAGAGTAAGGGAACAGACTGCACCTGTGTATAGCGCATACACTTGTGCACTATAATATGTCCCGCGCAGTTAGCTAATCGGCTAGGAGGACATTATGTCGACTAATTTATATATTACGACGACTAATTTATATGAATATGAGGTAGGTAAGTGGTCAGCACGCTGGGTTCTATCCGGGTCAAGACGAGATTTGTTTCTGGCTTTTCCTGACTTGACATAACTCAGAAACAGACCCCCATGACTGCAAAAGCACGTAAAGCCGCTCTGGTCCCACGGTCATGTCGGATTCCCGTCTCCCCAAACTATGAGAGTGCGTTTAAAAATAAAAAGATATGCCTCTTCGAAGTAAATATTGATATTGTTACTTGTTCACACAAAGCAAAGCTACTTCAATCGTGTGACGTCCGTCTTGGTGTAGTGGTTCGCGCCCCGGACTTCTAATCTAAACCAGCGGTTGCGGGTTCGAATCCCGCAAGGGACAAATGTTTGTGTGATGAGCACGAGCATTTGTACCTAATTCATGGATGGTTATAAATGTATATGTTATTTGTTCTAACTCCATCTAGCGCCTCTTTCTAGTACTTTATTCATTCTCGTCCAGCGGCCGCGCGGCCGCCGGTGAATATAAATACCAACGCGCGAGCGTGTCGCTGGCCGGTAGCGACACGCAACTTGTTTTAGCCCCTAAGTAAGGGTCGCCGCGCGTAGGTACGTTTTTGCTACCTACGCGGGGAGATACACAGGCCTGACTACGCTCACAATTACCTATAAAAAAGACTTACTTACTTTTATATATCTTTATATACCCGTGTAACCTGAGTTCTATATATACCCTGACCCTTTAGAATGAACTTGGATTTATCTGTCCAGAGTTAAGACAAATTGGGAACCCTTTCGATTAATAACCTTCGTTAATAAAGCTACAGGCTACAGCTGAATTACACGATAAATATTGAATAACAATATCAGGAACATGCATGAAATAAAATACACAACGTCCCGACCCTTACAACCCTCGCAGTCGAATAGTCCAAGGGCCAGGGTATTTTTTTAATATTGATCAACATTGGGCTGAATTTCAATGTGCTCTATCTAAGATTACATTTAAGTTCAGTTCCTCTCTTTCTCTGCCAAACAATCGAAAAAAGACAGGCTACATTCATTTAGAACGTCAGATTAAACAGCAAAGGAAATAAGAGACTCCATTGAGACAATTATTTAGTAGGGATGTAATTCGATGACGACAAAAGTTAGACGAAAACACGCAGAAACATGTAAAAATACGTACGAAAACTTAATTTGACGTCTCTTCTCGTTTTCTCTTTTCGTTTGTATAGCAGAGAAAGAGAGACTGAACTTAAATTTAATCTTAGACAGGGCATTGGAATCGAGTCCATTATGATTTTTTCCTGGCTGCATTACCTCTATTATTTGGTAGGGTGGTTTGGTGGGGAGTTTTACATATAAATAAACCTGTCTGTTTTGTTAAAATCTGAATATTATTGTGTAAAAGAAAATATAAACATAAAATCATAGAAACTGATTGTTATTTAATGAACTTGTATACAAAATAGTAAATATATATTATTCAGAATTTGGTAAGTATTTTTAAAATTTCTGATCAAAAAATTTTTTTTTTTTTTTTTTTCAAATTATATTTTAGGAATCACATCCACTTAGCTGCATCACTTACCTAGAAACGGTGATTTAGGCGCAGTTGAAGAGGGAACGTTGCCCAACTCCGTGGAAAAATCCTTGATGAGTTCAAGTAGATTGTGACCAGTAGCCAGTGGCATATCTATGGGAGACATGCCTCGAGAACCTAGAAAAAAAATATGTTTGTAGATAGCATCTACAACACTTTACTGTGCGCAAGAACAACTTCGCCTTTCAACTCTAGTGGGACTGGGCCGGATATGTCAGACGACGTCGTACGACCTCTGTGTCAAAATATGCACCAAGTGGGTCTCTTTAAATGTAAAACGGCCACATGTTATACCCTGAAGGTGGTAGCGTGACGAGCTGGATGCCTTCAAAAAAGCTTAAAAATTGTGGAAATTTTGCTACTTTTTGTCGCTATATAAAAATATCAAAGGGCGAAATGGGGGATGAAACTTTGTGTGGAAAGTCTGACTTTTGGCGCGGGCGAAGTCGCGGTGAATAAATAATGAGCTATGTCATTTTACCTGGCAATGGTGATCTCAAAACCAGCTTCCTAGCTTCGTCAATAGCTCGTTGCAAGTTTTGTTGGTTTTTGAATGACTCGCGAGTACGGCAACGGCCAATTTGACTCCTGTCAAAAAATCGCCTAATGAGTAAAAAAATAATAATCAGTAACTAGTAATACCGATATCAATGTATCTTCTTGTAGTAGTAAATTATCGTAAGAGGTTCTTACTAAGAGGTAAATAAAAATAGGAAAAGAAACATTTGGCATATTGTCTCTTGGACAACGTCCTTACACAAATTTACAATAACTATATTTTGCTTGTGGTTATTTTATTGGAAATTTTGATCAGACAGTTGTGCCAAATGAAATTTTAGTAAAGATATTTTTAGGGAAATAAGCAATACTAATCGTTATGTACTGAGAATTGACCCAATAATAAAATAAAAAATTGCCTAACGAAAATAGTAACAGCAAAGATAGAGTTCCATGTAACCATAATATGTATGGCCGGTCATGAAAACGAACACTAAACGGAACGCAAGCGCGCCCCCTAGCGGCGTAGGCCACGCAACTACGGTTTGGCGCGCTTCGACAGAGTCGTGGCGATACCGGCGGACCCGACTGGACTCACTTTCGATCGAGCCGCCGAGGAGAGAAGACATCGCACGGAACTGTCCCACGTTTCGTATAGTGCCTAGATTTTCCTAAAGTACTAAGTTTCAATTCTGTTTGCCTAGTAATTCAAATAAACTTTGTTTAAGTGAAATTTATCGTTCTCATTGCACGATCCCTATGTCTGCCCACACGATGTCGGAAGGCTCGAGCCCAAATCCTGACGCCAGCCTCGACATGAACATATTATTAAATAATATATATTTATTTCAGGCAACAAAAACCTTTACAAAATAGCAAAATTGAAATCCAAATTAAAAATTTAGTCACAAAAATTTTAATTAATTAATAATAAAATTAAGTACGGTGCCAGCACACCAGACAATACATTTTTGTGGCAAAATCACACCTATTATAACTGCATAAGATGCCGCAATGTTTACCATGTGCTGTCGTCCGTCCTAAAGAATTGTAGATAGGTAACGCACACCGTAGATACGAAGTGGTAACAAAGTCATATAATGCCTTAATAGCACTAAATCTATCCATCACTATACAATAAGAATACTAACCGTTGTTAAGGTAATATACTCAAAAACAGAACAAAATATTTTGTGTACGTATTTTAGACGTGAATAAGTTTCCAAAAAAAATTGTAGATACCCCACTTGGTGTTCTGGTGTTCGCGACGGCCATCTTGGCAATCCTTCAAAACCTAGACAGGCCGTTCCCATACTTGGAAGCCCTTCATAAACCGGTGCTATTACACCTTCATGCGTTTGCATAAGTAAACACATTAATTTTAATATTTTTTAAGAAACCCCAGTCTGAGCAAGCGTCTGGTCTTACTTGGAGTTGCTCGTGTTCGCGACAGCAATCTTGGCGATCCTTCTGAACCTGGAAAGCCCATTCGCATATTTGGAATTCCTTCATGATCCGGCGTCCCCACACCTTCATGCGTGTGCCTAGGAGGATAATGATATAAAGATACGGGTTGTAGTAAAGACTTACTAAATCCCAGTATGAGCAAGTGTCTGAATCCATTTGAAGGTGCTCGTGTACGTGACGGCCAATTTTGTGATTCTTCTGAACCTAGACAGGCCGTTCTAATACTCGGAAGTCCTTCATGAAACGAAGCCCCCATACCTTCTTGCGTTTATCTTCTCGAAAGATACCTACGGGTTGCAAAAGTGAAGACTTACGAAATCCCAGTCTGAGCAAGCGTCTGGTTCCACTTTGAGGTGCTGGTGTTAGCGACGGCCATCCTGGCGATCCTTCTGAATCTGGACAGGCCATCTTCATCAGCTGGTGGATCTTCGTCGATGCCAGACGACGGCGCCACTTGGAAGTCCTTCATGAGACGGCGCTCCCACACCTTCATGCGTTTGCCTAGGACAGCTAGATGGGGAGAAATTTTAGTTAGAGTCAGAGGCCTTACTCGAGGTTGACGATGTCCGTATTTTCTATATATGTAGTCGTCCCTTTCACTCACGACAGAATGACAACGCGAACGACCATGATGGCTAGATTCGAAAATATGGACATCGTCAACAGGAGTAGGGCCTCTACAGGAGTAGGGTCTCAGATGGGAAAAGATTTGTACAACTTACTCTTTTCTTTCCTGTCCGTAAAGGAGACATCCATGCCGTTCTTCTCAAAGACTTCTAACAGCTCGTATCTCAATGCCGACACGTCTCCCTTCAGCTCATTAATATCATCCTCGGTCACCGGTTCGTCATCCATCTTCCTGTGCATAGCTGACACGTATCGCCAGACTAGGGCTCTCATCACAGCCGTGTAGCGGACATCGATGTCTGTCCCTTTTTCTTCCTACGGAATATACAGAAAGATACTAAGAAGGACGAAGGACGAGGACCAAGATTGACCGAAAAGAGTGAACCTGAAAGATTTCCAGATTCG
Organism: Pyrausta nigrata; assembly: GCA_949316185.1. Lineage (NCBI taxonomy): Eukaryota > Metazoa > Arthropoda > Insecta > Lepidoptera > Crambidae > Pyrausta > Pyrausta nigrata. Next base: position 5,043,860 of record OX438955.1, on the reverse strand, counting down.
GGTAGAAAGAAGCAACACATCGACTCGACGTGGGATTGTGCGCGCGTATGAGGTATCTTTTAAAAACAAGAAGTAAAATACTAAAATATTGGTGACACTTTGATCATCATCATAATAATAGCCACAAGACGTCCACGGTTGAACCTGTGGTTGAATATAGGCCTCCCAATAGATTTACAAAGTGACCAGTTGTATGTTGGTATGTCATCTTAGATGAAATTAAGCATAACATCAAACACGGACATACGACTGCAGACTTTAGTTAATGTTTATCCTAACATGCTATGTACCTTGAATTGTAAACATTTATTATTAGTCGGTTACTTTGGTTCTTTTTACTATATTTTCAAGTTTCTGTCTTTTTAGCAACGTTTTCAAATCAAATCAAATGTTTATTTTGCATACTAAGTGTTACAACAGGTGTTACAATACATATAATAATGCACTTATAACTTAGTTACCGCTAAGGTATTGCAAATAATATTACAAAGTATAATTATCAGTTCTTATTAAAATAATGTAATTCCATATCATTAAGTACCTACATACAGAAATGTTGGTGTGTAGCCCTAACCATGAGGCGAACCTACGAGTTTGGTGTTAAGAAGTCGTTTAGGGAATATTAGTTTTCATTTAATAAAAACGATTTAAGGGATTTTGAAAATAATTTAAATTTTGTTTTGTTTTTTATATATGAAGGAAGTTTATTAAATATTTTAACTGCCATATAGTAAGGACTGGTATTTAACATTTTTATCCTAGATTGTGGTAGGTAGTCTGTTTTTATGTCTAGTGTTTATATTGTGCGTGTCATTAACTTTAAGAAAATATTTCATATTTTTAAAAGTAAAAATGCATATGTCGTATATGTATAAAGATGGTAACGTTAGTAATTTAATTTTTTTGAAGAACGGTTTACATGATTCGGTATTGTCTCTTCGGGCTATTATTCTTACTAGTTTTTTTTGCATTAAAAATAGGTCATCCATGTTAGTGCTATTACCCCATAACATAATGCCATATTTGAGCTGTGAGTACGCAAAAGCATAGTAAGCTGAAATCGCTGCTTCTTGATTGGTACTATGTACCAGTTCAAAAAGGGCGTAAGAGAATTTAAATAATTTTGTTTTTATATATTTTATATGTGTCTTCCAATTTAAATGAGTGTCTATTTTTATGCCAAGGAGGTTAGGTTTTAGTACATTTCGTAAATAATATCTCCAACTTAGTAAGCAATAAAGTCAAACAAATATTTAACATTTAGATGAACCATTTTACAGAAAAGTTGATCCGCCTCCGCTCTTTCAAAAGGTTATTTACTCTAAAAATGCTTAAGTTTTATTAATTTCTCAATCCTGTGCACTTCCAAAAGCTTAATGAAGTTAATGTTTAATTTATTTCGTAATAAGTCTGCGCCCTGCTGTTTTAATAATCAACAGAGTGTTATATCTATACTCAAAGTTCATGAAGACGGCACCAATCAAGTTATCTGCATACAACTATGAATTTTTCAGCGGTGTTTGCGACTCTTAAGTACATTATATTATTTTATTACTTATCTCATACCACGATTATTAGTCTTAGTAGGTACTTTTCCAAAGTTTTACAATCTACATTCCTATGTGCCCAGTTGAAGATTAAAGGACTTGTCCATTAATGGCTTTTTATTCGTCAATATTTCTAACCAGAATAAACTAAATATTAAATGGAAGAGTTCACAAAAACTAGCCTTTCTGCATAATTAATATATTTTTTAAGGCCTCCGATTTAAAGATAAATTTAAATTATTTTAGTCTGTACATATACCGCACCTTCGCCTATATCAATTAACGCATGAAAAAAAAATTGCCTGCTAAATTGTCATTCCATTGACAGTAGTACCTATTATATAATCTGTGGTAGTACCTAGCAGTATTTATCCACCAGTAGAAAGGCAATGGTACATAGCCATACAGCCAGGAATACAAGTAAGTGATCAATTGATGTCTGTTACAAAACATATTTTTTCTCAAAAATGGAGGCGTTTAAAATTCTGATTTCTATGGTAACATGTTACGTATTTTTGTAGCTTAAATAGAAATATAGGTTATTGGTGGTTGGTGATATCTTGGAATAAAAAACCAGCCTCCATACAAAAAGAGGACAAGTCCTTTAAGTTGTCTTTCTCTTTATGTGCTAAACAAACGAATAATGTCATTGATGTGATTTCTGGTGTATTTTTACAAGAATATACGATTTTTGGTCTAACTACGAGTATAGTTAGTTACTTAATAATCCATAGACAATTATTGTCTATGAATTTTCTAATTTCCTTAGAAACTGACAGCTGTTTAGTATGCGCGCTATATACGCGCGTACGGCGTAATAGGTACGAAGGTAAAAAAATCTCTTAATTCTACCTAATTTTTTTCCGCATCTTCAACAATCATCGACGTACTTCAACAAATTTTACACCATATAAACCTTCAAGAATCACTCTATTATTATATGGAAACTGTATTAAAAACAGTTCGGTAGTTTTTGGACTTTATTGTGAACTTTTATAATCGTCTATGGTTGGATGCTTTACCTAAAGGGTGACTGAACTCTTAATAACGCGATTAAGTATGAAGAATAGAACTATCTTGCTCCCCTAGCGTGACGAATTTATTTGTTTGGCCGGCTTACTGCCTCTAGCATTAACTCATAGTAATCAATGAGCAAGTCCCGATTAAGTCTACCAAACGAAAGATTTGTAGAACAAAAGGTTTTGACACAATACGCAATCGGTTTGGCTGGCAGCTTTTCTACTTATAGTTAAGAAACAACGCAGCATTTTGCAACTAACATTTATACAACTTACACAAAATTGAGTCTAGCGAATTTACAGCAAAGTTGTAGAGTATCAATAAACAATCAATTTATTGCTATAATTTTTTTTTTTTTGATACTCTACAACTTTGATGGAATTGCTTCCATCAAAATTAATTAAACTCGTACAAACAGACAATTTTTACAAACACTAAATATTTCGCGGAACTTCAGGGCCCGCGAGGTGCATTTTTTATTTTTTATAATTATTGTACACAATTTAAATTTCTAAATATATTATTGCACTTGAAAAAAAAATACCTCTGGTGGTCGTTTTTTTAAAGTGCAATAATATATTTAGATTGCATAGTGAATGCTTATCACTTAAAAAACAATAATTATCTTATTTGCAAGCTTCATCTTTCGATTGTTAAATACTTGCAATAGTATTTCTTTCGAGTGTTGAGGGTACAATCCCAATAACATTGATGAAAGCAACGCGGCATTACAGCGTTAAGAAGCACTTGAAAATTTCGACAGGCTCTGCCAACGCCAGGGTGGCCGAAGGGTTAGGCAATCGCCCGGTATGCGAGGAACGCGGGTTCGATTTCCGCCTCTGGTGGTCGTTTTTTTTTTTTTTTTTCAAGTGCAATAATATATTTAGATTGCATAGTGAATGCTTATCACTTAAAAAACAATAATTAATTTAAATTTCTACTTTTTTATTATTATAGATATACTGTAGATCGATTTTGATTTAGCTGGCATCATACAAATACATTTTATTTGATCCATGAAACGCTTAACGACCGAAATGTAAAGTATATTGGTTCCAAATGCATCATAAGGGAAGCCATAAACAGGTTAAAAAGGCAATATACGAGGGTCAAACTGAAAGTTCTTAGAAAATCAAAAACTGATTACATTAGCCAGTTATTAGTTTTATTATATCTTTTCAAAATATTGTCCATTGACGTCAATACACCGCTGCATGCGATGGAACCACTGGGAAAAGCACTTTGCCCACTCGTCCTTAGGGGTCTCTTCAATGGCATCGCGATACGCAGCCACCGCTTCTTCAGCATTTATAAACCGCTTTCCTTTAAGTTTTTCTTTAATTTTTGGAAATAAATAAAAATCACAAGGCGCGAGGTCGGGGCTATACGGCAGGTGACCCAGTAATTCAACGTTTGATGTCGCCAAATAGTCGATCGTTCGCTTGGCGGTGTGCGACGAGGCGTTGTCGTGGTGAAGGAGGATCCTACTGCGAGGTCGTTTCTCTCGAACTTTTTCCAAGACAAGTGGCAAACAATTGGTAGTGTACCATTCTGCAGAAACTGTTTTTTGATCCTCTAACACAATTGTTGCGAAATGACCTATCCTTCCAAAGAACGAGGCCACCATTTTTTTTCCCGCACTTCGATCTCTCTTCACTTTAGTTGGCAACTCCTCGAAAGGAAACACCCACTGAGCAGATTGTCTTTTGGTTTCAGGATCATAACAGTAAATCCAGCTTTCGTCACCTGTTAGTATGTCGAACACAGCATTTGAGTCACCTCCGTTAAATCTTTCAATCATTTTACGGCACCAATCCACACGATGGAGTTTTTGAGCCTTAGTCAAATTATGAGGTATCCACCGGGCGCAAAGCTTCCTGACCGCTAAATGTTCGTGGAGGATTTTGTGCACTTGACTCATACCGATGCCTAAGCTTGTCCGAATCTGCTGATAGGTCACTCTTTTGTCAGTCTCTATCATACGCCGCACAACACAGATGTTATTTTCAGTCGTCGCCGTAGAAGGCCGTCCCTCACGTACATCATCAGTGAGATTAGTGCGACCACGTTTAAACTCATTAAACCAGTTGTAAACAGTCGCACGAGATGGGGCTTCATCGTGAAAGGCCAATCGTAGTCTATCATAACTTTCTTGTTGACTTAAATGACATCGAAAGTCATAAAAAATCATTGCACGAAAATTTTCTCGTGTTAAATTCATTTTGACGTGACACAGACAATTTTCAATTTGCCGCCAAGTCGTAAAACAAATGACAAATGAATGAAATATATACTCAGTAATATTGGCAAAGAGTTCTATTTTCAAATTTTAGAATATTTTTTTTATTATATTGTTTATAAGTGGCCAGTTCTAAGAACTTTCAGTTTGACCCTCGTATAGAGGGCGAAGCAATATGACATGCCTAAAATCAAACGAACAAACAATGGTTTTAGGGTACTCAGGATATGAGTAGTTAGCACAGCTACTAAATTTCACACATATTGCATACATATCTTGAACTTGCGAGAGCATAAAACAAATTAGTATTTAAATCAGTAGATGCTAAAAAGCTGGCAAGTGCGAGTCGGACTCGGGCACTAAGAGTTCCGTACAAACGTTTTTCTCGACGATGTAGTAACCACCATGTGGCTAAAGTCAATACTTTTATGAATTTTAAAAAACTAATGCTGGTGAAAAATAGTAGATTGTTATACAAGGAACGAAAGTGACCATTCCACTCGAGAAGTTTCTGGCGTTCGAAAGAAGTGAGAGCGCCAACAGCTCGAGAGTGGAATAGGTGCTTTCACCCGAGTTAAACATACTATTTTTCATTTCGACTGTGAGGAAAGTATCGATAGAATATTGATAGACTATCGATAGTTGAGGCAAAAGAAATAGTATCGATAAAATATCTATAGGTTCGATAGACTATCGATACTATCGAGACTATCGATACTATCGATAGTGTCAAAGTTCACTATTAAAATCACTATCGATAGCTGATACAGCTCTGACTATTGCCATAACTATAGATACTCTCGATAGTGGCCTTTTATTCAATAGTAGGAGTTTAAAGTAGGAGGGAAAAGCTATTTTCCACCCGGCTATCTACACATAAAAGTACAACTTTCCGAACAGGTGAGTATTAAACGATAAACTACCATATTAGGATGTAATTTTTGTGTCTATCTTATTTTTAAATGAATAATTTCGTTAAAGAGGAATGTCAAGATTGTTTACAATGTTGGACAAGCAATGAAAAACAAACTTGTTTTTTCTTTTACTTTTGTTGTAAGGCTTTCTTTCTTACTTTACATAATTGTAGGTCTACGGGAAACGGAAGTACCTTATAGGTTCCCTTGTGAAATGGTCGACAGTTAAATACATAAATAGTTTCAACAAACACACCAATTACCTAGCCCCAAACTAAGCGTGAGCTTGTGCTATGGTGACTAGGATAACGGATAGACATACTTATACACATTTATAAACATCCATGACTTAGATACAAATGCTCGTGCTCATCACACAAACATTTGCCTCTTGCGTGATTCGAACCCGCAACCGCCTGGTTTAGAAGTCTATGGGGTGCGAACCACCACGACGGTCGTCAATTAGGCCTTAAATGGCCGTATCTTTGAACTGCGTTAACTTAGAAGCTTGATTTTTTACAGCTTCAAGGGACCGCAGACAAGTATTTTAATATTGCATTTATAAAGATAGTGCATTTAAAAAGAGTTAGATGGGTCACTAGGGGGCGAAAAGTTATTGCCTCAAATTGTGTAATTTGCAAAATTTTGCATTCAAATACGACATTTGACACGTAAAGAACGTGTGCTCGGAGCATCAAATTCGAATCGTCACGCAGTACGAAATGACAGTTCTAGGTACATCTTTTTTAAACAAATACACTGCCAGTGTATTCAATGCTAATTTCAATTTGATACCTCATCGCGTTCCTAAGAAAAAGGACCTTGACAGACAGACGGACAAATAAGGGATCCTATTAGAGTTGTTTTTTTCCTTTTGAGGTACAGAACCCTAAAAAGGTTCCATTACCTATTTTTACTGACCTTAGTCTTAATCTTCTTCTGCTTATCCTTCTTTCTCATACCCAACATCTTCATCAGCAGTTTCGGAGTGGGGAAGATGTTGAACGGGGGCGGTAGAGTCGCGCTTTCCTCGAAGTAGCTCATCCAAAGGCGAGTCCTCGCGAACTTCCACTCCACGTCAGAATGCTCCTGTGGGAGAAAACTTTAATTGTTATCAAGCCTATCAAGCTCAAGGGACTGATTGGTTACGAGTTTTTGATTGTTTATTTACTCTGTAAGACGCTGTCTATTTTTTGACGTAAAATGTTTACTATTAGTATAATATTAGTATGGATAACTAATATTATAAATGTGAAAGTGTGTGTCTGTCTTTCGGTTACCTCTTGACGCTTAAACATAAAAAAAAATATCTTCGAGAATGGATTATTAGATATTCTCATATTTCCATCTATTTGTACTATATTATGTCGAAATTATTTACTTATTTTAATGTATCATGTATTTCTTATGGATCTACGGTTTCGGAGTAAGCAATTGTTCGAGTTTTACGAGGTTTTACTAGTTTTTACGAATTTTACGACCTTTACAATCTACCTGACGACTACCTAATACTGTAGGTACCTACTTAATTCATCCAAGGTAGGTATTTAAGTAATATAATTATGTAATAATAAAATTAGTTAATTTTTAAATTTCTAACTTTCCAACAACATACATGTGGTTTTGTTACTTAAGGAAAGCCATTTATTGGCCTTATTTTATGTCAAATGTTCTTTGGTTAATATTTATGTAAACGCTGTTGGTTTTCTTATGAATAAAAAAATAAATAAAATAAATAAACCACTGAACCGATTAAGATGAAATTTGGTACGGAGACAGTTCGAGACCCTGGAAAGGACATAGGCTACATTTTTTCGCGATATAAAACCATCAAAAGGGGGTGAAATGGGGTCTGACAGTTTATAAGGAAAATCCAACTCTTGCGGGCGAAGTCGCAGGGAACCACTAGTTATAAATATTTAAGTGTATGGATATATCGTGACGTGTCATTATGCAGTTAAATTCTTCACCCATTTCGCCGTCGTCCTAATTTAATTTTTTATACTGTCTAAGGAACGTAGTTAATATATGAGACGAGTAGAACCGACGATTGTCTGGAACAAATTGCTTTCAGCAATAGTGTTCTATTGCTTTTAGCAATAGTGTTCTATTGCTTTTAGCAATAAGTATTACTTTTAGCAATAAGAACACCAAAATTTTACAAAATGAAGTTTAAAACAAACAAAACATGTTTAAATGCGTTACGATTAAATATATTTTTAAGAATTTTTAATACACTTATTTTGTCACATTTTTTCCGGAAATATTTTTCTTTCAAAGAAATATCAAGATTGTTTACAATGTTTCCCAAGCACAGAAAAACGGCTTACATATTCGGTTTAATACAAAATACGTAAACAACTCAAATTATCTGGTAACACCTACACAAGCCTATGTCATTTATAGAAAACATGTTGCATACTTAACCAGATTATTAACACCGTGGTGGCACTGGTTCAAACGGATACAATTATATACGAATAAAAGTCAAAAGCTCTTGTTTATGCAAAAGGTTGAACAAGGGAATTAATTATGAAAGCGTAACTACTATGACAAAGGATTCGGTAGGCCCAGGAAAATATTAAATATGTTTTTCATTATAAATCTGCCAGCTTCGCAATACATATTGAAAGGTCCTGTGTAATTTCTGCCTAGCCCAAAGGTATGACTAGTAGAGAATCCTACATGACATTAAGACCGCCTTTTGTACAAAATTTCAGTTGTGCAATAAAGCCTTAATTACATATTAATTTTACTATTAAATACCCGAAATTTTATCATTTTTATTAAGAAAAGTAGGTAGGGTTAGAAATGTAGTAGGTACGAGTAGAGGTTGTTTTTGTATCAGAGTGATATTATCATAATCCCTAGAAATTTAAAAAAACATGCACATTTTAAATCCACGGTACTAAATCCTTACTAATATTAATTTAAAATATAGTTTTTATTTTTGTCTGCTGCGTTTTACGAGGGTCAAACTGAAAGTTCTTAGAACTGGCCACTTATAAACAATATAATAAAAAAAATATTCTAAAATTTGAAAATAGAACTCTTTGCCAATATTACTGAGTATATATTTCATTCATTTGTCATTTGTTTTACGACTTGGCGGCAAATTGAAAATTGTCTGTGTCACGTCAAAATGAATTTAACACGAGAAAATTTTCGTGCAATGATTTTTTATGACTTTCGATGTCATTTAAGTCAACAAGAAAGTTATGATAGACTACGATTGGCCTTTCACGATGAAGCCCCATCTCGTGCGACTGTTTACAACTGGTTTAATGAGTTTAAACGTGGTCGCACTAATCTCACTGATGATGTACGTGAGGGACGGCCTTCTACGGCGACGACTGAAAATAACATCTGTGTTGTGCGGCGTATGATAGAGACTGACAAAAGAGTGACCTATCAGCAGATTCGGACAAGCTTAGGCATCGGTATGAGTCAAGTGCACAAAATCCTCCACGAACATTTAGCGGTCAGGAAGCTTTGCGCCCGGTGGATACCTCATAATTTGACTAAGGCTCAAAAACTCCATCGTGTGGATTGGTGCCGTAAAATGATTGAAAGATTTAACGGAGGTGACTCAAATGCTGTGTTCGACATACTAACAGGTGACGAAAGCTGGATTTACTGTTATGATCCTGAAACCAAAAGACAATCTGCTCAGTGGGTGTTTCCTTTCGAGGAGTTGCCAACTAAAGTGAAGAGAGATCGAAGTGCGGGAAAAAAAATGGTGGCCTCGTTCTTTGGAAGGATAGGTCATTTCGCAACAATTGTGTTAGAGGATCAAAAAACAGTTTCTGCAGAATGGTACACTACCAATTGTTTGCCACTTGTCTTGGAAAAAGTTCGAGAGAAACGACCTCGCAGTAGGATCCTCCTTCACCACGACAACGCCTCGTCGCACACCGCCAAGCGAACGATCGACTATTTGGCGACATCAAACGTTGAATTACTGGGTCACCCGCCGTATAGCTCCGACCTCGCGCCTTGTGATTTTTATTTATTTCCAAAAATTAAAGAAAAACTTAAAGGAAAGCGGTTTATGAATGCTGAAGAAGCGGTGGCTGCGTATCGCGATGCCATTGAAGAGACCCCTAAGGACGAGTGGGCAAAGTGCTTTTCCCAGTGGTTCCATCGCATGCAGCGGTGTATTGACGTCAATGGACAATATTTTGAAAAGATATAATAAAACTAATAACTGGCTAATGTAATCAGTTTTTGATTTTCTAAGAACTTTCAGTTTGACCCTCGTATTGCCTTACCAATGAACCTGAATGTGAATGTTACAGTTAAAACTAGTTAGTAGATAGAACGCGTTTTTCCTAGTTAGTTTTTACTTAATGCCTTTATTAATACTAGAATTGACTAATGTCTGAATTGAATATCAGTTAAAACTAGTTTCTGCAAGACAAAACGCGTTTTCCCGAAGCGAGTCAGTTAAAACTGTTCCGGCCGAGGTTAGAGTTCATCATACCTTATTCTGATTTTCTTTCTGATTGGTAAATCGACAAATAATAGCATCCAGATAAAAAGCACATGAAAACCTAAAAAAACAGGCCAAGACAATGACATTAACATCAGATGCAATACACGTTCCAGTAGAAATCGGTGATAACGTAATTATACAAATCCCTGATGTTGACCGAGCAAAAGCAGACCTACGTAATATAGTCGGAGTCGTTCTTCAAAAGGATGATCAGGGTTTTCACAAGATAGAAACGAAATATAGAACGCTTGACAAATTATATTGCAGATATGAACCTACGTGTTGCTTCATTGTTTTATCAAGTTTAATTACATCCCTTTGTACTCGTTATATCACTATTATGTAAAAGCTAACTATTTAAATGTGTTTTCCAGGTCAGAATTTGACAAGTGCAAAGAAAAATTTTTGCGTGAAGAAGATGTGCCGAATACAAATTTACCTTTGAGAACTGTTGCTAAGGAAGCAGCCATAGGAACAGGCCAAGGATTTATGCGCTGCGTATGCAAGAAAGGATGTATGTCAAAAAGGTGTCTCTGCAAGAAAAGTGGTTATCTTTGTAATTCAAAATGCCTCGATAGTTTGTCTTGCAATAACAAGTAGATCTCATCCTATTAAATTTAAGTTTGACTGATTAGATTTTATTGTGTGTTATTTAATGTTCTTTAACAATGTTTTTTTTTTAATTGTATGGTTTGTTCTGTTGATTTATTTGATTATTTTATTTACCTACTTATAATTAATATTGTCATCTTGGCAACTAAATTTAAGTGAATGTTCTCTAAAATGTTCCTTTAGTCTTAGACTATTTTTATTTGGTTTCCAGTATCTTAGATCTTTTCAATAAAGATTTTTAAACCTATATCTTGTATTCAATCCCAAATCAGTTTTTCTAGCGCTAGTTTTAACTATAGCTCGATGTGACAACTAGTTTTATCTGAAAATCAAATATGTCAGTGGTAAATTCTAGATTTAACTGATTATTTCTAGTTTTAACAAAGGTATTAAGTAATAACTAATTTTAACTAGGGAAAACGAGTTCTAATGAAAAATGGGTTTTAACTGTAACATGAATAATGTTGATATACAAATACTTTGAAACCCTAAAAACAATATGCTACTTATCTTGCGATCCAAAAATTTTGGGGGGGGGGGGGGGTGGAAGATGTGTGTGATGAAGTGTGGTTAAGTATACCCGAGCCGCTAGTACCATACACAATACTTTTGAAAAGGTCACGGTGTTATTAGTAATAGGCTTACTGTATGCAAATCCATTATACCGTAACAAAGTCGCACAAACAAGTCTGCATTGTAGCTGCGGTCATTTCGTTTCGGTACAAACCTCGTTTGAATTCGACATGAAAGAAAGTTCAATAAAATGTCGTCGCATATTTTACTAACACCTATGGACATTTTTCCGAAATAAATACATTTTATTTTATTTATTTACTAGTATTTGCCCAGACTTAATAGCTACACAATAACAAAAGTTTCATTCAAATCCGTTCAGTAGTTCCGGAGATTAGCGTGTACAAATAGACAGACAAACAGTTTCTGTTGGATCCTAGGTAGAAAATGATGGCTTCCTTCTTACTAGAGATGGGACTCGTATCACATTTGGTGCGAATCAAAACAATCGGATCAAAATCGGATCAAATAATAATAGCTCGATTCGAAAGAGATTTCAAATGTTAATTTATTTTTTTCTTAATCGATAAGGTTAATATAAATTCGCAGTTAGGCCTTTGTGTATTCATTTATATATTCGAGCTGAATTGAAACATCGTATCGATTCGAGACATTCGAATCATGATTCGAATTTTGGCCGAGTGATTTGAATTATTATTCATTTTTGATTTAAATCCCATCACTACCTTCCTAGTTAGGATTCTAAGTAGGACGCTACCTTCCTAGTTAGGATAATCTACAAATAGGATGGTGTCATAAGCACTTTAAAATAACTTTCAGGACTTTTTACGAAATCACACGTAACAGAGAAATAACAGGAAAAGGAAGACGTACGTACCTGAACTGCCAAAGCTCCGCTAAGAAATCTCAGTTTCACAGATTTAGAATTCCTTTGTGTATGAGAAAACAATTTTAATTCCATCCATTCCGAGAAAACGACAGATAATTTCCTGTACTCGCTTTGTTGTTACATGTCGACTTGTCACAAGTAGGATATTTAATTACTAGACAAAGAAAATATAACTATACATGGAAATTACTTATTTTTGTTCATTTCGATACCCAGTATTTGAAAGATAGGTTTGATTTCTTTCTAGCCGATCTCTATCAAAATGATACACCAGCTACTTATCTTAACTATGGCAAAAAATTGGGTAACATTAGTAATCTGACGCCACAAAAATATTATGATAGATAGGCAATTCATGTTCAAATCACTCGGTGAATATTTTTAAGAATTTATAGAAGTTAATAGAAAGAAGTTGTACAATTTAGGCGGTACAATATTTACTTAACCTTCAAGCAATATTTATTACTACTAGCAATGCACATTTTTCAATAAAAGAAAATAGGTTAAAAGACAGGTGAAGATTTAACCTCTTAAATTCGTCTTGTGTGTGAATGAAATACGCAGTTTCTAATTAAAACTATAATATCTAGCAACATACAGTTCATAATAGTATAATATAAAATCTATATGTACTAAGTATACTAATATTATAATGAGGTAAAGTTTGACTGTTTGTAGGAAGTAAAAATTGTTAATTATTCCTCAAAATGTTCCTGATGGTTCTTAGACAAGATGCAATCTTTCTACAGCGAACTTGGCTATCAGCAACGAAATTTCAAAATAGGCGTGCAAAAATCACGTGATGTTTTGATAGCTATTTATTTCAGTTTAATACAGTGTCATGTCAAACCTTTTATTGGCTGTTTACGAGCTGTATACGAGCTGTGGATCCTAAATATACGTAAATAATTACGTAAAATATAGCGATAGCGAACTTTGTTTTAGAATACCATCTTGTCCATGGGCCTTTATTGTGATGAAAGTTCAGCAGGGTGTTTTGGGGACGCCAGCAAGGGTTCTTGGCCAAAATATACGTGGCATTGCAACGTACGGTACAGCTAGTTAATTAAGCGAACAATTACTCACGTCAATCATGGCGTAGGAGTTGGACATCATAGCGATGAGCAAGTTGAGGAGCACGATGACGTTGATGACGGAGTACGAGCCGAACATCAGCAGCCCCCAGAACCGTGTGTAGCTCTTGATGCCGGCCAGCTCGAAGTTCTCCAGGCCCACCATGCCGAACGACGCCCAGAAGAGAGACTGGGAGGCTTCGAACACACTGTTAGATAGAATGAATGACCGATAGAATGAACTGAACGGGTCAAACATAGCATGTAAGAGCAGTCCAGTTCTGCAAGATTCCTGCCTTACTGGATCCCGCAGAAAGCACTTGTGTGTTCACACGGCAGTATCCCGTTTTTTTGCAGGTACGGATGTTTGCGTTACTAAAAGATGTACGCAGGAAGCTGCTAGTAGGAACATTTATCTATCTATCTGGATTCTGCTTTTTACTGGTCCAGTTTAATGACAAAACCGAATTGGAACGTATCCGTTTTTTGTGGGAGACTGCTAAAAGGATGTTTGTGTATAGGTACTACTAAACGGGATGTCATCGTGGGAAAGAGCCCTCATAGTTAATGCCTTGTTTCTGCAACGTGTCGGAAATGTTTACCGGCACACAACACACGACAGAAACTCAAACTTTTATTATATTTTGTTTTTTAAAACATAGTTGTTAAGAAATATTAAGGAAATGAATGAAATGTATGTAATCTTTTCAGCTAGTGATAGAGTTACAATCGAACCAAAGATTTAAGTCCCATTACTTACTACAAATAGGATTTGAAACATTGGTTAGATTAATATTATTAGTACTAATGCATAATTGATCTATAAGTAACACTACTCATAAAAATCAACGAAAATAAACTATTTTTTTTTGGTAATGTAGTTTTATTTTTAGGTATTTTAGGGATTTCATCAATAATACATTTTACAAAAAGTACAGTTTAAGTTATGTAGCACAGTACACAAAATATTGTAAGTAAATAATCTGTTTTAGATTTAGGATTTAGAGACGAATTTACTAGCTCTCTAAATAATTGCCTAGCACACACAGTGTCACACATAGATAAAATGAGTTCTAGTCTAGGTGCAAGTGATGTTTGGATAAAACCAACCAAATCCAGAAGAAATATAATTGGCACACATCCTAATAGGCGTGATAATCCATCGTCATCCTCAAGGTCATGCAGTCCACTTCATCAATCTTCAAAGTGTTCATCTTCACATTTATATCCTCCTCCAACTGAATCTGAGTCTGCAGAAGATAACGAAGAGACGATGTAGCTTCGTGCAGCATCTGTTGCAGCTGCTCCGTACTGTGACGAAGCATTTCACATTCATAGTACAAAGCTTGGCCCGGGGGATCTTTGACCAGCTCTGCACCAGTTCTATTAGCTCGCTTTCCAAGTCTAGTATGAGCTAAGGCTATGTGCCCTTCCTTGTCTGACAAAGCTTTCTGCAACTGCAGGATATTGTCCTGCATATCAGATATCTTCTGAGTTGTCTCTCTATGCATATCTTCCAGCTTCCCTTTAGCTAGTTTTGTCTCCTTGATTCTTTCATTGAACTCGTGGTTACACCTTTTAAACGCGACCCAGAGATCGTCTATCACCTGCTTGAGAATCGTGTCAACGAACATCTTGATAGGTCTAGAACTGGTCACTTCTCTAGCAGCCTGTTGAATGTTTTTCGCTGAATACGCGTTGTATTCCTCTGCTGATATATTTGCAGGGTCCAGACTGGCATATCCTTCGTAGATCGACAGACACAGATCAGTGGGCTTGAGAGACAAGTTGTTTTTATCAACGTCTATAGCTGATTGCTTGTACTGAAGATCACGATCTAACAAATAACGAGTGGAGCGCAAACGCCTCATCTGTTCGTTTAGCTGTTCCAAGACGCGTTTCAGAAGACTTTGGCCTCCAAGAATAGTCGTGATTTCTTGCTGAAGAGCATGTTCTACTTCATCTACAACTAGGTCTATGCCAATACGCCCGTCTCTAAGCATGAGGCACTTTCTGCAAATGTTAAGAGCGTTAGTCTGCAAAGCGCTAAGGCAGTCGAGGAGTCGAGTTTTGTACATGCCAAGCGCTTCCAGCTCAATCATTATTTCGCGACGTTGGATTTGCAGCTCGTTCTTATTGAATTCGACGTCTCCAATACGTTCTTCGAGGCGCCTGTCGCTTGTCGCCTTCATGATGTTGGATCGCTCCGCAGTCTCCTGGCGGACCCTCTCGCATTCTTCTAGGACTCGGTCGGCGAGTTGTTGCTGGTCTTCCGTGTTCCTGCATCGCTGGTCGTTGCTGAGCTTCCATTCTGATAACGTGAACTTGGCAGCTCTTGGGGGCATACAAACTAGAGCTTGCTCTGCCAACCTAGTGGTCGCTATTGGGGCGCCGATCACGTGACGAACACCGAACTGTACGTCCCCCATTTTAGATGGAAAAGTAAAAAATAAGTTGAACTAAAAAAATTAAAAATATACGACTAGAAATGCGTGTGACACAGGATGACAGTGTTTGGCATTATTGACAATACAAAGTAGCGGTTGCTATGGGAACGTGAAAGTGCGGAATCGAACCAACAAAATAGGTTTTATTAGGGCGACACAAAGGTTTCATTCAGAAAACGCTGCAGCTGTGTCATTTAGAGCAAAAATGTCCAAAAACGGGATTTATAACCAAAGGATCGAAGTTGCAATTAAAAAAAAACAATGCATCTAATGATTAAACTGTACCTTCGTTATAGCTAACCTTTAAAAAGAGGGATCTCCAAGCAAACAAGTATTCAAATTATATTTTTTTTTTGCGAAAATCATATAATACGTGCATAATACATATAGTTTACAGAAGCTTTTGACTATCCAGTTTCTAAGATTTGTGCAAAATGTGGTTTTGTGTGATCATTTAGATGTTACTGGCAATATTTAGGCTAGAGAGCAAAGTAACACAAATATTTAACTATTATTTTGGGTAACAATTCAATTTTGAATCCACTTTCACACCAGCTAGCGACATCTACCACGCGCGTCAACAAAATCAATCCTGGTAAAGCGTTGCTTATTAACCCTTTTGTGCCCAACAACACACTAGCGCTATCTACTCAGACTCACTTGCCAAAACTCCTCCATTTCATACAAGAATCGCCGGCGTTCTCCCAGTCGGGTAAACCACCCGGTAAAACATAGCACTTCCTTTTCTCCAAGTCGGCAAAGTACCAGAGCAGTTGGTTCAGACCTGCATTGTCATTTAATTTAATACTAACAAGTAATATACAGCAGAAATAAAGTTAATTAAAACCGGTATAATAATAAAAATAAATAGTAACTCGCACTTTTCTATATTAATTTATTTCTAGTACCTAACCTATTAACAATGTTTTATTAAGTGAGTAAACAATACTAAACGATGTTCTATTCTTGTCTGATTTTTCTTCGAAGTACATACTCATTTTACTTTGATTTGCTGATTTTGACATAACTGTAGAATGGATATAGTCGTGCATATGTACATATTGATTCCTGTTGACTTCAGAGATCAAAATAGTCTAACCGAATTATGAAATCTTTGTTGATTATGTATAAATGTGTTATTTTTTATCTTTATTATAACATAAAGTTTAGGCACCTAATGTTTTTAAATACATCAAAGGTAACACATCAATTCTGGTGCTTAAATGCATCAACTTTCTTTATGAGATCGACATTAAAAACTCAAAAAAAGATCACTAAAATGGTGACTGGCGATTTTTTTTAATTTGAAATGATTTCGATTTTGAGTCTAGACTAAGGGGGTTGACATTTCGATGTTGGTCTCATACAGAATGTTGCTTTAATTGAGCACCAGAATCGGCTTTTAGAGGTTATTAATCTTTTTTGAATAACCCTATACACTCGTCTTATTTACTCACCACACATTATTACTAGACTCACCACATCATTATACTAGACTTAATGTAAGGGTCCTATTATAGAACTTATAAATTGATAAGGCGGACTGAAAAACATAGATTTATTGCTGGGAAGTACGAGTATTGACCGCGCCAATTTAGGGAGGAACGCGTCCGATGCCGATGATTATCGAGAGGGTCAGTGCCATGTTCACTACTAAGGTTCCTACATTCCCAAGTAGGATTCTAGGTAGGATACGATTGCTTTCTTCTTACTAGAAATGGGACTCGTATCACATTTGGTGCATCAGAACAAATCAAAATCGAATCAAACAATAATATGTATCTCGATTTGAATGAGATTTCAAATGTTGATTCGAATCATCGCTCGATTCGAATTTGTCGAGATGATTCGAACTCGCGAGCTGATTCGAGTCCGCGAGCTAATTCGAATCAATTTCTTTGATTCGAATCTGTGATAGCATTTTTTTGTTAATTCACAGCTTTATAGTAGCAATTTTTGTTTGGTTTTTATTTCAAATTTTTTGCATAGATGCATTTCTTGACTTCGATAATCGAAAGGGTAATATAAATTCGCAATTAGGTCTTTGTATATTCATTTATATTCGTGTTAAATTGAATCAATGATTCGATTCGCAACATCGGTATCATATTGGCGATTTAAATCATTCAAATCATCAGGTGATTTGAATATTCATTTACGAGTCAAGTCCCATCAGTACTTCCTACTTTTCTAGTTAGGATCCTAAGTAGGACGCTGCCTTCCTAGTTAGGAAGCTTCAAATAGGTCGAGGAAGCCCGACGTCACACGAAGGCTCCAACACTTACCACAAGCAAAAGCGAAGAGCACCAAGCTGTAAATGAAAAAGAACTTGACGATGTCGATAACCATGCGCCCGAGGGAGATCTGCAGCGGCCCGAGGTGCGGGTTGATGGAGAACAGGTGGACCAGCTTCAGGGCACTGTGGAACGAGATACAAGGTTAAAATCGCCGTGGTAAGGCGAAACTAGCACCACCATTGATTTTATTTTATTATTGATAAATCGGAAATTGATAAATACTACGATATTTTCGTTACGTACGATATTTCCTAAAATATATTTTTAACTTAGTACTATGAGCTATAAAATAAATCTTGAACAAGATTACCCCTTTTGACATTGTCTACTTTATACTCCTTTAACGCCACTACAAATGGTTAGGCACGATGCTACGAGGATCTCGGCTGAACAAGATGGACAGCGCTGATGCATCGTCCCCTGGAGACAAACACATGGGGAGGTGTCTCTGGACTAATATAATTATTTCCTGGAACAAACACCCCATGCTTATCCTGACTAACCTAAAGATGTTGGCAGCGGCGAACAGCCCCTCAGCGATGAGCTGCGGATCGAACGCGTCCCAGTTCTCGCGCGGGATGAACTTGGTCTGCGGGTCGCGGCCGATCTCGGTGACCTGCTGCCAGTAGGCCGCGAACCGCAGCAGCACCACCGCCACATACAGCGAGTTGCGCGTGAAGTCGATGAAATTCCACATGTTCCGGAGGTAGGAGCGGATGCCTTCTATGTAGATCTCTTGGGTTTCTTCAAAGATGAAACCTGTAAGAGTTAGAGAAGTAATAATAATGTCCTCCCAGCCGAATTACAACCGAGATTTAGGCTGCGTGTGAGTAGAGAGTGCGACAGAAGTGGAACCGGAGCTAAGGAAGCTATGAAACGATTTCAAGCGTTTCCTCCAGAGCTGTGACAGGCCGCTAAAGCGTGCGGCAAGATTGAGTACCCAAGGTAGCGAAGCTTCGAAGATATGTAGTAGGCTATTAACAGATGTTCTTGTTTGGCTCGCTTCCATCCCTAGTACAAATCCTTAGCCGACATCATAAGCTTGAATAATGTATTCTGTACATCCATACATGTAATGTAAAAAAATATACACTGTACATCCACATCATAAGCTCGAAAAGTTAAATTTTATTATGTGATTTTTGTTGCGTGCCAAATAAATAAATAAAATAAATTGTCTTATCTTATCAGGCGCAGAACAATTGATACTCACCAAAGACGTAGATGACAACCACCAGCTCCAGATACGTGGGTCCGTTCCCGCGCTGCTTTAGCAGTTCTTTCTCCAGCTCCTTGACCATCCACTCGGTGCCGAAGAGTTGTATCATTTGCACCTCCGCTCTTTGCGACACCAGGATCAGAATCACTGGTCATAATTAAGTATGTAACTTATTTAATTAAAAGTTCTCTAACATTTTCAACGTTAGAGAACATCAATTAGACAGAGATAGCTTCATAAGTTTTAGGGGAAACTTTTGGCAGTAGGATAGTAAAAAAAATAATATTATATCTGAGCCAAATCTTGTTTCTATTTTTACGGACAACCACATGCCACAGTTAACAACAACCATTGAGAATTTCATGACAAGATCAGTTGTGCTACTTCCCTAGTATGGTTTCCTAACAACTTTATTGGTGTAGCAGTCGCTATAAATACAAAAAAGGCAAAAATTATAGCTCAAAAAGCCCACAAAATACTTACTCAGAAAGAAAAGGTAACTCGAAGCGTGGATCAAGAACTTCATAAACGGTTTCCTCATAAGTTTTCCAGTGGCGCAGTTTGGTGCAATCATATACAAGGTACAATAGAAGGGGAAGAGTAGGGCCACTCGGAAGATAATCATG
Source organism: Pyrausta nigrata (assembly GCA_949316185.1). NCBI lineage: Eukaryota > Metazoa > Arthropoda > Insecta > Lepidoptera > Crambidae > Pyrausta > Pyrausta nigrata. The sequence goes on along the minus strand of OX438955.1, from coordinate 5,023,948 downwards.
GTCTTCTCCAAGGCGGACTTCCGACGGAACCCTGGCACGCCCTCGTACCAGATTGCGGCTAAGAGCTGCTGGATGTTGGGGTGGGCGACGAACTGTGGAAAAATCATTTTCGGTGTCATACTTTTTAAGTTTTGACTAAAGAAACGATATTTGAGATCATCATCGTCGTAAGTATTCCCATTCACCAGATTCGAGCTGACTACTCACTCGAAAATAATAGAGATATATTTCATCAATGAGTTTGAATCCAAGGTCAGATTAATTTTAAGTTCATTTGTCTCTTTCTCTGGTAAATAAATGAGGAGAGACATCTCCAATAATTCGAAAATTCAAACTAAATAACTGCCAATTGCTAAGGAAATTACCAAGTCCAAATACAATTTAGAAGGTATATCGCATACTTACTTAGTTTCTTAGTGCTCAGTTTGTGTTCGATACGTAGTCTTTAATTTTTCTTAGAGTATTGCTATCTGTAAAGACCTATAAGTGGTTTAATTATTTTTTACACTGTATTATTATCATCCGTAAGTAAACCCTAGTTTTCCGAAAATAAATAAATCAAACAATGACAACTAAAGTTAGACGAAAACGCGCATAAACTTGTAAAAATAATTATGTGACAGTGTGTGTTAACTAAATTTGACATATTTAAGCTGTCTATCACGCAGCGAGCAGCAGCAGGCTATGCTTGGTGTTCCCGAATCACAAATGAGGAGATACGTAGAAGAATTCACTCAAGTGGCAGTGGGTAGGGCACATTGCGCAAGGAACTGAAGGCCGTTGGGGCAAAACGGTTCATTTCTCCAATCATTTGAGACCATTTGATTAAAAGCGTGGCGTAGGGCGACCACCGGAACAGATGAACAGACCATGACCTCATAAAAGTCGCAGGATTGCATTGGATGCCGCTTGTAACAGGTCCCTTTGGAAATCTATGGGAAGAGTTTATAGAACAGTGGACGTCTAGCACCTAAAAATGATTTTGACGTTTCTGAACTATTGTTGTTTGTCATTTTTCGTTTGTTTACCAGATAAAGAGACAGAATAAACTTAAATCAGCCTTACCTGGAGATAGCACCTAAGGAATCGACCCCAATGACTCTGTGACATGATATAAATCCTATCTATTTATTTAGGCAACTAACCTTTTTCTGTTTAAAGTCTATAGCCAACTCCAGCCTTGCTAGCTTCATATGTTCTCCTTCCACGAATGGCTCATCCGGGTCATGGTTCAGAATAATGGCCAACTCCTGGCTGCTGCGAGATTGATCCAGGAGATCCACAGCAAACGTCTGAGCTTGGCGACGGAGCTCGAGATATTCCGCTTTGCTTTCCTGTTTCAAGAATCAGTCACTATGGAGTTTTGCTCTACGTGTTGAAGGATGGAATCAATACTTCGTATTTTAAAAAAAATTTGAGAAGATGCTAAACTGCATCTGCTCTACAGAGTTCTTCCCTATCCCCAACGAAAATGTCAAAATATGTATGCAAAAGTCACATGCAAACAACATATTTTCGCTTATAAATGTTAGTTTATACATTTTGTTAGCATCTTGTCTAATATTTAGCCCAGGACCCTATAAACAATGAGAATATTTTATTTTCAGTGACAGTCATAAGGGTCATATTTTTTATTCAAATCCCGCAAGGGTCGAAAGTTTATATGATGATCACGAACATTTGTTTGTACCTACGTCATGGTTGTTTTAAATGTATTCCAATATATCTATTCGTTATCTCAGCGGCTATATCCTAACGCTGAGTTTGGGGCTATGTCATTAGTGTATTTGTTAAAAATAATATAGTATTATTAATTATCTATAGTTTGAATTTTGGACAAATTGCAACCCCTTGAGGATCATAAGACCGCCGGCGGTCTTATAACAATTTATTATCTATTGCAACTGCACATGATTTCTGAAACATTAAAAAGTTTTTCATCACACCTGTTCAGCAAAAGCCAAGTTCCGCAGCTCCCACGAGAGCTGGAAGGCAGTCAGTACAGGGTCGGTGGAGGACAGCGCGATGAGTGAGGGAGACGCAAGAGCTCTGTACGTGTTCAGACGGGCCAGGGAGTGCCGGAGGGAGTCCTCCGTAGAATCGCGGATACACTCTTCACAACCACACCTAAAAGAAAAAACTTTACAGTGTGCAAAAGAAGACAGTCAGGGACCGTAGTCAAGTGGCAATTTATTCTCAAGCGAAGTACGTTATCGCTAACAATTTTTATTTTTATTTTTATATATATAACTAACATAAGCCATCGAAACATCACGTGACTTTTGCATACATATTTTACAATTTCGTTAGCGATATCGAAGTTCGGTCCAGAAAGATTGCCATTTGGCTACGGGCCCGGATAAAAGTATAAACTGTTGAATGCATTTTAACTCTTTGTTAAAGAAGATACCAAGCTTCTGTGTTGTGGGAGATATCAAATTTTTAAGGGTCAATGTGAGTACGTAGCATCCGTAACAATGTCCTGCAGGTACGAGTAATTGCCGATAGTATCCACTCTAGTCAATAATTTTTACCAAACTATTGCTCGCTTTTTGATTGGTAAGGTACTAAAATCATTGGGCCTCCTAAATATTACTAACACCCAAAAGGATTTTCTTGTTCTCCTATATACAGGGTCTAACAAAATAACCTATATTCCTTTCAGCGACTGATTCTGCTGTTCAGCCTTGTAATTTCGATGTTGGTCCTGTAAAAGTTGAAGTTCCCGTAAAAACCCGGGTTGCATTTGAGTACAAGCATCCCCAAATACAAAATCAGCGAAAAATACACATTTTATTCTACTAGACCACTGATCAGCTGCAACTGACTTACATAGGTACAGTCTTTATTCAATCAAGAATATTTTCTTTTCTAGATTTCGATGTTGGTTTCATAAGTTGTTGTATTTGAGCAGGAGAATCAACCCCTAATAAGACCTCATGTATAATCAGTATGCAAAAAGCCGTTTTTAATCTAAAACTATCGGCCGATAAAATGTATTGTTTTTGTTGATAATAAGGCAGGTATAATTATGTTTTTAAAACGGCTGCAGCATACCTTACGTCATGAGGGTTGGGCAGCGTAGCACCGCGGTCGAGCAGGATCTTCAGGATCTCGTAGTTATTCTTGTGTGCAGCCAGCATCAGCGGCGTGATGTCCGGCGTAAACATCGCCGTGTTGGGGTCCAATTTTTGCCAGCTCTGTGTAGAAAATCAGATATGTATCATCAATAAATTAAATTTCGCACACAAAAATTCATCATCCGGTGAGGCTTGAACCCACGACCCTTCGCCACCCGAGCGAATGCTCTTACCAACTGAGGACGTTAATCAGCCGATAATGACACGGTCGATCAAATTTGTGTGCGAATTTAATTTGATTTTGAAAAAACTTGAAAACAAATTGCCTAAATTATAAAAATAATTATATGTCATCACCATACGCTTGCCCTAGTTCTGAAGTCTTTTATTGCGTTCACCTCCGGTACCACTGTTTGCAAACTCACTATTTTCTCGCGTCTGTTCTCGACACACAACACTAATATACCGCGAAACTACAATTGGTTGGTTTTTCCGGTTTTTGCACATTCGAATCACTGGATTCCAGACACTTGACAATTTAAACCCGATTGAAATTTTTGTATTTGGTGATTTCAATTGCTTCTCTGACCAATCTTGGTATGTAATGGCGTTCTGTCGAAATGATCTGAGGGTTATGGAACTCAATCCAATTGCAACAGCGCCGAAATATCGGAACTCGAAAATAAAAAGGTACATGGTAGCAATCCCGTAAATAACTATTCTCATGTACATTAGTTGTTTCACTAACCGATGCTTTTACGGTTAGGTAAAACATCGTGAGGAAACCTGCACATTCAGGCGACTGCATGACCATTTTTGGATCATGTTCCCCTGGTAACAGGGTCACGGAGGTCAGATCATGGTCAGCGGACCCTGGGTCCTCGCTTGCGAGTGCATAACCGGGATAACGCTAGGAGGATGACGATACTTATTACTATTATGTATTCTTTGTTTAAATGAGTTTAGGATTTCATCTGACCTACATCAAACGTGCGCGTGAGTTATCAAGGTAACGGCTAACTTGATATCTGACCGGGTTGTCCGTGACCGTGTGTCTGCCCTACGGTTATAGGTACTTGTAGTTTCATACCTAAACTTTTCATACCTAAAAGCCAGGCCTGCTATCACGAATTAAAAAAAATACAAGTAATTAGGTTGTGATGGTTAGATTAGATGGTGATGATAGGTTGTAGGTTTTGGGTGCTTCGGTGACATGTCTGAGCGCTTATTTACCTACTTTCAGATAGGATTAGGCACAAGTGTTTATAAACACTTCTTATTGCACTTGGAAGGTTTCTGTTCGTTCACTTGAACGCGGACAAATAACAACAACGATATTACATTTGAAAGAAAGTAAAAATATGCATTGCTTTGATCCCAAAGTAAGTTGCTTAAGCACTTGCGTGTTATGAAATTCAGAAATAATTTGGTACCACAACACCCAGACCCGAGACAGTAAACAAAATCATCATCCTCCTAGCGTTATCCGCCGAGGGCCCAGGGTCCGCTTTGGACCGTGATCCAGGATATAGCAGATCAGGTAATTATAGTGGAGCGACTGCCATCTGACCTCCGCGACCCTGTTAACAGGGGAACCCGACCAGTTTGGATCACGGTTATATATTCAGAATAAGCCGGAATATGCAGATTTCCTCACAATGTTTTTCCTCACCGTAAGAATATCGATTAGTGAAAAATAACTAATGAAAATAACTCAGAAAAAGTCATTGGTACATGGCGGCACGACGTGGGATCGAACCGGTACCTCCCGCATGCGAGGCAAGCGGCTAGTCACTACGCCACCGACACACGCTCAAACAGTAAAGAAAATATGGATTTCTATATAAACCCAACCGGAGATTGCACCCGAGACCTCAGAGTTAGCGACACCATAAAAACCAGTGGTCATCATTATAGTGCACAAATGTGTGCGCAATACCCAGGTGCACTCTCTGTTTTTTCACTCTCATAATTCGGTGAGACGGCAGTCCGATATGACCGACTGACTGTAGAGAGATCAAGCGCAGGACCAACGGCTTAACGTGCTTTTCGAGGCACGGGGGTGTTAACACCACCAACTTCCTGGAGCTGAGATATTTATTAGACCCAGAATTTGGGACTTCGTGGATAGTACCCAGCATGCTGACCACTAGGCCAACGAGGCAGTAGGCAAATAAGCAGCTATCAACTTACGTATTTGTCCCCATCCTTATGTATCAGCTCTTCGTGCTCCAGCAAAAGCTCGACAGCCTCCACAAACTCCGCATTGATGGCCTGCAGCAGCGCGTCTTTGGTGTCCACTCCCATGATGACCAGCAGTTCCACCATCTCCAAGTTCTCCCCATCAATAGCCAGGGTCAGAGCTCCTCGGCCGAGCGAGTCTACGCAGTTCACATCGATGTGCTTTCGACGGTGGGCTTTTTGTAGCATTCTGTGGACATTGTGAGTGTTAAATTATTGCTTTTAAGTGATAAACATTTAAATTAGATTATACAAATAAGAATTCACTTTGCAATCTAAATATATAATTTCACTTGAAAAAATGACCACCAGAGGCGGGAATCGAACCCGCGTTCCTCGCATACCGGGCTTTTGCCTAACCTGATATTCTGGTGGTAATTTTTTTAAGTGCAATTATATATTTAGATTGCAAAGTGAATGCTTATCACTTAAAAAAATAATTTATTGAACTCAAGACCTTTCACGGACCCGTTGAAAGAACTTATATTTTAATTATTTAATACTGTAACATGTACGTACTGTAAAACTATAGCCTAGTAAGATCACAATAAATGAAACTGTTGCTAAAAATGCATCCACAGTCAATAAGAAATTGTTTGTAACATATTGCTAATACAAAGCGTCTTTCGAAATGTTAATTCCACAAATGGAACTTGGGGCATTGTCAACAGTGTCCGAGAATTGATTAATGCCAAAACAATCCAATTATAATAGAACAATAATTAGATTTGTCGGTTGCTCACGATTGACGACGCCATTTTGCAAAGGCTGTTTTAATATTTGTTTGCACTGTGACTAGAGTCTATGAATGTTTATGGAATAATATAATCTTCTTCTTAGCGTGTCGATGGTAAACAACTTACATTTGTTGTGCCCAGTAATTGGCGACACTGATTGCTTCGGCATTTGCACACATGAGGTCTTCCAGAGAACAGAGGAATAGATATTAGTAGTGAAGCCTATTCAGAGGCCCTAGGGCGGCTTGAAATCATCTGACAGTAAGGTAAACCTTACTGTCAGATAAATACTTAATAGTGATAAATCACTTGCCTTACAGACACCCCTACACCAATCCGTACCTCCTCATAGTTGAGGTGAGGCCTTTGCCCAACAGTGAGATCTATATAGGCTAACTTTACGTATAATAATATTAATAAGGAATAGTACTCGTATTTGTATGAGGTGCTGGTATAATGGAACGTGTCAGGCTAAAAAGTAGCAAACTTAACAAGAATAATGTCCTCCTATCCAAATTCCGACTACTTACAACTGGCCGCTGTTGTCTCTCAACAGAAATTAGGCCACTATGCGGATGATACAATAGTGCACAAGTGTGTGCGCAATACACAGGTGCACTCTCTGTTCCTTCAGTGAGATCAGGTGCAGGACCCACGGCTTAATGTGCTTTCCGAGGCACGAGTGATAAAATCACCAATTTCTTGACACCGGAGCTGTGCCTGAGTTATTTTAAGACAGAAAACTTAAAAACAAATTTCGACCCGGGACCTAGTACCCAACATCCTGACCACTTGACCAAAGAGACAGCCAAAAATCTTAACAATTTATATTATAAGCACTTTTGTTTGACAATTTATATTATAAGCACTTTTGTCTGTTTGATTTTGAGATCGAACGGCGAGCTTCGCTGTAGCTGTGCGCGCTCGCTCAATAATAAGCATGCTTATTGTAATTGTATAAAGAGAACTAGTAGTGTCTAGATAAACCTAACATCGGCTGTAAGACACTATTTACCAACAAAAATGTATTCATTGTATATTTAAATAAATAGTTTTTTTTTTTAGAAAATATGACACTATTCTTACTTCGCTATCGAGACTACAGTTTTGAAAGCTATAACTATTATAAAGAAAGCATTTATTTATTTATTTAAACTTTATTGCACCAAAAAAGAAAGTACAATTGGCGGACTTAATGCCTTAGGGCATTCTCTACCAGTCAACCGCGTGGGAATGCAGAAGATAATCAGTGGCGGGACATTCAGTATTGATACAGTTTTAAGGAAAAAATAACAAAATACTGTAAAAATAAACGTACATACTAGATACAAACATACAAATATACTCATATATACGTGAAATAATACACATACATAAACATTAATATAATAACATACGATACTATTTGTCAAGAAAAGTGATATGACGACATTATTACCTACAGACGAAAAGGACAAGTAGTGAGACAAACGAAAGTGGTGGTCACTCCTGAAGAGAGTCAAGGTAGTATAGAGATAGAAGACTTCTTGAAAGCAAATTTGCTAGGAGATATTTTGAGCTCGTAAGGGAGGGAATTCCAAAGTCGAATCGCAGATCTGGTGAATGAGTCGGACATAAAGCCGGATTTGAAAAGAGGTGTATAAAGGGTCAAATTATGAGTAGAACGAAGGTTGCGTTAGGTGGTCGATCCCTGATAGAGAAAACGTTGCTTCATATAGCACGGAAAGTGTGGATCTCGAAGGATGTTAAAGAGGGTGCAAAGTATTCTTATAGATCTGCGATGACGGATGGGAAGCCATTTAAGCTTGGAACAGTAAGCAGAGATGTGGTCGTATTTGCGAAGGCCAAACATGAAGCGGATGCCATTGTTAAGCAGACGAACAAGTTTGTTGAGATGAGCTTCTGTAAGGTTTGTACAACACACGCCGGCATAATCAAGAAGAGGAAGAACGAGGGACTGAATTAGCAAAGTTTTGGTCTGAGGGGGTAGAAAATGCTTGAATTTGTAAAGAGCTCGTAAAGTAGCAGTGACTTTTCTAGTGACCTCGTCAACGTGCCTATTCCAACTGAGGGTACTGTCAATGTACAGTCCAAGATTTTTAACATTGTCACTATATGGTATAATATTGTTGTTATACAAGATAGGCTTGGTAGTGTGTCTGTCAATTTTGATTAATTGCCTCGAGCTTCCAATGATGATGGCCTGACACTTTAATGGGTTCACGGAGACACCGAAACTCCGGGACCAGTCGGCAATATGGTCGAGATCACGATTAAGAGCCGATATCGCTGAGTCAATGTCGGTCACATCGGCTTGAGCATACAGTTGAAGGTCATCTGCATACAGGTGGTGGGAACAGCTGAGGTTAGGGGTGATGGAATTAATGAAAACAGAAAAAAGAAGAGGGGAGAGTATACCACCCTGAGGAACGCCAGTCGTAAGACTGGACCAGTGAGAAAACTGTTGGTCAGCCCGCACAGCTTGCTGGTTATGGCTGGCATTCAAGTTAGATGGTAGGCATAATATTTTTTAGGCTTTGGTAGAGCATTAGTACAGACAAAATAACGAAGCTTTGTTTGATAATACATAGGTACCTAAAAGAGTTTAAACTTCCGCGTTACAACATTTAATAAAGTATTAGACATGACGGGTCTAAACGCTCTTGACACGGCCGGAGCAATCCATCCGAAACGTCGAGCAGTGAGTAGGTATCACATAATCATACTTATTGCAAATTCATGTTAAGACCCGTCTTGTCTAATCTAAAATGGAACTCATACTTATTTGTTCACTGCCTCGTTGGTCTTATGGTCAGCACGCTGGGTACTATCTTCGAAGTCCCCGGTTCAAATCCCGGGTTGGGCCGAGAGTGTTGGGTTTTTCTTGTTCTTGTTAACACCCCCGTGCCTCAGGAAGCACGTTAAGCCGTTGGTCCTGCGCCTGATTTCTCTACGGTCATGTGGGACTGCCGTCTTACCGAATTATGAGAGTGAAGAAACAGAGAGTGCACCTGTGTATTGCGCACACACTCGTGCACTATAATATCTCCCGCGCAGTTGGCTAATCTTTTGGGATAGGCCACTGTAGTCGAAATTCGGCTAGGAGGACATTATTATTATTTTGACTTTTGTTCAAGACTCACCTCTTGACATTGCCCATGTCTCCTCGCTCTACTGCAAGGAGGTACTTCTTCTCCTCCAAAGTCAAGGGTTTGGGCAGGGTCGGCAGTTCCATCGGCTGGCGACCGCCCTCCAACTCCGCGTTGCCCTACAAGAACAACGATAACTAAATAAACAGTACTGTAGGTAAGTATCGTCCATTTTTACCTCAATTAACTCTACATCTTGAGAAGGACTTGCTAGTAAGTAGGTACCTATCGATAAGTACCAACTAGCAAGGTAAGGTTTTTTTGACCGCATTCGCATCTGATGGTAAGCGACGATGCGGCGAAGGATAGGTCATGTCTGTCTAGAAACAGTCAATTTGTAGCCCAAAATAAATAGTAGGTACGAGTTATGTAGTAAAATGTGGCGCAAAGTAAAATATAAGCGCATCTCTGGCCACCCATAGAAACTAAATTATGTACCTATTAAAAAGTAAGAAGTCTGTTGTGACTAAAATTACCGGAGTCACGAAAGTATTATAAGTACTTAGGTATAGCCCGTGCCATTTAACGGTGCATAAAAAGTCATTGACTCGTCACCCCTGCAGACCGTCACCCATGTACCTACCACTGCACGCCAGTATGCGAAGCGCGGCGACCCTAACTAAAAGCCGTAGCGATACGAATCTGTCTAACAAATGGGTACCTACGTATTATAATACCGAAAGTTCATAATACCTACAAATGAAATACCTACGCTTGAAACGTCGAAAATCAAAATACCAAACGAATGAAATACCTATACCCGATATACCGAAGCTCAATATGCCGAATTTCAAATAACCGAAAGTTCAAAATCCCGATAGTTCGAAATCCCGAAAGTTTGAAATACCGAAGGTTCATATCCCGAATGTTTAAAATCCCGAAGATTCATATACCTACAGTTCTAATAATCAAACCTAATATATTTCTTATTTCCTGAGTACCTAACCTAACTATTTTTTGGCGCTTCGCCGGCCGCTGCCAACGGTTGTGGTCAACACTTCTAACCTAACCTAACTTAATGTAATCAAACCTAACCTTTAGTAGAAGTCGGGTACTTTCGGTCATATAAACAGTCGGTATTTTAAAATTCGGCATTTTAGTATTCGGCATTCCAATTATAGGTCTTATAAGATTCGGTATTTAGAATTTTCGTGATTTCAAACTTTCGGTATTTTGAACTTTCGATTATATAAACATTCGGCATTCTAAAATTCGGCCTTTCGTTCGTAGGGCTTATGAAGTTCGGTATTGTAATCTAACAAATGAACCTCGGTACGGGTAGCAATGGGCGATTATTACTAAATTAATCGAATTATTCGAATGGTCTCTGTAATCGAATGTATTCGATAAGCAACCGCAGTCATTTGATTATTCTTCGATTATGCGGCGAGCAATACCGGAGCGCGCGGTGTACAGGCCGTACTACTAACGAATGAATCGTCATTCGTCGCGTCGATTAATCATTCGGTCGCTACTTGTCCTGTACGCACAGTCGCGGCAGTTGGATCGAATGCATCGAAGGGCCCAGTATAGATTATCATTCGATTGTCGATTATTATTCGTTTTTTTTTCGAATTACTAAATCGACATTCGATAGTTCGAATGGTCGATAATCGATTCATTCGATTATTTTTTTTTGAACAATTGCCCATCGCTAGGTACGGGTCGACCTTAAACCCAAAAATCAAAAGTCGTAATAATCGCTAGTTAGAAAGACAAATAATACGTGTCACAAGGTTTTAAGGTGTCACGTTTATCTGGCACGTTTAGTATCGGATTTTTTTTGTTAAAAGACTGACATGTAAACCTGTTGATCACATAGAATTCCATATTTTTTGAGATAATTATTTTGACAGATTTTGATAAGTTGATGGGGCCCACAGTATCCGAGACAGCCTCTTTCAAAGAAAAATGTATTTCATGTTTAAGTTGAGGAAATAATTGATAGGTAACACTTACGCATTCCAAGTCCTTTGTATCGGCCATGTTGTAAATATAATTCTGGAGCAGCGTCCGCCCCCGCCGGCGAACTTCTTACCCTCGGCTTGTGACCTGTTTTAGATAACATTCAAAAATATCACTTATATACAACATATTGTGCTTCGCCATACAAATAAGTTGGTCTTAAAAAAGCATCAACCAACTTACTTCTTCTTATCGTGTCGATGAAAAGCGACTTAAAGTTGTGCTCAGTAATTGGCGACGCGGATTGCCTTGTCGTTTGCACACAAGGTCTTCTAGAGCGCAGGAATCAGGACATGATGGTGAACCAATTTACTTTAACAGTGTTTCGCCATGCGACGAAGTAGGTTTAAGCATCAACCAACTAAGAATGAAAGAGACTACAGCAGGATAGATAAGCTGTGTAGAACAAAATAATGTTACTCTTTACCTACACTCAACCTACTCTTTGAATAAAAACTTAGATAATAATTAGATAGGTAATATGCACGATCTTTGATTGAAGTTAAATATTGAATTTGACTGTCTTTATTAGCTATTGGACTGAACCTGGTCCTATCATTTATGACTAGTTTGTGAACATAGTTAGAATTTTGGTAATTTTCATACTTATCTACCTGATAGCGATGCGCGAAGTTCCATATTCTAGCAGATTTTATTTTATGTTACTTATTTGCTAACTTGTATAAATAAATTAAAAAATATAAATATATCATTTCGTTGGCAATAGCGAAGTACGCTGTAGAATAGATTGCATCTTGTCTAAGGATCCTGACTTTCTTAGTGACAAGAATTGGCCCTCTATCATCCAGCGATCATCCAGGCCACCCGTGCGTGGAAGCCGTACGGTGGTAATCCTAGTGACGCTGGCGCACGTCCGTCACCCACTTGCATTGCATCTGTCTGACATAACCTTATGCAGTAATTCAATTGTGAGCGCATCGCATTCTTCAACTGGACGTAAACATCCATGGTAATATTATGAATGCGATAGTGTGCCTGTGTGCCTGTCTGTGACCTCAGCACGCTTAAGCCACTGAACCGAATTAGATAAAAGGTATAGAGATAGTTTAAGTACCTACTTAGATGAATTTTGAGTACCGGTAGGATACGAAAGGAAGGACACCGGGAGAAGGATACGGGTGGTTTTTATCAAAGATCATCAGTTATTCTACGAGTAAGCGTCACATCAAATGTTAACTAATGACCGACTACACCAAATCCTTAAATGCTTTAACTAAGCCCATAAGATGCATAAACGTCGTCTTTATTTAATTATTTACCCTATACAGCAATTTTGCCAAGACAGGATCATGGCTCAGGCCTTAGTTCACTCTTTCTTACTATGGCAGGTAAGGTACTATCAACACTATCAGCTAGAAATGGTAAATCTCGCCTGAGTTTTTCTCTGCCTCAGCACAATAACGCATCAGTTATTACGACATAAGCTTACAGGAGCATAATTAAATTTGACGTAAGCCCATAATCTAATGTTGAACCGACAAGGCATCGGGCGACATACGTAGGTACCTACTTGTTGATCCGATTGTCATGTCAACGAAAATGCTAAGTTGAAAAGCCCTTTTAAGCCGGTGAAGACTACCCACCCAGAAGGCTTAAAACAATGCTTACATTATAATAACTGGCTATAAAAATATAGTAGCGACTACCTAACTAACTAGGTACCCTAACCTGGGTACTAATAAAAGTAGGCAAATAAACTTATCTTGATAAAATTGAGCACGTACATTCAGTGGCGTTCAATACTCTACTACAGTACCTATTTCTCTAATATTTACTATACTTAGTGCATAATGGAATCATGGTGACTTTTTGCTAGAACACGTTACTTAAGCACCTCAAAGTTGAATATGTGGACCGTGAAATTTTCCTATATTCTAAGATAGTTTTTTACAAAATCTACTGACGAGCTATCTCTAGGAGATATTCTGGTGATACAAGTAGGTATACCTACCTAAAAAGACCGCCCAAATTGTACAACTTGTAACCTTAATTTTTGGTGGAACCTATAATAAACCTGTAGTAAATATTTGCTATATTTGCTTACGTATATATTTTGCATATGTAGAGCTTAAAATTAACAAGTACTGTATTCAATCATTTAAACTTTCTTTAAAATTTATAAGGACGTACATATTATATTACTAGCTAGAATTTTCACCTGAATAGTTATAATTATTTTTATAACTTAAGCAATTATTTTGCAAGTTTTTACAAAATCAAATTGAATTTCGCTCACAAAAATTAATCGACTGTGTCATCCGGTGGGACTCGAACCCACGTCCCTTCGCTATCCGGGCGATTTTTGCTAGCGAAATTCAATTTGATTACCTAAATAGTTGTTAAAGATCCTAAATATATAAGTAGGTAGGTAAAGTAGTATAATCCCGTCATACAAATTCCATATCTTTTAAAATATATAATATCTCTTTAATATGAGCACAGACCACCTATCGGGCTAGTAAGTATGCTCGCGTCGACAAAATTATCGAATACCTATAAATCAATGTATACCTACCTAAACTATAGATGCTTGTATTTAAACATACAAGCAAAGACATCGTAAAAATCTAAAGCACTTAATAACTAAACTACTTACATGGTACCTTTTAAATAAAATTGTATTGAGAAAAGATTCATCCTCAAGTTATTACCAGCAAGGCATGTGTTAACGTAAAATCTACGAAGTAAATTGAATTGTAAGACTTACCTGCATACTTCCACTACCAACCACTTCACTTATTTAAAAAAATACAAAAAATTGGACATAATATCACAAACAGAAAAAACATTACTTACAGAAACAACTTTCGCCCCGGCTGGCGTGACGCCACTCCTGCGCCTGCAACCCCTCCTGGCTTTATATACTCCTCCCTTTAAACCCCCCATATCCAATTAGTAGGGGGTGAGTCTACCACCCGGTTTGAAGCGGGTATTTCGTTCATATTACGTAGGGGTGCGTGGAAAATATTTATCATGTTCAATATCCTAATTATGTTCTACTACCGTAGGTATCACGTGGTAAGAAGAATATGTTTAACTTTTGGATATATTTTATTGGGCATTTATAGATTTCGGAAAAAAAATTGTAAAGTCAGCAAGAAAATCCCTATAAACTTTTGGTGGTGTAATAGATTCTTTTTCTGTTTATTCTGTTATAGAAGGAAAGGAATCAATCACAGTAGAAACCTATAAGAATAATATATTCTTCTTAAAAGCTTTTCCTATATTCCTATACTAGCCTTTTTCCGCGACTTCGTCTGCGTGACTTGATTAAACAAAATATTTTATACTCCCGCCGCCATCCAGCTATCACGATTTCTTTCAGAAGTGAGGAATAAAAAATCAGTCTAAAGTAATTAAGCTGACCTACTTTTGTTCCATGTCAGTTGCTCCAAACCTTCAATTTGTGTACGTCAATAGAAAATGCTCATCACGCTGAACAATGTTTCCTAAGGCGCTCTATTCATATCTCTTATAGTTGAGCTGAGCTGCTTGGGTTTCATATCATTTGCTCCAGACCTTCAATTTGTGTACGTCAATAGAAAATGTTCATCACGCTAAATAACTTTTTTAAGGCGCTATTTTGATATCTCTCTTAGTTTAAGTGTACTGCTAAGGTATCACGTCAGGTACTTCGAGCTTCAAAATAAATTATAGCCTAGTATTTGCCCAGACCCAATAGCTACACAATAAAAAAAAGTTAATTCAAATCCGTTCAGTAGTTCCGAAGATTAGCGTGTACAAACAGACAAAAAATTTAAAAGTTGTAGATTCCTATTCTGTTACTATTTTAACATCACTCTCCATTAGTTTTGCGTTAAAATACTCAATGTACACACATTGGTTTTACAGTTTTATTATATGTATAGATAGCGTTAGTGGCGCAGTGGTTAGCGGGTTGCCTCTCATGCAGGAGGCGCCGGTTCGATTCCACATGCCGCCATGTACCTATGACTTTTTCTGAGTTATGTACATTAGTTGTTTCACTAACCGATGCTCTTACGGTGAGGGAAAACATCGTGAAGAAACCTGCACATTCAGGCGACTGCATGTGTACCTAACCATGATCCAAAACTGGTTAGGTTTCCCTGGTAACAAGGTCACGGAGGTCAGATGGCAGTCGCTCCACTGTCATTACCTGATCTGCCACATCCTGGATCATGGTCAGCGGACCCTGGGCCCTCGCGTGCGAGTGCACAACCGGGATAACGCTAGGAGGATGATGAGAATGATGAATAGCTTTTCCTATAGCACTAGCAAAGCCATCCTATAGCAAAGGTTTACTGAAACACTCTATAATTCAACCTGTCGGTATAATTTCATACTTAGTGACAGATATTTTGGTAGGACTCGACAGATCCCCATTTCCAATGCCAAGATAAAGTTATTAAAACAAAGTTTCATTGATGTACCTATTTTGCCGTCAAACTATCACATATACAGGGTGTGGCGTAAATAGTGGTCCAAAGCAAAAGATGGGCATTTTTTTTAAACAATGGGCACTGACAGTGTGGTACATTTTTTTTGCACCAAAAGCATTGAAAGTCAAACGATTTGCTAGCAGTGAGTATTGAATTTTGAAAGAAACTTAATTTTTTTTATTAAATTACACACTGTACACTGAAGCACCACATACCAGTATTTAAAAAAAAAATATGTACAGGGTTTTCAAAAAAAAATTTTTTTTTTATTTTTTTAGAAATCGTTACCTTCCTTACAAATTTGGTTATAATTTCCAAAAATGACGGTTTTTTTTTATCCATTTTTTTTATTATTATTGCTGATCACTTGTACTTAGTACTCCATTCGTTTTTTTTTTACAAACTAAATTTAATAAAAAAAATTAAGTTTCTTTCAAAATTCAATACTCACTGCTAGCAAATCGTTTGACTTTCAATGCTTTTGGTGCAAAAAAAATGTACCACACTGTCAGTGCCCATTGTTTAAAAAAATGCCCATCTTTTGCAGATTCTAAAATGGTGCAACAATAAGTGTTACGACTTACAGGAAAAAAGTTATTGCTTTTCGAAACAAAAAGGAGCCCAATTCAGAAAAACAATTTATTTGAAGTTCAAGGGTTTACAAGGGTTGTAATTTTTTTCTGTGTGGTCCAAAGCAAAGGTGTGGATACACTGTACACTGAAGCACCACATACCAGTATTTAAAAAAAAATATGTACAGGGTTTTCAGGGTTTTCAGGGTTTTTTTTATTAAATTCAGTTTGTAAAAAAAAAAAACGAATGGAGTACTAAGTACAAGTGATCAGCAATAATAATAAAAAAAATGGATAAAAAAAAACCGTCATTTTTGAAAATTATAACCAAATTTGTAAGGCAAGGTAACGATTTCTAAAAAAAATATTTTTTTTTTTTTTTTAAAACCCTGTACATAATTTTTTTTTAAATACTGGTATGTGGTGCTTCAGTGTACAGTGTATCCACACCTTTGCTTTGGACCACACAGAAAAAAATTACAACCCTTGTAAACCCTTGAACTTCAAATAAATTGTTTTTCTGAATTGGGCTCCTTTTTGTTTCGAAAAGCAATAACTTTTTTCCTGTAAGTCGTAACACTTATTGTTGCACCATTTTAGAATCTGCAAAAGATGGGCATTTTTTTTAAACAATGGGCACTGACAGTGTGGTACATTTTTTTTGCACCAAAAGCATTGAAAGTCAAACGATTTGCTAGCAGTGAGTATTGAATTTTGAAAGAAACTTAATTTTTTTTATTAAATTCAGTTTGTAAAAAAAAAACGAATGGAGTACTAAGTACAAGTGATCAGCAATAATAATAAAAAAAATGGATAAAAAAAACCGTCATTTTTGGAAATTATAACCAAATTTGTAAGGCAAGGTAACGATTTCTAAAAAAATAAAAATTTTTTTTTTTTTTTTGAAAACCCTGTACATAATTTTTTTTTAAATACTGGTATGTGGTGCTTCAGTGTACAGTGTATCCACACCTTTGCTTTGGACCACTATTTACGCCACACCCTGTATATTATTTAGTATTACTTTACCTGTATAACAGAACTATTATCTATCAGTTTCATAGAACATTTTAAGCATTTTCTTTTGATGCAACTCAACTAAAACTTGCCGAACTGACGAGTCACAAAATAAATATTTTTTGCTACGGAGTAAAAGTTGTTAAAATGTGATTTTGTGCCTGATTCCTACATCAAAAAAAAGAATAGAACGCATTGAAATAATGCCTCTACCAAAACGGCGCATAATTCTGCTATTTCACAATTTCTTAAAACTAACGTTGAAATCAAATTTTAACGAATTAATTAAACACAAAATAAAAATGTAAAACTTTATTACAACATGGTCACTGTGAAACATAATCACTGTACACACTACACATAGATTTTGACTAGCAATAGTGTCTATACATTTCTACACGTCAATACCTACCTACCACTCTCAATTTGTGATTAGTTATGTAAGTACTGTCTGTCGTTCATTATAACTGATCATATTTATTAATTACTAGTAGTTCCCCGCGACTTCGCCCGCAAGAGTTGGATTTTCCATATAAACTTTCATCCCCCATTTCACCCTCTTATTTTTTATATCGCCACAAAATATAGCCTATGTCCTTTCCAGGGTCTCGAACTGTCTCCATACCAAATTTCATCTCAATCGGTTCAGTGGTTTAAGCGTCAAGAGGTAACAGTCAGACAGACAGACACACTTTCGCATTTATAATATTAGTATGGATTTTGATTTGATATGTCATGCTACAATAGGAAGATGCATGGAATTTTTAAGGATTTATCTTCCCATGATAGCTGTTCTCCTGTCAAGAAAAAAAGAATCCATTTGTGGTGACGTAACTACTTTTGCTTCAGCAACATCTACGAATGATATACCTACTTTATGAACAAAAGCGATGCTCCGACTCGTCTCCCACAAGCTAGATAGCGCTTTTAGTTGGTCCATACAACATAAAACGCTATATCTATAAGATCTGACCTAATATCTTAAATCTAATACGAAATTAAAATAATCTTAGACGAGATCTTGTAGGCCCTGGGTCCCCGACCAGAACATCTGGTCGGCACTTCCCTTTTCTCCACCCTAGCCAGAAGCGCCAAACATTTATTTAGAAAATTTACGGTAATTAAGGAATTGCACCAGAATACTACAGGATTGGCACAGGATAAAAAATAAAGAAGTCCATTTTTAGCAGTATTGTAAGCAACTGTTTTGATTCTAGTATTGGTCCCAAAATCATGGTTTTATAGATAATTAATTTTAAATGCACTAAAAGTATAGAGGTTGGGAGTCGTGGCTAGTGTGAAAAAATGGATATAGCAATAGCAAACTACCACCCATCTAAAAAAATGTTGTGTGTTCAATTCCACATAACGACAATGGCCCATAGTACAGAGGCAATAATATTAAAAATGCGGGGAGCAGGAAACGCCTTATGCATAGACATTTCGTACCATAGTACTGGGGCAATAATATAAAAAATGCTGAAAGCAAGAAAACTGACGCTTTATGCATAGACAATGCGTGTGTTAAAAATACTATCAGTTATAACAAACGCCAGACAGATATAATTAATTTATAATATAATGTCAATAACATTTGTGTATATACAATAATAAGTGTCCATATAAAAAGGTTTGACAATGAAAAACTACTGCCATTTGTCTAAATTTTTTGAGGCAGTGTCGCTACAACAAAAATGCTAAAACTTCGTATCCCTTACAATAAATCAATTCCTTTATTTTTTAGATTAATCGACTTATTGTATCACATTTGTACATTATCAAACCAAAATTCAACTAGTAAATCACCAATTGTGGTTTTATTTTTATATTATTACTAGCTGACCCGGCGAACTTTGTTCCGCCTTAATGTCAATAAATAAGCAGATTTTTTTTTTATTGGAAAAAATACAAAAAAAATTAAATTTCTACATCAATCATTCATAATTATTTCTGTATTTTAGTACATAGGTTGCTCTTCATTTAAGTACCTTGTGATACACGACATTTTTTGTTTTATTATCAGGCGCAAAAACAAACAACGCAGATGGTCTTCCGACCCGTGAACATGCCACGTATAATTGACCATGGGAAAAACATGAATGTTCTAGATTTAAACCACAAACTTTTAAGGATTGGCCTTGTGATTTGTTGATGGTCATGGCAAATGCAAGACGTATCGGAAATTGAAGTCTTTTAAATTCAAACGGCATATCGGTTGGGATCATCGGTATCCTCGGAATGAGAACTTGCTCACCTTTGAATTTTCCTATCATTATCGTAGCGTAAATTACATTGTTCATCAATTTTCTAACCACCAAACGCGTACCGTTGCACAGTTTTGGTTGGTTTATGTTTCGAAGCATGATTACTACGGAGCCAACCTTTAGGCGTAAATTGTGCGGTGGTAAGCCAGGCACGTCCAAAGAGTTTAAAAATTCAATTGGATAGTTGGTGGCTTCATCTTCATTTGTGACGCAGTCAATAGATTTGAATGAATGCATTGTTCCAATGATCTTATTTTGAATTATGTTGTTTAGGTCATCTACATCTTTATTCTTAGCCGCTAAAATTGCTCGCTCACTCATCCATTCATAATTTTTGTAGTTAGAAATAATTTCTGGAAATACATTGTTGATAAGTTCGTCTTTTGATGAGACAAAATTACAGAAATTATTTGGAAATGATATTAATCCGCTCGATTCATCGACAGGTACTTGACCATTACCGATAGTCAGCAATTGCTCCGAGAAATCTTCAGCAGATGTATCATTAAGCAATGCAACTCTCATGTTTGTTGTCAGTTGCAGTTTCTTCACATGGCGCCATAGATTTGACGATTTGAGGCAAGCGTTTATTTCGTCGGCAGCCGTAGATCTTGGAATTACTGGCAGTATTTGGCGGAAATCACCAGAAAGTAAAATCATTGCTCCTCCAAAACATCTCGAGTCATTGCGTAAATCTTTTAATGTTCGGTTAAGTGCTTCTAATGCACGTTTATGCGCCATTGTGCATTCGTCCCAGATGATGATTTTCGATACCGCTAAAACTTTGGCCATTGCTGAGTGTTTTGCAATATTACACGTTGGTTCTTCAATAGTTTGAAGATTTAACGGTAATTTGAATGCTGAATGAGCCGTACGGCATCCTTCTAACAATGTGGCTGCTATTCCAGAAGAAGCAACTGCAACCGCTATGTTAGATCTCGCCCGAACAGTTGCTAAAACTAATGACATGAGGAATGTCTTGCCAGTTCCACCAGGGGCATCTAGGAAATATAAACCACCATTTTCATCATCGATTGCCTTCATTAAAGTATCATAAACTTTCTTTTGTTGGTAATTCAACAGGGGTACATTCGTTTGAACTACTAAATCTAATTCCTGGTGATCATATTCACGTTCCCGTTCCAATTCTCGATTAAATGCGTCATTCATTTCACGATATGGTGCTGGCATTCCTAACCTGATTAATAAATTACCGCACATGAGGTAACACATATCTTCGATCAAGAGTAAAGCACGATTCGCTTCATTACAGTTCACATAACGACCAACTTGATAGCGTGAAATTTCATCGTTGGTATTCGAGGATTGCAATCCAAAAACCGCCATATCACTGCCTTTCGTGACATATTTGCAAATATATTTTATGGACTTAACTGAATTGCAGTATTCAACGTTGCAATGTGTCTTGAACGATTTAGAAATAAGTGGCGAATATGGAACAATCCAACTGTTGTCGACAACGAAATCCATTCTTTTCACTTTCGTTGTGACAGTTCGACCGTTGTCATCTGGTGATCGACGCCGATACAGCGGATAACCATCATTGCCAGTGACAGTCTCCGCCGTTAATTTCCGTGGATATCGTTTAGAGCACTTTCCATCGACCATGCAAGGTGATTGGGGATTGATGGCACCACACGGTCCATGGATCATATTAGTAGTAACAACATCATGTAGGTCTGGATCGACTTCATAATCAGGAATCTCAGCACATATGATATCATCTATTTGGTCAGGCTGAATTCTTTCCACTAACCAAATAAGAATGTGTGCGTGCGGCAGGCCTCGCTTTTGCCATTCGATTGAATACATCCAGCATCGAGTATCTCCAAAGACGCGTTGTTTAACAATAAAGTTCATCAGGGACCGAATTTTTTGCCTGAATATACGTGCTGTGATGTCGTGTCTATCACTTGATGTTTGTCCGGGAAGCAGCAATTGAGTAATTTCTATCCATTTTGGATTACAGGTAAAAGTAATAAAGAGATCGGGCCGACCGTAATGACGAACATATGTCATTGCATCTTGTGCATATTCATGCATATGACGTGGACTACCAATGTATGTCGCCGGCAGAATAGTTAATCGACCAATATTAGCTGCATTTCCTTCAGTATTAACTGCATCACGTAAATGGATGTACTCCTCAGAACGCAGTTTGGCTTGGTTCAACCTAATGAATGTTAAACGTTCCGTTTCTATTTTTACATACATGTCAACGCAATACTGCTGAAACAATCGACGAAACCGCAGCAAATAGTTGTCAGCATTTTGACGAATCATCAAACGATATGCGTAATAATTCATTGAGCTAACTTTCTTTGTAGTTTCTTCACCTGAAATTAAAAATTTGATAATTAACCATTTCAAAGGCAAATTTTAAAGGCAAACAATACAGACATTAACCATTTTTTTAATAAGCATTATTTTAAATCAGTGTCTTTCACAAATAAATGAAATAAATTATGATACTGATACTCACCATTCAATGGATTTTTCATTTTAATATTAAAATAATATCCATCTTCTCCTTGCCAAAACATCAGCGGGTATTGCAATGTGTCATATGATCGATGAGTTTCAGATATTTGTTGCAGTTGCCCAGTATCGCGACGTGTAAGCACAATATCGCGTTTTTCCAATTGTTCACCAACAATCAGGATGGCAACTTCGTCTACTGTTGGAGCATTAAATGTCCTTTCGTGTGTTCCAGATGGTCGTTTATCTGCTTTGATAACAACTTTATAGTCATCACTTGGCATGCGCTCTAAAGCACTCTTAAACAACCTGACCAACGCATGATGTTCATGAAGCAGACACTGCAAGTCTTGAAGAATTGCTCGCTTCATTCCTGCATTGATCTCTAGGCGTCGATCAAGTTGTTCTTCCATGTTGCCCATGAAATATATTTGTAAAAATTTATTCTGTGTATCTTCGAAAGGTAGTAATGATCCAATTCGATGATGAATCTGTCCTTGTATCTACAAAATAAAAACCAGACAGTATTAACTGGGTTATAAACACTTTTTTCGGTGGGAGAGTAGAGTTCAGAATTAGCAAATATACTACATAGGTACCAATAGATAAAGTAAGTTATTCTTTAACTACATTCTATATAAGTACAAAAATAAATACCTTAAATGTCGGATTAAATCCCCGTTCTTCGATAATATCTGCCCCAAATGACGTCATCTGGAAACAACCATT
The DNA here is from genome assembly GCA_949316185.1 of Pyrausta nigrata. Lineage (NCBI taxonomy): Eukaryota > Metazoa > Arthropoda > Insecta > Lepidoptera > Crambidae > Pyrausta > Pyrausta nigrata. The sequence goes on along the minus strand of OX438955.1, from coordinate 5,001,253 downwards.
GTATTTTTGAGTATTTGCAAGAAAGTGGCGTGATTCTTGTGTTTCGCCACAAAGCAATGAATACAATGGCTCAGGTGGCGGAGTCAACAATGGCAATTTCACTTTACCATTAAGGCAGCATAATCCAGGCGTTTCTCCGGAAAACTTTAATGCACCACAATACTCGCAAACTACGTCCATTTGCCCAATGCAAACGCTAGGATGCAAGCTGTAATCATTGCTGCAATCGTATTGAAACGCTGCTCGATTCAAATCAGCACTTGATAAATATCTTGTTCTGCGTCGCAAATTATCTATTTGTTGACCTCTGTTGTTCGCTCGACGATTCTGCATTGCCAACCGAGCTGTTTCACGGGCTGCTTCACTTTGCTCTCGTGATTGAGAAGCACGAAGTCGAGCCATACTATCGCGGCGCTGTTCACGTGCAATTTCTTGTTCTTCTTCAGTCCTTTCATTTGCAGTATTTCGTATTCTTCTTGCATCACGGCTTTGTCGGGAAAGATTCGATCGTCTTGGTCGCGGCATTATTAATTAAACTTCACTTCACCTAAAAACTTAAATTTTTAACCATACCGAGTTTTATAGTTCACTTCACTGTTTATACGAATGGGCAATTGGGCAATAATGTTAATTATTTATTTAATAGAAATAGTTATATTATTGATTTCTTACAAATATCAAATAGTCATCCATACGTCATTACATAGCTGTCATTATACGTCAATTTTGTTATTCCAAGTCTGATTCTTTTTTGTTATACCACGTTTTATAGTGACTGACGTTACATGTCAAGTCACACGGGAATGATGTCGAACGGGATAAAAAGTATCCTATGTCCTTCTCCTGGCTCTAAACTACCTCCCTGCCAATTTTCAGCTAAATCGGTTCAGCCGTTCTTGAGTTATAAGTGAAGTAACTAACACGACTTTCTTTTATATATATAGATTTTTTTATGTTAGTTCTCAACAAATATGACACATATTTGCCGCACTCAGAGACGTCAATTAAATTTAATCTCTAATTAAGTCTCGTTCTGTCACTTTCTTTGTCAATGAAATAGAAAAGGACGACATGAGACTTAATGAAGGATTGTCTTTAATTGACGTCTCTGTACGGCAGTTAGACACAAATTTAACATAGGTAATAAAATATACCAACAACCTGCAATATCGAATGTTCCAAAATGAAGCTCGTATTTGTTCGTTGTGACTAAAAGCATTTCTGAACACCAACTAAATGCATTTTATATAGACACATATATTTTTTATTTTCTATGGGTACATCTGTCCTTTTGTATTACCTTTATCAGAATGAAATCATTATTTATTTTAAAACAAAAAAAATTCATTTCCATAAAGAATTCATCTAATAATTACTCATAATACCGCAATATACAAACAAAAAGTTTTACAGTCTTATTTTCAAATACGACTTTTTCATAATTTAAAATAACAATAACTTTTACAACCCAATTTTAACAAATGGACATAGGTACTTTCAAAATATATTTCAAACTAATTTTAAATAAAAATCCATTTAGAATTATTTATATAAGAAATATTGTCAACAATTTATTTATTGACCAATTTAGAATAACGATTTTTTGTTAAAATTAAAATATATTTTATGGACTTACTTAGGCAATATTTTACATCTGCCAGTTAAGTTGAAAATTAAATAAAATATTTTTTACTACAACTAATAATAATGATAAAATTGAATAATAATAGGAACACTTAAATGTTACTGATTAGATTAAACTTAACTTAGTACATACGGCCGCACCGCAGAATACCCCACATTAACCTTGAGAGTCCCTCTATTCCCTACGCAATAAATGCTGTTTCGTAGTTCACATGGGTTACCTGACGTGCTGCCGCTGTACAACAAAAAAAATTACAAGTTATATAATTTCATAGCAAAAACTTAAATGCCTACTTACCTACATTGGCGGTGCTGTAAAAAACAAAACACTTGAAATGTACATAACAAAAGTTTAATCAAAAGCGGGCCAGCCGTTTTGGTATACGATATAGAATGAAGAGTTTTCCTGAAAATATTGTCATAAGCAAGAATCAAGACTCTACTGTTCGTTTTGCAACACAGCGACACATTTTTATAAGTTTCAAAAATCGTATTTACTATTAGAATATTTCACTATTATATTGCACATATGGAAAATATTTAATATCAGCAGCTAATTACGAGCAAGTATTTACATGACTTCACAATATATTTTATGATTTCACTCACCGAGTGAGCGTAATTTTGTTCGTGCTGCAAAAATAGAAGTAGTCCGTATGCCCGCCCAAAAATTACCTACGTCATATTATGTCATCAAAAGGTAAAATGCATGGCACGCGGTCGGTATATTTGTGCCAAAGAAGAAACAGAAGATTATTGCATCTTAAATAGGGAAGTTTGCGTTTGAAGAAAACTAAAGCAAGTTATTTTAAAGGCCTTCCGGCCAGCACCCTTATTCACAAACGTCGGAAACCACAGATTTCGAATCCGGAAGGCAGGTTTCCGAAGACGTTAAAAAAATGCGACTCTCAAACTTCGGAATCGAAAACTTTGACTTTTCCTTTAAGCACAAATGACATTAGTTTTCGAAAACTCCGTTCGGAAACTCCGTTCGGAAAGAATGTTTGACATTCGAATTCAGAAAGGATCCGACACGGAAACTTTGCAAGTGTTTGTGGATCAGGGTGCTGATATGGCTAGGCGTATTTATTTATTTTTAAAAACACTAGTCTTTCAAAACGTTAAAAATAATTTTCGTCCAGGTCACATGACGTGGGAAGCGGTATCTAGTGACCATCTTTGGCACAGTCTGTCAAGTACTTTACCGGAAGTACTTGACAGACTGTCAGAGACTTCAGAGCTGACAGACTTATGTTTACTCTCTACAATTACAGGTATACTAAAGATGCCTCGTGTGTCTTACTGATGTAACATGACGCATGCATAACCAAAATTTTGACCTGAAATTCAAGATTTTATACACTTTCTGCCCGATTTTATGTAAACTTCTGATCCTCGCTCAGCACCACTTTTCCGACCGTATGCCATACATTTTATCACGATGTCATATGACGTAGGCAGTTTTAAGGCAGGCTTATGGACTAGAGGCATCCTAACTCTACGTTATATACACACATTTACACTATAATAATAGTTAGAATTAGCCTAGTTCACTTCAAGTCCTCCTCATCGTCTTCGACATACAGTAGATCGTCCATTTTGGTCATGAACTTGCTGTCTAATTGCTCTTCTACCGGCAGCGGGGAGTCCTGAAATAGAAATTCCGATTTTAAGACTAAAGTTACTAACAACTAATAATCAAAGAACAGCTACAGTCGCCGTCAAAAATATGTTACTATTTTTCGGTAAAGTAAAACATCAAAACTGTGCACATATTTTGAACACTGAATGTACCTATCAATATTAGGATAACAAACATAAAACTGAGAACAAACCTTCATTATCACGAGACAAGATGAATAACAGTTCTTGCAGAGTCGAAAGCAGAATTAAAAAACATTTCACATAAGCATGCAGCATTCTCTCAATATTTACAACATAAAACACCCAAGTTTTAGTATCTCAATCCAAGCGTTTTCCCTGAATGTTATGTATTAATTCACCTTTATACCAATTAAGTTTATATTATGATTAAAATCATTACGTTTTATAGTTGTCAATTAAATATTTCTGTATTTTTATCATATAACGTATACTCGTATTTTATACGTTATATAGAAATCATAAAATATTTTTGTGTACATTGTATATTTTTCCCGAATAATTATAATGATTTATTTTATTTCGGGAGAGAAATAAATTAAATGCGACATATTTTCTAATAGTTTATTGCAAGCAACACAGGGTGTAAACACAATCAAAGAATCAAAGCAGTGATGTTAAACTTTTACAATGAAGATATATTTTAGGATTTAAAATAATATTTTAGAAATATAATTATCGAGTAATAGTTCTAACCAATGAATAAATCACCAATCTTAATTCGTTAACAGAGTCGACGAAAAACTTGTCACTCAATGTATATTGAAAAATAAGAAAAATCTATTACAGATGGAATCAAAATCAACAAGGACAATTTGAAAATCCAGAGAATCACATGCATTTTGTAACAGGTACGATCGCAAACAGAAGAGTTATAAAAATATTATATATTTTCATATAAAGTTATAAAAAAGCATTAAAATACGAAGGAGACAAGATTAAAAAAATGTTTAGTTCAAAGACATGACAGTAGAAAATAATGGAAGTTCATCAAGAAAATCGGCCCATGCAAATAAAAAAAGCATGCATTTTACTTAAAACACACATTTTTATCTACACAATAAAAAAAACGTTAAATTCATCAAGATGTAAATGGGTTGATTATTATTCAGAGTAAATAATTTAATTAAGTAAAAAACACAATATTTCGAAGTCTTAAACATGCAACATCACATTTTACACAACACACAAATTAGTTAGACAGAAAAAGCAATAGCATTAGAAAAGCATTTATAAAAATATTATTTGCAAACTTTTATGAAAATCAGTAAAACGACACAAGAAAAGCTGTACACTCATCTACATAATTTTAATGCGTAATAAGTTGATATCTTTGATCTGTCAAGTATAAGTAACAAATGTAGACGAATGCACATTACATAAGACAAAAAATTATATCATCTATATATATAAAAGAAAGTCGTGTTAGTTACTTCACTTATAACTCAAGAACGGCTGAACCGATTTAGCTGAAAATTGGCAGGGAGGTAGTTTAGAGCCAGGAGAAGGACATAGGATACTTTTTATCCCGTTCGACATCATTCCCGTGTGACTTGACATGTAACGTCAGTCACTATAAAACGTGGTATAACAAAAAAGAATCAGACTTGGAATAACAAAATTGACGTATAATGACAGCTATGTAATGACGTATGGATGACTATTTGATATTTTTAAGAAATCTATAATATAACTATTTCTATTAAATAAATAATTAACATTATTGCCCAATTGCCCATTCGTATAAACAGTGAAGTGAACTATAAAACTCGGTATGGTTAAAAATTTAAGTTTTTAGGTGAAGTGAAGTTTAATTAATAATGCCGCGACCAAGACGATCGAATCTTTCCCGACAAAGCCGTGATGCAAGAAGAATACGAAATACTGCAAATGAAAGGACTGAAGAAGAACAAGAAATTGCACGTGAACAGCGCCGCGATAGTATGGCTCGACTTCGTGCTTCTCAATCACGAGAGCAAAGTGAAGCAGCCCGTGAAACAGCTCGGTTGGCAATGCAGAATCGTCGAGCGAACAACAGAGGTCAACAAATAGATAATTTGCGACGCAGAACAAGATATTTATCAAGTGCTGATTTGAATCGAGCAGCGTTTCAATACGATTGCAGCAATGATTACAGCTTGCATCCTAGCGTTTGCATTGGGCAAATGGACGTAGTTTGCGAGTATTGTGGTGCATTAAAGTTTTCCGGAGAAACGCCTGGATTATGCTGCCTTAATGGTAAAGTGAAATTGCCATTGTTGACTCCGCCACCTGAGCCATTGTATTCATTGCTTTGTGGCGAAACACAAGAATCACGCCACTTTCTTGCAAATACTCAAAAATACAATGGTTGTTTCCAGATGACGTCATTTGGGGCAGATATTATCGAAGAACGGGGATTTAATCCGACATTTAAGGTATTTATTTTTGTACTTATATAGAATGTAGTTAAAGAATAACTTACTTTATCTATTGGTACCTATGTAGTATATTTGCTAATTCTGAACTCTACTCTCCCACCGAAAAAAGTGTTTATAACCCAGTTAATACTGTCTGGTTTTTATTTTGTAGATACAAGGACAGATTCATCATCGAATTGGATCATTACTACCTTTCGAAGATACACAGAATAAATTTTTACAAATATATTTCATGGGCAACATGGAAGAACAACTTGATCGACGCCTAGAGATCAATGCAGGAATGAAGCGAGCAATTCTTCAAGACTTGCAGTGTCTGCTTCATGAACATCATGCGTTGGTCAGGTTGTTTAAGAGTGCTTTAGAGCGCATGCCAAGTGATGACTATAAAGTTGTTATCAAAGCAGATAAACGACCATCTGGAACACACGAAAGGACATTTAATGCTCCAACAGTAGACGAAGTTGCCATCCTGATTGTTGGTGAACAATTGGAAAAACGCGATATTGTGCTTACACGTCGCGATACTGGGCAACTGCAACAAATATCTGAAACTCATCGATCATATGACACATTGCAATACCCGCTGATGTTTTGGCAAGGAGAAGATGGATATTATTTTAATATTAAAATGAAAAATCCATTGAATGGTGAGTATCAGTATCATAATTTATTTCATTTATTTGTGAAAGACACTGATTTAAAATAATGCTTATTAAAAAAATGGTTAATGTCTGTATTGTTTGCCTTTAAAATTTGCCAAATTTGGTTAATTATCAAATTTTTAATTTCAGGTGAAGAAACTACAAAGAAAGTTAGCTCAATGAATTATTACGCATATCGTTTGATGATTCGTCAAAATGCTGACAACTATTTGCTGCGGTTTCGTCGATTGTTTCAGCAGTATTGCGTTGACATGTATGTAAAAATAGAAACGGAACGTTTAACATTCATTAGGTTGAACCAAGCCAAACTGCGTTCTGAGGAGTACATCCATTTACGTGATGCAGTTAATACTGAAGGAAATGCAGCTAATATTGGTCGATTAACTATTCTGCCGGCGACATACATTGGTAGTCCACGTCATATGCATGAATATGCACAAGATGCAATGACATATGTTCGTCATTACGGTCGGCCCGATCTCTTTATTACTTTTACCTGTAATCCAAAATGGATAGAAATTACTCAATTGCTGCTTCCCGGACAAACATCAAGTGATAGACACGACATCACAGCACGTATATTCAGGCAAAAAATTCGGTCCCTGATGAACTTTATTGTTAAACAACGCGTCTTTGGAGATACTCGATGCTGGATGTATTCAATCGAATGGCAAAAGCGAGGCCTGCCGCACGCACACATTCTTATTTGGTTAGTGGAAAGAATTCAGCCTGACCAAATAGATGATATCATATGTGCTGAGATTCCTGATTATGAAGTCGATCCAGACCTACATGATGTTGTTACTACTAATATGATTCATGGACCGTGTGGTGCCATCAATCCCCAATCACCTTGCATGGTCGATGGAAAGTGCTCTAAACGATATCCACGGAAATTAACGGCGGAGACTGTCACTGGCAATGATGGTTATCCGCTGTATCGGCGTCGATCACCAGATGACAACGGTCGAACTGTCACAACGAAAGTGAAAAGAATGGATTTCGTTGTCGACAACAGTTGGATTGTTCCATATTCGCCACTTATTTCTAAATCGTTCAAGACACATTGCAACGTTGAATACTGCAATTCAGTTAAGTCCATAAAATATATTTGCAAATATGTCACGAAAGGCAGTGATATGGCGGTTTTTGGATTGCAATCCTCGAATACCAACGATGAAATTTCACGCTATCAAGTTGGTCGTTATGTGAACTGTAATGAAGCGATTTGGCGTATATTCGCATTTCCCATTCACGAACGTCATCCTACTGTTACGCATTTGGCGGTGCATCTGGAGAATGGTCAACGAGTATATTTCACGGCTTCGAATGCTACGCAACGTGCTGAAACACCTCCAGCAACTACATTGACCAGTTTTTTTGCAATCTGCCAAAGCGATCAGTTTGCACGAACTTTGCTTTACTCGGAGATGCCACGTTATTATACTTGGAATGCTTCATCGAAGAATTTTCAAAGACGGAAGCAAGGCGATGCGGTTCCTGGGTATCCAGATGTGCGTTCTACTGATGCTCTTGGTCGTATGTATACAGTTCATCCAAAGAATAATGAATGTTTCTATTTGCGGTTGTTGCTGGTAAATGTGCGTGGGCCAACGTCATTTGAGTCACTACGAACTGTTAATGGTGTAATATTCCCAACATATCGTGCTGCATGTGAAGAATTGAAGTTATTAGAAAACGATAGTCATTGGGATACGACAATCGCTGAAGCCATTATCTGTGCATCTCCAAGTCAGATACGCACATTATTCGCTATCATAATTTCGACATGTTTTCCATCAAACCCATGTAACCTGTGGCACAAATACAAGGATAATATGTCAGAAGATATTTTACATCAAATTCGTGTCAGTTCCAGAAATCACGATATTGAGATGAATGAGGAGATACATAATCGTGCTTTACTCTTGATCGAAGATATGTGTTACCTCATGTGCGGTAATTTATTAATCAGGTTAGGAATGCCAGCACCATATCGTGAAATGAATGACGCATTTAATCGAGAATTGGAACGGGAACGTGAATATGATCACCAGGAATTAGATTTAGTAGTTCAAACGAATGTACCCCTGTTGAATTACCAACAAAAGAAAGTTTATGATACTTTAATGAAGGCAATCGATGATGAAAATGGTGGTTTATATTTCCTAGATGCCCCTGGTGGAACTGGCAAGACATTCCTCATGTCATTAGTTTTAGCAACTGTTCGGGCGAGATCTAACATAGCGGTTGCAGTTGCTTCTTCTGGAATAGCAGCCACATTGTTAGAAGGATGCCGTACGGCTCATTCAGCATTCAAATTACCGTTAAATCTTCAAACTATTGAAGAACCAACGTGTAATATTGCAAAACACTCAGCAATGGCCAAAGTTTTAGCGGTATCGAAAATCATCATCTGGGACGAATGCACAATGGCGCATAAACGTGCATTAGAAGCACTTAACCGAACATTAAAAGATTTACGCAATGACTCGAGATGTTTTGGAGGAGCAATGATTTTACTTTCTGGTGATTTCCGCCAAATACTGCCAGTAATTCCAAGATCTACGGCTGCCGACGAAATAAACGCTTGCCTCAAATCGTCAAATCTATGGCGCCATGTGAAGAAACTGCAACTGACAACAAACATGAGAGTTGCATTGCTTAATGATACATCTGCTGAAGATTTCTCGGAGCAATTGCTGACTATCGGTAATGGTCAAGTACCTGTCGATGAATCGAGCGGATTAATATCATTTCCAAATAATTTCTGTAATTTTGTCTCATCAAAAGACGAACTTATCAACAATGTATTTCCAGAAATTATTTCTAACTACAAAAATTATGAATGGATGAGTGAGCGAGCAATTTTAGCGGCTAAGAATAAAGATGTAGATGACCTAAACAACATAATTCAAAATAAGATCATTGGAACAATGCATTCATTCAAATCTATTGACTGCGTCACAAATGAAGATGAAGCCACCAACTATCCAATTGAATTTTTAAACTCTTTGGACGTGCCTGGCTTACCACCGCACAATTTACGCCTAAAGGTTGGCTCCGTAGTAATCATGCTTCGAAACATAAACCAACCAAAACTGTGCAACGGTACGCGTTTGGTGGTTAGAAAATTGATGAACAATGTAATTTACGCTACGATAATGATAGGAAAATTCAAAGGTGAGCAAGTTCTCATTCCGAGGATACCGATGATCCCAACCGATATGCCGTTTGAATTTAAAAGACTTCAATTTCCGATACGTCTTGCATTTGCCATGACCATCAACAAATCACAAGGCCAATCCTTAAAAGTTTGTGGTTTAAATCTAGAACATTCATGTTTTTCCCATGGTCAATTATACGTGGCATGTTCACGGGTCGGAAGACCATCTGCGTTGTTTGTTTTTGCGCCTGATAATAAAACAAAAAATGTCGTGTATCACAAGGTACTTAAATGAAGAGCAACCTATGTACTAAAATACAGAAATAATTATGAATGATTGATGTAGAAATTTAATTTTTTTTGTATTTTTTCCAATAAAAAAAAAAAATGCTTATTTATTGACATTAAGGCGGAACAAAGTTCGCCGGGTCAGCTAGTTTAACTTATATTTGTAGCATTTGCCCAGTAAGTACCTTATGAAGGAATAGCACATTTTGCTACATTTTGTACTTTATTCTATTATCACATCTTATGAAGAGTATTATTTAAAGAATATCTGAAATGCAGTATCCACTGTTTGTATTTTTTGGTTCTGAGGCCTATTAATACTTTAAGAGTTTTTAGTTATTATTTACAATTTACATAATTTTCACAAACGCTAAATCAAAATAAAGACAAATGATTGATTGATACTCAAAACTCAACAAAATCATGGCACATCTTCAGTCTTGCTGTATCATTAAAATGTACCTATATATTTTTTTCATTTACAACGCATTGATTTAAATATTTCTAGAAAAATCACAGATTAAATGATGGACTTGGCTGTTTTTGGAAGAAAACGTTGGAAGCACTTATTGTAAATACAGAAAAAAATATTTTGACCGGTCAAAAATTTTAATGAACACAACATTGTATGCTCTATTTTTGTAATTCATTGAACTGCTATCATATATTAGTAAAAAAACAGTTTTTTTTTTCATATTTTTCCAAGGGAAAAAACAGCCAAGTGTTACAGAACACGTTAAAAGTTTAAGGTCGTCTTTCACGAATGAGCTAACTAAATAAAACTAACGCTAAACATGTCCTTAAAAATATTATCATCTTTCTTTGATATTAAAAAATAAGTGTTAAAATTGATTTATAAAGTTGGTTTTACGAAGTTTGACTACGTTTAGCGCTAATATTATTTAGAGAAGTTTAGTATATTTGTGCATTAGTCGTGCGAGCGTTTTTTGAATTGTTAGGAGAATCGTCGCGACGGAGTCAGTGTCCAGTACTTGTTCGGACGAGAAGTGTCCAGGCACTTGAACGGGGACTGTAATTAATGCGCTATTTAAAACATTTTGTATCAAAACTGACAGAGCTAAATTTTTTTATTAAAACTAACACAAAAGAGTTAAGCCATTTGTTTGTCTCCTTTTGTGACTGACTGTACAAAACCGAAAAAATATCCTGCACCAAGAAATGCATATTTGAAAAACCTACCATAGTTTTGGTAATTTAAACCACTTATGTGCTTGACCGTCCAAAATCTAAATAGAACGTAGCTTTGTAAATCCTAAGTCCTATAAGTGTCGAAAATCTGAAAAACACGTTTTTCTGGAAATAGCTACAATTTTTTTTTTACGATATATTAATTAACAGGGGATGCAAACATGAAAATCTGTACCAAAATATTAAAAAATAAAGCAAAATTCAGTTATTAGAACATGCACTTAAAATATCTGCAATAAAACATGCAACCTTTATGCGTAGATAAATGTAATAATGGTTAGACACTCACTTTATGGGGTCATAGCAAGAGTCGCATTTCAATACTTTGCGAAATGATCCTTCTGTTCTTGTACTACCGATACTAAAATATGGATGTAATTTTTAGAACATATTTTTTTTTCATACTTACCGGCGGTGCGCGCGGGAAGGGGGCGAGGCAGACGATCAGTACGGTCATGTTGTCGCAACCGAGCCCGCCGGTCGCGCAGTTGGGCGCGAGGCAGCGCTGCATCAGCGCTTCGCAAACTGCCGCCGGCTCCCACCCGCTTAGCAGACGTACGCGGCAGAAGGATATCACCTCCTGGTTGGACGAGTAAGGATTGTTAGTGTTCTGCGACACTACGCGCCAAGCGCGGGCGCGACTTGTCAAACATATGTTGTTAACGCCAGTGTCACACCTTCCGCCACTATGACCACAAAGGCGCTTTTCGTATGTTTGATGATTCGTCTACCACACTACGCCTGCAGTGTGGTCGAACAATAAGTTATTTTTGGGCCTACAGATAGATGAAGCTGCTTATTTTAGTATTTTTAATGTTTTGTACTCAAAGGATAAAAACGAGACCCTATTTTTAAGTCTGTCTGTCTCTGTCTGTCAGTTGGGCGTTCGCAGACCGCTGCCGGCTCCCACCCGCTTAGGAGACAAACGCGGCAGAAAGATATCACCTCCTGGGTGGGTAAAAGAGGATTGACAGTTATTTTTGAGCCTAGAAATAGATAAAGCTTCTTATTTTAGGGTTGAGTACCCAAAGGTAAAAAAAAACGAGACCGTATTACTACCGAGGCAGAAGGATATCATCTCCTGGGTGGGAGAGAGAGGATTCCTAGTTATTTTTAAGCCTCCTTATTTTAGTAATATTTGGGGTTGCGTACCCAAAGTAAAAACGAGACCCTATTACAAAGTCTGTCTGTCTGTCAGTTGGGCGCGAAGCAGCACTGCATTAGGGCTTCGCAGACCGCTGCCAGCTCCCACCCGCTTAGGAGACGTACGCGGTATATCAACTCCTGGGTGGGAGAGAGAGAGGATTATTAGTTATTTTTGAGCCTACTTATGTCAGTATTTTTTTCAGGATCAGGATTGCGTACCCAAAGTTTAAAAACGAGACCCTATTACTAAGTCTGTCTGTTTGTCTGTCAGTTGGGCACGAGGCAGCGCTGCATTAGCGCTTCGCAGACTGCCGCCGGCTCCCACCCGCTTAGGAAACGTACGCGGCAGAAGGATATCACCTCCTGGGTAGGCGAGAGAGGATTCTTAGCCTTCGGCCACACTACGAGCCAAGCGCGAGCGCGACTTGTCAAACATATAAACGCCAGTGACGCGCCTTCCGCCACTATGGCCGCAAAGGCCCTTTGATATGTTTTGAATGTAAATTTTAATGTTTGATAATTCACGCCAGCTGTCGCTACCGCGCTAGGCCTGCAGTCAGACCGAACACTTTCTTATTTTTGATTCTATGGATAGATTAAGGTCTTCATTTTAGTTTTTTAGGATTCCGTACCCAAAAAGTAAAAACAAGACCCTATTTCGAAGTCTGTCTGTCTGTTTGTCTGTCAGTTGGGCGCGAGGAAGCGCTCCCACCCACTTAGGGCTCGTTCAATTTATGCGTTTCTTGACGGCCGGCTGCGGTGCGGAAACGGTGCGTTTATCGTACCGCATACGGACGGTTGTTTGTTTTCATACAAAACGCGCGGTGCGGCAACAGTGCGGCGTCGGTACCGAAAACTCGGTTCTCGGTTCTCTCTAGCTACCGAGAACTCGGTACTCGGCAGTCAAGAAACGCATAAATTGAAAGAGCCCTAAGTATGCAGCAGGATATCCTGAGGAGGACCCCCTAGGTGGGCGAGAGAGGATTTATGGTTATTTTTGAGCCTAGATATAGAATAAGTTTCTTATATCATGATATAGATCAGGGGATCAACTATAAATTATAAGGAATATTGAGTGGGCCCTGTCTGTAAAACTTTGTTTGTTATTTGAAAAGTATTTTATTGATATTAGTAACGGTAAAATTTTCTAGAGGTGGGTCTCGTGGGTTTGTTAACTTGTATTTGATGGTATCGTCTCGTAGCCCAGACAACTTTGGGGACCACTGATATAGATAAATATTATTGATTGCACAAATAAAGTTATCCTGACTAGACTAGTGGGCATAGGCCTCACCTCTACTGTGAGGAGTGTCCAACCACACTGTCAGATGTTATTAAGGTACGTATCAACAGATATTTGCCCGAATCAACTGTTTAACATGCCTTCCGAAGCACGGCAGTCGGAAATGCTTGTGAAAGACGATACTTAAATGGTCAGAACCCATGCAATTACGACCGCGCCGTGAGTTGAACTTTTGGTATCACTACCAAAGCGCTGCCACTACTACGCTACATACACCTTCATTTCATAATTTTTAAGGCTGTCCCGCTGTCTGTTCGCTTAGATCTTTTAAACAACCCAACAGATCTTAATGCAGTTTTCAGCAAAGAGTGATTTAAGAAAAAGTTTTATATATTACTTGCATATTGCACTTGTGCTAACCGAAACCTGGGCGGATCGCTAGTAAAAGATAAAAATAAAGACAAAACAAATTAAACAGAAAAATTACAAGTACAATTTACGAAGTGTTGTCGCTGGAGGCAGTCTCTTTCAAACAATCTTTGGGTAAAGGAAAACCGATGTATTTTTAAACAAAAGGATAATTATAGTAATTAACTCAAAATTCAAAATTCATCGCCTGTCTTTAGGCAGGGTTCAAACTTACGACCTGTTTGAGAGTTTAGGCAGTGGATTACACGTGGAGGGCGACAATGATAGGTGGAAAATTGGTCAGGTCGGGTAGGTCGGGCGCTTATAGCTAGGTACTTGCACACATCAGTTTTCAGGTATCACTTCACAGGCCACAATCACTCGAAATGTCTGTAAGGAGCTTCACAGGATACACACGCGGCGAAAGCGCTCTGGTCGGTCTAGTACATGTGTCATAGGTAACGTCTCGATGGCAACTGGGGCTCCGGGGTTCTCACGGTACGTTTTAAACAAATAAAAACAAGGCAGGTACGCGTGCGAGTGCGCGCGGCGTAGTATCAATAGGGTACACAAACAAATCAAAATATTGTAGTAAACAAAGTCAAACATACCTCGTTAGACAAAACCTCCCAGATGCCGTCGCACGCTATGACGATGAACTCCCAGTCATCATTTAGTTGCCTCACTTGCACGTCAGGGTACGCTGAAAAAATATTATTCTTATTTATAAAGAAGCATAATTTTTCAATGACGTACTATCCATGCGACTACAAGAAGGTCATCTAGCACTTAATTCATGCTCGTCCAGCCAGCAACGTAGTGCCGCGCACCGCCGGAGTATAAAACGCGCGCACGTGTCGCTGCTCACTCGCGACACCCAAGTTGCAAGACCAGTAGGACACCTGTAAGTACCAAATGGCCTGTGTAAATCCCGGCGTAGGTAGCAAAAACGTACCCATGCGCAGCGACCCACTGCAATGGGCTAATCAACTTGGGTTCCGAGAGCGAGCAGCGACAGGCGCGCGCGTTCTATTCAGCGGCGGCACGCGGCACTACGTTGTTGGCTGGACGAGCATGAATAAAGTGCTAGAAAGGTGCGCTAGATAGCGTTAGTAGCTTCTTGTAGCAGTCAGCCCTATCGCGTCGCATGATAGTACGCCACTGAATAGGTTTAGTGTATTATGAATCATATTCCAGAGTTAAGAATGAATTTATCTTGCAATGGATTTCTGTAGGTGTCTGACGAAAATGTGCTCGAGTCTGAGGCGAACTAAATTACACCATATCGTTGACGACATTGAGTAGATATTTCTTTGAATTTTATTTCAAAGCCAAACTTCTGTTTGGAGTACTAGTACTTATTCTGTGGTACCACATACCTGTGACGATCTGTTCTCTAGGCGAAAGCCGGTAGTTCCTCTTGAACACGTAGTCGCCAAGCGCGCGGGATAGGGCCAAGTTTCCATTGACCCTGTTAAGCTGCACCCACCCCCCGCCGGCGGTGATTCTGCGCAACTCTTCCTCGTTGTTCGGCTTGTGGTCGTATGAGAGCATTTCCACCTGCGATGATAGATGTAGAGTTTTTAAGCCGAACCTGCGACACTATACAGCGTGTAATCGTTCCGTGTATACAGGCGATTATTCTGAAACTAATACAGATATTAAAAAAAACTTGAAACTGTTATCAAAAGTTACTCCCAGTGAAAATTACATCAATAACTTTTTTTTTACTAAGCACTCCCACATTTACTACAAGATTAATAAGTAGGTAATAAAGTTTATTTTTAACAAATTATTTCATAAGTTTAAATAAGACACCAAAAATTCGCACACAGGTAGGATTTGAACCTACGACCTAAGACGTAAGACAAAAGAGACCAGGAATTTCACACGGTTGGATGAACTGCACGGTAGCTCAGTTGGTAAGAGCGTTGGTCTGGTTAGCCAAAGGTCGTAGTTTCAAATCCTACCTGTGTGCGAATTTTTGGTTTCTTAAACTTATATAAATAAGAAAGAACACTGAGTGTTAGAAAATATTAAAAACTATTAAATTATTTCATGTAAATAAATAACGAACTGTTATTCCTTCCTTTATTGGAATAAAATAGGGTAGGAATAACCTACCCTATTTTATTCCAATTATTTCACTAACTTTGACAAACCAAATCGAGCAGTAATCGAACAACACGTCCGCTCAGTGTGAGCGCTAGCGCTAGACTGACTGCGCGCTCCGACGAGAAACTAAAGAGATTATTAGACTACGCGATATTCAGACATTCTTACTAAGACTCAGCGTAGTGTAAATATTAGAGTTAGCCTGTAAGTCTGTCTGCCCCATCTCGCTCTCTCCCAGGATGAAAGAGCGAGATGAGGCTTCGACTGTCTTAGTAAGACTGTCTGAATAACGCGTCTAATAACCCCTCAACTTTTGTCATGACGTCAAGCTTATGTTCGGTTCGGGGAAAGGGGGGGGGAGTGGGGGCCAGGGAAACCAGTGACGTAGCTACAAAGGGGCAGGGCAGGGCATTGGACAAATAAACCATTGGTTAATGTGTTTTTTCGGGTAGGGGGAAGGGTGGGGGGAGTGGGGGACAGGGAAACCAGTGACGTAGCTACAAAGGGGCAAGGCAGGGCATTGGACAAATAAACCATTGGTCAATGTGTTTTTTATTTTATTTTATACTCACGGCACCCCGGACGCTGGCAATGGCCCGCGAATCGCCCACATTGGCGCAATACAGGGTGTTCTCTTTGATTAGCACCACGACTGCCGTGCTGCCCGCCACCTTCTCTTGAAGCATGTCTTCTTCGAGCATGGCCTGGTCGAGGTCTAGGAAGCCCTACAGGAAAAAATAAACATGGTTTATCTCAACACTACTCACATGTTTCATCATAATATTTACCCATACTGCCTTGTATTTGCGATGTAGAGTAGCAAAGAATGGTTTGGTATTAATTCTGAGTAAAGGTCTTCATCTTTATCAAACGTTCTTAGAATGATAGGTTTTTTATAAAGTTAGCTTCAGTCAACAATTCAGTTTGGTACCTATAAGGCAATTTTAGGCCTGGTTAGGTAGTGTACGGGAGCTCAGTTAAAACACATTTTAATTAATAAATCATATAAATTCACAAGAAATATGACGCCGCGTACCTACAGAGAGAATCGTGCGAGTGAGAGGGAAGATACATGTCAAACACTTAGCGCGAATGCGCGCGCACGCAGCAAAGGGTTGCGTTTGGAAATTCCTTACAGTAGGTTAGGTTAGTATTAGTATGGAGTGTTTTGCAAAGCAAAATACTACTACTTTTTTTAATAGGCAGATATTTGGCCACAATCTTACCTGATGGTGAGGGATGATGCTGTCTTGGATGGGAAATGTCTGTCTATAAGCAGTCTATTCACTCTTTTCTTAAAGTAATCCAGATCTACTCAGCAGTGTGATTATTGTGATGTATAATAGGATTTGTTTAACATTATAATTCACATACTAAACTCTAGTGTCATAATGTAACAAGAAATCTAGTAACCATAGCCATAGTAATACATTAATTGATCCATTGTTATACCCTAGAATTAGTGTTGCACATTTGTAATTTTATTTAACAATAGAAGTTTGGTATGCTACACAAAAGATACAGAACGAATAATTAATGTTTAACACTAATTAGTAGAATTATCATAGTTCAGGTACCTACCTGCTTTAGTGCCTCCTCAATATTTCCAAGGTGGTACTCCGGACGGGCCGTTATGAACTTGTGTAAATGCTTCCCCGCGTATTCTGCTATGTTCGCTCCTGAAAGTGACATTTGATTTTATTAAGATGTTATCTAGGTTTGACTAATTTATGGCAAGGCTTGTTTATAACAAGGCTGATAATTGTGTCAAAAAATTCACATTCTTTTTATTTTAAGTGCAACTGTGACAATTTGTGTTTACTTTAAAAGATTTCAAATTCAAATAATAAAGATTCTACTGTTTAGTTTGGATGATTTAGTTTAGCAATTCCAACAAACAACTACAAAAGTTTACTATTTTGGTAATTCGTCACAAACACAAAAATACAAATCTTTCATTAGTACAATATTATTTAAATAGTTTTAACGGGATTACTACCACATGGTAGTAATCCCGTTAAAACTATTACCTTTTTATTTGTAAGTTTCCGATATTTCGGCACTGTTGCAAACGCCATGATGATCACAGAATAACTGTACTTGTTATCAACTTGCTGTTAGCTTGCAATAGTGTTGAAATATTGGAATCTCTCAAATAAAAAGGTACAATGTTAGTGACCATTAAAAGTTTAAAACAGTATATATTAGTGTAAATGTAAGTAGTTGTTAACACACACCTCCATGACCATCATACACAGCAAAGTAAGCCGTGCCAGGATCATCGGGCAGGGACAGGATGTGCGTGTGAGAGTCGTCCATAGACACGCGCCAGCCCTGCATGCAGGAGGAGCCGACAAGGTACCGGCTGTCCTGGCATGTCGCCGACTGCTTCTCTGTCACTGGCTCCGAAAGGGTCTGTCCCATTACTCTGGAAAGGACCGTCATCATCATAAATCTAAAGAACAGCTAAAGCTTAGAAGACACGAAACACGAGCAGTGACTAGAACATTGACCGGTCCATAATACCGGATACCGGACCATAATAAACATGAAGTTACCAAAAATGCAATGTGTCGATTCTGCCACTCATCAGAAGAAAGGGCTATGCACATACTCTGCTCATGTACACTGCTTATGAGCTATGGCAGTATCTACCTAGGGCAGCATGTAATGCAACCGGATGAGATAACAAATGTCGCTAAAATCTGGCGATTCCTAGATTCTATAGGTAGTGAGCTATAATCAAAAGGGCTGCCCTAATAGGCTAATGATTGGTTGAGATGGCTATCTTAAGGCCCAAAAACAAATAATAATAATAATCATAAATCTAAGAGCTTGGCTATTGTCAATGGAGTAATTGCCATTGCACTTTCTTTTTCTGTAAATTATGTATAACACAATGTACAACACACAAAATATGGAAAAAGCCAAGCAAAAATAACTTTTACTCTACAAATTGACATATACAGAAAAAAAACATTTAAAGAAAACAAGGTATTAACCCTTCATGTAGTATCATGTTTCCAGACACAATAGGCAATCAATTGTTATGATACTTGAGGCCTTAAAGCTGGCATCCTTATGATACTTGAGGTATAAAATATCATTTTTATATGAAATAGCAGCAATATAAGTAAGAACAATACTATTAACATACAACAAAATATGGATTTAATAAAAGGTGTTCCAAGTATTATTCCACTAAATGTATACTCTATACTTTGGGTGGTCAAATTAACAAATTTGGAGAAAAAAACAGTGTTTACCTTTGATACAGACACTTTGTTCTTAACTAACATAAAAAAAATGAATATTAAATGAGTGTTACATGCGGAATGGCCACTCATACCAAATTCTTAGTACATTTCCATCCATGCAGAAACTGAATGAGTACAAGCTGATGTCATGCTTATTTTTTATCAAACTTTTCACTGTGCATTAAGACACTTTAAAAATACCTGAGGTACAACAAATAACGTATGTTTTTGTCGAATTAACAATTAAATACGCAAAATCATTCATATAAAGCTGAACAAAAACATTGCGAGAAGAAAATGATAGTATTTACGTACTATGTAAATGCCAACCATAATTCAACTCACCGTTTTATCAATCGCAATTAAAATACAATTACAGCCTTCTTTCGCAAATTTATCGCTTTGTTTTTCCAAATGATTTATTTTTCGAGATAAAATTGCGTAGGTAAATAAAGTATCACACAAATGTCAAACTTGACACTTACTTGACAGATTACCATAAACAAAATAAGGTTGGTTTTTTTTCATTTGCATGCAAAAGTACAAAGATTTATATATCCCATTTAAAATGTTGTCTTCTTTTTTTATTCGTTTAGGTTTCGTTTGGTGTTGAGGAGTAACTATTATAATATAATAAAGGCTCTGCCCAAGTTTTGCCATACCTACCTACCTACCTACACACAATCTACCTGATTTTAAAACATCCCAACTTTAAGATGGCTAAAAATTGGTACTATAAGCGTTCACAAGTTGATAGGTTACAGGATGAAAGATCGATATGGGGTTATGAATTTAGAGATATCTTTTTCATTTTATTTGATTGGTCACAGGTTAACACAAACTGCTTCTGCGGGCCTGCTTATTCCGGGGTCATGGTACGAATTTTATTAATAATTAGTAATGGAACTGGTCTAGTTTAGAAACTGCATTGTTCCTAATGGTCAAGGGGCAGTACTTTATACGCCGCAGCATGTGCTACCACACAAACACTTTATACTTAATCGCTTTTGATGTAGATATTATCTTTCATAAATGTTTGCTCAAAGTACCTACTGTAAGAGTAGTCAGCTTATCTTATTTATTATAACAATCCCCATTTTTCGCCCCCAAACTTCGTACCACATCTAAATACCTAGCTAATAGAGACAACACGGTTAACAAACCTTATCAATTTTGATGCAGTGAACATGATTCTACTAATAGTCAAGATAATATCCTTAGCAATTTTAAACGATTCCACATTTACAAAAATTCCAAAAAAATATATAGTACCTGTAATATTTGACAAACTGTGACGTCAAAAGTGATTGATGGATTTCTGATTTTTGTGTTTTAAATATCAAACGCCAAACTGGCAGGTTTAAATCATCAATAAGGATTTTCGCGCTACGCATAAATACATGGTAGAAATTTAGAAAGGAATATTCCGTCCGTGCCATTAAAACTTGCACAAAAGGTCATTGACACCCCTGTACCACTGCACGCCGATACGGGATTGCGGCGAACCAAAACACAAGGCGTAGCGTTAGAAGTTTGTGTGAACAAACGTTTATTGGTACGAGACGACCTTGACCCGAAAAATTGACATGTATTACAAACATTTGGCTACTGCATTACAAAACAAGCAATATGCTGAGATTTATGTAACTGGTCATCATGAATAATGAAATAAAAATAGTTGCATCATTCATTATTAATTAAAAAAAAAAATATTTTTCTATATCCAGCGTTATTATCGCGGGAGCAGTTGGTAGGCATTATTCAAAAATTCAATTTTTTAGCAGATATCTTTAACCGAATGAGCTGAAATTTTGCATACACGTTTAGTTTGGATGACAATGCATGGTAAGATATGTGACGTCATTCTTAATTCAACATGGCGGAGCATCCAAGATGGCGGGTTCGTTATTTTCAATGCATTTCTACAATATGGGTATGAATATGAAAAGGCTTGCTGAGAGTTACTTAAAAAATAAAGTGACGTTACTAAAAACAATATGGTTGACTTCTAAATGTACTCCTACAATATTGGTATCAAATGAAAGGGCTTGCTAAGAGTAACTCGATAAATAAGGTGACGTGATTCCAAATCCAATATGGTGGACTTCTAAAGATGGCGGACTAAGTTTTTTTTTGCTTTTGTATGTACAATGTGGGTATCAATTGAAAAGGCTTGCTGAGAATAACTCAATAAATAGGGTGACGTCATTCCAAATCCAATATGGCGGACTCCTAAAGATGGCGGACTAAGTATTTTTCTTTCCTGCAATATGGGAAGCAAACGAAAGGACTTGCAGAGAATAAGCATGCGAGTTTAACACAGTTGCTGCGATCCGTTTAGATATTTGATGTATTGGGTTTTCTTTGCGTGAAAAAAGGCGTGTTGAAACCCGGAAAACGGTGAAGGAAAACACCGTGAGGTAAAACCTGCACACTAGTGGCTAGTGTGTGAGATGGAGAAGGCAATGGCAAACCATTCCAATAAATATTGCCAAGAAAGTCGTGTGTGTTTTATTCCACATAGCACATAATGATTACGACCCTCAGTCATGAGGTATACGACTGTGAAGAAAAGGGGTTTTCTTGGAGTCCTCGATTATAATTATTGAGGTTGAATGTTTTGAGTCTGAAGCATCGATAGGTAAACTTTGACAAGTTACATTTTGGTGAGATATGCGTCAACAGCATTGGTTTGCCTGTCTAGGAGAAGGATAACTTCAAATCAAACTGGAATTGTGTTTACGCTGCGTGAGGCTTAGCTTGAAGTTACAGTAATTAGCTTGAAGCTAACTTATGCCTTACGCGGCGCATCCCTCCTATTCTTCAACACCCAAGACAAGGTGTTGTACCCAGTCGGGTTATAAGCAGAGGTCGGAATTAGGTAGAGTTATATATGTACTTGCATCGAAATGTTGATATTAATGTGGACCTTCCCGGGATTTCTAATGGACAATCCCGTGTGGCCAACAATATTACAAACAAACAGGATTCACCACACAAAACACAGTAGGAAACAAGTAAGCGCATTCGACGAACCGAGGTAAGCGAATGAGCTGTGTGAATGAGTAAACCGATTTATTGCTAATAGATAGTTTGAATGCGGTAGATAGAGACAAAATCTAGTACATTCCGTTAAGCGGGGAGTGTTTTGCATTTGCGCTATTGTATTTTTTTGTTCTCACAAGCTATGTTGTGCGAACTACAACTGCGGCAACATCGCGCGTATTGGAATTTTGTAACTTCGGACATCCAATGTCATTGATGTAAGTTTGGCAACGTCGCGCGTGCAGTAGTTTAAATTGTGTAAAAGTAAATAACTTTTTATTTAAAAAATCACGGGATTTTTCTGCTCTTTAAAATTAATCTCGGGATTAAAGGCATATCCACTTTATTCTTTCGCTGTATAAAATTAGTGTAAGTACATGAATAACTCTACCTAATTCCGACCTCTGGTTATAAGTTATGTCACAAATATTTATTGCAGCTCAATTTTAAAGCAGATATCTTAAACCGATGAGCTGACATTTTGTATACAGGTTTAGCTTGGATGACAATGCATAGTTAGCTGTGTAAGTCGTCTAAGACGTCTTTGATGAGCTGACGACCATTTTAAAAAACTCACTAGGTATCTCGCCGAGATACCATCATGCGAAAAAGTATTTCAGCGGAGCAACGACTCGCTTTTTGCAATTTCTTCTATTAGGCTCATTTTGTGCACGTCCTAGCTCCTGGACTAACTGCATTCGACGGTCAAATGACAGACGTGGCTAGCTGTCAACATCAGCCGGCGGCAGCCGCCAATGCGTCGACAGCACGTCGACGGCATGTTGACAACTAGCCGCCGACTTCTAACGTCGGCTGCAGTTACATACGTCGACAGCAAACTGCTGTTCGTGTGTAAAAGCTCTAACAATCAGTTTATACTTAAAAACATCGTTTAAACTTGTGTTCAAATGGAATTACCTACGATGATAGCAAAACATATTGTAAAGGTAAATTATACAAACTAACCTGCTTGCGGTTCGAGGATTCTTTTACGCCTCTTTTTATTCTTCTCAGGTTCCATCTTCACTTATAATAAGTAAAGAATGGAGAAAACAGCAACAAAATAAAACAAACACAAACGTAACAAAGAACAATAACAGAAACTTATCAAAAAATAACGACTGATAATAACACGTGAACACTTCCGAAATTCGTAAATTAAAAAAATCGAATTATGCCGCACCGGGTGAGCCATTACAGGTATAGCACCCCTGACCTTTCCAACCACTAACGGTTAAGTGCAATAAGTCATAATTTATCATTTTCGGAGTCAAAATTATATAATAATAAATATCTATGAATGGTCAACTACTGTTAATTCTTTATGGAAAAAATGTAATTTCTAATTATTGTGTTTATATTTGTGGTGTAATGTCAATTAACCGAGTTTTTAAATTAAAACCAAGTAACTGCTTAAAGATTTTCAATACGCAAATTAAAAGAAAATTTATTTTAATAACTAAATCTGTGTTTTATTTACAAAATTGCGAAACTATTACTTAAATTTTGATGTTTTAGAGTTGTCTCGTTCTCGGACGGGCCGTGGTATTATGAAATCAACGATAGGTCGGGATTATCGCTATTTTATACGATGAGCGACACGTGTCGTAAAGTTTGGGCATTTTTTGGTACAGGTGGGGTCAATAACCTTTTGTGCAAGTTTAAATGGCACGGACTGTAATAAAGTATTTAATAAAAATTAGAGACTAAACTTAAACCTTAGCATTAGTTAAATCAATAATTTAATGACGACGACTACCTCCGTGATAAGAGTCCCTCGCACGCCGTTTTTCATTGTGCCGCCAACCCTATCGTCCCGGGTTTGATTGCCTCGAGTCTGGGTGTTGTGGTACCACCGTTGTTTTGATTTCGATAACACAGTACGTTAGCGACTTAC
The DNA here is from genome assembly GCA_949316185.1 of Pyrausta nigrata. Classification (NCBI taxonomy): domain Eukaryota; kingdom Metazoa; phylum Arthropoda; class Insecta; order Lepidoptera; family Crambidae; genus Pyrausta; species Pyrausta nigrata. Next base: position 4,977,088 of record OX438955.1, on the reverse strand, counting down.
TTTGAGTACCTACACAGCTAGTTCAATATTTATTAATTTAAGACCTTAGCTTTTATTTATCTTATTATATCCTAAGTTTAACTCTCGTTCATATAGGTACCGTTGATGTACCTTACTTACCGAGCCTTTTCCTACATTTCTGATAAATACATAACTTTAGATAGATAGATATCGCTCTTACTGAAAATTTACAGACCAGCTCATGATTTCTTATGATAGCAACAAGCACGCTATCACTAGAATAACAACCATTTCGTCTACCTATCCCAGTATCCCTTTACCGAAAGTAAGACGAGTTGCATCACTGCGATTATCACTGAGGATCGCAACCACAAGTAAGATTCCTTCATTGGCTGCGGTTATATGTGCTGTGTACTGCCCTCTGCATGCTCTCGCCCACTGTTTTTTTCACCGCGTCTGTCCATCGGGAAGTTGCTCTGCCCCTGGCTCGTCTGCCCTCCATATGGCCCAGCCAGGATGATGTGCTTCTCCAAACTATGCATTGGAAACCGCATAATATGTCCGAAAAAGCGAAGGGCCCTTTGGTGGCAGATTGCTATGAGCCTCGTTGAGATGTTGAGCTCTTGCAGTATGGACTCGTTCGTTCTCATTGCGGTCCACGGAATTCTTAGGAGCTTTCTCCAACACCACATTTCGAAAGCATCGATCTTTTTGCTATCATGATTATCACCTTAGGGAAACGTTAATGTTGACCTAACTGTCGATTCTTGATTTGATTTATTACCAACCTAATCTCAGTAACCTAATCTGCGTTCGGCTGATTTCGGAAACCTGAATTATGGCATCATTTTTTTGCGACGTCCGGCGGCGCCGCGTGGTGTGGCTGAGGCAACATGAAGTTTAGTTACATTAGTTACGTATGTATACTTCTTAGTACATGTACCTACTAATGACATAGTCAGGCTTACCTAATTAACCCATAAAAATTTTCATAACAAGACTTTTGCGAAAATAAGTGCTCTATTTTTTCTTAATACGATAAAAAAATATTTGATGTTTTCCTTTGTATGGCGAAGATAATTTTATTCAATTTTAAAGATGAGCGCGACAATTACTAGGCATAGTACCTTATAGTGTGTTTGACTTTGATGTCAACTTTTGCATTCCTCTACCGGTAGACATTTCAGTGCAAGAGTAAGTAGGAAGCTTTTAGTGTTTGCATGTAATATCTACTGATAAGCAGGTATCTTCTGAACTTAAAATATAGTGATAAGATGTGCAACTCATACATAGAATGCGACTAGTAACCGAAAAGAACTAATAACTAAGTAGGTCCTAACAGGAACTACTTATCAGTTAACTAACTAGGTAAGTATTATTACCTACCTAGCTTATGCGACTTAATCACAAATATAAAAAAGCTAATACTATAAAATATAAAAGTATTAAGTATGGTATAAAAGTATATAATATATAATATAATTAGCTAATACTACAAGTCCTAAAGCAAAGTGGATAAACAGTAGGTAAACGTTGCCACGCGAAAATACTTTTTTAGATATTTCGAACTCTTCTTAATAAGTTTAGCCTTGAAGAAACTCAGTGATTAATATTCATATTATTTAAGAAATCTGTCAAGCGCAAAATGGAATTATAAAAGAACTCCTTAAAGGATGAATAGACCACCTGATCAAACACCTTTGTTTTATTTAGCCTGGAGTTCACCAACACATTTTTATTTATTACTAGCTGTTGCCCGCGACTTCGTACGCGTGGACTCGATGATACAAAATATTGTATACTCCCGTCGCCATCCAGCTATCATGATCTCTTAGTCTACCATGTCGTAAGGAGATGAGAGGAATTGAAAAACCAAGGTCAATGGGCACTTTCTTTTTGATAGGTACTATCACCTCGCCATCCACCTCTGATGAGAAAATTTCGCGTGGCAGTGATACCGACTCCAAAACTAAATTTTGTCGGATATCTTTTTTAGTAAAAGTGTAAAGGATTTTTTTAAACTTTTTAGTTTACTTTATTTAGGAATTATTCGTTTGTAAAAATATAGGTAACTTTAGTAATAGTGTTCAGGAAAAAGTCAGACTTAAACCATACCGCAATAGATGTATGCGGTTTAGCATTTATTTATTGTGTCCCTAGCCTACTCAAAGGTCGGTTTATAAGTGACTACTATCGTAAAGTTATTATTATAATTAGAATCCTCTCGTATCCCACTGCAGGGCCTAGGCCTCCCTACCCTTTTTCTTATAACGTAAAGTAAGTAAGACTATTCTTACTCTCGTAGTTCAATTTCCGTTAGTTAGTGATAAGTAGTATAAAAATAGGGCCAATTCACTTAGATCTTTCATTAATAATAAAGTAATTTAACAAAATTTCGACAAACTGTCTGTGGTGAAAGTATCCTCAAACTACTTAGCGTTAAAGTCAGCACTATCAAATTATGACTCCGAAATGTAAACGCTTAAATACCTAAATTAATGCTAATTTGCTACAGGAAATTCATGCTATACATGCCTGTAAAATCTGAAGGATTGTGTCGATTTCTCCAGGTTTCCGTCACCAGATCGTAACTTGGAGACAGTAGGATTACCTTTCGCGTTTGAAAATCAGTCTGAAGTAATTTAGCATATTAATTTCTCCAGACCTTCAATTTGTGTGAGTCAATAGAAAATGCTCATCACGCTGAACAATGTTCCTTAAGGCGCTCTATTTATATCTCTTATAGTTGAGCCGAACTGCTAGGGTTCTATGTCAGTTACTCCAGACCTTCAATTTGTGTACGTCAATAGAAAGTGCTCATCACGCTGAACAATGTTCCTTAAGGCCCTCTATTAATATCTCTTATAGTTGAGCTGAGCTGCTAGGGTTCTATATCAGTTTCTCAAGACCTTCAGTTTATGTACGTCAATAGAAAATGCTTATCACACTCAACAATGTTCCTTAAGGCGCTTTATTCATATCTCTCATAGTTGAGCTGAACTGCTAGAGTTCTATATCAGTTGCTTCAGATCTTCAATTTGTGTGCGTCAATAGAAAATGCTCATCACGGTGAATAACTTTTCTCAAGGCGCTGCTTTCATTTCTTTTTTAGTTTAAGTGTACTGCTAAGGTTCCACGTCAGGTACTCCGATCTTTAAAATAAGTTATAGCCTAGTATTTGCCCAGACTTAATAGCTACACAATAAGAAGCTAATAGTTAATACAATAAGAAGCTAATACTTAATAGCTACACCGTTCAGTAGTTCCAGAGATTAGCGTGTACAAACAGACAAACAGACAAAAAAATTAAAAGTTGTAGATTCCTATTCTGTTACTATTTTAACATCACCCTCAATTAGTTTTTGGTAAAAATACTTAATGTACAGACGCATCGGTTTTACAGTTTTATTATATGTATACTTAGATTAGTGAGCCGGTTTAAAATTATTTGACATATTTTGTATGGGAACTCTGTCGAATTAACCGCCAATCGATGTTTACCACTCAAATAATAATTGGTTAAATTGTTTTTGTGCTATAGCCTGACCAAAAATATATGGGACCTCGCCATATTGCGGAAAACAACTGGAACTAATTTCTTTTACTGGCAACAGAAACCTCAAATCGTCATTGTCATGTCATTGATTGTCATTGGAAGCGTGATCTAATTTTCGAATATGTGATATTTTTATGTGTTAAAAATGCAGAAAACTATTCGCTGTCGTAGAAGAAAAGTGGTTTAACATGTGTTGTAGTAATTTTTGACAGGAAAATCTACATAATCAAGATGATTTCTGTAAATGAATACCGATTTAGTTGTCATATCACAATTTTTTATATGTCATGTAGTGCGAACAGAAAGAATTGGCTATTGATGGTAACGGAGAATATTTTGAGAACGATTTTCAAAATAACAACTATTTATACTTGTTTTGAGGGTTTTATTTTCTTTATTTCAAGTATGCTTAGATATTTTACTGAAATAGTTTGTAGAAATTTCTAAAATGTCATGTGCAATAATTGTAACAGTCTGATAATATAATAAATAATATAATTTACAAGACCAACAGGTAATTTTACTTCTACCCGACTGTGGTTCATCAAAAATAATTCCAATTTGGGCCAAACTTCAAGGCCAATATTACAAAGAGGCACTGAATTTAATAAGTAATTAATTTGTAAGTATTCTGTCTTGTTCTAGTATCGTAGATTCTGTTATCAGACATAGAATTGTAACATACATGTAAACAAATAAATAGTCTATTTTTTAAATGTTCAGTGGCCAATCTACGCTGGTATGATTATATCAAGTGTTGTCATATAAAAAGGATTCGTAGCGCCCTTAATTCAGGTCCCATATATTTCTGGTCAGGCTATACATCTTTTAACACAAAAGTTAACTTTACGTTTATCTGTAGGCATAGATTCTGGTGATATAATCTAAAATCTACAAATCGACTGCGTCAGAAAGAGGGTATTTTTTTTTTAAGAACATTTGGATATCTTGAAAAGAATCGGTTTTGGATAGCTATCCGAATGTGCTCAACTCGAGTGTTTGTTAGATGAGTAAATACCTACTAATCGACAAAGACCATAAATAAAACCTAAAATAACGTTATTAACAAAAAAGACATTCTTATATTCCATCGATTGTGCGATCTCTTCCAGACAACTTTGAAGTACCTGGGTATCTAAATGAAACAAGCATCAAATGGAATGGATCGTAATAAAAAAAGCGACCAAGTGCGTTTCGGGCCACGCGCAGTGTAGGGTTCCGTAGTAATAGCCCGTTAAACAAGCTACTACTTCATTCAACTTTAATACTCTAAAAAAAATATTTTAAAGATTTTGTATTTGGTACAAAATTATCCAACACCCAAGTTCAACGACTACCTAATATTACTGCTAATCGACCGTCTTGGTGTAGTCGTTCGCGCATCGGACTTCTAAACCAGGCGGTTGCGGGTTCGAATCCCGCAAGGGGCAAATGTTTGTGTGATGAGCACGAGCATTTGTACCTAAGTCATGGATATGTTTATATGTATTTAAGTATTTCTATCCGTTTCCGTTATCCTAGTCACCATAGCACAAGCTCACGCTTAGTTTGGGGCTAGGTAATTGGTGTGTTTGTTGAAACAATTTATTTATTAATCTAACAAAGTTATCTTATCGTTTCTTCTTCTTAAAAATATTTACGAAAATTTTATTCTACCACTTTGTCGGCTTACCTATCTAATTGGTATAAGTACATGCGTCTTGTTGTAATACAAGTGTGCCATAGTAACTACAGAAAACCCTACCTGAAACATGACCCAGGTTTCAGTAAAATTATTTATAACTTTCCTTTGAGTTCATCTACCTTCTATTTAATTAAATTCTTATTCGGACCTTGAATCATTGCGGCGTTCCCCGATCCAGATAGCGAATCACTATCGCTGATTTACCGGTTTAAATTGCCATTCAATCAATATCGTATTCGCAGTTTCAAATTACAAGTTTTATCAGGGGAGCATGACGAAACGATCGCTGCCGGTGACACTACCTCGCTCAGTATCGTGTGACGCCGCGGCGCGAAAGTGCGTTCGAAACCAGCTAGTTCGAACGTGTTTTTGAATTTGGAATCAAGTGTTTTTTTATTAACTACCTACAATCTTTTTTTCATAATGGCTTGTCCAATGAGGTAAGTGTTTATAGTTGACTTATGGATATTTTTTTTATTAACCTAATATTAAAGTTAATAAAACGTGTTAAATTAATTTTAATTATTTCATAAAAATAACTTGTTATACATATGTGATATACAAATTAAGTTATGTAAATTGAGGACTACAGTTTACAATAAATTGACATTTTCTAATGCATCGCAATACCAATTCCACGAAGACGCACCGCTGTATTTTTAAATGCAGCAGAGTTTAACGATGCATTCTATTTTAATTAAACGAGACGCGTCTCAAAGAAAATTAATAAAATAATGGTAAATTTTAAAATAAACATTCGTGCTTGGCGAAAATGGCAATCTTTAGATAATAATAATAATATAATATATTGTTGTACCTATTTTAATGAAATAAAATATACATAGATACATTAAGAGTAAAAATTTACCAAGTCCTATTCTACTTCTTACAAGATAAGTAGAACAAGTTACTGTAGGTAATAAAGAAAAAGAAATTAAAAAATATAATGAACATTGCTGTCGTAAGAACATTTCACACATGGTATTGATTTTAGTGTGTATAGGAGAGCAGCTGTTGCAATTAACTTACCTACCTACCAATAAGATGTCATACTGTTACTTGAATTATAAACTAAACTACTTAGTTAGGTACTTATTAACGACTACCTTCAGTAATTTTTTTACCTAAATAATGCCTTTTATCACACAAACATGGGAGCCAAATCCGAAACTTTAGGAGTGACGAAATCGACTTTGTTCATATTACTTTAACTTAAATTAGTTAAAAAGAATGTTTTTTTAATAAAATGTTGTTAAAATAATAAATACTTACTTATTGGAAAATGTCACAATCACAAACATTATTGCTCTGATTCTGTGACCTTAAGTAAGTAGCTAAAGCACTTGTATTATGGAAATCAGAAACAACAGTAGTGGTATCACAACACCCAGACCCGAAGCAATACAGAAAATATGATTTCTGTTGTCCCGACCGGGGATCGAATCCAGGACCTTATAGAGATGCTGTGAAAACCGGTGCATGAGCCTCTCGACCACGGATTTCGTCAATATGTCAATATTATTTTTGTTTAAAACTATTTTATTATTGTTTAAATTTTGTTATCGCGTTCAAGTTACGTTGCATGACGTCTCGCTCTTGATAGTAATTTTATCTTTTTTAACCTTATACCTAACCTAACTTCTGAAGTAAAAAAACAGCGTCACAGAATCACCAGCCTTCTTTCAGCTTTTTTTTTAAATGTTTGCAACCGACTAAGTTCCTGTTTCCAAAGTAAGAATCATGTTTCAATAATAGTTCAGATCGATAAAAACAAACTAATATTTAAGTCCTGGCAACTTGGTACCTACCTACTAGTAGGTACCAGGCTTAAACCAGGACTTAAATATTAGCAGACCAATCTCATCAATCAATTACCTAATGGAGATTGGAGAAACGCAAAGTTTTTGTAATTTGTGTTTTTAAGCCATACTTTATTAGATGTCAAAGGTGTTCGTCTGTCTGACTGACCACTTCAAGCTTAAAACACTTACCCGATTTGGATAAAATTTGGTGTGCTGGTGGTGGTAGTTTAAGACCCTAGAAAGGACATAGGCAACTTATTTTACGATATATTACCTTTAAGAGGGTGAAATAGGGGGTAAAAGTGTTCTTTAGCTTGCTACAGTTTCTGTAATAATCTGTGCTAGTCTTCTATACCCTGTCTGTAAGGGATCGCTTTGAGCGATAATACCGCCTAATTGGTACATATATCTGTGTGAATTGCATTGTTATTACTTGTATGGTGTGCAATATAGAATTTCTATTTATCTAGTCTGGGTCGATTGCTTTTTGTTATAACTAGATCTTGCTTTGATTTGCATCAAGTCTGCCAAAACATACATAAGGCAACTATGGTAAAACTGTTCAATGTAAGGTAGGTAACAAACAAAATCCCACTTCTCCCTTTCAATTATTAGTATCTTGTATTTAATTTGTATTCAATTAATTAATTACGCAATTGATTATCGTAAATGTGTAACATGCTAGGACATTGATCTAGTTTTTAATGCAATTTAATTACCATTAATTTTTGTACTATTTTGATTAATGTCTGTTGTGATATCAATTGAAATAAAATAAAAATAAAAATAAAATAAAATAGCTCTAATTAAAGTGCAGGCTTAGCCAGTACAATTCCTAAACATTTTCGTTGCAATATCGCTGCATGATGTCGCAGTGTTAAACTTGACGTGCTATCGTTCCTAGGTACCTTACTTGTGTAAACTTAACGTACTTAGGTGTCATGAAAGTATTAATATAATACGTACGCAATAAAGAATTATGAAACTATGCGCATGAATGCTTGTGACTCGGATGTCGGACCACTCTCGAAGCCACGACAGGTTTACACTTATTACTGGAGAACTGGTAGTTCGAGTTCGCTAAATAAAGATATTGAACCTATTAATCATTACAATGTAATGTCGCAAGTTCGCAACTTTCATGATGTAATAATAATAATATTGGTTGCTAGCAGAGTTTATAATCTCTGTGCTAGCAGTTCCCCACAACAAAAGTCGTATTTTCCACACAAACTTTCATCACCCATTTCACACCCTCCCACCCTCGTTATCCATACTTGCTAATATTATAAATGCGAAAGTGTGTCTGTCTGTTATTTCTTGACGCTTACACCACAGAACCAATTGAGATTTGGTGTGGAGACGGTACGAGACCCTGGAAAGTACATAGACTACATTTTGTCGCGATATAAAAACATTAAGGGGGGAAATGGGGTTGAAAGATTTTATGGAAAATTCAACTCTTGCGGTTGAAGTCGCAGGAAACCACTAGTGATTTATATCGCGACAAAAAATAGCCTATGTCCTTCCCAGGGTCTCAAACTATCTTTGTACCCAATTTAGGTTCCGGTACCCAGTTCCGGTTGACTGGACCGATGAGTCTCAGTCAGACCAATGAGGTATTTTCTGACAATTCAAAATTTCTGTTTTATTTTTTAGGGTTCCGTAGTCCGACAAGGAACCCTTAAAAGTTTTTTTTGCCTATACTGTCTAATGTTTTAAGTTAATGGTACGGAACCCTTCGCGCGCGAGTCCGACTCGCACTTGGCTGGTTTTGTTGATAGATGGTGCTATTAATTTATCAAAGTTATAAAAATATTGCGTTTAAATCATTGAGCACAATAATTGTTTAGTATTATTGAACCACTAGGGTTCCCTGCAAGTTGGATTTTCCAAATAAACTTTCATCCCCCATTTCACCCCCTTAATGTTTTTATGTCGCGACTAAATGTAGCCTATGTCCTTTCCAGGGTCTCGAACTGTCACCACACCAAATTTCATCTCAATCGGTTTAGTGGTTTAAGCGTCAAGAGGTAACAGACAGACAGACACACTTTCGCATTTATAATATAAGTATGGATTATGTTACAGACATGTGGTGGAAGTAACGTTAAAAAAAACAAGTTTCAAATTGCAGTTAAAAAGAAAATCTAATTCCAAAAACGTCTTGATAATCACTAAATTGTTAAAAAACGACCTGTTCAAAATCAAAATCAATGGCTGTTTATCTATTTGAAGAAAACAATCATGTATTCTGATTTATGAAATAACTAGTGGTTCCCCGCGACTTCGCCCGTAAGAGTTAGATTTTCCATGTAAACTTTAATTCCCCATTTCACCCCCTTAATATTTTTATATCGTGACAAAATTTAACTTATGTCCTTTCCAGGGTCTCGCACTTTCTCTATACCAAATTTTATCTCAATCGGTTCAGTGGTTTAAGCGTTAAGAGGTAACAGACAAACAGTTAACAGACACACTTCCGCATTTATAATATTAGTATGGATTATGAAATAATATAATGAAAGTTACTTGTATAGTTTTGGAAAAATACAGACATATCGTGAGTTAATGCACTAGTAACGCCACCTATTGGCGGGTTGTTTTGGGAGGAATCAGAACACTATCTGTTTTTTTTTTTCAGATCAGCGATCGAAGAGATCGGGCAAGATGGCGACCACCTTGGCAACGAAGCGGGGATGCTGTACGGAGAATACCTGATGTTGGACAAACTGCTCACCGCTCAGAGAATGCTCAGCACAGACTCCTCTAATCCGGTGCACGATGAGCATTTGTTCATAGTTACACACCAAGGTATCGATCGTCTTTGTTACACATCGTTTGTTTATTCTACATCATAGCATCAAAAGTAGCTAAACCGTCCGTGTTGGTTCTTATTTCCCTCCGCTGCGGCCAAGACACCCTTAGCCGTCACTATGATCAGTCTGGTGAGTCTGCCAGAATGGCAGGCTGTAGGGTTCTAGGGACTTAGTGTCTTGGGGTAAAGGGACATCTACGCTAACTAGGGAGTTAGTTTCCTTCCTGACCTTATAGACTGACAGGCGGGACTCCCGGCCTGTTCAATTCTTGTACTTTGTTTACGTAAGAATTTCAAGCGTACCTAGATGTGACACATTCAAACATTTAATTACTTACTGTGTCAAAGTCCTAAAATGTGCAGCTTATACCGCACAAACAAAGGTACTGCCTACTCTGCAAGACAATATAAGTATGATCGATTCTTGCCGTTGCAGGACCGATAAGTATTCATCCCTCCTTAGGGAATAATAATAATAATAATCCAAAAGGTCTATGGGTCCATGTTTCCGGGATAGGAAATAAACCAACATAATAATAATAATAGAGAAGTGTAGCTTCATAGTCTGCATGCCAACGTAAGCGAGAAAGGGGGAGGTAAAATTGGTAAAATATATTGGACAACTCCTTACACCATCCTATTTGTTAAGAACCTAATTAGGAACGATTAATCGCAGAATGCCAATTTCTCAAAACGCTAACTGACTATCAAAAAACCAAATTCTCTAAATTAAATTCTCTAAGCTAAATTCTGAAAAAGCCGAATTCGCATAATGCCAAATTCTCAACAGGACGTATTCGCAAATGACCAACAATCAAGATAATCTTGGTCTTTGTTCAGATACAATCGTTACGTTTTAGTAAATAAGTTGAAATATGGCAATGGCAGCTTGCATCGAAAAATCTGCCTAATCAAATCAATCATAGCAACTTTAGTTGTGTGATTGTTGGAACATTAAAATTAGTTAATGGAAATTAAAAACTATCATTGCTATCTATCTACGGTATTCATCATGGCTATCTACCGTATAATGCCATAAATTACATTTAGTAAACAACCAAAACTGGTCGCGTCATGAGTTTAAAAATACCTAAATTACAGTATTTAATTAAAGTGAAGGTCATTAATACACATTAATCGATTTAACTAAGCAATTTGTTTGCTCCATACAATATAAGTAAGTAAATTAAACGTAAGCACTCACGTGTATGTAAACGGTTATTTGTTGATGTTATGATTAACGAAGCTGTTATCAAACCGGTGTCGGGCAGTTTAACATTTTCTATCAACTTGCTACCAAACAAACGTTCCTGTAAGGTAGTTACAGTATGCAGCAGTTCAAGTTATACATTTAAAGTTTGAACTAAGAAAACGGCTTTTATCGTAGCTCTATTTCCTACGTAATAAAAGCTTTTCAAGGTCGACATTTAGTCTGACCTGCGGCCACGGCCAAGTGTGCTTAGTTACGGTTCGGTCCTAAAGATTGAGCAATTTTTGAGAGCAATATTTACTTTCAAAAAATGACTACCAGAGGCGGGAATCGAACCCGCGTTCCTCGCATACCGGGCGATTGCCTAACCTCTCGGCCACCCTGGCGTTGGCGGCAGAGGCTGTCGAAATTTTCAAGTGCTTCTTAACGCTGTAATGCCGCGTTACTTTCATCAATGTTATTGGGATTACACCCTTAACACTCGAAATACTATTGCAAGTATTCAACAATCGAAAGATGAAGCTTGCAAATACGATAAATTATTATTTTAAGTAATATATTTAGATTGCATAGTGAATGCTTATCACTTTAAATAATAATGTATAATATTTACTTTCGTAAAAACTTGCAAATTGTTGCTTATAAATACAGTATAAAATAACAGCCATTAGATTATAACGTAGTCTGACAGATTCCATTATCCATTTGTAAGAGTTCTTATGCAGATTAACCACATTATTCAGTTGATTATATTTAACTTACTTATTCTTTCAAAGTGCAAAATAATGGCACTTTACAACCATTCAAGTTTCCAGACACAATAAATTATCTATTGTTATGCGACCGCCGGCGGTCTTATAATCCTCAAGGTGTTAAACACTATTCTTCTTAATGGTATGTCAAAGGCGTAAGGGTAGAAAGTAGGCATGGAAGATTTCATGAATAGCAGATGAACATCATATGAAATGAATTTCATTGTACACACCTGCTATTTTTTTTTCATATAGACTGCTACAAATCGCACTCTGCGAAATCATTTCATTGCATGTAGCAGAGCGAGTCGCGAGCGAGCGAGTAGGAATGATTTGCCCTAGGTGCGTGTTAGAAAAAGACAAACACATAAAGTTTAGATTCGTTTGCCATGATTTTTATGACAACCTAAACATATTTATAACATTTCATATTAGTAGCAAATTAGCAACCGTTCACAATAATTCATATTTCATTATAAGTAGCAAATAGCAAAAAGTGTGACATTATGACACTGCGAAAAAAAATCATTGCCAATGAAATTTCACATGTGATTTCATATGAAAAAAAAATCATCATTTCATGAAATGAAAATGAATTAAAAGTAGCAATCATTTCCATGCCTAGTAGAAACTCCGCCTGCGTCTTATGTCCCTTGTAAAATGGGGCTGGTGAAATAAATTCGTGTCATTCTCTCGCACATTTGCCGAAATGTAGCCTGCAGAACACTGAAAGGCACGCCACCTTTAGCCTATGTTCGAGACTCGTCAGCTTAGTTTCACAAAGGCAGTGTCTCCTATAATTCATTTGATCTTTTTTGCATGAACCTAATGCTGTCAGTTGGCAGATGTTTTATGAGCTTCAGCTCAAGAGCAGTTGGCGTCAAACCATGGACGATCTTAACACAGTGTGTGATGGTCTTTTTCTAGCATACGAGCTATGGTTCAAGCAAATAATCTTCGAGGTGGACTCTGTGCGTTCCCTGCTGGACGTCGAGGGTCTGGACGAGAGCCACACCATGGAGATCCTCAAACGACTCAACAGGGTCGTGCTCATCTTGAAGGTAAACCCTCTATATATTCTAACATCTTAAATGCGTCTGTCTGTTACCTCTTCACGCTTATTCTTTCAGATACCTACTTATCATGTTTCCAGAGTTCCAGACACAATAGAAAGACAATCAATTGTAATCGGGACGGCCGCGGTCTATGATCATACAGGCGTTAACAGCTGAACCGATTGAGATGAAATTTGGTAAAGAGATAGTTTGAATCCAGACAAAGTTTTTATCCCAGAATGCATCCTCCAAAGGGGATAAAAAAGGGGGTTAAAGTTTGTATGGGAAAATTGTCATTTGCGCGGGCAAAGGCGCAATAATAAAGTGTATGGCTCTATATCATGGTTAAAAATGGGATTAAAGTAATTGTAATTTTAAATAATGAGATCAATAGAGCTTGTAAAACCTATCCCCTATTAACTTAGTTCAAAAGACTCAAATCCACTGGCCGAATTCCTTACCAGTCACGCACACACGCACCCGATATCGGAGCCCTGACATATGACCTGCGCGCGCGCAGATAAACGGCCACTAGACGATAGGTACTACGCACCGAGTATCGTCATCGGGCTTGAAGTTCCCCTGATGATAATATGTTTGTCTTTTGATGCAAGATACGAGTACTTAGATACCTCGCAAAATTCATCTCTAAGGTAATGTCGAGTATTGATTGGTACCCCGGGCACCCAAAGGACGTAACCGGGACCACGCCAGATTGATGATGATGACCTCGCAAGATTATCTGAAGGGATACTCCAGTAAACGATGACCGTATTTTCAAATCTAGCCGTCATGCTCAGGCATCCCAAAGGACGCGACCGGGACCACGCTAGTTTGATGATGACCTCGCAAGATGCTCTGAGGGCTACTCCGGTAGACGATGGCCGTAATTTCAAATCTAGCCATCATGCTCATGCTTGCGTTAAGTGTCAGGAACAACTACTTACAAAACAACGGGCATGTGATCTGGAGTAAGGACACTGCTCTGATTTGGTAGGTATACTTAGAATCAGCAGGACAAGGTTACTCTTAGGGTCTAGATCACCAACACATGTCTTGAATGGGAATTGTGTCTGTTTATTTTGGATCAACTTAACTCGGGTCTTAAATACTTAGTGTGAAAAAACAAAAGAAAACAGAAACAAGTAAGTTTCCCTTGCAAAACATCAAACAAAAATATTTCTGCCTACAAATAATTTTGACGTGAGAGTTCTGAAACTGCTCGGCGTAAAAAATATATATAACTCGTCTCATTTTAAAATCTCAACTCATCTAATTAGTCAAGAGTCCAGTAGACAAAACACAGTGCTTTTTTTAGGTAGGTACCTATTTTGCTAATGTTTTAAATATAAAACAGTTCATTTTCCCAACGTGCAATTTATAAATTTATGCGCTTAACACGAGATTCATGTTGTGATCAAATTACCGGCATATTAATTCCACTTTCACGAAAGCGTGCTATCGAATTACTTAAGAACATAGTTTTGAATATAACTAAGCAAATAATAAGCATTGATACGTAGGTACGTATCAACGATAAAAACAACACGCTGCTTATTATGACGCGACTTGGCTCCCGTAACAAAATATTTTTCTTGCGCTTGTGTCATTTAGTGCTTACAAGCTACAATAGAGACAGGTTGCACTAGTGAATTCGTGTTATTTGATAATCTGGAGCCGCTTTAGCCCCATTTTAGAGTTCCGCAGACCTGACAAGGAGCCCTTATAGTTTCGTCATGTCCGTCTGTCTGTCCGAGATTTTGCTAAGAGACTGTTGTTAGTACTAGGAAGCTGTAATTTTGGAGGTGCATGTATATCAATAGCACCGACACCGACAAAGTGGTAGATTATTCTACAGAGACCAATCTCAACAGAGATTAGCCGACTACGCGGGAGATATTACTATAATAAGTGTGTGCGCAATACACAAGTGCACTATCTGTTGCTTCACTCTTATAATTCGGTGAGATGGCAGTCCAACATGACCGTAGAGAGATCAGGCGCAGGACCAACGGCTTAACGTGCTTTCCGAGGCACGGGGGTGTTAGCACACCAACTTCCCGACTCCGGAGCTGTGTCGCGTTTTACCTATACATTAATGTTTTTCAGCTGCTGGTAGACCAAGTGATGATTCTGGAGACGATGACACCTCTCGACTTCATGGACTTCAGGAACTACCTGCGACCGGCCTCAGGATTCCAGAGCTTACAGTTTCGACTGCTAGAAAATAAGGTTAGTAAATAATAGCACGTGGCTGTGGGCAGTACACATTACTGGAAGAACTTAAAGAACTGATGGCTGTTTGGGGCAGGAAAAATAAGTAGAAGCAGAAAAAACATACCTATACGTGGGGTGGTCAGGCGGTCACAGGCAAGATGGACAGAAGACCATAATTAGGTTACAGGATCGCACTGGAGGCAGGCTGCTTGTAACACGTCGCTTTGAAAGTCTCTTAAAGTTGGATTGGAGGCTCATAATGACGATGATGATGAAATGCGTACAATCATTTCGTACTAAAATGGGACTTTTCCTGTAAGGTTATGGAATGGACTAATAAAAACGTTTATCTGCAAGTAGGCAAAGTCTGACGTTCTTTATACAGTATCTAATAAAAAAAGTGTTATAAAAGCCGATGGTCGTACTCGATGATGTAGGGTTGCGAGTGTATTCGTCAGAAATCTTTTTGTGTCCTAGTGGATACCCTTGCCTTGAGGTAATGCGATACAATTATACATCCACTATTCTCTTTTTATTTTTTGCAGCTTGGCCTCAAACAAGCTCTCCGCGTGAAATACAATCAGAACTACCAGACCGTATTCGGTGATGACCCTGCGGCCATGGACGCTCTACACAAGTAAGTATCTATTCAACTAACAAAAAGTAAGTATACAACAAAAAGTAGAAAGAAACGTATTGAATTTCAGTGAATTAAGTAGCAGTAAATCAACCGTGGAGGCTTTACAAGGTATTTTAATAACAAAAAACTCCGCTGGCCGTCTGTTTGTCTGTCACCAGTCTGTATCCAGGGGCGTAGCTACCGCCGTATTTGCCGTATCAATTATACGGCCCCCCCGCGCCTTGGGGGCCTTCAACGCGCTTGAGCAAAAATCATCATCAGCTATAAATGATTTAATAAATCAGTTGGCCCAAAAAAGGCAAGGAGAGTGTATATTTAATTTGAATTGATTGTCAACATATTAGAAAAAGTAACAATAATTAATAAATATTTCTTTAAATTTTATGCAAACATTTTTTTTTCTTTTGTGAGAAATCTTTACCTTTCCTAAGGGTCCCAAACAATTTTTTATACAGGGCCCGGCCAAAACACGCTACGCTTCTGTCTGTATCTCATGAATCGTCATGGCTAGACAGTTGATTTTTTTACAAATGTATTTCTGTTGCCGTACACAGAATAAAATAAATATTTAAGTGGGGCTCCCATACAACAACCCCTTATTTCTTTCAAATTCCAGATCAGAAGAGGAGCCGGCCCTCCTAGCCTTGATAGAGCGGTGGTTAGAACGCACGCCGGGGCTGAACGCACACGGGTTCAACTTCTGGGGCAAGTTCCAGGCGGCTGTCAACAAGACGATCAAAGAGGACATCGACATTGCCATGGTAATTAGAAATCTTCATTAAAGGTTTTTTAATATATTATCCAAGCATCTCCGTGCTTCGGGCACGTTAAGCAGTTGGTCCCGGCTAATATCTGTTGGTATTAGTCGTTAAGCCTAGTCAGAGGCCCTAGGGCGGCTTGATAACATCTGCCAGTAAGGTTTGTCACTTGGCTTACAGACACCCCTCCACTAATCCGCACTGAGCCCACGTGGTGGAGTATGGCTCGTACCTCCTCATAGTTGAGGTGAGGCCTTTTTCCAGCAGTGGGATCTAATAGGCTGACTTTACTTTTTTTATTTAATATATTATAGGCAGACATTTGACCGTAATCTCACCTAATGGTAAGCGACGATGCGGCCGATTTTGGGTCATCACGTCTGACTAGTAACAGCCTATTCACAGTTTTCTTAAAAGTATAGTTCAAATGTGAAATATTCATTGAGTGGGCGCGTGCCGATTTTGAGACATTTATGTGTGGAGCAGTTCAAGTGCCTATGTAAGGTACGACACGGATATTAGGATTATGTCTCTAAAAATTTGATAAAGATAACGCCCTTGAAGGCTCTGACATCGGTGACGGGACACCCTGTATAAGGTAATGATGACGGGGTTAATCAAATTAGCTATATTATTGAGACGGGGCAGATTTAAGTTTTTTTGACCATCACCAACAAGTTTGGCACTAACTTGACATTCCAGTTTAGGCTGCAAAATCTTAGAGCCATCTCAGACTCTTTGCTCTCAATAAAGTTGAACATGAATTTTAGTAAGGCGTTCTTCTTTGTTTCAGCGCGAACCAAACGAGACAATCCGCCGTCACCGCCTGCAGGACGCAGAGAACCGTCGCGAGATCTACCGCTCCATCTTCGACCCTGATGTCCACGACGCCTTGCGATCCAGAGGGGAAAGGAGGTAGTAAAAGATCATTGACATTTGGTAGAAGCTCGTTGGACATACACGGCCCTCAGACAAGATGCAAACTTTCTACAGCGAACTTCGCTATTGCCAACGAAATGTCATAATATTTATACAAAAGTTACGTGATGTTTCGATAACTTAAGTCAGTTTCATATATTTTGTTAACGACAGCGCACTTCGCTTTAGAATAGATTGCATCTTGTCTGCGGGCCCTGAGGCCCTACATAATAAGAAGATACAGCGGTTCCCATAGAATGTCGGAGATTCCCATAGAAACTTTCACCCATTTAAAGTATGATTCTTGAGATTAAAGTTATGCTACGTCCATTTTCCGGAAATCAAACATCTTTATACCAAATTCCACCTAACTGGGTTTAGTAGTTTAAGTGTGCAGATGTAAAAGACACACTTTCTCATTTATAAATATTAGTATGGATTATCTCTATATTCGTTTCCAACCATCCCTATTACTCGTGCTTGCATGTAGTGTTGTGAGCGAGCGCTATGGCTAGAGTCAAAAATACGAACGGATAAAGTGTAAAGGTAATATACAGGACCGGGCTCTGACAAAAAATGCCAAAAAGCGAAATAAAGTTACGACTACGACGCTTACTTGTGCTACGGCAGAGAACTACGAATCGTAGCTTTTCGTAACCCTTTCGTAGCAGTCGATCGAAGTGCAGACTACGAATAAGTTGACAGTGACTACGGATTGCTACGTCCATATTCGTGGGTTGTAAGCAAGTCGTAGCAATCTACGGCAGATACGAACTTGATTTTTTTTAAAGTTTTAAGTTAGCTTACTCGTATATTTAGTTTAATCGTTGTGTTTATCTACACTTATATTATAAAGAGGAAATATTTGACTGTTTGTTTGTTTGTATTGAATAGGCTTAGAAACTACTGGACTGATTCAAATGAAATTTGGTACAGATATAGTTGAGACCCTGACATCAGGGGGTGAAATGGAGGATAAAAGTTTGTATGGAAAATCCGACTTTTGCGCGAGAGAAGTCGCGGGGAGCGGCTGGTAATGTAAATAAAATAGTTCCAACATTCCAGTCCGATTAACAAGCATGGCTCGTTTCTATTATTTTCCAACGAATTGCTCTCTCTCTGATCTGAATATTTAAATCAATTTGCGATTCCAGGTTGTCCCACAAAGCGCTGCAGGGCGCCATCATGATCACGATCTACCGCGACGAGCCGCGCTTCTCGCAGCCGCACCAGCTGCTCACGCTGCTCATGGACATCGACAGCCTCATCACCAAGTGGCGCTGTAAGTCCGCATATTACACAGTTAAGAAGTACCATTTTTTCATCTTACAAGGATGAGAAAGTGTGAAACTAGAGTTCTAGACCATCAAAAAAGATTTTATTGTCAAGTGGAAAAATCGTCTCATGAAATCCAGATGCGGATTTAATTCCCGCCTCTATAATTTTTTTTCAAGTGCAATAATATTTAATCCTTATAATGTATTATACTGACTTGCCTGGCGTCAATGGTCAACATCACCAAAACAATTTAGGATGTGGTTCTTGATGTACAATCCATGGATAGCTGGTTGGTTCTGGAAATGCTCGTTCGTTATTCGTAATATAAGAAAAAGCTGCTTGATGAAATTTATAAGATGTAATTATTTTACGGAAATAATGTATGTATGTATACAAATAACGAAAAATGTGAGAAAAGAGGGCAAAGACCAGTTAAAGAGGACTGCTGCGAAAACTAAACAAGAGCCTATTTTGATTTCTAATTCCTCTATTCTACCCTTTACAGACAACCACGTGATCATGGTGCAGCGCATGATCGGTTCGCAGCAGCTCGGGACGGGCGGCTCGTCAGGCTACCAGTATCTCCGCTCCACGCTCAGGTATGGCTACTTTGTTTAAAGGGGTTCTTCTTTGTGTATAGGGTGACCAAAAAATTGGTAATTGCGGGCAGCCGGACTAACATGAGACGCTCGATAAATTGCATCGCGTCGACAAAATAATCGTATTTCCTACACATTTGAATTATATCGATTACCACGATAAACTTTTATCGAGGGTGTTTACTACAATATTTTGATTTGTTTGTGTACCCTATTGATACTGTACTTACTTACCTAGTTTTTATTTGTTTAAAACGTACCGTGAGAACCCCGGAGCCCCTAGTTGTCACCGAGACGTCACCTATGACACACCTAGACCGACGAGAGCGCTTTCGTCGCGTGTGTATCCTGTGAAGCTCCTTACAGACATTTCGAGTGATTGTGGCCTGTGAAGTGTGTGAAGTTACCCCAAAAACCCCGGAGAACTGATGCAGCAGGTGCCTGGCTGTAAGTGCGAAGACAGACGATTTTCCACCTATCATTGTCGCCCTCCACGTGTAATCCACTGCCTAAACTCTCAAACACTTTGGTAGCAGAGCGTAGTTTTTTATTAGGACCCCTTATTAGTAACGTAATTTGTTTAATTGAGAGTTATTTATTTGCTACCTTCCTTTGTAATTTGAAGAAAACGTCTCGTCATATACCTAACCTATTTACAGTAAATTCCTTAATACCATTCGAGTACAACCCCCTTTTACATAAGTGTCGAATAAATCGATTAGCGCGTTAATTACCTACCCTTTGAGTGCAAGTGAGGTGCGCGAGCGCTTTGTTTCCCTATTGATCACGCCATTACCGCGTGACCGAGTGCGAGTTGTTTACGAGTTACGTTTGCTATACCCGGTGCATCAGTGCCTTACTATTTGTTCCTTTACGCATCCTATTGAAATCTTTTGTGAGTTTAATTTACCTACCTTGTTTCTTGCGATTTAAAATAAATAAAATGTCGGATACCGAAACCGGCAACGAGACCGTAAGGGCCGTACTTTACACGGATACAGCTGAATACCGTGAAGCTATAGGTGAACTCCGTTATATTAGTGACTGGGTTGATGATTCCCACCGAGTTCTTGAGACCTTTTCCTCTAATCGTATGCGAGCGCGTCTTTCCGACCTGCCACTTATATGCGACAAGTTTTCCGCCGCTTGTTCCAAGCTGTTAGGTAATCTCGATCCTGCTATTTATGAACAAAAATATGTGCAAGTTAAGAACGAGATACGCGTAGTAAGGGACAAAGTAGACGACTTAAAAATTAAGTTAGACGAAATACGACCTCACCAATTTGAGACGTCCCATACTAGCACCCCCTTCAAGGAGAATAAATCCCTGGCTATTGATAACCTGGCTAGTAAATTACCTATACCTAAGTTTGATGGCCGTCCCGATAGTTGGATCAGTTTTATAGACCAGTTTGATAGCGTGGTGGACAACCAGCCTACCCTTACCCCGACTTTGAAGCTACACTATTTAGTGGGAGCCTTATCGGATGAACCTCGTCGATTGATACAACACCTCAAGATTGAGGCGGGCAATTACACCGTGGCCCGTGACCTCCTAAAACGTAGGTACCATAACCTTCGTGTTTTAGCGGATTGGGTATCCGCTTGCTCAAATAATGATGCTCCCTACTATAACGCCTAAACTTTCCGGGTTACGTGTGTCGTTCCTGAACCCGCTGCTTTCGACTTATCGATGCTTAGAAAGATTGGAACTTCCTGTTAACATTGGTCGTACCTATTAGTTCACTTATGCCTTGCTAAACTGCCTTCAGAGTTAAAATCGAGATTTGAACGTCGTTATGGCGATAATCCTAATCACCTCCCTACTTTTGATCATCTTATTACCTTTCTTGAGGATGAATGTAGGCACCACGACAATGTAGGTAGTGCTTCTGTCGTTGACACTACTACTTCCCCTATTGTGAGCTCCCCTCGTTTGCCTAAACCTAATGCGCGTTCCCCACCTCCTGCGACAGCCTTTGTTACCTTTGCAACGACATCTAAATGTCACCTTTGTAATAGTACTTCGCATTACTTACGCGAGTGTCCCGATTTTATTCGCCTTCCTACACGTCAACGTGTTACCTTTGTAAAAGAAGCCCGACTGTGCTATCGATGCCTGGATAGACACTCCATATCCCAATGCACGCGAGATTATCGCTGTCGCACGTGCCGTCGTTCCAGTCATCACACGTTACTGTGTTATGATGACTCCTCTCCTGTGAATTACGATCGCGAGCGCTCATACCGAGACGTCCCGGCCTTAGCTTCCAACCAACCGCGGCAATCCCCACAAAGTCACTTAACGGACCGTGTGTCACCCCCACGTACTGAATGGCACCGTGTTCGTACCCCGCCCCCTCGTGATTCCCGTAGAGCATCACCTCCCCGTTCGGGCGGGCGATCCCCACCTGCACCCAACGGTAACCGTACTTATAATGCCCCTCTAGGTCAAAGAACCCAGGATGAACGTGCATTTCATCATAAGTACAATGAGGCCCCACAATTCTGACTAGATAGCAGCCCCCCTTCCATACCCGCTTTTACATCTTTACCTCGCAATTCTCTCGTTCTTTTACCTACGGCCTTGATTCATGTTAAAACCTCGTCTGGATATTATGTGGAAGCGCGTGCCTTATGTGACACTGGTGCTCAGGGATGCCTTCTTACTACTGAGTTTGTTGTTGACCACATGAACTTACCTATCATTCCTTCTCCAGTTCCTGTTCGTGGAATAGGTAATGTTCAAGCGATTAATTCCCCGGGCATTGTATCCCTTTCATTTAAGCCAGTTAATTCTGCCTTTCCAGAAATCTCCACCAGTGCAATAGTTGTTGATGTGATTGCTGGTACCCTCCCAGAGGTAGACTTACCTAAAAGTGTAATTACCTGTACTAAGCACCTCCCTCTTGCTGACCCTTTATTTTACAAACCTGGTACTATAAGTGTACTTCTTGGAGCTGACGTCATTGGTCGCCTTTTAAGGTCCGAGTTGCTTGTGTCCCCTGATGGCCTTACTGCTATCTCGACGATATTTGGTTATGTCCTGTGTGGTCCTGTTTATGGAGGATTTACTGATTTGGAGCCCCCCATGACTGGAGTCTCGCTGTCCCAAATAGTTGAAAAATTCTGGAAAATCGAAGAGGCCCCCCAATCTCCAGTTGCGAACCCCTTGGATATAGAGTGTGAAACCTTTTTTAAAGCTACCACCACTCGTGAAAGCGATGGTCGATTTATGGTTAGACTCCCTTTTCTTCATGATCGTCCACCTCTCGGTGATTCTAAAACCAATGCCTTACGGCGATTCCATAATCTTGAGAAGCGTTTGCAAGCCAATCCAAATTTTCGAGAGAAATACATTTCCTTTATGCGCGAGTACCTTGACCTAAACCACATGTCCCTTTCATCATATGACTCGACCCGGGAACATTATTTTATCCCTCATCATGGAATTTTTAAGTCCGTTAGTGACAAAATACGTGTTGTGTTCGATGGTAGTAGTCCTACGTACTCTAAAGTGTCCCTGAATCAATGTTTACATACAGGCCCTACGCTTCAGCGAGATATTTCTCACATCCTCCTAAATTTCCGCAGGCACGAGGTAGTGTTTGTAACAGATATTCGTATGATGTTTCGTATGACTTGGGTACATCCTGATGATAGAAGGTACCAACTTGTGCTTTGGCGTGAGGATCCCTCTCAGCCACTTCTTGCCTATGAACTTAATACCAATACCTATGGTCTTCGTTCCAGTCCATTCATTGCAATTCGTGCCCTTCTTGAGCTCGCTGAACAAGAGAGACTTACCTTCCCTCGAGCTGCTGAAGTCCTTGAGAGAGATATTTATGTCGACGATTGTCTTACTGGTGCTGATACTATTGCGTCTGCCCGGGCCTTGAAAACTGAACTTATAGAATAATGGCCTCTGGTGGTTATGAACTCCGTAAGTGGATTAGTAATAGGCCCGAGCTTCTGGAGGATATGCCCCCGGATCATTTGCAACTTCCTCATTCATTCTCAGACCCAGATAATCCTCAGACTGTCGCTATTTTAGGTGTGCAGTACAATCCTGTGAGTGACTCATTTACCTACAATTATACCTGTGATACCCGTGATGCAGTTATTACAAAACGCAAAGTTTTATCTTTGATTGCCCGTATGTATGACCCTTGTGGCTGGATATCTCCCGTCGTATTTAAGGCTAAGGAATTTATCCAACGCTTATGGATGTCAGGCTTATCCTGGGATGATCCTTTAAATGAACCCCTGTCTTTAGAGTGGACTGCATTTGTTCAGGACCTAGCGAAGGTTAGTGAAGTGGCCATTCCGCGACATATTCTTCCCAGAGGTTCCTCCTCCTTATCCCTACATGGGTTCTGTGATGCTTCTGAATTGGGATATGCTGCCGCTGTTTATTTACGTGCGGAACTTCCGTCTGGTGTTTGCTCCGTCCATCTTGCTAAATCTAAAGTTGCCCCTGTTCGGACCCGTTTAACAATTCCCAAGTTGGAATTGTTGGGAGCTACCCTTCTCTCTAAATTACTTCATCACGTCGCTCTTTGTCTGCAAAGGTCGTCTGTGTTGACTTCAATCCATAGTTGGACAGATAGTAAAATCGTGTTGTGTTGGTTAAAAACCATTCCTCACCTCCTTCAGACTTTTGAGGCTAATCGTGTCTCCCAGATTAATAATAGTCCTACATCTAGTGAATGGAGGCACGTCCCAGGCTACATGAACCCTAGTGACTGTGCATGGAGAGGTATGTCAGTCACCCGACTGATCGACCACTCCCTTTGGTTTTCACCTTTGTGGTTGACGCAGTCTCCTGACAACTGGCCCGGTATTTCGGAACCTAACCCAAGTAGTGATCTTCCTGGACTACGTTGTTTAGTAGTCTCTGCCGATGTTCCTACCCCGGATCCCTCATTCTTATTAGAGCGGTATAGTTCTTTGAACAAGCTAATAAACGTGACTTGTTACCTAAGGCGGTTTTTATTTCCTAAATCTTACTTGTCCTACCTGAGCCCTGAGGAACGGAGAGATTCCCTTTTGTTTTTAGTGAAAATTGTTCAATTTACCTCCTTTTCTGATGAACTTGATCGCTTAAGGCGTGGCGATCCTATCACTAACTCCCTTAGAAAGTTGAATTTATTTCTAGATGACAGAGGCCTGATTCGAGTTGGAGGTCGATTACGAAACTCCGATCTATCCTTTGATGCGCGCCATCCCCTTCTTCTGCCTAAGAATGGTAATTTCGTGAACATCCTTATTTCACATTACCATCGCGAGAATGCTCATGCTGGTGTTAATGCAATTCTTGCCATGTTAAATAGAGAGTTTTGGATCTTGTCGGCACGCAGAGCTATTCAGCATGTGATTTTTAAATGCCTTCCCTGTTATCGTCTCAAAGCGGCTGTATCTCAACCCTTCATTGGTGACCTACCTAAAGACCGCGTCACGGCTGCTAGACCGTTTGACGGTGTAGGTACCGATTTTGCAGGACCCTTATTTTCCAAAGTCCAGGCCTATAGGAACAAAAGGTTAGTGAAAAGTTACCTGTGTGTATTTGTCTGCCTTTCTACTAAAGCCGTTCACCTTGAGGTTGTGTCGGACCTAACTACTGAAGCCTTTATTGCGGCCTTTTCCCGATTCGTGTCGCGTCGTGGTGTACCCCGCCTAATCCGATCTGATTGCGGTCGAAATTACATCGGTGCCAACAATTACCTTAAAGAGTTAGAGTGTTTCCTGTCTCAAAACCAGGCGGCTATTGGTTCTGAGCTTTCAAAGCGGAACATATCCTGGGTTTTCGATCCTCCTGTTTGCCCTCATTGGGGCGGTCTTTTTGAAGCTGCGGTTAAATCGGCGAAATCGCACCTAAAACGAGTAGTAGGCGATACCCCCCTTACATTTGAAGAGCTGACCACTGTTTTTGCTAAAATTGAAGCAGTTTTAAATTCACGCCCATTGTGCCCACTTTCTCCGGACCCTAATGATGTCGAAGTGTTAACTCCCGGCCACTTCTTAATTGGACAACCCTTAACTGCACTTCCGGAACACCCTTATAAAGACGTAAAATTGCATCGCCTTACACGGTTTCAGCTAATCCAACAAATTACCCAGCACTTTTGGTCTCGCTGGCATTTAGAATACCTAAATACATTACAAATTAGAAATAAATGGACCTCTCCTTGTGATCCTCCTAAAGTGGGTGAGCTAGTACTCGTAAAAGATGACAACCTCCCCCCTTTGAAGTGGCGTCGTGGACGCATTATTAATTTATACCCTGGCCAAGACCAAGTTGTTCGTGTGGTAGATGTTAAAACTCCTACCGGTAGCCTAAAGAGATCTTTGACGAAATTAGTTCGTCTTCCTGTCCAGTGAACTTCCTTTCCGTAGCTTCCTAACCTTCTCGTAAACACTTGACGTGTTTAGGGCGGGCGATATGTTTACTACAATATTTTGATTTGTTTGTGTACCCTATTGATACTGCGCCGCGCGCACTCGCACGCGTACTTACCTAGTTTTTATTTGTTTAAAACGTACCGTGAGAACCCCGGAGCCCCTAGTTGTCACCGAGACGTCACCTATGACACACCTAGACCGACGAGAGCGCTTTCGCCGCGTGTGTATCCTGTGAAGCTCCTTACAGACATTTCGAGTGATTGTGGCCTGTGAAGTGTGTGAAGTTGCCCCAAAAACCCCGGAGAACTGATGCAGCAGGTGCCTGGCTGTAAGTGCGAAGACAGACGATTTTCCACCTATCATTGTCGCCCTCCACGTGTAATCCACTGCCTAAACTCTCAAACAGAGGGTGTCGTTAAGATGGTCTGCTAGCTTTAGTCTTGTCTTTTTTAAAAACGGTAATTAAATCCGTAAAACTAAAAAAAAATGTTTAATAACAGCGATTGGATCCGCAAAAAGAATATATGTAACTGTAGACCGATTAACTTACTATTTCTTCTTCAGTGACCGCTACAAAGTGTTCCTGGATCTATTTAACCTGTCAACGTTCCTGCTGCCCCGGTCCCAGATACCCCCGTTGGACGAGGGGATGAAAAGAAGTCTCAACCTGACTTGGGGTGAAAACGTCAAGGAAACCAACGGATCCAGCCAGGAAAACGGTTTAGAAGCCTCTTTATAGATCTGGCTTTATAGATTATGAAAATACTGAACGCCTAGACAAGATGCAATCTATTCTACAGCTACCTAAGTTTGCAATCGCTAACGAAATGTATAAAAACTGACGTAAGCCATGATCATGCGACTTTTGCATACCTACCTACATATTATGACATTTTGCGATAGCGAAGAAGTGAAAATAGATTTCATCATATCTAGGGATAGGGGCCCTGGGCCTATTCTACAGCGAACTTTACTATCACTAACGAAATGTCAAAATGTGTAGGCAAAAGTCACGTGATGGTTCGATGGCTTAGTATGTCAGTTAAATACATTTTGTTAGCGATAGCAAATTTCGCTTTAGAATAGATTGCATCTTGTCTACAGGCCCAGGTGCATCAACCCAACTGTGGTTAAAGGAAGGTAATGTTTATTATAGAAAGATCATTGAATGATCAAAAGCCTTATAAAGTAGTTACAATATTTATAAGCTAAGCAACCGCAATGAATGTATTTTGATATTTAATTATGAATCTTTTAAAAATCTTATTTTTAACTAAAAGTGTGTTTTTACAACTTATAATCTAGGTAGTTAATATTATAAAATCCGAATAATAATGTTATTTCCATGTAAAGTGGAATAAGCCTATATAATAATAAAGTTTTGAATAGTGAGTAAAATAATTTTCTTTCCTTCCTTAAAATTCACCTGCATCTTTCCATACTAATTTGAGTCCACATCAAATTAGTAAGAACGAATGAACAGCAAGTCAAGGTACAACACCGTGATTCCTATACATAAATAAATAAATACATATTTTCAACAAACACACCAATTACCTAGCCCCAAACTAAGCGTGAGCTTTATGGCGACTAGGATAACGGCTCTCCGTTATCATAGTTTCGTCCATGGTTATATACATACTTATGTCCATGACTTAGGTACAAAGGCTTTTTACACGTTAAATTACACTAACATTTGCCCCTTGCGCGATTCATACAATACTACCTATTATATAATTCGTCAATGCTATTATTACATTATTATTCGGCATGTGACGATGCACAGCAACTGTGAGAGTGCTCATCATACTTCCTTTTCCGAATTTCCGGTCAATTGCAATCCTTTCCAGTTGGTTTCAGCCAATCAGCGTTAAGTAAAATGTCACGTGGTCTCCGGAGGCCGCCTGCGGTCGGTTTGCACCGATTTTTTTTGTTGAGGCAATTTGCTAAAGGCAAAGATTACACAGCTAACTCGGAGAGAATTGTTGCAGCCTTGACTAATGCCTTGCTTGCACAACGTGAACTGTTAAATAAGAATTTACAACAGAAAGTCGACTGGGCAGCAGCTCCGGACACGGTCTTATCTCCGTCCTCTGTTTATGATAAACTATCGAGTTTATTTCAACCCTGTACTAAATTTCACAAAAATGATGAGGAAATAATGCAGCTCGTTTGCGGAAAGCGAGCGGAGTATATATAATATCGTCGGGAGCGCATCCTGAACGAGTTACCGAATAAGAACTTGCGAGAGGGTCTGCGTAAGATACCTCCAAGCTCTAAATGTCTATTTGACGAGTCTCGGCTGCAAGCTTATATTTGCAGTACAGGTGGCATTGATAAATGGGTACGTCCTTGGTACTACCGAGAGAAAGAACCGGCAAAACCTAACAGCAAGCCTGCAGCCGCATCTAAGTCAAACAACAGAAATAATTCGTTTCGTTCAAGAGACCAAGAATCCTACAATACTCGTAAGAAGGGAAGACCCAACATCAGCAATACCAAGCAATCTTTTTCTGCCAAGTCTAAACAAACTTACAAGAAGGACGCCAAGCAGGCAAATAAGAGAAAAGCCGATCAATGACTCAATCCCGCGCGCGAGCAGCAGCGGGTTTTACGGGGGCTGTCTGCGAGCGTATCGCAGGGAGTGGCTGGCACTTCGGGCTCCGGAGGCCCTTCTCGATCTGATTACGGGAATGTGTCTGCCATTTACCTCCAAACCTCTGCTGATCTACACATCACAGAGATTACTCTGCCAGTTCGAAACCAACCAATCACCCGAAATGACGCAGCAAATCGATTTATTACTCCATCAGCGAGTACTGGAAATTCCAGATCAAGAACGTTTGGGCCCCAGCTTTTTATCAACCATGTTTCTGACCAAAAAGAGCGACGGGAGCAACAGGGCAATATTCAATCTCAAAAGATTGAACCAGTTATACTACCCAAGCCATTCAAACTGATATCTCACTTTCAAATACCGCATTTTCTTCAGGAGATGGATTGGATGGTAAAAATCGATTTGTCATCAGCGTATTTCCACGTGAACATCAGGGAGTGTCATCGGAAGTTCCTCAGGTTAGTGTACAAAGGCCGGGTACTTCAGATGACGTGCTTACCGTTCGGTCTGTCATGCGCACCCAAGACCTTCTCTTCTCTGACGAATTGGGTGGCCCAAACTCTCCGTTCCCAAGGCCTGAGGATCATCGTATACCTAGACGACTTCCTGATAGCCTGCCAGTCGGAAAATCTGTTGCGATCACAGACACAAACAGCCCTGAACACTCTCCAGGCACTGGGGTGGACCATCAACTACGAGAAATCTGTGATCAAACCAACACAGGTAATAGAGTATCTAGGGTTAGTCTGGAACACGAAGCAGAACTTCAAGGGCCTCCCGCTAAAGAAAACACAAACGACAATACTTACCCTGAAACGAGTTTTTCTCAAAAAGACAATGACGTTGAAGGAGACTCAAATATTATTGGGTACGCTGAATTTCGCCAATTTTGTCGTACCAAGAGGTCGTCTGCACTGCCGTCGCCTACAGTGTTTCTCGAGGGATCTTCGCAGACAGGCCCCACGCAAACAGGTGCAATTGCCAGCTTCCATTGTGGACGATCTAGAGTGGTGGGTGACAGCCCTAGAGACGTCCCAAGTAAAAAGCAGTTTGTTCCCGAAGTCGACCCAGCATTTTCTGACGACCGATGCATCCGACTACGGGTGGGGGGCACAGCTGGACGATTTGGTAGCATCAGGGACATGGAAACCGGATCAACGACATTGGCACTGCAACAGAAAGGAACTGTTTGCTATCTTAGCAGCAGTAAAGCATTTCAATTCCCGATTACAAGGTCGCCATGTGACAGTAGAGTCAGACAACCGCACAGTCGTTTCATACATACAGAAAGAGGGGGGGACACAATCCAAAACCCTGCTCGAGCTTACTTACCAGCTCCTGAAGTTACTGGACAAATGGAATATATCGATCTCCGCAGAGTACATTCCGGGGAAATTCAACGACATTGCAGACAGACTGTCACGAGGGAAATGTCCATCCGAGTGGCACCTTCTTCAACCAGTGGTCAAGAAAATATTCCACCAGTTTGGCACTCCTCAGATAGACCTATTTGCCAGCAAGGAAACGAATGTTGTGAAAGATTACGTGACGAGGGACAGCCTAGATCCGTCGGCTCGATTTTGCAATGCCTTCAGCCGGCAGTGGCGTTATCAACTAGTTAGGATATTCCCTCCGCCGAGTCTCATTCCACGCATTCTGCAACACCTGAACTCTGCGGAGGGAGTGTTCTTGCTGGTTGCTCCAATGTGGAAGAGAGCGTTTTGGTTGCCGGATCTACGTCATCGGGCACTCTGCAAACCAATGAAAATACGCCATCTGGACCAAGTACTGATAGACCAGACCACCGGGCTGCCGCCGCCTCGAGTGCAGAACATGGAACTTTATGTTTGGAAAATTGGGGCTGGGAGGATATCACCAAGGAGTGGTCAGACGCCGAAAAATCTCTACTCAGATCAAGCTGGAGAGAATCTACGTTGAAAACGTACCAGCCTGCATGGCGTCGTTGGATCAAGTGGTGCAGTTCTAATAATTTTGATTTTAAACATCCGAACTGTGTAAGCCTGTCAAAGTTTTTGGCTCACTTGTGTCTTGTAGAGAAATTAGCTTACCCTACCATCTTGTTACATAAATCTGTAGTTTTAACGTTTGGATAGGCTAGTAATGACGAAAATTTGAATTCTAATTTCTTAGTTAAGCACATTCTGAAAGCTATTTCACTCCAAAAGCCTAGAGTAGAAAAACCTCCAATTTGGGATCCAAGTGATTTAGTAAACTGGTTGCAAACAAACTCTCCAGACTCTGAATCTTTGTTTGTAGCTTCACGCAGGTTAGCATGTATACTTCTCCTATCGTCAGACAGACGTGTGCATGACTTAACACTTTTAAAAGTTTCTTCTCAATATTTTGTTGATCATGGCAATTACTGTATTTTGCAACCATCATTTGGTTCAAAAACTGTTAGGTATGTGAAACAAGTAGTGCGCGTGGCTGCGTCCCCGCACCGCACCTGCCCCCGCGGATCGCCCGCGGCCGCGTGTTTTCTAAATAAACAGTGCGTTGCTGGCCAGCCTGCGTTTAACTTGTGTTCCTCGTCCCTCTCCCGCGGCCCTATACCTACCACTGGCGACGTATATTTTCTCGGCTATACGGGCTAAAATAAGCATTTTCAATATGTCAAGTGCACAGTTCGGGGTTTTGAACAGTTTCGATCACAATTTACAAAACTGGAAGACGTACAAAGGGCGGTTGTGTCAGTTTTTTTTAGCAAACGACATTGATGAGAAAACTGACCCTACAGGCAAGAAACGCAAGGCGATATTACTCAGCGCAATCGCAGAGGGTACATATAGCCTAGTGACAGACTTGGCACTACCCAAAAACATCGATGATGTACCCTATGACGATGTACTACAGCTTCTGGACAGTCACTTTACCCCAAAACGGGTGGGATTCAGTGAACGTCACAACTTCTATGCGGCAGCTCAGCAGCCAGGTGAATCCCACACACAGTGGGCCGCAAGATTACGAGGATTAACGGCGCATTGCAAATTTCTTAACATTGAGGAAACACTGCGCGATAAATTCGTCATGGGAATGCGGCCAGGACTGGAAAAGGAGAAGCTGTACGCGCAAGACCTTTCCGATCTCACGCTAGCCAAGGCCCTGGAGCTGGCGGAGAGCTGGAGCGGAGCGCGCGCGGCGGCCGCGGCCAGCGCGGGTGCGGCCGGACCCGCCGCTGCCGCCGACTCACACGTGTTTAACATCACGAAAAGCGGGAAGGGTGCAAGTGCTACTAAAGCGAAGTGCGGTGTGTGCGGGTTCACTAACCATAAAACATCGGAGTGTAAATTTGCGAATTACGTATGTCGGAAGTGTCACGTGAAAGGCCACTTACGTAGAGTGTGCACCAAAGTAAATTACGTGGAGGTGGATGACGGTGACAAGGGTGAGGATGACGATGACGGTAAGATTTTTTACATCCGATCGGTGAAGGGCGAACCCATGGTGGAAACAATTTTTCTGAACAATATGTCTTTCCAATTCGAGATTGATAGTGGTTCTGCGGTGTCAGTAATTTCTGAACAATGTTACCGAACTTATTTTAAAGAAGTGCCATTATCACGCGCGCGTAAGCACCTAATGTCTTATACCGGTCAAAGCATAACATGTTTAGGTATGATCCGGCTGGCTGCGTCGTACTTGGAAGAAAATCACGATCTCGACATATACGTGGTCCAAGATGGCGGTCCGCCACTTTTAGGCAGAGACTTCATTTCGCGTTTTAGGTTACATCTAACGCCGATTAATTATTGCGATAAGGAACAAGTTTTTTTCCGGAAAGCCTTAGAGCAAAGTTATCCAGATTTATTTTCCGACAAGCTAGGCACATTTAATAAATACAAGATTAAATTGTCATTAAAGAATGACGCAAAGCCAGTTTTTTTCAAGGCACGCCCGATAGCTTTCGCATTACGCGAAAAGGTCGAGGGTGAAATCGATAGGTTGGTCGCGCTGGGAGTGCTACAACCTGTCGAGCATTCGGTGTACGCTTCCCCTGTAGTCCCGGTTTTGAAACGTAACGGCTCGGTTAGACTGTGTGCTGACTATTCGGTGAGTCTTAACAAGCAATTACTAGTAGAGCAGTACCCTCTTCCCACTGTAAATGAACTTTTTGCGAGGATTCACGGTGGACAACAATTCAGTAAGCTTGACCTGTCAATGGCCTACAATCAGTGCGTTCTAGACGAGCAGTCACAGGCGCTAACGTGCATTAACACGCACCGCGGACTTTATAAGTATACGCGCCTGGTCTTCGGCTTATCGAGCGCACCAGCCGTCTTCCAGCGGGCCATCGAGAGTGTGTTATCTGGAATGGAAGGGGTCATATGCCTATTGGATGACATTTTAGTGACGGCACAGACCAAAAAAATACATGTAGAACGGTTACACGAAGTGCTTAAACGGTTGCAAGACGCGGGACTAACCTTACAAAAAGATAAGTGCGAGTTTTTTAAAGATGTGATCAATTACTTGGGTTACGTTATTACAAAGGACGGACTAAAAAAATCACCAGAGAAAGTTAAGGCTATGACGGATGCACCTATTCCAAATAACGTGTCTGAATTACAATCCTTCTTAGGCCTAGTCAATTATTACAGGAATTTTGTGCCAAACGCATCTATGATTTTAAGTCCGTTATACGACTTGCTAAGAAAAGGTTGTAAGTGGGAATGGACTAATGAACATAACAGCGCATTTCAAAAGATCAAGGACATGCTGACTTCTGAACAGGTTTTGACCCATTTCAATCCTAAATCAAAACTTATTTTGACAGTTGACGCTTCGCCAACCGGGTTAGGGGCTATATTGTCTCAGATAGATTCAGACGGTATCGAACGACCAATTTCCTACGCATCGCGAACTTTGAATGCGGCAGAGAAAAGATACGCCCAGATTCAGAAGGAGTCAACTGCTATCATATATGGGGTACGGCGCTTCCATCAATACCTATACGGCCGTTCGGAGCCGTTTGTTTTGCGTACAGACCATAAACCGCTAGTCTCTATTTTTGGGCCACACAAAGGCATTCCGGAAGTGTCTGCAAACAGATTGCAGCGATATGCACTATTTCTGAGTAGCTACAACTACGAAATCGAGTACATACGCAGTTGCGATAATAACGCAGACTATTTTTCCCGTGCGAGTTTATCCATGTCGGGCGTCGCGCCACAGTGTCCGCCGCGCCTCCCCCCGCCCGCTAGCCACACTGCGTGCTCGTGCGCGGAGCCGTGCGGCGATAGCGAGACGACCTGCGACCGCGCTACTTACATGTGTTTCGTATCGGACGGTAGCATGCCGGTTTCCTTACCTAAATTACGCGATGAGACTAACAAAGATTTGGTTCTGAAAAAGGTAATACATTTTATTACAAACGGTTGGCCAGCTAAAGTTAGCGATATTAGATTGAAACCTTTCTTTTTGTGCAGGTATGAGTTATCGTTCGAAAGCGGATGTGTCATGAGGGGGCATAAAGTTGTATTACCGGAGAGCTTGTACACACCAATATTAAAGGAACTTCATTCCTCACACTTAGGGATTGTTAAAACCAAGGCTGAAGCGCGGTCAAGGGTTTGGTTCCCTGGAATCGATCAAGCTCTCGAAAGACTGATAGGGTCATGCGAAATCTGTATTCAGTTGAGACCGTCGGCCCCCCGCGCCCCTCCTTCGCATTGGGAATACCCGTCTTGCCCTTTTCAGCGCTTACATATCGACTTTCTAGGTCCTATAAAAGGGTGTGTCTATTTAGTAATAGTAGATGCACATAGTAAATGGGTAGAAGCGTACAATATGAATCATTCGACCACTTCCACTGCTGTAATAGAAAAAATGTGTGATTTTATGTCGAGGTTTGGTGTTCCCAAGACGATTGCGAGTGATAATGGTACGGCTTTTTGTTCACAAGAATTTGAAGTGTTCTGTGCTTCTAACGGGATTTCACACATTACATCACCAGTCTATCATCCGGCAAGTAATGGGCAAGCAGAGAGTTTTGTTAAGATTGTTAAAAAAGGTATAAAATCTTGTCTTTTGGCTTGCAATTCGGTAAAAGAGACAAAATTAAAATTACTCAAATATTTAATGGACTACCGTAATTCTGTGCACTCTGCCACGGGTACCTCCCCAGCTCAGCTGGTATTTGGCCGTAAGCTAAGTACGCGGCTGGATCTAATTAACCCAAAGCCATCACCACCCTCGTCACCGGCGGTCACTAATCGAGTAAGAAATTCACAGTGTACGCAAACTAAAATAAATAAACATAGAGAATCACATTTTCAAGAAAACAACTGTGTATTGTTTAAAAAGTTTATTAATAAAAATACATTTAAATGGTGTAAAGGTTCAATATTAAAAAGACTAGGGAAGGTTACGTACTTAGTAAGAGACACTCATTCTGCAGAAAGCTATAAACGTCATAAGGATCAGATAATATTAGATAAATGGTCAAATGGAGGGCAAAGGAATACAGATAATATACAAGGTACACTAAATATACAAAATACAGAGATGTTAGACTTACCTGATCCTTGTTCACCATTGCCGCAATCACTGCAATTGCCACCTCCGACGTCGTCGTCGCCTCCGCCGCCGCTGCCGCTGTCGCCGCCGTTGCCGCTGTCGCCGACGCCGCCGTTGCCTCCGTCGCCGCCGCCGCCGCCGCCACCACCGCTATCTTCAGACCGCAGTATGCCATCTTCAACAACAGCTGATACGACTTTGCATCCGAATCCGTTACTACCCCAATCGCACAAGCTGATCGATGCAAAAAAAGGGAGAAGAGTGGAGTTGTATGAGGCAACTGATGATTTGCCTAACTCGGTACGCTCCTCTAGGGCAGCAGATTCAGCAGGTCATTTGAATTCTGACGAAGAATTTTTGGAAGCGGAGAACAGCGAAGACCAACTGCCGTCCGACCAAACAGAAGGCGTCGTTACACAGCAAAGATTGCTACGTAATCGCCCTATCATAGATTATAAGAAGTTTTTCTGATTTTATACTTTTGTATCATTTACATATTGTTATTATGATTGTTCCTACTGTTTAGTTGTCATGTACCATTATTGGAAGGAGAGTGATGTTAGGTATGTGAAACAAGTAGTGCGCGTGGCTGCGTCCCCGCACCGCACCTGCCCCGCGGATCGCCCGCGGCCGCGTGTTTTCTAAATAAACAGTGCGTTGCTAGCCAGCCTGCGTTTAACTTGTGTTCCTCGTCCCTCTCCCGCGGCCCTATACCTACCAAAAACGGATACAGGTTCATATAGACAATCTGGTTGGAAATTATTACAAAATAATAACCCTAATGTATGTCCATTATATTGGCTACGAAAAGTTATCAATTTAGGGGTTGAAAGACGCACTTCTGAGTGTAATAATGCCTTATTTGTTTCGATACGGGGTAAGAACCAGCCTGCTTCGCGAACTGTTATTGGAAATTGGGTAAAATCAGTCCTTAGGGACGCAGGTATTTCCGCCTCTCCTGGCAGTGTACGTTCAGCAGTAGCATCCTTAAACTGGTATGAAAATTACCCAGTGGAAGAGATCCTCGCGCGGGGTAACTGGCGTAGACAAAATACGTTTGCCAAATATACCAAAAACAAATTATAGGTAAATCAGGTCCGTCACAATCAAACCTCTCGGTGAATTTTGAACCAGTTTAATAAAATAATTGATTATATCATTAAACTATATATTATAACATACTTACATACTTTTACTTGGCAAAAATATCATTTTACATTAGCTTATATCACATGTCACATAATTAAATATGTTATACTTAGAAATAATTTACTTTCATTAAGCTTATTGGTTAAAAGAAAAATACAATTGTTTCTCATTTAAAACCTTTCATTGTTCTGATTGAACTCTCATCCACATCACATAGCGTCGTGGCGTGGTCACCAGGAGCTGTAAACAGGTCTCTCACAGATGCTGTGCATCGTCACATGCCGAATAATAGTGCAAGTTTTACATAACAATAAAACTTGTATTATTAAGCAGAGACGATGCACAGCATCCCATTAAGTCCTCCTGGTGAGAGACTTCTATGTTTAAAATCGATGCAAACCGACCGCAGGCGGCCTCCGGAGACCACGTGATATTTTACTTAACGCTGATTGGCTGAAACCAACTAGAAAGGATTGCAATTGACCGAAAATTCGGAAAAGGAAGTATGACGCACTCTCACAGATGCTGTGCATCGTCTCTGCTTAATAATACAAGTTTTATTGTTATGTAAAACTTGCACTATTACCTATGCATTTGTAATAGGGGTAATTTTAAAATAAAAACGTATAGTCTGATGTGCTAATAGCTACTGTACGTACTTGCAAAAATGCATTACAGTTTTAGTGGGTAACAAAACACTGGCGTTTACTTCGTAAAACAGTTTATTAACATTAATTATTTTTGCGTATAAAAATATTTTTTTATATTATGATTTAGTTTTTTATATATATAAAATGCATATCAAACACTTTTTACATACTTCCTTAAACAGAAACACTTTTCTCAGCCCCAAACTTGTACATTACCCTATGAGTGTACACTTCTCCGGGACTCAGGAGCGTACTCGGGAAGTTGGTATGGTGGACCGCATCAGGATACTTCTGGGTCTCGAGGCAGAATGCCCCGTGGCGGCGGTAGCCCTCTCCGCTCTTGCCGACCAGGGCCGGACCGGAGGGGTCTGGGAGGAAGTTGGCCGTGTAGAATTGGACGCCAGGTTGGTCGCTGTGGACTTCGAGGTAGCGCCCTGAGGGTGGGTGGACGACGCGGGCGACGAAGTTTAGGCCCTGTTGATATCGAAAGTAATAGTCTTTAAAATGCTACGAAAAATCTCTGGCAGTGACCTCAAAGTGAACATTGGGCTCGATTTCAATGTGCCCTGCCTAAGATTGGATTCAAATTCAGCCTCTCTTTTTCTCTGCGAAACAAACGAAAACAGACTGACTATAATAATTTAGAATCGTCAGACTAAACCGCTTTTAGTTGCTAAGGAAATTACTCGCACAGAATCCATAGACAATTTAGTAGGGATGCCATTCGATGACGACAAAAGTTAGGCGAAAACATGTAAGAACTGAGAAAAAGAGAAAGTGTGAACTTACCCTTAGTCAGAGCACACCGGAATCGAGTCCAATTTAATTTACAGCACAAAAAGTTATGGAACTCATCACAAAATAAAAAAAACACATTTATTTTAAAAAACAGCCTAATAACTTAGCAACTTTACCTGATTGCCATAAGTGTTGACGCAGAAGTTGTCGTCGAAGAGGTTATCTTTCTTATTGATGACATCACCGAGACGAGTGGGGATTCTCAAATCGAAAGGCGTGCCCCCCACCTCAGTGAACTTCCCGGTCGGTATCGAGTCCGAGTCCGTCTCTGTGATTCTGAGAAAAGAAATAATTTCTGTTTAGTAACTCGAGCAAAAATTTCTCGTTATTTGTTATTTTATATCATGCTTCAGTTGTTCGCTTATCGTAAAATTACCTACATAAGTATTTGTATCACAAATAGTGTACCTTGTGGAACCTATCACTACTTTGAGAGTGGCTTGTCGAACTATGTAAGTAATTTCCTTGCTTAAAGAATAAACATTTAGATTATTATTTGACCTAAGATAAAACTGTGGAGGTGATTCGATATCTACTAAATACAACTTTAAATTAACTAACACGTCCACTAATCTTCAAAG
The DNA here is from genome assembly GCA_949316185.1 of Pyrausta nigrata. Lineage (NCBI taxonomy): Eukaryota > Metazoa > Arthropoda > Insecta > Lepidoptera > Crambidae > Pyrausta > Pyrausta nigrata. The sequence continues at coordinate 4,939,106 of OX438955.1, read as the reverse complement.
TTTAGGTAAGGTAGGTAATCTCGATAAAAGCTTTCTGAAAGTCAACGAAAAATCTCATTACCATTGCCAACGAACATTTGACTACACCGAAGATCGACACTTGAGCTAACAAAGTGTCAAAATATGTACGCACTAGTCACTTCGATGACTTAAGTAAGTTTCATACATTTTTTAGCAATAGCGAATTTCGCCGATTGCATCTTGTCTAGAGCCACTGGCTGGATTTTGACCGTGTTTTAGCTTAAAGCAAAAATCGGGAGAAGCAAAATTGAACTTGCTTATTATAACACAACTCACTTGTTAGCGTTAATAGAAACAACATGCTTATACAGCTCCGCAGCGCCCGTCTGATGACCAGCCAAGTTGAAGTACGAATGATTTGTCAAGTTCACCACAGTCTTCTTGGTGGTGGTCGACTGGAACACCACGTGTATGGTGTGGTCATCCAACACCTCGTATGAGACGGTGGTGATGAGGTCCCCAGGGTAGCCCTCCTCGCCATCTTTGGATAGGTAGCTGAAGGTCACTTTGTTGCCTTCGACGCTGCTCTCCCAGTTTACCTGGATATTGGTTAGTATCATTATTTTTTTGATGAGAAGCACAGAAGGCTGTAAGGTTTTTTTTGCGAAAAACATTGTAATTAGTGAAAAACTTTTGTTCCAGAGAAAATTGCGAGTAGATAGTGGTCTTTGTATTAAAAAATTACAAGATTAATTATTAAAATTTACCGTGTCGACTGAATTTAAATGCATTTCAAAGAAATCAGTGATATTAAAAGAAAGCACGTACATACAAAAAATAAATAAAAAAATGTATGTAAATAGAAAAAAATCTAAGGTAAAACCATATTATCTCACTCACTTTTGCTAAGACTCGAATAGCTGAAGAAAATCTACGGTAACCGTAGTATCTAACTAGCTTTTATACAAAGATATAATTATTAGCTATTCGTTGTATATGAGGACAAACAACGACAAATCACTGGTAGAACTCTAGTGCCGTTTTGAAGTGATTTCGTTGCATACTGTACAAATAAATGTACGACTTAAAATATATTTTTTTACCTTATCAAACCCCACGATCCCGCCATGCAAATGGTTGGTGCCAACGATTTTCGCGAGTTCATACTTCACCCCGTTTTATAACGAAATTCGCGCCCCCAATGATAGCACCAAGGTAAGAAGTATTGCGGCTGACGTATCCGTCGATATCGGCGAAACCCAGTGCCACGTCGTCCTTTGAAAGGATTATCCATAATTTGGACCCCCTGTAAAATAGTTTACCTTATCAAAGCCCACGATACCGCCATGCAGATGGTTGTTGCCGACGTTCTTCGCGAGTTCATACTTCACCCCGTCTATAACGAAGTTGGCGCCACCAATGCGGTTGGCACACCGACCGACGGTGGCACCCAGGTATGGAGTATTGCGTTTGACGTATCCGTCGATATCGTCGAAGCCAAGTGCCACGTCGGTCACTTGACCGTTACTGTCGGGCACCTGAAATAATAATAATATTTATTTAAGACAACACAGTGGTCAAAGATTATTGTTAAAAGGTTAATGACTAGGTTAGTAGATTAAAACAAACAACACAAAATACAGAGACAAAAGCAAAGCCATCAATTCATCCACTATCCATCTGTAAATCAAAATCAATTTTAATTTTAGTTCTGTCGCACACGCCTTTGCTAAGTGCTTTAGAAGAGGTTAAGTGGCCATGTCTAAAAATATTGGTCACGTTTTTGGTCAAATTCGTTTTCTGCGGAACTACGTAATTTCCCCTACACCAGCTAGGTTTTTTGATAACATCCCGTTTTCCCACTTTCCCGTCCCACTTTTTTGTAGGTTTTTTATCAAGGTGGGGACCTTGATAAAAACCCTAAAAAAAGTGGCGTTTGACCAACTTTTTATTTTAAGTAGATATTTACTGACTGATATTTACTGAGTTAAAAACTCGTTGTTCAATTGTACGAAGAATGTAAAAAAATATAAAATTATAAGGTAGAGGAAACGGGAAAGTGCGTAAACGGAAAACATATTTTTTTTAGTTCGTTGACTGTTACTCATTAACTACTGAAACAAAAGCCAAAAAGCAAAAGTTTTCTTTTAAAATTCTTTATATTTGATACTCTCATTCATTTGTGATTTAAACAAGAAGTAGTAAATTTGTAATGTAAAAAAACAGCAACGATATATTAATAAATACATAATACCGCTGAAGTTATCGGCATCAATAAAACATTTCAAATTAATGAAGAGCCGACTTTAACAATAACAAAGATAAAAAACGTATCTACAAGTTCGACTGAGTAGTTTTCATAAAAACTAAGATGAAAGATAACGAAATCTTATTTACAAAACTTTTAACTATTATAGTTGTTTGCGGATCGATTATGGCATTTAATAGGGTTCCGTACCTATCAAGGAAAAAATGAACCCTTATAGGGTCACGATAAGGATTATCACTTTGTTATCCGTCGTCGTCGTTTTTCTGTCCGTCTGTCTTTCAAGTCCCTTTTTCCCAGTGTATAGAGTAGTGCTTCATCCTTGTATACTTCATCTAAGACTTACCTTGATAGATTGGATGGTAGCTCCAAAAGATATGACGGAGACGGAAAACCCATCCTGAGTGGTCCAAGTGAACTTTTTGACCGTCCCGTTCTTGTATGTCCCGAAACTCTCAGTAGATAGGGTCACCATAGCGGCATTCGTTGTTGACGCTGGAATAAAGGCATTTGTACAGTAAGTAGATGCTTTTTATACACTTACTGCATGTACCTACAATCCATACCTACTAATATTTAAAATGCCAAAAGTGTGTCTGTCTGTTACCTACGTTTTAACTGCTAAACAGATTTAAATGAAATTTTGCATAGACATAGTTTGAGATCCTGTGAAGGACATAGGTACCTAGGCTACTTTTTGTCGCGATATAAAGTACATATACTTTATGTTAGGGAAATGGGGGATGAAAGTTTATAAGTGAAATTCGTCATATACGCCGCCGCAGTCGCGAGGAACCGCTAGTAGTGTTTTAGTAAAATAAATAAATAAAGATTGGGCACAGATAAATAATAGTAGTAACCTACGAATACAAAGTTTGGAAAAGTACCTACCTACTTATTTAAGGGCGCTGGGTGGCAACAATTTACTAATGGGCTGTCTGAACATAAACTAAAACATCTAGGACTGGGCTTCAAACAACTTCGCCGTTCTTCTATAAAAATTACACATGCTATTTTAAAATCACTGACGCGATAATGATTAACTATGTTGTAAGACCCTTGTTCTGGTCCTATGAATTAGTAACATCCTTCAAAAGAAACTAACGAAAGAAATACTATGTTCAATTATTCAATTGGGTCTTGTGGACTCCGAAAACATTTTTACTATCTGTGAATGTTTTTAAAACAACCATTGTCTTTCAATTATCACCAGAAACACTCGCGAACGATGTTGTTTATCTACACTTTTACCTACTTCAATATCGTAATGTACAACCACAATAATAGCCACATAACCACTTCATAATATCAGTGAAAACATGAAACATCACTAAATTATCTTGGTTCTTTGATATTTTACAACAATTACAGAAAAATAAACATAACAACTTACCTCCTGTTCGCCGGTTGGCACTATAATGAAGTATGAATCGAGTTATCACAATTGATAAACTATGAAGTTAGTAATGAACAGTGATAGCTGTGGTGCCGCACAAAGATATGAGCCCGCTTATTTCAGCGTTAAGTAAGAAAATAAAAACATAAATAAGGTTTTATATATAACAGGTTTTCTGCATAACATCTGTAATGTACCCAGGTATTTTTATCACGGCTGCTTTGGCGACGCAGTGGCCCTTTTAAGAAGTTGTTGTCTTTAACAAATAAAACATATCGATTGCTAAGTTTGGTAAAATAGTACTAATATACTGCAATACTATCGATACTATCGATAGTATTACACTCTTTTCAGACAAAATAGAAATTGAAATAATCAAGTAACGATACGTTACGATACGGTTGCTACATATAAATTTTATTATTATAGTATTTTACAGTGTTACGTGAAGGGTTTTCGCAAAATGAGAAAGTTAATCCATACTAATATTATAAATGCGAAAGTGTGTCTCTGTTTGTTACTTCTTGGCGCTTAAACTACTGAACCGATTGAGATGAAATTTGGTATGGACACAGTTCGAGACCCTGGAAAGGACATACAAGCTACATTTTGTCGCGATATAAAAACATTAAGGGGTGAAATGGGGGATGAAAGTTTATATGAAAAATCCAATTCTTGCGGGCGAAGTCGCGGGGAACCACTAGTAATAAATAAGTACCTATCTTGCTACCTATAAACTATAAAGTAGCAAGAAATATTTTGTTCTGTGACTAACCGTCAATCGATAGGTAAATAATCTGATTTGAAGTGGTTAAGTGCGGCCTTACTGTATACTAAGGCAACCGTTGTAAAATACGCATAGGTACTGTATATTTAATTAAATTTATGAGATTCAAGCAAGACATATGAAAATAATACCTAAGAATGTTTAGAAAATTTGCTTCTTACAAGTTACCTAGGTAGATGATCTATATACTATAATAAAACTGTAAAACCGATGCGTCTGTACATTGAGTATTTTTACCAAAATCTAATTGAGGGTGATGTTAAAATAGTAACAGAATCGGAATCTACAACTTTTAATTTTTTTGTCTGTTTGTCTGTTTGTCCGTTTGTCTGTTTGTCTGTTTGTCTGTTTGTACACGCTAATCTCTGAAACTACTGAACGGATTTGAATGAAACTTTTTTTAGTATGTAGCTATTGAGTCTGGGCAAATACTAGGCTATAATTTATTTTGAAGATCGAAGTACCTGACGTGGAACCTTTGCAGTACACTTAAACTAAGAGAGATATGAAAGCAGCGTCTTAAGAAAAGTTAGTTAGCGTGATGAGCATTTTCTATTGACGTACACAAATTGAAGGTCTTGAACAACTGATCTGGGACCCTAGCAGTTCGGCTCAACTATAAGAGATATGAACAGAGCGCCTTAAGGAACATTGTTCAACGTGATGAGCATTTTCTATTGACGTACACATATTGAAGGTCTGGAGCAACTGATATAGAACCCTAGCAGCTCGGCTGAACTATAAGAGACATAAATAGAGCGCCTTAGGGAACATTGTGAAGCGTGATGAGCATTTTCTATTGACGTACACATATTGAAGGTCTGGAGCAACTGATATAGAACCCTAGCAACTCAGCTCAACTATAAGAAATATGAATAGAGCGCCGTAGGGAACATTGTTCAGCGTGATGAGCATTTTCTATTGACTTAAACAAATTGCAGGTCTGGAGCAATTAAATTAAATTAAAAATCTTTTATTTTGGACCATAAATCCATATTGGTGTGTAACAATTTGCTTATAAACTATGTTAGTAAAATTGATATGCTTAATTACTTTAGACTGATTTTCAAACTCCCAGTGTAATCCTACTGTCTCCAAGTTACGATCTGGTGACGGAAACCTGGAGAAATCGAGAGAATCTTTTAGATTTTATGGGCATGTATACCTTATATGCTACAGAATTAATTTAGGTATTTAAGCGTTCACATTCAGGAGTCATAATTTGATGGTGCTGACCTTAACGCTAAGTAGATCGTGGATACTTTCACCACAGACAGTTGTCGAAATCTAAATAGTCTTTACAACCCGACCCTTGAGTAGGCTAGGGACACCACTGGAACACAAAAAATTGATGCTAAACCACATGCATCTATTGTGGTAGGGAAGTTTGAGTCTGACTTTTTTTGAACACTAAAACCTAAACTTACATATATTTTATTACGAACGTAATTGCCTTCAATAAAGTAAACTAAAAAGTAAAAAAGAATCCTTTCCACTTTTACTAAGAAAGATATCCGACAAAATTTAGTTTTGGAGTCGGTGCGAAATTTTCTTACCAGATGATGGCGAGGTGATAGTACCTATCGAAAAGAAAGTGCCCATCGACCTTGATTTTTAATTCCTCTCATCTCCTTACGACATGGCAGACTACGAGATCATGATAGCTGGATGGCGAAGTATAAAATATTTTGTATCATGGAGTCCACGCGTACGAAGTCGCGGGCAACAGCTAAATAAACTAAATAAAAAAACTACTTACCCAACAGAAGGACACATGCCGTAAAAAATCTTGACATCATTTTCACAAAAAAAATGTACCGACACAATTTTTTCACACAACCACCAATTTTCTGTACACGATTAAACTGACACAAACTTAGGTAGGATGAGTCTAAGATGATAGTTATTAAAAGTATTTCTTATATCTTATCAAATATAGAAACATCAATCAATTTTATAAGAGTGCTTTCATTCAGTGAAAAAACATAAGTGGTAATAAGTCGAACAAGCAATCATATTCGACTGTTACTGGTATAACTCGTTTGACTTGCCAAACTAATGCTGGAAGTCGTTTATTACTTAGGCGGGTAGGTATAAGTTCATTCCCCCCAAAATTGGTATACCTAATCAAAATTTAATAAGTCCAGCTTAGTACATATCTAAATACCTATTAACATGGCTGTTACCTATCTACCTTTAAACAATATAAATAAACATAACATACTTATAAATAAACATATTACAAGTATGTCTAGATCCGTTATCATAGTCACCATAAAACGACCTCGCACTTAGTTTGGGACTAGGAGCTTGGAGTGATTGTTAAAACCATTTATTATTATTGATTGAAAGGGGAAATCATAAATCTTAAACCAAAGGTAGGACAAATTGGAAAGTACCAATAAGCAGTTCGATTACAAGTCTTGCTTAGGTATTAGCAAGTAAAATTAAATTAGTTTTTCAGAAACTATGATTGTTATGTCTAGAATATCATTATATTTTTAGGACCATAAATAATGAAATCTATGCACAAATTAACCGAACTTTTATAGAATAGATTGGTCGTAGAAAAGTAACAAAATCCAAGCACTGGCGACTGATCTCTGAGAGGGTTTGAAGCAAACTGGTTTCTATCATGGGTAAGTAAATGTAAGAACTAGGTATAGTCCGTGCCATTTAACGGTGCAAAAAAGTCATTGACCCGTCACCCCTGCAGACCGTCACCCGTGTACCACTGCACGCCAGTATGCGAAGCGCAGCGACCCTAACTATAAGCCGTAGCGATACGAGTCTGTCTAACAAATGAACCTCGGTACGGGTCGACCTTGAACCCAAAAATCAAAAGTCGTAATAATCGCTAGTTAGAAAGACAAATGATGAATGGTTGATGATGTGTCACAAGGTTTTAGCTGTCAAGGTGAACGACCTTTTATGCACGTTTATCTGGCACGTACTATAGGTAATAACAAAACACTGAACAATAAAGGACAAACTAAAAAGGTGTTCAATTGTTGTGAAGGTGATGGTGATCTACAGCTACCATTATCAGAAAACATGAACAGGATGATCAAAAGATTACGACGTTCATACAACCTTCAATTTAAAACCTGGATTTAAGTAGGTATAACGTAATCTCAGATACTACGACGAACGAACATAGTATCTAATATTGTTTAGTCTAATGAATAGATGTATACATTGAATCGAACATAAATTAATATATTAGTATATTTGATGAAACGCAAGGAAATCAATCCGTACTCGTAGCTAGTTATTGTTTAAATTGTATTAATATTGTCCTCCTAGCCGAATTTCGACTACGGCGGCCTATCTCAACAGAGATTAGCCAACTGCGCGGGACATATGATAGTGCACAAGTGTGTGCGCAATACACAGGTGCACTTTCTGTTCCTTCACTCTCATAATTCGGTGAGACGGCAGTCCGACATGACCGTAGAGAGATCAGGCGCAGGACCAACGGCTTAACGTGCTTTCCGAGGCACGGGGGTGTTAAAACCACCAACTTTCCTGACTCCGGAGCTGTGTCTGAGTAATTTCAAGACAGAAAAACCCAAACACTCTCGGCCCGACCCGGGATTCGAACCCGGGACCTCGTGGATAGTACCCAGCGTGCTGACCACTAGACCAACGAGGCAGTCTAGTCTCAAATTGTATTAATAGTAATGTAAACAACTTAATAAAAGTAAGCGACTTTTTACTAATTACATTATTTCCGAGAGCACTCTACAGTCTACAACGACGCTGTTGCTGTGTGTAGCTTGAGTTACTGTGTTTTATATTAATAATAATATTTATTTTTCTCAACACAAACATAATTAACAGCAGTGTATGTATAAGGTAATTTAAAATGTAAACATGGCAATAGTTTGGCTGAGGGTGCGTGTGTGGCTGTGTGTGTGTGTGTGTGTGTGTGCGTGTGTGTGTGTGTGTGTGTGTGTGTGTGTGTGTGTGTGTGTGTGTGTGTGTGTGTGTGTGTGTGTGTGTGTGTGTGTAGCGAATAGTAGGTTCGCTTTGAGTGTTTGGAAAAAAATAAGAACACACAAAACACAAAAAAAACAACTTTGTTTTTTTTTTATTTATCTATAAATAACATCAAAGAAAGCTACATTATTTGCCAAGCCGCAAGTATTCCTGTACAGCGCCAGCTTGACGTACCCGCCCTCACCGAAGTCGTCGCCCCAAGAGTTGCGCGCGATGTAGTAGGCTGGTTCTGCGGTAAGGTCGTATCCAACTAATTGTACCACGTGGTCCATGTACACCCATTCGTTTCTGAAAGTACGTGCGACTTTGAGTCTTAAGTTTGGTACAATAAGATCTGTTTTTAAATGAGGGTCTTATATACAGCGTGTCCAAGTTTTGATTGGAGATAATGTATAGGCCATTAATTTATCAAATGTTATCGATAAAAAACCCCCACGTTGGGTTCTAACTCCCCCCTCTTGAAATGGCAGCCATTTTTTTTAATACAATTTTTATGGATCTGAAGGTCTTAAAAGTTACGAGAATTATTCATTTGGAAGGTAACGCTATCGCCTATCAAGTGAAATAAAGATCAATTAAAAAATTATTAAGTGTCATAGAGAAAGAAATAAGTTATAAGAAATCTTGTTAAAAATATAAAACAGTTAATTCGTTTTTTTTACCTATCACAAAAGTAAACCCAAAAAATTTAATCAATGCTTTTTTTTTAATTTGGATTGTCTCTAACATTTGATAAATTAAAGGCTCCTAAATTATCACTAGTCGAAACCCGTACACACTGTATTCTTATCGTTCGTCTTGCATAGAACATGGAACAAAGGTTCGAATCCGAAACACAATCATCAAACACTGTTGGAGCGGCACATCAAGTTAAGTAGGTACTTAGGCTACCTAAGTATTGACCTTTATTTCACTTGATAGGCGATAGCGTTACCTTCCAAATGAATAATTTTCATAACTTCTAAGATCCATAAAAATTGTATTTAAAAAAAAATGGCTGCCATTTCAACGGGGGAGTTAGAACCGTGGGGGTTTTTTATCGATAACATTTGATAAATTCATGGCCTATAAATTATCTCCTGTCAAAACTCGGACAGACTGTATACCTATGCAGCATCTTATTTGGCAGCTATGATTGTGTGGGTGACATGGCATAGAAAGTGCATAATCTAATGTGCTGCCGGCTGCCTATCATCATCATCATCATAGCGTTATCCCGGTTGAATTAAATTTCGCTCACAAAAATTAATCGACTGTGTCATCCGGTGGGACTCGAACCCACGTCCCTTCTCTATCCGGGCGAATGCTCTTACCAACTGAGCTACGGAGGACGTTAGTCAGCCGACGAAATTTTTTTTGTAAGTGCTTGCTACGCCATTGAGCCAGCGTTCTCCCGGTTGTGTACTCGCACACGAAAGCCCAGGGTCCGCTTTGGACCATGATCCAGGATATGGCAGATCAGGTTATTACAATAGGGCAAATGCATTTAGACCTCTGTGACCCTGTTAACAGGGGAACCTGACCAGTTTGCATCATGATTACACATTCTGTCTGAATGTGCAGGTTTCCTCACAATGTTTTCTCTCATCGTAAGAGCATCGGTGAGTAAAACAACTAATGTACTTAAACTGTAAAAGTAATTGGTACATGGCGGCACGTGGTATTGAACCGATATCTCCTGCATGGAAGGAAGGCAAACCGCTAGAGCCACTGCGCCACCGACGCTCAGTCTGCCGACTGTCCATACATACGAAATATACTTGAAGAATTCGAGCGCGACTTTCCAGGGGTCGCCAGAGGTGCGAAGGCGAGGCACGCTAGACGTCAACAGCTAACAGGTGATGTTGCGGGGAAGAAGATTTTTCTAGGACAGTCGCTTGCGTTTAGCGCTTCATTGCCTTAAAGAGACACAGGAGGATGGCGCATGAACTTATCGGACTAAAGAGACACTTTAAAAACCGGCCAAGTGCGAGTCGGACTCGAGCACGAAGGGTTCCGTACCATTAACTTAGACAGCATAGGCATATTTTTTTTTAACTTTATACTGTTCTTTTGGAAAAAAGTATATATATTAATTTTATTTATAATTTCAAAAGTATTCATCACAGGATACCCGAAACAATTTTAAATAAGAGTTTCCGCGCCTGTTTCTTTACGTGAGTGATTTGAAGTTTATAGGTCCCACACTTTAGAAATTACAGGGGGGTTGACACCGTGTAAACGACTTCGGCGGGCTATATCTCGCAAATGGTAAAGCTGATAAAAAAGTGTTGTATGGAAACCCTACCTTATTTTCATAGTCGTTTTCAACGATACCCCACACAAGGGGGTGCACTAAAAAAAAATATTCACCCCCCCCCCCCTTTACATGTATAGGGAGGTACCTTTAAAAAGGGGTACTTTAAATTTTTCGTATTTTTAAAAATGAGATCTATATGTGAAGTATCCTCGAACCAAGTTACATGCAAATCAGTCCATAAACGTAGAATATATTCTGCTGTGACAGACTAGGACGGACGGAACGGACGGACTGAACGATCTTATAAGGGTTCCTTGTCGGACTACGGAACCCTAAAAATGGGAGTATGTTTGTAGTACAATGGGTAATACCCAATTTTAATGAAGTGGTTTGGCATTGTTCTAACACACTAGCCAATAGGAAGCAAACTTCTGCAATTTAATTCCTCTTATATTTACTTAGGAAGTCTAATGGATCTTATAATTATTTCTTATTTTCGGAATAATTAAATGTAATGTTAGTTACAAGGGTGCAATTTGCTTTGATGGTCTCCAAATTTCGATAGAAGATGGCACCATAAGAAGAAGAAGAATTAAATTTAGCACATACGGGCACGCTTGTTGTATGACTCCGCTTGTATAGTAGTACCAGTTGCGGGCGTTGACGGCCACGACAACGGGGCCGTGTAAGGCGATCACCCTCAGCATCTCATCTTCGTTCATGTTGCTAAAACACACAAAAAATACTTATGTACACACGAAGCGTAACAAACATAATTATTGCAAAAGCAATACACCAGACTTAAAAAATTATAATATTTTTAAAATGGTCTTTTTACTGGCTTTCTTTTGATATACCCATATTGCTATGATAAGCAAAAAAATTAACCAGACTGTTACAAGCGGCCTGCATCCAGTGCGATTCTGCAACCTTTATAAGGCCATATCCGTCATGCAATAATCGTTCTTACCACAAATTATGAAAATTCTTAATCCTGATTCCTCTCAAGCTATTCTTCAGGGGTATCCTGCAGGTCTGATTGACCAGCATTAAAGGGTAGTTATGTTCGTGCACGATCGGAAAGTCGTGGATACAGAGGAAGTTTAATGCCTCCCTGATGTCGCCGCGGCCGCACTGGTTGTTGTATGTGGAACAGTCTAGAAGCTCCTAGAAAAAAATTGACGGTTATAGTCCGATAAGTTTGTGTGCGTTCCTTCCGCCAAAAATAAGTACTAGTACTCCGTAAATAAGTTTGACTTTGTAATGAAATTCAAAGAAAATTTATATTCAAATTCGTCAATGATACGGTATAATGTAGTTTTTGTGTAGACACCTAAAGAAATACATTGCAAGATAATTTCATTCTTTTAACTCTGGAATATGATTCATAATACATTAAACCTATTCAGTGACGTAGTATCATGCGACGCGATAGGATTGACTGCTACAAGAAGCTACTAACTTTCTAGGACTTTATTTAAGCTCGTCGAGCCAGCAACGTAGTGCCGCACGACGCCGGTGAATAAAACGCACGAGCGTGTCACTGCTTGCGACACCCAACTTGTTTAGCCCACTACGGTGGGTCACCGCGCGCAGGTACGTTTGCTACATACACGAGGAGTGACACAGGCTTGCCGAATGCCAGACGTGCGGGGGGCATGGGTCGTGTTGCGGGAAAGGGGATTTCCTTTGTGCGGTTGCGCACGCGACGATCAAAGGTGGGGCGCAGAAGAGTCGCGTTAGAAATTGCCGGACACCGGACTGTAAGCCGTTTGTTTGTTAATTGTGTGTAGTGTAGAGGTAGGGATTAAAATATGTTGGGATGTGTATAAGCGCCCCTGTGGGCCTACATACATAAATAAATGACTTTTATTGAAATTAAGGTTCTTACCATGAGAGAGAGAAGAGAAAAATAAGAGTTTCCGCGCCTGTTTCTTTACGTGAGTGATTTAAATTTTATAGGTCCAAGACTTTTGAAATTAAAGGGGGGGGGGGGGGGACACCGTGTAAACGACTTTGGCGGGCTATATCTCGCAAATGGTAAAGCTGTCGCGGATGGTAGTCCTTTTCAACGATACCCCACACTAGGGGGTGCACTCAAAAAAATAATTCACCCCCTTACATGTATTTGTATTTTTTAAAATGAGATCTAAATGTGAAGTATCCTCGAACCAAGTTACATGCAAATCAGTCCATAAACGTAAAAGATATTCTGCTGTGACAGACTAGGACGGACGAACTGAACGATCTTATAAGGGTTCCTTGTCGGACTACGGAACCCTAAAAACCGAATTATTTTGACCAATTGATATCGAGCGCAAGTGTTATGTTTAAGTTGGTCACTCATTCAGAACATAGATAGAGGCTAGTGGTACCTGAGAGCTGAGTCGGTGTAGCGTGCCAGAGTTAATAGCTGCCATGGTCTCCATGGTCCCCACGATGCCCATGGCCCAGCACGCATGGCACAGCTTTTGGTTTAGCATATCAGTCACCACCCCTCGTTCACGCCTGTTAATTTAAGTCTTATTTATTATTGACGTTTAGAATAATAAAAAATATTATTTCAACAAACACCAACAATTACCCAAGCCCCAAACTGAGCGTGAGCTTGTGCTATGGCGACAAGAATAACGGATAGACATAGTTATATACGTTTATACATCCATGACTTAGGTACAAATGCTCGTGCTTATTACACAAACATATGTCCCTTGCGGGATTCGAACCCGCAACCTCTGGTTCTGTAGTCCGGAGCGCGGACCACTACACCAAGACAGGTCGTCTAACTAACAGGCAATCGGCGAACAATGTGGTTGTAGTAATTTCAAATCCATATAAATAATTATGTCTAAAACATGAAATGGCGACAAACTGTTTGCGGCTAAAACAATACTTGACAGCGTTCAAATTACCTAAATGACAAACATATTAACACTTACTAAGGTCACCATAGCACAAGCTCACGCTTAGTTTGGGGCTAGTTAAATGGTGTGTTTGTTAAAAAAATGCTATGATATATTGCAAGGACAAACAAATTAGTCTGCATTACATGTGTATGTGCTTAACCAGGGTTCTGGAGGAACTAAGCCAATTTTTAAACTGCCAGTAAACTGCTGTTTAAATATTGGTGAACTCGGGTCTAAGTAAACTTAAATTATGAAATGGCGACTAACATTTGTTAGTGGGTTGACATAAAATTTATTAGAACTTATTGAATATACTTTTGAATTCCAAAATGCAGACTTACCAGTCAACCCGAAGAGGTATGTCATCTGTCTTGTTATAAACTCTCCATTTCTTTGAATTCCTTTTATGATGCAATCCTCTCTTCTTCATAGGTGGGGGGCAACTGTTTTTTATCAACGGCTTGCACTTTCCAATCAACGGAGTCAACATCTTATGCCTAAACTCTTGTGGTGACATGTCAGAAAACTTGTTTAGACCGTAAACATTCCCTGGGTGCATGGCATTCAGTCTGGATATTTCTTCTAGTGATTTCTGTAGTGTAAACATGACATTATTGGTAAAATTTTAGTATATTACACATAGTTTAGTAAACTATTGCATAGTAGGTTTATTTTGTAGTTTATCTTGCACATGTAATATATGTCTTTCCCTATGGATAAAGTCTTGGGTTCGATTCCCAGTTTTAAACAGTTTTAAATTTCTTGTGATATTTCAAAAATGTGGTCAAACATTGATAAAATCTATTCAGTAGTAAAAGTTTAATAAAAACTAAACTTTTAAGAGTAAATTTGTGTGGACGCATGCTGGTACGGATCCTCATAGTAAAATTAACACTGTCCTTTGAATAAGTAGGCATGCATAGGCATATCAACTTTTTGGAATATTGGTTGTTAATTAAAAAAGAGGCATTGGACCACTTATACGCTGAATACAATAACAATAATAATAAATAAATAAATAAAAATAAAACTTCTAACTAGATAACTCAGTTGGAAGAGCAATCGCCCGGATAGCGAGGGGTCGTGAGTTCAAGTCCCATCAGATATCAGTCGATTAATTTTAAGCGAAATTAATTTAATAACCAATAAATGAATGACTTACCTTAAAATACTCAATACGAACCAAAAACTCATCCTTGTCATATTTCTTATCAAATTTCACCAGATACTCGTAATATTGTTGAAACACTTCTATATCCGAAGATTCCTTTTTAATTTGCCGACTTAAAAAATAATTTACGTTCACCCACGTCGTATAACTGACCATAGTTGTAATTAAGAATATTGAAAATAAAAATACACAATTCGACATGTCGAGAGCTAACAAAAACTAACGAAACACTATATTTCGCTATACCACACGTTTAAAATGAAATACTACAATGTAATTTTCCTGTTCGTTATCAGAAGTTAATAGTTATTTATAACAATCGAATAGTTACCTAATAATACCTTCGGGAAAAGTAGATAATTTCTGTAACATTATAATAGTCTAAACCGAGTTGATAATTTCAATTACCTACTACACTATGGTCTGAATCCCTTTAAGTGTTTTTTTTTTAAATAACTGGTCAGACATGACCTATCCACGGCCGCATTTCGATTACCAGTGAGATAGAGGTCAAATATCTGCCTTTTAATTAAAATAAAATTAAATCAAAATCGGTTCATCTGTTTGGGAGCTACGATGGCACAGACAAACACACACACACACACACACACAGACACGTCAAACTTATAAGACCCCGTCGTTTTGCGTCGGGGGTTAAAAATGTTTAAACGTAGACAAAAAATACCCGTCAAAAAAAAGCTCCTCCTTTTGAAGTCGGTTAAAGATGCATATGGTGCAGCAGATTACATAAATAAGAGAAACTATTATTTAAGTGTTTCCAATTTATTTTAAAAACATATAAAACCAATATTAACAATAACAGTACCTAATATAATTGTTTTTTGGTCACATTGAAAGTTGACCGATACGACATTAATGGCACTTTTTGACAATGTTATAATGTTCAAACAATATATAGTCCGAACGCCTATTTAAGTCCTGAAAAGAATGCGAATTCCAGAATTTCATAATTCAAACCATCCAATCAAATCAATAGAGAAGAGAGACCATGAGGTCCCTCTTCTCGTTTTCCCCCGCACCCTGTAACCCGCAGGCGAGGACTTAGGTAGTCGGTCGGGCTATACTTATTATTCTTAATCATACAATGGCATATTTTTTTATTACGATCATCAAATTCCCACTGTACTCTTATTGACTATAAAAACTGTTTAAGGGAATTATTTAACACATTTTTGAGTATTAAAGTAATGACTTAACTAATAGATTTTTGCGTAAAAATTACATAATATAAAAACCTTTTTAAAGCATTATTCTATTAAATAATCTTATGAAAAGCGACATTTATTTTATTAAAACAACCCTGTATTTTTAAACTTGAACCCCGTTATTCCAAAAACTTAGTACCGGGTTTAAGCCAGGACTAAGCTATTAGCTAGCCAATTAGAAAAGGGTTTCTCTATTAGGTTATGTCACGAATATGTCATTCATTCCTCTGTTGTCGGCTTATATTTAGACCTATTTTAAACCTGGTTTATTTTTTTTGTAATAACACCGTAAAGGTCTGTGCCCACTTCACCGTACCATGAACGTGCTAGGACCGAAAATATACATTTGATTTTCAACCCTAAACTGAGATTAAAGTTCAAAGTATATAAGCGCGGTGTTCGTTTTGACAGTGCCGTTTACCCATTTTGAACTTTAATCTCTCAAATTAGGGTTGAAAATCAAATGTGCACTTTATATACGGTCCTAGCACGGTCAGGGTATGGAACGGTGAAGTGGGCAGGGACCTTAAAAGCTACATGTATGCTGATGAAAAAAATCATAACGAATAATATTAAATCTGGTATAGATCTGAAAGTAAGAGACAATGTACACAATCTGCGAAATAAAAACAAACTTGAATTAATTTCGCCTAGAACAAATTATGGAAAAAAGACAGTTTTGTTTGAGGGAGCACAGTTATTTAACACACTACCAAATGATCTCAAGACGTGCGAAGATATGACTACGTACAAGAACAAACTGAAGCTATATCTCGCAGCAAGTGCTGAAGAAGAAGAATAATATATTTTAATTTATTTCATATCCCATTTTAAGAGAAATGTAAATTTTCTTATGAGAATAAAGTTCTTTAAACCTAACCTATGTCGCTGTACTTACTTACCGACTAACCGATTTACGTACTTACTAAACTACTTAATGAGCATTTTTATTAAGGCACATAAAAATTCGACTATTTTTAAAAGTGTATGAAACTATCAGATTTTATAATATTTAATGCAGACTGTCTTCTATTTTATCTCTTTATCGCGCACTATTTTATATCCATATTATTATAAAATATCAGAAAATATAATACACAATATTTCATTTTATATATTTCTACTACAGACTTCTTATATATTTTTTTGTCTTTTAAGGTATACAAACCTTTTTTTTTTTTATAAATAAGACAGATCTATTTAATGCACAAAGAAATATTCATAGCTGCAATATAAAATATATACTTATCATAGGAAATGTATTTTATGCGAGCTTGAAAATGGAGTAATTAATAATTACACTTTAAATACTTAGTTCAAAAATAGGCATATTATATAAAGAAAATTCCTATATTTATTTTATTTATATAAAATAAATATAGGAATTTTCTTTAAAAAACAGATAGAAAAAATGTTTAGTGGGCTACACATCAACCTACCCGGATCTGTCAAAACTGCGCAACCTTAACTAAACCTTAATCAACATTAGGTCCATAGAGTTCCATATCATTTGAGATATTTTGACAAATTTGGGTAAGTAAATGTGTGGCCCACTGTACGGACGACAGCACGTCAAGGTAGACGCTGCGGCAATTGCGGCATCTTATGCAGTTGTGATAGGGGTGATTTTAAAACAACAATGTATAGTCTGATGTGCTGGCCACTATACAAAAAAGTATCATACAATCTAAACTACAAAAACATTTACAAAATTATCTAGCTACCACTAAAAGGTATAGTAGGTAAAAAAAGCAGTTGGTCCCGGCTAATATCTCTTGGTATTAGTCGTTAAGCCTAGTCAGAGGCCCTAGGGCGGCTTGATAACATCTGACAGTAAGGTTTGTCACTTGCCTTACAGACACCCCTCCACCAATCCGCACTGAGCCCGCGTGGTGGAGTATGGCTCGTTCCTCCTCATAGTTGAGGTGAGGCCTTTTCCCAGCAGTGGGATCTAATAGGCTGACTTAAGGTAAAAGTTGCCTTTGACTTGCCTAATTAATGAGTGAAAGAGGCAACGCTGTACATATTTCATATTTGTATCAATATTTAAAACATCCAGGCAAACCATTTGCAATACTTAATGAAAATAAAAAACATAATGAGACAATTTTTTCGTCGTTAACTTTTAACTAATTCTATTTCATCTATTATACATAAATATATAAAAGTCCTTTTTGAAACTTTGCTACATCAGGTATGGACGGAATACGATCACTATTCCAATACAAGAAATAAATAATATTGATTCTATTCTAATGTTTCAATATTACTTCTGATTCGGCAGAATGACCATTTCTACGTGAGCGAGGTAGATGAACTTACATATTATTATTTATTTTTCACACTGGCAACATTCAAACCACGTCGATACTGGCAACCTCGTTCGCCAGACCACAGATGTTACTGCCAATAGCCAGGTGTAGGTACCCGCCTAGGCCGAAATCGGGGCCCCAGGAATTTTTGGCTATGTAGTATGGGACGTCAGCTGTCAAATCGTAGCCGACTAACTCAACCGCGTGGTTTAGTTCCGATGGGGCACCACTGGAAAGTAAATATAAATATAAATCAAATAAAAAAAATACACGTCGTATCGTATCAGGAGGTCAAGAGCAGGGAAAGCAGAGAGAGATGGAAAAACTCCACTGACAAGAGCTAAGCTTTTAAATTGGATGATGATGAAATAAAAATGATTCGCCGAGATGTAAACGAACGACTGCACCAAATTGCATCTTTTTTGTGTGCGTTATTTTCAGTACAAGGTTTGATTATAAAATATTTTAAAAAATATATAAGTGGTACATCCCGTAATACAGGTGACTTCTCTTCGCTATACGAAATAGTATAAGTAGCACGAGCACGAGTCATTTTGAATTCGATCGAATTTACGCAGACAAAGTTGCGGGAAACAGCTAGTAAAATAAAAATTGCACAGCAAACAGGAATAGCTTCTTCAGTAAAATAAGTTAAGCTGGTGATATTCACAACGGCAAATCAAGCATACAATAGAAGCGATTTTGCAATGAGAAATTTGTGTAATAGGGCGCGCACAATAACTTTTATTATAGAAATCTTAAAGAATTTATTCGGAATTTTTTCACACTTTCTTTAGTAGTTTTGAAGCAGACTGGGCGCTGATTACTAAGAATCGAATAAGTCAGAGGCAGCACGGAGTCAAGAAGTTGATAGTGTTAACACTCCCGTGCCACGGAAAGGCCTTCCTGCCATGAAGCTGACTCGATGTGAGAATTTGGCATTAAGCCAATTGGGCCTTTTCGAAATTGGGCTTTTTAAGAATTTGGTCTTTTAAGAGTCAAACGGCCTTCTGGGTATTTTGCATTCTGCGACTGATCGAGCTATCTGATCTGCGCCTGATCTCTCCCCGGTCATGTCGGATTGCTGTCTCACCTAATATTGGTTGAGATTGGTCGTGTTGAACTCCGGCTAGGAGGCCCGTAATTGCTCAACACTGCATAAAACCTTCCCTTATTTACCTGCAATGATACTGTATGACTCCGTCCAAATAGTTTTGCCAGGTTAGCGCGTTGACAGCTACTGCCACCGGGCCGTGAGTCGCTAGTGCTTCTATGATCTTCTGTTCAGAGCCTACGAAACTGGAAGGAATTACAACTTAAATATACAGGGTCTAACAAAATTAATTGTATTTCTTTTAGGGGGTAATTCTACTGCTCTAATACAACAACTTTTACTACGGGACCAACATCGAAATCACGAAAAAATGATCAACTGAAGACTACTTCAGGGGTTTTGTTGAAAAAATTCATAGCATAGAGTTTACCAACACATGATTAATTTATTAATCAGCCGGTTTAGCATTATTTGACATATTTTGTCTGGGAATTCTGTCAAATGAACAATCAAGGTTTACCGGCTGTTTAAAAATTGGTAAACTCAGTATTTCGATGTTGAACCAATAATAAAAGTTGATGCATTTGGTGAGTACATACGGCTGCACGTCATACTATTTCACTTTGACCTTGAGACCGCCTCTATTCCCTACGTTATAAAAGCTGTTTTCATAGTTCAAATAGGTAACCTGACGTGCTGCTGACTGTACGTACATATTCTATCAAGACGAAGCAAGAGCGATTCTTTGCCGAAGCTATTTCGATCATAAATTACAGTTTTTAAAAGCAGTAGACTTACTTTTTAATATATTCATTTATGCACATAAACAAGTTGATGCTAGCAAGTAACAACGTTATAATTAGCTAAACTTTGTAACCAGTTTTCTATCTCTTTTATTTTATTCTCTTAGGCTGAATTCATACAATTTAAAATAAAAATATATCCTTCAGCTTACTGTGATTTAGATTAAAATAATAATAAAAATTTCTACGTAACACACGGTGGAAAAAGAGTAACCCGATAGAATTCAACCAGGAATTTTTGATGATATAACAAGTAAATATATCAACAATCAACATGGGTCTAATACTACCATATTAGTTCAATTAATTTCTGGAACACAAAAAACATTTAACGATGATACTTCCTTGGGAACCTTCACACATTACGAACCACTCCGATAACATACGATAAAAGACGAGTAGAGTATGAAGTCAACATGACACTTGTTTATGAGCTCAAAATAACAAACGTCAGGTAAACATGGTTACGTCACGTTATAAAGGCGTTACCCTTGAGATTTGTCAACTTGTTAATTACCGAAATAATTTAATATCTCTAAAATTGGGCTTTATCCAGCAATGTTTGTAGTACTGTTTTTGTTCAAATAGGCACTAGCTTCGTTGGTTGAAATCTGTCGGGTTACTAATTTCCCACCGTGTATATGGATAAATCTAAATATGCATAGCTCTAAACTTTACTTATCAATACCAAATACCAATATTCAGTACACCGTTTCGAAGATCTATCCCTTCTTTGGTCTCTATAACATACAGATGTTTTGTGACAACTGTTGCCTTTAACTTATATGTGGTTAGTTGTACCTTTTTGACAAAACAAATTTCAAATATGACAAACAAAGACATCCAAACTTTAGTGTCAAATCCGCTATAACAGCCATGTTGGACGTTTATGAATAACTGCCGCACTTGGTGACGTCAATTAATTTTAATCTATTAAGATTAAGTTTGCCAAGAAAGTCGTTATGTGTGTTTTATTCCACATAATGATCACAATCCTGTCATGTCACTAGGTATACGATACGACTATGAAGAAGAAGATTAAGTCTCGTTCTGTTATTTTCTTTGTCAATTTTTTTGTCAAATTCTTTTTCAAAATTGACAAATAGAAAAAGACGGCATAGATACTTTGCAACCAGAATGCTGCTCTCTTATTGCAACCAGAAAACACTTTACAAACATATATAAAAGAAAAACAATTTTGGTAGGTTCAATGTAGGCGGTCTTATTGCTGGGAGCGATCTCTTCCAGACAACTTTTGGGTAAAGGAGAACACTAGTGATAAGAGAAGGGAGGGTTACGGTGCAAGCTGAAGTTAAAAATATTGAAATTAAATTTTACAAGAAGCTAATAAAAAAAAAAAAGAATATAAAAAAAAAATATTAGACTAATAAAGGATTAACTTTAATTGACATCTCTTGAGTACGGCAGTAAGACTACTACTAATCTAAATAATACTTACTCGTCACAAGTAAAAGACGCAACCCGCACACCAGTGACGTTACTCTTCGTTCTGCAGAGACCGTCAGTCAACCTGAGGGGGTATTGGGCGTCCTTCTCTACCGGCATTTTGGTCAGCATCAGCCAATCGAGCAACAGACAGATGTCGCCGCCCGCGCACCCCGCGTTGCCGAGGGCTGCGCAGTCTATCGCTTCCTAGAAGAAGGGGGCATAATTATTGAACAACTAGCAGTTTCCCGCGACTTCGCCCGCGCCATAAGTCGGATTTTCCATACAAATTTTCATCATCCATTTCACCCCCCTGATGATTTTATATCGCGACAAAAAGTAGCCTATGTCCTTCCCAGTGTCTCAAACTATCTCTGTGCCAAATTTCATTTGATTCGGTCCAGTAGTTTCGGAGCCTATTCGATACAAATAAACAAACAAACAAACAAACAAATCTTTCCTCTTTATAATATTAGTATAGAAAACACCCGACTGTTAAAATTATTAGGTATGTTTTTGAAAGATACCCATACTGGTATGATGGAAAAAATTAAATTTATTATTATGGTATGTTTTTGAAAGATACCCATATTGGTATGATAAGGAAAAAATAAATCCCCCACCCCACCCTTTGTTTTCATTTGCGGGCGCCATTTTAAAAATCTATATAGATAGCCTGTTAACAGGGTCACGGAGGTCAGATGTATTGCGGGGGCTCAGGAGGGTCGTGCATGTACTTGTCGGACTATAATGTTCAAATCCCAAATACCTGTGTGATTAGTCTTATAAAGGAGATGTCCCAGAAATGTATGGAGCCTCGGCCAGGATCATGTACATTGTGCCTAATTATATCCGCAAGGAATAGCATTATTATCAATGCTTATATTTGATCTATGTAGGTAAGACTAGTCTATAAATAATGTCTATGATTTGAATCAATAATTCCACTTAGAAAATATATTACAGTTAAAACTGTAATGTATATTTAAAACTGTATGTACATAAATATATATATTTTAGAAGAGGCCTTTTTATTTAGTACCTCGAGAACGTAAAGCTTATGAGTGAGGTGAAGGTCGGGGTCTTCGGTTGAGTTTGGCCGCCATGGTTGAAATTCGGCTAGGGGGGGGGGGGGGGGGGGGTCATTATATATTTTACACACCTGTACACTAAGCGGCACCAACTTTCCAGTGTTGATAGCTGACATGGCTTCCATTGTTCCGATGGTACTGAAAGCCCAGCACGCACCACACAGGCCCTGGTTCCTTATGGGCCCGATCACGCCTTTTGTTCGCCTAAAACAAAATACAGAATCAATAAAAGTCCGATAGCAACTGCAGGCCGCACTGTTCGAGATTCATAGAAAACAATAAATTATTGGTTTTTAAATGATAAGCATTCACTTGGCTAGATATTAATGCACTTAAAAAAATTACCACCAGATGCGGGAATCGAACCCGCGTTCCTCGCATACCGGGCGATTGCCTAACTTTCTAAACACTGTAATGGCGCATTTCTTTTATCAATGTTATTGGGATTACACCCTCATAGTATTGCAAGTATTTAACAATCGAAAGATGAAGCTCGACAGGCTCTGCCAACGCCAGTGTGACCGAGAGGTTAGACAATCGTCCGGTATGCGAGGAACGCGGAATCTATTCCCGCCTCCGGTGGTTATTTTTTCAAGTGCAATAATATCTAATATCATAGAAAACAGTAGTGTAGCTACTAGAGGTGAAAACTTCCAGGAAAGTTTCCATTTCTAAGGAAGTTTTCCTGAAAACTTCTAAAACTTCCAAAACTTCCGGATTTTTGGAAGTTTTTAAAAACAATGTTTACTTTAATTAGGTACAATAATTTCGTTACATCCTTAATGTTAACTTAATTATATGATATATAGGTAGGCACTTATAGCCTGACCAGGAATATATGGGACCTCGCCATATTGCGGAAAACAACTGGAACTAATTTCTTTTACTGGCCACAGAAACCACAAATCGTCATTGTCATGTCATCAATTGTCATAATGATTAGTGTCAAAGTGGACGCGTAATCTAATTTTCGACCAAGTGCAATTTTTATGTGATAAAAATACTGAGAACTGTTCGTTTTCGTAATAGAAAAGTGGTTTAACATGTACTGTAGTATTTTTCGACTAGAAAGTCTATGTGATTACCGCGGTTACTTTAAATTACTTACTGATATAGTTGTCATCACGAATTTTCGGTACGTCATATAGTGCGAATAGTGAAAATTGGCTACTGATTGCAACGGAGAATATTATAATAACAATTTGGAAAAAATATTATAATAAATTACTTGTTTTAAGTTTAATTTTCTTTTTTTTAACCCTACTTGGATATTACAACTAAAATAATTCTTTGTTTTCCAAAATTCAAGACCCATATTACAGAGTTATTGAATTTAATAAATACTCAATTTGTGAGTGTTCTATCGTGTTTTTTTATCGTAGAATCTGTTATCATTAGGCAGCAGGCTTAAAAAATTAACATGGATGTAAACATATTAAAAATATGTTTTTTAATGTTCAGTTGCCAATCTACGCTGGTATGATTATACCGAGTGTTGTCATATAAAGTGGATTTGAAGCGCCCTTAATTCAGGTCCCATATATTTTTATTTTTTTTATTTAAACTTTATTGCACTGTAAGTTGTACATTTGGCGGACTTAATGCCTTAGGGCATTCTCTACCAGTCAACCGCTTGGAGATGCAGAAAGTTGAATCAGTGGCGGAACATTTGCAATTAAATAAAATAAATTATAAAATGCATTAATATTTCAACATAAACATACATACTAATATTACACAAATAAATAAAAAGGTATATAAAACAATGATAAACATACATAAAATACACAAAAATGAATTTACAATTAACGAAATTGAAGATATTGACGACATCTAGGTAAACGAAAAGAAAAGAATTAACAAAAAAAAAAGGTTAGTTCTGAAGAGAGCCAAGGTGAAGATAGTGGGCACGGAGTGACTTTTTAAATGAAAATTTGTTTGGTGACATTCTGATCTCATTAGGGAGAGAATTCCAAAGTCGAATCGCAGAGATTGTGAAAGAGTTCGACATAAAGCCGGACTTGAAAAGTGGTGTGTGGAGATTGAGACTATGGAAAGAGCGAAGGTTGCGCGAAGTTGTGGATGCCAAATAGCTGAAGCGCTGCGTCATATACGTTGGGGAATGAGGGCTACGAAGTATGTTGAAGAGGGTGCACAGGATTCTTATTTCTCTGCGATGACGGATGGGAAGCCATTTAAGCTTTGAACGGTAAGCAGAAATGTGATCGTACTTACGGAGACTGAAGATGAAACGAATACCATTGTTGAGGAGACGGTCAAGTTTATTGAGAAAAGCTTCACTGATATTCGTACAACACACGTCGGCGTAGTCGAGAAGAGGGAGGACGAGAGACTGAACGAGAAGAGTTTTCGTGTGAAGAGGGAGAAAATTTTTAAATTTATAGAGAGCCCGTAGAGTGGCTATATTTCTGGTCAGGCTATACATAACACGACGATTTATTTGAAGATAAGTAAATTCGCCATACAATTCGTTGGTGAAGCGGCTTTTGTTTGGCGGCTTTATATCAAAGGATTGACGCCGCCGCTCGCGCGGCTGACTGGCGCTACCCCCGCCCCGCCCCGCACCTACACCGCGCTTGTGTAACCGATTTTATGGTACGTGCACGCAGTAACAGTGAATAGTCGTGGTTGTGGCTTATTTTGTATATGGATATTAGTTAGTGTAATAAGTGCCTTCGTAGATTAGGTAATTAATATGTCTCGTCACGTATCAAAAATATGTGTTATTGGCTACTATAACTACACTTCTACACTTATCTACACTAATATTATAAAGGGGAAAGATTTGTTTGTTTGTAATGAATAGGCTCCGAAACTACTGGACCGATTTCCAAAATTCTTTCACCATTGGGTAGCTACACTATCCCCAAGTGTCATAGGCTATGTATGTACCGCGGGCGAAGCCGGGGCGGACTGCTAGTTACTTATAATAGGGTTTAGCCATCAAACACTGTTTATTTGTGATGTTCAGTATGTAATCATAGTAACACAGTAAGTAAGGTTCAAAGTATCCCCAGTTTTTCTTATTAAATTAATCTATTATGAAAACTTCCAAAGTTGCCGGAAGTTTTTGAAGTTTTCAGCAAAACTTCCGGAAGTATTCTTGAAAATTTCCAAAATTTCGGAAAGATTCCGAAGTTTTCACCTCTAGTAGCTACGGTCAGCTACTGCAGTCGCCAACTTTTTTCTATGAAACTCGAACAGTCAGTGCAGCCTGCAGTTGCAGTCTGCGGTCGCTATAGGATTTGTACTAACAAATCAGATTATCATATTTTTTATCTTAATGTAGACTTCGGAGTTATGCGGCTTGCGGCTCCGGCTCACTGTATGCGGCTTTGAAGAGCCTCGCGGCTATCATGGAACTATTGGAGTATGGACGGCCGCATGCGGCCATGTAGCATCGCTCGGTTCCCTACAATCCCGTAGTTTCATGATAGCCGCCGAGCCGAAGCCGCAAGCCGCATTGCTCGGAAGAGTACCATTAGGTGTTTTTTTTAAGTAATTCAGAAAATATAAAAGTGATAAACTGAAGATTACAGATACAACCCTTGTGTTTCATTGGTCCTTGGTTATTGCTTCAACTATTATACTATACTACAAATATTATAAAGAGGAAAGATTTGATTGTTTGTTTGTATTGAAAAGGCTCCGACACTACTGGACCGGTTCAAAAGAAATTTAGTATTTGGATTAATTAATAATGTCCTTCTAGCCGAATTTCAATCAGGGCACGGCCAATCTCAACAGAGATTAGCCAACTGCGCAGAATACAGAGCACGTATGTGCGCAATACCAAGCAATACACAGATGCACTCTCTGTTCCTTTCCTCTCAAAGTACAAACGGCTTAACGTGCTTACTCAGAGCTGTTTTCAAGTTATATTAAGACAGAAAAACCCAGAAACAAATTACGGCCCGACCCGGGATTCAAACCCGGAAGCTCTTGGAAAGAAGCCACTAAATTTTAACGTGCTGACTATCAGCACATTTTTTCGCCGTTTTTTGCTCGATATTAATAATGCGAACAGGTAGACACTTGAAATATTCACGTGGTACTGAACCCTTCGTGCACGAGTCCGACTCGCACTTGGCCGGTTTTTGATATGTATACATTGATTGCAATCAGTATGATGACAAATATTAACTATTCTATAATGAACATTGTTCACCACATAATAAGACATGTTATTCCTTCAAAGTTGTTCAACTTATAGGTCACCTGTAGGTTTTTGACATATTAATATTTATAAGTGTTATTAAGAGACATCTACTTCTAAACTATTTTACATATAACCAGTAATCTAAAAAGACATTAACATGATAATAAGATGAATTTTAGGAGGCATGTTAAAACTAAACTAGTTGTGTAACCAGTTTTTGGAGTGACCATTCACCTTGATCCCTTAGTCAATAGTTTAATAGATACAATTTTATGTAACTGCCTTATAGATATAAAATTGTAAATAGACGCTACAAAGTATTATTTTTAAACATACCAACAACATAAACAATTTGATTTTATAACAACAAAAAGTTAAACCATGTTATGCAATGCCTGCATGAAAAGGTTATTTAATAGCACAACTTATTAGTTATGCTAGTTATTTATCAATTAGGTGGTTCATTAAAGTATTTATATGTAGAACCATTATGTTATCAAAATAAAGTTTAATCCACATCCAATATCATTGTAAACTAGTCAAGGGATCATCAATACCAGTCTAATGTTGTAATGCTTACGGAAAACATAAGAGCTTGATTTAAAAAAAGAAAACTGCAACATAACATTATATTATATTATACAGCTAGGTAGCTGTATCTCACATTGCAGATATGCTACAGCACCTAAGTGAAGCTAGCTATTTCTTTTAGTATACAAATAATGAAAAGGGATCTTATCTTATTGACCTACTCAAGGGTATTAAAATGTTAAAAGAAATTTCTGTATAAGCAAACAATCATAACTCGTAAATTGAAACAATCTTACAAGATTGACCCCAAAAAGATATGAACCGTAAACTGTATACAACAGTATAGATTGTATATGTTCTCTCTAAAGGCTGTTACCCTTGAATTACACACAGTCTTATTAAGTCATAATACTGTATATATGTATAAGGATAAAGAAAAGAAAATAAACTTTTACTAATGACACCACTAATCCAAATGTATGGAATTCTTAAGTTACCTATTAAGCAATAATTTAACTTGATACTAAATAGTTCACTTACCAATCTACCTGCAT
The DNA here is from genome assembly GCA_949316185.1 of Pyrausta nigrata. NCBI lineage: Eukaryota > Metazoa > Arthropoda > Insecta > Lepidoptera > Crambidae > Pyrausta > Pyrausta nigrata. Next base: position 4,911,181 of record OX438955.1, on the reverse strand, counting down.
AGGCAAAACAGCTCTCTTCTTTCTAATGATGATGTAGATATTATTATGAGGCTCATTGCCATTTGATCTGTTTTGATCATCTGTTTGTCTTCTGTTGTCCGAGTTGTCCGTATCATACCTTTCCCGATCCGTTTTCTTACCCCAGGTCTTTCCGTAGAGACCAGGCGCCTTTGTCAGTCTTTCATCAGATAAATGTAGATCTCTATATTCTTTTGAAGACATATCTGACAGCATGGTGAGACCATAACGCGCTTTTAGATGATCAGGCCCCCTCGACTCCGAATTCAATCGATCAATTTCATTAATGGAAGCCTAGCAACAAAAAACGTTTATTCAATTTAAATAAATTGGGTAATTTCATCACCTTTGGCTTTATTGATACGTACCACGAAGTGTTCAAATCTTAGCGCGTACTCTTCGGGTTTGTTTTTATAACTTTTGTTGAACTTTTCGATGTAATCATCGAACATTGGCTGTAGTTGCTCCTTAGTCCGCTTTGCAGGGTAACTCAAGGGTATCGCGAGAAATAACAAACAAAAGAGAGCCACCCCCAGTACCCAGTTCCACCACTTCTTCATTTTACGATGTAATTAGTTAGCACACACTAAACAAACGCGTCTGTACGATTACGCATAAATTATTTAATTAATTATAAGCAGCGTCTGCCCGTCCCACGTTGTAGTAATTTCGTGAACGAAAAAACAAGCAATGCAAGAAACTCGATCACTCATCGAAAACCAGTCCAACAACAAAAAACTTTTTTGACAACTGAACTGACAGTTTGATTTGACAAACAGCTGAGTGACAGCGGCTGTCATAAAGGACTTTTTTTTTCTTTTTGGCTTGGTTGAGCAATGGCATAGAGGCATAAGGATTTGGATTTTTGGACACTGGATGCGTTCTGTGTTGTGCCTCCCGCTTAATGTATGAACTATGAACAACAAATGTCGGTCTCGATATATTTTGTATAGATATGCGATCTGAAGGAACGCGTACGGGCAGGTATTGCCTTGCGTCGTCGACCGTTGACCGATTGCCCTGACCGACAATGCTGTTCATACATATAGCCTGACCTGAAATATATGGGACCTGAATTAAGGGCGCTACAAATCCCCTTTATATCACAACACTAATATAATCATAATAGCGTAGATTGGCAACTGGACATTTAAAAATATACATTATATATGTTATCATTTACGTTTAGTGATGGGTTTTTATCCGGATAAATACTTAAAATGGATAAATACTCATAAATATCCATTTTTACTCGAGTATTTATCCAAAAAGACGGATAAATATTTTATAAACATGTTTTTTGCTATAACACGCAAATTTTTGATTATTATAATAGTTAGTTAGTAGTTTAAACTAAAACAAGTGCTAAAGAGTTTTTGAATCTAAAGAATATATAATAAATATAACTCAAAAGTGATTATAATAGTTAGTTAGTAGTTTAAACCAAAACAAGTGCTAAAAAGTTTTTGAATCTAAAGAATATATAATAAATATAACTCAAAGGTGACTGACTGACATACATAGTGATCTATCAACGCACAGCCCAAACCACTGGACGGATCGGGCTGAAATTTAACATGCAGGCATAAATATTCTCTTAGATTTGCGACTGATTGAACTGAAATTAAAGATTGAAGCTACTATGATGAAGACGTCCGCTTAAATGGGATTTTGTAAATTCAATCCGCATGGGGATAAAATAAAGGATGATGGAGGATGTAAATGTGTTAGTGTGAACCTATCAGTACTTACCTCATGAAACGAATAAATTAAGACGAAAAAAATATTTCTTAGTTCTTAATGTTGACAATAGATGGCGTTAGTAGTATTTTAAAACGCGCCATCGTTGTGTTTTCACTGAGTTACATATACCCAATGATGAGTGGCCGCCGTATCTAATAGTATATACTATACCTAAATTCAATTCGGATATTTTGACGAATCGTGAAAAAACGATTCCGTATGCAATGTCCTGTCAATACATCCGTCATGACGCTATCCTGTATTTTGACGAATCGTCAATGACGGATCACATGTGAATGAGCCCTAACCTATCCAAAGAGAGTGCCTATTGACTTCAATTTTTCATTCCTCTCTTCTCTATACGACATGGTAGACTAAGAGAGCATGATAGCTAGATGGCGCGACGTGAGTATAAAATATTTTGTATCATCGAGTCCACGCGGACGAAGTCGCGGGCAACAGCTAGTTCCATATAATTAGCTATAAACAACAATAATCGATCTTAATTATTAAATAACCAAGATTTCGGTTTCGACTGAAAATCATGTCGATGCTGCCGTAGGGTGTCCACTGCTGAACATAGGACTACCCCATGGTTTTCCACAACGACTGATTGCAAACGGCCTGCATTCAGTTAAGTGTGATCCTGCAATCTTAACAAGGTCGTCTGTACATCTTGCCGTAGGAAGTCCGTCCTACGCTGCGCCTTTGATCAAAGGATCTCCAATCTAGAACTTTTCTGCCCCAACGGCTATCAGGTCTTCGCGCTATGTGCCCTGTCCATTGCCACTTGAGCTTACTGATTTGCAGGGCTATGTGCTTTACCTTAGTTCATCTACATATTCTCTCAATTCTGATTCGATCTCGTAGAGAAACACCGAGCATAGGACTCGCCATTGCATAAACTTAAGCTTTTTTATGAGGCCCATAGTAGAGATCATGATTCAGATTCTTATGTGATCACTGGCAGCACACATTAATTAAAGACTTTCGTCTTAAGGCACTGAGGTACTTGAGACGAGAAGGTGCTCTTGCGTAGTTTCCCAAACGCTGCCCAGCCAAATCTGATTCGTCGACAGACCTCTTTTCTCGAAGTTGGACCTACCTAATGGTCCAACTACTACCTAGTGGGACCACATCCAACTACTACCTAGTTGAACCACAACGTACCAATGCAAGTAACTACTTGTTTTAGGTAGACGTACTTGTCAACTACTTTGAGAGTTGACTTCTCAACAGATACTGGAGTGGGTACCACTCTGGAGCTAGAGTTCGACATTACTTTCGTCTTGTCCATGTTCATTGTAAGACCCACTTGTTGGGAGATTCGGTTGAGGTCTGCGAGCATAGTTCCAAGCTCCTCCAGCGTGGCAAGCCAGAGGTATGTGATGTATGCGCCGTTGACGTTGATCCAAATCCATTCCGGAAGCTTGAAGGTGTCTTTTAATGTCACTGTAAACAGTTTAAAAGATATTCGTCTCCCTGTCTCACAACTCTCCGCAGTAGAATGGCCTTCGAGCTCTGCTTCTGTTCACGGACCGAGGTGGTGGCATGGTTGTACCGATACTCTAACACCTTTATATACCTATAGTCTATGTGGAACCTCGGAAGAGACTGTAGCACAGCCCACAGCGACAAACAACACATCAAAACAACGTACAAGACAATACGCGATGACCCCTGAAAACAGTTGGTGGCTCAGGAGTGATATAGATCTAGTTTTTTTAATATGGTTGTCTTTTGTCAAAGGAACTACCTTTCAAACCTGTTAGTACACTAAAACTAAAAATAATAATTATAGTCTGCTATATAGCCGAATTACAAATACGGTAACCAATCAACAGAGATTAGCCAACTGCGCTGGAGATATTATAGTGTACAAGTGTGTGCACAATTCATTAGTGCAGTTATCTGATCTTTCACTCTCAAAGTTCGATGAGATGGGATGGATAACTAATTTCCTGACTTCGAGCTGTTTTTGAGTTATTTTAAAACTGTAAAACCCAGAAATCGGCTTGAACCGGGGTTTGAACCCGGGGCCTCTTGGATAGAAGGCAGAGTGCTGAAAACTAAATCAACAGGCAGTCTCAGTATAGTAGAATGTTTAAAAAGGCGCAAACGGAGCAAGCGCGAACATTTATTTTCTCTGGGTTTCAGCATTACTTAGATCCTGACTTGGTGACACTGAGATAACCTCAAAAGTATGCTCTTTAAATGAGAAAAACAATGAATTATGAAAATAAGTCCACAACAAACGAAGAACTCTGTGAACGTAGATAAAACAAAACGAAAAAAATTACATATGGTGGAACATAGAACTTCCTTCCTTTTTGAAATCGGTTAAAAACCTAAATGACAGGTATCGCACCTGTCGCGCTTGGTAAAGTAGGGCCCAGGCCCAATTAGTTATTTTTATCCACCATTTCGAGTAAATATCCGATAAAAATGGATAAAAACGATTAGTAGTATTTATCCATTTTGGATAAATATCCGAGTATTTACTCTTTGAGTATTTATCCACTGCCTATCACTATTTACGTTACATTTCTAACAGATTCTACGATACTAGAACAAGACAGAACACTTGCAAATTAAATACTTATTAAATTCAGTGGCTCTGTAATATAAGCCTTGAAATTTGGACCAATTTGGAATTATTATTGTTAAACCACAGTCGGGTAGAAGTAAAATACCTGTTGTTCTTGTAAATGTTTTTATTTATTATGTTAGAAGACTATTAAAATATTGTATACGAAATATTTTAGCAAAATAGCTAAGCAGGGTTGAAATTAAGAAAATAAAACTCTTAAAACAAGTTTATATAATTTTTCTTTTTCAAAATCGGTATTTAAATATTTTCGGTTACCATCAATGGCCAATTCTCACTGTTCGCACTACATGACGTACCAAAAATTGTAATGCATAGAGTAAAGTAATATACTCTGGAAATGTTGTAATGTGACAACTAAATCGTAATTCATTTAAATAAATTATGTTAACTACACAGATTTCCTTGTTGAAAATTACTAAAACACATGTTAAACCACTTTTCTTTTACGACAGCGAATAGTTTTAGGCGTTTTTAACACACAATTTTATCACATACTCGAAAATTAGATTACGCGTCCGCTTTGAGACTAATCAATATGACAATTGATGACATGTCAGTGACGATTTGAGGTTTCTGTTGCCAGTTAAATAAATTAGTTCCAGTTGTTTTCCGAGGTCCCATATATTCCTAGTCAGGCTATAAAGCGGCTATATAATCGAATAAATTAGCCAGGCAGCTAGCCAGATGGCCAGCCAGACAGAAGCAGGCAACAGGGGAGTCTTCTCAAACCCACGAGCAAGATCGCAAATTCACGAACTACCTACCGCTCGAGCAAATAAATATTTGTGCATTCTCGTGCTCCGTTTTTATTATCTTTGTCGTCAATCATCATTATTGTATTATGTGGGAGTTTGGGGAGCTAAAACTGTAAATTATTAACGTTTTAAGTCATCGTTTAAAACCTCACGACTGGGGTTGGGGTCATTACGTGGAATGAAACACAACACACCACACAACTTTCTTTTTTGATAACTTTATAATGGGGTGGATTGTCATTGCCTTATCTATTTCTTATTTCGCACACTAGCCACAAACACTCGTTCACTGTTTTCCTTCACCGTTAGGTAGCGGTATCTGCGAATTTACTCTGCTACGATGATACAGGCTGGGGATCGAACGCACTTCACTCATGGATGATGAGTAGTGCGGTTTACTCCCCTCGGCTACCGACGCTTTTAAGGAATATGGGGCTTATTATAACAGGTTAACGAGGCTCCACTGTAATAACCTGATCTGCCATATCCTGGATCATGGTCCAAAGCGGACCCTGCCCCTCGTGTGCGAGTGCACAACCAGGATAACGCTAGTATGATGATTATGGTTATAGGGTTAATGACACTAAGACGTAAATAAATAAAACCAAATAATAATTCCTTATTTTAATACCACTTTACATAATTTTAAACCTACCTAACGTCTAATGTTACAAAATTATAGTCAAAATAACCTAATATTCATGTTTGACTTGATTAAACAGGACGTACTCCCATCGGTTGTCTTGCGATTGGCCATATGCCTTGGCCTTGCGTCGGAATATATCGCTGTACTTTTGCAACACCTGCTGGACTGATGCTTGGGTGACGGTGGGCATCATGGACCTGTAATACAGATTAAAAAAATATCAAAACAATTACTAAAAGTAACAAGGGCTCCCGCAACTCTAAAGGGAAATAGGAACCCTTGTTTATAAGTTTAGTTTGTTGTAGGTACTTCTTTAGCCCGATAAGTGAAACGATTCTGATAAAATGTTTGAGGGGCGAGGAAACGCCAGTAATAATAATAAGGTCTGTCATTTTGCAGTCTTGGGGCTGTAAAAAGTTTTAATCCCCTCATCAAGGCAACAAGCAATGTAGTAGGGCATAAAATTTATGCTTTGCACTAAAATAATTTTATAATTTTCAAGCAATTTCTTTGCAAGCTTTTACGGAAGTATATATTGCAAAAAATCATCAATGGTTGTGGGTCCACATGATAGATATGATATCAATAAATTTTAGTAAGCAATATTAACAAGCAAAGGAAATCCAAATATTTATAATTTGTACGGAGCCCTTATTGAGCAAGTCCGACTCGCACTTGGCCGGTTTTCTCTCTCAGCCCACCCACCTCACATATGACACCAAGTAATCCTGCGTAGCCCCCAACGGATGCACCAGCAGAAACGCTGTCAGCATACTGACTAGCTTGGCGTGCAAGTGGGACACATCGCCCCCCTTCATGGAGGCCAAGTCGTCCGGAGTGGGGGGAGGGGGCTCCGGTTTGGCCATGTGCGATTGTTCTGGCAACCCTGGCATCGGCGGAGGAGGCAGGGGCGGGTAGATCAACTGAGAAAAGAAATGTTAAGTGTGTAAGAAAAATAATCTACACTAATATTTTATAGAGGAACAATTTGATTATTTGTTTGTTTTGAATAGGCTCCGAAACTACTGGACCGATTCTAATTGAAGTTACAAAGAGATAGTTTGAGACTCTGGGAAGGACATAGGCTACTTTTTGTCGCGATATAAAATTATCAGGGGGTGAAATGGGGGATGAAAGTGTGTATAGAAAATCCGATTTTTAGCGCGGGCGAAGGCGCGGGGAACTGCTAGTATTTTAATAAATGGACATCATATTACATACGAAATGTGGACAATATTCTTCTGCTACCAGGCCTGGTTCACTCCGCAGTTAAGGTATGAAGCTACAAGCACAGTCGGCACATTAGGTTACCCATTTTCACTTTTAACTGGCAGTTTTGTATCACCTTGTATATGTTGATTGACCTTGTGACCACTTCTATTCCTTACGTAATAAAAGCTGTTTTCGTAGTTCAAATATATACACTTTTACCCGAATGCGGAAGGAGGGTATTGTTTTTCGAGAGTATGTACGAGTATAATGGTTTGGCACGCCCAAACGGCTGGACAGTTTTTAACATATGAGATGTCGTTGAATTTGTCAAAATTGTGGTGGTGACATAGGCTATATACATTTAAAAAATGGCGCCCGCAAATGGAAACAAAGGGGGGGGGGGAGGGATTGCTTTTTTCCTTGCCATAGCAATATGGGTATCAAATGAAAGCCAGTAAAAATACCATTTTAAAAATATAATGATTTTTGTAGTCAGGTGTTTTGTTTTTTCAATAATTATGTTTGCTAGTTACTGACCTGTTTGCCGGGATTCTGCAGGGCTTGCTGGGCGATAAACTGCGCCTTGAATTTCTCGAACTTCCTCTCAGCCTCGTCTTTGGCCAGATGAGCCTCGTTCCTGTATCCTTCCAGCTCGAATACCAAGTTGTCATTTTCTTTCTGTAAGTAAAAGACAAAAATATGTATAGTCCACTAAAAATATGTACACAAACGGGATTTAATGCAACTAATAATTTGTATTGTCCCAATAATAATCCCGAAGATTTGATATCGTAACCACGGCCGCACGTCCTACTACCCCATTTTGACCTTGAGAGCGCCTCTGTACCCTTTGTAATGAAAGCTGTTTTCGTTCAGTAGCCAGCACATCTGGGGCCGTAGATAAGATGCAATCTTTTCCAAAGCGAGGTTCTATAAAAAAAATATATGAATCTGTCTTAAGTAGTGATGGGATTCTACCCGGTATTTTCCCGGTATTTACCCAAAATGGGTAAAAACGCGGGAAAATACCCGGTAAATACCAAAATGAAGGGTAAATATAAATTTTGCCACAAATTCAATATTTTCCAGTCTACAACCAAATCAATAACGTTATGCAATTGTATTAGGGCCGAACTTACAACAAAAATAAATTACATAGATTCTAATAGTGAAATACATAATATTTAGATTACGTTTTTTTTCATTTGTCGCCATTTGATGTAATTAGTCTCTAAAACGATCAGTTTTCAACACAATAAATGTTACATTAACGTTTACGTAAACAACGACATCAGGGATAATACATACCCGTTTTGAGTATTTGCTTTGAATCGACCATTATACAATTATTATCCGTCATACGAAGTATCGTCTCCGTACTGGTCGCACGTGCTAATTCTGCCAACACTTTTAACAACCTAGACATTTCTCTTATGGACTTTTGAGTGATTTAATCGTGATACCCTTTAGACTGATGACTATTACTGCTGCTACGCCCACGGACTTTGATATTAACAAAACATCTTTATTTAATGGTGAGTTCCCTTATTTTGTTTGTTAAAGTTGAAGTTAATTTTGGAATCAGCACAAAATATCCCAAGAACCGCATAAAAAACAAAGATCGAAATATTTAAAAATAATATTCAAAATAATATAAACTAAAATAAGGAAAAACTGACTTTACATACTTTACTTAATGTATTCATGATCAACATAAAACATGAATTTGGAAAACTATGATAAATTGTACCTTCAAAAACCGTACCTTTTCACTTAGAAATGTATAATAAGACTTTTGTTTTTTCAAATTACAAAGTTATTTCCTGTGTAAGAGATTGTTTACATCATTCAATCTTTTTTATTTGTTTTCCGAGAAATTTGCAAACTTAGACTGTCTTATCTATCTCTTTTGTCAGTGCGCTCAAACAATAGCAAGCGGCAGCTTTTGATGATATTGTTACATGCCACTTATTGATATCAACTTTAACTAGTTAGTTACTTAAACATTGTATTTTTCGAATGCGGTTTATAGCCCATTGAATGAATCGCTTAAAGGGGGGTCTAGAGTGCGTGAGCGGGATCGTAAGATTTTTTTTCGGAAACATGTTCAGAATCTCTAGTTCATAAACATACTAAAAGTCCTGGACACTATGAGAACTGGCGGAGTGGGGGGAAGGGGGGAAAGGGCCCATTTCTGTGTTTTTCGCTTATATCTCAAAATTAGTGCGTTCTAGAGACAAACTTTCAAAAAGTAGTTAAAAGACAATAAAATTGTCTACAAATAATATCGACAATGTTTTTTTTAAATTTCTTACCGTTTTCGAGTTACACCTTTTCGAAAATTATGGAAAAAATGGGGAAAATGCCCATTTTTGTGTTTTTCGATTATATCTCAAAATTGGTGCATTCTAGAGAAAAACTTCCAAGAAGTAGTTGAAAGACCATAAAATTATCTACAAATTGTACTTAGAACATTTTAAAAATGTCCTACCGTTTTTGAGTTACACCTTTTCAAAAATGAGTTTTTTAAACTTATTAGCTGCTGGTTTATAACTAATTAGCTGGCCCGGCAGACGTCATCCTGACCAGTAAATACATACCCTAAACCTACCCTATCCCTACTCTATCCCTACCCTCCCACTACCCTACCCTACCCCTACACTACACCTACACTATTTAATCTTCATCAGATCATCGGGTCGTTTATAAATTTGGTGTCTCACATGACTTTTTCATTCTTTTAGCTAGGGAGGGTCCTGGTTCTTTCTCTGTCATTTGTTCATCCTCATTGGTAGGCGTTTCTTGAAGCTCTTCATCATCATTATCGTCTTCTTCATTAAAAGATACGCCGTTGAGGCATTTTCCTTCACAATGACGGCATGCCGCTGAACAATTTAACTTTGCTTTTCTGCATCCACATTTGCCATGCTACAATCTTTTGTGCAGCGGCAAAATATTGTTTGCAGTAGTGTCTCGGAGGCTGGTGCGTCTTTAGTTTTTATCGGCTCAAGTATGTTTTGTGTAGATTTCCATCCCCACATTTCTGAAGGCAGCTCGTTTTCGAGCCACTACTGCACTTGGTAGTAGGTGCGCCGGGAATGTTGTTTAGCTGCATTTTCAGTTGGTGGGAATGAGATAATGTCTGGCTTTGATTTGGCCACTGACCTCATAAAACACTGGAAGCGGTAATGGTTGATTGAGGTTGCTTTAGTTAGAGCCCCATACCATTTTAAAAAGCAAACCGTCCCAGCCTCTTCAACCTCACTTTGAGAGAAGCAGGGGTTGTAAAAGGTCATGGACGCTTTTTTGATGACGTCAGATTTTAAGTATTGCTTTATGCCACCTTGCTTTTTCTGAATGTCGTAGATGTGGTATCGCAGTCGATAATGGTTTTTTGTAGGTAGGGTAGAGGTAGGGTTAGGGTATGTGTAGGGCGTATTTACTCGGCAGGATGACGTCTGCTGGGCCAGCTAATAAGTTATAAAGCAGCAGCTAGTAAGTTAAAATAAACTTATTTTCGAAAAGGTGTAACTCGAAAACGGTAGGACATTTTTAAAATGTTCTAGGTATTATTTGTAGATAATTTTATGGTCTTTCAACTATTTTTTGAAAGTTTTTCTCTAGAACGCACCAATTTTGAGATATAAGCGAAAAACAGAAGAATGGATGAATTTCCTCCCCTTCCCCCACTCCGCCAGTTTTCCTAGTGTCCAGGACTTTTAGTATGTTTATGAACTAGAGACTCTGAACGTGTTTCCGAAAAAAAATTTAACGAATTTCACGCACTCTAGAATTGCTTTATTCAATGGACTATCATGTTACGATTTAAGACATTACGCAAACTTAAATCTTTTTTTTTAAATTTGTTTTGGCACAAACAGTCATTATAACTAATTACATAATAATATTAAAAATAAAACAGACAACAAGTGCCGAAAGAGTACAATAATTTAGTTTACATTTTCTTTGTGAGATGAGCTGTTGAATTGCAAATTGGTCGATTTTTAGAGAAAAAAGATACAATTTATGGATGCAAGATGGTCTTAAATCTTACGTCTTCATCACAATCTAAACTTTAGATTCTAAACTAACTAAAAATACCAAATCCCGGACTGTAATCACCCCATATAATCAAATAATCGTTTTTATCCATGCTTTGGGTATTTTCCCGGGTAAAAACCCTATATTTACCCAAAATAGGTATTTACCCGGTATTTTCCCAATGGGTATTTTCCCGCCGCCCGTCTCTAGTCTTAAGCCATCGAAACATCACGTGACTTTTGCATAAATACTTTAACATTTCGTTAGCGATAGCGAATGTAAAGACTGTTTTCAAGGTGCTACTCTACAACGGAGGACATAGTATCTGAAAACAACTATCAATATCACAATTACCTTCAGTTCTTCAAGCTTTTCTTGTAAAACGCTGGGTTTGGCCACCTTATCTGTGTCGTCATCATCGAAGTAGACCGTGAACTCTTCTTTGATGTTTTCCACCTCCTGAAATAAGTCAGTTGTTAATTATGTTGTCAGCAAATGGACACACCAACACGGGTACTCAAGGTTTCCAGATATAAAAAAAAGGATTTGTAAGCAAAAAAAAAGTTTTTTTGGCATTTATAAAGAGAGCACCGAAATGTATTCCATATAAAGCAGAAACAAAATGTAGAATCAGTTTTACTGCAAAAGCTTTGATAGGTCGTCGAGTTACCTTCATTTTGATAGTTGGTTGATATAAAACTTCGAGAATTCAGCAGGTTCTCCGCCAATTGGATTGCTTTCAAATTGCAATAATTAATATAGTAATAGTAATCAATAAATGATTTCGAAACAATGATAGGTTTAAAAGTAATGAGAAAATAACAATTTCATATGCCATTGCTTTGGAATTTAAATCGCAATTACGATAGCTTTTAATTTAGGCAGAAGACCTGCTGATCACTTGAAGAAGGCAGCAATGGCGCTCAAATCTTGATAAATCTGGAGTATCTTGATGAATCAGTAATCTTCGAAACGGACCAGGATCCAGGTATCAGTCTGAAGGAGAGTAACAGAAATAGATACACGATGAGACTCACTTCACTACCTTACGGGATGGCAAATTAATGTTATTAACAAAAGAGTGAGTTTAGGATATCCTCATCTTTACGCTGTCGCGAGTAATAAATAGAGACCAGATAATCGAATACATTGGGGATTGCAGTCACTCGGTGTCTAGTAGTTTGATGTCAACCGTCGTTTTCCTCGTTGCTGTACCCTTCTAGCACGATTCGCGTTCTGAGGAGGATTTTAGAAATATGCACCCGATTATCTCATTTCTCTTGAGTCCCATAATGTCTACCTCTCTTACTTAGGCTGAAACCACGCTAAAAAAAGCTTTTGGTAACTGTAAGCCAAGTAGTGACTGATCGTATTCAAAAGGCATCTGTGACCACTCTTTAGCATAGAAAAATCAGCAAGTATTTCTTCAGGGCTTAAGGTGAAATCTTATTCGGCATGGCAATTGTGGCGTGATTCCAGCCTAAAAGCAGCAGGACATAGCCAGTAACGATTAGAGTCAAGACACTAACTTTTAGCATCGACGCTTCAAACTACACCGTTTCAAGTGTTCTCTAGTGTCAGAGAGCTCATCTAGTTGTGTGTTAGTGAAATAGACTAAGAAAGACAACGGTGTAGTATGAAGAGTTCTTATGTCGAATATAAGGATGATGGCAGGGTTGATCTTCAATCCGGAGCCTGGGATCCGCTAAATGCAGCTGGTTATTTCTCACTACACTTCATATCTCCAACAGCAGGAACTCACCAAGCCCGGTGTGACATTTGGAGAATCCTCGATGCCAAAAGTATCATGTTCAACAACATAATTAATAAAACGCGCATAAAATCTCAAAGCAACCTCGTGATTTCACATAGTCTCTTCCCTCAAGCATTGACAGGACGAGTTGCTAAGAAACTTCACCCAGAGCATTCACCGAAAGCAATTACCGTATTAGAATGTTGCTCGCCGATGACCTGAAATCTCTTGAAACACTGCAAAACCGATGTGTAACTCGTTGCCCAAAGTGTTTGTAAAGCGATAAATAATGAATACTTTTGGTGAGAACGTTTCTGAATCAATTGATTAAAGTTAGACCGGCCGTTTGTCAGCAGGTAAAAGCATGGAGCTCTCCATATTCATGTTCGAGTGAACCCGAGACTGCTTGAGTGTTTCTATGCGCGAGTATGTAAACATAAATATTTCTTCCAATGCCAGACTTGCTTAAATATAAATTCTGCAGTTACTGTTCATGTATTACCGCTATTGCTACTTACATCAAACCTTACAATATCCATAAGATTTCTCATTATCTGGAGATCCTTGTGTTGAACAAAATCTTTCTGCTGCTTTCCACACCTTTCAAATTCACACTTACAATAGATCTGCCTCTATCAACCGTCAAATGAAAGACTCCACCACCTACCAAAGTTGCTTTCTGGAGACTTTGGATAAACCCATGTCATGATTAACAGATTCTTGGACAGGTCTTAAAAAATAAAATAACTGCAGTTAGATTTTATTTCAAAAGACTATATTCCAATTATTGTAAAATAACTGCTAAATCTTACATCTTACTTATAAATCTAACTCGCAGTGATTGTTGACGAACTGTTTCTTCTCCAGCCACCAGCAAAATATTTCTTCGTTCCTTTCATAATATCCTAATAAAAATCTCGTGATTCAATCACATAATTTTTACTCCACGTCGTTCAGGAATCCCGACGAAAGATCACTAGTCACTTAGTTAACTTACATTTTTTTACATTAGGACAGACTTTGTGTGGTTATGAACAAATACTGTGCAAGTTCTATTTTAATATTTAAAACTGCAGAATTGGATCTTGACAATATGACTCGAAGGCTGGCACGGAATTGACTGCGACTCTTCTTTTCTATTAATAGTTTCTCAACCTCGAAGTCTAACGTACTTCATCCATAATATGACAATAGAAATTGCACTAGCTAAGTACACTCAAAAGCACAAATATTTTGACTTTTTTCGTAGTAACAGTTCCATTATGATAAAAAGAGATTTATTAACTGCAAGTCAGGCGTGCTATTGATTGTACTTACTAACATTATGAACTGGGCTGGGTATTAACTTGACAATGTATATACTTTTAAATGTAGGCTTCCCTTAACGAATGGATTTTAAAGTATTAATACAAAGAAATGGATATAAAGTTTGATTTCCATCAAATAGCAAAATGACTTAAAAACTTGATTGGAAGAGGTATTAACTTTATGAATAGAACAGTGTAGTAGTTCTATTTTATGCTTTTTGGCATACATAATTAGTATCTATATAATGCCATTGACCGTAAAAAAGAAAACAATGGTTTATTACTTACATTTAAGAAATATTTCTAGACGATATACTAATAATCACTGAATCCTCTTTACATAAGAGCACATTGATTGATTTGAAGTAAATTTATAGATTGCCTGTTAAGATTTCGGGAAGGAAAACCTACTTGTCAGTTACGTACCTCTGTCATTTTCAACCACATTTCGATGTTGCGACGCTGCTGCTTGGTGAAGTGATCGGAGACACGCTGATGTTTTGCCACCGTCAGAATTTTCGCTACCTGCTCGACTGTTGTTCACAAATTAATTAACAACTATTGTCATGGCTACTTTATATTTGAACTTTTACTGCCCAAAAAGTATATTGTTTAACAATTGTGCGGTTCTGGACAGGTATTGAAGACCGACAGTCTTCTTCGTCTTATAGGAAATATAAAGGCACCATGTTTTAATTGAATTTTATAAATCACAAGTCAATTCCTTTCAATAACCTTCTCTATCACTTATTGATAAGTATGTTATATACACAAACTTTTGCATTATGTTGTCAGGAACCTCAAACTTTCAAGCTTTTTCCTTGTAGGATATTAGTTATTTATACAAAATGTCTTACTTACATTGGTAAAGGTGTTAGTAATGGTGACGTTTGTTTATCAGGATCAGAGACATCATCCGTTGTTTTGCTGGCTATTATAATCTTAATCCGTATACTAAATAAAGACTTACTGTTTTCGAAGAATTGTTCTGTCCCATAACAGTCTTGTGATTCCAGCTGTAGATTTCTTGTTGTCTCAGTAGACCGAAACATATTTTAATGGATTTTAAAATCCATAACTAGGGTTAACTTACCAAATACCAGTATAAATAATTGTAAAATGTCATATTTTGTCTGCAAGTATTACTAGGATTTGGCCCCAAAGTTGTCATCGATACGCTTCGCAACAGGATCAGCCAGAATTCAGCAGGGTTAATGTCCTCCTAGCCGAATTTCGACTACGGCGGCCTATCTCACCGAGATTAGCCAACTGCGCGGGACATATTATAGTGCACAAGTGTGTGCGCAATACACAGGTGCACTCTCTATTCTTTCACTCTCATTATTCGGTGAGACGGCAGTCCGACATGACCGTAGAGAGATTAGGCGCAGGACCAACGGCTTAACGTACTTTCCGAGGCACGGGGGTGTTAACACCACCAACTTCCTGACTCCGAAGCTGTGTCTGAGTTTTGTCAAGACAGAAAAACCCAACACTCTCGGCCCGACCCGGGATTCGAACCCGGGACCTCGTGGATAGTACCCAGAGTGCTGACCACTAGACCAACGGGCCAGTCAGCAGGGTTACCGAGCAGTGGAATCTTGATGCAAAACCTAATACCTAAATAATAGTTAAGAGAAACAGAAGAACGGCAGTAGCATCCGCTATGGTCTAGTAGTAAGTAATACTACTTCTGAGTTGAATTCGACGCCTAAAACATATTCTTATTTCTAATATTTGTTCCAGCATGTTATCATGGCACTTGCAGTGCAGCAGGAGTGGAGACAGATGCGCCAGCAAGAGGGACATATGACCTTTTTAAGGTCGCAGGATCGCGTTGAATGCAGGCTGCTTCGACTGCAACCGGTCACTTTGGAGATCGATGGGGAGGCCTTTGTTTAGTGGACGTCCTGCGGCTGATTTTGATGTTGAGGATTTTTATCCTCAACATCAAAATCATCGTCAAGAAGTTCAGCCAAAATGAACAGTAATACTTCTGTATTACTGTTCATTTTGGCTGCACTTCTTGATGATGACGCTAAACTTATTACTACAGTCAAATATGCCAAAATAAACGTTGACGAAGACTGCCGAAGAAGAATAAAAAATGGTTTCAGTGATGATGCCTTCTTGTTACGCTTTTAAGCTGAAAGACTTCCTTAATACATAAATAGAAAGATTCAGTTTGTATTTTTATCAATGATGGCTCCAAACAGGAAGGTTGCTTGATGATTTCTTAGCTAAAAGAGGTTATATATGTTATGTAATAGTTTAGACTTAGGACCACCTGCCATGATGCAAAGGATTGCACCTAGCACTTACCAATTTGAAACATGCGATATGCGACAGAACCTTAATGATTGCCTAAAGCAGTGATCTCTACTGTAAGAGTGACCATTCTTACTCCAAAAAAGGTAAGGTACTAGTCATTATGATTACTGCCTTCTTTCTCATTTTTATAATAAAATGTAGTAACAAAATGACTTCTTACCAAAATTACATTGATGATTTTTAAGATCAGCTTGTCATGATAAATATCTGCAGAAACATTACCAAACCCAAGAAAATTGATGCCGCAATGTCATCCACATCTTCTAGAGTCCACCAAGCAGTCCTTTTGTTGTACTACCTGACAATGCTCATGTTCCATGGAAAATACTGCAAAGTATTCGAATAGCCACTTACATTGCATAATAACTCGTTCGAATTTCTCCCTGAAAGCATTCCTCATGGTTTGGAACTCTTCATCCAGTTGCATTTTCTCATTAAACAGCCGACGAACTTGGTTGTTTGCGGCTTGGATGAGGGAGTAGAACGTGTTCGCGTTGCGTTTGTTGCATTCGCCTCGTTCTAGCCAGCCTAGGAGTGTCTGCGGAAGAGTGGTATTGCTAGTTGGAGATTTAATGCGATAAATCAACATACAGGGAATCCCAGGATAGGGTATCAAACTGCTATGCAATGTAGCTTGACTAATGAATGTCCTATCGTCAAAAACATGAAAAAATTTATGCAAATGGCCTTAAAAAAACTAAAACATACTCAAAACGAAATAAGTCAAACCGAAAACGAAAGAAGCTTCAAGAAGCGCTCCGAACTACGGGATAATAACGTAACACAAAATTTAATGTTAATATTTATTTCTAAGGAAAATAAAGGCTATTTTATTTTTATGATTTTCTCCTATACTTGTACTATTTATTTAAACTTTCTGTACAACAGTTGTACAAATGGCGGATTAAATGTCAAAAGCATTCTCTACTGGTAAATGAGTAAACCATAGGTTTAAATGAGAAAAAATACTGATGGTGCAAGAGAAGAAAGGGAGAAGTTATTACGATAGTACTAAACGAGAGAATGCAAAATGAGTCAAACCGATGAATAAACATACACTCTACTTACTTATATCACATACAATATATACATAACTGTGCATAAACAAACATGTCACTGAGATGGGACCGAAAAGTTCTTGTTCCTTCATTTCATTTCATTCCTCAAAGACATGATAAATGAAAGTTTGGAGTTACACACGGCCACACGTCGTACTACCCCACTTTGACCGCCTCTATTCCCTACACAATAAAAGCTGTTTTCGTAATTCACATGAGGTGTGGCCGACTGTACATTTCTATTTGTGAATAAGTAAAGACCTGTTTTTTTTTCAATTATTTTCTAAGCAGGTAGTACACTAATTAATCACACATGATTGGTCTCATCTGATTCATGTGTGATTACCGTGTTTACGACACGGTTTAGGTGATTCATATTATATCTGTTCTAAAGTCTATTATTAATTATGTGCTATGAACTCACAGGAGCGACTTCAGCGAACGCCTCATCAGTCTTGATCTTCTCCGTGATGGTGGTGAGGTTGGCAGGCGTGAACGGCTCGATGCGCGGCGGGGTCAGCTCTCGCTGACGCTTGTTGCGCTCGAACTCGTTCTGATCGTCGCGATTCTGTTCACGATTTAACATTGAGGGTTAGTCAGTTAAATATCAGAAACGCATTTTAATCATATAGAAATAAATGCATGGTGAAGGTTCCTCCTACGTTGCCTCATTGCTAAAGAAAAGTGCTTTCCTAAAAAAAAATGTGTTCAAAATTTTTTCGTTAGTAAATACGATAACATTTTTTAATCAGAATTGGTCCACATAATGTCAATAGTAAAATAATATTAAAGTTAAGCCAATGTACTTCCAACTGCTAGGCGCAGACCTCAGGCGGTGTCCACCATACTCTACAAAAAGACATAACATAAATAATTTAATTACCAATGCATAGTCAATAAAAATAACTGTGGCCTCAGTATCTGCTTGTTCGTGAAGCTTGAACCGATATCCAGATAAAAAGAATGACTGCTCCACACTCGGGTGATTCTCGTAGCGCACATGACACACTCCTTGTCTGTGAAGCTTAATGTCATCAATGCCCCCAAATCTTTGGAACATCTCATGTACCACTTCTTCAGTGATCCCATTTGGTAGGCCCCCAACAAATATAGTCCGGCACCCAGGAGGCTTTTCACGTCTATTGGGCAATGATGTTCCTGGCACTGGAGGTAGTAGAACGCAGTTTGGTAAAAAAATGGTTTGATTTGGCATTGGCATTTGTTGGTTCATCATATTAGGCACCATCATGGGATCCATCATGTTTGGCATCATATTGGGCATCATGTTCATTCCTCCCATCATATTGGGCATATTTGGTATGTTGTGCATATTGCCCATGTTCGGCATATTGCCCATTTCCATCGGCTGTCCCATCATGTTGTTATTCATCATATTGTATGGAGTGGCCATTCCTGAAAATTTTATTACCACTTAAAAAAAATTATAATGAGCAGACTGGACCAAATTTTGAAGATGCATGAAAAATAACACCTAAAACTAAATACAATTAGTTTTAGAATTTATTAGCTTTTATGTAAACAATGCTCAAATATGAGACACTTAAAACAAGTAATAATAACAAAGTTAGCCTATATCATAGTAATGCTCAATATTGCTTATTTCAATGTAGTATATTTATTTAGTTAGAAACACAATATAACACAATAGAAAAGGTGTCAAATATTTACCTGGCATCATATTATTTTGATGGTTATTATTACCCATTCCCATGAGAGGCCTGTTTTCTGGTTCAGGTTTCCCCCACTTCGATGGGCGGTCTCGTCGTCCGGGGCGGTCTCCTCTGTCCCCACGGTCATTTCTGCCCCTATCATTACGATTGCCTCCCCGATCAAAGCGGTCATGGGACCTGGAGCGGCGGCGACCCGATCGATCTGAATATTCATAAGCCACAATTTACTTATGGAAAATTCCTACTTATTCCTAAGAGATGGAGATGGTATTTAGACACAGTAAATACCAGTAGGTACACTCTATATTGTAATTTGCTTAAAATGTCATGAATTATTTTAAAAGTTTTGCCTATATTACAAGTAATGTTATAAGTAATTGTCTGAGCAGGATTTTAGAACTAACCTCTATCGCGGTTGCGGTCACCTCTCCTGTCCCTATTTCCTTCCATGTGCTGTTTACCCTGCGACTCCGCTTGATCATGCTTCTGATGTGGCTGATCGGGCCCGTCAGTCAAAATTTGCACATCGTCATTTTTCAGCTCACCCTCGGGCAACACAGGCCCAATCAAAGGGCCCACAGGCGGTGCCGGGTTCACGGTGGTATTGATACCCAAATCAGACATCATGCACATTGGCGGCATCAAAGGCTGCATTGAAGCAGGCATCATATTGGGTGGCATCATGTACTGATTTTGCATTCCATAATCATTGCCCCAGTTATTCATGGTGGTCACTTAATTGCACAAGGATTAGTCAAATGTTTGGACGATAATTGGATAAAATCACGGGCCGGCAACGAAGAACAATAATTTGTGGATAAAATAAAATACCACAAACCAGTGCCACAAACATCCAACTTTGCTTGACATTGACAGTTGATTTAGTTGTCAGACGTCAGAGCGTAAGACAGAGACAGAGAGACTCAGTCGATCGTGAGCGCGTGTAAGTAGTAACAAACAAAAACTCGCACTAGGCTCTTTTTTTTTGTTCAATTCACCCATTTTGGGTAGGCAAAGGATTAAGGCCATACAGTCACGTCTTCAGTATTTTTATTAATAGTATTCTTTCTCTTCTTATATACTTCTACAACTACACTTACACTAAACTAAAAACTAACCTAACCTAACTCATTGAAATGCGAGGATGGTTCACATGGTTCACATTTTATTGCTCTCAAGGAAATTTTGAGCGGGAAATCGAACCGGATCAAATAGGAGCGCCTTTCTTTGTTTCTTACTTTTAATTCATTAGTTCTCCACTGCAGCACATTATTAAAATTATTCCACCACACAATCACAACAATGACCTCCAACTAATTTAGAAAATTAAGAAACGAAGCCCAGCCAACACGGTTCATTTCCCGCCAAAAACTCCTCGCACTAAGCACTCTGTGAAAGTTTTCATTTAAAAAAAAGTGATGTCTCAGTAGTCTTTTGCTGGTTTTGACGTTGACGTTTGGCTGGATGGCTAAAGCTAAGGCCGTAAATGACATTTATTTTAAAATGAAGCAACGTTTATAGAGAAGAAAAGAAAATGAAAGAAATAAATAAGAAGAAGTAAAAGAAATAGAAGAGAAACAGAGGATTTTTTTACATAGAAGAAGCACTTAACTTGACGAAAGAGCTGCTTTCCTATCAAATGTCAAACTATTTGACGTCTTGAAAGAAGCCTATGTAAGAGGCTGATGAAAGAGGCCTATGAAAGAAGCCTGTGTAACTCTTAGAATTGTTCGCTCTGACTATGTACACAACAATAATTATTACATTCAATTACTGAATTGTATTGTTACGTAAATTGTATTATCACGTATGACGATTACACCGTATCAGTTTTATTGTCAAACGAGTTTTACTGCCGGCAAAGGAGAGTGCCGGCCACATTCCCAAACCTGAAAACTGAAGATCTATTTAAAATCAGTCCAGGCTGTATGGACTGCGGTTCCTTGCCTATTCTTCTGTCAAAAGGGGGACGAAGAAAGAAAAAAAAATGTATGTATGTATAGTAGTAAGTATAGTTTGTTAAAGCTCAGTGCTCAGAACAAAGACATCTTTGCCTCAGAATAGCAAATAGATAATCTGTAGAGTAGAGAGTTTTGGGCGGGGAAATGAGCCGGTCAAAATGGGCCTCGTTTCTTAATTTTCTAAATTAGTTTTTCGTGGTCATTGTTGTGATTGTGTGGTGGAATAATCTTAATAATGTGCTGCACAGAGGACAACTAATGACGTAAAAGTGAGAAACAAAGTAAGGCGCTCCTATATGATCCGGCTCGATGTTCCCGCTCAAAATTACATTGAGAGCATTGAAATGCGAACCATCCTCGCATTTCAATGAGTTAAGTTAGGTTAGTTAGTAGTTTAGTGTTAGTGTAGTTGTAAAAGAAGAAGAATGCTAATGAAAAGGATAAAAAAATAAAATAAAGATACTGAAGACGTGGCTGTATAGACTTGATCCTTTGCCTACCCAGAATGGGTAAATTGAACAAAAAAAAAAACTGTAGAGAAAAATTATTTGTTGATTTTGTTTCGTTGAGAGCATTGAAATGCGAACCATCCTCGCATTTCAATGAGTTAGGTTAGTTAGGTAGTAGTTTAATGTTAGTGTAGTTGTGTAAGTACATAAGAAGAAGATCCTGAAGAAAAGAATGAACAATGAAATGATACTGAAGACGTGGCTGTATGGACTTGATCCTTTGCCTACCCAGAATGGGTGAATTGAATAAAAAAAAAATTGATGATTTTGATTTAGGGATGTCGAAAGTGAAAAAAATATCGATATATCGATACATCGATATTTAAAAAAAAAATCTATATTGGCATTGATATATCGCGGAAAAAATATCGACATGTCGATATATCGGCAAAATTAAAAAAAAATATTGTGGTTTTAAAATAATAGTGTATTTAGCTTAGCCTAGCGCAATAATATCAATAGTAATTTTTATGCAAAATGTAAATTATTTTAATGTACAAATATCTAAATAGAAACAAAGGTATTTTATAGTTATTCTTTTTATTAGACAAAATAGCATACATATCAGACACAAAAAAAGCGATCTTCTAACTTTAGAATTGGTGGCCGGCGTCGGCTGTGGAGGCACTTCCAAGCCAAGATCCATAAATAAAATAAAAATATCGTTTTTGATACAATTTTCGATAATGGATATTTTATATCGATATATCGATTTATCGGTTAACAATATATCGGCAAAAAATATCGGTTTATCGAATTCAAAATATCGAATATATCGATGTATCGATATTTTTTCAACAAGCCTATTTTGATTGTGTTTGGTGTTTGCTAAAATGTGGTAAGTGCTTTTGATAACTTGCAAATTACTTTCCCAAGAATCCATTGAACTCCACGAAATAGTTTGCAAAGCTATCCAAAATTAGTATACATAACTTGTGGTGTGGTGTAGGAATCTTTTTTCACGTTTGATTTGCGATTTCATTTTTTAGCTCTGAAACTGTGGCAAAACAGTTTGAAAAGACAACAGAAGTGCTGCCGCTGTCTACTTATGGCTTATCAACCGTCGCAGAGTTCCGTAGAGCAGAGGCGGACCTACATCAGTTGGAATGGTTGAAGAAGGCAGGTCTATCCAACGAAGAGTTGAAGTTGTATCAGGAGAATGAAACAGGGCTTCTAGACCAGCGTAGTAAGATAGAGTCTAGTGTTCTAAAGAGCAAGCTTGAAACAATATACAGGAAGATAAATGCTTACCAAACTGGTCCTGGATGGTAAGAGTATTTTATTATAAATATCTATAATTTTATAAATAGCTAAGCTACTCTCGGCAGGGTTTTGTAATAATATACAGGGTGCTACCTTAATTAAATCTTAGTTAGCTAATTTTTTTTACTAAGAAATCAACAGCTTTACAATAATTCTTAACTTTAGCACGCTCTACAGCCCAAACGGTTGAACAGAAAGGGGCAAATATTAAAATAATGACACACACATGACCTTATACGTTTCCACTGCTGATTTGTACAAGATAAGTCAAATAGACATGCGCTTTCGGACAGCAGCATTTTATTATTTTTTATTTTATTATTACAACAAAATCCACAGCTCTCAAAAATACAGTTTTACATGTTTCTGCATGCCACCCTGGCAACACTGTGGTATTTTATTTAGTTGTAATATAGGCTAGCTATCAACAAAAATGTATTACCTGACACACTGGTGACCACACTGCCAAACTAAACTGCATTTAAAGATTTCACAATGTAATTTGTCTTACCCAAGATGTAATCCAGCTGATAGTTGAAAAAAAACCCTGTTGTGGACTGTGTTTAAAAACTATTATAGGTTGTATTGACTAAATTGCCTTGACACACAACCAAAACTTCAAAAATTCACAAAAAATTATCTAAAAAAAAGTTTAAAAATATAAATGTTTCCTTTCAGTAAAATTAGCTAACTAAAGAATTTAGGGTAGTTGGGGAACTACCCATACCCATAGATTTTTCCATCCTGTATAAATACTAAACCACATTTTCAGTTCCAAGAAATGGGCAGAAACATTAACTATTTCAAAACCAGAGAGCACAGGCAAACACCTACAGAAATCACTAACATTCTACCCAGAAGGACACCCTATGAATGAGCTAAAAGAGTTAGAAGAAAGTTTGTTTGGTCATTTGAAAGATGCCGATACCCTACCAATAACAAAACGCAGGAAAATTATGAGAAGATTAGAGAGAAAAAAGGAAAGGATTCTAGCTCAAGAAAATCATATTGAATTTGAAGAAAATTCTGAGATTGCAACAGTTAACAGACCAGGCAGCTTGTGGGATGTAAAAGAAGTTGCTTCTAGACCAAAGCATGATACACCAGTCAGGCCTATGGTAGAAGAAAAACGTTTGATAGGACCGAGGGTCCCCATTTTGTACACAATAAAAGACAATAAAATAATGAGATTAGAACCACTGAGTCAAGGGCAGAATGTACATGAAAATGAATATAGAGCTGTTGATATTGTAGTTCCTGTAAATCCAGCTGAGAAACAATTGCTAGAAGGAACAAAGATGGCCCTTGATGACATAAAGAAAATAGATAAATTCAAAAATTATGAACCAGGACTACCGTCAAAGGTATTTTTGCAATTCAAAGGGGATTGAAACTTTTTTATGGAAGCTGGCGCACAATTAGTGATCATATTACTTTCATTGTGCACCGCGATTTCCAAAAAATAATCAAAATGGCGGCGGGGTCGATATGCCAGAAGTTCCAATTCCCTTTACTTACATCAAGCTTATTGCTGTTGCTACCACAAGTGTCAATAGGAACATCACCACAAATAATTATTGGTAAAAGTGAGAAAATATACCTACTCATCCCAACAGAATGTATGTAATTATAGTCCGTGCCATTTAATAGTGCATAAAAAGTCATTGATCCGTCACCCATGTACCACTGCACGCCAGTATGCGAAGCGCGGCGACCCATACTATAAGCCGTAGCGATACGAATCTGTGTAACAAATGAACCTCGGTATGGGTCGACCTTGAAACCAAAAATCAAAAGTCGTAATAATCGCTAGTTAGAAACACGAATTATATGTGTCACAAGGTTTAGCTGTCAAGGTGAACGACCTTTTATGCACGTTTATCTGGCATGTACTATAATTTCAAATTTTTTCTTTATTGCCCATTCCAGAAACACTTCACAAAGCAGTTGCTGCTTGTATGCTTTGCAACAAACAATAAAAGTAGTCTGATAGAAACTGCTTTTTAGAGATAAGACTGTCTTTGTGTAATTGCATGTGCATGCAATAAAGCGTTTATGCCCAGAATGCCATTAATTCATAACTTAAGAGCTGCGCCTTGTCGGTGGAGCAATTTCAACTCTTCTCTGGACTCTGCCAGCACCTTCAACTCCCTATACGTCATGACATCGACATCAGCTTTCTCCTTTAACTACTGTGTGTATGTTTTTAGTCTTCCTCTTCTTCTTCCATTTTTCCCTCCAGTATTGTTTTTATAAGTGTGTGTATGACATATAAGGTGTCCAACTCTTTTACCCCCACCTGTTCTCAATCATCTGTATTAGCACGGGGTCTCATAACGAAGAATTTTTTTTTTATTTTAAAAATTTTCACTAGATGGCGACACATGTATCATCTGGTTATTGATGTTGTTTATAAACTTAAAATAACAAGGAAATAGGCCCTTAAAATATCAAAACAAAATTTTTACAGACCTTAAAATACAGTAAACAAAATATTATGTAAAATTTTCTACAATTTTAATTTAATGAATCATCTCTAGTACCTCTGACGGAATTAAACCACATTGCAGACAAGATATTTGGCGAGAAAAGCAGGTGTATAGATGGCGCAGGTGTTTTGCTAGTTGTGTAATTTCACCCTAGAACCTAGAACGCACCTATTGCATAAATCAATTGATATTTTCGCTTAAGTGTTTGGTAGTCGGCGTAGCGCAGCGCGCAGCCGACAGTTATTTATTAAGAGACATAAATCTGATAAAAGCCGATTCGAAATCTCCGTCATTTTCAAAAGTGTGCTTGATGTACTTTTCAATAACTTTTTTACAACCCTCTGATGCCTGTGCGTTCCATATTTTTTTACAACTTACCTAATTCATTTAATATTTTTGTTCATTGTAATAAGTACCTAGGAACTTAACCCTGTGCCCGCGCGCCTTCTGAAGCACACTTAAAATTTTCAATTTAATGTATAGTGGCCAGTAGGCATGGAAATGATTGCTACTTTTAATTCATTTTCATTTCATGAAATGATGATTTTTTTTCATATGAAATCACATGTGAAATTTCATTGACAATGATTTTTTTTCGCAGTGTCATAATGTAACACTTTTTGCTATGTGCTACTTATAATTAAATATGAATTATTGTGAACGGTTGCTAATTTGCTACTAATATGAAATGTCATATTTAGGTTGTCACGAAAAATCATGGCAAACGAATCTAAAACTTTATGTTTATAGGTTTAAAGTTCTTAAAATGCCCACCTAGTATCGATCGTCACCTATGATCGCATAACTAGTGTGTTTGTCTTTTTCTAACATGCACCTAGGGCAAATCATTCCTACTCGCTCGCTCGCGACTCGCTCTGCTACATGCAGTCATCAATGAATGAAATGAAATGAGCATGATCTATGATTTCGCAGAGTGCGATTTGTAGCAGCCTATATGAAAAAAAATAGCAGGTGTGAACAATGAAATTCATTTCATATGATTTTTCATCTGCTATACATGAAATCGTCCATGCCTAGTGGCCAGCACATCAGATTAATAATTTCTGTTCTGATCTATACTCGATTACAACTGCATAAGTGCTGCAGTATTTTACTTGACGTGCTGTCTTCTGTATACTAAGTAGGTAGGTAAGTAATATGGCCCGCATTTGTTGCATGAAAAGAAACAGTTATTATTTTTGTCAGTTGTTTTTTTTTTTTCTTTGCGCTGTCTTGTGTGTTGTGCCCAATAAATGTTTTCTATTTCTATTATTTGAGTACCTACAGCCTACACTCAACGCTCGTAGGATTGAAATAACAATAGAAAAAAATACATTGCATGGTAGTGTCCGTAAATGTACTCAAATAATTGCATTCCTTAACCAAATAACCGAAAAAACTGTCTTAAAAATGTTGATTATATTACAGTTGGTAGCACGTCAAGTTATACATTGGAACCATGAAAATAGCTTTTATTACGTAAGAAATAGAGGCGGTCTCAACACCATTAAGTAAAGAGTCTGGCTTGCGACTGTGTTTCTTTCTCTAAAAACAACTCTCGCTCGTAGGTACTTAAATCATAAACTGCAGGATTATTCAGGATATTATCCGTCTCGCTTGCACATCAGTTCTCTCACTCATAACACAGATATTATAATGCTCATAATAAACTGAAATCCTTCTAACCAGACTAGAGGCCCTTAACATTTTAAAATAGGCTTTAGTCCCCAAGGAAATGGGTTGAATATTGCATAATAAGCCAATAGCGATAAGGGCTAAAACTTGCATGTTGCAGTAGATTCATATTTTCGCCCAAATCCTTCGACGTCGTCGTAGCGCAGCGCATAGGAAGCAATGGTATAAGTCGACTGTTCAAGACTTCGTAGATTCTATTTTTGTTTTGACAAGCTCGAACAGTGAATATGCTCGAAGTGTTTTTTTTTTACTTTTCCTATTAATTTCATTAATGCTTACCTAATTCATATTCATAATGATTATGTAGTAAATATATTGTTTTTGTTCAATGTAATAGATTTTGTATCTTTTTTTCTATCCCGTAGATAGCTAGACAGCGCCATCTTTTGAAAAATATGACAGTACTAGGTGAGAGTTAGTTTGCTAACAAAGCATCCAACAACTTGCTATTATAAGCACGTCCGAGAGTAATATAGGGGCGCAGAATTGCTAGCTAGCTAGCGCCATCTTTGGATGAATATAGCAGTACGATTTTGCCCGTACGGCCCCGCGAGTTACGGCGGCCCGCTTTTTGATATGGGTGATGAGGCATCTGTACTCATGTATTATAATATCTGTGGTATTAGTAAGCATCTCTTCCATCATTTCAATTGCTCCATATTCGGGATTTCTTTGTGTGGTGGTTTCCCACTTGCCTTCCACACCGCAGTAAAATGCTAAAGGGTTTGCTTACTGTGTCCAGTCAGAAGCCCTACCAGAAAACTTTTCTTCGGTCTTCTTCCAGTACTAGCACGACTGCTGCCCCGCACTAGGGGGAGTGCTTATTTAATGGCTGCACTCACTCGCCATGTCACAAAGTCGTCATTGAACGTTTTCGGCTTTTTATAAGCGAGCCCAACTCCGTGGACCCACCACCGCATCCTGTTAACCCTGCCACTGATCGGTCGGGGACTGCTTATTCTAAATATTCGCAGCTAACCACCATATCTGGTGGCCGTTGACTATCCGCCACCTGTGACCCCGTAGGTAAACTACAACTAAGCCCCAACTATGCTAAGTCCAGAATGTCAACTTCTCAAAATAAAATTATAAAATATTGAAAGTTGTGAATGCTATGAATGATATAAATATAAAAATGATAAATCTAAGTAATAAAAAAATAAAAAGAAGTAAATGGTACAATCCTTAGCGGACGGCCGTGATAGCCCAATTCGGTCGCAACAGTAACCGCATTCAACCCAATGAAGAGAACAGATAAAACAGCTAACTTTACAGTACAAAATATCTATATTTACCTTAAGAATACGTATATACAAGGTGGTTATGAAGTTGTGTAAAATGTAGGTAGCCTACAGCTCAGCCCCAACTATGCAAGTTCAGAATGCCAACTCAAAATAAAATATTGAAAGTTGTGAATGCTATAAATAATAAAAATAACTAAAAAAGGATAAATCTATCTTTTCCAGGTGCTGTATTTGAAGAACATAGCACCTAGTGTGACTCGGGAGCACCTGTCCCTGCTATTCAACCAGTTTGTACTGGAGAATGGAGGCCCCATCGACGTCAGGCTCATGGCGGGCCGCATGAGAGGCCAGGCTTTCGTTTCTTTCCAAAGTATGTTTGAACTTTTTAATACTGAACCAGTTGAGTCTACTTGACAAGATGTAATCTATTCTTTGGCGAACTTAGTTTTTGCCAAAGAAATGCAAAATATGTTTGCAAGTCACAATGATGCTTAATTTTCTTAATTTTGTCAGTGATAAACATCACTGTAGAAAAACTTGCATTTAGTCTAAGAGTCCTGCTTGTTTAGAAGAGTAGGTATTTCATGATTTGATTCACTCTGCGACTAAGCATTTTTGACTTCTTGAGTTAATCCATATCAATACTAATATTATAAATGCGAAAGTGTGTCTGTCTGTCTGTTACCTCTTGACGCTTAAACCACTGAACCGATTGAGATGAAATTTGGTATGGAGACGATGTATGTTGTCCACATAACATTAATTTATGGTCCATCTAATTTATCTATACAGATTGTATATGAAAAGAAAAATAGTTTGTTGTCTAGTCTCCCTTAGTTTTGACTCCTAATGGAATACGATTCCGTGCTCGATTATCCTAAAATAAAACAAAATTAATTTCTATAATCCTCATTTATTTCATATTACAGGCGAAAACCTAGCCATACAGGCACTAGAAGAAGTAAATGGTACAATCCTTAGCGGCCGGCCGGTGATAGCCCAATTCGGTCGCAACAGTAACCGCATACAACCCAACGAAGAGAACAGATAAAACAGCTAACGTTACAGTACAAAATATCTATATTTACCTTAAGAATACTTATATACAAGGTGGTTATGAAGTTGTGTAAAATGTTAAAAATCAATAGTTATAATCTATATACATTTGATTTATATTTGAAAAAGGCCAAAAATCTTAAAAATTTCCCTTTTAACTTATTGTAGCCGCCTAATTATGTACCGTCAAGATATTTCACAACTTTATATTCAACCTGTATTTGACTTATTTAAATTTTAATCTTACAATCTGTAAATAAAATGTATACCTTATTTAATATATTCCATTCTACAATCTATATGCTGTATTTAATCATGTTTGCCTAAATCTATCCCCAATACACCAGTTATAACAAAAACATTATTATTAAGATCAGAGTTCACCAATTTTTAAACAGCCGGAATTCGTAAGTTGACGGTTTATTAGACATCACTGAATAAGTACTAGTACTCCGTACAGAAGTTTGACTTTGCAATAAAATTCAAAGAAATGTCTACTCAATGTTGTCAACAATATGGTATAATTCAGTTCGCCTCAGACTCGAGCACATTTTCATGTAGACACCTACAGAAATACATTGCAAGATAATTTCATTCTTATAACTCTGGAATATGATTCATAATACACTAAACTTATTCAGTGACGTACTATCACGCTACGCGATAGGGTTGACTGCCAAAAGAAGCTACTTACGCCATCTAGCGGATCTTTCTAGGACTTTATTCATGCTCGTCCAACCAGCAACCTAGTGTCGCGCACCGCCGGTGAATAAAACGCGGGAGCGTGTCGCTGCCGGCTAGCGATACCCAACTTGTTTAGCCCCTTACCAAGTTGTCGCCACGCGTAGGTACGCTTTTGCTACCTACGCGGGAAGTTACACAGGCCTGACCAAATGCTAAACAAGTTGTTTATAATAAATATGTGTTGATAAACTCGACCCTAAATATTTTCGGGACAGAAATGGAATTTTATTATGTTCTACTTACAAAGGTTATTGCTCTTAGAATAACGGACTGTAGTAAAATCATACTTAACTCTATTTGCAATATGAAAATCGTCTAGGAATCTAAAAAATTATTAGTGTCCATTCCATATCACATAGTTTATATTACTCTCGCAAAGGTCTTTGTCACCAAAACACATCAATTTTATGTCTCGTTGTCGAGTTCAGATTTCAATAAGCTTACTAAAAGTAACGAAATTTACTCACAGCTGTAGTGGAGATGCAGCCTTAACCATCGCTTACTCCAACTTACTTGCCAGAATAACTGACAAATTGTAATGAATACATCCCTCGCTACGCGTCCTCGTACTAATCTAGTTATAACACAGCTTAAAGCAGTTGTCCGACCGGCAACGATGAGCGAGTTGCGAGTATAGCTAGAAACAAGATGGCGATTGTCGCTGGGCTATAAGCGAGTGTTCTTGTGCGACCGACAATTTGAATTTGGAATAGAAATTGACCGCTAGTTGATCGCCAAGCGAGCATCGCTGAGCGAGTGTTATCTTTGAAAGCTCTGTCGCTCAGCGACAAACTAGTTCAGCGAGTTGTCGCCGGCAGTTCGAACAGTCAGCGATCAACTATTAATGTATGCACCTCTTGTTTACACGGAATGTATATCTATCTATTGTATATATGTATGTGTTGTATATCTATTGTATGTATGTATGTGTCTATTTTCTTGAGCGAGTAAAGGTCGTGGCACACTATACCGGCACCGCCTCAACCCAGCAATTAACTTGCCATTCAAATAAGAGTATTAAGTTTTGAGTCGTAAATTACAATATATTTTGTAAATTCGAGGCTTCGTGCAGCTGCCGTGCTGTTGCGGAGCCGGTATAGTGGGCTATGACCTTAATCGCCGATAGTTCCTCGTTTACCCGTCCGTGGTGGGAGAACTGCCTAAACATAATAGAACTGCGTATGTTTTGGTGCCAAGACTTAGTCGCAGGCTCGCTACGCGCCTACAGACTGTAGAGGCGAGTGCCGTGAGGCCAGCGCTCACTGGACGTCCTTCGAGGAGGACTTGCGTCGCCGCTTGACGACGCGTTTCGGTGACAATCATTCGGACTCCTTCTTGGCCGGTGGCTCATCCGCTGAAATAAAACAATTTTCATCTTATTTATATATTGAGCTGCTTGTGGCGGCAGCGCTTTGGTAGTGATGATACCAAAAGTTAAGTAACCTACGGCGCGGTCGTGATTGGATGGGTGACCATTCCGACCATTTAAGTGACGTCCATGACAAGTCCACGACAAAATATTAGTCGTTAAGCCTAGTCAGAGGCTCTAGGGTGGCTTGATAACATCTGACATTAAGGTTTGTCACTTGCCTTACAGACACCCCTTCACCAATCCGCACTGAGCCCGCGTGGTGGAGTATGGCTCGTACCTTCTCATAGTTGAGGTAGAGGCCTTTTCCCAGCAGTGGGATCTATATAGGCTGACTTTACTTTTTTTACATCTTATTTATAGTCAGACAAGTTCGCCCGCGACCTTCCTGCGGTAACCCATAGGTGCGGGAAGCGAAGCACGCTAGACGTCAGCAGCTGGCATGTGATGTTGCGGGGGATGGATCTGCTTTTACAATCTCGTGTGATTGGCGCTTCCTTGCACTTCATCGAGGTGCAAGGAGGATCGCGCAAGAACTTGTCGGACTATACTAGCAAATCCCTGCGACTTAGCAGATGACAAATGACAGATTTTTAATACAAAAAGTTATCTCCAATTTTACCTTCTTAATGTAAAATTTGTTTGCGGACTAGCAAATGAGCAAGACAGGAAAAGATGGCGATTTCTTGTGTCGGCCAAAACGCACTTTACTTCAGAGGATTAAGTATAATTAAAGGCACGCTGTATACAATCGAACGCTACGGTCTCACACGCTCACGTTTGGACAGTTACTGCTGTAGATAAAAACGCAAAAATATCATCTACAAACGCTACAATAGTACACTCACGCTTGTTGCCTGCGGTGGCGGGTGCGCGGAGGCCGAGTGGCCGCAGAAGTGACGCCGGACGCTGGTGTATCTTATGAGACGTATGTAGCATAGTCATTGGCTTGATGTATGCCAATGAGACACTAATCCTCAAAAAGAAGTGCATTTAAAGGCAGAGAGAAAAATTATGTGGAAGATTCTGGGTCCAACTCTGACAAAATTGCAGCTGGAAGGAGGTTTTGATTCTAATCCTCAAATAATCTTTTAGTGGCGGAGAGGAAGATTATGAGGAAGATTCTCAGAGAAAAGATAGCAGCCGAAGGGTCCTGAAAACCAAGGAACCAAGGAGCCGGTTGCCAACCCTACATCTTGGATGAAGCCAAAGCCCAGAGTCTTCAGATGGGCCATTTAGAAAGAATGGAGGGAGGATTTCAACGGTAAACCAGCGTATCTCGGAAAACCTAGAAGCAGTCGTCCCGTCGGCCGGTCTAGATACAGCTGAAAAGACGCCCTCGTATCAGATCAAAAAAACTAAATTGCGATCTGGCAAGAGGTGGCGCAGCAAGACAGGAAAAAATTACATTTCCATGTGTCAAAGACCGAAGCACACTTTGGGTCTCTGACTCGCTACGCCAAAGGAGTGAGCATAGTCATAGGTATGTTGTATCAATCGAACGCAAGGTTTACGTTTAGGCGACTGCTGCTGCTGCTGTAGGTCAAAATATCACAGTATAGTACACTCACGCTTGTGCGCCTGAGGCGGGTGCGGGCGCGGCGGCCGGCCCGTAGTACGCGTGACCACCCGCGTACCCGCCCGTAGTACGCGTGACCACCCGCGTACCCGCCCGTAGTACGCGTGACCACCCGCGTACCCGCCCGTAGTACGCGTGACCACCCGCGTACCCGCCCGTAGTACGCGTGACCACCCGCGTACCCGCCCGTAGTACGCGTGACCACCCGCGTACCCGCCCGTAGTACGCGTGACCACCCGCGTACCCGCCCGTAGTACGCGTGACCACCCGCGTACCCGCCCGTAGTACGCGTGACCACCCGCGTACCCGCCCGTAGTACGCGTGACCACCCGCGTACCCGCCCGTAGTACGCGTGACCACCCGCGTACCCGCCCGTAGTACGCGTGACCACCCGCGTACCCGCCCGTAGTACGCGTGACCACCCGCGTACCCGCCCGTAGTACGCGTGACCACCCGCGTACCCGCCCGTAGTACGCGTGACCACCCGCGTACCCGCCCGTAGTACGCGTGACCACCCGCGTACCCGCCCGTAGTACGCGTGACCACCCGCGTACCCGCCCGTAGTACGCGTGACCACCCGCGTACCCGCCCGTAGTACGCGTGACCACCCGCGTACCCGCCCGTAGTACGCGTGACCACCCGCGTACCCGCCCGTAGTACGCGTGACCACCCGCGTACCCGCCCGTAGTACGCGTGACCACCCGCGTACCCGCCCGTAGTACGCGTGACCACCCGCGTACCCGCCCGTAGTACGCGTGACCACCCGCGTACCCGCCCGTAGTACGCGTGACCACCCGCGTACCCGCCCGTAGTACGCGTGACCACCCGCGTACCCGCCCGTAGTACGCGTGACCACCCGCGTACCCGCCCGTAGTACGCGTGACCACCCGCGTACCCGCCCGTAGTACGCGTGACCACCCGCGTACCCGCCCGTAGTACGCGTGACCACCCGCGTACCCGCCCGTAGTACGCGTGACCACCCGCGTACCCGCCCGTAGTACGCGTGACCACCCGCGTACCCGCCCGTAGTACGCGTGACCACCCGCGTACCCGCCCGTAGTACGCGTGACCACCCGCGTACCCGCCCGTAGTACGCGTGACCACCCGCGTACCCGCCCGTAGTACGCGTGACCACCCGCGTACCCGCCCGTAGTACGCGTGACCACCCGCGTACCCGCCCGTAGTACGCGTGACCACCCGCGTACCCGTCCGTAGTACGCGTGACCACCCGCGTACCCGCCCGTAGTAGTACGCCCGGGAAGCCCGAGTAGTCGCAGTGGCGACAAAGGACGCTGGGATACGCTGTATGTAGCATAGTCATAGGCTTAATGTATGTCAATGAGACACTAAGCCTCAAGGAACAAGTGCTTTTAGAGGCGAAGAAGCCTAATCCAACACAGAGAGAAGATGGCAGCTAGAGGGTCCTTATATACCAAGAAATCAAGGAGCCGATTGCCGAACCAAATATCTCGGGAGAAGGAAAAGCCTATTCTCCGTAGGACGTGCCATCTAGAAAGAACGGGGAAGGATCGCAACGCCAAAGCATCATATCTTTGGTTACTTTGTGGCCCGAGGCCGGGCCCGATAACGGTGGAAGGACTCCATCTCGTCAGATCAAAAGGAGCTTCATGTTGTTGACTAACAAGACTGCGCCGCGTCTAGACAGAACAAGATGGTGTTCTCTTGTGTCGAAGGCTAAGACACTCTGGGTCGCTGCGCTAGAGGAGTTAGTACGAGTAAAGTCATGGGTACGCTGTATCAATCGAACGCAACGCTCCCGTTTAGGCGATTGCTGCTGCTGCTGTGGATAAAAATGCAAAAACATCACAGTATAGTACACTCACGCTTGTGCGCCTGCGGCGGGTGCGGGCGCGGCGCGTAGTGGTCGGGGTGCGCGGGGTGCGCGGGGTGCGCGGGCGGCGCGGGGGCGGCGGCCGGCGCGTAGTACGCGTGCCCGCCCGCGTACCCGCCCGGGAAGCCCGAGTAGCCGTAGTAGCGACCGCCGTATGCTGCTCCGTAACCACCTGCTTATTACACACGGAGGTACTTATTACACTATATGGCCCTCTAAGCAGGATCCTGTTTTTATAATAATAATGTCCTCCTAGCTGAATTTCGACTTTCTTAACAGAGATTCGACAACTGCGCGGGATATATTATAGCGCACAAGTGTGTGCGCAATGCTCAGGTGCACTCACATAATTCAGTGAGACGGCAGTCCGATATGACCGTAGAGAGAACAGGCGCAGAACCGACGCCCCTTGTTAACACCACCAACTTGGAGCTGTGTCTGAGTTATTTCAAGACAGAAAAACCCAACACTCTCGGCCCGATTTATAATAGGAAAACATTTGACCGCAATTTCACCTGATGGTAAGCGACGATGCGGCCGAGGATGGATCACGTCTGATTAGTATAACAACCTAATTGCTCTTCTTTAAGGAATCCAGGAGCTCTATTTTTGAATTACTCGCATGCTGATTTCTACTGATTTTTGTTCGTCATCTAAAACTAAATTTTTAAACCCCTCGACGAACTGCTTGGAACCGCAACGAGCCCGATCGTCACAGCAGGTGAGCGATAGAACTAGTCTAAATTTATGTGTTGGTGTGTCAATTTTTGAGTCTATCATAAAACGAAATACAAGATACGAGTCATGCGACTTGGTAGACGAATCAAAATTAAGTCGCATTCGCCAATAGAATATCATACGAGTGAATTCAAAAATAGGGTTGCAGATCATAGTGTTTAGGAAACACTTCAGCCGATAAAGAGTTCCACTCTATTAGCCGTACGTAAGCAAGAGGAACGTAGATTTAAAACGTTTGGTGCGTATTAGTGGTATGTCAACGACTCTACTCCTTATTATAAAAACATCATAATGTAGATAGTGTATGGTGACAGTTCTAAGTGTCATTGAAAAGGAGATGCCAAATTGTATGGAGGCTAGGCCCAGGACCTGTACACCCCAAGATAGGCTAATAAACCTAGAACACTGTGTTGTTATTATCATCAAATTTAATGATTCATTTGTTTAATGATTAAAAAAAATAACTAACAAGATGACAATTTGATAACTGCTGTCAGATTTGCACTTTTGACAATAGGTATAAAATCGCTGATCTCAGTTCAGAGTTATACTTTTAGTATTAACAAAAAACAAATACATAACAAGAAAATGTGTCAATCAAATATTGAATAATGCTTGGATAATCCATCTAAGCAATGCGAATAAATAATAGTCCAATAGGTCAGTTGCCTAGTTATGTCAAAGTAACACATGAAATCTGACAGCGACCAAGTACAGATGGATAACTCCGCAATATCATTTAAATGAATAGCGACTCTTTCTGCGACACAATAAGGCACAAATCAGCTCGCGGCAGCCTACAGATATAGTCCCCTAGACGTAGCATTAAATATCAAATAAAAAATGGCCACAAATTCGTAATATACATCATATAGAAATGTTTATTACTGAGCCATTCCATTTCTTTTCGTCTAAACAGAATATTTGGTAATAGAATTATGTCATTTGGGATATCATTAAATACTTGATGTTAAACTATTTAATGATATTAGTTATACATTGTCTTTGATTGTGACCTAATTTTAGTTTACTGGTAAGAGTCTAACAAGTGCGTGCGCGACCTTTCTGAAACGAAAGACGTCCGGGGCGAGCCACGCTAGAAGTCAGCGGGGACAGGTGATATTGCGGGAATTGGAATTTCTTATGACAGTCGCGTGTGATTGGCGTTTCCTGTGCGGAAGGGTCGCGAATGAACTTGTCGGACTATACGAACTATGTGAAGTATGAAACTTACCAGGCGGTGGCGGGGCCCCGTGCGGGGGGGCGGGGTGTGGTGGCGCGCCGGCATTGGGCGGCATCATCATCGCTGGAATAACATCATATTATTACAAGACTGCCAAAAAATATATACAGGGTGTCCGGGTTTCGACTAGCGATAATTTAAGGGCGTTTTATTTATCACATTTTAGACATAATATTAATGAAATTTGTTTTTGACAAAAAAAATTCAGAAAAGTTGCATTTTTGGGTTTAGTTTTGTAATAGGTTTAAAAAACTATTTTACTGTTTAAAATTTTTGGTAAGATTTATAAAAAAAAATTTCGTCTATGATTGTTAATAATTTAGAATTGATCTTTATGCCACTTGATAGGCCATAGCGTTATCTTCCAAAATAATCATTTTCATAACTTTTAGGACGTACAGATCCATAAAAATAGCATTTTTTTTTAAATTAAAATGGCTGCCATTTCAAGAGAGGGGGAGTTAGACCCCCAACATGGGGGTTTTTTGTCGATAACATTTGATGATCTAAACAAGCCCATAAATGTACGCCAGTCGAAACCCGGACACGCTGTATATTGTTTTCTGGGTTCATGCATGTATATACGTTTCTTTATTCCACCATAACTTATAAACCTAAGTCGATTTAGATGTGTGTTGTATCGTTAGAATCCTTTCACCATACTGGGTGACATGGGATACCCAAAACGTTAAAATTGAAATAATAACAATGGCAAAATGTCAAGTATTAGTTCATCATTCTAAATGAGCAGTTTCCCTGGGCTATTAAGTTAAGTCGTCAAGAGGTGACGCCAGAAGTCTTTGGGAATATGTGGACACGGCCGCACGTCATGATAATCA
Source organism: Pyrausta nigrata (assembly GCA_949316185.1). NCBI lineage: Eukaryota > Metazoa > Arthropoda > Insecta > Lepidoptera > Crambidae > Pyrausta > Pyrausta nigrata. The sequence continues at coordinate 4,873,434 of OX438955.1, read as the reverse complement.
ACTTGGACCTTGAGACTGCCTCTATACCCTACGTAATAAAAGCTGTTTTTGTAGTGAAACCTGACGTGCTCATCATCATCATCCTAGCGTTATCCCGGTTGTGCACTCACACGCGAGGGCCCAGGGTCCGCTGACCATGACCCAGTATAGAGCAGATCAGGTTATTACAGTGGAGCGACTGCCATCTGGCCTCCGTAACCCTGTTAACAGGGGAGCCCGACCAGTTTGGATCATGGTTACACATTCAGTTGCCTGAATGTGCAGGTTTCCTCACGATGTTTTCCCTCACCGTAAGAGCATCGGTTAGTGGAACAATTAATGTACATAACTCAGAAAAAGTAATTGGTACATGGCGGCACGTGGGATCGAACCCCGCATGAGAGACTATCCGCTAGCCACTGCGCCGACGTTCTTCTGTCGTGCTGCCACCTGTAAATTATTCCTGAAGACTTCTAGCGCCACCTACAGAATGAGTAATAATGTCCTCCTAGCCGAATTTCGACTACAGCGGCCAATCTCAACAGAGATTAGCCAACTACGCGAGATATATTATACAGGGTGTTGTTTTGGTCAGCGACGGCCGACTCAGAGATGATGGTATGAGTTATGCTTATTCAAAAAAAATGTTTCCTTCAATTAATATCAAAGTTTTTTAAAAGAAAATGTCTTCACAACATGTCTAAATTTTTTCACAACTAATGGGGACACGCGCGTAGCTACGAAATGCTACGTTACGCTTAATAAGAGCGAGCGGCGCGGCCGTCCGATAGGTTTTTCGGCTCGCCCGCTATTATCGCAATTATGAATTGGTTTTGTGAGATTTCCCATGGAAAAAAAAGTTTTTTTTTTGCATCAATATCGTTTGTACAACCACCACTGTGTCGCTCGTCGCTGACCAAAACAACACCCTGTAGTGCAAAGTGTTCGCTCAATACACAGGTGCCCTCTCTGTTCCTTCACTGTCACAATTCGGTGAGACGGCAGTCCGACATAACCGTAGAGAGATCAGGCGCAGGTCCGACGGCTTAACTAGCTTTGTATAAGTAAGAACATACTGGAACTCCTCATTGCAAGATATTTCCTGTAGTATATTATCTTGGTACTCACGGTGGTGCGGCGGGGACGTGACGTGTGCGGGGTGCGGGGGGTGCGCGGGGTGCGCGGGCGGGGGCGGGGCCTCCTTGCTATCCGCTCGCTCCTGCTTCACTTCACCGTTACTGGCTGTGGACAAACATGTTGTTTTATCCATATTGAAATTGCATAAGGTGGACTCTGCGTTTTTTGATGACATGCGGTAGACAACGCGTCTTACTCCGGTACGGAGGACTACGGTGGACACAGCGTCCTACAGTAGACACAGCATCCGACAGTGGACTCGACGTTATTTGGTGTTCTACGGTGGACACGGCGTCCTACAGTGGACTCGGCGTCCTATAGTGGACACAGCGTCCTATATTGGACAAAGCGGCCTACAGTGCACTCGATGTTATTTGGCGTTCTACGGTGGTCACGACGTTCTTCAGTGGATTATAGTGGACTACGGCAGACACGAAATCCAACGGTGGACACCACAATCTAAGGTGACACGGCGTCCTACAGTAGACTATGGTGGACACGGCGTCCTAAGGTGCACACAGCGACTTATAGACACGGCGTCCTACAGCGGACACAGCGACTTATGGACACTGCGTCTTACTGGGGACACCACGTCCTACGGTGGACACAGCGTCCTATGGTGGACTACGGTGGCCACTGCGTCCCCTGCTTGTGCACTTGTCAGTCCCTCACCGTCCTCCGGCGCGTGGTCGGGCTCCTTCTTGGGCTCGTCGGGCTTCAGCTCCGCGGCGAGCCCGTCCGGCTTGACCTCCGTGGTGGACACCGCATCCACCTGCGTGGGGCCGTTGGCGCCGCTCGCCTCCGTCTTGATGGGGGTCGGTTCTTGTTCCACTGGCTGTGGATGACAATTGTATAGTTTTTGAATATCTTTTTAACTTTCTCTCTTATTTATATAAGTTTAAATAAGGAACCAAAAGTCAAACACGGGAAGGATTTGAACCCAAGCAAGACCTTTGGCTTTTCAGGGCAACGCTCTTACTAACTGAGCTACCGTGCAGTCCATCCACCCTTGCGAAATTCTTAATCTCTTCTGAAAACGTGACGCAATGACGTCAAGTGTTAGACCAAGAGTAACGGACCAAGAGTCCGAACGCGAGTAGTAATAGCAAGGTACAAATCCTTCCCGTGTCAGGCCCCGCGTAGGTAGCAAAAACGGACCGGCGCGCGGCGACCCCCTGGAAGGGGCTAATCCAGTTGGGTGACGCGAGCGAGCAACGAGACGCCCGCGCGTTTTATTCACCGGCGGCGCACGGGACTATGTGTTGTTGATTACGTTGTTGGCTGGACGAGCATGAATAAAGTGCTAGTAACGTGCGCTAGATGGCGTTAGTAGCTTATTGTGGCAGTCAACCCTATCGCGTCGCATGATAGTACGTCACTGAATAGGTTTAGTGTATTATGATTCTTAATTTAAAGCTGTACGTAGTGCTAGTACTTATTCTGTAGACAAACTATACTTTTAGTTACCTCGTCCTTCCTCTCGGCACTGACTGGTGTGGGGTGTGCTGTGGGTGGCGCGGGGTGCGGGGTGGCGGGGGCGACTCCACGCCGCATCTGTTCCAACGCGCGGTCCACCATGCGAGAGAACGTCTCTTCGTCTACGGCAGGCTTGCAGTGCTGTGGAGTGGTGGTTTGCTAAGTTACAGTCAAACGAATTAATATATAATACGCTGGTAATTTTCTTTTTTGCTTCTGGTGATTTTGGCAGCCTATAGTGTAAGGCGAGCTTGAAAAGTGTCAAGACTCATGCCATGAGGACTGATTTCCAACAAACCGTGACTAAAGTTTGGACGAAATCATGTGATGAAAAATAGCATTACTCAATTTGATGCTTCAAATTTTTTAGTCTGTTTTCGATTCTTTAGCAGAGAAACCGGCAGAATGAACTTAAATTGTCTCTTATCGGAAATCAGGCCCACAATTACGTTCGGGAAATCACTTTATTATGTCTATGACTTTGAAATCAATTTCTGAGTATTTTTATAAAGCCGCTTTTCAATTTTTAAGTCGCGAGTGCCAAAAAAAATTATGTAGAATGTTTTTTTCCATACTACCGTAACTAAGAAAATAAACGTTTTTGTCACTTCGTGTAAAATGTTGAATATTTATTTTATTTATTTTTTATTGCGCAAACAAAGAAGTACAGATTGCGGACTGAATGCCATAAGGCTTCCCCTATGTTAGTTAGAAGGTATTGGCACTTCATCCTCGATATATTTTATACCTTTTTCAACTCCTCCTGGAAGACTTCGCTGCTCTCGACGAACTTGCGCTTCTTTGCCTCAAACTTCTCCTCGATCTGCTGCAGCTCATCCTCCAACTTCTTCTGGTGCATCGTTAGCGACTGAACTTGTTTCTTCAATATCTGGGAAAACGAGGAATAATACACTTCTAGACACATCCATTGGCCCACCTTGTATTTTCAGTTTCGTTTGGTCCTAGCTAAAATTGTATATTAGGTCGAACAAAAAGTTTTTATGCAGTTTTGAACCTGGCACATTCACAATTTCATTTAATAGTCTTTTTTTGGATTTCGAACACAGAATTTAAAGAAACAAAAGACAATTTGAAGCCTGTTTGTTGATATCAAACAATCGAATACTAAGAAAACTTGGTTTTATTGGTTTACTTGGATATAATTCTTAAAAAGTGATTGATATCTTTGGTTTTGCAACAAACATTACTTATTCTTAACATTAAGGTGAGGTTCTATCAATAATCTATGGATACTTAACCTGAAGTCGCCGCCCAAGCTGTGGCACTTATTCAGGCCGGACACAGCCAAAGAAACGTGAGTGCTCAACTTAATTTAAGTCATGGCAAGGAAGAAAGTCTACCGACGTAAGGGAGAGCGTTTCGCACAATGCTGCTTTGAAGAGAGGGTTGCTTATGGCGGTGGCTCATGGACTGTCTGGGGCGGTATATCCGCGAGCGGCAAAACTCAACTTGAGGTTGTTACAGAACCACGGCTGCCAACATTAAATGCTGAAAGGTACATTCGTGAGTGCTTAGAACCTCACGTGATACCATACGCGGACTATGTGGGCCCAAATTTCCTTTTTATGCATGATAATACAAGAGCCCATGCGGCCGGCATCGTCAGGGAATATCTTCGGGATGTGAACATCACAGTTATGGACTGGCCAGCCAGAAGCCCAGACATGAACCCCATTGAGCACATGTGGGACGAGCTAAAAATACGTGTTAGGGCTCGTCAGCCAGTTGCCCAGACGATGCAGGAGTTGAAAACTGCCATAGAAGAGGAATGGGTTATGATCCCTCAAAATTTCATAGAGCGGTTGATAAACTCTATGCCCAATCGTATGAGAGCTGTGGTAAATGCCCATGAGGCAACACGCGTTACTAAATTAAACCTTTATTTGATAAAACATGTTTTTTATTCAAAAATCAATTGCCTTTAACAAGGCGCATATCCAACTTGTTAGGCGTAGCTTAATGTCGTATGGTATTCTGAATTCAAATTTAAAACAATACGATCGAAAAAGATGGTAAAATGTATCAGATTTAAAACTGCATTAACAGTTTTTGTTTAATCTAGCAATCATATTTCGGTAGGGGTCATCGAAACCTTAACTCTAAGGTGGGCCAATAGATGTGTCCAGAAGTGTATATTTATTTTTAAGGCTCCTTTGGACGCGTTTTCGTACAAATTTTACTCGTGCACATACAAACGTTTCCAAGGACTATTATAGCGCTCATATTGGGTGCGAATAGAGTTGAAAATGGACCGTGGTCTACCAAGGCGTTAGGTAGCCTACCGGTAGAGTACAGTATATTATGGAAGACTACCGTTTCATACGGTAGATAACGTAGGTTTCAAATAAATTAAGTCAATCTTTAGCTTCAAATATCTCGGTGTAGTGACCATTTAGGGTACTATGTTACTTGACAATTTTTGTTCCTCTATGTATCTTCAATCCTTACATATTACTTTCAACGTGAGTCGCGATTAAAAAAAACGCTGGGGAAATAGCGTTGGGGTCGATATGTTACGGAGTTTCAATCTCCTTTACAATTAAGATAATTTTAATTCATTTTGGCATTGTGTATCAGAAAACTTATTAAGCTAAGTTACTTTTTTGTTCATTATGTATGAATCTATTGTTTTAGTGCAAATAAACAATAATAGTTATTTTGTTAAATTCATTTATTTATTTTCTCAGTGGAAGCAGTGTAAGTGAAGCGGAGCAGACTTTGAAATAAAATGTATGCACTTTTTACTCCCATTCTCCGCTCCAATGCAAACATTTGCCACTTTTCACTGCTCTTCTCCGCTCCACCCAGCTCCGCGTCAGTGGAAAAACACCCTAAAAGTAAAAAGTATATTTTACCTGCATCCTAGCAGTGGTGACGACGGAGCGCACGTCCGGCACGACGGTGTCCGAGAATATCTCGTTGATGAGCCTGTGGTTGCGCAGGTACCGCGCGTATGCCACGTGCTTTACTGAGAGGCCTTCGTCTTGGTCTGGGGGTAGAGGAATATTACGATAAACAATTTGTAGACGACTATAAGAATGATAGAATGTACCTTTCTAACGAATTAAGAATCGCAGTCAACCCCAACAGAGGTCAGCCAGATACGCAGTACATATTATAGTGTACCCCCTTACTAATAATGATTTTGTCATTGCTAAAACACTTGATTCAATACGAGACGGCAGATTTAAAATGTTTGTCTCTTGTGTTCCTATGTCATGTCACCTACCTGTCATTAATTCCAAACTAGCTGTCTTATATTTAAACAAGTGTTATCGTGTCGACATCGTTAGGCAAGGGAGAAGGCGACGCTGATGATGACGACGGTGAGGCTCCATGCTCCAGTGTTGATCACGTCGGGGTCACCACTTTGGCGCAACTGGATTAGTAAGGCAAAGGAAAGCGCTTCCTACCGACCGGTTGTTTGGTCGGGGACCAAGATCCAATGGTCACCTTCTTGGTTTATCTATATGTAGTCAAGCTCATGCTAAATCTTACATATCGCGGTTTGTGTTGTATGGAGCGGGCTAACAGCGCCATCTGGCCAGTAGGAGCCGAGTCAGGGCGTCGCATCTTGAAGTTCCTTGCTAGTGTGGGCGACAGTGGTAAGATGTCGCCACAGCCATATCAAATTCATTGTTAGTAAGGGGTACAAGTGGGTGCGCAATACACAAGCGTAAACTTTGTTCTTTCACTCTAATAATTTGATGAAACGACAATGAGATAAGACAGAAAAGGCATAAGGCGTAGAACCAACGGATAAACGTGCTTTCCGAGGCACAGGAGTGTTAACACCACCATCTTCCCGACTCCAGGGCTGTTTCTTAAAATAAGACAGAAAAAGCCAGAAACTTATTTCAGTCAGACCCTAGATTCGAACCCGATCAACCTCTTTGACGGTTGTCCGACCGCAAGAGCCTGCTGACCACAATACCAACGAGGCAGTCATTCGGTTTTTGCTAAAATGACATAACTTTAGAATCAAGATTCTTACCCTCTTCATCTTCAGCGGGCTGTATGTCAATCCTTCGGTCCTGTTGCTGCTGCTCCTTCTGCGAGCTGCCCTTCTTGCTCGAGCTCTCCTCTTCCAAGTTGCCTACTGCTGACCAAAGGTTGTTTAGTGACTAAGCTCTGACTCCTTCACATTAGGTCGTAAATGGTACGACAGCAGCAAATGCCTTTTTACTATAACTACAGCCGCGCGACTTGTTTTAATTATGGTTCGGCCACACTGCAGACTAGAGCAGGCTCGAATTTTTAAACATATGAAAAGCGCCTTTGGGACCTTATGCATGGAAACGAAGGGCATGAGAAACATACAGTTACAAGTATAAAGATAAAATACAATTAAAAAATTAAATACACAAACCAATTACATTTCCTCTATTAAGTTAACATTTAGAGCAAACCAAGAATAAAAAGGAAATAGTACGTAGTATTTCAAATGTTAAAAATATAATTTACAAGGAAAAGTTTAACAATTGCAAGCGCACTATTTGAAGCCAACAGACAGGTCATGAATATTTTTTTGCCATATGTTTGACAAATCGAACCCGCTTTCGCACCCGCACTTGGCTCGTGGTGTGGCCATGCACTTAAGAGTGTCACAATGCATTCCAATAATGGATTCCAACGAGGAGTTGCTGCTCCTGCTTTTGTTCGTTTTCTTTCTATTGCGCTGCTATAGTCCGACAAGTTCATGTGCGACGTTCCTGCGCCCTGCAAGACGTGTGTGTGGGAGGGGCGAGAGGAAACATCAATCGGACGCGACTGTCATAGGTTATCCCTTTCCTCGCAACACCTTGTACCCGCACCCTCACCTCTAGCGACCACTGGGCCCTAATTCACAAAGATACTAGTGTAAAAATTATAGGTCCTAATATTTTCTGTTTCTCAAAAACGGGTACGGGATGTTCATACACATATTATCCATTCATGATTATAAAAATGATGACCCGGGCACGTGCGATTTGTATTCGCGCACTATTGCAACAAACTTGCGTTACTGCAACAAATGTTTTTTTTTTCTACGAGATAACCTCAAAATTTCGTTTTTTTTCTATACTTGTGCTGACCTTTGTGCTTGCTGTATTTTATAAATTTTGTTGTTTTTTTTTCAATCAATCAAAAATGTTTGGCACAATGCCCGTGAAAGCGAAATATTTTATTCAAAGTAACTTTATATTAATTAAATTGAAATAATTAGTGAGTGTTTCTGGTTAAAAAGTTCATATTTTATTAAATAAAAACAGTTAAATTTAAGTCTACTAGTTTGAGCTAATATATTTCCCAAGCCTTCTGAGACTAATAGTTATATCAGTGTAATTTACAAGAGTATTTAAAAACATTGTTTTTCGAGAAACCTAATTTAATTTCTCTAGTAATTTTTGCTAATATTTATTAGCTGCCAACTAGTAACTAATATGTTACTACCGTAGCTTCAAGAAACGCACACTACTAAACTTGTAAAAAATATTAGATCATGGACTCATATTATTAGTCTAATAAGTTTCGTGAAATAGGGCCCAGGAGGGTTGCGCACGAACTTGTCGGACTATACTGTCGCTTTGCTTGGGACCTAATGTGAAGAAGTCCTTACTTTGGACGAAAATGTCCGTATTTTCTAGTGCCGTCCTACTCACTCATACCAGCATGACAGTGCGTACAAGAGTGATGGCTATACTCGAAAATACGAACAACGTAATCCGGAGTACGGTCTCAGAACCAAACATCTAAGCATATAATCTAAGTGGAAGGATGTTTGGTTCTGAGTTTGATGTTTAAATACAGTCAACAGCACATTAAGCTAAATATGGCGGTATTTTATCTAGTTGTGATATGGCGATTTTGCAATAAAATGTCTGATGTCCCGGCGACTATACATGACATGCAAATGTATTAAATGTCTAGTTTAACGGGAACAAAGTAAAGAACAGTTATAAGAACAAGTCGCTACAAGACACATTTACAGGTGATTACCTTTTTTTTTTAATTTGAAAGGGGTGGATAACTAGTAGGTAATAAATAAACATGAGAATTTATTGAACTTATTGAATGTGAACTAACAAAATAAAGTAAATGTGCATTTTCAGAAAATAATTTTAGTGCATGACAAATGTTTTGCACTTACACAATTCATTTATCCACACAAAAATTATTGACATGCACCATTGAAAATAAGCAATGACGGTATCTTCTTTTTAACCTCTTTAATTAAGATTACTTATTTAAGACAATGATATATCTAAACACATTAATTTGTACATAGCACTGTCTTAAAGCTATCGTACTAGCAACTTCTGTTACCTTCACTAAAGGCCAACTATGAAAAATATAAGAATATTTTAGGCAGTAAGCAAGCTAATCCTCGGCAATGGATCACAACAAAAAAAGCGTATTTGTCAGAAATATCTATGCATCTGTGACGTCACGGCGCTGTGATTGCGTCTGAATGATTGAGTGAGACAGGTGATTGAATGCAAGATGCACAGTCCACAGATATTTCTATCAGTTAATGGTGCATTCACGCCGCCAGTTACTTCTTGTAGAAAAACGAAAGTTTTACAGGAAATTCGCGAGAATATCCTCAGATATTTGTTAAACTAATTGTCAAGTATGAACAATAGATGTCGCTACTAGCTTCAAAGTTTTAAGATAGTTTTTTTTGGAAAAATAAACAGTTATATTCTTTGAACAGTCAGATAGTTAGGTTTTATCCATAATTTTGATGTTAGCGGCTTGCCAAGGTTGTTCCACAGAAGTAACAGCGGTGTACACCACAAGATCCGTGCAACCCTTACCTACTGCTTTATTTTTCGCCGCGATATACGCCAGGTACGCGGGCGAATTGTGGTACGCCTTTAGACTTTTCTCATACTCCGACTGCGTATAGCGACGTCCCAACGCGCAACGTGCAAATATACATGAGGTGAGGTGCATGTGGAGGACAAAATTAGCATTACTGTAGTGGGGGGTTAGTCACAGGTCTTCTGCCCATAGACAAGGTGACTTTGTTTTTGTGATGGTTCCATTTGTTTAGTGATAAGACTCTAGAGGCTCTGCTCAGTAAGACACTGGGGATTGTACCCCTACTACGTGACTCATTTCTTTATACATTTTTTTACCCCTTTCCCCGTGGTGAACCAAAAAAGAGGTTGCAAATAAGTACAACTATTTAAATGCAAAAAAACCCACGAGTTTTCCCTAGAGGATATTAACAACGTGACAAAAACCTAAGTGTCCCCCCTACTCCACTGCCCCAGTGACCAGGCGTAGTATTCTTATAAACCTCTTCCCGTTCACTAATTTGCATCGAGCTTGCTACAACTTTCCTGCTAATTGAAGTGACAGGGACGACAAGAATCAGAAAAAAGGATATGGTCTTACTTAGTAGGGCCTCTGGTTTCTCGTGTTTTTTTTTATAAAAGGAAAACCTTGTCTATGGTCGATATACATGAAATAAGAGGACTTTACAGATTATTGAGGACTAAAGATATGGGTGAAAAATCTATGGCTAGATTTCACTATCTGTTTATAGGACTAGGTAAGTAAAAAAAAAGTGTTGAAAATGTCAACTACATGTGTCCATGGTATAGTATATGAAATGTCTTCAACAACAAACTTCCTCTCATTTCAAAAAACAATAATGAAACAGCTGTATATTTCCTAAAATAATGTGCTTTACGGCTACTTGATTTCACTCAGTAATATTTTAGAGTGTATATTATCTGTGCTAAATTGTACAGTGTATCTATTTGCATGTACACAGTGAAATCATGGGATATGTGTGTGTCCCAACATTGATTGTACCGATACACCCTGTGTTAGAAGCTGTGACAGGCGTGGTTATACACAAAATTAATCCCAGAGTATATGAGGGTAGGATTCAAATCACAGTGTACCTCGGTTCTTGTGCGCCAGCCACTGTATGTACGCGGGCGACGATTGGTACGCTTTCAACATTTCTGTGTACTGCGCCTAAGTCCAAAATAAACTTTTTTTAGACGTGTCAAAATTGGGACCCATAGACAAACTTGAGAAATTTAATATCCTTATTAATTCCATCCATAAAATTAATTTGAAATAATAAAAAACATAAAAAATACTTATTTAATAAAACTTCCAACACTCATCTAAAATGCCTTACCCACAAAAAAATTGGACTGATTTTAATTACTCTCATTAGGGCTCATGCATTTTTGACTGTTGCACGTAAGTGTTACGATAACAAGTAGGAAAATCTTCATTCATATTACAATATCGGTTTTTTACAATAAGGGCTGAATAATAAATAACGGGTTTCGCCTCGCCCCCTATCGCGGACTCCATTTTAGAAATGCTGACAGTCTATAAATTTGTAAACCTTATAGCATTTTTAATGTTTGATCGGTATTGCACACAAAAGGTTCCGTTGTAGAAACAAATTAAATAGTTTACGCCGAGGAATCAAATCAAATCATTTATTTTTACAGTAGACTCATATTTCTTTTGGAACATTCACATTAGGTACATAGTCAATTTAACTAACAATAAGTCATGTCCAATGCAATTTTGTTTAAGAGTAATTTTTCATTGGCTCAGTACATGTACTTTCTCATTTTTTAGCGATAAGACCGCCTAATTTGTATATCTTTCTGTGTAAATTGTATTGTAGTTACTTTTATAGTGTGCACTAAGAGGTATCTATCTAACTTTCTTTCTCTCAAAGGCACTGTAGATGAGAGTTGAGCATTCCAAACATTATAGTCAGTCATTTTATAATTTAAGCAATTACTTTGCATATTGTATTGCACACAAAAATTCAACGCACGTCTTCAGGGCAAGCATTTAAAAACGTCCTAGGTAGCTCAGTTGGGAGAGCATTCGCCCGGATAGCTAAGTATGGTGGGTTCGAGACTTCCCTTCGCGAAAACGGTTGATGAACTTTAGTGTGCAATATTTACATTGAACAATAATCACCTTTTCAGCCTCATACTCATCGACAAAGCTGGCCTTCTCCGACTCTGGGAGGTCTCTCCACATGCCACCGATGATGCGGCCGATCTCCCATAGCTTCAAGTCGGGGTGGGCTGCTTTCACGCTGTCCCAGACTCGGCGGGAGTACCGCATGTAGGGCATCAGGGGCTTTTCTGGAGGTTTCGGCGGTTTGGGCAGGCCGGCACCCTGGGGAATTCAAGTGTGTGAAATGCCTTGGTTTGAACGAATATAGGCTTACTGTGCAAAAAGTCATGGCATGGCCATTTAAATGGAAGGGTTTCTGAGTTTGTTGAATTGTGGTTGTGTAAACAATAGAAAATGTCAAAAACTTCAATAGTAATGCTGAGGAAAATGAACCAGCCAGTTAGTGAAACATAGCATGTTGATCAAGTGATAAACTAGTTAAAAAGTTTTAAGAGCTTCTTTATACGATCAGAAAAAGTTGGTATTCCATCCTACTAGGCATGGCTTGGTGTCCAACTGACGTAATATGATTTCACATGACATATGATGCAAGTTAAAAACTAACATTGGGCTAGATTCCAAAGGCATTGTGTCTACTAAAACTTGACAATATTTTTTTTTTACTTTAAGAACTACTGTCTAATTTTATATACTAAAACTTAACCCAATCAGAGATTAAGTTTCCAGACACTATAGATAATCTATTGTTATGCGATCACCGGCGGTCTTATGATCCGCAAAGGGTTAAAAACAGCAATTTTTTACTTCAAAGAAGCACCTTCTAATTAAGTTTTAGAGATAGAAAATGCCTTTATCAATGAACCCATTAAAATAGTAATAAACTAAAAACCAACTCACCGCCCCAGCGCCCTTCCCGATCTTCTGCGGTTGGAATCCAGGGTGCGAATGCAACGTCGATACGAACGGGCTCGTCTTATCATCCTTCCCCGCCTGTGCGGACTGCCCCCCTCCCGACCCGCCGGTGGCGGCGCGCCTCGCACTCTCTGCACCGAAACGGGGCGGTTGCGGGCTCTGGGACCAACCGTACCCACCCGGGTGGCCCATAGGTGGACCCCCCTGGTACGGCGGGTGGTAACCGTATTGGTTATGGTGAGGCGGTGCATTCATACCGCCTTCAAGCCAAGCAGCGGCGGCAATACAATGAAAGAAAAAAACAAAAAAGCATAAGGGATGGGACGGGAGCGGGGGCGAACAAAAGATAAAATCATATGCACTAATAACTAGTAAATGTTTAGTAGCGAGCAGTTTAGTGTTTTAGCCTCAGATCATAGGAAAGAAGAGATATGTAAACTCAGTAATTCTTCGCAAAACTGTGTCGCAAAATTTATTTATGTGTACATTACAAGTTTACAACCACAAGAAGATTCTTGAAACACAGTAATTCAATCCACAACGCTCATTGGCGCGCAGTGCACGCACACGAATGCCCGTGTAATGTGACCAATCTGTTGCGTAGATCAATAGTTCCTTTAGCCCATGTCGCATTCGCACGGGTCACGCCCCCATTTCATATCTCTTCTTTATATGATGTGAGGTTTGAGCGTAGTCATTTAGTAGGCTTCGATTAGTGAAAGTCAAGTAAAGACAACAAGTAGAGAAAAGAAAATTGTAAATGGAAGATTGCAAATTAAAGATGGCTTGTGATGTGGAAACGAAACGGAAATTTTGTGCGATTACAACAATTAAAAAAATCCCCATAGATTACCTAAATCCACAGATGAGCGGGTGAGATAAAAATTTGGAAAAAATAAATAATAAAATTCTGTCTGTAGTATTACCTTTCATCATACCGAAACTCATTGGGGGCCCCGCAATCATGTAGTCTGTTATGACATAACAAAACATGAAACAAAACCAAAATAAGAGAACATACCCTCTTATTACAAGAAATAGTACTAGGCTTTAACCAGAACACAAGTATTTGTAATGAATGGCATATTGGCGACATGACATATCGGAGACAAACATTTCAAAATGTTAGGCTAGTAGTATTTAGTCTTGGTTAAATCCTGGTCAATTTTTTTTGTAATAAAGTGGTGCAGTCTATAAATGGAAGGAAATTCAAAATTAAAAGAAACAAAAGATCATAAGTTAGGTTCTAATGCAACAACTTTCGAAGAAGCGCAGAGTTGGACACATGCTTAGGAGTGGCAGTTAGGTGCCAGCATTACCAAGAAGTCAGACCTGCGAAGCTTGCACAGGCATATACTTGGCACTATTGCATGTTAAATAGTTAGTATCTAACATTCTAAACAATCATCACACGCACTATGTTTTATAAAAAATCAATGCAAAAAAACTAGGTACACTATCAAATCATTTTTTTACATTATATTCTTAGACATCTTCAAACTCATGGTGCTACAGTTTTTGCTAAAATTCTAATTCTAAGTATATAGGAATAACTATGGTAAAAATTATAGAAAGAATACAAACGCGGATTGCTCTGTGGGCTTGGCATCGACATTGATGGGTTTTGTTTGTAACTATTCGGTGTTGCCATAACACGTCCAACCTGAAATGTTATAATGAAGTTGTTAGGCACCAATGACATTTAAATGTAATGTTTTTTGGTATTTCAAAGAAAAATGAACCCTAATGCAATGCTAAAATGGAATGCTATTAGCAAATAATATTTATTATTTCAGAGTAGGCCATATTCAACCAAATTCTCTAAATATTTATCGCAAATCACATTTTATTTCACAATTGACTTGATAACCCAATGGGAGCCCCTCTTAAATATATATATTTTTAAAATTAATAATTTATGTTTAATGTTTATATACAACTTAATATTCTGTGAATCTGCGTCTGCATATTGCCGTATAATATAATTTTTATTCTGTTTTTAGTATTTGTTGGTATAGCAGCAATAGAAATACATCATCTGTGAAAATTTCAACTGTCTAGTTATTACGGTTCATGGTTACTCTTAGGACTGCAGTCCTAAAAGTAATTAATCTAAAAGTTTATCTAAATTCACTTTTAGATATTTTCTCTCCTAAGTGGCACTTCAGACTTGTCTTCAGATTGGGCGCACCTCGAGGTCTACACTTTATCAAGCTTTATCTATGTACGTTACTCCTGTGAGTATGTTAAATTATCTCATTCATCGGATTTCTCGTGAAGGCGAAAAAAGTTTCTTACCAAAAAAACCGTATTTTTTTTTATTTTTTAAAGATTCTTAGAACCGACACATTTTAACCATAGAATTACTGTCGCCAGCTAACATTTAGATTATGCGTCCACGATTTTTGGTGCAAGGCTATTACCATTGGAAAGATACTATTTTTCTTAATTATATTACAAAGTTTCACGAGTAGGAAACACTAAATTGTTGGCCATATTTCTCTTACTATTTCAGTTACAAAGTCAAACTTCAATTCAGTTATAAATAGGTATTATACCCAAATAGCATTAACCCCGACTCGCCGTGGTCCTTAGGCCGTAGTACTTGTCTGCCCGATACTAGAGTGCAATTCCAAAGCCGGAGGCGCGGAGGGAGAGCAGCCTCTGCCCACTGTAACAAAGCACAGGCACCCGTGCGAGCCGAAGCTGGGCAGGCAAGCGTGGGTGACTGCGATTTGATACGTAAGGGCAAAGAGGCTGCACTTCCCGCAGCGCCAGAGACGAGGAAATCAAAATTGTGGCAAAAACAACTTCCCTGGAAATAGGTTTCAGGAGGGTTAGGTTTTTTAAACCATCACGGGGGAAGGAGGGAGACTCCCCACCCTAGTTCATGGGTATTTAATGCTATTTCTTAGCATTTTGAGGTTAGAAAAAATATTTTCAAAAATTTATATCTCAAAAACTAGGATTTTCCTGGAGGGGGGAAGGGTACCAGGGGGGTAGCCTCCCCCCCCCGCCCCTTAATTCGTGGACGCATGATGTAAATTCCTTCCCGGTCGCCTTATCTACCGGTCCAGTAAGCAATTTTTCTTTGAAAGCAATTCTAAGCCAGTTTGTGATAGCAGAAAATGACGTAGGCAGACGCAGGCAAAAATTGAGTGCTCCTGTGAATTTATTGGTTAGGTTTACTTGAAGAAGACGTGTACTTTATTAGATGAACAGCTTAGTAATTTATTACGACAGAGTCGAAGTTACGGGATAATCCAAGGTTCCCAACCCAGGACAGAAGTTTTGAACACAACACACGATTTTGCCGGTGTTTTTTTGTCTAATACGTACGTAGATAAAGCAAATATCACTAATTTTATTTAAATTACCTGGACGGTGATGTCGGTCTAATTCAGAATAATGTAAACAGCCCTAATCAATTCACTGAAATATGAAAGCACAAAAATCTCATTACTCAAAGCGTCACTTACAACCGGACGCCATTTTTAGTGCTATAACTATAGCCAAAATTTTCCTCATTTTTTTCTAAAAATCCGTAAAAAATCTTTTCGTATTAAAGCTTATAAAATGAAACTTAATATTTAGTAATGACTAATGAACCAATAGGAAACAACAGTCAATCCGCCTCACATAGGGCTTGCTGCGAGTTTTCATTTATCAGCAGTCAAACGCGCTTACGATCGACTGAATGTCAGAAATTTCTATTAAAAAAAACAGGTTTCGCAAACGTGCCGCTAGAGGCGCTGACCAAATTTTCATACTTTTCGTCACACTGACAAAGGAGAGAGCATGAAAAAACTCGCACTAGGCCCTCAGTTTACTTGTTTTACTCATTAAAACACAATTTTACGGATTACTTCGCGATTTATTTACATTTTATTTTAAACCTGACTTACTTGTTTTATATCGTGCGTTGATACGTTACATTGTACGTAAACTGAGAATACATGCTTTGTTTTCGATTTTGCATCTTTTGTTTGATGTCCCTAAAAATCTCCAAAACATTCCAGCCCCTAAAAATGACCCTTTTGCCACTTCCTCTCCGTCCCTAAAGGGGACGAAATCGTTAAGTTGGCAACTGTGGCCATTTTTCAACACAAGCGAGCGAGAACTACCTTTTTGTTCAGTCAAGCTGACAATTCTAGCTTTAACAAAGTTTTGTTTTCCCGATATATCTTTTAGTTTTTTTACTATAGAAGGTTCTTGATAAAATATTTTTAATTGATTTTAAGATAGCTGCTTTTTATTACTTACTTTGTTAGATTAACTGCTGTCTTTTAAAAATCTCGTGATAAAATAACTTTAAAATTTTAAAAAAGTTGCCTTGATTACTCTTTGGTAGTATTTTTAAAGTGTGCATATTTAATCTTCAAATTACCACTCTATTTTATTATTTATTTATATCCTTTTTTTAACATTTTACCTGTAGCTTTTAAGATTTACCCTAGTTATAGGGAAAAATGTCCAGCTTGGCAGCACATTTTTGAAGTGTCAAATTTGACACTCTACTTTTTAATATTAGGCTGTAAGGCCAAGATCACTTCTTTTATTGGTACCTAATCAACTTAGACAAGAGTAATCGTTACCGGTATTGAATATAAAAAACGTTATTTGAATTACGTTATTTAATTAGTTATACCTTAAAAAGATCAATGAATAAATAGGTCAAAATCTAAAATCTACGCAGTAGGCAATTTAGTTTAGTCCACAGTTCATTCCAATGACCAGTTTTCATGACCTATTAGCCTTTAGATTAGTCAACCGTGGGCCTACTGCGGAAGTTGGCAGAGAATATCCTAATCATTAAGCCAAATTGGCTGACTTTAGCGTACAGCACGCGCCACTAACCGACATTATGTGTCGTTGTTATTTTAAGCAGCTCTGCGTGACCGACTAACATTTTATGTGACCGAAGTATGTAATCTTAACTAGTGTTTTCCTGTGACTTGACCCTCGCAAATATAAAATTTCTCATATAAACTTTCATCATTTCACTCCTTTCATGTTTTTATAATGTTGCTTGGTTTGTTGTTTGACAAAAGGTTAATTACTATTATAAAAATATCAAAATCTGTTGTGGAAACCGGCAGACAGACGAACGTAATTTCGCATTAATAATAATATTAAGGATTGACCCTTTTTATAGCCTTCCAAGTCCGACTGCTGCCAGTTGCTATAATGCAACAATTTATTTATGCGAGCAATGCATGCGAGGTAAAACACCGACTAGGGCTAATACCTATGTAGTAGACTTATTATTCTGTGGTTGTTGTATTGTGTGTTATTTATTATCTAACAAAACTACTTTGCCTTTCTGTCCCTTCACAAAGTATTTTTATCGGTCAAGAAAATAAAAGCTTGTAAAAAAGAAAAGTTTTCGTATGATTACAACATTGCCAAACTTACCAAGCTGGCGTTAAACAAATGAGATAAAAAAAAAACTAGGTTTATTCTGACGCCTGAGTCTTTGCGTCATTTGATACTAATAAATATCACGCTCTCACTCGCATATGCTCTACAGCTTGTATAAATGTATCTAGTAATCCAGACAAGCATCGCCAAGTGGGTACTTAAAATGAAATGCTTACGTAATAAATTGTCCCAACCATTAAACTAATTCCTACAGCTAGCCCCAAACTACGCGTGAGCTTGTGCTATGTGCAAAAACCTACAGCTAGCCCCAAACTATGCGTGAGCTTGTGCTATGTGCAAAGGGGGCAAGTTGACTTTACCTACTACAATTCATACTTTTCATTCATAGTATGAATTGTAGGTAAAGTCGACAGCACATGAAGCTTTTCACTTGTACTACCTACGAGCCTTACATTTAGGTACAGCGATTGTAATAACAATAGTATCTTAGTACTATATACATATATATTCTGTGACAGTAAGTCCAATGTGTAAAGGTACACGAGCACGAGCTCTTGACTATGCAATAAAAAACTTGTAAATAAGTTATAATAACATTTATAAAAAAAAAAGAATAAAAAAGAGTTTGAATTTGAATAAGTGTACAACGTTCAACGTATTTTTTTTTAAATTACCAGATTTTATAGATTATAGGTACGTACACGTAGATACTGGAAAACACCACCAGTACCAACCTTTATATTTGGTAGCAAATACTTTTGAATTTACACGTCCAGTAGTCAACATAGATCTTTTCCTTTTTATAGAACAACAAAAAGTAAGTTCTTCTGATGTTTCATGCCTTAATGGGGCAAATGTGATACTGTTACCATCTTCCATTGTAAAGGTAAAAAAGTGCGATGGACACTGAATGCTTTGCCCAATTCCACAGAACGTGTTACGACAGCTTATATGAGCAGGAACAGCTATGCATTTTCCATAATCGAAAAGATTGTGGTCGGTTTATGTGACAGGTATGTATTGCGAATTAACACTATGAAATCACGTAATTAACCAATCACTCAATAGTGTATTCATATCAGCCTATTACAGTCCACTGCTGGACATAGGCCTCTGCATGACTGCGCCAACTTTCACGGCCCTCCACTTCTCGCATCCAGCCACCACCGGCCACCTTCCTCAGGTCATCGGCCTACCTAGCAGGGGGGCATCCAACACTACACTACGTTTTCCGAAACGTGGTGTCCAACCGAGAAAGTTCCTACTCCAACGCCCGTCGGTTTGCGACAGACATGACCAGCCCACTGCCACTTCAGCTTACTGCACCTCTGAACGATATCTATGACTTTCGTCTTTTGGCGGATGATCTCGTTCTGGATTCTATCCCTTAGCGTGATCCCCAGCATAGACCGTTCCATAGCTCGCTGAGCGACATGCAGTCGGTGGGCCAGCTTGACTGTCAAGTTCCACGTCACGGCTTGTCTCGGAAAACGTATTCCTGGACAACTTCGAGCATCTCGCCGCTGACTGCTATCGGTTCCGTGAATAGTGTATTCGTAAAAACTTTATTTTAGGTCTTGTTCATTTTCTACAGTAAACGATTCATGAAAGCAATTACTTACAAAAAGATCCATTTAATTGGGAATGATGGACCAATGTCAGTGACAGCTGGAAATCTACATGTACAGACTTGCCAGTTGCAGCCGAAGCATGTATTGTATGTACGAGTATGTATTAAAATTCTCAGGTGCAGTTGGAAAATGAAGTGTGGCGACCACTGATGCAGGTGCTTGCAGCATTAACATTAGTGCACGTAGTTAGCGATTCCGAGGGCAAATGTACATAAGAGACAGTACATATATAAATATATGTGAGTGTTTTAAGCACATATCTATGTAGATCGATTAATTAAAGACCTTAAGTCACCCGACATTGTCACAAAATCTAGTTGAGTAATACGTTTTTAAATACGACGGTAACCCTATACACAGGGTTCATACAATATCTTTTATCAAAAAAGCATTAAAATTGCGTCCTATTCTATAAACACCATATTTTATTCTCACTAGTTGCAGGTCCTTAGCAACATATAAAAGTTGTTTTTTGCTGTCCTGTATTTTTCTAAGAATTTTCGTGTATGCCGCGTGGAGGTAAATATTTTTTTAAACATTTTCATTATTAATATTTTCAACAAACCTTATATTTTTAGAATCTGTATGAATGCGGCTATTTACCAATATTTTTTTAAAGCAGATATTGGTACACGTTTAAAGTTTGTGGCCATTACCAAAAAAAAAAGAATTTATTTTTTTAATTTTTGGCCGTAATTCCATTCTTTTGTATGAAAATGCTCGGTTTTTGTTTTAAAAATCAATCCGCCATATTTGATTTAGCTGAAAACGATACCAACCTTGCCCTAGTAGGTATAAATTAGCAGTTATGACGAGTCACAGTGCGTGCGGAGTAAGGGAACTTCACCCCCTCACCCAGCCCCCCAGCGGGGTGTGAGCCGCTGACTCCCGGGCGTTTTTAACACTAGTCTACCTATGGAACAAGTATGCCAAGGCTCATCCTTTGATCCGAAAAATATTGGTTCCCATACATTGAATGCGTATAATGACTCCGCTAGAAGAGCAGAGCGTAGTTAAGTGTACGGAATATTAGGAGTGGAATTGGTGAATTCATTCGAGTTTCGACGTACGGGAATGATTGTTCAAGGCTTGAACTTCAAGCAAATCAACTCAAAGACTTAGGACTTTGGTTGCATTATATTTGGAAACTTTTTTAGAATCTCTAAGGGGGGGGGGCAGCTGCCCCTCCCTGCCCCCCCTTGGCGACGCCCTTGAATAGGGGAACGGTGAAATCCATTTTCGTTATAAAAATATGAGTGTCTGGCACACCTGTATAAACTGCGCTATATTTTTGCGTGGTTAATGATCGTCATTTGATTGTCCGATCACGCTCCGGTAGCCATAAAATATGATATCATATCCCGAGGTCATAATGTAATTAGTCGCTTCCTTCCTATGACTAATCTATTTGAATTCATGAAAGTTTTTCAGTTAACCGCGCCACAATGAGTTGACAGTAGAAAGAAAACTAATTTACTAATTCCAATTTTTGAAAAAACAAAATGTAGAAAAAAATCACACATCCTATCTAATGAGTAATTTAGGATATTGCGATTATCACTGGTTGGCTACAGAAAGCATTCCAAAGAAAATATTTTAGTAGGATTTCTTTCCTGGCGCAAAGTCGATAAAGAGTAAGTACTTATTATAAGAGAGCAGAGTGGGTGGATAATCAGGCAATAAAACCTTTAAATATTTTACCGTATTATCTTCCCTTTTTATCAAAATGAAGTGTTATGTTATGTAATTAGGTAAACAGTGTTGATTAGTGTAAGTATCTGACTGGTAGAAAAAGTCTCTTTGCGTTCAGTCCATCTATCTATTGTACAATATCTGAGTGTGCAAAGATAATATAATACTTATATTATCTTTAAGTATATTATACGTAGGTCCTAACAATATTGTTGACTATGTTGACTGGCAGAGAATGCCTTAAGACATTAAGTCCGCCAAATGTAATTTCTTTTTTGGCAAACAAATAAACAGTATCACGTTTTATAGGGTTCCGTAGTCAAGAAGAAACCCTTATTTTATTCTGAACTTTCATACAGTAGGCATGAAAGAAGACAGGACAGGGACAGCCCATGAACTTAGGCTTAAATTTATTCCAGCTAAATATTGGTACAAATATGGTAAATATATGTTTTCAGGACAAAACAAAGCTAGGTAAATTCACGTGTTGCGAAGAATAGTGTTAATACCTATGTTATAGTTTTTAAGTGGCAGCGTGTCCTGACCTAAATTACCAACGACCGCAATTTACTTAAATAGTAGGCATCATTTCCATAGCGAACGAGACATTATAGTCAACGTACAAAGACCCGTATTTACTAACTATCGCTTAGATTAACTATGGTAGGATATAGTTTTTAATATTGTTTAACACTCACACCCCGTTATTCCAAAAACTTAGTACCGGGTTTAAGACAGGACTAAACTATTAGTTAGCCAATTAGAAAAGCGCTTCTCTATTAGGTTATGTCTCAAATGTGTCATTCATTCCTCTGTTGTCGGCTAATATTAAGACCCATATTAAACCTGGTCTAATTTTTTTTGGAATAACACCGACAGTGTTCTTTCTTATTTATACATACCTACTCGTATAAGTTTAAATAAGAAACCAAAAATACCCGTGTGCGAATTTTTGGTTTCTTATAGGATTTGAACCCACGACCTTTGGCTAACCGGGCCATTAATGGTAGAAAATTCTACGCCTCACAAAATCAAGACTTAAACATCAATATAGCAGAACTTTCAATAGATGATCCCAAGTACGAGTAAGTAGCTAAATCACTTGGGATATGGGAATCAGAAACAATGGTGGTGCCACAACACCCAGACCCGAGACCATAATTATGGAAAATTTGGATTGCTATATTAACCCGATCGGGGATCGAACCCGGGACCTATGAGATTGCGACACCATGAAAACCGTTGTGCGAGCCACTCGACCACGGAGGTCGTCGAAGATGAGCGCGTTAAAAAAATATTTTTATTTTATTTTAAGGAATCGATCGTGAGAGTTATAAACAACGTTTAACATCGTTATGATAACATGGATCTCGAAACACGATTAGAGGAATTTGGATTGACAGAAAACCCTCTTGAAGTTTGGTCTCACGTTGCTCTCTTAGCATGTTTAATATGTTTGCTGGTGCTAAAATTTCGGAGCCTTTTCTTTATTCTGTTTCTCAGTAAGTACCTACACAAATAATAAACAATGGGGATAAATTTTTGTTTTGTTTAAATTGAAGTTCATGACATTGCTATGAATCATACGCATAATCTGCGCAGCGACGACTGCCCCATCAATGGACCTTACAATTTTCCCGTGGTTGTCTTCACGCAATATCTATAGGTATGGATTATCTAAGAACAACCGCTTTACATACACAAAGCGTAACTCCAACGTGACTAGCGCGTGTGAATAGACTCTGTCAACCACTCTGTCATCGGCATTTTGGTGACATTGGAATGGCCGACGGTGACTCACCGATCACCACGCAATATTTGGTCACGTTGCGCCAAAATGTGTCTGACTGATTGATATAGACGCACCTGCAAACGGTGCAATACTCGTACCCCCTTGCTATAGTGAATTTGCTACTCTATAATAGTAGATTATTTACCAAGGGGGTAAAGTGATGTCTTACGTCACGGGCGTCATCTTGAATCTCGAGCGTAACGAAGGATTCGAGAGTTAGTGTGTGTAGTTAGTGTTTACTCCCGAGCATAGCGAGGGAGTTAAAAGTAGAATCCTGAGTGAAGCGAGGGATTTAAGCTCGCCCAAGAAGAAGACATCTTTATCCCTGAGGAGAATACTCTGCTTTTCACACTTCCTACGAGGCAATAAAAAAATGTACTACAAAAAAGTTATTTTATCTATAAGTATATATCCTTTGACTTTTCTGGCAGTAATAGTAGATTATTCACCAAGGGGGTAAAGTGATGTCTTACGTCATGGGCGTCATTTTGAATCTCGAGCGTATCGAAGGATACGAGAATTAACTCCCGAGCGCAGCGAGGGAGTAAAAGTAGAATCCTGAGTGAAGCGAGGGATTTAAGCTCGCCCAAGACGAAGACATCTTTATCCCCGAGGAGAATACTATGCTTTTCACGCTTCCTACGAGGCAATACAAAAATGTACTACAAAAAACTTATTTTATATATAAGTATATATCCTTTGACTTTTCTGGCAGTAAATTATTACTATTAATAATACCAGCAGCTTTACATCTAGTGGACTCCGGTGTCATAAACTTCGACAGTCGACAGTTTTACGAAAACATTATTTGTAATTTCTTAAAATACATAGGGTTTTTTTCTTTATTTATTTCTTTTTTTAGAAGCGCGCGCTTTTTTTTTCATTCAATTCGTGCTGAATTCTTGGCTGCCAGGTTCAAATTTCAAATATGTTCTCTTTGGTGCGGGACAGGCTAGTACGATCATGCCTACGAACTCTTATTCGAAATTCAAATCACTTTGCCTCCCTAGGGGCGTAATGAAATTTCATACAACATTACGTCCCTAGGGATGCAATGACTCACTTTGAGTCAGGTTTACTTGATGTGTAATTAAACATTGCCGAGTAGGTAGTGTGCAAATTATTATTATTAACAATACCAGCAGCTTTACATCTAATGGATTCCGGTGTCATAAACTTCGTCACTCGACAGATTTACGAAAACATTGTTTGTAATTCTTAAAATACTTATGTTTTTTTTTTTATTTATTAATTTTTTTAGAAGCGCGCGCTTTTTTTAATTCCATTCGTGCTAAAATTCTCGGCTGCCAGGTTAAAATTTTAAATATGTTCTCTTTGGTGCGGGATGGGCTAGTGTGATCATGCCTACGAACTCTTATTCGAAATTCAAATCACTTTGCCTCCCTAGGGGCGTAATGAAATTTCATACAACATTACGTCCCTAGGGATGCAATGACTCACTTTGAGTCAGGTTTACTTGATGTGTAATTAAACATTGCCGAGTAGGTAGTGTGAAAATTATTATTATTAACAATACCAGCAGCTTTACATCTAATGGATTCCGGTGTCATAAACTTCGTCACTCGACAGTTTTACGAAAACATTGTTTGTAATTCTTAAAATACTTATGTTTTTTTCTTTATTTATTATTTTTTTTAGAAGCGCGCGCTTTTTTTAATTCCATTCGTGCTAAAGTTCTCGGCTGCCAGGTTAAAATTTTAAATATGTTCTCTTTGGTGCGGGATGGGCTAGTGCTCATGCCTACGAACTCTTATTCGAAATTCAAATCACTTTGCCTCCCTAGGGGCGTAATGAAATTTCATACAACATTACGTCCCTAGGGATGCAATGACTCACTTTGAGTCAGGTTTACTTGATGTGTAATTGAACATTGCCGAGTAGGTAGTGTAAAAACATTTATATATGTCAATAATGATGATATTTATTGACAGATAACATAGATCCATTTCAAATTAGCCGTCTCGCCTCGAAGCCTCGCTTGCCATCATAATCGCCCTAGCCTCGCGATGCTAGCTCGTCATACACCGTGGACTGTGGCATATAAGTAGACATCTTGCTGGCACTAGGGCACTCCATCTGTTGTACGCGTGTTTGTCTTTTTCTCCAAGGTGTTTTTGTCTTGTATTTTACTAACTTTAGTTTTAGGTCATTGTAACTAATCTAAATGGATCAAGATGTCCGATATAAACATTAATTATTATTATTATAAGTTATTATTCAAGTGTTATAGCAATGTCAAAATGATTAAGTATTTAAGGGGGGTAGAGTTCGTCAGGCCTATACCGCCTAACCCATTTGCTTTCAAAGAACAGCTTTCAGGAAAGCACTAATAGCTTTCAAAGTAACGTCTGGATCTGTAAAGCAGAGATACCTTTCTAAATAATGAAGGCCTGCTGCAGACCTAATTTGAAAGCGATCGCAATTCACAATTGCAATTCCAAGGAAATGACTTGTAAGTTGACATTTTCTCATTATTTTGAAAGCTTTCATTGCTTTCTGCACGTTTGTTTGAAAGCCATCACTGCTTTGCTACAACCTATAGCTATTTGAGAGCAGTCGATCTTTTTAATACTGTTAGAGAAGACAGTTTTTTTACAATTTGTATGAACTTAGACTAGCTTACCCTGCCTGATCAAATAAAAATATACAAATGTTATGTACGTACCTACGTAGGTAGCTACGTACATATCCACTACGCATGTACTAAAATGTATTTTCTTTAGTTACACAAAAATTATACCATGGGCATATAATTATTAATTACCTACACAATTACACGCAGGCTTAATGACTGGATCGATTTAGGTAGGTATTCCATATTTGGTTTTTTACCGGATATAACTTATGCTAGTTTGCTAATGTCGGATTCATCTACTGTCGTTTGACATTAAATTGTGTAATTTTTGGAAAGTAGGTAACTAATTGCAAAAGCATTAGCTAATATTACCTAAAAGGTAGGCAAACATTACAGTAAGTTAAAGTTAAAGCTACTTACTCACTCATAATTTAATTTCTACTGGTGAAAGAGTTTTCAAAATCTGTTAAGTAGTTTCTGAAATTCAAAATTCAGATAATTCCTACTTCCTACAAACACCAACTGTACCTCTTTTTTATATTATTAGTATCTATAGATTGACGTGTAACATCTACTGAAACCGAATGTTGCACTAAAGGTACTAAACAAACAATATAGAAATTCTTATTTATAATAGTCAAGTGAGATCATATCACAAATAAGCGGAATCACTATTCATAACAATGTTCAAACTCATCCTTTGCTTTCATTGTTACAAATGAATGAGGTGATTGTCCACAGCTCCATACCCTACACGACTGATAGATAAACATATTAGTAACCACTATAGTTTGTGTATCTTATGATAAAAACTAGTTATCACAGCAATGTAAACTATTAACTGTGTGATCACGCAACGTCTGTCTAGAACAGTGTAATGTTTTTGGCACCAATAACTGTTTACACAGTATACAACAGCTTTGTTTTGAATGCAAGGCGGTCTAAAAATATTTATCAGTGCACAGTCGGTAGCTTGACGCCGCCCGTGTCGATTGTGTTTCGCGTCGCTATGATGGTGAAAATTGCCTTTCCCAACCAAGTGCTACTTTACCCTGACGTAGACATGTTGAGGTGTAAAGAACTCAACAGCTTCGCGACGGAGTGTGTGATACCTCGCCGTCCGAAACGAGAGCTGCCACCGCTGCCTGAAGATAAAGAATGCAGCAATTCTGAACTGAAGAAATGCATCAAGGTTTCCAGTAAGAAACGCAAACATCGCGGCCAGTGCCTCATCTTACCAGCGTTACCGGAATATGATGAGTGTTGAAAATGTTAAGTGATTTGTGATCAAGGTGAGACCGCGTGGCGGCTTTCGAATCACAGTTCCGAGAGAAATCCGTACGAAAGTACTCAAGATTGTACTAGAAAGCTGAAGGCAACATTTCAATCAGCACAAATTGAGTTGTGAATGTGATTAGGTGTGAGCATTGACCTCGGCGAGAGGTCATTGAAGATAAGCGAAGTTCACAGTAATGTATTGAACGAGTGTCTACAGATGCCTCCGAGCTTCGAATTTTGTATATTACTACAGTGAAGAGTGTGCCTTGAATAGTTCACATGTTTAGAAAGAGTTCGTATGGTGTGTAGATAGTACTATCTATCAATATGACCTTTTTGTTGACCATGAAAGCACGAGTGTGTGATATTAAACTACGCATTAAATTAGGAGAGCGAAGTGATTATTTCGTATTTTTCGTGGCTATAGAGGTGTTTTTAAATGTTTTACTGTAGAACATACACTGTTTATTTAAGAGTAGGTAGAAAATAATATTGATAGATTTATTATAGGTATGGTAGAGTTAGGATACTGAAATTCACTTTAAAATTATCTTTTAAAACTTAGAGAAATAAGTAAAGACCTTTATATCAGATGTTTTCAGGTTTCAGAGATGATGGAAAATGTTTCATATCAAAATGGTGAACTGATGAAATATGCGATGCGTTTTTAACACTTTCAAAAGAAAGTTCTAAAATGATTATAAATATTGTATTTAGAAAGGAAATCATACTAACGAAAGTCACTACGAATATTAAACCTATATTTTATAAGTAATAATTGTAATAAAAAATTTGAAAAGAGTTAAGGTGATTGATTCTAGTCAATTAACGCCTTTAGCAATTAAGTTTTTTGTGTTTATTATAATAATTATTACAAATATTTGGCTAATTTCTTCTACCTACTACTGTGCAGTTGGAGTTATTTCTTTTAAACATCAGAAACGTAAATCTATATTTATAAATTTAATAACTTGCCTACATAACATGAAGTATATTTTTATGTATGTATTTGTCTTTGTTTCTTGACAATTATACCTTATCATTTACTTGTATCCAATCGACGCTTGTATCCAATTGTGATGCAATTAGCGAGGGCGTAAATTATTCAATTTATATAATTTAAATATTACAAAGAAAGAGTACTTGAATGATTATTTACCTGAATGATTATATCAAACGAAGTACAGAATCCTTCAAGTACTTTTAGGCACAAAAAATACTGCCAATTATTTTTATTTTATAACTTAAAAACAAGTGTATATGTATTTATTTTGTTCAGTAGTTACCGATCTGTGATATAATTTGTAGTAATTAAGAAGTAGATGTTTATTAGCTGTAAGATGTTTTAATAAAGAATAGTTTTTTGTGTATTTTATGGTATTTTTATTTAAAACCTACATTATATTAAGCAGACACTGAACTGAGTACCTATGTTTATTAACAAACTTCTTAAAAATCTTAAAAATCACGGGATTTTTCATTTTAACATCTATAGGCACTCTGTTACAACAAGGGATCAAAAGATATTGCCTTTTTAATGAACGCGAGCTCGGGATAAAGATAGGGCTGTCAACCGTATTATTTTTCCAAATTCTACTTTTTGGGTTTTAAGTAGGTGACGCATCTTGAATTAATTTAAACTTTAAGATATACTCGCAAATCGTACCTTTTGTTATACTATCTACATATATTTTTTTACGAAAATTCGAAATCCTATCTTTACGACTTAGCAATGCAACATTGGCATCCCTACTTAAATATGGCTAGTGTGGTTTTTATCTACTACTGGGGGACTTAATCCACAAGCAGAATAGCTTTACCTTAAACAAAGATTTTTAATAGCATATTTACATGTTAGGTAGGTATACCTAGCGGTTGCAAAGTTCCCTTACAAACTTCCAACCCCCATTTCACCCCTTTAGAGGTAGAATTTTCAAAAATGAAGTACTTTAGAATATTTGGAAACTCAACCTCTAAGGGGGTGAAAATGGGGGTGAAAATTTGTATAGGAAACTCGTCATTTGCGCGGACGAAGTCACTTTTAAGTTTATAAAAATCCATGACTTAGGTAAGAAAAAAATACAAATGCCATCACACAAATATTTGCCCGCTGTGGGATCCGATCCTGCAACTGCTGGCATTGAAGTCCGGAGTGTGGATGGCGTAGACCAC
Organism: Pyrausta nigrata; assembly: GCA_949316185.1. Classification (NCBI taxonomy): domain Eukaryota; kingdom Metazoa; phylum Arthropoda; class Insecta; order Lepidoptera; family Crambidae; genus Pyrausta; species Pyrausta nigrata. The sequence continues at coordinate 4,844,465 of OX438955.1, read as the reverse complement.
TAGGTGCACCAAGACGGTCATCACCAGCGGAGTCATACGCATCTAATGCATGGGAACCAATATTTTTCGGATCAAAGAATGAGCCTTGGCATACTCGTTCCTTAGGTAGACTACTGTGTAAAAAGGCCCGGGAGTCAGCGGCTAACACCCCGCTGGGGGGTTGGGGGAGGAGGTGAAGTTCCTTTACTCCGAACGCACCATGACTCGTCATAACTGCTAATTTATACCTACTAGGGCAAGTTAGGTATCGTTTGCAGCTAAATGAAAGATGGCCGATTGATTTTTAATACAAAAACCAAGCATTTTTACAAAAAATTGAAATACGGTCATCAAAATTTTTATTTTTTGGTAATGGCCATAAACTTAAACGTGTTCTAGTATCTGCTTTAAAAAATATATGTAAAAAGCCACGTTCTTGCAGATTCCAAAAATTTAAGCTTTGTTGAAAATATTAATAAAGAAAATGTTTAAAAAAATATTTGACTGCGGCAGATACGAAAATTCTTAGAAAAATACCTACAGGACAGCAAAAAACAACATTTATTTGTTGCTAAGGTCCTGTAACTAGTGAGAATAGAATATTGTGATTATAGAATAGAGCGCAATTTTAATGTTACATATTTTGATTTAAAGATATTGTATGAACCCTGTGTATAGGTTTACCGTCGTATTTAAAAACCTATTGCTGAAATAAGTAGATTTAGTAACAATTTGGGGTGACTTTAAGGTCTTTAATTAATTGATCTACATAGATATGTGCTTACAATACCCACATAATTATGTTTATACTTTGTAATGTAAATTTGCCCTCGCAATCGCTCAACTCCGTGCACTTATGTTGCCGCTGCAAGCACCTGCATCTGTGGCCGCCACACTGCATTTTGCAACTGCACCTGATTATTTCAATACATACAATACATGCTTCGGCTGCCACTGCAATTCTGTACATGTAGGTTTCCAGCTGCTGTCACCGACTTTGGTCCATCATCCCTTGTTAAATGGATCAGGAAGATTTTGAGTCGAAACATCTGCCCCTAATATCAACAGCTGGAAACACTGCCCTAGGAAATAGGAACAAGTATGCCAAGGCTCATCCTTTGATCCGAAAAATATTGGTGTTGGCTTATAACAACCCAACACAGGTCGTCACTATATTTAGGCGGCTTTATACATCAATAAATTATTAATCAAAATTCTCACTCAAAACAAAGTAAAAATCCCGTTAACGACTATTGTAAACTAATTTTACTTGAATCATAGTTTCGCTGAACGATAAAAAAATTGGGGCACGGGTGATTCGTATCGTGTTTACGAAGTTTTAACGGGTGTTTATACCGCGTGGCAATTCCACTGCTACGCTACAAGCAAAAGTTTTCTATACAAATTCTTCATTCAACAATGGAAATGGGAAGCCGGAAAATTTAATTTTCCGACGGTATGACGCAAATGTTTTTCGGCTGTCACGTGCAGTGCAGAAGTTGAATTTATGAAGAAGTAAGTTGTGGATCTTAAAGGCGAATTTTCCGATGTCACCGTGTTCAGCGATTACGTCATCGCAGCAGTTAATCGATTACCGTTATTTTAAATAAAATCGGAGGAATTGGAGATTGCTAAAACAAAACACTCGACTGCAAAACTTATTATATTTTTGAAATTGTCTTTTCACTGACTTCATTTGATACCCATATTGCTATGAGAAGGAAAAAATCAACCCCCTCAAAGGGCGGCCTTTGGTTCCATTTGCGGGCGCTATTTTTTAAATGTACATAGCCTATGTCACTACCTCAATTCTAACGAATTCAACGAAATCACATATGTCAAAAATTGTCCAGCCGTTTGGGCTATAGGACCAAACAATTTATACATAAATACATAGATACCCTCGAAAAAAATTGCCCTCCTCCCGCAATCGGGTAAAAAGGACCGACCGTACCTATATAACTAGTCGTATGTATCTATGAAAGTATTCTGAAACAATAAGAGACCTGATTCACTTTACTAAGAAAGTTCATTCATTCTACGTACTTATCGCTGGAGCAATTTCCGACCATCTCTCCACTCTGCCAGCACCTTCACCTCCCTGCAGTGTGTATGCTCTTCTCGGCCTTCCTCATCCTCTTCTTCCTTCTATTTTGCCTTCCAATACTGTTTTTCAATGTGTTATGGTGTTGGAGGAGATTAAAATGGATAAGCTGGATGGAACGGAACACGAAAGAGAAAGTGTTGGGAATGGTCAAGGAAAACAGATGCTTAATGCAAATGATTGAGAACAGGCGAGGGAAAACGGTGGGACACACACGTCATTCATGACACATTTTGAAAGTACGTAGTTACTCGTATTTATAATTTATTCCGCTCTTGTCGGTGGAGTCTTCTCCATTCTTCTCTATTCAGTGCCATTTCCTTGACTTCTTGGTACGACGCGACACCTAACTTGTAAGTACGTACTTGCTGGTAAATGCGTGATAGTATTTTTCCAATATACCTAATATAAATAATAATGTTGTGGCGAACTCTTTCTGTTTTTATACTTTTTTTAATGTTTCAATTTCCTTCTCTTTTTGACGTTTTTACTATTTTACCAGTTGTTTCTTTTACTTCATACAAATTACAACGATTTCTTATAAATATTACCCAAAGTTTATAATTTATCCTCCGAAATCCCCCACATCGCGCACAAATGTAATGTACAAAATATTAATTATATTTAGTGAAACTTACTTAGTACCAAGGCAAATCGAAAATACTACACATAAAGATTTATAGGTATTATTTGCTTGACAAATACCACTTCTATATTTTATTAACAGAGCAAATAAAAGAGAAATCGTTACTTCTAACATTATGTAAGTACCATATCTACAACGTAGAACTGATAAATTTACGTAACAGTGATTCTTTAAACTATTATCTGCTGTAATAAAACTGAATGCATTTACTATGTGAATGAGAATTTAATAACTATAGTATGCATTTTTAATCGTCTGATAAGCGATAAAAACGAGTTATTTTAAGCATTTTCGTCTTTTACTTACTAAGTAATTATCTGCTAGAATATAGGTAGTAATATGGATGCAAAGCAAATAGACAGCCATAACTCCACTTGCGTCATAGTTTCATGTTATGCAGATGTTACGAGTAAAGAATTGTCAGTAACTGGTTTGGCTGAATGGTAGGTACCTACTGGTTTTCAAGGTGTTGCCATCTCTGAGGACCGGGGTCGATCCCCGGTCCTCAGATATGGGTCTACATAGAAATTCATATTTCTATTATCTCAGGTCTGGAAGTTCTGATTAAAAAAATATATGTTTGGACGCCCACATGGGCCTACATAAATAAATTACTTTTTATGGCTTTCCATAACACACGTGCTTAGCTACTTTGGGATCAGAGCAATGTATGTCCAATATTTATTTATTAATATTTTTTTTATTTGCGATGATTATAATAATAGCAATGTTACAGGAATTTAACAGTAAGCTGGCTGAAACTTTATTACATTTACAATACCGGAAGACGTAGATACCTAAGGATCTACATTCACCTACCTACTGTCAAGGTACCTACTTCCAATAGGTTCAAGTATCTTGGTTAAAAATATTAGCGTAAGAGTCTTACAATAACGGTCGAGCATTTTGACAAGTTCAGGGTCGCTATTCGTGTATTTAGCGTCCGCCTAATCTAGATTTTTAAAATTTTTATCAAATTTAATTTGTATTTTCAATTAAACAAATGGTAATAAGTAATGAATGAAAATAAATGATATTAATAAAACAATATTCAATAATAATAAAAAATAAAGTGTACCAATATTTTATGTAAATCAATTTGCTTTTAACTTTGAAACTAATACAGTATAACTTTGGTTACGCTTTTGCAAGATAAAGTTTATAAATAGACGACTTAATAGCAATAATTTAATATGCATAGCAAATAAAATAAGAATGTAAAGTATTTAATAGGTATTAAGTATATGTATTTCAACCGTGGCGCCGGCCATTGTAATCAAAGATAACCGTATCTTTGCATTTCCGCCGAATAATTCATTCGTTATAGGAAAATTTTGGTTTCTCGATATTCTTATCACATAAACCTGTATCAAATCATAAGTAAAGACACGAAAATGAACCTTATCACTTGTAACAGTGGCAGAGTAGTAATTATCATCGCTTTAATCATAAAAAACGTTAAGTTTTTATCAATGCATAAGTACTATGATAAATATTGGCGACCGACGCGACGTGAGATTATAATGCATACTGCCCGATAGAAGTAAATAAGTTTCGATGTCTACGTCATTTGATCACTCACTGCACTGAGTTTGTTGACAAATAAAAATACCACGTAAATTGTTTTGCTATTATTGTAAACGTAAAGGAAATAAAGTAACTTAAGAGGTATAACAAATAACACAAATGTTTGTGTGATGAGCACGAGCATTTGTACCTAAGTCATGGATGTTTATATGTATTTAAGTATTTCTATCCGTTATCCTAGTCACCATTACAAGCTCACGCTTAGTTTGGGGCTAGGTGTGTTTAAAAAAAAAAACAAGATCTTTTCGTAACGATCATGAGAACGGTATGTATTAGGGATGGCGATTCTTTTCGAAAAACATCAATTTTTAAATCGATTCAAATCGTGACCTAATAAATCGATCCACAAAAAAATCGAGGCCACTAAGATCAATTTCTGAAAAATCGATCTTTTTCTCAAGTTTTTGTTTAAAGATAGATATTATAATTTAACGATCTATTATTTGTAAAATCAGGTAATTCGATGATAAAAAATAACTTAACGTAACTTTTTTTAAAAGAGAGGCGAAGGAATCCAAACATGCAGCCATCTCGCGAGTTTTTGAATAAAAACCCTTAAACCGGCTGCCGGCAGCACTCTTATAATACGGATATATTTAATTAATTGTAATTTTTTTTTGTTTATACCGAAAAATAAAATCGAATGTGATGTGATCGATGATTTTCAAGGGTGAAATATCGATTCACTGAATCGATACAGTACTACATATCGATTTAAAAATCGATCTTTTTGGCTACAAAAATCGATTCTTCGATTAATCGATCTCAGATCGCCATCCCTAGTATGTATTATTTCTGAGTGTTGTTGGGTGGCAGTTCCGTGTTTTCCTGCTCTCGGTGGAAGTATAAGATATAGCGCTTTTAAGAGGCTTTTTGCGAAATAAAAAGGAAATTTTATAGTACTGTTTCGAAGAAAGGCGTCTCCAGAGGTAAAACGTGTCGCTCTGCCGGCTAAATTGTCCGTAATGGATTTGACAGATGGTAATTAACCTAAAAGTTTAAGCGACCATGTATAAGCATAATTGGATTTGAACTGCCCCAAATATTATCCAAGGGGGACTTGATAATGTCCCGTGTTTGGTCTAAGATTGTTAATCAGAACTAAAAAGAAAATTTCTAAACTCCAAAAAACCGACACGTGAACTCACAACACGTGAAGACCAGTTTTAAATCACGTGCAATTTGTGTTCAAAAGAAAAAGTTTTGGAATACGTAGGAAAGGTTTCTCTCGCGAACGTAGTTGATTCAAATGTCAGAGTCGTAAAATTTCGGCTAAGAGGACATTATTATTAAAAGAATAATATCCCAACAACGTCTTATAACAACATTGATTCAAATGACAGCAGAGCTAACACCTAGCAACACCTTCAATAATGGACTTCACTCTAACCGGTTGGAAATGAAATCTGACTCGACTTGGTTGCACCGACTGGTATTGTTAAAGTTATTGATTAGACATTACGTTTACTATGTAACAAACATATTTTATGGCAATTATCTCAAAATAATGTGAGTTTAAAAGACTGTAACAGCTGATCAGTGGTCTAGTATAAAACCGGCCAAGTGCGTGTCGGATAAAGCGCAGTGCAGGGTTCCGTAATAGCCTTAAGCATCAATGCAAGTCTTTACTCGTTGTAAACAAACAACTACTTCTTCTTAGACACTTTAAAGAATTTAATCTAAGGATTATGTATTTGACTCGCACTCGTCCGATTTTTTTCATTGGTGGCTCTAGTTAGCCCACTAGACCCCCTTAAGATGGCGGTGCAACGCAACGAATTTTAACGGCATATTTAATATCTTTAGCGTATCAGAAATGGTGCAACCGAGCCTATATTTTAACACGACACGGAACGATTGTTGTACAATTTAGTATGTACAACAATTCCGTGTCGTGTGAACCTATCGTCGATACAATAGTGTTTTTTTTTAAACGACACTGTTCACTGTTGCCAGCGGCTCCTGGAGATATAAATATTAGTCTTACTTTCAAGCCATCATTATGCTTGATGTGTAAAGGTAAAACAGAGGTTCCCATTTGTTTTGGCTTCGGAACCCCAATTGATCATGCATACATTTTTGGCGGATTATTTGGGTAACAAATGCGAATTATCATGTAGTTTGACTTTTAGGTATCTTCTATAGGTGTATATCTATACATATAATAAAACTGTAAAACCGATGCGTCTGTACATTGAGTATTTTAACCAAAAACTAATTGAGGGTGATGTTAAAATAGTAACAGAATAGGAATCTACAACTTTTATTTTTGTTGTCTGTTTGTCCGTTTGTCTGTTTGTCTGTTTGTACACGCTAATCTCCGGAACTACTAAACGGATTTTAATGAAACTTTTTTTATTGTGTAGCTATTGAATCTGGGCAAATACTAGGCTATAACTTATTTTGAAGATCGGAATACCTGACGTGGAACCTTAGCAGTACACTTATACTAAGAGAAAAATGAAAGCAGCGCCTTAAAAAAAGTTAGTAAGCGTGATGAGCATTTTCTATTGACGTACACAAATTGAAGGTCTGGAGCAACTGACATGGAACCCTAGCAGCTCAGCTTAACTATAAGAGATATGAATAGAGCGCCTTAAGGAACATTGTTCAGCGTGATGAGCATTTTCTATTGACGTACATAAATTAAAGGTCTGGAGCAACTGATATGCTAAATTACTTTAGACTGATTTTCAAACTCCCAAGGTAATCCTACTGTCTCCAAGTTACGATCTGGTGACGAAAATCCTGGAAAAATCGAGAGAATCCTTCAGATTTTATAGGCATGTATACCATATATGCTACAACATTAATTTAGGTAGGTACTTAAGCGTTTACATTCAGGAGTTTCATGGTGCTGACCGTAACGCTAAGTAGTTCGTGGGATACTTTCACCACAGACAGTTTGTCGAAAGTTTGTTGAATTACTGTATTATTAATGAAAGATCAAAGTCAATTGACACTATTTTTTACTACTTATCACTAAGGAAAGGGTAGGGAGGCCTTTGCCCTGCAGTGGGACACGACAGGCTCATAATAACAATAATAACTTTACGAGAGTAGTAACTTACAAACCGACCTTTGAGTAGATGAATGTTAAACCGCATTCATCTATTGCGGTATGGGAGGTTTGAGTCTGACTTTTTTCTGAACACTAAAACTAAAGTTACCTATATTTTTTGTACAAACGAATCAAACTGCCTTCAATAAAGTAAATTAAGAGGTAAAAAAAATCCTTTACACTTTATTAAGAAAGATATGTACGACAAAATTTAGTTTTGGAGTCGGTGTCACTGCCATGCGAAATTTTCTTACCAGAGGAGGATGGCCTAGTAATAGTGTACCTATCTAAAAAAGAGTGCCTATGGACCTTGATTTTTCATTCCTCTCTTCATGGCGACGGGAGTATAAAATATTTTGTATCAAGCACTTGGAGGTGTCAACACTGCCGTGCCTCGGAAAGCACGTTGGACCTGACTCTACTATCTCTTTTCGGTATCTTTTGTTTTTTATTGATTGTAACAGCGTTATTCTCTATCGGATAAAGATTTTTTCTAACTTTCTTTTCTTTATCTACCAGTTTGTGGTGGAACAATTATTTACAATTTTCATAACACTAATTCGATTTTTGTATCAAGATCTATTACTGTGACTGGAAATCAATTCAGATAAGAAATCGTCATTCAATTAAAATCTTACGCATACACCACGGCGATTAATTCCTGCATAAGCCATAAAGTGTGTGACGTACATACATACAGCCATTAAATTACCTATAGGCACAGCCGAGAAAACAATATGGTGGCCACGTGTAAACGCACGCAAGTGTGTTAACGTGAGGGTTGTCACGCCACAAACATGTGAGCTAGGGCGTTAGAGTTATGCGGTTTTGCTTATATGCACACGGGATTGAGATACATAATCATTTGTGATGTAATAGCATTGCGGCAACAGCACAGCGACATATGAAATGGTTCTTTTCCATTACAGATCATATCATTTCAGCCTATTGCAGTCCACAGCTGGACATAGACCTGTTCAAGACTGCGCCAACTTTCACGGTCCCCCGCTTCTCGCATCCAGCCACCGCCGGCCACCTTCCCCAGGTCATCAGTCCACCTAGCAGGGGGGGTCCGACACTACGTTTCCCGAGACGTGGTCTCCATTCGGGAACCTGCCATTACAACGAAAACGAAACGAAACTGTAGGCAAGCAACCTTCTCTAGATATTTTTTCATGTAGCCTAGTTAAATTTAAAAAAGAAGTTTACAAAATCTTACCAAGCCTTGTAGATTAATCATATTCTAACAAATTCAGTTGTATTTGTTATTGTGTATTTCTTTTGTATTACTAATCAAACTAATATTAGCTGGTAGTATTTGCCGAAAAAAATAATATATAATAATTAATAAGTAAATAACTAATCCTACACTAAGTTTAACCCTCTCCTATTTCATTCAAATTGGAACTCACTGTGCCCACATGTTTAGAGTTATAGTCTAGTTCAATAAGCTGCTTTTATTTTTGTAAATTACTGACTGTAACTTGTTTTGTGAGCCATGAATAAATAAATAAATAAAAAAATAAATTACAGATAATGCATCTCAATCCCGCGCGTGAGCAAATCCTCATGACATTATTAAACGCCCTAAGATGAAATTTGACATCTGATTGTGCTAGCCGAATATCGGCTCTGGCAGCCAATCTCAACGGAAAAAAGCTTAGGGCCCAAGAGTTTTCTATTTAATTTGAAATGGGATTGCTTTTGATTCTAGACTAAGCCAGACGTTGCGTAGACAGAGTCGACGGTGGAGCGAGCTCACCTAAAAGGTTCTGGCACTCCCACTCACTGACGGAACACAGCAAGCTGCTTGGCGCCGGTGGGAGCATAAGCACAGGTTATACAATAGTTACAAGGTTGCAGGACGGCACTGGATGCTGGCTACTTTTGTAATCCATGGGGATCTTGGGTCTGTCGACGGCCAGCAGCTGTAATGATGACGATGGCGACAAGATTAGAGGAAAAATAAAATAATGAGACCCTCTCATTCTTTAATGAGAAAACTTTGCTTATTAACAGAGGTTGGAATTAGGTAGAGTTATTTATGTACTTGCATCGAAATGTTGATATTAATGTGGACCTTCCCGGGATTTCTAATGGACAATCCCGTGTGGTCAACAATATTACAAATAAATAATAATAAAAACCTCAGAGATAGACAAATTAAACAAAGATAATTAACAAAAAAAATTAGTTTACATTAATTCACAATACAAACATACATCCGGTGTCATTGATGTAAGTTTGGCAACGTCGCGCGTGCAATACTTTAAATTGTGTAAAAGTAAATAACTTTTTATGACAAAAATCACGGGATTTTTTCTGCTCTTTAAAATTAATCTCGGGATATGAGGCATATCCACTTTATTCTTTCGCTGTAGGAAATCAGTGTAAGTACATGAATAACTCTACCTAATTCCGAACTCTGCTTATTAATCAGAAAGTAAAAAGAAAAAAAAGTAAAGTTAACCGATAAAGATCCCACTGCTGGGCAAAGACCTCTCCTCAACTACGAGGAGGTACGTGCCATACTCCACCACGCGGGCTCAGTGCGGATTGGTGGAGGGGTGTATGTAAAGCCAGTGAAAAATCTTACTGTCAGATGTTATCAAGCCGCCGTAGGGCTCTGACTAAGCTTAATGACTAATATCAACAGATATTAGTCGGGACCAACCGCTTGACGTGGCTTCTGAATGAAAAAGTATAGTGTTAAAAATAATAAAACTACCTATGTACTATGTAGTTAGTGACAGCCCTATAAAGGGTAGTAACATCGGATTATAAACAAACCGTGAGTTAATGTCGCGTGATTCGGATGCGTGACGTCATCAACTGCGTAGTTTCCTAAACAGTGGATTTAATTTGGTATTAATAAGCTTAAAGACAGGGAACATAAAGCCATAAATCTCAGATTAGTGATTACTTTGTTCATGCATACGGTAAATAAAGTAAAGTTAGTCTATAATAGATCCCACTGCTAGACGAAGGCCTCACCTCAGCCACAAGGAGGTACGAGCCATACTCCACCGCACGCGGGCTCAGTGCGAATCGATTGAGGGATGTCAATACAGATAAGGGTGTCTAGCAAGTGACCACCCCTACTGTCAGATGTTATCAAGTCGCCCTAGGGACTCTGACTAGGCCTAACGACTAATACCAATAACCAGTGTGCTCTTTCTCTTAAATTACATATATTTGGTGGGTCGAAGTTCAAATTCCGACTTCCCAACTACTTTAAACTTCAAAGTTTAGTTAGACTTAGACCATAGATCGTATACGCTAACAGGGTGGCCTAGTGAAAATGTAGAGCGTTCCTAATAGTTTCCCCTAACAGAAATTCCCGCGCTTTTTGGCAATTTTGCTAAAAATATTGCTATCAAGTAAGATGGTAGCACTGTGGTAGCTCAATTTATAGGTTCATTTATTCATAGTATTTATTTATCCGTGGTCTATGTTTTATAAGCCTTTGATTGTCACTTGTCTATTGTGTCTCCGGAGCAAAGCGAGGGGCTTTGCTCCGGAGGGATTAATACAAAGCTTTCGAACTCTATTTATAGTCTAAAGGCGGCCGTAAAGCCAAAAGCATTCTCTACCAGTCAACCATAGTTTAAACAGAGAAGATACAGACGGTGCAAAAAAACTAGAATGCACCGAGTGAAAGTATTCGAGGAAAAGTTATGCTTTTATGTATTTGTTGTTACAGCCGCAGCAGAACATTGTTAGAGCATTTCACTGAAACCCTAAAGAATATGAGAATAAGTATGATCAATTCGTGACCAATAGGATACAATGACGTTTCATATCAACGTCACTTTCGTACGTAACAGAACAAACTAAGTTGAAAATAGCTAAAACACGAAATTCTTGCAAAAACGTGAGAGTGCGTTTTGAATGTGACTAATTAAAAGTATCCATAATGAAGTGCTAAAATGTTTCAGTAAATAAAAGTTGCTATTTTTAAACCTTAAAGCATATTTATGGAACATGATAAGGTGAAAAGTAAATATCTACAAATAAAGTAAATTTTTAATCTCGTAACTCTTGATTCAAGACGATAAGGTCGTAAGTTGAATAAACTACACTTAACTTTCGCCACTGTAACTGCATGTGTACCTACGGCTGACATCACAGTATACGTAAATAAAAAAGTCACATTTATTACCAAATCATGAAAATTCATGTGAAAATTTAACGGTCATGAAACATTTGTTAGTGACGTCAAATTTTTACACCTTTTTGCTTACTTATACAAGTTGTTAAGACGAAAGAATAGCACCATTTCTCCATACAAACGTAGTCCCCTGTTTCCTCCCAGGATATAGACTAAGGTCGAAAAAATTTTTAAAGCTATAATATCCGCATTTACTACGGCTATGCTCCTATGTTTCGTTTTTTCCTATATTCGAATTAACACAGGAAATATGCGCCTTCAAACACTAAGAAAATTGCCAAATTTAAACTTCAAACTTTAGACGCTGGCCAAATAAAATTTACGCACATAAAGACAAAAACTAAAACATAGGAGCATAGTCCCATCCTTTTTTTTAATAATTTATGTAAACAATATTATCATTGGTAAAGTTTTCGTCGAGAAAACAGGGGACTACGAAATGCTGTTTTGGTCAGTTTTATGAAGCGAATTTTGGTCTGAGCTGCATTTGTCCCTTTCTTGCTTTAAGAAGAGAGGTTTGGGGGGTGGGTAATGTCATAAGAAATACATATACGTATAGTGATGCTTCATAGTCGATTATTTTTATCGATACGCCATTGTTGGCCTAATCGACATCGATGTATTAAGTTAAATATTGTCTTGGTAATTTGTCTTAGTATTTTATATCATTAGCTTTCTTCACTTTGGCTTTGAAAACTACTCCTCAGTGGTATTCCTATAGAAGAAAAAAGCAGGTAGATGTTCCCTTGCTGACTCCTAGAATTACTGTGCACATACATCTGATGTAAGCACTTACTGAGGACGTAACATAAGTAGATTCATTTCAATTCGATAGATTGTAACCAAGCTGATTTCTGATGTCGGTGAAAGCTAATTATAAGAAATTGATTTTACTAGCGGTGGCCCACGACTTCGTCCGCGCACTTGTCGAATTTACCATACAAATTTCCACTCCCATTTTCACCCCCTTAGAGGATTAGCTTCCAGAAATCCTGTTACGTCATTCTTGATTTCTAACCAAAAATTTTATAGATTTAGCTCCATAACTGACCGAGTTTCATACAAACTTGCCCCTTCTTTTTTACCCCGTTATCCCTAACGGGAATGAATTTACAAAAACCTTTCTGAGTGCTCCCCTAGACCTCTTATGGAACCTTTAATTTATGGTGTCTAGACCTAGCAGTTTGGGCTGTGGGTTTATATGTCAGTCAGTCATTAAGTCAGTTCTCATTTTGATATAAGTACTTACATATTAAGAAGATCCCTCACCTTAGCGAGGGCGTGTTGTAATATTCACCAAGACGTTTAATAAATTACATCATCTATTGTATGGTTTATAAGCACACTGTAGACAATCCGCAAATGTAGATCTATAAATCGCATAAGAAAAATACCTACTTTTACTTTCTACAGGAAGGACACACTCATGCCAGCTTCTTAAACCAAATAAATAAATTGTTTGATAATATTGTTTTTATTGTGGCAACTGCGAACCACTTGTTAGTATAATATACAATTATCTTCAAAAATAGGGTTAGTTACAAAAAAAGAAAAACAATTTTATTGTTACAACTATGAATGTCGTTACACGAACACATTGAGACTGTAACAACATTCTGGTTATACTGAGCCCGTCTTCTTGCGAATGATTGTGTAAAGATCATCAGTTCTATGCTTCGCAAACATCGCGGATGCGCTACGGTAACGAAGAAGTCCAAACTGAGCCCTGAATTCGTTGCTATAGGTGCTACACACGCAGCATTATCCTGCACCTGATATGAAATTGTCCGAGGGTATTGTATCCACTTTTGTCGGTTCTCTTCGCCCAAGATCCATCTCCGACCTCTGTTATTAAAGGGATTCCGTCGTTTTCCTTCCACGCCAACATTTAGAATAATTAGCCTCCTCTCTTGCTGCGATCGAAAGCACATGATGTTTGTGCAGGTTGATTTATTTGTGTCGGGCATATGAAACATAAGTATTCATGAATACTGCATTTTATACGAAAATGATGTTCTTCCGTTTAGCGATCATAAATAGACGACATTTACTTTATTTTCTTTAAAAGATAGTGGATTTCAACTTGTTATGCGTTTTGAAGGGAAACCAGAGATTCAACTTGTTATTGTTGCACAATTAGATAATGTCTTGTTGAAAGGTGTTGGAATAAGTAAAAAGTTCCGTTCCACGTATGAATAAAATTTAAAAAAATAAATGATTCTTTAATTTCATAAATATTAAGCTTTTGCAAATCATTCTTGTTGTTAAAGTAGGCTGTCGTGTCATGTCTTAATAGTATTATTGTATAGATATAAATATTTTATTATTTTTGTAAAATATTAATTTAGTTACCTACTTGTAGTATGAGTGAACCGGAAAATATCATCTGTCACCTCTCCTTCATATTTCTAGGTATATCTTTGATAAACTATATTAAAGGATATAATCATGAAACTGACAGCAACAGCACATATTTACATTTATTTTTTTGCTTTAATTTAATGATGAATCATGTTCAAGCTCCTATATAAATAGCAACGTATTTATATCTTGCATAATGCCCTGCTATAAAGATATAATCACGTAAATATTGGAATCAAAACATGAATTTTGTTCAAAATTGACTCTACCATAACCTAAATTTGAATAACTTTTTCTTCTTTGTTTTTATAGTTTTAAGAAACTTTCCACCAAAAAGCATTGTGTATAGATAGTCTTTATTTTGTATTGCGTACTGTATCTTCGGTTATAGTTTATCAAAGAGTACATCATGTTTCTTGAAAATACTTTATTTTAGCGAGTTTTGCGCGAGGTCTAGTGCGCACACACACTAACTTACGCTACTTACACATAGAAAGAGCATGCGGGGTGCGGGGGCGGCCGCCAGAGCTTGCATCGAGACAGCAACATTTTATTCAAAAACCTATTTTGCAAATGTCACTTAGACCGCGTTTCCTCTTAACATCATCGGTCATTCATGTAGAATCGATAAAATATGTTTAAAAAAAAACAATTTGTGTAAATTGTGAATTAATTTAAAAAAAAACTTATTTTATGTACATTAATCTCCCTAAAAAAAATGTTGTTGATTTATTTTTGATTGTTGATATTATTATAAATCTAATATAGATGTTTTTATAGTTACTTATTGTCTATTTTCATTCGAATGTGTATCTGTTTGCGTAATCAATACGTTGCCATTTTAGTCGTAGCTGTGGTAAATTGTGCTTTACGACAGAATTACCCATGTTTTACGTAACTCGTGACGCCATGAATTTAATTAGCTGTACGTTTATGGTCATTAATTAATAAATAACTACCTTAGTCATAAACCTAACGCCTATATACCTAACTAGATAGGTAGGTATTATTACAAAAACTAAGTACCGGGTTTAAGCCAGGACTAAGCTGCTCGTATTAGCTAGCCAATTAGAAAAGCGTTTCTCTATTAGGTTATGTCACGCATGTGTCATTCATTTTTCATCTCACCTGTTCGGAAAGTTGAACTTTCATGTGTAGATAGCCGGGTGGGAAATAGCTTTTCCCCCCTACTTTATGCTCAATCCTACTATTGAATAAAAGGCCACTATCGAGAGTATCGATAGTTATTGCAAAAGTCAGAGCTGTATCAGCTATCGATAGTGATTTTAGTATTGAATTTGATATTATCGATAGTATTGCTATGTGTCGATAGTATTTATACTAACGGAGCTATCGATACTATCATTACCATCATACTAGTACTAGTAGACTCGATAGTCTACCAATAGTAATGATAGTAATGATGATGATACAAAAGCAATAGTATCGATAGAATATCGATATTCTATCGATACTATTGCTTTTGCGTTGACTATCGATTGTTTATAGATACTATCGATATTTTATCGATGGTATTTCTTTTGCCTTAACTATATATAGTCTATCGATATTTTATCGATACTATTGCTTTTGCCTCAACTATCGATAGTCTATCGACACCCTCTATTTCCTCACAGTCGAAATGAAAAATAGTATGTTTAACTCGGGTAAAGGCACCCATTCCACACTCGAGCTATTTGCGCTCTCACTTCGTTCGAGCGCTAGAAACTTGTCGAGTGGAATGGTCACTTTCGTCCCTTGTGTAATAATCTACTATTGTCTGCTAATAATAAGACCTATTTTAAACCTGGCCTATTTTTTTTATAATAACACCGATAAGGTTTCTACAAAAGTTTGTACGGTAGTAGGTACTCGTACTATTTGGTAGTAAGGATTCTACAAAAAGGTCCAAATTATTAATAAAAATGTTAGATAGATATGCTGCAATACACGTCTATCTATGTAGCCTAATTTAAATTAGTTTTATTTTCGCATCTTAGAGGAAGTTTGGGAGGACTTGCAAAGGTGGGTGGGACATAAGAGCCGGTTTATCTAAATTCAATATAAAAATGGTAATATTATGTCAATGGGTTGTAGCACAATTGGCTGTACACTTGTATGTTTTGTGCTACTACTGTTAGTTTTTGACATAATATGGCAAACCACAACAAGTATTTTAATTTCAATTGTTCGAAGACTCCTGGATTCCCCCTAAATTTTTTTAACGATTTTTTAGTACCTCCTTTAAGACCTTTTCTACGAACCAATATTGTCTTGACGTCATCTTCTTTACGAGTAGTCTTGAGCACTGTGGGTATAATCACTCAACCAATTAACAATTTAACGACTCACAGTAATTTCGGCAAGCCATGACACACCCGTCAGAACCACTTGGTATTCCAAAAAAACTAGGCACAACCAAATACTTCCAGTGTGTTGTGTTGTTATTGATATCGATAGTTGAAAAAGTTAGTCTTATTTTTGTACCGCGCGCCAGCTAGATGGTCCGATGACATAAGAGACCATACCGGGACAACCTGGTTCAGTACTCTTATTCACAAACGTCGGAAACTACAGATTTTGAATCCGAGAGGCAGGTTTCCGAAGACGTCAAAAATGCGATTCTTAAACGTCGGAATCGAAAACTTTGCCGTTTCCATTAGGCACAAATGACATTAGCTTTCGAAAAGTTCGTTTGGAAAGAATGTTTGACATTCGAATTTGGAAAGGATCAGTAACTTTCCAAGTCTTTGTAAATCAGGGTGCAGAAGCCAGAAGCACCGGCGTCATAACGCTGTGGAGGAAATTTGGAGAGGCATACACTGCAGTGGACAAATAGATGCTGCATATAAAGAAGAAGAAGAGTCCTATTTTGTCGCGTGGGCTAGAATGGAGATTTAATGGTGTAAAAAAAAGTTGAAGCACAAAACTTTCTACGTTGACGTTGTTTGCTCTGGGTACGTTAAAGGTAATATAAGAAAAACTCATCACTAAAATTTACTTTCACATTGGTTCCGCAAAAAAAATAGTACACTCGATAGTGTTTCCTTGGGCAAGTAATGCATGCCCAGGGTGTAAAAGTGGCCGTAAAGCACTTATTACACCATCCTACTTGTAGCTTTCTAACTAGGATCCTAACTAGGAAGGTACCATCCCAGGTATGATATCTAGAACTAGGAAGGTCGCATCCTACTTAGGATTCTAACTAGGAAGGAAGGATGGATAGGCAGGTGCTCTAGTCTGATAACGCATTGTCCGTATTTTCGCGTTTAGCCGTCGCGCTCGCGCTGACATGCTGACTTTAATGACAGGGGCAGCTACAGCCGAAACTACGGACATTGTCTTACAGAGTGGGGCCCCAGACACCTTCCTAGAGGACGCGAGCTTCCTAACTAGGAAGGTAGGAACCTAAGTAGTGAACTGCGATTACATCTTCCCATTTCCTAAGTAGGATGCTACACAAATAGAATAGTGTAATAAGTACTTAACGCTGGCGCTGGTCGCCATCGGTCGAACAGAGCTGAAATAAAATTCGATGGGAGGGATAAGTATTACATTAATGACGGATTTTCCTAGTGTCAAAAATCAGTACTTAAAAATCTGCTAGATGGCGTTGATCGACCTAAGTCAGGTAGATTTTTATTTAGGAAAAAGAATGGTTTTAGCGTTTAATATGTTATAATGTTTAGGTTAAGCATGTTTTTGATTTACGCGTACTAAGAGGTCGGTTTTTAACAATTTAGTGATCATCAAGACGTTTTTTCTATTAAAATTTATTTTTGACTGCAATTTGAAACTTGCTCGTTTTTAACGTAACTACATGTCTGTACACATAATACTACAATAATTTGTTTTTCTTTTATGCTCAATGATTTGGACACAATATTTGTATAACTTAGACAAACAGCGCCATCTATTAACATACAATAAAAATAAAATTTTGAGTTGTCAGAAAATCCCTCATTATCGACATTTACCGTTTCACAACACTAGATACTTCCATCTAAATCCCCATCTCGGTGACTGGATCCAGTGCGTTCTGGTAGTGATTACAATGCGATGTAGACAATTAACAATTTAATTGTGACATCCTATGGCCGTGTACCTCGCTTTGTAATCGAGACGATGTGACATTGTGTGAGATGTGCTGTTTGAAATAATGGCTTTGTTTTTCAAACTTTGCGATACAAAAGGGTAACTTAGAGGAACATGATCTGGGAATTCATTTAAACTCTTTAGATTCTAGATTTCTGATGCTGTTTATAAAGATAATATGTATATTCTTGGGCGATGATAACATACTTGCGTCACAAATAAATATATTAGTTTTCTTCCAGTTCTCAGACAATTTACAAACTTTAGGATGAGGTCATGTTTCACTACGTTATAGATAAGGTCTTCCTGTACTGAACTAAAAAACAATCGCATCAAATAAAGTCAATCTCGGTATTTATGATGTAGTAATTAATAATATAATGTAGGTAGCTTACGTATTATTTAGAAATATAAATCTATTTTGGAGTCGGTGTTACTCTATGCCAGCTAAACGTATTTTCCCAACATGACGAGGGAGGATGGCACCGACTTCAACTAGGTAGGTACTCCAAAATTAAAATAATTTTCATCGTAAGTCTTGAAATTATTTTTGATTTTTATTTAGTGTTAGTGTAGCCTGGTATAGATTTTTTGTAAAAAAAATGTTGTTCACAACAAAAACACGATATCATATCACCTACTTACTACCATTGTTGCCGAGTAACAATAAGCATTTTACCGCTGAAATGCTTAGCTGCGTCTTTCAGGATCGCATTGTCAAAGGCTCGTTGACCCTTCGTCAGATCTTCTAAACAAACGAAGACCTTTTATTCTTGGTTGTTGATATGACCTTCTATTATTGTTTGTATATTTAAAGTTGTAATCTTAGATCAACCATTCGCCCAAAATGTTTTTAAGTTCCCATTTGAAGTTTTGACACCATTTAGGGACTTACATCCAATTAATTTAAAAAAGTTAAATAAATATTTAATTGATTAAACATAACACATATAATTAGAATTAAACTATAATAGTAACATATACAACTTAACAATAAAAATTAAGATACATTATTGAATACAATAGAAAAACAAAAATTATAAAAAGGATCCTTGTGGTAAGGTTCACAGGATGCTAGCAGCATTACCGCGCTGGATAGTAAATTAAATTGAATTTTAATAATTCACTAAAACTTCAAGTTATTCAAGTGTCCATTGAAGTGTTTGTTAAAAGTCGTGTCAGGTTTGGGTTTTGATTTTGTATGGCGATAGTCAATCCAAAATATTGATTTATTTAAGCATGCAGTAAACTGTATTAAAAACTTTGGAAAAGTGGTGGGTTATGGAAAACATTTTACTTAAACTATTACCATTAAATAACTACCACAACCTTTAGATTTAAGATCTGGATCATCCATCATCCTCATAGCGTTATTCCGGTTGGCAACTCACGCGCGAGGGCCCAGGGTCCACTTTGGACCATGATTCAGCATGTGACAGATCAGGTAATTACAGTGGAGCGACTGCCATCTGACCTTCGTGCCCCCGTTAACAAGGGAACCTGACCAGTTTGGATCATAGTTACTTATTCAGTCGCCTGAATGTGCAGGTTTCCTCACGATGTTTTCCCTCATCGGCATAGCACCGGTTAGTGAAACAACTAATGTACATAACTCAGAAAAAGTCATTGGTACATGCCGCCATGTACCAATGACTTTTTCTGAGTTATGTAAATTGATACCTCCCGTACCTCACGCATGAGAGGCAACCCGCTAGCCACTGCGCCACTGACGCTCCTTTTAGCTCCTTAGACATTATATCTGGATAAACATAATAATAAACCTGAACATTTTACATTTCGGTCTGAGCGGAATCTTTTGGAAGAAAATATATGTCCCTTTTAAATAATATTATCTTATAACACGCTAAAAAAATTTACCCATGAGTCATCCTCATCGTTTGATCAACTATTTGGGCAAAGGGTAAAAATATGGCATTGGCAACACATGAATCATGATGATGCTTCAAATACGCAGTGAGTTTGTTAAGGACACCTTTTCGAAAAAGAGGGTGTTTAAATACTATGGCGATTCTTTACAATCAATTATTCCAGCTAATATCTGTTGGTATTAGTCGTTAAGCCTAGTCAGAGGCCCTAGGGCGGCTTGATAACATCTGATAGTAAGGTTTGTCACTTGCCTTACAGACACCCCTCCACCAATCCGCACTGAGCCCGCGTGGTGGAGTATGGCTCGTTCCTCCTCATAGTTGAGGTGAGGCTTTTGCCCAGCTGTGGGATCTAATAGGCTGACTTTATTCCAGGTAAAATTGACAATATAATTTGATGAAATTATTTTTCCTAAGTATGAGTGGATCTGTATTGGAACCTGCTGAGGGCAGTTTTTTATAAGTGTTTGGATTTAATAGAATAATACACATAACAAGAATTTATTTTGTTCAACTCATGATCTCATTTCATCATACTATGAGTTTTAAATAGAGTTCAGTAATATTAAAAGGAACGGATTTGAAGAACGTTAGGTAACAGGTTGGTTAAGTAGAATGTATTTAGTTAGGAAATTAAGTCATGGCATGGGTTTAGGTACTTAACTCATCACCTTATTTATTATTTGTTAAGGGGTTCTTTCAAATTGCTAGTCTGCTCTGTTTTCTATATTTCAGAAGCTGTAAATTATCTGATCTACCATATATCATGTTCCAAAGCGGACATAATCTGTGCCCTGGGCCCTCGCGTGCTAGTTCAAAAACGGCATAACAC
This sequence comes from Pyrausta nigrata, assembly GCA_949316185.1. Taxonomy (NCBI): domain Eukaryota; kingdom Metazoa; phylum Arthropoda; class Insecta; order Lepidoptera; family Crambidae; genus Pyrausta; species Pyrausta nigrata. Next base: position 4,823,743 of record OX438955.1, on the reverse strand, counting down.
TATGACGATTCCTCATCGTTTGTGATGTCAGTAACTAATTACGTAATTCCTTCGTTTAAAGTCAAACGATTTTATACACACCCTTTATGTATGTACCTCCTACCAAATGCGCACTTTCCTCAGACACAGGAACGAATTGCGCGTTACTCCTGAAATATATTTGTATGTACTTATTCGACACACGCACCGTCTAGGTCACCGACCTTGCTTCAAAACGGCCAGTCACTGCAATCAAGGATCATTTTATTTAGCCCAAACGACGCAAAAGAAAATTACATTTTATTTTCAGGAGATTTGAATGCTTGGAGCTCTAGCTTGCAGTCAAAAACGATTTTTTTTAATAGTTAGAAGTTAGCGTTAAACAATACCTAACTGGTGATGTTAACTTTGAAAGTAAGTAGATAATAATATTACCTATTACCTTGGATCCTTAGATGTTGAAATGCATAGGGCTTGTTTTACAAAAATAGGTACTTCTAAGTTAGGGTAGTTCTACATTTCGTAGAGCTAATCTAATGGAGCTCTTGACAATTAGTTTTAACCCACTCTTATAAATATAACCTAAAAATAATTTACGGGGTCTATTTATAATATGTAATAAAAATAATTTATAATAAAAGGTATAATTTAAAGGTAGGTCAAAATAAGAAGATTTTATTAAAAAAAATTGTACCTACATTATTCATATTTAATGGTAGAAAAACCAAAACATTAGGTCACTTAGCAACAGAATGACCTACTTTCCGTGTATGAAGGTTTCAGAATGTTACACTAGCCCGTAATAGCTACATTAGGGTAACCAGGCGGTCAGTATGATTTTTCCAAACATGTCCGAAATTCAGACGTAGTTTTGAAAGTCTCAGAAGTAAACATAAAGTTATAAAAACATAAAAGAATATGACTTCAAATATTAAAAAACTCATCAAACCAAATACATCTGGATTCGTAAGAACACCTTTTTACGAATATCAATTACACCACAGTTTGACGAATAACAGTTAATCCTAAAACTACTTCATTAAAAGCTTTGCTTTACAATAATTCAAAATTAAAAAATTACCAAATAAAAGAGCATTACATGAATTAGCTTAAACCTGTCAAAACCAATAAGATCCGCGGGCGGGCCAATAACAATCAATTTATCTGTCATTATTTCTAAATAGGCGTCTCATATTTATTCAAGTGTTATATTAGGGGTTTAAGTATTATTTGTAAGGTGGTAACTGTAAAAATACTCGTCAGGTCAATACCAGTCAGGGATTTTTCCCTATTTTTTTGAGGTGGCAACCCTATCTGATGATAAATAAGTAATCAGTAGGTAGCCACTTATCGGTGCATCCTTGACAAGTATTGATCCCTGCCCCACTTTACACATGGCCATTGACTCTAGCCTTCATTAATACGGAAATACATTTTGTACCTTGAATATTTATTACTCAGGATCCCTAAGGCCTTTCGTCGATAATCTCGATTGCTTTAAAAATACAAAAGTTTAGCTTTTAGGAAAGCAATAATAGCTTTCCAAGTGATGTCAGGTAAACAATGATGGCTTTCAAAATAATAAATAATGAGAATTTGACAATTCTTAGGTCATTCGGAATTGCAATCGTAATCACAATATCTTGCAATTTAAGCGGTTTGTATGCCGAAATTCCACATCTTCTACTTATCAATCGCTCATTGCTTTCATTTACTTATAGCAAAGACAGTGAGAAAGTCATCTGATCTGATCGGAAAAAAAATAATTTATTATTATCACTCAAACAAAAAAGAACAAATTTGTAGACTTCAGCCTGATGGGTCCGTAACTATGAGTATGTTGATCATCATCAAGCTCCTGTTGGTTTTCATGGTATCGCCATCTCTCATCTCCAGGCAGATCCAGGGTTCGATCCCCGTTCGAGTCAATAAAGTAATCAAAATTGTCTACTATTACTGTCGCGGGTCTGGTTACTGTGGTACCACCGTTGTTTCTGATTTCCATAGCACAAGTGGTTTAGCTACTTACTTTGGAATAGCAATGTGTGTGCTGTCCAATATTTATTTATTTATGTTTCTGTAGAATTTAAACGGGTTCGGATGTCACAGTATGTTATAGAAGAATTTCTAATAAATACCAAACCGAACGCACCAAAAATCATGATTATCAAAACTTCTAGACCAATGTTTTTACGCATGTAACTCGACTGCGCACACGCACATTACGCACTCCGAGGAGGAAGCATCGATTGAGGGGGAAGCCGCGGTCTAGATAGTTCCCGAATCTGTGACTCAACTGCCACTTATCTAGATGAAGCATTTATGGTCGAATTTCACGACGGCAAACAAAGAGGCCTAGACAAAGACGAAAGAACTAACTATAACTATGACCTAAAGATGATGATCTTAGAAATTATTTTAGAAACCAATTTCTACCTAAAACAATAGGTGTTGACTCTATTACAATGTAACAAAGACTAGTAGAAAGTCATATCTAAGATTAAATTTAGGTTCAGTCTCTCCCTTCCTCTGCTAAACAAACGAAAAGAGACAGACTATATTAATTTAGAAACGTCAGACTAAACAGTTGTTAGTTGCAAAGCAAATTGAATTGCAGAATCCACAAACAATTTAGTAGGCATAATCATTCGACGACGACCAAAGTTAGACGAAAACACGTAAAAACTTGTAAAAATTCGTAAGAAATCGCATCACTCCATAACATTTATTTATTGTAATCTGACTCTTTCCTATTGTTTAGCAGAGAAAGAGAGTCACTGAACTTAAATTTTATCTTAGACAGGACAGGGCACATAACCGAGTCCATTATGTTATGGAATGGGACAAATGTCTGCCCGGTTTCTGGATAGGAACGCGAAACCGAATTTTGGCCACTGCGAGATTGAAACCGGATCAACAGATTGCCAACTGCACAGGAGTAGTGTGCTGTGTATTAGCAATACACAGCACAAGGGGCACTCTCTTGTCTAGAAACGCCAGTCTGATATGAGGAGAAAGTCAAGGCAGAAAATCTCAGTACAGTAGCGTTATTTAGACAATTTTTGTATTGTGTAACGTGAGCGTAACTGTCTTTTATACCAACTTTATTTTGTTCTGTGCTTGTAGTGTCTTAAATAATTAATGAATGTTCTTTCTACGACCGGCTCAGCGAACCCTTCGGAATAAAACCCGACTCACCCGACCGTTACCATTGATACGATAGATCCCCCACCGCATCTCATAACTTGCTCGCACATCTCGCTCAATCCCGGGGGAAATTCGGGGAAGATCCCCGTAATAAAATGTATGGGTGAGTAGGGGTGGCTCGGTTCAATAAACTTGTTTAGATATTGTCTCACCCGTAAAGGTAGAGTTAGTGCACATAAAGTGACGGGTTTGCTTGCGTTCCTTAGCTAATTGGGAGGTCAACATTGATTGATTTAATCAGGGCAGCAGACTAGTGGATGGACAGACAATCTAAGCTGCCCACAAATCAATGAGTTTTATCTTCACGGTTTAAACAAAACAGGCCCTTTGGTCGTAATCAAGCCAGCGCATTCAATATATCCATCTGTTGTCTTTACAACAGATGGATATATTGAATGCGCTGGCTTGATTACGACCTCTATTTTATTCCTACGCGATAGAGGTAAAGTTTTCAAAAACAATCTAATCTATCACATGCTAGATACCCATCGGAAGTCGATGACTTTGTGATACTGAAATCAATGAAAGTGTATTAACTTGAGATGTTTTGTAGGTCATAGAACACAATCTATCCAATCTGATCTACAATATTTTTCTCTCTGTCATATCATTTTTATTTCATTAAGACACAAACATATTTTGACTTCCATTATTAGGCTTCTATAACGAGTTCTTTTAATAATTTAAGTTTTTTTCTTCTGCTTAAATGCATTTTTTTTTCTAAGGTATAAATCAATACAAACTACTATACGTGTTCGTTTGCATTTAGTATTGTTGGCGGGGTTAAATCTATCAATTGTTTATCTTCTGTACAAAAACTTGTCATTTTTACAATTACATATTACCTACCACACAACACCAAATTGCAATACAAACAAAATATAAAAATTATGGCAAATGGCGCGCAAGTTTTTTCAATTGAATTGGTTGCACATTAGCCATAAGGCCTACTTCAAAATTATAATTTTAATGGTAAAATGCCAATATTTTATAACACATTATTGTGAATCCAAGGCAAATATTTAATATTAATAAATGTTTTTTCTTAGTTAGTGACACAAATATTTATTCCAAAAATGTAGTTGGATTTTCGAATGGGCGAAAAAAATACCTTTACCCGGGTAAATGGAAAATGCTCTGTTTACTCGCATATAATTTGCAGTTATGTAAGAACTTAAATTTTTAAGGATCATTATATTATGCATACACATTCAATCTATCCAAGTACCAGACACTGTATCTAGGTGTACTAATCTCCAAAGCACTGTTCTGTATGCAAACCTCATTGCAAACCTAGCCACAGGCTACGCTCAAGTGAGTTGGCAATCGAACCGCGAATGATTTACCTGCCGAGAGTATTAATGTACAGTCATCCCCAAAATGCATGCATTTTTATGGTAAAATCTCCTCTATTACAACTGCATAAGACGTCACAGTGTTAAGCCAAGTAAAATACCTACTATTACGAGTAAGTAGGTACATATTAGGTTCCTTTATTTATGCGTGTTGCGTCAGAGCAATGATCCAGAGCGGACTGCTGAGGGGAACGCCCGCATTTATCCAAGGGTAATGTTCATCGATTGCTTCTAAATGCAGTCTAGGTATCAAATAGATTTCAATTTCATTCATTTGGAAGCGACCTTGGTTCGGTTGGGGTAAGTAAGAAGATGAGGACTGGAATAAGAGATATCTTCTATGCCAAACTGAAACTAAAACTTGTACCTAGGAGTGATTCCAAACCATAATATAGCTTAACTTACATACAGACACACATTTAAAAAACTATTGTTTACTATAGAAAATTTTCGTCTTTCTATAGTTTTTGGGGTTCCGTACCGCAAAAGGAAAAAAGGAACCCTTATAGGATCACTTTGTTGTTCGTCTGTCCGTCTTTCTGTCAACAACTTTTTTCTCGGGAACGCGTGACGGTATAAAGTTTAAATTAACATCAAATACTTAAGTCTATGGTCCCTTGAAGCTGTACAAAAATCAAGCTTATAAGTCAACGCAATCAAAAAATATGGCCACTTTTGCCCTAATTTCTAACATTTTTCAGGGAAACCAAAACCTATGGGGCACTTCCCATAGACCTAGGACCATGAAATTTGGCAAGGAGGAAGGTCTAACAGTACGAGTACAAGTAAAGGAAAAAGTCCGAAAACCGCAAAAAATGTGATTACATCGTAAAAAAACCTATGTTTTTATGGAACCCTCAGTGCGCGAGTCCGACTCGCACTTGCCGGGTTTTTTTTTATTTTTTTTTACTATTTATTAACCCCCTCGGCCAGTGCCGCGGCCCCTCCAATCGAAGCGTCACCTACAAATAACGGTATAAGTTCGTAGTCGACCAAACGTGGCAGCAGCAGACGATCTGTCGACGCGACTCTACTGGTTTCTATGTATTTCTATGAAATACCATTCGCAGCTAGCGACACGAAACTTGCATAGGAATACATAGAAACCAGAAGTGTCGCGGCGACATGTCGTCTGCTGCTGCCGCGTGTGGTCGGATACGAACTTAAAGGTAACTACCTTAATTCAGGTATAAAGTTATGGGTGGGATATTCCGAACCGTACCTATATCATCCAAATCGATTCATATTCCCGGTAAAATCCTAATTTTATGCATACAGAAACCAAAATATCGTTGACATAACTGAAGCATAGCAACAAATGTAAGATCGAATGTCTGCCTCTGCTGACGTCAATGCCTTATTTCAGCCTGTAATGTCTCTAACCCAGATCTTCTGTTTCGTTTACAACTGGGTTATGGTTGTATTGACTGATGCTAAGCGAAAAAGAGCAGAAGCTGATAGAAAATAGTATGGCTTCTTTCTGTTCGTTCGTGTCGTTCGTGTCTCAATGCTGAGGATCGTGACTGAATGTCAATCTTCTCCACTCGGTCCGGTTCTGCGCCATATGTATCTGGCCTCCAGTCACCTCCATGAGTTGGTCCACTCATCAAGCTGGCGCTCTTCCTCTAGCGCGCTTCCCTTTCCATTTGTCCGAGAATGATGAGTTTCTCCAGGCTGTGCAATGGGGATCGCATTATGTGCCCAAAGAAACTCCGGATTCTTTCCTGTCACGTAGTCAGCAGGCGCTTGGTGACCTTTAGTTCTTCAAGGATAGATTGGTTAAGGATACATTGGTTCTCATAGCTGTCCAAGGAATGCGCAGAAGCTTTCTCCAGCACCACATTTCAACGGCATAAATCTTATGGCTAATCTAATGGCTAAGACCATCTTATTATTATTAGTACTCAGTAGTAAAAATTCGCACACAGGTAGGATTTGAATTCACGTCCTTTGGCTAACCGGGCAAACGCTCTTACCAACTGAGCTACTGTGTAGTCTATCCAGCCGTTTCGCGTTGCAATATAAAAAAAACACATACGACATGAAGATTAACGCATCTGTGTTAACCCAGAGGTTCCCAAACTTTATCAACTCGCGGCGCACCTACAGAGTTAATATGCTGTTGCGGCGCTGTAATCATAGTAATAAACAATCTGTTCGGGAGACGACTGTACAAACTTTAGAAGCAAATTTCACACTTAACTTTATCGACAAAAAAGCGAATCAACTAAAAATATACCTTCTTTCTTAGATTAGTTATAAAAATGAGGTTTTTTTATGTATAAAAAATAGGAAAAACTATAAAAAGACTTTTCTATATTCCCCAAAAATTAGAATTTTGCAAATTAGGAACTCATTAAACTCATAAGTGCATAATTTATTATTAGGATATCCAAAACAAACGTGCACCCTGTTGCACATTGCAGTTGGATACCTAAATGTATCAAGAAATAAAATTTAAAAATGGCTGCCATTTGATTTTGATTACAATCCACGTTGCTCCAGGGGCGCCGTGGCGCACAGTTTGGGAATCCGTGTGTTAACCAGTATCTACTTATCTATTTTTATCAAAGACACATCCTTCATTATCAGTTTTCGGTAAGTTATTATTATTGATATTGATTAATTACCTATGATTGCTACGACGGTGTGACAGGTAGGCATGTTAGACCAAAATACCAAATACTGTGTGTGTAATGTTTAAAGTCCTGCTATGTTTATTTAGGTTCTGTTTTTTAAGGATTGGTAAGTTCTAGTGTAGTTCAACTAAGGTTAATCTTTATGAGGAAATTCTCACCTCTGCTTCCGCGTTAAGTGCGCCGAATATGCTTCTACGTTTTTCCTCCCTCACCGGGTGTTTCTCACCTATTTTCTGACGGAGCCGTAATAGATAGCGCCAGTCTTAAAATAAAAGTTACGTCTACCCTCACGTTTACCAAAACGAATTGAGGATCAATTACGTAACATAAAGAAGTTTAGGAGTTAAGTTTGTTACGACACTGTCTAGATAACATACTTACTTGGAAGCAAGCGAACTTAACTAAGTTTTGGATCTAAGCACTGCGCAATCCAGGGTTAGCTTATCTTGTTTGAAGTTTACAGACTGAAGGATGACTGATTTTAAGTTAGTTAACATCTCCCTAAATAAGCCTAATGCTTGAGTTCACCAATTTTTAAACAGCTGGTAAACCTCGATTGACGGTTAATTTGACAGAATTCCCTTACAAAATGTGATACCGGCTAAATAAAAATTAAACTTGTATAAGTGAATATTTTTTGTTTCTTACGTTTAATAGTCGATTTGATTAAACCACTGTGATCACTGATCAAGAACGCTGTAAAGTATTCGAAACGCCAAGTTTTAAAATGTAAATAATCGCGAAGTGATCCGTAAAATTGTGTTTTAATGATGTATACGTGAACTCCAGGCTTAGAAAAGCACTTAATTAATCAGGTAATCAGTAATTATTTACATGAAATAAAATATGCTTTATGAAAATACTTTCTTTTGTTAGCCCGAATCATCCCACTGCTGTGCAAAGGCCTCCCCCAAACTTCTCCACCGATCCCTGTCCAGTGCCAGAGTCGGCTATCCTGTTCGGTAAGCATCGAAATCGTCACACCATCTTTTTCTTGGCCTCCCTCTTCGACGATAGCTCCACTGGCCTTAAAAGAGTTGACAGAGTAAGAAACACCACCATCCGCTCAAAAACTAGGATAGGTAGTCGGTGTGGGTAAAAAGACTGCCAAGTGAAGTGGGAGTAGGCTGGCAACGTATGCAGAATGCATCCTGAAAGGTGGGCTCGATTCGTCACCCAGTGAAAATACCTTAGTAGTCCGAAATAAAAAGATTTGATTTGAAAATAATCAACAAAGGTACTAACTAACCTAAGAATTTGGTCTTTTTGATCAAACATGCTTACCTATCAAACTATCGCATCGAAGCAATCATAGGTAATTAATCAATTACAATAATAATAACAACAAAAATACCGAAAAGCTGATGGTGAAGGGTGTGTCTTTAATAAAACTAGATAAGTAGATGATAATCTAGGGGAGGGTGGGGTGATTACGGACAGCGGGTAATTGCGGACAGTACCTTATCGGCTGATATAACCCCTCCTGTGCCCCACAACCCGATTCGTGGGATTCATTTTGCCATCTTTAGTCTTTGGCAAAACTTTAATACAAGAAGCCACAAACTCGCTTCTAGGTAAAAACGTTCAATCGTTTTAAGGGCTTTCTTATATTTTTTGTAGATTTTTAATAACGTGCATATGTAACGGTAATTGCTTTAGGTAAAAACTGTTCTCACTATGCATTAAGAGGTTAGTTAACTTTAAAATGTGATATAAAGATCGTAGAAGTGTGATTACACAACCTATTTTTTTTTTTGCTTAAAAACGTTGCAGTGCAAGGGGTGATTGCATTTTTTTGGTTAAACACGGACGTCCGTATTTAACCAAAAAGGTTGGGAAGAATACGGATATATAAATTAACATGGCTGTATTTTGTTTTCAATGCCTCTCGTATGCAAAGACAAGACTAAAAAATGTACACGCTTGAAACTTTAAAATTTGTAACTAAAATAGAGTTCTAAAAAAATGAGGGAACTTTTAGAAAAGCCCTAGGAAAAAAAGTACTAAAAAATCAATTTTATCTTTAAAAATTATTAACAACAAAAAGATTTAAGCAGAAAACGAACCAAATAGCACTTTAAAATAACTTTTAATAAAACTCCAAAAATATTTTTAATTCTAGAAGGAGAAGTAGGAATTAAAGGAAATACAAAAAAAATAAGCAAGAAGCTGCAATAAAAAAAATATGCAATTAAAGGTAAAGAACCGTAATAGAATAACAAGAAAGGTGACTAAACTCTTGGTAAATCTGATAGTAATGTGAATATTTCTGTATATTTTGCAATAAAAAGTATCTTTTGCCCCCCACTGAAGACTGGACAATGTTTGTGTGCCAGAATTGGGCACACGATAGTTGCACAGGTAGATTTAAGTACAAGTAGAGGCACAAGCCGTAACTTTACGTACATTTGTAAGGAGAAGAAGATTAGCCGCAATTACCCCACCCGCTGTCCGTAATTACCCGGTAGGCAACGGGTAAATGCGGACACTAAGGGTTTTGTATTTTTGATAAAAAATATACTTGTTGATTTAATACTCATAGTTTTATATGTTGATTTTGTAAAGTAAGAACCAAAGTTTAAAAGGTTATAAAGACCAACTAATTATCTTTGGTACTCTATGTTTTATATAAGGTTTTTCTTAAGTGTCCGCAATATCCCCACTCTCCCCTACTATCATTGACTAATAATGATAAAATGCAGCGGATAATGATTTTTTGATATCGGCTTTGACGGCCGATTCGGTACCTTTTGATTAGGATAAGCTTATTTATTTGTCAATAGGATGAATTAATTACCATCGGTCATTGTCTAAATCTACCTTTAGTTTATATATAGTATATAATCTATCTTTTCAAAATAGCTCAATCAAAAATAGATTGCTTTCACCAATAAGACCGCCTAAATTGTACCATTCTCTATTAACATTTATGTAAATTGATACTGTGTGTGGTGTGCAATAAAGAGTATCTATCTATCTATTCTCCACACCTACTTTCATTAATAAATCTCAGAGTGCCGCACAGAACCCTGAGGAGGCCTGCGGCTCTTTTCATCCCACACAGTACCACGAAACATAGGCAGAACTCCTATTTCATTAGGGCTCCTAACGTGTTCAATGCTACGGCCGATGGCCTCGAACTAGACTTATTTAACACTAGTGTAAGTAGTCTCAAAAAGCGTTTTTCAAAAAGCTGGTTTGAAGCGGTGCACTGACTGGATAGACCCCACTACTTTTTACTAAGCGTGCTAATGTTTAACCCTGATTGCTTGTTTTCCTTTTTTTCGTCTATTGTTTATTTCTCATTTCATAAGTTACTTTAAATACAAAGAAAGATAATACATTTATTAATGAATGGACATCACATTACACACGAAAACAAACAACGTAACGGGCACGGTTTTAAAACAAGAAACACAACAAATTACAGTTTATGTGGGTAAGCCAGTCGGACAGTGCAGTTGTACTTTAACAATGTACAAGCCATATTTATTAGAATTTATATGTGGAAATACGTAAATGGTCTTTAGTCACAAATCTAGTGAATAATTTGGTTTTTAAGATACAGTACCGTTACCATGAGTTTACGGTGGTTTTACTCGCTAGCGACGACGTAAAAAAAGTGTATGGAAAATTTAGTTCTCCAAGTAACCGCTAGAGGCGCTGTGCAATTTTACATACAGTTTTTTTACGTCGTCGCTAGCGAGTAAAACCGCCGTAAACTCATGGTAACGGTACTCTAGTGTTTTCTCATAAAATAAAATAAAATATGTCTCTTTATTTCCTTCCTCAAGGGAATCAAAATAGAGAGAGACAGATTTTACCGTGCATGTTAACTTACCCTTTTGATATAGGTAGGTAACTGTGTCTTTTACATTACAGATATAGGCATATATAAGTAAGTACGTGAGATACACCTCGTAGTGTAAGTCCTCAGATTTATGACAAACATAAAAAACGGAATGCCTTTCAAGCGACTACGGAGGTAAATCTCTAGGGCCTCAGTATGGGTATTGTCTCAAATAAGACTTTACTTACCTAATATACGATATGGCTGTACTCTACTTTTTCGAGGTTTTATGCTGAAGTGGAAAATAAAAAAATCGTAAAAATCATCACACGTGATACTTACGCGTAGCTTCCTATACGTAGGTAACATTATTAATTCTGCGCCTTTACTGAGTAAATGACAGAGAAATTCAATTTTTGATATCTTTGATATTTAGATTTGACTGTGTTTTAGTCCTAAATTATTGTTTTAGTCTTACTTTAATGGTCTAAGGTTTATGAGAATAGGTTTTTTTTAGGTTTATATTAGGTATAGTAAGGTATAGGTATATTTTTTAGGTTAATTAGGTATAGAAAATTAGTCAATTAAGCAGGGCGATGCAAAAACAGCCTGGCTGTAAGAGTAAGACCCAAGTTCACTAATTTTTAAACGGCCGGCAAACGTAAATTGACGGTAATTTGACACAATTCCCATACAAAATATGTCAAAAACAAAAAATATTACATGTGTTGGTGAACTAGACCCTTAATATTTGTCAGGAGGCTGAAAGTTACTTTATAGTAAAGTCAGCCTATTAGATCCCGCTGCTGGGAAAAGGCCTCACCTCAACGTAAAGAGCTACGAGCCATACTCAACCATGCGGGCCTAGTGCGGATAGGTGGAGAGTGTATGTAAGGCAAGTGACAAACCTTACTGTCAGAAGTTATCAAGCCGCCCTAGGGCATCTGACTAGGCTTAACACGCTCACTGCGATAGGAGGCCTAAAGACCTCCTCTGTGTACATTCCTACGGTGCGGGGAAAAATACTGTGATCTCCCTCTGGTGCGAGGGCCATAGCTTATAGATTTATAATTGTGTGACAGAGATAAATATATGATTATGTTTTAATTTTGATTTGGAATTCGAAAACACCAAAAAATACTTGAGAGGTCTATAAGCCCCTTACCGCACTGAAAGAGAAAAATCGTCATTCAGTGCGGATTATCCATGGACCTTAAGAGGTCCATGGACCCCTTATATGGACAGCATAAGTGCTGTGATAGGCTTTGCGATCCCCCCCCCGCACCTGTTCCTATCTATGATTTGTGACCTATGATCTAGTGTTGCACGTATGTCGCGTAAGAATAAACGTTGCAGTGTAATATAAGTAAAGTGTGAATAAACCCTGAGAATCAGGCATCTAATAAAATCAAAATGTTAGAAAATATGCAAATCTGTCCTCCAAGTGTTATTACAGCAGTGAATACTTTTTATTGTGACAACGAAGAAGAAAATCCAAAACACATAGGGTTAATACTAATAATTTAGGGATAATAATAAGTTGGCACCGTCTTGGAGAGGCCTATATCCAGCAGTGGACTGCAATAGGCTGATATGATGATGATGAATAATAAGATACGATAATCTACGTGTTGCTACGCTACAGAAAAACCACAGATATCAGAAAAGTAGTGACAAAAGGAGAAAATGTGTGGGTTGTTACGACATTCTGCGTACTACTATGAACAGCCGGGAAGCGAATAAAAAAGTTAAAACAATTAAATCTTTTAATGTTGACTGCAAACAACCAACGTGTTTTAAGTATTTTTATTACATACATGTTTAATTTGTTAGTTAAAAGTGTTTTAAAATATTAATAGTTTGTTTTCTATGTTACATCACTAGCTAAAACATAATTTTAACATATAATTGAGTGCGATAGAAGGTCGATATGCCTCCTAAACATTTTATTTTTTACGGCTTTTCCGACGTCAGATCCTCGGGCGAACGCAGAATAAGACAGATCGTCAAGGAGCTGAAGAATCATTTCTTCAGCTCCTTGACGATTAACATTTTTTTGTTATTATTTGATTTTCCCTGAAAATATTGAATTTTAAGTATTTAAGTCGGTGAGAGGTCGATAGGCCTTAATCGCACCAGTAAAATGATACATTTAGGGCATATGGGCCTCCTATAGCACTGCGGGAAAGTTTGTGAAATTGAGCCCCGCAGTGAGCGTGTTAACGACTAATACCACAGATTGCTTAACGTGCCTTCCGAAGCACGGAGATGCTTGTCATGGACGTCACTTAAATGGTCGGAATGGTCACCCATCCAATCACGACCGCGCCGTGGGTTGCTTAACTTTGGTATCACTACCAAAGCGCTGCCGCCACTGCGCCACAAGCACCTCAATTACATTATAGGTACTTTAAATATTATCAATTTGGTTTATGTATGTATCTATCCTACCTTACAGATTAAGTATGGGTAATAGTTGTGTAGATTTTATAATTTTCTTTCAAGTATTAAAAGATTGAAACTCTAGCCTAAACAAATCGGTTTTTTGCAGTTTACAGCTAAATCGTTAACTTGTCAGTTGATGAAATAATAATAATAAATTGTTTCAACAAACACACCAATTGCCTAGCCCCAAACGAATCGTGAGCTGGTGCTATGGCGACTAGGATAACGGATAGACATACTTACATACGTTAATATACATCCATGACTTAGGTACAAATGCTCGTGCTCATCACACAAACATTTGCCCCTTGCGGGATTCGAACCCGCAACCTCTGGTTTTGTAGTCCGGAGCACGAACCACTACACCAAGAGGTCGTCAATGTGTCCTCCTGGCCGAATTTGACTACGGCGGCCTATCTCAACAGAGATCAGCCAACTGCGCGGGACATATTATAGTGCACAAGTGTGTGCGCAATACACAGGTGCACTCTCTGTTCCTTCACTCTCATAATTCGGTGAGACGGCAGTCCGACATGACCGTAGAGAGATCAGGCGCAGGACCAACGGCTTAACGTGCTTTCCGAGGCACGGGGGTGTTAGCACCACCAACTTCCTGACTCTGGAGCTGTGTCTGAGTAATTTCAAGACAGAAAAACCCAAACACTCTCGGCCCGACCCGGGATTCGAACCCGGAACCTCGTGGATAGTACCCAGCGTGCTGACCACTAGACCAACGAGGCAGTCAAATCGTTCGAGGTCGTCAATACAATACAATCGAAATAAAAGTAGTAGGAGACAGTGACGACACTTACAGCATTCCTCATTCTCATCAGATTAAACCTCACACATAAAAGTAATTATTGTTGTAAATAATTATACGCAAGCATAAAATTACTATAAATCATCATTTTACATAGATATTTCCGACTCCTTAGAACTACTGTGATTGCATTGAGGTAACCTGTTATCATGCATTTAGTTTTCTCTTCATACATAATGTCACATGAGGATGTTCACATAGGAGATGGCACCTTAAGAAGAACTTCCACAGAAGATGGCACCATAAGAAAAAGAAGAAACATAAAATTACTTTTAACCCCACTAATATTATAAATGCGAAAGTTTGTGAGTGTGTATATTTGTTACTTCTTCACGCAAAAACTACTGAACGGATATGGATGAAATTTGGCACAGAATAACATATAGGCTACTTTTTATCCCGAAAAAAAAAACACAGTTCTTGTGGGATACAGAAATAGTAGTTTAAGCGGGCGAAGTCGCGGGCAACAGCTAGTCATGTATATTTCCGAATCATTAGAACTACTGTAATTGCATTGAGGTAATCTGTTATCTGCATGCGTTCAGTTTTCCGTTCATACATAATGTCACATGAGGATGTTGACATAGGAGCTTGCCAAAAATAATCCCATGCTAAAATTAGACCAGGAAATACCATGTTGAACAATAGCGAGACAAGAATAGCAGTGCCTTGTGACATACAAACAACACGATTGCATCTCTTACATACGTAAATAAATGGGTGGTATTTGGGACTTGTTCGAAATACGTATTTTTGGAATATAGTTAAGTACAGTGGACCACGCATCAATTTACCCAAATCTGTCAAAATATCTCAAATCATATGGTCAAATCATGTGAGCAACATAAGGTTGAGATATGGTTGCGTAAATTTGACAGCGTGATGTGGGGTCGTGTGTACTGACATTGATTTTGAATATAAGCAAATGAGGGGTAATTTTGTAATACGTGAATTTAATGTGAACATTGCTAATTTAAAACTGTAAGCAACTTTTTCTTACTCTCTGTCTGTAACCTTTTCAGCATGAACTGAAGGGATCTTTTGAGAATAAGACCCAGTGCTCCAATGTTGAAACAGCCGGTAAACCAGAACTAAATAAATATATTAATTGTTTCAACAAACACACCAATAACCTAGCTCCAAACTTAGCATGAGCTTGTGCTATGGTGACTAGGATAACGGATAGACATACTTATATACATTTATAAACATCCATGACTTAGGTAATGCTCGTGCTCATCACACAAACATTTGCCCCTTGCGGGATTCCTACCCGCAACCGCCTGGTTTAGAAGTCCGGGGTGCGAACCACTTCACCAAGACGGTCGTCAATGAACTGACTGTTAATTTGACAGAATTCCCATAAAAAATATGTCAAATAATGCTTAACCGGCTGATTAAAATGTAAATATGTGTTGGTGTATCCATGCTAAGAGGTTGCCAAATTTGTTGTAGTAGTTCGGTATCGCACGATTTCGAAATTGCTACTTCCTATTGTCACTTTTGTATTCATCGTTGAGCTTAACTATCGATTTTCCTGTAAGTTTCAGCAGTTTTAGTATCGATTAGGCCCTAATATCGATGCTATTCTGCATACAAAATATTCAGTATATGTGCTGACTCATTTTCCGGAAAATCTATACCAAAAATATTTCACTGCATCAGTGGTACCAGAGATTACTTCTTAAAACATGCTCTTAAACTTCTTTATATCTAATATAAGTATTAAAATAATACGTCTAAATTTCTAGCGGGACCTTTGGATAATAATTAATACAGCCAATTTGCCAATGCAAAAGATAAACCACGTAGTGATGTAGGAACTTTACTGTCACCCAAATTATTAGATTATTCTGTCACTCATGGTCATCTATGTTAGGTGAGCACCGGGTTCTAATTCCTTAATGATGCTTCTTAATTGGGAGACTGGTCACATACGGTGTAATTACAAAAAAAAATAGACCAGGTTTAAAATGGGTCTAAATATTAGCCGACAACAGAAGAATGAATGACACATTCGTGACATAACCTGATAGCGGAGCGCTTTTCTAATTGGCTAGCTAATAGCTTAGTCCTGTCTTAAACCCGGTAACTAAGTTTTTGGAATAACGGGGATATTGTTTTAATTTTGATATTGTTAATATTAATATATTTAGTAAGTACTGTTATTTATTTATTATTAAAAAAAAAGAAAATACATTTACTTCTTGATGAAACAAACAAACAAACACGCTTCTAAAGTCATAGCAGATTTAGTTATCTGATTTAAGTCCGCGTAAAGGACATATAACTAAGTTTTTGGAATAACGGGGATATTGTTTTAATTTTGATATTGTTAATATTAATATATTTAGTAAGTACTGTTATTTATTTATTATTAAAAAAAAAGAAAATACATTTACTTCTTGATGAAACAAACAAACAAACACGCTTCTAAAGTCATAGCAGATTTAGTTATCTGATTTAAGTCCGCGTAAAAAAAATGGACATGTTAAGATTATTTTTTATGTTTTTTGTAAATTTCTCGTTGGTTTTTTAAGCTTTTTAGATATTGTTTTTGTTAAATGTTTAGTTCAGTGTTAGTTTAATGTAACTGACGATAAAAGAAAGGTAAAAATGCTTATCTCTTGAAATAGTTCATAAATTAGTGCTATCGGCAACCCTCTTCTTGTTGCATATCAATGACTGCTTGTGCCTGGTATCGTTGGGTATGAAACCGATAGCACAGTTGCCGATAGGTATTTCACTAGAGCGGGTGCCAGCAGTGATGAAATCCGGTCTTGCCGAGAGTCCATGGTAGAACGTTTAAACGATGCTCTCGAGGCAACATCCGTTTAGGGTGATGCCAATCTAGTGACGTTTAATGTTACCAAAACGCAGGCATGTTTGTTGTCCACAAAACGGAGCCATTTTGATCTGGCTCCGACTTTCCGGGGTGTGCCTGTCTTCGTCACCGATAACTTACAGCTCCTAGGTATCCAGTTGTCATCCAATTTGAATTTTGGCCAGTACATCGAGTCAATAGCCCAAACTGCAGCTAGAAAGCTTAGAGTTCCGCAGCTTCTACAACTATACCAAGCTCAAGTTAGATCTTGTATGGAGTACTGCTGCCACCTTTGGGATGGATCTGCCAAATACCAACTGGCTGCATTAGACTTAATGGAAAAAAGAGCAATACGAATTATTGGCGACACTGAACTTTGTGAAACTAAGCTGCAAAGCCTCGAACATAGGCGTAAGTTATCGTGCCTTTCAGTGTTCTACAGGTTACATTTCGGCGAGTGTGCGAAGGAATTGCACGAATTGATTCCACCGGCCCCTTTCTACTATCGGGACATAAGACGCAGGCGGGGGTTCTACCCTTATGTCGTTGACATACCACTAATACGCACCAAACGTTTTAAATCTTCGTTCCTCTTGTACGGCTAGAGAGTGGAATTCGTTGCCAGCTGAAGTGTTCCCTAAACACTACGATTTGGATTCCTTTAAGAAAAGAGTGAATAGGCTGCTTCTAGACAGACATGTCCCATCATCGGCCGCATCGTCGCTTACCATCAGGTGAGATTGCGGCCAAATGTCTGTCTATTAAATTTAAAAAAAAAAGAGCTGTAAACATGCTTCTCGCCTCTTTTTGCAAGTACTGTACCTGGCTTGGGATTTTTTTGTACGCTATCTAACAATTCTTCTTTAGTTATAGGAACATGTTTTTCACTCATCATAAGAACCCACTGTTCTAATAAATATTCTTCATCTTGAGACAGATAAGTAGTTGGACCCATTGAGCAGACCTTAGGGCTTTTGCCAGATCCTTTATTGTGTGAAGTTATTCTCGGCACTCCAAATTTTTCAGCGGCTTTTGCTTTGGTTTCACCACTGCCAACGGCATTTATTGCATTAGCCATTTGTTCAAGAGTATAATTTTTTAGGCGCCATTCTGGAAACCACAAATCCCAATGTCCATTATAGGAAACTGAGGCGAATCCAATCATGGACAATCGTTGTCCATTACTGGCACCCTATCTTTGAAGTGATCGTGATAGGTATATTATTAAACAGAAAGAAAAGCTAATACAAGAAAGAGTATGCCATCAAAATCTTTTAAAAAAGTTTTATTTCGACATTTGTCCATAAATGACATCTCCTTAAAATAAAATCCAGTTATGGACACTTACAGATTATAATTTAAACAACATTACCTATCACGACAAAAAGCTGTAAGATATTTCGCACATTTAACCCTTAAAACATAAAATAATATCAAACTTTGCTGAGATTATAACTAAATTACTTAAAAAACAAATTTGTGTACTCACATCCTTACTGATTTCCTTAATAAAAACGGATTTTTCAGAAACAAGCCGGAGTGACAAAACACGATGCTAAGCCATCTTTAAACAAAGTGGCCGAATATATAGAAGTGTCACATTTTGACAGCTTATGAATCAAAGATTTTTTTTAAGTGTTGCCAGATCACATAACGACATTATTGGCCTTATTTTCGAAATCTAATGTTTTTTTGGTCCATAACTGGGTGCTTGTCCATGACTGGTGCCGTTACGTTATAATCTGATAAATGTGTTTATTGCAACATCAATGTTTTACATTTTATTGAATACTTCCTTACTCGTCAATATAATATCAGATTAGGATAAAAAATTGCGTCATTTGTAAAAATAGCGTTATTTATAAACGTTATTTAAGTAACGGCATTTACGAGTACGGTTATCTGAATACCAAAAATATAACCTTTTTGTTTTATTTTGATCATTGCTTGTTGTAAAATGTCACCCCGAATTCATAGAGTTAATAATTGTCGATGGAGACCATGTTTGATTGTAACGTATTATCATAAACAATCGCCTATCGTGTTTTATTTACTACTTAGGTACTAACAACGATAAAATATAGTTTACAACACCTATACAAACTGTGTCAGGAAAAGTTGAAGGTTTCTTTACAACAATATAATTAATTACAATACGGCTAAACAGCCGCTTAATGTTTAGTTCAGCTGTAAAACTAAATTGATGACGTTTCATAGAATGGGACCGCACGTAGTTAAACTAGCCACAATAGTTGGTTTATTATTATGTTGTGCTTATTTTACTAATTTTAACAGAATAAAACTTTCTTATTTAGCAGTTACGCGTGTGCCAAAAATTGCTTAAAAAAGATGCACCTACACGGTTGGTTCATCGGCCGCGGCATATAGGCGTAAAAAGTCAGTAGAGTTGCATTTAAAAAATATATTAATTAAGTAAATAATACTATGTGATTCTGGTCATGTCTGTCGCAGAACCGACGGGCGTTGGAGTAGGAAGGTTCTCGAATGGAGACCACGTCTCGGAAAACGTAGTGTTGGACGCCCCCCTGATAGGTGGACCGATGACCTGAGGAAGGTGGCCGGTGGTGGCTGGATGCGAGAAGCGGAGGACCGTGAAAGTTGGCGCAGTTTTGGAGAGGCTTATGTTCAGCAGTGGACTGCAATAGGCTGATATTACTATGTGATTTACGCACATGACTGTACCTACCTACCTACAATATAGGGCATAAATGAATCTCCAATCTTCGTAACTGTGCCAAGGTGAGCGGCAACAGCTAGTAATTCAGTCATTCATGGCATTTGGGAATTAGAAACTATCATAAAACGAGCATGGAATGGAAACGTGTGTAATTAAAATGGCCGCTGTTTCATTCATTCATTAAAATTAGTACCGAGAAACAGGCTATGGGGGAGTGACTTCATACTTTTCGTACGAAATATAATTAGTAGCATTGTTAAATGGCTCTTTGTAGAGCAATTTATACTTCATTGGAAAAGTTGGGAAGGTATTTTAAAAAATATTGATCATGATAATAGGTGGGTACCAACCAATCCTTTTTCGTAAATTGGCTGTATTTCATATTTATGATGGGTTTTAGAGAAACATTATTTAAGTTCAGTCTTAGTCTGTTAGTGTTAATTGCAGCGTTTTTATTATGTTTTTACAACAGACTTTTACAGTTCCACGAGATTACATGAAAAAACGAGCTGTAACGAGCGGTTTATAAAAATGGTGAAACCGCGCCTTTTTTCGGCTTAAGTTGACAATGCAAACAGAAATACTTCATCATTGTGGAAACATGACGTGTATTTAGGAGCTACTTAAATTTATATTAATATAATTTATGTCTGTTGCAATAGCAATCCTATAAAAAATGTTTTGTTCACGAAAATACTACTATCTATTTCTTGAAAGTTTTACAAGAAATCGGTACGAAAAGTCGTAGATAAATGAATTATACTCTGTAACTATTATGGTAAAGGATTTAGCATTTTAAGAGATTGAAAATAGAGTGGTATTTTCTTTATACTTATTTGTATTTGTAGAATACTATTTTTAGCTCGACTAAGCGCTGAAAATAGAATAGCCTCTGCAAATATTTTATTATAAATATACTGCGACACACTTAGAACAAAGCAGTGTCTAGTTTTATGAACTCTTTATAGTGACTATAAAGTGCAATGATTTATTTCCGTGCGTCATACTTTTTTTTTTTCTAAATTGGCTAAGTCTCAGTTGTTCTGAGAAAATAACAGACGCGTGGTAAAAGGAAAGCCAAAAACAGTAATCTACGTACATTAATGTTATCGAATTTTAGAGCTTAATCATTTGTGATACTGCTTATGTAATGCGTATCTTAGGTACGCCTCAATTAACAGTCGAGTTACAGCAAATATCAAGGATTCCAAAAATTATACCTAATTAACTTTCCTCCAATATTCTAGCAGGCCTGTGTATCTTCCCGCGTAGGTAACAAAACGTACCGGCGGCGACCCCTTGGTAAGGGGCTAAACAAGTTGGGTGTCGCTAGCCGGCAGCGACACGCTTGCGCGTTTTATTCACCGGCGGTGAGCGACACTAGAGTGCTGGTTGGACGAGCATGAATAAAGTCCTAGAAAGATGCGCTAGATGGCGTAAGTAGCTTCTTATGGCAGTCAACCCTATCGCGTTGCGTGATAGTACGTCACTGAATAGGTTTAGTGTATTATGAATCATATTCCAGAGTTATAAGAATAAAATTATCTTGCAATGTATTTCTGTAGGTGTCTACACGAAAATGTGCTTGAGTCTGAGGCGAACTGAATTACATCATATCGTTGACAACATTGAGTAGATATTTCTTTGAATTTCATTGCAAAGTCATACTTCTGTACGGAGTACTAGTACTTATTCTGTGATTCTAGAGACATAATGTCGACATCGAAAGTTTAATGATGTCGAGATTTTAGTAAAACAAAATACCGGAATTGGCTCTATGGTTTTATCTAAAAAAACCTAAACATTCATTTATTTATGCATGTACTCGTAATAGATCCACTGGCTAGGGGCACTTTAACTTGCTTCAGGGCAGTTCAGGGCACACTGTGGGCTAGTGCTGAGAAGAAACTATTGCTTTTATATGTGGTTTAGCACTTTATTAATGTGATCAATGACTGCCTCGTCTAGTACGCTGGGTACTATCCACGAGGTCTCGGGTTCGAATCCCGGGTCGGGTCGAAAGTGTTGAGTTTTTCTGTCTTGAAATAACTCAGACACAGCTCCGGAGTCAGAAAGATGGTGGTGTTAACAACCCCGTCCCTCGGAAAGCACGTTAAGCCGTTGGTCCTGCGCCTGATCTCTCTACGGTCATGTCGGACTGCCGTCTCACCGAATTATGAGAGTGAAGGAACAGAGAGTGCACCTGTGAATTCCTCACACACTTATATACTACAATATCTCCCGCGCAGTCGGCTAATCTCTGTTGAGATTGCCCACTGTAGTCGAAATTCGGCTAGGAGCATTATTTTTATTTAATGTGATAAACACTGGTGATAAAACTAAAGTTTTACGTTTTTTTTCTATCACAACCAAAGTGTCCACCGTGCATGATGAAGTACATACGTAAGTACGTACCTTCTACGTGACATGATGACGTGACGGTCATTAACTTTACATTAAATAATAATTACGAGGAACGGGACTTCATTTAAAAGAAACCTCAGTCCTGAAGGTAGTCACGTATACAAGAGTATGCAATTAATTCTAAAAGCTTATGATTGCTGTGTAAACTCCACATGACTTCACAAAATATCACTCACAAACATAGGTACTTACCTAATTATCTTACTAATGTTTCCATCCAGGTATACTACCTAGTACGTACTTAGCGATTCACGTAATGTAATATGCTCGGTGCTCACGTCCGCACGTCAAACTCTACTTTGACCTTAAGACCGCCCCGATTCCCTACGTTATAAAAGCTGTTTTCGAAGATTACATGGGTAAGCTGACGTGCTGTCGACTGTAAGGTAATGTCCTCCCAGCCGAATTTCGACTACAGCGGCCTGTAGATATTATGGTGCACAAGTGTGTGCGCAATACACATGTGCACTCTCTGTTCCTTCACTCTCATAATTCGGTGAGACGGCAGTCGGATATGACCGTAGAGAGATCAGTCGTAGGACCAACGGCTTAAAGTGATTACCAAGGCACGGGGGTGTTAACAACACCAACTTCCTGACTCCAGAGCTGTGGCTAAGTTATTTCAAGACAGAAAAACCCGAGGCCCGACCTGGGTTTAATATTCCATCGACGATATTAATATTATATCGACCGACGTCGACAGTACATACCTACATGATGCATCTCTGCATTACCGGTCAAAGATCCACAACCAAACGTGATTCTTAAATTTCTTTTTTGAGAGGCACTTCACGTGAATTTCATAAATGTTTCCTTATTTTCCCTTAAGGGTAATGTCCTCAAGTACAGTCGGAATCACGTCAGGTTACTCATGTGAACTACAAAAACATCTTTTATTATGTAGGGAATAGACACGGTCTTAAGGTTAAAGCGGGATAGCCTGATGTGCGGCAGTATGTGCCTACCTATTAAGTATCTTTTTCATCTCTTTCACTGAATTCCCAGATTGACCGGCAGTTTTTTATTAGCCCTCTCAGCGGTTCGGGTTGGCACAAATCCAGCGAAGTTTGTGGCACAGACAGAGAGTCGACGTACGGACGACAGCATCACAGCACATCAGCTAAACACTGTGGCATCCTACTGAGTCGTAATAGGGATGATTTTGCAACGAATATAGGTAGTTTGATGTGCTGGCCACTGTACCTAAGACCCTATTCTACAAGACGGGGTGTCCGTACCTAAGTAGTTTCAACAATCGACATCTCGGTCACTCACGCTGGGATGCCGTCTTGAGTAAGTAAGTCAAAAATACGAAGCTCTTCAGAGTATAGATATACCTCTGAGTTGAAGCTTGCGGGTACGAGAGACAAATTAAGTTCCTTTTCTCTTTTCCTCCTTTCCTTCCTTTTCTTTGGTTTTTTCGTATGTCAGCGTTCAGTTTACAGTGGACTGGAATAACTTAACTTGATGTGGAACAGTGTCGTTCGTTACATTATATCTGGTTCCGGGAAACGCAAATAGTAGTACCTATTAACTAAGTATTTTTCTTGTAAAAAAGTCCGAAGTATATGAGAATTCTCTAGTAAATGTATTTAAACATATATTTACATTTTACACGTAAAAGTACTACTACAAAAGGGAAGGTAAAACCAAAATGTGGTGGATCAATATTCTTATTTGGGTTGTTTGTTTGACGTATGGGGTTGAATGTACTCTACTCCGCATTTCGTATTTATCTGCGGAAGTTTTTAACTGAATTTTTATTTACAGTGCTCACAGATTGCAGCTTCTGACGTCATAATCTATTCACCTTTCTTCCATAAACATTTACAGCATCTGAGATACGTTTGGGCCAAACCCAGGTCTAGTGCAAGTCCATTAGTAATAAATATAAGAGGTTCCAGGTACGATAATGCTAAAGGATTTTTACATGGGTCGAGCCCACTACACCGTACTATTCTGTAACCGGGCTAATTGATTTTCGACCTTTTAACAACAGAAGTTAAAGTTCAAAGTGTTACCTATGAGTGCGGGTTGGTCTACGATGGAACAGTCAAGTGGTTAACTTATCGGTTTCTGTTGAGATTGGCCGCCATAGCTGAAAGGCAGGAGGACAATAACCTACACTAATATTATAAAGAGGAAATATTTGATTGTTTGTATTGAGTAAGTAGGCTCCGAGGGCTCCGAAACTACTGGACCGATTCAAATGAATGAATGAATGGATCTTAGGAACTACTTTTTGTCGCGATATAAAATCATCAGGGGGGTGAAATGAGGGATGAAAGTTTACATAGGAAATCCAACTTTTGGCGCGGGCGAAGTCATTGGTTATATAATTATTAGTTTATGACACGGTCATGCTTTGGTATAGTATAGTACGGTGGGTGTGGGCACAGACCTTTAGATCGTACCGTCAAAACAGCATTTGGCATCGAGCCAGACATCTTCCGCGAACCACGACCAAGGTATATACCTGTTTTATACGTAGGTGGATAAACGTCAGAGCTTAATCGGAGCTAGCGCGATATAATAAGACGTGGTCCGATTGATGTCAAGATTATATTAAGAAAGCCGACGATGGGTCTGGTGAGACTACCGGTTGTAAGTGCCAAAAGGGTTTAATCCTGAACTCGGTCACGAATTCAAATAGACCAGATTAAGTACTCAACGTCATCTAAGGAAAGGAATTATCACTATTCGAACCACAAAGCATCCAATTGGATATCCAGATCTTGATCAATCTAGTGATTTATCTAAGATCTAAGTTATAAAAATAAAAACTGACTTTCTGACTGACTGACTGACATACCTACAAATCACAGCTTAAAGTACTGGGATAAGAAACTTGAAGCTCCATGTTTCATTTTATAGTGTATAGTGATCGATCATTAAGAAAATATTTCGAATTTTACCACTTCAGAGGCGTACTGGCTAGCGGCTCCCTCTCATGCGGGATGTACTGGTTCGATCCCACGTGCCGCTATGTACCAATGACTTTTCTCGCTTATGTATGACATTATTTGTTTCACTAGATACACTTACAGTGAGGGAAAACATTGTGAGGAAACCGGCACATTCAGGCGACTGAATGTGTAACCATGATCCAAACTGGTCAGGTTCCCCAGTTAACAGGGTCACGGAGGTCAGATGGCAGTCACTACACTGTAATTGCCTGATCTGCCACATCTTGGATCATGGTCCAACAGCGGACCCTGGGCCCTCGCGTGCGATTGCACAACCGGGATAACGCTAGGATGATGATGATGAAGGGCGTTAAAACGGTAGGGTAAATGTGTATGAAACTCTTAGTTTTAGAGCTTGCGTTGAATTAATGATGACAAATGAGTGCATGAAGACAAGCCACGGACCATCAAACTATTGTCCGTACTTACATGTATTATGGGCACTAATTGAAAAAGGCATCGAACAAATATTGCACCGCCGGAACAAACAGATATACATTTTCTTTATCACTACTGTTACTTACATAAATCTGAAAATTATTCTGTCTGCTAAGTGTACTCTTTATTACTAAATCTCGGAAAAGACCTTTTTCTCTGTTCTTTGAACCGATGTTGATGAATTTTGGTATTGAGCATTTTTGTTCTCAAAAATCAAACTTGAAAGGGTATTGGGAAACCGATAATTGTTGTGTGGATGAAAGTCACTGGAAACCGCATGTATTCCACCAAAAGTCGTTAAACACATTGTTTGCGATGACAACTTGACGCGGACTTATACTCGTACATGTGAATTAGCCTGTCAGAGAAAAAATAAATATAGTTTAGCGTGTTTCCGATTGCAAACTTTTTGCAATATTGTTCAGTTTGGTTTGAAAGATGTTGACGATAATGAAGGTCTGAAAAATATTTCCATATAACCATTGCTATAAAATCTTTTTAGCCGCTGGCAGCTTGCTGGGCAAAGGCTTTTTCTAAACTGTTTATAATTACTATCACCGGGATTATAATAATATACTGTAGATGTTCTTTTGATTTGTCTAATTGCGAATCTGCAACAGAAAATTAAGGAACGAATATTTAGTATCATATATACAACTTATTAATAAAAATTAAGATAAATTATTTAATACAAAAGAAAAACAAAAATTATAAAAAGGATCCTTGTGGTAAGGTTCCCAGAATGGTGGCAGCATTACCGCGCTGGAAAGCGATGCTTATACGCTGAGCAAGGTATTGAGTATATTGAGTTTAAACTAATTTGCTTTATACATATACACAGTACAACGTAGTAATGTTAAACTTAAAATGGGTTCATTGAAATCGGCAAACAAAATTCTTCTGAGAAATCCGCTAACATTTTTCTTATTTACAAACGGTGTTTTACGATCTCTAACGGAGGTAATATCGTCTAATAAAACTCCATCAAACGAACATTAAAACGATTTCGTTTGCTGGATATTTGAAGCTTCAAACTTACATAAAAATGTGGTTTACTGGCTTTATTGCCACTACTTTATAACACAAACAACGGTACAAAAAACAAAAAATACCTATACATAGTCAGGTCATAAGTTCTGTCACATGTGTAATATGAAATAATTTAGACATGCTTATTATCTACAGTAGAGTCTTCATTGTATCGTTTTATGGTACGATAAACGAATCTTTTAGTTATATTCAATTTTTTAAGTAAGTCGAAAATCTGAATTGGCGCGTTGCCACAACGATGCAACGCAATAACGGCGACACGGTCTTCTTTAAGTGTCCACTCCATATTTAAAAATGAGGAAAATTCAAAAGGTATACATTTTTATTTTCATGGAAAATCCGAAATTAGAATTCAATAAACTTTTTTGTGGCCAGCATTCTAAATTCAAAAGTTTTTATTGTGTGACAGAACTTATGACAAGTCATGTATAATGTGATACAATAGCTAAAGTGGTTTCCCGCGTCTTTGTGCCGAATTCGAATTCAAAAGTTAACTACTATAGAAGATGCTATGGAAGTTTAAGATCACATGTTAACAAGTTATGTCACCATTAAAACGTGCCAGCATTTAAGGTTTCTAATAATGCCGAGTTATGACCACTTCGGCCAATCTCAACCGAGATTAGCCAACTGCTCCCACAAGTTCGATGAGACGGGGAGATCGGACATGATCGAAGAGAGCTCCAGGCACAGGACGAACTGCCTATTGTGATCCAAAATAACCATTTATAAAAAAAACGGGGTGGTGAAGGATCTACGTTTTTACGTCGTTTTCTGTGGTGGACCACCTCAGAAAAGGACATACAGGAGTTTGTGATGGCGGCTGAACCTAACAGCGGTGAGAGGCGGCGTTAGTTGCCGCCTGGTAGCCTCCAGCCCGACGCTAAGCAGCTTGGGGAGTGCCAGAACCTTCTGGGTGAGCTCGCTCTACCGTCGACTTTGTCCACTAGCTTAGTCTAGAGTCAAAAGCAAACCGATTTCAAATAAAGAAAGTCATTATACAAAATGGGGTAATTGAAACTTATTGCATCAGCTTCTAAGTATAAATGAAGGTCAAACCAACTGAACCATTTCTTTGCCAGCAAATGAAAATTGTAATGGCCGCCATTGTTTTTCGATAAAATTTGTACATATAAAAGTGCGTCATTCATTATTGTTATCGATATACAAATACATGTGTACGATAAAATCAATTAATCATGTTCAGGTGTAGATAACTATTGTAGTCGTACATTTTGTGGGCGATATTGTCCAAATAAAAATATTATTATTTTGCCTTTATCAGTGCTCAAGTTTTTCTCATGGATTTATGGTAGTACCTACATGCATGAGGGAAACCTGAGCTTCTATCAAGACACTCAACATTATTACAATACTGGTCTGGAAGGAGCGAGTTGAAAAACGTTTTTATGATAGTAATTTGATCGTGAAAGTTTCAAACCTATTCATATATTATCAGAAACTTCAGGACATTGTTAAGATAATTATTATGATTCACGAAACACGATTAGAGGAATTTGGTCCGATGGAAAATACTCGTGAAGTTTGGTCTAACTTTGCGATTTTTGCATGTTTACTATTGTTCTATTTGCTACATTTTCGGAGCCTTTATTTTATGTTCTTCAATAGGTAAACAAAGATCTAAACTATGGGAATATATTTTTGATTTGCTTAATATTGTTTTTTTGCATACATCGATTAGGTTCTGATCATTGCCGGCCTGTGTATCTTCCCGCGTAGGTAGCAAAAACGTACCTACGCGCGGCGACCCCTTGGCAAGGGACTAAACAAGTTGGGTGTCGCTAGCCGGCAGCGACACGCTCCCGCGTTTTATTCACCGGCGGTGCGCGACACTAGGTTGCTGGTTGGACGAGCGTAAAAAAGGTCCTAGAAAGATGCGTTAGATGGCGTAAGTAGCTTCTTGTGGCAGTCAACCCTATCGCGTTGCGTGATAGTACGTCACTGAATAGGTTTAGTGTATTATGAATCATATTCCAAAGTAATAAGAATGAAATTATCTTGCAATGTATTTCTGTAGGTGTCTACACGAAAATGTGCTTGAGTCAGAAGCGAACTGAATTACACCATATCGTTAACAACATTGAGTAGATATTTCTTTGAATTTCATTGCAAAGGCATACTTCTGTACGAAGTACTAGTAAGGTACCTGCGGGTATGAAGAGCCGGTGTTTATCGAGGGCCACTTCTACAAAAATGCACTTCCAACGGTTTAATTTTATTCTTGTTACGCACACATGTAAAGGACCAATAGGAAAACTAATATGCGTCAGCGCAGTCACGCACGAAACTCCATCGTGTCAGTAGCTAAGAAGCCGTTCAGGGTGTTGATCTGCGTCACTTGATTGTATTTTTTTCTTCCGGAAACAACGAAATTGTGGTTGAAATAATTTGTTTCTTTTAAATCTTGCTGTTTCGAGGTAAACTTTCAAGTTTATTGATGCTAAAGCAAGGTAAAGTTACAATGTATTTTTTATTTAAGTGTATTTTAGATCAAATTTAGTAAAGTGACTACCAAAGCCTAATAAGGGCCAGATAAAAGGCGGGTTGAAGGGCCGGCCGTTATTAAACTGTCGAACTTGTGATTTAATTAATCTGAAGTTTACTTTATTTTTAACTTTTGTGAAAATTGTATGTGAATGTTTATTGTAATTTAATGTTTTTTATTTCTTAAAAACGTATTTTTTTATATTTCTTATTAAGTTTTTAGATTGCAGTTATGGAAGCACCTGCTAAAACCACGTTGTTATCCATGTGATTTTTATTAATATTAAATTATTTGTTGATTACGGCATTAGTAATTAGAAAATCGATACTGTTTGAGAGTTTAGGCAGTGGATTACACGTAGAGGGCGACAATGATAGGTGGAAAATCGTCTGTCTTCGCACTTACAGCCAGGCACCTGCTGCATCAGTTCTCCGGGGTTTTTGGGGTAACTTCACACACTTCACAGGCCACAATCACTCGAAATGTCTGTAAGGAGCTTCACAGGATACACACGCGGCGAAAGCGCTCTCGTCGGTCTAGGTGTGTCATAGGTGACGTCTCGGTGACAACTAGGGGCTCCGGGGTTCTCACGGTACGTTTTAAACAAATAAAAACTAGGCAGGGACGCGTGCGAGTGCGCGCGGCGCAGTATCAATAGGGCACACAAACAAATCAAAATATTGTAGTAAACAGATACATTTATACACTTCAGTGTTGAGTAAAACTAGATAAAAAAACTATAAGCTTAATAAGGTCCACAGAATTTGCTTAATTTTATTTTATGTCTTTATTTTTTTTTACTGTCAAAGTTTCATTAAGATTTAAGGATGCTTTGTTGAAATGTAAAATAATTGGATCAAAATGTTGTCTCGAAATATGCTTTTTCACCAATTTTTGTTACTTTAGTTTAATAAGGTCCATTATTATTATTTTCTTTGATTTATGTGCATTCATAGGTGTGATATAGTAATATAATAAATACAAAACTAAAACATATTGTGTTTATTGTGTTTTTCCTATAAGGTATTGGCTCCAGATCCTGGGCCCTATTAAACTACGTATGTTTAATAAGGGCCAAAGAGTTTTAAAAATTGATTATTTTCAAGCGAAATTCTACAATCAAAAGCAAAAATGTTACATATTTACGTTGCTAAAAGAATGAATATTCTTTAAGTGATCCATTTTTTCATTTTAATTTATTAATAATACAAAATATGTAATTCTGAAGTTAGGTGGCCCTTGTTTACCGCAAGTACCTTACTTATTCTGTGTCATTGCATACATTGACTGCTTCTGAGTCGCTCCTGAGGCAACTTTTTGCAATGTAGCCCGTATTTACTCCCTTGTTTACCGCAAGTACCTTACTTATTCTGTGTCATTGCATACATTGACTGCTTCTGAGTCGCTCCTGAGGCAACTTTTTGCAATGTAGCCCGTATTTACTCTATAAAATAAGATAATGTCGTCCTAGCCGAATTTCGACTACAGTGGCCAATCTCAACAGAGATTAATCCGGCAGTCCGACATGACCGTAGAGAGATCAGGCGCAGGACCAACGGCTTATCGTGCTTTCCGAGGGGGGTTAACACCACCAACATCCTGATTCCGGAGGTGTGTCTGAGTTATTTCAAGACAGAAAAACCCAACACTTTTCGGCTCGACCTGGGATTCAAAACAACGGACCTCGTGGATAGTACCCAGCGTGCTGACCACTAGATCAACGAAGCAGTTTACTCTATAACATATTATGTACATTAAAAACAAAAACTGCAAACGGTTGGCTAAACCTATCATTTTCATTAACCTCTGTGATTACGGCTATTGCCATCAAGTCTGGCAAGTACAGTGGCCACTTACGATGAGTGTGCACTAGACACGTCTGGTTCAATCTGACGAGGTACAGTCAGCGACATAACAAGTAGGTACGGTTGTGTTAACAAGGTCATGGCAATGTTTTTTACCAGAATTTTAATGCGAAGTTTGGTGAATGCAAAAGTAGGATAGCATTAGAATAAGTCTACATATTTATGAGATGACTAGCAGTTCGCCGCGACTTCGCCCTCGCCAAAAGCCGGATATTTCATACAAACTTTCATCCCCCGTTTCACCCTCTGATGATTTTATATCACGATAAAAAGCCTATGTCCTTCCCAGGGTCTCATACTATCTCTGTACTAAATTTCATTACAATTGGTCTACCTAGTAGTTTCGGAGCCTATTCAATACAAAAAACCATTAAAATCTTTCCTTTAATATTAGTGTAGATTATCTTTACATATATACTATATAATATTATAAAGAGGAAAGATTTGTTTGTTTGTTTATTTGCATCAAATAGGCTCCGAAACTACTGGACCGAATCAATTGAAATTTGGCACAGAGATAGTTTGAGACACTGGGAAGGACATCATCAGGGGGGTGAAATGGAGAATGAAAATTTGTATGGAAAATCCGACTTTTGGCGCGGGGGAAGTCGCGGAGAACTGCTAGTATAACAAAAAATAACAAACCAAGACGGTGCGATAAGATAGTATTTGTACCTACATACCTAAGCTACCTTCATATTGAAAGTTCTATCATCAAAATATACTTTTCACAATTTTTATTTATTAATTGTACAAAATACAAAGCTCTTAGACATACTTAGAAAAGAGCAATGTAATGATTTCATTTCTTTATAAGTATATACTGTCTGCTGTTATTGGTATATGGATCTGACTGTACAATCTGAGATGCCACTTTATCAATTGCAAAGAATTGGTTTATATAAAATACGGTCAATTGAGACGAAAAATGTGCTGGGTTATTGTACTAGAGTACTAGTTTGTCTCCTCTATAATTTACCAAATTGTTTTTTTTAAAATCATGTATCTAATTCCACCGGCTCCTTTCTACTATCGCACTTCCAAACGCACCGCGGGATACCATCCATATCACGTTGATATTACAATTTACAATTTGCACTGATAAGTTGTGGAACTCACTAGGTACCCACTTCAGTGTTTCCAACGGACAGTTACAGTCCAAAAACCTTCAAAGTCAGGGTGAACATAGGCTTCTTCTGGGTGAGCTCGCTCGCTTCAGCGTCGACTCTGTCGACGCCACGTCTGGCTTAGCCTAGACTTAGGGAGCAAACCCATTTCAAATTAAAAACAACTACGAGGATGTAACTTTTAAATATACTAAAATTACGATGCATGCAATGCACGTGCTATTTAGCCGACTTGTGTTGGTAAGATGTGTAAGTAAATAAATCTTTCATATACCTATTGCACCCAAAAAATCGGGTTCGCGTGTTAGGCCCCCGGTGTGTCGTCACACCCCCGTGGTGGAGGCACCCGATTTTTAAGTAAGTTATTACGTCGGAATAAAAGTCGAAATCCTATCGGGGCTATCTAGGGGCCTATACCACGAGGGCGACACACACCGGGGGCCTAACACACGAACCCAAAAATCATCTACAATCGTCAGGTGGGAGAGTATTGGCCCGGATAGCAAAGGGTTGTGTGTTCGTATCCCACCTGGCAGACGGTTGATGATTTTATGAATGCAATGTTTACTTTCTATTTTAGTTATTAATATTCAACGTCAAATGCGTTTCTTAGTACAGAAGGCAGTTTTTCGCAGAAGGCTGCACGCTACGAAGTACTAGTATTCTGTGACGCTGCACCGGTTGGTGCGGATCACTGCCACAGAATAAACACTAATACTAAGTCACCGCTTGGTTTTGTGACTGGGGCAACGGAGCGCCTGCGATAAGCGATCCTCCATCGTCCTGCTAATAGCTGCTTGAGGAAAATCACGGAGGTTCTAGTAGGTATACTTGACGGGTTTACTAGACTGCCTCGTTGGTCTAGTGGTCAGCACGTAGGGTACTATCCACGAGGTCCCGGGTACGAATCCCGGGTCGGGCCAGAAGTTTTCTGTCTTGAAATTACTCAGACCGGAGTCACAGGAAGTTGGTGGTGTTAACACCCCCGTGCCTCGGAAAGCACGTTAAGCCGTTGGTCCTGCACCTGATCTCTCTACGGTAATGTCGGACTGCCTGACGTCTCACCGAATTATGAGAGTGAAGGAACAACACAACACACTTTTGCACTATAATATCTCCCGCACAGTCGGCAAATCTCTGTTGAGATTGGCCACTGTAGTCGAAATTCAGCTAGGAGGACATTTTTATTGACGGGTTTGCAGCGGTTTCGCGAGTGCCATCCGTCAAGGGAGTCCCGCAACGTGCTGCCGTGCCTAGGGCAGTAGGTAAGCATTGTATGCGTAAAGCATTTCCTCTACGTAAAAAAATGGTTGTCGCAGTAGAGTCCATCTACATCTATAAGCCAGCCAACATATTAATAAATATGATAACGAATGCCAAGACGAGCCATGCATATTCATGGTAGAATCCGCTGGGTCAACCAAGACGAAGCAATTTGGTATGAATAAACAATACTGATTAGCATTGAATCACAGTATAAATAATTCAAGTTACCATTATTACAGCTTCGGCACTAGTTTACCGAAGTTATACGTTGCGGTCACAAATGGTCACCCACCATTTTTTCTCTATCATCGTATTAAAGGATACCTAGTTTCTTGTACATATTTAAGGCGAAATGTGCTCGATGCCTTGCAAATATATAAGAAGCTCAGACAGGAACGAGCGCGTTGAAAAAGTTCATTTTTAATAGATAAGAATTCGATCGTGAGAGTTTCAAACCTAAACTTATTACTCTAAATATTGCATCTCGAAGAAAAATATTGTTTGATTAAAAATCTTCCAGAATTTTGGTATAATTATGCCCACTTTGCATGTTATAAGTATCATAATGTTTGCTGGTGTTAAAATTTCGGAGCCTTTCTCTATTATACGAGTACTTACTGTTCCTCAATAAACAAATACGAAAACTATGGAAATAAGTACATATTTGTTTTGTTTGATAGAAATCTGTCCAATGGGACAATTGGCCCAGATTTGCATATATTTTCTGCTTTCCTACATTAAATTCATTTGACCACATTAATTAGATTGCCGACTCCGTTGATTGGGAAGTGGCGCACTCAGGCATATGATAATGAGGACCCGAGTTCGATCCCGGGTAGGATTAATTAAAAAACAATCATATTTTCTGTATTGTGTCGGGTCTTGGTGTGGCAGTACCATCGCTGTTTCTGATTTCCATGACACAAATGCTTTAGCAACCTACAGCTTTGGGATCAGAGAAAGTATAAATTAGGTAGGGAGAAATATTAGCTTTTGCTTTTTTTCTGATATAATGCATTTTAGTTATAAATAACTTTAACCAGCAGAGGTAAATGTAACTGCCCACGCAATTACAAATAGAGTCTAGATCTTACAAAAATCAATGCGTCTAGACTAGAAAAGCTCGAAGTTAATGCCTTATCTAAATGAAGTACACCTGAAGGTTCGGGAATATTAGCTAAATTGTGTTTACTGAGCTGTTTCTAAAGTTCAGGTTATTGCCCATTTAAAAAGCTTGGTAAACTCATAATTTTTAAACCAAAATTGTAAACAAAACTACGTTTTAGGTTAGTTACATACTGTCTTCTTTGACATATGTAACTAACTTAGTAAGTAAGTAGGTAGATGACAAAGAGCAGATGAGGGATGGATTATTTTGACATTTAGGTAGGAGAACACAAAATACAGTTTCAAAAATAATGTAAGTAATTTTGAAATTGTTTTTTCTCTGAATCATGATCGATCATCTTACAGTTTAGTGTTATAATATCCGTGCTTTTGGAAAAAGGACCCGCCAAACTCTTCCCATTTATTCACTTTCAGTTCATTTTTTCTTTTTAAGAGTTCCATACCCAAAGACTAAAAACGTTGTTACGAGCAACAAGAATACATACAAACTTACCTAAATATACCTGGTTAGTAGCGAGACATTTCGTGGTTCAATTAACTCAACCAGTCCAAGTCTCAACCCACAATGTTTCACGTGACAACACGTTTCAGGCGCTGTAATAAACAACTATTGGTAGCTCATAAACAACTGCCTACACGACACACAATACAAATAGATTCAGTACATCGCCTTTCCACTGAGAGTCAGAATAACGATTTTTCCATTAATTAGATTTTGTTTTAAAAAACTCCTGTAAATAGTATGTACTACAATATAACGTTATACTAATATTAAAGAGGAAAAGTTACATTAACTTCCTCTTTAATATTACTATGACAAAGGTGTGCCAAAATTTTAAAATAAGATCTAAGGATCAATATGTATAAAGAAACGACTTCATCGCAATCATTTTGAATTACCTATCGTATTTTTCGAATATTTTCCATGTAAGTACTTTAAAATATCCAAAAATAAATTAAATAGAGATATAACGCATTTTTTGCAGATATCGTGCGTGCGTATTTTTCTATGAATTCGATTTTTAGCAGTGGATAGGCATAATTAAATGTGTTTTTTTTTGTTTCTTGTTACTGATTCTGTGTCACTCTTAAAAGGCCCCCCTATGCAACGTAAACCTGTATAATAAAAACCTCCAATACGTGATATTTTATTTGTCTCAGCTTTTTAGCTGAAACCCCGGATTTTTAAATTTTGAAAATCTAAACAGTGCTACTGTATATTATTGTATTGTGTACCCAACAAGAGATTTTGGCACGACACATAACACAACATATTGGAAACACGTGACGGGTCATATGATAAATAGCAGTTAAATGCAAGACGCTCTGCTAGTCAACTTTTAAGAAATTGCTTTTAGCAATAAGACCGCCTAATTGTGCTATTATCATTCACTTAAATGTCTACTGTGTGTGGTATCTATGTATCTACCGTGGCTAGCACGTCAGACTACCCATTTTCATTACAAATCGCACTTGCAACTGCATAGGATACCGCAATGTTTGGCTTGATATGCTGTCGTCCCAACATCCGACAAAAGTGTCTTATTTCCCACTTATTTATAAACCGTCAACCTCTTGAGCCAACTTGAAGGGCCTTTCAAGTTATTTATTGTGAAACGGGCCCATCCTCCTTCCATCTGTCTCTATCACTTAGTGGTAACAAGAGTGAGCAAATGGAAGGTACTCGTATATATATTAGATGGAAGATTTTAAGGCAAGCTTGCCTAGGTTTTGCCGAAAGGAATTTAAGTTGCTAGATCGCCACTGTAAGGAAAAATAAAAACCGCGCCACCACCGTCTTTCTTCTGCTACATTC
The DNA here is from genome assembly GCA_949316185.1 of Pyrausta nigrata. Lineage (NCBI taxonomy): Eukaryota > Metazoa > Arthropoda > Insecta > Lepidoptera > Crambidae > Pyrausta > Pyrausta nigrata. The sequence goes on along the minus strand of OX438955.1, from coordinate 4,787,400 downwards.
CCAACATCGCCAATATGGTGGTGCAGGGGGCTAGCCTTCTTTATTTTTCTCCTCCTTTTTGCTCTGTCCTCGACATCTTCTGTAGGAACTCAGTACCTACTGACTCATATCATTCAGCACTACATCTCTCTATCTGTTTTTGGGTCTGCCTCTGGATCTACCATAACAGAGATATAAAATTTATCTACTACCTTCAACCAACACTGGAATAAGAACTAAAACTAACAATATCTGCAAATATTTTTGGTCGATGACATATCTGTACGTTGCTGTCCTAGAACTAAATATGAATAGTAAATGGCTGTCAACCAAGAATAAGTATTAAATCGGCCAAGTGCGAGTCGGACTCGTGCACGAACCGTTATTACTTCTTCTTCATCTTAATCACTTCAGAGACTTTATTCTAAGAATTTTATTTGGAACAAAATTATCCAACACCCAACGAATATTACTGCTAATCTAATAAAGTCTTAACCGCTATAGTTTTCCTTAAAATTTATGAAATGCACTATTATCGTGATTTTTTTCAGATTTTTCAAGGCAGCAGTTAAGCTTTTAGGGGGTGGGGGTGGGGGATGCCCTACTGGACCAAAAATTTGCACTTTAAAGTTTCATATTTTAGAAATGGAGCAATAAATCGAAAAATTGTTTTAGAAACCTCTAAGTCATTTAAAAAGACCTACCCAACGATACTCCACACGATGGGGCAGACGAAAAAAACATCATCCCCACTTCACATGTAAGAGAGCTACCCTAAAAAATATATTTTTCAAAAATTTATTCTGCCACTTTGTCGGCGTAAGTGGTATATACACCTCCAATTACAGCTTTCTAGTACTAACGGTCTCTTAGCCAAACCTCGGACAGACAGACAGACAGACAGACGGACATGACAAAACTATGCGGGTTCCTTGTCTGGACTACGGAACCCAAAAAAAAATAGGTATGTATTATATTTTCAGGTAGATTTCTGTTAACTTTTGTTCGTCATTGCATTAGTCAACGTCAGTCCACCGGATCAAACGAGTCTTGGTTATGTCAAATTAACTCCACTTGATTGTGGAACTGGCATTTTTCCAGCGGACCAGGCGACACTGTGTCTGATGATTTTAAAATGTCGGAATCTATTGCATTTTCAGTGTGACAATAGACGTTATATATCTTCTGAATCTGCGCAAAAAAAATACGATTAAAGAGTTGATGAACGACTACGAGGTTATTTAATTTTTTTAAACGTAAGATACCTATGTACTATTGCTGTCATCGTTATCATCAGCAGGACGTCCTCTGCTGAATATTTGGCCGTTACTATGGATCATATAATCACTATTGTATGATGATCTTAATAAGATCATCATACAATAGTGTAATTCATTCATTCTGTTGTAAGTAATTCATTCTGTTGTAGAGCTAGAGTATTTCAACGGAAGTTTCTTTTCCATTTGATTTTTTTTAATGTACCTATCGTATTCATGTCATGCGGAAGATTTCAGTAGACCTAAAAATAAAACGACGTTTTAAATCCGCAATGAAATATTGGAAGTAGATATTTCTTTCTAAGTTATTTAAAAGCTAAAGCTTACATCAACATGGTAATCGATCTTCTCAGAATCAAGGAAGTGGTATATAAAAACAAACCTACTTTGTATAAGTCTTTTAGTACTTACTAGAAATAGTTTGGGATAACACTTTTACAAATCGTGGGTCATAGTATGACGATGAAGTCACTCGGTCAATTCAATAGGTCCAATTGCACCAAATTGAATTTGCTATTTGTGATAATTTTACTCAACAGCGCATATCTCTGGACTTATGCCACATTCCCAGGATCTAAGTAGACATTTCAGTACCCGTGTTAATTACTAGACTAAAAGTAATAAAGTTTCCTTGTTGACAATGGAATCCTTAAAAAGACCAAGGTAAAAGGTGCACCTTTTTAGATCTTAATTTTTTTATGCTCTTAACCAACTCCAAGATGAGTAGTTATGTTGTTTTCAAGAGTAACTCCGCTCCGTCTGCTATATTTAAGCCCTGCTCTAGGCCCTTGTATTACATATAGTTATATCATAATAGTATTAAATGTATTATATAATGATCTCATCGAACGCATTTAACATTAACATTCCACTTGAAGCGAAAATAACTGCGCTCAGTCTCAAGAGACTGCGCGGCGGCAATTGTATCAAAGCAGATTGACTAAATGACGCAAAACCGATCCCTCGGAGTGACCACATTGTCTGTTTCAAAATGCTTGATACATCTAATATAAAAAAATCTATAAAAAAAGGAAAGCAGAGTTATAAACGGACAGCCCAAACTACTACTACTAAGGTGTTCGTTGGGATTAGCAATTAATTAAGACAATAAACAAAGGCCGCCAGTGAAGCTGAATCGATAAAAAACTTTTCGATCTTGATAAAATGCCTACTTTTTGTTTACTTTGGCATATGACTTATAAGTAGGTACCCCTGTATAATTTGTCCATTTAATACCTTTTTTGAAATGAAAAGAATTCCAAGCATTGTTTTATTTTGTGATTTTTAATTAAATCGCGTGAATTGATAACAAGTAGGCTGCCATTTTGAAGGATATCATTAATATTCAGCTACTTATATCCATACTATATACTATTAAAAATGCGAAAGTGTGTCTGTCTGTCTGTCTGTTACCTCTTGACGCTTAAACCACTGAACCGATTGAGATGAAATTTGGTATGGTATGGTTCGAGACCCTGGAAAGGACATAGGCTACATTTTGTCGCGATATAAAAAAAATTGGGCGTGTAATGGGGGATGAAAGTTTATATGGAAAATCCAACTTTTGCGGGCGAAGTCGCGGGGAACCACTAGGTTATAATAAATACCCTGTGTTGTCGAAATGGAAAAATATTAGGAAGTACTTTCGTTCATTCTATAAAACTGTATGCATGCTATAAGACTGTATAGTTACCCCTTTGATAACTGCAGCTGCCCAAGACATGCAGAAATGCTTGATTGTGGCTGGCATATGTGTTACAACTGATAAAATTGTCAGTATTATTACATCACTGCGTCTATCTGTGATTGATACTTAGTTGCCTTGCAGAATTATGTAGAATATGGTTAAAGGCTGTCTGCAAGACAAAGTAGATTTAAGCAGATGGTAAGGTAATAATAGGGAGTGAAATACGTAGTTATGTACCTACCTGCTCAACTGATATGAATCTACTTGGATGAAAAAAATGTCTCTAAAACCATACCTACTCCCATGCCAATCAGTAATAACTAGGTAAGTATTCTGTACCTCACTTTGATTAAATATGATAAAGTAAGATAAAAGGATGTAATATTTATATTATACCACCTGGGTATGATATTTTATCACCCCGTGGCGTGGCTCGGAAAGCGTTGATCCTGCGCCTGATTTCTCTATGGTCTTGTCGGATTGCCGTCTCACCGAAAACTGAGAGTGAAGGATTAGAGAGTGCACCCATGTATTGCGCACAAATCAAATAATTTATAATAGGTACAAAATCTCCCGTCCGGGTTGTGTACCTTGTTTCAACTAAGTAATTTGATTATTATGTAAGTGACTACGTAGGTACTTATTATACGCATCTGTCTACTGGTAATGTGTAAGTAGGTACTTATATTAGAAAGAAAGAAAGAAAGAAAAAGCATTTATACGGAGATCGGTGAACAAGAAACAATTTACAAATTATAAAAATGTGATCTGCCGAAAAGGCATCCGACTCAGCATTAGTCGTGGTAGCCGTAGGCAAACCACGACACTGATTTTCAGCGGATGCCTGGGGTAAATTCTAAAGTACATTAACATAAAAAAGCATAATAAGACATTACAATTAATAATAATAAAGAAGACAAAAAAAAGAAAAAGAAAAAAGAAAACAAGCAACAGACATGATAGCAGTGACCTAGACGAAGTAACTATTATATAATCTGTGGTTAGAGCGCGAACAAACAAAACTAAACCGAACAGTGCAGAAAACATAAACAAATGGAACAACATACACAAATGGAAGCACCACTGTCAATAATAAGTATCAAGACTAGTTATTTGGTCAACTAATAATATTGTAAATAAATAAAATTAAAATGGTTTAACCAAATACTCATCAATAAACTAGCCCCAAACTCAGCGTAAGCTTGTGTTATGGCGACTACTTAGGTTAAAAATATGTTTATAATCAACAACCTTAGAATAATAACACTGTTATGTGTGTTAATGTTATTATTATTGTTGTTATTGTGTTATTATTCTAAGTCATCAACCCCCTTACTATTCTTGATTTTGACATTAATATAACACTTGTGTGAGATGTATGTAATGTCTTCTCTATGTCATTTCATCTATCCTTCATTAATTCTAAATTGGCCGTCTGATATTAATGCAAGTGGCAAATTGATTATTAGTAAGGGGGAAAATAAATAATAATAAATACTTAAGTGTGTACTAAATAATAATGAACAAACAAGTTTGATCCCACGTATACACGTGTAGAAGAAAATGTCAGAGGCACCGTTGACCTTTAAACATAGTCTGGTGTTATTTAAAAGCAGACACTGGCATTAACAATGTTTTTAAGTAGGTTTGTGTTAATTGAAGGGGTACTATAGAATAATTAGATTGGTCTTGGTAAGCACTGACAGTGTATTCATTTAAATAAAGAGGTAGACATCTCGTACTGCGCGGCGATACGAATTTGATGCTCTGAGCACACGTTCTTTTAGTGTCAAATATTATATTTGAATGCAAAATTGAGCAAATTGCCTCAGTATGAGGCAATCAATTTCCGCGCGCTAATGACCCAACTACCTCTTTGTAATGCACTACCATTGTTGGTACTATTGCTTTTGCCTCAACTATCGGTAGTCTATCGATACTATCGATATTTTATCGATAATTTTGCTTTTGCCTCAACTATCGATACTATCGATATTTTATCGATACTATCGATAGTCTATTGGTACTATTGATATTTTATCGATACTACAACTTACTACTTTTGCCACAACTATCGATAGTATCGATACTATCGATTTCTTTCAATACTATTGGTTTTGCCTCAACTATGAATAGTCTATCGATACTATCGATATTTTATCGATACTATTGCTTTTGCCTCAACTATCGATAGTCTATCGATATTTTATCGATACTTTCCTCCTCACAGTCGAAATGAAAAATAGTCTGTTTAACTCGGGTGAAAGCACCTATTCCACTCTCGAGCTATTGGCGCTCTCACTTCGTTCGAGCGCCAGAAACTACTCGAGTGGAATGGTCACTTTCGTCCCTTGTATAACAATCTACTATTTCACACTACCTACTCGGCAATGTTTAATTACACACCAAGTAAACCTGACTCAAAGTGAGTCATTGCATCACTAGGGACGTAATGTTGTATGAAATTTCATTACGCCCCTAGGGAGGCAAAGTTATTTGAATTTCGAATTTGAGTTCGTAGGCATAATCACGCTAGCTCGTCCCGTACCAAAAAGAACATACCTATTTGAAATTTGAACCTGGCAGCCACGAATTGTAGCACGAATGAAATGAAAAAAAAGCGCGCGCTTCTAAAAAAAGAAATAAATAAAGAAAAAAACCTTTGTATTTTAAGAAATTACAAACAATGTTTTCGTAAAACTGTCGAGTGACGAAGTTTATGACACCGGAGTCCATTAGAAGTAAAGCTGCTGGTATTGTTAATAATAATAATTTACTGCCAGAAAAGTCAAAAGGATATATACCTATAGATAATAAGGTTTTTGTAGTAAGTACATTTTTTTATTGCCTCGTAGGAAGTGTGAAAAGCAGAGTATTCTCCTCGGGGATAAAGATGTCTTCGTCTTGGGCGAGTTTAAATCCCTCGCTACTCTCAGGATTCTACTTTTACTCTACTCTACTACTCTCGAATCCTTCGTTACGCTCGAGATTCAAGATGACGCCCGTGACATAAGACATCACTTTACCCCCTTGGTGAATAATCTACTACATGCCCGGCCTGGGCAAGAGAGCGCAGTGATCTGATTGCGGTAATTGGGAATCACCTCTCTCTGCCTGCTTGTGGCGAGGCACAACTCCAGATGAAAGGCATGGTAGCTCGCTTGGACCCTGCTTGGCTAGTAAAAATATAACAGGGACAGAAATTAAACAGGGACGTAAGTATTAATTTCAAACGTAAAGTCGTTTGCTTGTTTACTCATCAGAACCCGATTTATTTATGTCAAAACTCGTTTTTATTAAAAACATAAACATGCTCCACTTTGAAGTTATGTTGAAAAAATTCAAGAAACACGACCAAGTAGATACTTCAGAGTTGGCAACAAGATAACTCTGACACCGACAGTCAGGCGCTTGTGAAGTAAACATTAAACTTTATTTATCAAATGTTAAACACTTCTTTCCAAAACAATACGAAAACGTAATTGTCTGTCTGCTTGTTACTTTCTCATTATGTAACAAAACATCTTATTAAATAGATTTGTTGAACAATCAATTGGGACACACGGAGACAGCCGCGAGCAACTACAAGTACTTATTATTATAAATAGGTGCCAAATTGTGTACAAAATTATGTCAGATGATGCAACGTTCAACGAAACGCGAAGAATTGTGTTTCTGGGTCACGTTTAACAAGTTTTTCTCACAGATTGAGAAAAATGTGATGCAGTGACTAATTCGAACACCGCAACGCAAACCTGTGGTGATTGTAAACATGCCACCGGGAAGAAACACTGGTTAAGTATAATAATTACAGTCCCTGATAATCTGACCTCGTTTAAGCTTGATTTGAATACTGTGCTTCATTGCATTTGTGTGTGACATTGGCCAATACCTAAGATTGTTGCGTTTTTTCAGTACAACATTTTTATTTTATTAGGGTTCCGTAGTCCGACAAGGAGCCCTTATAAGATCGTTCATTCCGTCCGTTCCGTCCGTTCCGTCCGTCCTAGTCTGTCACAGCAGAATATCTTCTACGTTTATGGACTGATTTGCATGTAACTTGGTCCGAGGATACTTCACTAAATATATAGAGATAGATATAGATAATATATATAGATCTCATGTAAAAGGAGGGGTGAATTATTTTTTTGAGTGCACCCCCTTGTGTCGTATCGTTGAAAAGGACTATGAAAATAAGGTAGGGTTTCCATACAACACTTTTATATCAGCTTTACCATTTGCGAGATATAGCCCGCCAAAGTCGTTTACACGGTCCCCCCCCCCCCCCCCTGTAATTTCTAAAGTCTAGGATCTATAAACTTCAAATCACTCACGTAAAGAAACAGGCGCGAAAACTCTTATTTAAAATTGTTTTGGGTATCCTGTGATGAATACTTTTGATATTATAAATAAAATTGCCTATACTGTCTAATGTTTGAAATCAATGGTACGGAACCCGTCGCACGCGAGTTCGACTCGCACTTGGCCGGGTTTTTTTTGTTTTTGTGTAATAAGAACCGTATTTATGTGTGTAGGAGTCTTGAATTTTGGTTAATTAATTAACTTATCTTTAGATTTTTTCAAGCTTCAGTTGATAGTTGATTTGTGTAATATTGTAATTATTCTTTAGGTCATTGTATAATTATTTATATATTATGCACTATAAATATATATAGCTGCCCTTTACCTTACTTATTACTTAATTTTGAAGGTCACTGTCGGAGGAGGTGGTAGGTGAGTTCACCTGCAACCTGCAACATTTATCTCTAATACATGAACCTCAAAATCAGACAAAAAAATCGCCCTTGCATACAAATTTTCACAGCTGATCAGTCAGTACCAATTTTCACAGTATGAGAAATAAAACAACTGCCTCAAAAATGCACTAAAAAGTTGAATATCACTTATTTTATCGCCAAGTGAAATAAACGTGGAAGGAAGTCAGTCCCAGCATAGACGTACGCGTAGCATAGATCACACATATGGCAATAAATCCATAACACACAGCATATGATATAAACACTCTCACACACAAACACACACACACACACACACACACACTCACTCACTCACAACACAACACACGTTTGTAAACATACAACTTATTTTTGTTATAATTTATTAGCATCTTAGAATAAAACTTATCGTGTAACTGCAATAGAGAAGAAGAAAAAAATTAATAAAGATTTCCAACTTTTAGCGCATTATTTTTGAAGAGGGTTGTTTTTTTTCATTAATGTTATTTTACTTTTTTTACTTCTTGCCCGTACTTCCTGACACAATACAGGAACAGCTTTGCGATTCTGTATAATCTCAAAACACGAACACGCACTTCACTTCGATCCCCGCACTCGATTCGATATGTCAGTTTGATTTGGCATTTGGCTAAGCGTGTTGCGACTAGAGACTACCCACCCGCTTAGCAAAATGATAGTCGAATTTTATCGATTACAGGTTTTCGGTACAATTGTTGATTGATTGATGGCTTCGAAATTTTAGAATTCAAGAAATTTAGGCGTAAAAACCCAAGAACCAACTTACGGCATCAAAAAATTTAGGCCAAGTGCGAATTAGGATCCGCTTACTTCCACTTAGCCAAAATACCACTATTTTGTTGACAGCAAATATAACTTTGTTTTTCATAGTGTTTGTATGAAGAACAAAATTATGTTTGCGGTTGTTGAAATGTGTTTCTAGTTCGATCTCGTTTAAACCAATTTTCGTAGAAAGAATTTGTTACGATCTACATCAAGTATTTTTTTCAAAATTTACACTTGCTTAGTTCAAAAGTTAGATGGGGGACGCCCATTTTACTACTTTAGAGAGTCCCCTTACACTTTAGCTTAGAGACCCTCAATGTCATTTTAAAAGACCTATCCGTAGACACCTTACACGCATAGGTTTGACAAAAAAATATATTTTTTGGTTTTCGTTTTATGTATGGGAGCCCCCCCCCCCCCTTAAATATCATTATTTTTATATTTGTAGAGTGGGTATTTTTTGAAGAATCGTAAAGTGGTTAACAGGATACAGTTACCTACCAAGTTTCAACTGTGTAATGCTAATAGTTTTAGAATAAAGTGGCTGACATACGGACGGACGGACAGACAGACAGACAGACTTGACGAAATCATAAGGGTTCCGTTTTTTGCCATTCGGTTACGGAACCCTAAAAACAAGAGAATTCCAATTTTTGGCATACACAACCTCCTTGATGTGTATGAAATTTTTACTTATTTTATCTATGATTCTCCCATACAATCAACGTGTTATTCGATGTGTATTGCTCTATGTTAATAACGGCAACCAGGTAGGCGCTTAAAATATTCACAGAATATTAAGTTATTCAGATTTCGAGTCTATAACGTTCAAGACCCAAGATACATACATACATACATACATACATACTAATACACAAAAACTTCAAAAACTACATTTTAAGTAAAAACGGGGCCCTATTACTAAACCTTTATACTATAGACCCTATTACTGGCTGTATCGAACCGTAATAGCTAGACAGTTGAATTTTACAACGATGATGTATTTCTGTTGCCGCTATTCGCGATGACAGTTATTTTGGACTTGAGATCTGTAAAATTATGGCAACTGATGGTTCAATAACGTAACGATTATCGGATATTTTTAGAGCGAAATTAAATGACATTATTAGTTAATATTAGTAAATTCTTAGTTTCATACTAAAAAAAACGAGTAAAAAAATAAAAATCACAGGTAACCCGTTTTTGCTAACCCATTTTACTCAGTTAATAACCGAAAATGGTGACAAGCTGACCATTCTAGGTGTTTCTTAAATGCCTATAATAATTTTCTTAGATTTTTCTCATGATAGTTACAATCATCCTGTCACCCCGTTTCAGCTTGACGTTGAGTTCTGGGACACTCTGTATACCCTTGGTTAGGAAGGCAGAATAATCATAACATGTCGTTGCAAGATGGACACGGCTTACAAAAAGTGCTGACTAAAATAACATGTTTACAATGAGTTTTAAAGAGCTGAGTCAAACAATATGTAATTGACATTTGATCTGTCTAGCCGCCTAGGCCACACCTTGTGCAAAATAAGTGAATAATTTTAATAGTTTTGTTATTATTAAAAATGCAACGGAACAATAATTATTAGGTATACATTGTAATGCATTAGCTGTACTAATGGGTAGGATAGAGTGAGACGGCAAACGTGGGGACATAGCTACCTACCTATGTCGTGCATTATTGATCCTAAATTTTCTGTACAACTCTTTGGTTGGAGTAATTAAATCGAATTAATAAAACTTCATTAAATTAAACATATTAATCTCTTTAAATAATTTGCCAAAGCTTTTATTTTTGATGAAGTTATGCATCTGTCCCATACAGTAGCTTAAATTGTATAGGTACATCCGGCCGTCTGAGTCAGAGTCCTAGAGAGATCTCGCATATCTAGATTGATAGCGATCCGTAGGTGACGACAATATACCAAGGTGTCATCGTTTGTGACGCAATAGTTTCTTTGAAAATAAAAATAAAAAAAACCTGGCTCAGATAGTCGGAAATTCACCCTTTTGGGCACTTTGGATCTCAACTTCTAGGAAGTTTCAGAGCAAGCAGGCAACGGCATCTGATCATCCATTTTGGTGTAACAGTTTTCAAGTTAACAAGAAAAACCTGAGGTGAGACAGCCTGTCATTTGGTTGTCTGAGCCAAGTTATTTTTTCAATATTTCACGAAATATATTTTGAACTAGCTCGAAATCCAGCCTGTTCTCTTGGTTGGTATGCATCTAGCTTTTCCCTCAGTCAGTGTAAATGGAGATGGGTAGGACACATTGCACGGATGAACCACGATCGATGGGTTAGAAAGAACCTAGAGTGGAGACCCCGCAATGACACCCGCGGCAGAGGAAGACCACCTTAAAGATGGACAGATGACATCCGGAAACAGGCTGGAATTAACTGGATGCAGGTGGCCAGGGCAGAAGTCTGTGGAAGGTTGAAAAGGGAGACCTATGTTCGAAGACGAACCCAAAGGCTGATAAAGATAGATGATAGTTAGTTAGTGATGATAGTTTTGATGTAAAATCGTTAAAGATAAAGATATTTATGAATAAAAGTAAATCGCTTAATGAGCAAAACTCTTTAGAAAAGTCCTGTCTTCTGTACGGATTGAAATGCTGGGCCGTTTAGAAGATGGAGGAATAAAAATGGCTGCATGAGCGACAAGAATGGACGAGGAAAGGAATGAGTTTAAGGGAAGTTTATAGTGATGAAAAAATTAAAAACTGAAAACCTGTTACAAGGTATAGGTATATTTATTAAGCTGGCATAATAAATTTTAATATACTTAGATATTGATTGATGTTGCAAAATAACGAAACAAGACTAGCATTCGTTCGTATCACATTTTATATAGTTTGTTTTGTTCAAGTTTTTAGTAAAAAGACACGTCATACTTACGAAAAGTCCTACGCCAACATTTGTACGATAAAAACTTACAAACGATAAAACTCGACTAATTTTTACAATTGTGGGGGCTCTCTAGTCGACATCGTAAATTTGACGTCCACAGCAACTGACAAATGTTACAGAATACCAAAATAATGACAGGTGAAGTGAACGTCGAAGTGAGGATCGAAGTGAGCTTCTTGTTTGTGACATATTTGGTTTATCGAGTAGGGTAAAAGTACGGAACATCGTTATAGTTTGCAGCATACATCTTCGCGCTGATGTGTCAACGACCACTACGACCGAAGGCTGTCATCCCACGCCCTTTGGTCCCGCGCAAATTAGCGACCTAGCGAAAACTAGAAAACACGTGCTTTCCCAAACATAAGACTAAACTTATCGATTTTTCACTCCTGATAACCAAACCCGTAAACCACATACCAAATTACAGCGAAATCATTGGAGCCGTTTCCGAGATCACAGATATATATCCGTATAATCTTCTTCTATATTATATGTATATAAAATAAAGTCGCGTTAGTTACACCACTTACAACTCAAGAACGGCTGGACCAATTTTTAGAATAGAAATAATAGAATAGATAGTCCAAAATAAAATACCTAATAAGTTTTAAAATATAATATTTATCAATAAAACAAATATTTATGGAAAGTGAAAAAAACCTTACAGTACCGGGGGGACCGAAGAATAATTTAGCTAGTCATTTGCAACTACGTGCTTGAAGGTTAATGATGGAATGGCGGCCAGCATTTGACGCGTCAATTGAAGCTCGATCATTCGCACATTCTATTGAAACATCATTTGATCCATCAATAACGTAAAAATTGATAATCGCGATTGATCTTTAATATTTGTTTTATTGATAAATATCATATTTGAATACCTATTATCCTATTCCGGACGAAGACAAATTACAAAAACACAAATTTTGGTCCAGCAATTTATACTAATTGGCTAGACCATCCTTAAGTTCTTAAAAGTGGTGTAACTAACTTAACTTTATTTTAAGATATTAGATATACTATATACAAGAATTGATTGTTTATTGGTATAAGATTAAAGTAGTATGCAAGTTCCTTATCATACCGATGTATGGTACGTTTACCTTGCCCGTAAATTGGCGGGCTCGAATGCTAATGTCATCTCATACGAATGCTTATGTCATCTCATACATTATTGTCAAAGTTGACAATAAATTTTACAGAATACCAAATCACAAGCCCGCCGCGGAAACCGCTGGATTTTGACATTAGTTTTAGAGAATCGCACTGCAGTACAGATAAAACTGTGGTATAAGTATCTACAAACTCCTAAACGTTAAGGATCATCATCATCAGGGCAGCACCATAAAACTATGACTCACGGACGTAAACGCTTAAATACCTAACCATGCTGTAGCAAATCGGTATACATGCCTACAAATCTGAAGAGTTACTTCGATTTCTTCAGGATTCCATATTCATATCCCAACTTGGTGACAGTGAAACCTCAGTCTGAGTTGGCAATGTTCGATGCTAAGAGCAGCGTAGGTAACTTAACCGTTAGATTTACGGCGCGAGAAGTAGACTATAATCAAAGGAATGGCAAGGGGTAAGTCTCCTGGTCACGATGAGCTCAGCATCGAGCATTTAAAATATACTGGAATGCACTTGCCCCGAGTTCTTTCCTTATTGTTTAATCTTTGTTTAAGTCACTGTTATCTGCCTGAAGATGTAATGTTTACCCTGGTAGTTGCAATAATAAAAAATAAGACGGGGGATGCCTCCGACTTGTCCAATTACAGGCCTATATCATTAGCTACCGTTATAGCAAAAGTGCTGGATGCGTTGCTTGATAGGAGGTTGGGTGAGCATATTCAGACACATGATGCTCAGTTTGGTTTTAAACCGGGTCTCTCCACAGAAAGTGCCATCTTCTGTCTCAAGCAAACTGTCCAGTATTACACAGCTAGAAAGACTCCGATTTGTGCCTGTTTTTTGGACTTGTCGAAGGCGTTCGATCTGGTGTCATACAATTTATTGTGGAATAAGTTGCAATCTGAAACTACTGTACCTCCTGAATTAATATCATTATTCAAGTATTGGTATGACAATCAGAAGAACTGCGTTAGGTGGACAGACTCGAAGTCTGACGTGTATGGGTTGCAATGTGGGGTGAGGCAGGGGGGGTTGAGCTCACCCAAGCTTTTCAACTTGTACATGAATGGGCTGATCGAGGAGCTCAGTAGCGCCTATGTAGGATGTCATGTTGGTGGACTATGTGTTAATAACATTAGTTATGCTGATGATATGGTGCTGCTGAGCCCTTCGATCGGAGCATTGAGAAAACAATTGGGCATATGTGAAAAGTATGCAGTGGCTCATGGGCTCAGATATAACGCACGTAAAAGTGAGTTCATGGTGTTCCAAGCAGGTGCGGCCGGTAAGCAAAGAAGTGTACCCTCTGTTACTCTGGGAGGTGTAAAATTGAATAGAGTTGACCGCTTTAAATATCTGGGCCACTGGGTCACTGACAACCTGTCAGACTCCACGGATATGGAAACGGAGCGCAGGGCGTTGTGTGTTCGCTGTAATATGCTGTTCCGCAGATTTGCAACAACGCGTTCAGGATGTTGTTCGGCCTGCCCCGTCACTGCAGTGCTTCAATTATGTTTGCTGAGGCGCACATGGATAGCTTTTACTCAATCATCCGCAAGCGTTGCGCCTCGCTGTGGGCTCGTGTGCGGGGCAGCTCGAACAGCATTGTGAGCGTGCTGGCTGATCGCTGGGACTCCCCGCTGATGCGCCGATGGCTGCAGCTTCATGCCCCAGCTACTAGCTATGAATGCCTATAGCACAGGCGCGAGCCCCACCAATTTTATTATGTTATTTTATTAAGTTTTTATTTTATTTTAATTATTATTGTGAATTGTATTAATATATTGTATTACTAACATTAGGATAAAAACACATTGTTACTAACACTTATGTATGCAAATCTGAAATAAATGATTTATTATTATTATTATGAAACCACCTCAAAAGCCTGACAAGAAAAAAATAATTATCAAAATCGGGCTACTCTGTAATACGTCATGCGTGGTCATACTACAAAATATACAGTGTGATTCTTGTAATGTGTCAAGCCGATGCGTGGTGATAGGTGATCAGATCACCATACCCATAATTAAACCCCCTAATAAGGTGTCAAGCCCATGCATTGTGACTGGTGACCATCATACCTATCAATTGAACCCCCATGTATGTTGCGCGATTTTTTAAGTTATCTAAATATTTGCTATAAAAAAATTATGAAATAAATTATCAGTGCTGATAAAAATCGGTCGATTTATTTTGAATTTACATACTATTCAGTTTAAGCTGAAATCTAGTGTATATTATGTACAAACAACAATAAAATACTCTCTTATGTTAAAATTTTGACCTTTTTCCATACATTTTCTAAGGAACTTTTGTTTACCAATATCTCGAAAACTACCAACAATCGCTGAACATACATGGGGGTACAATTAATAGGTATGATGGTCACCAGTCACCATGCATGGGCTTGACACCTTATAAGAAACCTCCTGTATAAATTATACAGCTTGAGAACCTTCTTCGTTTTTAAAGTCAGTTAAAAAAAAAGAATTTGGGTAATTTTGCAATTTTGATTTGTCACAAATGCTCCGACACTGTTAACACACTATAAGTATAGAGGAAGATAAGACGATAGTAAGGTCCAAGAAACCTTAAGCTCCTGTAGGTACCACAGAATACAAAAAACTAAAACAAAAATTACTGCCTATCATTCATGTTAATACACTAGCTTTTAAATTATTATTTTTATCTAAAGGTCAAGCTGCAACTGCAAGTCAATATTGATTTTACGTTTGTTCCACCTATTTTTAACTTATCATTTTATTTTGTTTACAAAATAAATATAAAAATGAGATATGGGAATGAAATACTTAGTAATTTTTAGGGTTCCGTACCTCAAAAGGAAAAAAGGAACCCTTATAGGATCACTTTGTTGTCCGTCTGTCCGTCTGTCCGTCTGTCTGTCAAGACCCTTTTACTCAGGAACGCGTGGAGGTATAAAGTTAAAATTAACATCAAATTCTTATGTCTATGGTCCCTTAATGATGTGAAAAAATCAAGCTTTTATGTTAACGCTGAAAAAAGATACGGCCAATTTTGTCCAATTTTCTATCATTTTTCCCCATTTCTCAGGAAAATCAAAACCTATAGGGTACTTCCCATAGACCTAGAACCATGAAATTTGGCAAGAAGGAAGGTCTTACAGCATAAGTTAAGGAAAAAGTCCGAAAATCGTTAATTGTTGTTAAATCAAATACAAAAAGAGCTTTTTCGAGCGTCATCGCGAGGACAAAATGTTGGTCCAAAAAAATAAGTAGATGGAGCGCTAGCGCTATGCTTATTATACTGTTCTATAATTATGTTTAGGTAGACTTAAAAATAGACCACGAAACATCTTAATTCCTATTAAATATTGATATGGTTTGACAGAAATATTTTATCATTTACCAATAATTTTATAAAATTCTCGTGCAACTCGTTGCAACAACTCTCTCTCGCCATCTAGTGACGAATGTCAGGACTAACTTGTATGCAAATAAACGAATATTAATATAAGTTAGTTCTGACATTTGTCACTAGATGGCGTCATTTGGCATTGTTGTGTTTTAAGTTCGCGCTAAAATGAGTTTTTTCTTGGAGTACGAACTTCTTATTACTTTTCGTTAGATAATCATAAGCACGCTTGGCCCAGTGGTTAATATCTTGGGTATGATCGTAAGAATCTGAGATCGGTCCCAGGGATATAATACTGATGTTTTCGAAATGTACGCTTTTTTTTTCGAGGTATATTTAAATGCACAGCAAAGACATAATAAAGCATCTATCAAATTTCAATTATACTATTTTTACTTGAAGTAAATTATTGCATTGCAAATATAAATAATATTGATTAACAAAACTAGTACTATTTATATTAATATTATAAAGAGGAAAGATTTGTTTGTTTGTTTATTTGCATCGAATAGGCTCCGAAACTACTGGACCGAATCAAATGAAATTTAGCACAGTGATAGTTTGAGGCACTGGGAAGGACATAGGCTACTTTTTGTCGCGATATATGTAAAATCATCAGGGGGGTGAAATGGAGGATGAAAATTTGTATGGAAAATCCGACTTTTGGCGCGGGCGAAGTCGCGGGAAACTGCTAGTAAACAATAAATTTTAAAATGTGCATAAATTTTTTCTCAAAAAAGAGCTGCTAAAAAGTTGTTTAATCAATGTACCTACAGAAATTTGATTTCCACATTGAATACCTATATTAATTGCACGTCAAATTTATCCGAAATTGGCCTTAGTTTTAGCATGGACGAAATATATAAGGACCAACAATAGCCATACAAAAAAGCGTTCCCCGGAAATTCACAAAAATTCAAGTACCATCCAGATGGCGTTGCTAATATAACCCGCCAATGCTTTAATTTTCGTGCAATGTCTATCTGTCTGCTATCAGCGGACTTCCATGCTTGTTGCCAATTTCATTTAGTACTCTTAATAGTCATAGATGGCGTTTATTAAAATACCGTACGAAAACAAATCTGTCTATTGTGCTCTTGGTTTGTAGTAGTTGACAAACAGCGGCAACGCATATCAACATTTCAACTAATGATGTAATGATCGGATGGCGCAATTCGTTGAGTTGTGGAAAATATCAAATCTGATGATGTCGGGATCGAACCCGGTCTATTTTTTTTACATTTATTAAGGACAACAAACGATATGATACTGCTTTTTTTATTAAAGTCATTTATTTGAGGGGAACGGGGGACCTAAATATACACATTCCTATTTTTCCTTTGACTTTTTGGCACAGACTAATGATCTCCTTTATTTAAGTAAGGCAAAACTTTTTTACAGTAAAATCTACATTTATCTACCACAGCTCTTATTGTTTGATTTTTCTCATATTCGAATTAACAAAGGAACTGTGTGCGGGACGGCTGGAGTTGGTGAGAGGAGTGGACTGTATTACGGTAGGCTGTGCGCTGGTTCACGGAACTGTAGGTAGGTACTCCGGTGAACGGTGTCTTCAGTCGCTGCACACTGTAGACTGTGGGTGGATCGTTGTTTGTCTTCTCGTAGAAGGTGGAAGTCTGCTATAAACTCACGAAGTACGGTATCCAAGTCGTAGAAGGGATCGGTGTCCTATAATCGATGTGGAGGTCTTCGCTGCATTTAATTCACTGTAGAGATTCGTTCAGAGGCGCTGAGAGCTTTTCTGCTCTTTGTAGTACTCGGTGTGTTACCAGAAGAGAACTGATTCGCTATTCTAAACTGTAAAACTGTAATGCTTACTGCGGCCGAGCCGCCGGCTTATATAGTCCGGCGCGCAGTTCAAAAGTCCCGCCTTTATTCTGGAAAGTGCTGTCAACGTCGACTCGCTCACCCGCCTCGATTCGGGAATGCACGCGAAAACTCTGTACACATCTCGTGCCGAAAAACCCGACCTTATTCCGTACGCCATAAGGTCGTCATCAGTTCGCGCCGGGCAGCGTCTAGTAGACACCGTCTAGTTAGGTATACGCTGTTGCATCTTATGCAATTGTAATAGGGGTAGTTTTGCAGCTTAAATTTATATTTCGATGAGTTGGCCATACCCAGATCACCATCTAGTAAACGTGTCCTGTCACACTGAACTACCAAACCTTTTTATTTTTTTTTATAAAGTAATGCATTCTGTTTAATTCGGTACACACAGACGATAAATACGAATATAAAATACCTAAACACTTCAATATATTTTACTAACCTAAACCTATGACTAACTGCTAACAAAACTAAGGCCTGAGAAGTATTATTGTTTTTTTAAACAATGTACCTAAGCACAGAATCCATTGTATTGTCTACAAATCACGCGATTAGGTAGTCTTTACATCCAATTAGGCTTTTACATATGTCAGTGTGTTCATGTTGTACGTTATAACTTACCATGTTTATTAAAAACATACTACCTACTGACGACATAAATCATGCCTCTGTATGGAAATTTAGTGCTAAATTTACCGCGCGACAGCCCTGATATTGGCTTCGGTTTTGTTCGGAGAGTGTTGTAGAGTGAGAGTATTTTTGAGTCGTCGCGCTCTTTCGCACTGACATGCTGGAATATTACGTATGACAGGGACGGCTACAGCCAAAACTACCGATATCGTCTTACTGAGTAGTTATCCTCTAGTTCTAAAACATTTTCAACTTGTTATCAAATAATCATACTTATCGTACATAAATTAAAAAGAATATGTGAAATGAAGTTAATTTAAAAAAAAATGTCATAAAAATCACTACCAAAAGTACGGCAATAATTTGTCTGAGAGCGACATATTTCTTTTTTTATTTAACAATTATATTAAACACCACGTTTTGGCTAATTAAAAGGTCCTAAACGAAAATATTTTCAATAAACAGTATAATGTATAAAAGTCCAGCAGATTTTAGATTAAGCGCCATCTATTGTACCTAATTAAATTTACTACGTCATCTAGTCGGGTCTGAGGTTCCAGTTTGCAAAGTGTTGTTAAAAATATGCATTCTATGAGCGATTGATATATTGATAGACATCTAGTGAGAAACAAATGAACCAAAAATCGGGGAACGCTCTTTTGTATGGCGATTGTTGGTCCTTATATATTTCGTCCATGGTTTTAGTCAGCGAATTGCATTTTTTTTTTTGCAATTTTAGTCTGTGTGTGTAGATTTAAAATCTGTTACATTAATTTTGATGCTCATACCAATTCTTGTTTAAAAAAGAAAAAAAGCTATGAACTTGAATAAACACAAAAAAAATCACCAATTAAGATTCGAACGCTCGTCTTCTTAAATTCAGCACTCCTAGTATCGTCTTTCGCACTGTGCCAAGACATGCATATATACCGTGACGAAATTAGCACACTTAATGTGCGTTAAACAATTGCGAAAAAAAAACGCATGTACTTCTTTTTGTTGTTTTACGCTATATATTGTACGTTTCTCATGTACGATATGCATTGCGATATGCATTACGATATGCAATTTGTGTTCGGTATGCATTGCGCGAAGCGCAGTAGTTAGTTTTTATACGAGGGTCAAACTGAAAGTTCTTAGAACTGGCCACTTATAAACAATATAATAAAAAAAATATTCTAAAATTTGAAAATAGAACTCTTTGCCAATATTACTGAGTATATATTTCATTCATTTGTCATTTGTTTTACGACTTGGCGGCAAATTGAAAATTGTCTGTGTCACGTCAAAATGAATTTAACACGAGAAAATTTTCGTGCAATGATTTTTTATGACTTTCGATGTCATTTAAGTCAACAAGAAAGTTATGATAGACTACGATTGGCCTTTCACGATGAAGCCCCATCTCGTGCGACTGTTTACAACTGGTTTAATGAGTTTAAACGTGGTCGCACTAATCTCACTGATGATGTACGTGAGGGACGGCCTTCTACGGCGACGACTGAAAATAACATCTGTGTTGTGCGGCGTATGATAGAGACTGACAAAAGAGTGACCTATCAGCAGATTCGGACAAGCTTAGGCATCGGTATGAGTCAAGTGCACAAAATCCTCCACGAACATTTAGCGGTCAGGAAGCTTTGCGCCCGGTGGATACCTCATAATTTGACTAAGGCTCAAAAACTCCATCGTGTGGATTGGTGCCGTAAAATGATTGAAAGATTTAACGGAGGTGACTCAAATGCTGTGTTCGACATACTAACAGGTGACGAAAGCTGGATTTACTGTTATGATCCTGAAACCAAAAGACAATCTGCTCAGTGGGTGTTTCCTTTCGAGGAGTTGCCAACTAAAGTGAAGAGAGATCGAAGTGCGGGAAAAAAAATGGTGGCCTCGTTCTTTGGAAGGATAGGTCATTTCGCAACAATTGTGTTAGAGGATCAAAAAACAGTTTCTGCAGAATGGTACACTACCAATTGTTTGCCACTTGTCTTGGAAAAAGTTCGAGAGAAACGACCTCGCAGTAGGATCCTCCTTCACCACGACAACGCCTCGTCGCACACCGCCAAGCGAACGATCGACTATTTGGCGACATCAAACGTTGAATTACTGGGTCACCCGCCGTATAGCCCCGACCTCGCGCCTTGTGATTTTTATTTATTTCCAAAAATTAAAGAAAAACTTAAAGGAAAGCGGTTTATGAATGCTGAAGAAGCGGTGGCTGCGTATCGCGATGCCATTGAAGAGACCCCTAAGGACGAGTGGGCAAAGTGCTTTTCCCAGTGGTTCCATCGCATGCAGCGGTGTATTGACGTCAATGGACAATATTTTGAAAAGATATAATAAAACTAATAACTGGCTAATGTAATCAGTTTTTGATTTTCTAAGAACTTTCAGTTTGACCCTCGTAGCAGTACAACAGTTATCCGAGAGATGGCGCCAATTGTATGTAACAACAATAGTTATTTGCAAAATAAAGGCAAAGTTAAAGCCTCTTTCAGAGATTAATTATCGTCTTTGTAATAAGTGTTATTGTCACCTACATACCTACTTCATAATTCATTAATTAGGGCATGGTTATCCATTAAAAATAATTTGGACGACTTTGCTGATAATTTCATACTATAAACGGAGCGCAACATCCGCGCGGTATAGCTGCGCGCGCGACATTCGCATGCGCTCTCTGCATTTAATCAAGGCGCTGAGCTAGTGTTGTTTTATTATAGGACAATAATAACTATTTTGGAGACACTTTTAAAAAGCTTCGACAGGGCGACTGTATACGCCAAAGTCGCGCTGCTAAAGTCGCCTAAATGTAAAAGCGTTTTGAAGTGATTGTAGCCACCCTAGGGAATACGGAACCCTTCGTGCGCGAGCCCGACTCGCACTTGGCCGGTTTTTAAACATGGTCACACAGCAAAATATAGGCTTTGCTTTGACGTCAAATAGTAAATACTAGGATATCTACTAAATCTCGCAAACAAACGTAAAACGCAACGTATTCAAAGTGTTTACTTTATAAAAACCGGCCAAGTGCGAGTCGGACTTGTTTTTTTTAGAATATTCGAGACAGCAGTTAAGCTTTTAAAGGGGGTGTCCATACTCCAACAGGAAAGGTCGATCTAGAGCAAATTCAAATATGCAGAAAAATAGTAGGCAATTTGTTATAAATGTGCGCGAAATAATTAATTAGTGGGGGTTTTCGTTTACCAACAAAAGCGGAAAAACGAATTCTGCTGGAGCAACGTTTCTCTAGCAGGAAGCTTTTTAAAGAGTGGTCTGACAGTAAAACAAATTTTATGGGCGTGTATATTTTACTCTTCTATAAATGTGACACCTAAAATCGAAACTCTGGGCCATACCGCTATTGAGATATTCAATTTTCTGCTAGAGTAACGTTTCGCAAAATCTTATGTCTCGGACCCCATGGCATGTGCGGCCGTAAAGTAAACGGATATGAATAGGCTTTAATCAGTGACGATTACTCCAATGATTAGATCTGAGAAAATATATACAGTTAAAAAGCTATGAAGAATTCTTGAAAAACATAAAAAATGAGATAGCGCTCAAATTAGAGAACCAGTGAGTTTATTGATGACAGTATTTGAATGGTCTTATTCTTCTTAACGTTTGTGAAAATTTCGAAGGCCATGCACATGCCCGTTCTTGAATATATCACTTTTGACTCCCAACTGATACTTCATATAATATTTGACACGAAAATGCAAGAAACAGAATCAATTTAAGATGTTCCAGTATAAGATAATTATTGTTTTTAAGTGATAAGCATTCACTATGCAATCTAAATATATTATTGCACTTGAAAAAAAACGACCACCTCTGGTGGTATAAATAATATATTAAGATTGCATAGTGAATGCTTATCACTTAAAAACAATAATTATCTTACTTGCAAGCTTCATCTTTCGATTGTTAAATACTTGCAACAGTATTTCTTTCGAGTGTTGAGGGTATAATCCCAATAACATTGATGAAAGCAACGCGGCATTACAGCGTTAAGAAGCACTTGAAAATTTCGACAGGCTCTGCCAACGCCAGGGTGGCCGAGAGGTTAGGCAATAGCCCGGTATGCGAGGAACGCGGGTTCGTTTCCCGCCTCTGGTGGTCGTTTTTTTTTCAAGTGCAATAATATATTTGTTCCAGTATAAACCAATAACTAGTGAGCAAATTAAAATGAACATCCTGAAAATTTCAGTTTTAAAACTGTTCAATTAAAGAAGTTATCACCAAAAAACCGAAACAAGATTTGGTTACTGGTTACCCGACCAAATTCGAATCGACACTAAAAAGCGCCCGTTTCATACAAGGCGATGACCTACTTAACTGTGCTATTAAAATAGTTTGTAAACAGGGCGCTAAGTACACTGAATTAAAAAAAAATGTGAAACTTAGTAAAATTTGTAATTTTATATACCTACAGGATGTAGAGGCTTAGTACGTGCAAAATTTAGGGGGATGGTTACGAATAGAATCGAGTGTTACATTGGAATACAGAAAAACTTTTTTTAAAACATATGTTTTTCTGTAAAATCATTAAAATTCAATATACCTTCCAACCGTTCATCTACCTATAGAGGATGTCCCTAGTAATACGGATAAAATCAAACAGACGTATAGGAGGGGTCAGTTCCAAACTTTTTGGCTCTATTATCTAATATCGATTTATTTTTGGGGTCTATTTTTGAAGGATGGGATCTTAAATTTTTTTAGCTAGAATAAATTTAATGTCATATGTGGAAGAGTTCCCAAAAACTAGCATTTATGTATAAATAATATTTTTTAAGGCCTATTTGCTATGGCGGGTTTAGTACCAGTCACCTTGTATAATTACAATTATAACTATGAATTTGTATTTAGTAAGTAACAATAACTCGAAGGTGATGTTAGTTCTGTTTCAGGTTATTTCGCCACCTTTGTTTACATTAAATGATACCCACAATTAAATGATTTCAACGATCACAGGCACACCTGGTACATATTTTTAAATTAATTTCTAATCGAAAGGTAGGGACTAAGTTAGTTATTATAATTATTCTCTAACAACAGATATGAATGAATAAGTATGTTCCTTTACCTAAAGGTTGTCCGGAAGAGATCGCTTATAGCGATAAGACCACCTACATTGTACATTTTTCTGTGTAAATCGTTGTACTTACTGTATTTTTTTGTTATGGTGTGCAATAAAGTTATATCTATCTATCTAACAAACACCCGTGGCACAATGCAGAAGTACTTTTCTATAAACTATACTTAATTTAATTTTCATTATATTTGTGCTTATTCTTGGCTTGCCTGTTAACCACAGTTACGTTTTTACAACCTGTAGAGATTGAAAATGTAGACCCAAGATTGCATGACTGTACAAAAAAACAGCTTTAGTTAATGCGATGGTTCTAAGAAGGTCATCGCCATGTATGAAACGGCAACTTTATATATAGTGTCGATTCGAATTTGGTCGGGTAACCAGTAACCAAATCTTGTTTCGGTTTTTTGGTGATTACTTCTTTAATTGAACCCTTTTAATACTAAAATTTTCAGGATGTTCATTTTAATTTGCTCACTAGTTATTGGTTTATACTGGAACATCTTAAATTGATTCTGTTTCGAACCTTCGAACTTTTCACAAACGTTAAGAAGAATAAGACCATTCAAATACTGTCATCAATAAACTCACTGGTTCTCTAATTTGAGCGCTATCTCATTTTTTATATTTTTCAAGAATTCTTCATAGCTTTTTAACTGTATATATTTTCTCAGATCTAATCATTGGAGTAATCGTCACTGATTAAAGCCTATTCATATACGTTTACTTTACGGCCGCACATGTCATGGGGTCCGAGGTTACTCCGGCAGAAAATTGAATATCTCAATAGCGGTATGGCCCAGAGTTTCGATTTTAGGTGTCACATTTATAGAAGAGTAAGATCTACACGCCCATAAACTTTGTTTTACTGTCAGACCACTCTTTAAAAATCTTCCTGCTGGAGAAGCGTTGCTCCAGCAGAATTCGTTTTTCCGCTTTTGTTGGTAAACGAAAACCCCCACTAATCAATTATTTGGCGCACATTTATAACAAATTGCTCACTACTTTTCTGCATATTTCAATTTGCTGTAGAGCACCCTTTCCTGCTGGAGTAATAGACACTAGAGGGGCGCCGGGTGACGCCCTACTGGACCGACAAATTATCATAAATCAATCTATTGTGGGTTTCCTACAAAAGCAAAGCATGCATCAGATACATAAGTATACAGTCTTGTGCATAGAATTAAGAACACTTCATAATAATTATGCACTTAGAACTTTAACTGCTGAAATTTAGAGTATTGTTTGCTTGGGAATAATATTAAAATGCAATTTAATAGTACACTCACAGGGCTATCTTATTTGCAGAAGAAAAGTTAAATTAATTAGTTGCTTGCTGATAATATGGTTGTCAGTTTAGTATTAGTCATAACTTCAGTACACGGGAGGCTGAGCAAATCTTATTGTTGTACAAATTACAATAGTCATTACTACAGTAGTGACTGCCTAGCATTGATGCTTGTGTAGTTTTCAGGTTCATGACATCCTGTCCTGGGACGCCGTCATCACAAGGCAGAGTTGCAGGCCGCTGTTGCGGCACGTAGAACGCCCGGCTCACGGAGGTAGGTTCTAGCCTCGCCATTTGAGGCCGGAAGGTAACTTCAACACCGCACATCTCGGACACAGCATCACGTTGCGACAGGCGCAACGCTGATGCCGATAGACGACGGGCACCACAAGGGCCGTCAGTGCTTTTTATTTCCCTGTTGATGACAGGACACAATGGATTATTATGGTCTGAGTCTACAAAGCTAGCATGAAAAGCAACTAACCATTGTTTAACGTAGTCTCCCTTAGAGCCGCTGCGAGAAGAGGTGCTTACGACGGCTGCAAGCTGGGCTTGCAGCTCAAGATCCGCTAACGACTTAGCACGTTCGGCGGCGGCCTTCTCACGGTCAGCGGCTGCCTTCTCAAGCTCATTTTCAATTTGTGCTAGCTTCCGGGCATGCTCCACCCGAACAGCTAATTCCTTAGCCTTAATTGTGTTGGTAGAGCTGGATTTAGACAGCGACCTGGATCGTAACGCTGAGTGAGCGTGAGTCGCTGGGTGCGCATAGGGCGCTAGGTGCGCATGGGGCGCTGAGTGCACATGGGGTGCCGGAGTCGGAGCTTGTAAACCGGACGATGAACAGACCACATTGCCATCGGAGTGACTACCGGGCCGTGGTGCAAGGGCACCGGATTCCACGACACTACTATCACTCATTGTATCACACACATTTTTAGCACTGAATAGGAAGTTATTGCTGTTGCATTTTTTGGCGAGAGCCCTGGTTATCATAGGCATGGTTCGAAATAGTTACACTTCTGACACCAAAAATGTTGAAGATAAGTAAAACCAGGGCTTTTATTCTGTATCTTGGAGTTTTATTTTCAGATTGTTTTAAGCTTTTTAAAATGGAACACTAAGAATTCAGAAACAATTTTAAGCCGAAAAAGGTTGGCTTTGCTGGTCGCCAACACACCATCTTAATTCTTTCTACGCATTAAGTATTTTTTATTAAATAAGGTAGGTGAAGGAGTCACCAAAAATTCTTAATTCCTAATTTAATTTTAAATTTTGCGTGAAAGTCTTGGATGTTGAAAGTCAACAAATATGGCTATGGATCGATAGAACATCAATAAAATGATACATACGTGGGAATCGAGTCGCCGTTAGCGCGTAGAGTAGAGTAGTTTGAGGGCCATGTTCGTTTTCTTAGTATTTTTCAGGCATTTTCAAGATGCTTTATCTCTATATTTTTACTGGGTGATACTATTTAAAAGAAGAAAAATGTGACTATTAATACTAGATGATTTTTTTGTTAATCGACCCTATTTTTAATGTTGTATAAATATTAGTATGGAACCCTGTGTATGCGTGTCTGACTCGCGTTTGGCCGGTTTTTATCATGCAATCGAAAAAGGGGCTTTTATGAAAAATTATGTTTTTAAAACTGACCCTCGACAAAAAATAAGAAATTCACAAATAATGATATAAATGACTACACACAAAAAAAGTCAGAGGATGAGGGTAATGTCAGTTTAGTAGATGTAATAATTATTAACAAGACATTTTGTTTATTTATTGAACCTCCAAAATCTACAATTCCTTTGTAGGTATAGGTAATTACAAAGATTTTTAAAGCATTATTTCAGGTTACCTTTACAAATTTTACTTACTGGTTGAAGATTTCTTTGAGACTCGCTATAAATAGTGCCTAGGAGTAGCAATGATTGGGAAAAGTCCTGTTGGTTTTATGATTGCTATCTTTGTAAAACAGATTTATATACATAAATCACATTTGCATAAAATCATCCGATCTTGAGAGGGCCTCTATACCTTAAGTAATAAAGGCTGTATTCGTAGTTCAAATGGGTACGACGTGCTGCCGACTGTATTTACATTTTGTATGGACGGAATCTCACCTGCACCTGCCTGCTGCTGATTCCTAACCTCCATCTCTTACTGGCTATTTATCCCACATAGTGGTGGGGTCAGCCTTCTTTATTTTTCTTTTCCACTTCGCCCTGTCATCGACATCTTCGATGGAAACTCCGCACTCCCTCATATCGTTTAGCACTACATCTCTCCACCTTTTTCTGGGTCTGTCTCTGGATCTTTGACCGGTGCTGCTGATTCCTAACCGATCTAACCTAAAGTGTCACGTGATTTATCGATTGGCAAATTCTAAATAATAATTAATTATTTTTTCTACGCAAGCAGGAGTGGCTCCACCATCGGAGTCTGAAAGAAACAGGGCCTAGACAAGATGCAATCTATTCTAAAGCAAAATTAACCATCGCTTAAGATATATGTATATGAAACTGACTCAAGCCATCGAAACATCACGTGATTTTTGCATACAACGTCCTATATTTTGACTTTTCGTTGGCGATAGCGTAGTTCGCTATAGAATAGATTGCATCTTGTTTAAGGGACCAGGGGCCATAAGGTTATGTTTCTCTTCACCTACGTAAATCTTGTTTATTTAAAAATATGTATAATACATTATAATACATATAATACTATGTACATTGACACTGCTATAACACTTGATTAATAATCAAGTGTTAAAGCAACGTCAAAATCATTATTAGTGAGAGGGGGTGTGTGCACAGAGGAAAGTAAACCGTTGGCTCCTTAATATCAGGATTGTCTGATGATTTCAAGTTAAACTGTTAAACCAATGACTTTTGAATAACAAAAACATCATAGTTTATTTATACAAATTAAGATAAATTATTTAATACAATACAAAAACAAAAATTTTAAAAGGGTCCTTGTGGTAAGGTTACCAGGATGCTGGCAGCATTACCGCGCTGGATAGCGATACTTATACTTAGGGTTCCTACGTTGACCGAAGGATAGGCCTAAAGCCAGTATCCTGCTTCCTTGGTGGAAACTGCTTTTAGTCTAGCTAGATCCGCGTTGTCAGTGCTACTGTCAATAAGACTTTTCAAAAGAGACTTACAAGAAATTTGGTCCCAACTCCTTTGAATTTTAAGATCTGAAGGGAATTTTGTCGGATATGCTATTCCCCAAGCATCTCTAGCCTCGTCCAGGCACGCCACTTCAAAGTTTGCAGAAGAAGGCTGCAGGGAACTTGCAATAAGAGTGGACGTACTGTAAGACCAATGACTTACATTTACCCTCGAACAGGTTACAATGCCCTTAATTATCGTTCTTTTCTTGTGTGTCATTTTAATGATATTTTTTGTGCTTTGTTCGTGTCGAGAGTCTGTTTCACAAACTTTTTTTGTAAATGCCCCTTATATACATTACACAATATGACTTTACAATACCCTTATCATAGTACATTTACCCCGTACTTTTTCAAATTTAATCAACCCTAAATATTGCCTCTTTAAATTTATTTATTTATTTAAATTTTATTACACCAAAAAAGAAAGAACAATTGACGGACATAATGCCTTGAGGCATTAAATTGTGTTCCAAAATTTAAATACCACTCCCACAGTTCTTTTCAAATCATTTTATTTTTAATTATTATATAGATTTTTTTTTTAATAATTACTTAGCTAAACTTTAAAACACCGTGTTGAAAAAATGTACCTCACTATCGTGGGAAGTTAGTCCATAACTTAGAGCCTGTCGTGTCCCCCTGCAAGGCAAAGGCCTCCATACCGTTTCTCCTATATCGTAAAGTAAGACTATTCTTATAGTTCAATTTTCTTTAGTAATGATAAGTAGTATAAAAAATAGTGCCAATTGACTTTGATCTTTCATTAATAATACAGTAATTCAACAAAATATCGACAAACTGTCTGTGGTGAAAGTATTCACGAACTACTTAGCGTTAAAGTCAGCACTATACAATTATTACTTCTGATGTAAACGCTTAAATACCTAAATTAATGCTGTAGCATATATGGTATACATAACTAAGAAAACTGAAGGATTCTCTCGATTTCTCCCGGTTTCCGTCACCAGATCGTAACTTGGAGAGAGTAGGATTACTTTGGAAGTTTGAAAATCAGTCTAAAGCAATTTTAGCATATCAATTGCTCCAGACTGACAGACAGCTATAAGTCAATAGAAAATGCTCATGACGCTAAACAATGTTCCCTAAGGCACTCTATTCATATCTTTTATAGTTGAGCTGAACTGCTTGGGTTCTATATCAGTTGCTCCAGACCTTCAATTTGTGTACGTCAATTGAGAGTGCTCATCACGCTGAACAACGTTTCCAAAGGCGCGCTATTCATATCTCTTATAGTTGAGCTGAGCTGCTAGGGTTCCAACTTCCATATCAGTTGCTCCAGACCTTCAATTTGTGTACGTTAATAGAAAATGCTCATCACGCTAAAAAACTTTTCTTAAGGCGCTGCTTTCATATCTCTCTTAGTTTAAGTGTCCTGCTAAGATTCCACGTCAGGTACTCCGATCTTCAAAATAAGTTATAGCCTAGTAGTAGCCTAGTAGACTCAATAGCTACACAATAAAAAAGTGTCATTCAAATCCGTACAGTAGTTCCGGAGATTAGCGTGTACAAACAGACATACAGACAAACAGACATAAACAATAAAAGTTGTAGATTACTATTCTGTTACTATTTTAACATCACACTCAATTAGTTTTTGGTAGAAATACTCAATGTACTGATCCACTGGTTTTACTGTTTTATTATATGTATAGATATGTTGCGATTAAGCCGTTGAATCTCAAGAGTCTCCAATGATTTCAACATAAACCTGTGACTTACATTTACCCCCAAACAAGTTACAATGCCCTCGATCATCTTTCTTTTCTTGTGTGTCAATCATTTTAATGATATTCAAAATTCAATAAATGAAATTTATTTCAGTCTGTTTTACAAACTTTTTTTTTCATAAATGGCCCTTTTTCACATTGTTACAAAAAATTTGCAAGTATAAATAATCTCATTTTTCGTAGTTTTAATCACTGTCTTAATATTAGTTCAACATGAGAACTGCCTCCCTAAATTTACTTTAAGGTGGTACTTTCGTAGTAAACCATTAAATAACTTAACCTGGCATTAAATACTTTCAACGGTTATTCAACGGTGGAAAATTTTAATATCAAAGGAACCAAGATGACTAAATACGGTTTGTTCTGCGTCATTGGAATTATCTTTTTACAAGCAGATGTTAATGTAGCTGCGACTATTAATACTGTAATATCTCAGCCTCAATCCGAAGCATTACCCCAAGCTACTGGAAAACCTATAATTATAGGTAGGGATGTAAAAGACTGTATGAACAGCTCTTCTTCCAAACCAGTCCTGTGCTTTGTTCCTCAAAATGATGCATCAGGAAACCCGATTAAATCGACTTCACCAGGATCCATTCCAGCACTTATATTGTTCAAAATTCCTACCAATCCAGATAATTCTAAAACAGATATGGATACCAATAAAGACTCAGCTGACGAATCGGAGCTAGTTAATGATGGAAAAGAGAAAGTCGAAGAAAAAAGAGCAACAGGACAAGAAATTTTCGCAGCTCAAGGTACAGCGGTGGTTACTGGAGCCAGCTTGGGAGCAGCAGTCGCTGGTCCAGCAGGAGCGGCGCTAGGAGCTCTAGCCGGTGCCGTGGGTGGTGCTCTCTACAATATTATCGGTGTCATTGAAACTGCTGCTGCAGAAGGGTAAACTCTCATTTTTTTTAATGTATCGTTTTTCAAGTGTTGCAATGTTTTAGATGCAAAAAATTATTTTTAAAACACTACTTATAAAATATTAGATTACATTTTATGTTAATAAACTTATTAGGTAATAAACTTCGATGTTTCATTTTTTTTTACGTTTGCACTTACATTATTCTGTACACTTGCTACTCAACCAATCACGAGCAGGTAAGTCAAACATATATCTAATATAAAATGATTTTTGTCTTAAAGAATAGTGTTAAATTACACAACCAAAAATCCTTTTTTATGTAACTAAATCTGTGTGTTCAATTTTTTTTCTGGGAAAACCGGCAATGGTTTGAAAAGCAACGTGGTTGATTGAATATGCTTATAATAGCAATCAATAGCTTAGCATTTAGCATTAAACCCATATCAGTACGTTATATCATACTGTGCAGGAAAATACAGATGCTATCTCATATTGTAAAACCCAATGAACATTATTTATAAATACTAATTAAGTTTAGAAAATATACAAAAAATTTTTGGCTGTAAGTTAGCAAGTAGGTGTAAGTCTGGTTTGTATTTCATATAAAGCTGTGAATTTTATTATAATACAACAAATACTTACAACAAATGGAAGACCTAGCTGTCCCATTGCGTCGTTGCTGCGCAGATTTCACACATGAAAATGGGTAACTTGGCATATATTCACATAGGTCTCGTCTTTGTGTACTGAGGAATAGAACGAAAGAGATGGCTCCGAAATTTTAGTAGCAGTATACATAATATCGATCCAAATTCTTCTAACCATGTAACCTTAATAAAATTTACTATAGCCCCAAATTTCGATCGTTAGTCCGGTCTGAGCTAAATGGTACTAAAATCTCAGAATAAGAACTAGCTAGCACCTACTCATAGTAACCATAACTAATAGCAATGCTTGATACGTCGTTGAATTAATATTAGTAACCTAATTAGACTATAATATAGGGCACCAAGTTTCGATCGTTAATACGGTACTATGTAGATAGTACCTACTAAAATCTCAGAATTAGAAATAGCAACTACATACTTTTGGTACCCACATCCAATAGCAATGTGTGTTACGTATTTGGATACTAGATCTTAGTAACCTAAACAAAAGTTGCAATGGCATTCTAGACTATAGCATATCAGCGGGGATGGGTGGGTATTGCGGGGAAGGGGATTTTCTTTCAAGTGGTCCTACCTCAGTGGTTCACCTAGTCTGAGCGTGATGTCCGAAAAGAGTAACTTGCCCATTAGAGCAGTCATATCTCAAATGGGTACGTATTAATATACCGAAAGTTCTTAATACCTACAACTGAAATATCTACGCTTAAAACGTTGAAAATCAAAATACCGAACGTATGACATACCTATACCCGATATACCGAAGCTCAATATGTCAAATAACCGAAAGTTCTAAATCCCGAAAGATTCAAATCCCGAAAGATTAAAATCCCGAAGGTTCATATCCCGAATGCTTAAAATCTTGAAGATTCATATATCTACAGTTGGTATACCGATGTTTAAGATCCCGAAAGTAGGATTAATTTTTACAACAAATATTGGTCTGTTATTTTATCATTCAATGTCAGTGCAAAAATTACTTAAGTAGTTTAATAAATTAATGAGCAGTAAAACGGTTGGAAATAGGCCGTTCGAAAATAAGTTTGCCAATTCACAGTGAGCAGTAGCATCCGAAAGTCACTTTGATTGAAAAGAAAGGTAAACTGTCGTTAAAAAGGGGCGAAGTTTAAAGCGCGCGTGGCGCAAACGACCAATCATTTGGCTTATCGCCGATGACTGCGTGAGTGCATTGTTATGTTTTAGAGTAGTTGTTAATTATTAAGCTACACGTGGTTCCCTGCGACTTCGCCCGCAAGAGTTGGATTTTCCATATAAACTTTTATCTCCCATTTCACCCCCTTTATGTTTTTATATCGCGACGAAATGTCTACAGCCTATGTCCTTTCCAGGGCCTCGAACTGACTCCATACCAAATTCATCCCAATCGGTTTAGTGGTTTAAAGGCGTAAAGAGGTAACAGACAGGCAGACACACTTTCGCATTTATAATATTAGTATGGGTTATTTACCTAGTTTCTTATCATGGAGGAGAATATCGAGATGGACCGGAGCGCAGCAGGCCCATTGCAAATAAATGAATGGTCAATATGGTTATGCTTCATATTTTTTCCCTTCTTGACATTAAATGCTAAAATACACAAGGAATATAATATTACGTAATTTTACCGCCTCCTCGTTTATAGAACTGCTTAAAATAAAATATATTACTTTCCAATTACGATTTGTTAACTGTACGCGCCTAACCGCCCAGTTCAACTATTCCACTGCTCAGTATTTATTGTACTGCCCGTTTAAATTGTGTTATGTTTAATTTTTTTTTGCTTACTGCTCAGTTTTAACTGCTAAACTAGTTTGCAAACATGTGTTTTTTATTTTTTTAACTATCATAGTTCAAATATTGAACTGCCGCTTTAATTCTATGCCTTTTTTTACAATGTTGGTAGATTCCATTTTAAAATGACTTCTTCTTTTCACTTTCATTTCAATGCATGCAGCAAGCAGGCATGCATGTAGCAGCATGCATAGGTTTTGCTCGTGCTCGCCTTCGAAGCTTCGGCTTGCCCGCTCCAGCTCGCACGGGAGATGATTCGCTACAGCGGGCAAGGGGTGCACTTCCCACCACCAACCATCTGAGGACTGGATCGAATGTACTGCCTGCAAATTGTGGTTCCATGAAGATTGCACGGCATATGAATCGGGAGTATTTAGATGTGATTTTTGTGTGTAGTATCTATGTAATATTTTTAAAATTCAGTTTGATCTCTTTGTTTCAACTAGATACGTATGTTAACTTTAACAGGAATAACATTCTTCTCGACTGATTTGTAACTATCTTAGATCTCTTTATGATCTGTTAGTACCTACCTACTGTGTTATTTTATTGGTACTATAATTTTCTTGTTTGATTGAAATTAAAACTTACCAAAGTTTAAAGAATATTAGGACTAATTCAATATACTTGTTGTTTGTTTTAGATTATTATAAGCATATTATGGTTCTTTTTTGTATTGTTTTTTAGATTTTATGTTAATTTCTTAATTAAGTTTTTCATCGTTTTTCATTTCGTTGTTTAGAATATTTAAAAATATTGCACATAACAATTACAATTTCATGGAAATTTTTATGATGTTTGGACTTGGTCTTTATTACTAAATAATCGATAAGCAAAGTATTTTGTTTTAATATTTATCGTAGGCATAATTAAAAAATACCAACTCTGATGAAAGCATCGTCAGTTTGGTTTTGTCTTGTTTACTGTATTGAATAAACACATTATTTTTGTTAAGCTTCTTGTACTTATTTACTAAATTAAGAAAATAGTGTTAGGTATATCAGTGAGTACACCCTCTAGTTCATCACTATAATAGTCGGATAGTCTATACACAATTTCTAATATTGCAATGGTTATAGTGTAGTAAATGAAGAAAGTGAAAAGTGCGTCGTCTTATCCCGAACGACTCTAAGGGTATTGTAACCTGTTGGAGGGTAAATGTAAGTCATTGGTTTAACAATTTAACTTAAAATCATTAGATAATCTTGAGATTAAGGAGCCAACGGTTTACCCCCTCTCACTAATAATGATTTTGACATTGCTTTTACACTTGATTTAAATATAATTAAGTGTTATAGTAATGTCAATGTACATAGTATGTATTGTACAGATTTTTAAACAAGATTTTTTTAACGTAGGTGAAGTGAAACATAACCTTATGGCCCCTGGTGCCTTAGACAAGATGCAATCTATTCTATAGCGAACTTCGTTATCGCGAGTGCGCGCGGCGTAGTATCAATAGGGTACACAAACAAATCAAAATATTGTAGTAAACAATGGTTATGCTTCATATTTTTTCCCTTCTTGACATTAAATGCTAAAATACACAAGGAATATAATATTACGTAATTTTACCGCCTCCTGGTTTATAGAACTGCTTAAAATAAAATATATTACTTTCCAATTACGATTTGTTAACTGTACGCGCCTAACCGCCCAGTTCAACTATTCCACTGCTCAGTATTTATTGTACTGCCCGTTTAAATTGTGTTATGTTTAATTTTTTTTGCTTACTGCTCAGTTTTAACTGCTAAACTAGTTTGCAAACATGTGTTTTTTATTTTTTTAACTATCATAGTTCAAATATTGAACTGCCACTTTAATTCTATTTCCTTTTTTTTACAATGTTGGTAGATTCCATTTTAAAATGACTTCTTCTTTTCACTCTCATTTCAATGCATGCAGCAAGCAGGCATGCATGTAGCAGCATGCATAGGTTTTGCTCGTGCTCGCCTTCGAAGCTTCGGCTTGCCCGCTCCAGCTCGCACGGGAGATGATTCGCTACAGCGGGCAAGGGGTGCACTTCCCACCACCAACCATCTGAGGACTGGATCGAATGTACTGCCTGCAAATTGTGGTTCCATGAAGATTGCACGGCATATGAATCGGGAGTATTTAGATGTGATTTTTGTGTGTAGTATCTATGTAATATTTTTAAAATTCAGTTTGATCTCTTTGTTTCAACTAGATACGTATGTTAACTTTAACAGGAATAACATTCTTCTCGACTGATTTGTAACTATCTTAGATCGCTTTATGATCTGTTAGTACCTACCTACTGTGTTATTTTATTGGTACTATAATTTTCTTGTTTGATTGAAATTAAAACTTACCAAAGTTTAAAGAATATTAGGACTAAATCAATATACTTCTTGTTTGTTTTAGATTATTATAAGCATATTATGGTTCTTTTTTGTATTGTTTTTTAGATTTTATGTTAATTTCTTAATTAAGTTTTTCATCGTTTTTCATTTCGTTGTTTAGAATATTTAAAAATATTGCACATAACAATTACAATTTCATGGAAATTTTTATGATGTTTGGACTTGGTCTTTTTTACTAAATAATCGATAAGCAAAGTATTTTATTTTAATATTTATCGTAGGCATAATTAAAAAATACCAACTCTGATGAAAGCATCGTCAGTTTGGTTTTGTCTTGTTTACTGTATAGACTGTATTGAATAAACACATTATTTTTGTTAAGCTTCTTGTACTTATTTACTAAATTAAGAAAATAGTGTTAGGTATATCAGTGAGTACACCCTCTAGTTCATCACTATAATAAATATGTTATCGGATAGTCTATACACAATTTCTAATATTGCGATGGTTATAGTATAGTAAATGAAGAAAGTGAAAAGTGCGTCGTCTTACCCCGAACGACTCTAAGGGTTTTGTAACCTGTTGGAGGGTAAATGTAAGTCATTGGTTTAACAATTTAACTTGAAATCATTAGATAATCTTGAGATTAAGGAGCCAACGGTTTACCCCCTCTCACTAATAATGATTTTGACATTGCTTTTACACTTGATTTAAATATAATTAAGTGTTATAGTAATGTCAATGTACATAGTATGTATTGTACAGATTTTTAAACAAGATTTTTTTAACGTAGGTGAAGTGAAACATAACCTTATGGCCCCTGGTGCCTTAGACAAGATGCAATCTATTCTATAGCGAACTTCGTTATCGCCAAAAAAGTCAAAATATAGGACGTTTTAAGTAAGCGATGGGTAATTTTGCTTATTCTGTTTCTTTCAGACTCCGATGGTGGAGCCACACCTGCTTGCGTAGAAAAATAATTAACTATTATTAACAATTTGCAAATCGATAAATCACGTGACACTTTAGGTTAGATCGGTTAGGAATCAGCAGCACCGGTCGAAGATCCAAAGGCAGACCCAAAAAAAGGTGGAGAGATGTAGTGCTAAACGATATGAGGGAGTGCGGAGTTTCCATCGAAGATGTCAATGACAGGGCGAAGTGGAAGAGAAAAATAAAGAAGGCTGACCCCACCACCATGTGGGATATATAGCGTTAGGAATCAGCAGCAGGCAGGTGAGATTCCGTCCATACAAAATGTAAATACAGTCGGCAGCACGTCTTACCCATTTGAACTACAAATACAGCCTTTATTACTTAACGTATAGGAAACCCTCTCAAGATCGGATGATTTTATGCAAATGTGATTTATGTATATAAATCTGTTTTACAAAGATAGCAATCATAAAACCAACAGGACTTTTCCCAATCATTGCTACTCCTAGGCACTATTTATAGCGAGTCTCAAAGAAATCTCCAACCAGTAAGTAAAATTTGTAAAGGTAAATTTGAAATAATGCTTTAAAAATCTTTGTAATTACCTATATCTACAAAGGAATTGTAGATTTTGGAGTTTCAATAAATAAACAAAATGTCTTGTTATTAATTATTACATCTACTAAACTGACATTACCCTCATCCTATGACTTTTTTGTGTGTTGTCATTTATCACATTATTTATAAATTTCTTATTTTTTGTCGAAGGTCAGTTTCAAAAACATTATTTTCCAATTTTTCATAAAAGCCCCTTTTTCTATTGCATGATAAAAAACCGGCCAAGTGCGAGTCAGACACGTAGACACAGGGTTCCGGACTAATATTTATACAACATTAGTAATAGGGTCCCGTTTTTCAACTCCGAGGCTGTTTTTGAGTTACTCGTATTTCAAAACAGTAAAACTTAGAAACCTGTCCAATAATAAAAGGGTCATTCCAATCTCCTGTGTAAAAAACGTTATTGGCATGAATAGTAAAAAGTATAGAAATATATATATTTTTTTCTTATCCACATAAAAGAGCGTTAAAAGAAGGCCTTACGCCTGTCGTATTCTTTTTCAGGGTGATTTTCAATCCATTGCCGGTTTCCCAGAAAAAAATTGAATACACAGATTTAGTTACCTATACTTTCATTTTTGGTATGTTACTGTAATTTAACACTATACTTTCAGTCAAAATTCTTTTTGTATTAGATATACATACTCGTATGTTTGACTTACCTGCTCGTGATTGATTAAGTAGCAAGTGTACAGAATAATGTAAGGGCAAACGTAAAAAATAACATCGAAGTTTATTACCTAATAGGTTTATTACCACAAAAAGTAATCTTATATTTAGAAATGTTTTAAAAATATTTTTTGCAGCTAAAACATTGCAATACTTGAAAAACGATTCATTAAAAAAAATGAGAGTTTACCCTTCAATGACACCGATAATATTGTAGATAGCACCACCCACGGCACCAACTAGAGATCCTACAACCGCTCCTGCTGGACCAGCGACTGCTGCTCCCAAGCTGGCTCCAGTAACTATCGCTGTACCTTGAGCTGCGAAAATTTCTTGTCCTGTTGCTCTTTTTTCTTCGACTTTCTCTTTCCCATCATTAACCAGCTCCGATTCGTCAGTTGAGTCTTCATTTGTATCTTTATCTGTTTTAGAACTATCTGGATTGGTAGGAATTTTGAACAATATAAGTGCTAGAATGGATCCTGGTGGAGTCGATTTAATCGGGTTTCCGAGTGCGTCAATTTGAGGAACAAAGCACAGGACTGGTTTGGAAAATGAGCTGTTCATACAGTCTTTTACATCCCTACCTATAATTATAGGTTTTCCAGTAGCTTGGGGTAATGCTTCGGATTGAGGCTGAGATATTACAGTATTAATAGTCGCAGCTACATTAACATCTGCTTGTAAAAAGATAATTCCAATAACGCAGAAAAAACCGTATTTAATCATCTTGGTTCCTTTGATATTTAAATTTTCCACCGTTGAATAACCATTGAAAGTACTTATTGCCAGGTTAAGTTATTTAATGGTTTACTACGAATGTACCACCTAAAAGTAATTTTAGGGAGGCAGTTCTCGTGTTAAATGAATATCCAAACACAATGATTTAAATTACGAAAAATGAGATTATTTATACTTGCTGATTTTTGTTACAATGGGTGAAAGGGGCATTTATGCAAAAAAAGTTTGTGAAACAGACTAAAATAAAATTAATTTATTGAATTTTGAATATCATTAAAATGATTGACACACAAAAAAAGAACGATGATCGGGGGCATTGTTCGGGGGTAAATTTAAGTCACTGGTTTATCTTGAAATCATTGGAGACTCTTGAGATTCAACGGCTCAATTGCAACGTATTACTTATATACAGTAATTATTGTTTTATTAAATAAGGGTAAAAATATTTATTTCTGAAACATTCGTGTTTTGCGATTCATCGGTTACTCGTATGTTCAAAATGCTGTTACAGATATTGGAAGAGACAAAGACGTGACATATTTTTAAAAAGATTTCGGCGCAAATTTAACCAAAGCTGAGATAAGATGATACGAGAAAATGAACTATCTGGCGATTTTATTAATCTGGCGTTAGATAACCAATTATTAGTTCAGTAACTGAAAATCGCCTATCGATCGGCAACAGTAGCAACTAGTTTTTAAAAATCATAAAGATATCCTTAGTTTAACACGAATGGTACCCTATTGATATCATTGATAGTATCAATATGACAAATATGGATTATTCTAACGAATAGTCAATTATTAACATCTGTTACACAACGAATGTATGTACTTAATTTGGTGCACTTTAAACAAAACCGACGAATCACAAAAATCGAGATAGTGAAAAAATATATTTATACCATTATTTTATAAGATAATGGGCTCGATTCCAATGCGCCCTGTCTAAGAATAATTTTAAGACCAGTCTTTCTCTTTCACTGTCAAACAAACGAAAAGAGACCGACTACAATAATTTAGAAACGTCAAATTAAGTGATGCGATATCTTACGTATTTTTACAAGTTTTTGCGTGTTTTCGTCTAACTTTAGTCGTCATCGAATGACATCGCTACTAAATTGTCTATGGATTCTATAATTTCCTTACCGACGGACAACTGTTTAGCCTGACGTTTATAAATTTATATAGCACGTCTCTTTTCGTTTGTTTGACAGTGAAAGAGAGAGACTGGTCTTAAATTTAATCTTAGACAGGGCGCATTGTAATCGATCTTTGTGTGTCAATCATTTTATGATATTGAAAATAATCAATAAATGAATTTTATTTCAGTCTGTTTCACAAACTTTT
This sequence comes from Pyrausta nigrata, assembly GCA_949316185.1. Classification (NCBI taxonomy): domain Eukaryota; kingdom Metazoa; phylum Arthropoda; class Insecta; order Lepidoptera; family Crambidae; genus Pyrausta; species Pyrausta nigrata. The sequence goes on along the minus strand of OX438955.1, from coordinate 4,747,702 downwards.
TTTGCCCCATTGTTACAAAAAATTAACAAGTATAAATACTCTCATTTTTCGTAATTTTAATCATTGTTTGGATATTAGTTCAACACGAGAACTGCCTCCCCAAAATTACTTTTAGGTGGTACATTCGTAGTAAACCATTAAATAACTTAACCTGGCAATAAGTACTTTCAACACTAATTCAACGGTGGAAAATTTAAATATCAAAGGAACCAAGATGATTAAATTCGGTACGTTCTGCGTCATCGGAATTATTTTTATACAAATAGATGCTAATGTAGCTGCAACTATTAATACTGTAATATCTCAGTCTCAATCCGAAGCATTACCCAAAGCTACTGGAAAACCTATTATTATAGGTAGGGATGTAAAAGACTGTATGAACAGCTCATCTTCCAAACCAGCCCTGTGCTTTGTTCCTCAAACTGACGCACCAGGAAACCCGATTAAATCGACTCCACCAGGATCCATTCCAGCACTTATATTGTTCAAAATTCCTACCAATCCAGATAGTTCTACAACAGTTATAGATACAAATGAAGACTCAACTGACGAATCGGAGCTGGTTAATGATGGGAAAGAGAAAGTCGAAGAAAAAAGAGCAACAGGACAATAAATTTTCGCAGCTCAAGGTACAGCAATAGTTACTGGAGCCAGCGTGGGAGCAGCAGTCGCTGGTCCAGTAGGAGCGGTGGTAGGATCACTAGTTGGTGCCGTGGGTGGTGCTATCTACAATATTATCGGTGTCATTGAAGGGTAAACTCTAATTTTTTTTAATGAATCGTTTTTCAAGTATTGCAATGTTCTAGATGCAAAAAATGATTTTTAAAACATTTTTTATAAAATATAAGATTACTTTTTATGCTAATAAACCTATTAAGTAATAAACTTCGATGTTTTATTTTTTTTTACGTTTGCACTTACATTATTCTGTACACTTGCTACTCAACCAATCATGGGCAGGTAAGTCAAACATATATCTAATATAAAATTAATTTTGATTGAAAGAATAGTGTTAAATTACAGTAACATACCAAAAATTGAAGTTTATGTAACTAAATCTGTGTGTTCAATTTTTTTCTGGGAAACCGGCAATGGATTGAAGAGCAACACGGTTGATTGAATATGCTAATATAGCAATCAATAACTTAGCATTTATCAAACCCATAATCAGTACGTTATTACATGCTGTGCAGGAAAATACAGATGTCATATTATCTCATATTGTAAAACCCTATGAACATTCTTGTTAAATACTAATAAACTTTAGAAAATGTATATTTATTTTTGGCTGTAAGTTAGCAAGTAGGTAAGTCTGGTTTGTATTCCATATAGAGCTGTAAATTTTATTATAAAGCAACAAATACTTCAACATATTGAAGTCCTAGCTGTCCCATTGCGTTGTCGCTGCGCAGATTTCGCACATGAAAATAGGTAATTTGTCATATTATATTCCCATAGTTTTTGTTTTTGTGTACTGAGGGACAGAATGAAATTTTAATAGCAGTAAACATGTATCGAACCCAATTCTTTTAGTCGTGTTTCGAGAATCATCCTTATCTTAACGATGTCCTGAAGTTTTTGATAAAGGTTTTAAACTCTTGCGATCGCGTTCCTAACATACGAGTAAAAATGAACTTTTCCAACACGCTCTTTCCTGACGGAGCTTCTCATATTTTTTAAGGAATCAGGCATATTTTGTCTTAGAGACGATACGTAACAATTATGTTAAAGCTCAAGTTTTACTGCCGCGCTCGGAGACGTCAATTAAATTTAATCTGTGATTAATTTTCGTTCTGTCACTTTCTTTGTCTATGAAATGAAAAGGACGGAATGAGACTTAATGACGGATTAACTTTAATTGACGACTCTGAGTACGGCAGTTAATGTGTTATAATAACGCTGCGCTGGAGTTTAATTCAAACTCGGAAACTGACAATCATGCGCTAAGCTCTACCATGGGCTCTACCAACGTCAGAAGTAATGCTTAATGTACTCGTCTTTTCTTAGGTACCTTATCGTATTTTATTAGATAAATGCCCAAAAACATATTTGAATACAGTTTGAAATATATAATGACTTCAATGTCAAAACCACAACGTAGCTATTTTACATAGAAACAATGATATCTTATCGCGAAATATCCATAAAAATGTTACTATTTTACTGTTGTTACGAGCATAATAATTTATGTGTTATTCTGTAACTTCGTAATATACTTACACAATAGCATAGATAATAAATATTGGTCAAAAATAATAATATTTTCTATCTTTTATGGGTATAACGTGTTATGTAACTATTCAATAACGCAATGTCATTTGAGTTGGGTGTTTCTGATCGACTACCTACAGCACAGTAAAATCATTGTCATTTCTGAGGTTGTCTATACGAACCAAAACATAATCCGCCTTATTAACAACGATTTTAGCACTGCCTATCCAAGATATACATAATAGTGAACTGAGATTAGAAAGACGGCAAGTTTATAATGTTTGTCTCTACGAGTATAAAAACTTAATGGAGACAAATAAAAGCATGACTTTCATGTCTGTCACCTATCGTTTACTTCTTCTTTTTTAGGCGATAAAAATATTTTGGTGTTGGATGGTGTGTACACACTGTTCCGCCAATGTCACGTAAGAGGAATTTACACGACGGATGAGGAAGTTAAAAATCACAGCTATTATAAATGTAAGCGAAATTATACCTAAAACAAAATCCAGATAAGCAAATAAATTGATACAAGTGTTGAACAGTGTTTTTAATGATGGGATTACCTACTAGCGAGGTACTCATGTGCTACGGTTATCAGAAAATTTCATTTCTTATTTTGTTTTTTTTTATTTATGTATTCTCACTTAAAACATTTTTTTTTCATTTTGAAGTTATCATCACTAAATTTAACGCCACTAGAAGTGAAAAAATTACAAAGGTAAATAACAGAATAATGTGCGATTTATGATGTACGAATTATTTTAAGTCTGAGGTGGGGCCTCAGACTTAAAATAAATCGTACATTGACAAAGTACAAAATACACAATTAATTTAAATACTATTGCATCAGATTACGGCCTTCATTGTTTGACTACAAAGAACTTACATCACTCGCAAGTAAATTTTATTGTTTTAAACCATGTCGCCGCGTGCGCTCCTCAATAACTATTGATCGTGATCATGCATGTTACTGAATCATAAGAATGTATTTGATCCAACTAATGGGACGCGCGTGATTTCAGTTTAGACATTTGCCCCCTTACTAATAATGATTTTGACATTGCTATAACACTTAATTATATAACGGCTAATTTAAAATGTATGTTTCCACTGTGTCATGTCACTTATCTGTCATTAGTTAGAAACTAGCCGTCCAAACAAGTGGCCATCGACTTGAAAAAATAGGGACTCCGTACCGCGATAAAGAGTGAAGCAGGGTTCAAGCCTGTGTGTGTGAGATCATAGGGTTACAATGGCGGCCGATCGGCTTACTTTGGTGTGAGTGTGTGCGTGTATTTACGAATATGACTGGCTTACTTTGGTGCTTCAGTTTTAATGTAGGCGACACAGAGTCCATATTTTTCTTCACGTCGATGCAAGTGGCATGGCGATAGAGCAAGTGGCATAAACCAACGAAGAAGACAAGAAGAAGAAGAAGTGGCATAGCAGTGGCAAATTCATTATTATTAAATGTTCTACTTTATTCTTAACTCAGGAAAATTTAATAAAGTAAATAAGTACCTTTTTCTCTGCTATGCACCGTACTTTATTTTATTGGTGGTAGACTTCTTTAAGGCATTGACTGCATGTCGCTCAGCGAGCTATGGAACGGTCTATGCTGGGGATCTCGCTAAGGGATAGAATCCGGAACGAGATCATCCACCAAAAGACGAAAGTCATAGATATCGTTCAGAGGTGCAGTAAGCTAAAGTGGCAGTGGGCTGGTCATGTCTGTCGCAGAACCGACGGGCGTTGGAGTAGAAAGGTTCTCGAATGGAGACCACGTCTCGGGAAACGTAGTGTTGGACGCCCCCCTGCTAGGTGGACCGACGACCTGAGGAAGGTGGCCGGTGGTGGCTGGATGCAAGAAGCGGGGGACCGTGAAAGTTGTCGCCGTCTTGGAGAGGCCTATGTCCAGCAGTGGACTGCAATAGGCTGATATGAAGACTTCTTTAATTAATCAACATAAACTTTATAACAAAACTGATTCGTATTATCGATTAATTACTGAAGTTCTACAAAACACGATAAGTAAACAGAGTAATGTTTTCCTTCTAACCATGATACATCTACCTTATACTGGGAATACCTGTCCCAGTTACAATTGCATAATCTGTGTTGTGACTCATTACAAAACCATAGAGCTGCACTGTTCTTAGTCAAGTAGGTACACTGCACCTTTGATTATTCTTATAGAGGAATTAGTTCATTACTATAATCTTACTTCTTCTTACTTATCTATCATGGGTATTATCATTTATCGTGATATCTATTCGAGGAATTCGTGGTTGAATGGTTTGCACGCCGGATTTCATGTTCTGAAGTCCCGTGTTCGATCCTCGGTTTGAAATTTCCATAAAAGTGCTTTAGTAACTACTTTGGGATCCGAGGTATGTACGTAATGTTTTCAAATATTTAAGTATTTATTATTATTATTTATAATAGGTATCTACTTATCACCTGAAGAACTAGATCTTTCGCGAAATATCTGTCTGAGACCGATTTTCTTAGCAGCTCGTTAAAAGGTAATTATTATTTCAGTTGTCTGCGATAGTAAGGTGCAAAACTCACCAATACGTTATGGCCGCTTGCCAGACTGGTTATCCGAACTAATATTATAAATGCGAAAGTAACTCTGTCTGTTTGTTACACAATCACGCAATAAATTAAATAAAATAAATAAAATTTTAATTTTTCTAACAATAATTAATCGACTGTGTTAGCCAGCGGGACACAGTCGATTAATTTTTGTGAGCAAAATTTAAATTTTATTTTATAAAAACTTGCAACATACTTGCTTAAGTTAAAAATAATTATAATATTGCTATAACTAGGTGATTAACTAATAACTGTCACAAACAAATTGTCCTTGGGTTGTCTAAAACGGTTGGAAATTCCCAATTCTTCTTTAATTTGACAACCAAATGATCCATAAATTGTTAGTAAGCTTATATTCTGTGTGTTAGTTTAGTACTTAAGTATATTCTAAAAGTTATAGAATAGCTATTTGATTTTATTTGTCCTTAGAAAACGACGATGCCATGTGCAAACGATTTTGGACCTAGGACTGATAAGGCGCATTTGTCCTCGATCGGCCCCTTCCGCGCTAGTGCATAACCGGGATACGAGTAACTAGAATGATGATGACTAAATACTTTTAGTTAAACCGATTATAGTCCTATACGTATCTATTACGCCAAAACCGCAAGCATTAGTGCATTGGTGTGGTTTGTACCTATTTCACTGTTTTCTAAGGCCCGGTGCCAAACGCCGTCAAAACACAGCGTGATCTTCGGCGGGACCTTGGCCCCGTCAGGAAGACTTTTGACAGGCCCCATTCGGCACTGTTTACCAAAACAGCAAAGATACACATTTTGTTTACCATGTCAATATTAGATTATGTAAAATTTAGAAAAGAAGTTTGTTTAAAACCGCTAGCTGTTTTTAAAGCAAAGAAGCGGTAAAAGGCAACTTGTGATGAAGAAAAGTTGTTGTTATTCGTATATATCCATAGTTACGTATTCATCATCAAATTTAAAAGCTAGGCTCTTGTCGGTGGAGTTTTTTCCATTCCTCTCTGCTTTCCGCCCTTCTCTTAACCTCCTGATACGACCCGACATTTATCTTTTCTTTTATTTGCTGCATGTAGCTTATTCTTGGTCTTCCTCGCTTCCTTTTTCCTTCTATTCTTCCTTCTATCATCGTTTTAATAAAATTGTCGTGTCGAATTAGGTGGCCTAACATTCGTTACGTATTATAAATACCAATTATTTAAGCTTAATTTTATTTGATTGTATCATTTTTTGTGGCAGCTAGTGGTGACTGAGTTGGGTCCGGCGTTTCTTCTCAGCACGTGCCAGATTGTCTGTGTCTTGTCTCGAAACGCTAGTAGGGCACAAAAGATAAGGAGACATGTTCCCCATAGCATAGTAGTTGGCCCCATATGGGCCATTATTAATTATATTATTTTTTGACGTTCGTAAGTGGCATTTCGTGTCCTAATTTGAACAAATATTTTATGGCTTTGGTTAAATATATTTACCTACTGGCTACTTACCCCCTTTGGTAAGGTTTCTGAGTCCACTTAGCGGGACAACTAAGGACCATTGGTAGCATGCAATTCGTCAATCTTGTTAAAACCTGGAAAATGCACAGCTTTCCCTATAAGTACCTTATATTTGAGATTGCTGCAAGTGCAACAGACTTATGATATAAGTACTAGGTACTGTAGAAGCACGGGGTCTCATAACGAAGAAAAAATTTTTGATTTAAAAAATTTTCACTAGATGGCGACACGTGTATCATCTGGTTATTGATGTTGTTTATAAACTTAAAATAACAAGGAAATAGGCCCTTAAAATATCAAAACAAAATTTTATCATCATCAAATTTAAGAGCTAGGCTCTTGTCGGTGGAGTTTTTTCCATTCCTTTCTGCTTTCCGCCCTTCTCTTAACCTCCTGATACGACCCGACATTTATCTTTTCTTTTATTTGCTGCATGTAGCTTATTCTTGGTCTTCCTCGCTTCCTTTTTCCTTCTATTCTTCCTTCTATTATCGTTTTGATAAAATTGTCGTGTCGAATCAGGTGGCCTAACATTCGTCCCCTCCTACACTCTATTGTTTCCATCAATCTCCTTTTTTCCCTAACCATAGACAAAACTTCTTCATTTGTTTTCTTCTCCGTCCAACTTATACGCTCCATTCTCCTCCAGCACCACATCTCGAAGGCTTCCAGTCTCTCTCTGTCCCTCTTTGTCAATGTCCACGCTTCACATCCATAGAGTGCTATACTCCAAATGTACACTTTAACAAGTTTTTTGCGAACTTTGCTTGATATTTTGGCCTTGAGCAGGTGCTTTTTTGCATTATAAGCTTGTCTCACCATCGCTATCCTTGCTTTTATATCTGGTGTACATCTGGAGTCACTAGTTATCAAGCTACCTAGATATTTAAAGGTTTTAACCTGTTCTATTTTTGTATTATTTATTGAGATAGGGCTATATTTTTCCTTTTTAGAAGCAATTAGTGTTTTTGTTTTATTTGTGTTAATTTTGAGACCAAATTCTTTAAAAATAGTGTCCATTTCTGTAACCAGTTCTTCCAACTCCAATCTGTTTTCTGCAATGGCTGCAATATCGTCGGCAAAACGAATGAATTTAAATACGTCCCCATTATTTTGACGCCCCCCTTTTTTGATTCCGTTATTCTGCGTATCGCACATTCTATGAATAAATTAAAATTTAGCGGTGAAAGTGGACATCCCTGCCTAACTCCCTGTCTTATTTTTGCCTTTCCGTTTTCCTCTCCTACTTCTATTACCGTTTCTTGGTTTTTACATAATTCATAAATAATCCTTCTGTCTCTATAATCTAATCCAGCTTCCTTGAGTACTTCCATCATTATTTTCCAATTGACCTTATCGAACGCCTTTTCTAAGTCGATAAAAGCTATATGTGTGTCCATGTCAAAATCCAGTCTCCTGTCTATTACCAATCTCAAAGCTAGTATCGCTTCTCTGGTTCCCTTCTCTTGCCGGAACCCATATTGATCCGGTCCCAAAAAGCACTCTGTTAACGGTCTTATTCTGTTCTGAATTATTTTTATTAAAATTTTACTTGCCTGTGAAATAATACTTAGTGTTCTATGTTCTTCGCATTTGAGCGTATTTGCTTTTTTCGGTAGTGTTACAGTCTTGCTTAAATTAAAATCTTGAGGTATTTTGCCTGTTTTATACATTTCTTGAATTAAATTAAAAATTTCCTCTTTCAACTGATTGCAAGCTGCATATTTAACCATCTCAATATAAATATTATCAACTCCTGCTGTTTTCCCGTTTTGAATACATTTCAAAGCTATTTCGAATTCTTCTTTCAATATCAGAGGTCCCAGTTCTAAAGTATCTACATCTTCTTCCTTTTCCATATAGCTTTCTGACATCCCTTCTCCTGAATAAAGCTCTTCTATATACTCTATCCATCTTTTAACAATTTTTTTAGAGTCCATTAGTATTTTCCCTTCTTTATCTAATATAGCTGTACTTCGTCTCTTATGTTTCTTGTCCATTTGTTTAATTATATTGTAGGTTTTTTCCATTTCCCCCGTTTCATCATAAACTCTATTTTATTGCATTTCTCTTCCGTATGTTTTTCTTTCGCTTCCCTGCACAGTCGTGTTATTTTGTTTGTTAATATTCTGTACTCCTTTGCCTTGACATCATCCGTCTTGTTTCTTAATTCTCTTCTCTCAAGCATTAGCGCTATAATCTCTGGGCTAAGCCAGTTTTTCCTCGGAATCAGCTTCTCTTTCTTTATCGTCTCTTATGCGCTTTTGACCATTATGTTTTTGATTTTATTCCACCTTTCTTCAATATTAATATTTTGAATGTTATTCTTACATCTATCAATAAATTGCTCTAACTTATGACCTACTTTATTACTATATTGCACTTTACTATCAAAATTTTATACAGACCCTAAAATACAAAAAACAAAATATTTTGTAAAATTTTTTGGAATTTTAATTTAATGAATCATGTCTAGTACCTCTGACGGAATTAAACCACATTGCAGACAAGATATTTGGCGAGAAAAGCAGGTGTATAGATGGCGCAGGTGTTTTGCTAGTTGTGTAATTTCACCCTAGAACCTAGAACGCACCTATTGCATAAATCAATTGATATTTTCGCTTAAGTGTTTGGTAGTCGGCGTAGCGCAGCGCGCAGCCGACAGTTATTTATTAAGAGACATAAATCTGATAAAAGCCGATTCGAAATTTCCGTCATTTTCAAAAGTGTGCTTGATGTACTTTTCAATAACTTTTTTACAACCCTCTGATGCCTGTGCGTTCCATATTTTTTTACAACTTACCTAATTCATCAATTAATATTTTTGTTCATTGTAATAAGTACCTAGGTACTTAAACCCTGTGCCCGCACGCCTTCTGAAGCACACTTAAAATTTTCAATTTAATGTATAGTGGCCAGCACATCAGATTAATAATTTCTGTTCTGATCTATACTCGATTACAACTGCATAAGTGCTGCAGTATTTTACTTGACGTGCTGTCTTCTGTATACTAAGTAGGTAGTAAGTCATATGGCCCGCATTTGTTGCATGAAAAGAAACAGTTATTATTTTTGTCAGTTGGTTTTTTTTTCTTTGCGCTGTCTTGTGTGTTGTGCCAAATAAATGTTTTCTATTTCTATGATTTGAGTACCTACAGCCTACACTCAACGCTCGTAGGATTGAAATAACAATAGAAAAAAATACATTGCATGGTAGTGTCCGTAAATGTACTCAAATAATTGCATTCCTTAACCAAATAACCGAAAAAACTGTCTTAAAAATGTCGATTATATTACAGTTGGTAGCACGTCAAGTTATACATTGGAACCATGAAAATAGCTTTTATTACGTAAGAAATAGAGGCGGTCTCAACACCATTAAGTAAAGAGTCTGACTTGCGACTGTGTTTCTTTCTCTAAAAACAACTCTCGCTCGTAGGTACTTAAATCATAAACTGCAGGATTATTCAGGATATTATCCGTCTCGCTTGCACATCAGTTCTCTCACTCATAACACAGATATTATAATGCTCATAATAAACTGAAATCCTTCTAACCAGACTAAAAGCCCTTAACATTTTAAAATAGGCTTTAGTCCCCAAGGAAATGGGTCGAATATTGCATAATAAGCCAATAGCGATAAGGGCTAAAACTTGCATGTTGCAGTAGATTCATATTTTCGCCCAAATCCTTCGACGTCGTCGTAGCGCAGCGCATAGGAAGCAGTGGTATAAGTCGACTGTTCAAGACTTCGTAGATTCTATTCTTGTTTTGACAAGCTCAGACAGTGAATATGCTCGAAGTGTTTTTTTTTTTTACTTTTCCTATTAATTTCATTAATGCTTACCTAATTCATATTCATAATGATTATGTAGTAAATATAAATGTTTTTGTTCAATGTAATAGATTTTGTATCTTTTTTTCTATCCCGTAGATAGCTAGACAGCGCCATCTTTTGAAAAATATGACAGTACTAGGTGAGAGTTAGTTTGCTAACAAAGCATCCAACAACTTGCTATTATAAGCACGTCCGAGAGTAATATAGGGGCGCAGAATTGCTAGCTAGCTAGCGCCATCTTTGGATGAATATAGCAGTACGATTTTGCCCGTACGGCCCCGCGAGTTACGGCGGCCCCATTTTCATATGGGTGATGAGGCATCTGTACTCATGTATTATAATATCTGTGGTAGAGGTTTTGAGCTACGCGTAAAACCTCTATGTCTCGCTCGTTCGACTCTTCGATATATGAATAAAAATAAAGTTTCTTTGTACGTCAATTTTGAAATAACGTCAGATAGATTTTGGAGTTTTTTGGAAAAGATCAAGTCGATGTCAAAAAGTGATATGTTGATAAAGATTTTATCTGTAAAAGTGAAATGAAGAAATAAAACAACTAGAAAAAAGATAAGTGTTATTTGTGTTATATAGTTAAATACAATTTCTCGAGTAAATAGATACTTTCGTAGGATATAGAGAGGACTTCGCATCCAGAGGAAGTTCTACAGTACCATACACAATAGTTAGACCGCCTAATTTGTTTGTACATTGTATAAATTGTATTGTTGTTACTTCTATTGTGTGCAATAAAGAGTTATCTATCTATCCACCAATTCCATTCAAGAACTCGATCAAATGAAATCACTGACTCATACAAATACAAGATAATTTGCTCAGCTATTACAGATCATAAATTCAACAAAATAGGTCTATTATTTTCGAGTAAGGATATTTTGGTAACTCTATAAACTGCGCGCGCCAACTGCGCAGCTACGAGCCATTAGCCGAATGGCCAGAGTGGAACCAGAGATAATATTGTCTATGTAGACAATATTATGTTAAAATAGTAATCAATGGACTGTTGATGCATAACATTGGTGATTAAAGGCTAGTTGTTGATAAAACACGTGGGTAACCGTGATGAATGATCGTGTATTATTTCAGCCGCGTGCAGATTTTTCTTGGATGAATCTATCTACCTAGTTAGTGTATTTCTTTTTATGTTTAGTTCAGACACAGGTTTAGAGTCATAGGCGCCAGTTATTAATTAATTGATTCATAAATGTAGGTAGCGTGATACTTCCTCGGCACATTAAAGCTACTGCAATGTGATAAGTTTATGGGTAGGCTATCCAGTCATAGGAAATTGAAGGTATAGTGGGCCCCCTCATCAACCTACCCTGATCTGTCAAATTTCCGCAGTCGTATTAGAACCTATAATATATTCAAAAATCTTAAGCAATTGTTGTAGTCTTCTTTTAAGTATTTGTATACCTGTGACAGAAGACTCCACTCTTCCATAACAATAATCTATAAGTAGCATTAAAATTAGGTGTACCAACTTAGATTACCAAAAAGTTTTTAAACACAATAAAGTGTGAGCGTGTGTGTGTGTGTGTTTGTGTGTGGGTATATATATGTATAGACTAGTCTTATGTTAATCACATAGAGTTTTGTATCATTTTAGATATTGTTGTGTTTAGAAAGGTTGATGCGGGACGTCCATTGTATATAACTCAATTAGGTAACATCCTTCTTATTTTAAATTTTGATTTTCTAGAAATCCTAATATTAGATTCCTATTTTGATGCTCTAGAGCTGATTTAGAATCACTGTTTCCTTACTACGTCCGTAGCTGATAATGTAGGCTAAAGTGATTTTCAGGATTTTTTCCGAAAACATAATTATTAGTGTTATCATTCCTTACCTACAAAACATGGTGCTTAAACCTTGTCTATTTATGACTTTACGTTTTAAATATACAAGACTTTTTTTAATCATTGAATATGTTTTATTGAGGTTTTCTAAGTCCAGCCCAATGCAAAATGGCCATAACTCACTCAAGACACACCCCTGTCGGTCTGGGTCAATGTCGGCTTCCTGTGGGCCGAAAATAGCGAGGACTAGTCCCATAGGGGCTCACGCGCAGTTATTGCGGCTAGGGATGGCACAAATTAGTTGTAAAATTTTTATTTTCAATTTTTGGTACAGCTCAACAAAGATTAACAAAATACGCAGGATTAGTGCACACTGCACAAGTGTATGCGCATTACCCTACCCTAAGGCATAGGCATAGGCAGGCTAGGCATCATCATCATTCGCCTTGTTCCCATTATATTTGGGGTCGGCGCAGTATGTTTTTCTCTTCCATACAATCTTATCTCTCCTTTCTCTCCTCCTATACTCATCCACTCCTTTCATAATCATATTATGCTTTATACAGTCCATCCATCTCTTTCTCGGTCGGCCTCTTCCCTTCCATCCACTAACATTCATACTCATCACACTTTTTGTCACATGATTCTCCTCTCATTCAGTGTTTTCCTTTAATACTAGTACTTCAGAGATAATGTTTCCAGACACAATATAAAATCAATGGTTATGTGACCGCCGGCGGTCTTCTGATCCTCATGGAGTATTATGTAAGGGGGTGATTATGACCGTCAAAATCTACAACTTCTACTATAGGGCCATAATCGAAATTTTAGAAACAAACCGGTGCTTACAAATAACCCCGATGAAAATGTATGAAAGACAATTTGTTTTTACTATTTCCGTGATTCCCACGGTAAAAGTATAATAAGACTGTTTTTATTTATTATACTTTTACTTTTACTCCTAGGGTATGAATTAGTAACAGTAATATCTGATACATTTGTTAGAATTAATTAACAAATGTATCAGATATTACTGTTACTAATTCATTAAACATGCATGCACAAACAAACAAACATCGGTTATTTCACTAACCAATGTTCTTACGGTGTGGGAAAACATCGTGAGGAAACCTGCACATTCAGGCGACTGCATGTGTAACCATGATCCAAAACTGGTCAGGTTCCCCTGGTAACAGGGTCACGAAGGTCAGATGGCAGTCGCTCCACTGTAATTACCTGATCTGCCTCATCCTAGATTATGGTCCAAAGCGAACCCTGGGCCCTCGCCTGCGAGTGCACAACCGGGATAACGCTAGGATGATGATAATGAATTCATTAAACATCCGTACAAACCGATGACATCACTATGCAATAACACGGTTAGTTATCTACAGCAATTTCCTGCAAACATAATCTTTATTTGACTTATCGCAAGACATAGATAACTTCAGGAATAACATTAGCGCTGACTCAGACGCCGTCTGGCATAAAGTCTTAAAATAACACCTGACATTTTACTAGAGTTGTACTTGTGTAAGACTAGCTGTTGTTAGCGATGGGCGTTTGTTCAAAAAAAATAATCGAATGAATCGACAATCGCCCTTTCGAACTATCGAATGTCGATTTAGTAATTCGGAATAATAATAATCGACAGTCGAATGATAATCTATACTCAGCCCCTTCGATGCTTTCGATTGAATTACCACGACAGGACAGGCAGCGAACGAATGATTAATCGACGCGACGAATGACGATTCATTTGTTTGTAGTACGGCCTGCGCACCGCACGCTCCGGTATTGCTCGCCGCATAATCGAAGGATAATCGAATGACCGCGGTTGCTTATCGAATACATTCGATTACAGGGACCATTTGAATAATTCGATTTATTTAGTAATAATCGCCCATCGCTATCTGTTGTCCACGAACTTCGTATGGTTGGTTATATAAGATATAATACATATTATGCTACTGCTATTGTCAACCTTGAGATTAAGCCATTTGATTATCGCCATTTTGGCGCTGACGGCTGTAGTGAGCGTCTGGTGACCGTTCACGGAACTAATGAGAATTGACATAAACATATGCAAGTTACTCTCTTTTAGTTCCCTGGTCACTCGGTGGGGGCGCTATGATTCGGCACATAAATTATTTGTCATTTCATAGAGAATGATTAGACCAGCGTACTTGTATTATAGAGGTCAGTGGTTTCATGCGATTGCCGCTTCTTCGCCCCCCACACGTCCTTCGCTCCACAGGAGAGTCGCGCATGAACTTGGCGGACTATAACCTTCGACATCTTGACATTTGATACTGGAATTTGACTGTGTTTTGGTAGAGGGTGTCAAAGACTACCTAATTCATTCAATTGACTACCCAATTCAACAAACTAATATTACTAAGTTTAGCTTTCAGGAAAGCAATATTCTAATAGCTTTAGAAATGTAAATTTATATGTCATTGTTGTTTTGGAAAAACAGTGGTGAACGCGATAGCATTCGAGTTAGGTAGTATTTGGCCTGTCTTTGATTATATGACAAATTGGACAGATAATAAAATTTATTTGAACGGACTATTTCAAAACCGATGTTAGGAAAACTGGGCGTTTATCCACACTAATATTATAAATGCGAAGGTGTGTCTGTCTGTTACCTCTTGGCGCTTAAACCACTGAACTGATTAAGATGAAATTTGGTGTGGAGACAGTTCGAGACCCTGGAAAAGACATAGGCTACATTTCGTCGCGATATAAAATATGAAGGGGGTGAAATGGGGGATGAAAGTTTATATGGAAAAACCAATTTTTGCGGGCGAAGTCGCGGGGAACCACTAGTGTTTCTTTAAATTACTTTCAACAGTAAATAATACCCATTTACAGTTCGAATGACGCTGAACAGTATATTTTCATTCAATTTAAATAAATAAATAACACGTGGCTGTTCTTAAAATATTTTTATTGTATTATACAGGAATCACGCCCGTTATGCTTTAAAATAGTCGTGACGACATTCAAAATGGAATCAGAAAGCACGTTCCAATACAGTTGTGTTCACTAAAAGATATATTCTAATTAGAACCGTTTCGAATTGCAAACAAATATGTATTCCAAAACGGTCCTGTCCCGAGTACTAAAAATGTATTTATTCCAACTGTACTTGAACGAAAGTGGAATAATTTACGGTCGCAGTCGGAATCGATAACATCACCTATTTTAAATTCGACTAGCATAAAAAATGCAAAGACAAGGTTAATTATAGGTGTCATATTTTAGTAAGTAGATGACTTCCCTTCGCAAACACAGTTTTAGTACAGAATAAATAATAGTGGTTTTAGTAAAAAACAATAAAAAAAAATTATGAATTCTCGCAAACTAGTGTTACCCTATTCCATCCTTCGTGAACTGCAAATCCAAAACCATTTTAAATGTCGAGATCAAAAATTTATTTTTGATTGATTATTTTATTGGACCTTAAAACCTATGCTACAGTTTTCGGTTTCGTGGTATTTCGTAGCCTGAGTCATATCTTTTGTCACCAAAAAATTGCACAGCAAAAGTTAGTACGGCACGTATTTTAAAATTCGATTTTTTCTTAAACTACAGAAGTTTTAAAAGTAAAAAAAAACATTTTGCATATAAATTCATCACCATTTTAACAAACTAGTATTTATTATACATAAGTTGTAGTTAAAACACATAAATAGAAAAAGAAAACCCATTATACATTATGTCCCAAAACACTCAAACAACATAAAAACATATTTTTTACATTTTATTTACACTACACTAACTGTAATTGTCTCCTTGGACCCTTATAACAGCTTCGAGTCGATTTGGTATACCTACTCAGACAGCAATTCGGAAAGGACTCGTATTATGTTAAGGTATTAGCATTTTTCGGAGATCTTTTAAATTTGATTAACAAGTTTTCAAAGAAAATTATAAAAGTTGATCCAATTTTAAAAGTAGTAGTAGTAACTTTGCAGACCGTTTGTAGATTATGTATTTATTTAGTATTTTGTGACATGGTTTGCAGCAATAATAATCATTTTGATAAGATTACAACACAATTTTCGCGAAGGATCGCTTGCAATCTCACTTAGTAGGTAGCTATTTTTATGATAAAATATTCCCATGTGTCATCTCATTACCTACACGGCCTGGTGGCGGCATAAATTCGTCATTCTTTTTTGCTAGAAGGGCCTCAAAACACGCGTACCTAACTTACTTAATTTGTTATTTGGCCACGTATCTCTAAGCTCTGCCCGAATATAGCGTATAACTGTTATACTTTTTTTGATAAATAATGTATGTAGCTCACATCTGGGAGACACCTGAATTATGAATGACACGTTGTGCATTTACCATTACAAAAACATTGAATTTTAATAAAATATTTTCGTGCGTTAGTTACATATGCAAATAAAGTAAAAAATATACGTATGTCCTCCGATAATTCAAGCGTATGTCAGTGAGATATGTCAGCATTGATATGAAAGTAATGTTTATACAATACTGAATATATTTTACCCATGCCTTTGCATATACAAATACAACAACTTTTGTATGGGATGTTGAGGCAGTTTTAGGACCTAAAAGATCAATGAATTTTTGTATGCGAAATTTACCTGACTAAAATAATGTTTACCTAAAATGGTAAACATATATCTACGTACTGGGGCCAGAGTGCGTCGCTGTCTCGCTCGATTTCTGCATACAATTTTTCTTCCAAAAAAACATTTTCGTCGTGTAATAGTTAATGAAACATGCTTAAAATCAGAATTCAAATTCTATTATTAGTTTTTTTAACAACAAGTTGCAGGTTATGCCCCTAGCCAAGCGTTAAAAATAACCGACACATCCTATTTCTGTTGGTTCAAGTGGTTAAATGTTTTGTTACTCTGACGTCAAGGCGCGTCTTACCGGTTGCGCAGTCAGTAGGTATTAGTAAAACTGGTAGTGAGTATGAGGGTGTCATTATTTGATTATGATATGACAGACAGACAGTTATAAATATGGATGGTCTTTACAATTTGTCATCACCAAAATCTCGTCTATTTGTCTCGTATGTTTTTTTGTGTGTGAAAACTTCGGTATAAACTTGGAAAGAAATTAATTAAATTATAAAAAATATATATATATGACTCATCATCATCATAATCAGTTGCAGGACGTCCACTGCTGAATCTAGGCGTTTCCCATAGATTTTCATAGTGACCCTATTACAAGCGGCCTGCATCCATTGTGATCCTGCAACCTTCATTAGGTCGTCCGTTCATTTTACCGGTGGACGCCGTAAGCCATGCTTTGGATAAAAGAACCATTCTGCCCCAACGACCATCAGTTCTTCGCTCAATATGCCCTGCCTGCCCACTGCCACTTGAATTCACTCATCCGCAGGGCTATGTCCGTTACCTTATTTCTTCTATGTACCTATGACTATGAAATATGACTTGGAAAAGGCTGTTTACCTTTTCCTTAAGAGGTAGACCTAGAAGGTTATTCATGGACTAAGTAAAGGAAAAGGCTGGTACGGTCATGTGACTCTATCAGGCGGTCAAGAGAATGACGTAGGATGAGGGGAAATGGAAAAAACTCCACAAACAAGAAAATAACTTATACTTATTCTGTGGCCTTACAAACAATAATTTATGCCGCTGATATAACACGTGAAAAAATATTAGACGGCTAATTTGATATGTTTGTCTCCACTATGTCATTTCACCTTAGACTAGTCATTTCACCCATCTGTCATTAATTTGAAATAAGTGACTTCATATTTTATTCAAGTGTTGTACGAGAGAAGAAAAAAGTTCACACTCGTAAAAATGCATACATTTTTCCGAATGTGAACTTTTTCCACTGCGTGAGAATCGTGCCTCTGATTTTCGATACAGCTAATCGAGTTAAAAGCTGTGACGTCACGTGGCTATACGTATAGCTTGACGTCACGGACCTGCGCAGTACAGCCTCCGCTTAATGAATGGATCTGAGGCTGTGCAGCTAGATCTTTATTTATAGCCATCATTCATAAGACAAATATTGGTTTTTAATAACACAGTATGTTTGGTTACCGTGTTTTATCAATCATATCTACAGATATTAAGTACTTACTCCCGCTGTTTTAATTTTGCATTCGATTATTTTTATTATTTAAAATGGGTTTGCTCTTGACTCTACATATCGTGGCTTAGACATAGTCGACGGTGGAGAGAGCTCACGAAAAAGATTCTGACACAACAACTCACCCACTCACCGACGGAACACAGCAAGCTGCTTGGCGCCGGGCTCCGGTGGGAGGGTGGCAGCTACCAGGCGGAACCTAGCGTTGGAGCTGTCACCTTTTGAGGGCTTCGAAACAGTGACTTCAATGTTTTTTTGCGACTGATTCAGTTTGACTTCCAAATCACATGATATGACATCTTGTATAACAAACATCATGTGACGGTGGGAACAGTCACGCAGATATTTCGTGGTTACGGCGAGACGTGCGCCACAGAATAAATAAATATTGATGTGGCTGAGATACGCATTAGGCTCAGTTTTGTTTGCATAGTGAACTTTGACCCATGGAAAATGGTGTGATGTTATAAAAATAAAGGCAAGCAAAATATTTGTGTAAAAAATACCACATAAGCGTTATTTTTTCTAGTACTTTTCTAACATGTGTATGCTAATATGCAGAAATGCATAATACGGCTTATGTAATAGGTACCTGCTTGGATTTTATAAACACAGGTGTTGAAATTTTATTTAAACTGACCCATAGTACTTCTAATAATAATAAAATACTAATTTTTATTTCCAGAGAAGTTACAAAAAAGTGTACAAAAGAATTACGGCAGTCTCTGCACTAATTATCATACATTTTGAATCGCAGGCACCAGAAAAGTATAACATTCACACTATAGCAGGGGTGGTCAACCGGTCGATCGCGACTTTTTGTCCAGTCGATCGTGGCAAGGCAAAAATATAAATACGTAGAACAGATTGCGCAACGTACCTAATCAAGTATGTAGTTGGTAGATCGCACAGGGTGTCGTCAGTGAACAGTAGATCTTGGGTCTAACCAAGTTGGCCACCCCTGCACCATAGGGTGCAGTATCTTCCAATTATTATAAATCTGAACTAGTTCATATTATATTATCATAAAAGGCACTGATATCTAGTATCACTGGCACTACTATCAGTACTAGCTGACATATGTGTCGTTGTATATTTTAAAGATGATAATTATATTTCGGACTAAAAATGACGCCTACTTACGACACGGTGTGTTGATAATTTTGAGATTAACTTTGATATATCTACTTGGCATCCTATTAACCCGTTCAAGTTCGCGAGAGTGACCTAATCGGAATCTTGGTTGTGTTGCCTTGTTCTTATTTGATCATTTACGTAACTATACGTCATTGTGGACTTTTTGGGAAATGTCGAGGACGAGAGCAAGGCCTTTTTTATTTAGGCGCAGAAACAGCTGATTCGATTGTTTGTTTCGCGTAGGTGTTAAGTGCCTACAAGTTTTCTTGTCACTTATTTTTGTATTTTCTGTTATTATAGAAAAAGCGAAATGTGTTCTCTTTCTCTTATAAAACATGACATTAAAGAACTACCTATGCCTAATATGTGAATTATGTATATAGTACTAGTACATACCAACACCTAGCCTACTATATGTATGTGTCTACAGTCTTTTAATTAATTAAGTAGGTACTGCAGAGTACAATAAATTATTACAATGAATGGCCCTTCGCATTTTATAGTTCGTTACTCTTCATCCATTTGTTTCTAATTACATCTGTCTCGCTCGCTCGTATTACATCGCCGACTCCATGCGAGGTACGGTCAAATGTCAAGAGCTACTGACCTAATTTGTAATTCAAAGATTATGTTCATCGGTTTCGTCTGGACCACAGTGGAAGTCGGAACAGAAGGCCCGTCACATAATAACTAAATAAAATAAAAATGTTTATCATCGGACAACCTATCGGATCTAATTGTGTTAGAAACTTATATTCTACAAGTGACAATGTTATCTTGATGAGATTGCTAACAAACGGACAGTCCTTACTGTCGGCTATTGCCTCAGAAAACTGTTACTGCTGCCCCGTATTCGGCCCAAAAGTGGAGCTTTTTTACGAACAAAGTCCAAAAGCCGATTAGTCTCCAAACCTGCCTCGTTACTTACTTCTTTTTTACAAGGGCCCTTTTTAATAAACGCTACAATTCAAGTCAAAATGTGACACTTTTTGATAAATAAGTCAAATTGTCGCGACAAGTAGCGTTTAAAAAAGAAGGCAGTTATGTCCAAATGCGAGAGGTAGAGGTTGTCGGATTGTCTCATTTCCCCTGTCGCCTGTCATCGTCGCTTTTATAAAATAGGCCCCAGGTCGTCTGTCTATAGAACCAGTAGCCAGTTGGGTCTACTGTTCCTTTTTACATTGTGACAGTAGAACGTAGGTGACGAGCCGTGGCCCGTGTCATAATTAAACACCGACCTTTATACATGGCTCGTAAACCGTCTGCCTTGTTGTTGCTGTTTTAATAAAAAAAATCATACCTAAGTATAGGCATGGATTTTCCCTATGAACTATTATATATTCCCTATGTATTATACAATGTGTTAAAATTAATCTTTGTTAATTTACATAGTCTCATTGAAAGAATCAGTTTGATGAAAAATTCAGAAATTCTAATGAAGTTTCTGTTTCAATTTTTGGAGTTTATTAATTATAGTCAGCACCATCTTTTTTAAAGTGAACACCACCATCATGTTACATATTACCACTAGTCCGACTCGCACTTGGCCAGTTTACTAAAATAGTCTTTGCCACCGTTTTAACTTTAATTTTTGAACTGGATGACTACCCAAAGGATACCTGAAATAAATCGTTTTTAGCAATAAGACCGCCTGATTTGTACCTACGTATCTATAAAAAAATATAAACTGCTTACTGTGTGTGGCTTGCAAATAAAGAGTACCTATATATCTACTAACAGTGGATGTATACACTTAGTTACTACAAAACACAGTCAAATAAATGCTGTGAAATGCGTTAGCAACTTTGCTGACAGACATAGAACGTAATAAAACTAATAATCGAAAATTGAGTGAAATAAAATAAGAACGGCCGCAGGCCTACCGCCTAACTAGATTAAAATGAAATCGCAATCGTTATAGCTTTCAGGAAAGTAATAGGTAAACCTTTTGAACTAACTTCAGAAAAGCACTGAAGCTTTCAAAATAATAAAATACCTAATGTCAATCCATCTGTCATTGCTTTGATTTTTTTTGACAATTCGTTTATTGAAACCATTATTTAAAACTAAGCCTATCATGTGATAATTATAACAAATATTTAGGTTGAAGGGATCGACGCTATTGGTCTACGACCGGTCCCTCCATTATAGATTGGGTTTAAATAAAAAATAACACTTACTGTGGCAAACCGAACTCTTTGTGTTTTTATACTTTTTTTTTAATGTTTCAATTTCCTTCTCTTTTTGACGTCTTTACTATTTTACCAGTTGTTTCTTTTACTTCATACGAATTACTTTGATTTCTTACAAATATTACCCAAAGTTTATAATTTATCCTCCGAATTCCCCTACATCGCGTACACTTACATATTTAATTATGTGACTATACAGGTATACCTATTTTGCATATTACAATCTAAGATTACAATGAAAACTGCAATCATTATGCCATAGCTTAAAAGTTGCCGATGAAATGCCGTCATCTAGACAGTTGCATGTACAGTCGACCAAATTGAATCATGACCCACCTTATGGTCATTTTTCTACTGTCATTCTATACAAGTACGTTGAAATTCGCTTGAACATACATTTCCTAGAAACGAACGTGTCATCATTTTATTAGACACTGACTGTCACTGACAAGGCAATGGTCGCTATCTGTACGAATAAGTTTGTATAAAAATCGGCAAGAACTTCATTTCATGTGGGTAAGGGTTGCAATGCAACAAACAAGTAGGTAGGTAGATATTCGGGATTCGGCACAGCCGGGCGCCAAGTCTGTATTGGGAACCAGTTTCTTTTATAAAAGTTCCACTGGAACTTGTGTTTGCCATGATGAAATAAAACAGTATACTTAGTTGAAGAAAATAATATTTATTTAAAGTATATATTTAACAAGTGGCATTAAATTGGTAAAGTGAAAAGTAACCAGATTAGGCGACAAATGTCACTTCCCCAATCCAAACACCACAAATTTTCATCTGGGGACCTAGACGGCCATGGAATAAGAGTGAATGCATCTTCTTGCTGGGTAAACCAATTCGAGACAATTCTGGCAGTATGCACTGGACAGTTATCATGAACAAAGGAGAATACTGGCACTTCTTCACGCAAGTAAACTGTTCGCAAAGTCGGTAACATTGATTCTTCCAATAAATTGACATAGTTTATAGAGATATGACGAGGAGAAATTTGAACAAGTTTTCCGACACTTCCGGCATCCATCCAGGCACACATGTTAGTCGAAATTCAGCTGGATAATTGGTTGGGCACAACAACGTGATCCTCTGTGTATCGCGTGTTATCGTAACGCCACAAAGTTAAGCGACCATGTTGAGAAGAGCGAAATGATTTCTTGTCTGTAAATATGTTATCCGTAATAGTGTTGCATTTCCGTTCTCTTCCGTTCCGTTCTTAATTCGACGAACGCCATGAATATGTCGTCGTCTGTCTTCGAGGGTACCCTCTTTAGCATGCCGGCTGATCCAGGTTCTGACTGTGTTCCTACTTATTCTTAGCTGTTTGTTCTGCCATTAGGCCACTTAGCAAATTGGCCATTATACGATTTGTTTGTAGATATTGACTTAGGTTTTATACAATTTCAGACTTACTGGGTATACTTGACATTTGACACACGACGTTTATTATTTTTTAAATTATAATACATTTTTCTTCGTAGTGAAAAGAGTTTGGATTATGGACTTATTTTAAATTCATATTAAGACTGGTTTATCTAAAACATGTTTAGTTCAGTGATAATAAAGGTTAAACTTGCATAGATCTCTGACCCGTTATGACGCATTTTTATTCATATTTAAAACGTACTATGTGCAACATGCATGACAGCGAAGAAAACCTTACTACATTTATGAATGCAAAGGAATAATCGGCAAAGTGGGTCATGATTCAATTTGCTCGACTGTACCTAGGTAGTGACGAAATTGAAAGTGTCAAAAACCTTGATTCCGACTGGAGGCTGCGAACCATATTTGGGCTGCTTTCACTTTGGATGTGCATTTCTTGTCAACACTTAGTGATTTATCCTTTTTAGGTTAGGTAAGGTTGGGTGTTTATTTTTTACTTTAATAAGGTAGGTACCTACAAATGATATGTATACTGTAATTTATAGTAAAAACCTACAAAGTAATCACGTTTTGATTTTGGACTGTGTGATCTTGACTCACGATTCTGATGTCGTATTTTCTAAAACAAACTTGCAACCCCCATTCTACCCCTTTCGAGTATTGTTTCGCAAACAAGACGATTATATATATTTTTGAAATGGTCTTTTTACTGGCTTTCGTTTGATACCCATATAGCTATGGCAAGGAAAAATCAATCCCCCCTCACCCCTTTATTTTCATTTGCGGGCGCCATTTTGTAAATGTATATGTTATGGACCAGGTGATTTATGCGGGCATTATTAATAATGTGCGGGCATTATGAATAATGTCTAGCTCTATCGGGCTAAGTGATTAATAACTATCTTAACTTCATTATTTATCACATTGCACGGTCATTATTATATTGCCACGTAACAATTGGGCAATTTGATAATAAAGCTAAATTTGACGCGGTACGGGGAAGCAGAAGGTTTTAAAAGTGGTTGCAAGTCTGATAAATATAGTTGTCGAAAGGCAAAAGTTGAGTTCCTCAAAATGCTAGCGTAGCCGCAGTT
This sequence comes from Pyrausta nigrata, assembly GCA_949316185.1. Lineage (NCBI taxonomy): Eukaryota > Metazoa > Arthropoda > Insecta > Lepidoptera > Crambidae > Pyrausta > Pyrausta nigrata. Next base: position 4,723,832 of record OX438955.1, on the reverse strand, counting down.
TTTCTAAGAAATAAACCTATTACTTGCTACATGTTGTAAACAGGGGGTCCCAAAAAGTACCTTGGGGTACCCGAATCACCCCCATGTAATGTTAAAATAGTAATTAAATATGCCTGTATTACTCTGCCTAAAAGCTGATGGACAATATGTATAACGCCCGATCAATTTGATTATTTGAATAATTATTATCAAATTGCACTCTTATATTAAGCATTTTTCATAATGACCAGGCATTATGCATAATGCCTAATTTATCACTTGGTCCATAACATATATAGCCTATGTCACTCTCACAATTTTGACTAATTCAACGACACTTCATATGTCAAAATCTGTCCAGCCGTTTGGGCTGTAGCGCGTGCCAAACAATTATACTTACATACATACATACTTTCGAAAACCATAACCCTTCCTTCTGCAGTCGGGTAAAAAGGAACAGAGTTACTTTTCAATCCTAACTAATATTATAAATGCGAAAGCAACCCTGATTGTGAGTTAGGCACAATCACGCCTAACTACTGAACCGATTCAAATTAAATTTGGTACAGATAGTCAAAGACCCTGAAAAGGACATAAGCAACTCTTTCTCGCGATATAAAAACACAAGGTCCTTTAAGCATGAGATCCACGTGCACAAGAAACGATCTTCATTTTACAATTTATGTGCTTGAGAGTAAGGTGCCACTAACGTAGTTTTAAGCATTTTCCTTTTTTACTAAGAACTGTATGGGATCAGTTGGTCTAAAATAAATACGTATCATTATCAGGGGGGGTGTAATAATAATGGGAGATGAAAGTTTGTATGGCAAATCCGACATTTGGCGCGGGCGAAGTCGCAGGGAGCTGCTAGTTTGTAGTAAATATTAAATTAGTCGTTTCTCGATTGCGATTACGAGATCAGTAAACATAAGATTACAATGAGGTCAAGGCGACGTCTATTCAAAACAAAACAAGGATCGCATAAATCGTATTCAAGACTTCGAAAACACTTTCCGATAATAATACAATAACTCTGCCACTATTGTATTATAATGGGACCCAATTTCAACCGTATTTGGGTCGGTTTATCATAAAAATAATCACGTCAGGATACCATACGATGGAACTACCGATGAGGAAAATGAATCGACCTGAATCAGGAAAACCCAGATGCTTCTCAAGAAATTAAAGCTATTAGGATGCGTCCACATCTGGCGAACGCGCCGCGAATGCACAGCTCGCGAGCCATTCGCGAGCTGCACGCGTGCAGTTGCTGCAAATGTTTGGTGCGCCGTTCTCACAGAGATCGCGCGCGGCGCGCGTTCTGCGCGCGTCCAGCACGCATGCTTACACTTTCGTTTGCCTTGCCTCAGTTGTAAATTTGCTTTCGAAGATGAATAACACGACGGCTCTTAATATAATCGCTGCATCATCAGCTATTTTATTACTGATAAAAAGCAAAAAAAAAAGACAACGGCGTCGGCGTTGGTGGCAGGTTCCGTATTTTAAAACAAGACAGAATATAGTGCCTGAATTGAAAAGCCATCAATTAAGCGGACACTATGCAAATTTTTTAAAATTGTCACCGTCATTATATGAAAATTTACTACAGATGGTTAGTTCTAAAATAGCTAAAAGGGAAACGCATTTTAGGCTACCGATTTCGGTTGAAGATAAATTAAGTTTGACACTACGATTCTTAGCCACTGGAGATTCCTACACAAGTCTGCAGTATCTTTTTAGAATTTCTAAGCAAAGCATAAGTATTATTGTTCCTGAAGTGTGTTTGTCGATCATCGAGTGTTTAAAAGAAAACGTACAGGTAATTATTTTTTAAATTATCTTTAATAACAAGAGCTTAATAATCACCTAGCATATTTAATAATCAACATGACTTTAGTGAAAAATAAACGTAGTTACAATTGATACAAATCGCTGAAACTGTCATTAGTATCTTCAGTCGAATAATTAGACTCCTGACTCTGAGGCCTGGCCGTGGAAGCACCTTGAGAAGTAATATATCCTTGCATCGGAAATTGCATGTTTGATTCATAATTATCATAGCACCCAGAATCAGCTTTCATTATCACATCAAATATTGCTTGTTGAACTTTATTTTTTGTTGAACGTGAATACAATTCCATTTTTGCTCCAATAAAATGTATAAATGATTGAACTTCCTGTGACAATTTTAAATTATCGTTCAATTTCTCTGTTGCGGTCTTTAAAACTTGTAAGGTTTCATTTACAATTTTATCATCCATGGATTTTTTCTTTTTGGCCGGAGGTTCAAGGAAAGACGAATCACTATCAGTATTTATTCCAATTTCATCCTGTACGTCCCGTTCATCTTCTTCGTTTTGTCCATTACTTGCTTGTGTCTGTAATAAACATATTTTTATTTTATTTTTTCAGTTGCCAAGAAGACCAGATATATGGCTAGAAGTCAGTAAAGAATTTGAAGTTAAATGGCATTTGCCCCATTGCATTGGCGCAATAGACGGTAAACATATAGTAATACAAGCACCTCCGAAAAGTGGAACTGAATATTATAATTACAAATCTTATTTTAGTATTGTTCTTTTTGCGCTAGTAGACGCAAATTATAAGTTTATGTTTGCTGATGTTGGTTGCCAAGGGCGTATATCTGATGGAGGAATATTTAAAGATACGGAGTTATACAAGATGATGCAAAATGGAACCTTAAATTTACCGCAAGAAAAAGCATTACCTCATAGGACTAAAGCGATTCCCTACTTCTTTGTTGCTGACAGTGCTTTTGCTCTAGATAAACACGTGATGAAACCATACTCTGGTAACCACAGTAAAGGCACTCCAGAACGTATTTTTAACTATAGGTTGAGCAGAGCTCGCAGAATTGTTGAGAGTGCCTTTGGTATTGCATCATCTGTTTTTAGGGTACTTAGAAAACCTATGATATTAAATCCAGAAGTTGCAGAAATTGTCGTTATGAGTATTATTCACTTGCATAATTATTTGAGAGAAAATGCCACTTTTAGTTATACTACAAATTCTAATAGGTACATAAATTCATCTCTACGTAACTGCACATATGTATCAAATATTCAAACATCACAAACAACAAACTCTAGAGAATTAAAAGAAATAAGAGATGAGATCGCTTCTTATTGTATAAATGAAGGTCGTATTTCATTTCAAGATAAATATTGCTAATATGATTACTTACAGTATTTAAACGTTGTCTTGGTTTGTCCCGATCAGCCAAGAAAGAAAAAGCGTCGTAGGCATACCATCTACTTTTGTAAGTCTCGGATGCACCTAAAATAAAATAAAGTTAAATGTACATAATCTTATTCATAAAATATATGACAAAAATCTACAAGTATTTTTTGTACCCACCTTTCCCTGTCCCTTTACTTTTTTCACTCTTTGCTTTCTCTCTTCTAAAAGAAGATAAAAGACTTAATAGTTTGGTACGGCATTGTTCGTCGGTCCCTCCCATTATTGAAGCTATTTCTTTCCATGCGTCATTTTTTAGGTTCTTTCTGTAGTAATAGGGATCTTTTGGATCCCACAAAATAGGGAATCTTTTATAAGTTTCAATTAATCGTAAGCAATTTTCATCTGTCCACTCCATGACAACACGTGTTCAGTCTCCGGTAACTAGAAAATAACTGAGCGGGGGCTTAAGGGCTTCAGGCGCGCGGGGAGGAGGAGCGGCAGCGCGCGCGCGGCGCTTGCGCCGCTCGCGCACGGCGCGTGAACGACGCGAGAGCGGTGTACGAACATAAAATGCACGCGCGCGGCTCGCGGACGGCTCGCGAGCTGCGCATTCGCGGCGCGTTCGCCAGATCTGGACGCACCCTTACGAAATGTTTACCTAACCTGCCTTTTTCCATTAAGCGCGATGTCTACGAGTGATTTCCGTATTTTATTTCCAAGAGGAAAACTATAAAAAAACGAATGCCAACTGTTCATAAAGCTAGATTCATCTATCAATTACCTAATTCAGACAAAATACCTTTTGCTATTGTAATAAAACTCATTATTCCACAAAAATATTTAACTATATTACAAGAACCCCCTCTGTATCACCAGCTTACCCTGGCAACAGGGTTGCTATAACCTTGTTTTTGCTATGTGATCGTAGCAAATTGTGATGTGAGCGTTCAACGTGAGCAAAAAAGTCTATCCTGCGTCTATTTTATATGATTTGGTGCTTTCAAAGGCCAATAATATTATTAATATAAACAGCAAGATCAATATTTTTTACTTTCACGTACCTAAACGTAGCGTTTTTGAATGCCCATGTTTCCAGACACAATAGAAAATTTATTGTTATCGACCCGCCTGCGGGTCCTATGGGGTTACAGTCCTCCATTAACTTTCAAATCGAATTTTAATCATAGGATTTTTAAAAGTAGACCATACAACAACACATGTATCTATATGTATATGTTTTGTTGTGGAAATCCTGCTGAGAAATATCACAATGCACTGTAATTCTAATTAAGCGATGAAGCTCAATATCCTAACCATTTGTTTCATGCAATTTTTTTTTCATCTGTTTCTCATCTCATTTAATTTTTCGAAGCATCCGAAATACCTTTGTTTGCGATTTCATTGACGCAATTGTCGGCTTTACCTGGCAAACCTTTCTCAAAAGGAACAGGGAATACAAGGATGAGAATAATGAGGGGATCGGAAAACCGTTGGGGACGACCTTTAGGCCTTTGTGAGCCGCTCAAAAGATAATAGGGTTGTCGCAAAGATGGCATTATATTATGTGTCGCCAAACTTTTTAGCTTAAGGGCCAGATTTACTCCTCCATAGAGTCCCAAGTGCCAGCAGGGACCTGGCTAGCCACTACCAACGCAACATGCTGTAATTTTTAATGCCGCTTTCGCAGACTGATTGTTGATATTCGAATAACCATAAAGCTCTGGCAAAGAGCTAATTTTCTTAGCTTAGAGCTAAAGTACTTAATATTGTCCAAAACAGCCTAAAACTTGATTTGATACAGATTAGGTATTCACGAATTTCCCGGGCTCATTATTTTATACTATTACCGTATATTTTATTGTATTTTACAATAACTGGCATTAGTAGGTAGTAATATAGTAATAGTAGGCATTAAGTCCGCCAATTGTACTTTCTTTTTTTGGTGCAATAAAGTTTAAATAAATAAATAAGTAGTTGAGTAGTGAAAATATAATGTCAAAAGAATAATAACATAAATAATACTTACTGAAAGTGGCCTGCGGCAACTGTTCTGTAACCTTTTTTGAACTTTTTGTAACAAGTAATATATTTTTTTAAGGTAAAGCTAATATCATGATCGAAAGATTACAATTAAGACTAAAAATACCTTATCAGAAATATTGTCACATTAAACAAAAAAATATTTTTTTGATGGTGAGTGACAACCCTAGGCCAAACAGCTGAGCGCCATTCCACTCACAGCTGGTCCAACGGTCTTCGCGTTTTTTCGCCGTTATTATATTGATTCTTACTTTAGGTTTTTTTGCGAATATCTTACCCTACTTTTATTTCTAAGTCCACACGTTTGGAAGGGTCCCAAATGTCAAAATGGGTGAGGGAAGAGACATCTTTAAATCTTAGGTACTATCACTAATGCTATGCTTTTTGTTATTTTTCATTAGAAAACCCAATACCAATTCCCTTTACAATGTCTTCATCATCATCTTAACTTTATTTCACTTAGTTACCTACTGAATTCTATTATCGTTTTAATAAAATTGTCGTGTCGAATCAGGTGGCCTAACATTCGTCCCCTCCTACACTCTATTGTTTCCATCAATCTCCTTTTTTTCCTAACCATAGACAAAACTTCTTCATTTGTTTTCTTCTCCGTCCAACTTATACGCTCCATTCTCCTCCAGCACCACATCCAGATAATAGAAGGAAGAATAGAAGGAAAAAGGAAGCGAGGAAGACCAAGAATAAGCTACATGCAGCAAATAAAAGAAAAGATAAATGTCGGGTCGTATCAGGAGGTTAAGAGAAGGGCGGACAGCAGAGAGGAATGGAAAAAACTCCACCGACAAGAGCCTAGCTCTTAAATTTGATGATGACCTACTGAATTAAATTTGCTCAGAAAAATTAATGGACTGTGTCACACACGAACCCACGTACCTTCGCTATCCGGGCGAGTGCTCTTACCAACTGAGCTACGGAGGACGTTAGTCAGCCGACGAATTTTTGTAATTGTGCTTGCTACGCTAGTGAGCCAGCGTTCAATTTTATCAACACTTGGGAAATTTACCCGCAGTAACGGATGGTTTTTTTTACAAATATTTGACCTAGTGAAGATGAAATTAGCTTAACTTATAATTATTTTTATAACTTATGTAATTATTTTGCAAGTTTTTACGACATTGAATTAAATTTCGCCCACAAAAATGAATCGACTGTCCCACCGGATGACATTTGCTTAAGTTTTAAAAATAATTATATAGTTACCTACTCATTCATTGAACTAAAAAAATCAAAGCAAACATAACGTCGCTAAAAATTTCTTCTAACCATTGGGTGAAAATAAGTAAAAATTACAATGCTTGTAAAGTTAAAAGTGCGTCTTTACTAATATGTCTGACCTAGATCCAAAACAAAATAGAACTAAAAAACTAAAAGCATCATTTTTTTTTTTTCGAAAAAAATATTCATAGAAGATTCTCTAAAAGTCAATTGGTGCTATCGAACATTATCATTTTGCCTCCTTAGTTTACTCTTACAATAATGTCTACAGAAATGAAAAAAAAACGCTATCCTATCCTGAATTCTGGCGCTTAAATACTTATTATATAGGTACTTATAACAACTTTTTGTGCCTCTTTAAGGCCAACGAAATCTGAAAAAAAAACACTTGCCGTAAAAAAATACCGATCAATGACCTACAGTCTAACTCAACTGCTTTCAAATTTCAATATTTATTGCTTTCTATAAACCAATTGCTTTGAAACTCACGTCTGCAAGGCAATGATAGCTTTTGAAAACAGTAAGATAATGAACAAAATGCTGTTTGCTTGCTTGCATTTTGAGCACCAGAATTATTCCCTTTTGGATCGGACAAGATGCAATCTTCTACAGCGAAGTTCGCTATCGTTAACAAAATGTATGAAACTTACCATATGCCATCGATTCGGAAACATAATGACGTGGCCCACTTGCGCACGTCTGGACTAGCTATTCCGGACTTATTCAACTTCAAGGCCTATTATCTGAATTGAAAGCCCACTTGCACAAGTCTGGATTAGCTAATCCAGACTGGCGAAAGTGGGCTTTCAACTCAGATAATAGGCCTTTAATTAAACCAGATTAGTTAATCCAAACGTGCGCAAATAGGCCTTACCTACAAACATACCTACTTATTAGTCATCTTGTTAGGTGTAAAGAAAATGTTACGCCCAATCTGAACATCCCAGGGCCCAGACCCAGAGGGCGACCAAAAACAAGATGGGCAGATGTGGTCAAGAAAGACCTGAGACTCTGCAATGTCTACGTAGACGATGCGTCCGATAGGGCAAAGTGGAAAAGAAAAATTAAGAAGGCAGACCCACCATCTGAGAGAGAGAGAAGAGTTAGGTGTAGCGAACTTCGCTAATCAATAGATTACAGATGTCTAGATGCCCAAAGAATTTTTATGATCGTTTGATAGTATTAATTAAGTAATAATACATTCCCGAGCCAACGTCAACCACCTAGGTCTACTAAATGCGGTCCGATCGCTTCATTATCCTTATGTGGTCGTTTTATGCTCACACATTCCGCTGTGCTATTTATTACGAGTTTAATTGATAACGTTACTTAGGTGTATGGCGTAATTTTAAAGTTAATAAGCCTGATATAATTAATTAAATAAAGTATTTAATTATTTAAAAAGTATTAGGTTAAGGTACTATTTGATAAAAAGAAAATGTTGTCCAGGTTCATCATTACAACCAAGTCTTCAGTTTTTCTTCTCATTTTCTTTAGTACCCTTTTCTAATTACAAATTAACATAACCTTACTCTCTGAAAAATGAAATTCTAAAAAGATATTGTTCAAGCGGCTGTGTGTAATGTGTCACAAAACAAAATACCCAGGTCGTTTGGGAATCTACGTCATACCCTAAAATTACCGTAAAAGGTAAATGTTTGTTTACAACAAGTTCAGCTAATCGTTAAATGACGATGCTTTTTTGTCGTTGTTTTTTCCTTCCATTCAGTTAAGACAGTCATCGTTACAAAAAATAATACCTAAAAACGCACGACATCTTTATTTTGAAACAGTTAACCATTGGTTGTTTGATTTGACAAAATTAATCAACCTTTTATAGCCTTGAGGAGACATATTTGTTAAGACTCGTAGCAGTTTCTATAACATGATCATCAATAACTGTTTACAGCATAAATAAACACACACCCTTCAAAATTAACCAAAAATATATCTCTAAAAGTTATTTACCTACACCTAATAGGATGCTAATAGGTCGTAAAATATTACTTGAATTTCATTATAAAAAAAAAGATATGTCAATGATATGTACCGATAACTAACCATGACTCCTTTTTAATACTCCTATTGTGTCGTTTCTAATAGACAGCTGCAGATCTACCACCTAACTTGAACAATATCGAGATTACGATTGCATTCGCCAAAGTATTGTCATATGACTCGACATTTTGATTTTATTTTGAAAGTTATTATTGCTCTCCTGACGTTAGTTTGAAACCTATAATTGCTTTCCCAAAAGCTATGTCTATTGCAATTCAAAAGCTAAAGACCACGGCGGTTGTTCTGCTGGACTTAGCCTTTGAGCCGAAAGCAGTAAAAAACTTGCCGTGCGACAAAATCAGGAATTCAACAAAAACGTTCCAGAAAATACCTAGGAAACAAAAGGTAGGCTACTTAGGAATACATAACTTTATGACGATGATTCGGTTTATCCATCTTACAAATAGATTCTCCGAGTGTGACCTAAGTTATGTTCACAGCTGCGAAATAGGTTTACGACAGCTTCGTAATAGTTGGCAATAAAAATAAAACATTCATCACTGACTCTGGACTCCCACGTATTCCAAAATATAACAGATTACATAATTATTTGACATGATTCAAGTATCCATACTAATATTATAAATGCGAAAGTGTGTCTGTCTGTCTGTTACCTCTTGACGCTTAAACCACTGAACCGATTGAGATGAAATTTTGTATGGAGACAGTTTCAGAGACCCGGGAAAGTACATAGGTTACATTTTGTCGCGACATAAAAAAAATAGAGAGTGAAATGGGGGATGAAAGTTTATATAGAAAATCCAACTCTTGCGGTCGAAGCCGCGGGGAACCACTTTTACACAAGTTATTTATAAATAATTGCAGAAAGAACAATTTCTCAATGTCACAGTGAGTGGGCGAACATTTTGTGATAGAACCTTTTCTTGGAATATTTTTTTTTTTTAAAATAGCATAAAAGTTGTAAAATTATGTCTGAAGATGTGTCCATCATTACTAAACTAGGACAAGCGTCATTTCAAATTATTATATTCGCAGAACTAACGTCGGTAAACTCCACAAACATCAATTTATAGTTTTGCACATTATCAATCATTATTATGTTAACTAGGTTCATAATAAAAAGTGATGTTGCGATTTAAATGTGGGATGTGGGACGACTTCAAAGAGAACCATTTATCGCTGAAAGACACGATCTGTATTACGAAAAGCAAACGCAAGAAGAGAAGTTCAATTGCTTTCGATTTGGACCATTACGCGTCGATCGCAAATTATTTATAGGAGACTTTTCCTCCCAGAATTTGCCTACTACAACTCTTCTACAGCTTGGCCGAAATGAAATCTCAGTCCACTGAAGACTTGGAAGTCCGAGGAGAAAGCTGAACTGGATTGGAACCCGCAACGTATTTTATCAGAAAATGGCTTGGGGTTTTCCCGGAGGATCCTGAATTTATTATAAAAGTAGTATTGATTAAGTTCATGAAAATAAAATCCAAATCCTCGGGGAATGGGAATTGATTAAGTTCATGAAAATAAAATCCAAATCCTCGGGGAATGGGAACCCGTAAGCTTAGTAGTTTCTTCGACCCAGCCAGCGCAAAGCGGGCGACAAATGACAAAAAATAATATTCAAACCTTATAAATGGGGGGAGCACCACGTGACAAATAACCTTGATAGCAATATTGCAGGGCTAGTCGCTATCACTTTCATTAATAGTTCTCTAATCGTCAGATGGCGTACGTCATATCACAGATCTTGAGACGGCGCTGGTAAAAAGAGGTCAATGCACTTGGAGGTTCGCCCTGAAATCTGAAGAAAACCGGGGCTAGCGGGAAATGGTAAGTCGATGAACTGATAAATGACTGAATCTTCAATCTAGGTGAATTGACAACACTGGCGTTATCTATTTGGCTCTTGAAAACGTCCATTATCAGTTTAACATTGTCTTATTATTGTACTCAATCAGCTCTATGTCTAGGAGTAGATATCGTGATTAGGTGAGTATTGAGTATCATCGTTGTTTCTGATTTCCTAACACAAGTGCTTTAGCAACTTACTTTGAGGTATTTATCCTGTGCTTTGGTCAGAGCAATGTACGTGATGTTGTCCAATAACTTTTTATTTATATTTATTTTTCATATATTATCCATCAAATGTAACTTTTGTGTATATGGCTATTAGAGGAGCCTACTGATGTAAAAAAAATACTTATTTTCAGGACACCTCTCCTTGGTAAATAAATACAGATTTACAGAAACTTGGTGTACAGTGAAAAAAAAAAGAATTGCTTTTTCATAAAAATCTTGCCCAGTTTTTCCGACAGGTTAAGTATTTTGTGTTGTTGTTGTGTGATGCCCTATTGGACCAAATGAAAAAATACAGTGCTGGTTGGGTCTAAAAATGTAAGGAGATTGTTACTACGACCTTTTTCTTCGATATTCACAATGTCCTCCTAGTTAAAATCGTCAAGAAATTTCGCAGTAAGTACATGTGTAACTAGCATATAAAATGCAAGAATACTGATAATAGTATTGTTTATAACTCTTTTGTTAAATGTTTACGCCTCTTCTTATTAAACATGTTTATCCAATGTGTTCCGAGCACTGACCTATAATTGCGCATTATGCGTACTAATCAATATTTACAATAGATTATTATTCAAAACAGACCTATGCTATGATTGATAATTAATATTGATTAGCTGAAGATATTTGTTCTTTAAATTGGCTTCAGTTCAATCTTAATTTGCTACGAGTTCACTCTTTTATTTGCTTGCTATAGGTGACAATGACATAGTAACCGTAATCTGAAGAATTCATCTTCTAATACACCATTATGTCATTAATTATTATTTTTATGATATTAATTCCAATCAAGTTTAGTAGGTTCATTCATTGACTTTGGACCTAGCTGCAGTTAGCGCTATAGTTAGCCAAAGTCAGCGTATAACTTTGAGTTGAAACGATATATTCGTCTTATTCTTTTACTCCAAAAAAAAACATCTATAAGATAATTTGTTGTTCAAGACTGATGCAAGTTGCGTTTAGATGATTGCAAATATCGTGGTGGTTATTCTTATTGATTTTTTATTGCAGCATCATCAAACCAACAGTGTTTCTTCTTCAAATCGGAGTCACCTCGCAATATTCGATGTTTTCTCCAAACATTACGCCTCAAGGTGCAATGACTAAACATTGCGTATTCCTATTACTCGTGTTTGTCTAATAAACCTCAAAATGTTATGACTTGCATCATTCATTGTTTGTATAAGGATTGGGCCTTCGCTAAATGTTAAGATCCTCTACTTGACGGTTCGTTTGCCTTGTAATACATTGCGAGGACTTTAGCCTTATTATCTGATATTTACAAGGAATATTCACACTCGTTACTTCGTTTATTATGATGCGAAGTAGGTAACTGGTTAAAGATCTCTTGAAATGGGGTCATGAATCTTTGAAGAATGGAATGACTAATGATATAGCAGCTTTTGAAGTACATACCCAATAAAGAAAACCAGAAAATTGACAACACGTAATTTATTCCTTTACATCTGCTTAGTGACTAACTTAACATTACACAGGCAAAATACTTTGGTACAGCTTTTGGTTTCACTTCACAATCGTCTTTGCTGTCACGGTTATCGTCTGAACATACTGAACTGATATCACTTCGTCCGATCACTGAGGTCGGGCCATTGTATAGCGACCTTCCCGCGGTTCGGCTCACCCGGAGCCGGTGCGATGCAGAAGACGGCCTGCTGGCCGAGCTACTTCATTCCTGGTGGTTTCGAGAACGCATTCAAGGCTCCTCGTCCTCAGATAGGGAAGGCAGCACCAGCTGCCGGCGGAGCCTCTCGCGACGCTGGGGGGAGATAGACTTCTGTCTTCGCAGGCCCTCCGTGTGCAGCAAGTAAGACCTCTGCTCGGTTTCAAACGTGTCTTCAGATTCGTCTTCAACCAACGCGGGTAAGGCTACGCGTCGCTGCTTCTGCCTCCGCGAACAATCGGCTCCGCAGTCCGATTCGCGACCATTCGCCTTCGGCAGCGCCGGGTATACGTCGGCGTACAACGCGGAGATAGTTTCTAGTTTCACGACCATGGTGAATTGTGGGGTTAGAATGTTACTTGTTTAAAAATTGCGATGTGCTCTCTCCGAGTGCAGAGCGCAGAGTGCGGGGCGGCGCGGCGCGAGCGGTATTTATACCCTCACGGCGTCTCGTCAATCGCGAACCGCCTCGCGTCACAGAACTCAGTAGGTACTCGTAAAGCGCGTGCACTTACGATTGTCCCGCGTAAAAACACCCGTAATCGCGGGTTTTATGGCCGGTTATGGTATGATAATGGTATCGCTTTGTCCGCACCTCAAAATGGCAGGTTTTATCGGCCTCACCGCTCGTCTAGCGGGCTAAATATTTTCATCTGTAACTGTTCCTAATGAGATACACTAAGTATACCATTTTGCAGTCCCCGCAAGATTGTTTAGCATACAGAACGGTATTGTTTGGAGACTCTACGATCAATTGTTTGAATCTCTTCGGAATTCGCCCAGTACCAGAGATAATTCCAAACACTCCATTGTTATCATTGCACTCGACATGTCAGATTAAAATCACAGGATTTAGTAATCTTATAAACGTCAGACAAACATTCAATCTGATATTCTAATCTGGCAAGATGCTGATAAAATGAGTAGGTACCACAATCTCATTATCTATTAGTTGCTACGCAGGAAATTTAAAAACAATGGAATTGCTTTCAAGCGGAAACAATACCATTTTTCACAAGTTCATTGCTAATTTAATTACAAGAGTCACAGTCACACACAGTACTCAGAGCTTCAAAAATATTCCCCTGAGTCACAGATACGGTCACAGTGCATCTTGACACTTAACGCTCGTTCAGGATTTCAGTGCGTATAACTGGGTCACGGAATTAGCAAGACAGTTGACCGACAAGATCGGCCTGAACTGAATTTGTGAAACAGTTACTACAGCCTGCTTGGGTCAAATGGTCAACAACTTTGACCAACTTTTTGAACAAAAACAAATCTGTAATTCTTGCATATTTTACAGATTGTGTGTTTGGAAAGGGATAATAAAACCGATGAAAGTATGAAGACTGTTTTAGTCATTTGTTTATATGTACGCCTATACTAATAAATAATGAATTTGCCACTGTTATAACAAAAGTAGTAGGTAGTAGTGGTAGGTTCATACCTACGCCTACACTGAAAAGAGGATCTACTAAACTAGTTTTGTTAGTTGAAGGTTTTGTTGTAGGGAAGTCAATTTTTGTTAAATATAAAAAAATCTTCTGGTTATCAGTAACTAACTAGTTTTCTTACTGAAGTCCACAAGTCACTAGATTACGGCCTACCAGTAGCCAAATTTTGACTACTAAACTATTAACTAATCGTTTTTTTCAGTGTAGTTTAAAATTAATATAGAGACAGATAGGTGACATGTCATAGGGGAAACACAATTTTTATTTCACTTCTCCTGTATTCTACGAACGATTCGATTCTACGTCATCGTGTCACACCTGAAAATTTAGGTGCTTCTTTTCAGCACTTGCCAGATTGTCTGTGTCTTGTCTCGAAGCACTAGTAGAACCCAAAAGATAAGGAGACATGTTTGGGCCAATATTATTTTTAAATTTTGACGTTCGTAAGTGGCATTTCCTGTAATAAATTGAATAAATTATTTTTGACCTTGAATTTGAGCATTTAGGTTTACGAGGGTGAAGCTAGACTTGAAAATACGGACTTCGTCATCAGGGAATCAGTTAGCGAGCTGGTTAGAACCGTACGCGTGTAGTGACGGTTAGATCTTTTAAAAAGGATCCATAATTTGACAAGAGAGCACTCTTTGTTAGGGACACGTGTACCGTTAAACGTACGCTCAAGAAAGGAACATATTGAGACAATATTACGTCTTCGTCTTGTTGCACCAGTCAAATACACAATATGTCCTAAAAGTGTATTTCTGAGGTATTTTGCATTAAGTTTGACAGATTGCTTACATTAAATTTGTACTTAGATTCCTTGGCCTAACGCAATTACGATCGCAATTCCAAAGCAATGACATATAAATTATCATGTTCTCATTATTTGGAAATTTCATTTATTCGCAGACAAAAGTTTGGAACGGATTGCTTTCCTGAAAGCTATAACTATTGCAATTTAGGTAATCGCTAGGCCTGTGCTAACGGAGCCTTCTTCTCATATATATCAAGATAATTATCATGACACCAAGGCCAGCAGGGACCGTCCTCATAATTAACTACCAACGATGATTGACGAGTGTGTAGAAGTTGGATCTAACCACTTATATCCCATTCTAAGACGCCCTGAACTCGATGAGAGTAATGAAAACTAGATACTTAGAGTTTTGACCTCAATCTACTGATGATGAAACTCCCCCTTCCTGACAGAATTTCCTGTACCTACCCTAAGTTTGTTTGAAAGAGATCGCTCTTAGCGATAAAGCCACCTAGATGTACATTTTTACTGTGTAAATTGCTTTGTTATGTGTGCAATATAGAGTTATATCTTCCTATGATGAGGTGGCTTGCTTATTATTGTAAGCCAACTTAATAAAACCACTTTATGAGTTATATAGTTATATTTTCACTATATTATTCTTCCTTAGTTTTCACTAATGTTATAAAGCCTCAAGTCTACATAAATAAACAATAGGATCCTCGTCAATATTCAAACAGCATTAGAACATAATAATACAAAAGTAACGAATGGTTCTTATTTGAAAGAAGTATCGGTTACATTAGGTATGTTTATGACAGTTCTGAGTAGTGTTTCCCATGTGAATGTAAGCTATGTTTTGTTCATCAAATCAAGTGTATTTTTAAACAATAATGTTTAACCAATCAATATTGAGCCTTCAGCATTCCAGCCCAGACTTTGCTATGCATACAATTTTCTTTTTATCTTTTAGTTTGAAACTTACAGATGACAGAACCAATCTTAATACCAGAGACCAAGAATGAGTTTGTACACGTTATGGTAAACACTGTGACTAGACTATCTAGCGTTATCCTGGTTGTGCACTCGCAAGGGCATAGGGTCCGCTTTGGACCATGATCCAGGATGTGGCAGATGAGGTAATCACAGTGGAGCGACTGCCATCTGACCTCCGTGACTCTGTTAACAGGGGAACCTGACCAGTTTTGGATCATGGTTACAGATGCAGTCGCCTGAATGTGCAGGTTTTCTCACGATGTTTTCTCTCACCGTAAGAGCATCGGTTAGTGAAACAACTAATGTATAACTGAGAAAAAGTCATTGTGGTAACTATCATGCGCAATTGTATAATAGGCGAAATTTTGCAACAATTAGATATATTACCAACTACCATTTTGTCCCCTTTGCTGTCGAGACGGCAGGCTGTTGGGGGTCTGAAGCAAAGAGTTTTGTTGCGGAGGTAGGCCGTCGTTTGAGGGTGAAAACCAATGATCCTCGCTCAGGGTCATACCTAATCCAGAAAATAGCTTTGCCCATTCAGCGGGGTAACGCAGTGAGTGTCATGGGCACTTTCCCTCCAGGGTTGACATTGTGTTGATTTATTAAAGTATTTTTTTTAATTGTCATTGTATTTTTATTATTAGACTAGCTGTTGCCTGCGACTTCGTACGCGTGGACTCCATGATACAAAATATTTTATACTCCGCCATCCAGCTATCATGATCTCTTAGTTTACCATGTCGTAAGGTGAGAGGAATGAAAAATCAAGGTCAATGGGCACTTTTTTTTTGATAGGTTACTATCACCTCGCCATCCTCCTCCTCTGGTAAGAAAATTTCGCATGGAAGTGACACCGACTCCAAAACTAAATTTTGTCGGATATCTTTCTTAGTAGAAGTAAAAAGGAAATGTTTTTACTTTTTTGTTTACTTTATTGAAGACAGCTTTATTCGTTTGTAATAAAATATATGCAAGTTTAGGTTTTAGTGTTCAGAAAAAGCCAAACTCAAACTTCCCTACCACAACAGATGGATGTGGTTTAGCATCTATTTTTTATGTTCCTGTGGTGTCCCTAGCCTACTCAAGGGTCGGTTTCTAAGTTACTACTATCGTAAAGTGAGTAGGTAAGACTATTTAGATTTCGACAAACTGTGGTGAAAGTATCCACGAACTACTTAGCGTTAAGCTCAGCACCAACAGCAAGGTTCTATATCAGTTGCTCAAGAACTTCAATTTGTGTTACGTCAATAGAAAATGCTCATCACACTGAACAATGTTCCCTAAGGCGCTCTATTTATATCACTTATAGTTGATCCGAGCTGCTAGGGTTCTATATCAGTTGCTTTAGACCTTTAATTTTGTACGTCAATAGAAAGTGCTCATCGCGCTGAACAATCTTCCCTAAGGTGCTCTATTCATATCTCTTATAGTTAAGCTGCTAGGGTTCTATATCAGTTGCTCCGTACCTTCAATTTGTGTTCGACAATAGAAATAGCCCATCACGCTGAACCATGTTCCCTGAGGCGCTCTATTCATATCTCTTATAGTTGAGCTGAGCTGCTAGGGTTCCATATCAGTTTCTCCGGACCTTCAATTTGTGTTCGACAATAGAAATAGCCCATCACGCTGAACCATGTTCTCTGAGGCGCTCTATTCATATCTCTTATAGTTGAGCTGAGCTGCTAGGGTTCCATATCAGTTGCTCCGGACCTTCAATTTGTGTACGTCAATAGAAAATGCTCATCACGCCAAATAACTTTTCTTAAGGCGCTGCTTTCATATCGCTCTTAGTTTAAGTGTACTGCTAAGGTTCCACATCAGGTACTTCGATCTTCAAAATAAGTTATAGCCTAGTATTTGCCCAGATTTAATAGCTACATAATAAAAAAAGTTTCATTCAAATCCGTTCAGTAGTTCCGAAGATTAGCGTGTACAAACAGACAAACAGACAAACAGACAAACAGACAAACAGACAAACGGACAAACAGACAAACAGACAAAAAAATTTAAAGTTGTAGATTCCTATTCTTTTACTATTTTAACATCACCCTCAATTAGTTTTTTGTAAAAATACTCAATGTACAGACGCATCGGTTTTACAGTTTTATTATAGTATAGAAGATAATATTATGAAATTATAAAATAAAATAATGTTGATAATATTTTGAAAAAAAAAACTTAAATATTAAAATAATTAGATATATTAGTCCGAAGTGAGACACAAATATGCTGTAGGTACCTAAGGACTGCTTGTTTCAAGACACACGTTAGTAATTTTGTATTCAACTAGAGTCTAGACAAATACGAAAATCGGTGCTTACATTTACATAACAATGTTTCTTTTCGTAAACACCTCGAAGTAGTCAGACTGTTTTGGTCAACACAACAAATTCAAATCACGACACAGCTTTGCTGTTATTTCTAAGGCGAAAATACTGAACAACAGGAAAACGTTTTAAAAAATGACAAATAAACTTAGAAGTGGCGACATCATCCAACTCATCCATTTATTTAAACACTAGTGGTTGCTGACGAGTTCATCTGCATTCTGCGTAATTCTCGACAAAATAACTTAAACTTCCATGGCTGTCCAGTAATCTTGACCCCTTTGTTGTACCATGTCGGATGGGCAAGAGAGTACTTTACAAAATGACTCAAACTCCCATGGCTGTACAGTAATCTTGACCCCATTGTTGTACCAGTCGGATGGCGAAGAGAAGTCACTCTGTATCTCTAAATGTGCTTCTATGTAGGTGATAGATACATACATAGCCTAGGTACTTCCCCGAACCATACATGTTCAAACTGTAGTAAGTATAGGTAAGAATCAAAAAGTCTGCAAATTTCGAGTCCATGAGGAACATACAGGCAGCACAATCAAAAACTACAAAAGTACACTTTTGTACCCCACTTTTCTAAATGAAGGGGAAGGGTTTTTTTGGAGTTTTAAAAACAATATAAAGAATTCGATTTTTAAGAGTTTATTTGGGTATCTAATTGATCAAATTGGGACAGTTGAAGCGGTAATTTTATCAGTAACGCGTAGTATGTACATAGCTCTAGCTACATTATTTACATTACATTTATTGTTTACGTCCTTAATTTTGAAGTAAATCCCCTTTTTTAAATCAAAACAAATGGTTTTTGTCGAATTCGTTTATTTGTTATCTAAACACTGCTAATGGCCATTTATTTAAACAAAAAACAATGCGATTGCATCTTCGACAGTTTTTTTGTTCCAAAGTTTATTATTGTCTGTTATTTTTGAAGTTGGGAATAAGTTGTTTAAGTGTTTTAGGTATGTAAACACAGTATAGTATCAATATTTTTTTTTCCGACGATGTATGTACGTAGGTATACACGTGTACTGCACACGTTGAGGACCTAGACAACGCTACTGATAATGCTCTGTTGGTAGCTAAGTATTGATCCCCAAAATATAATATCCTCCTAGCCGAATTTCGGCTACAGTGGCCTATCTTATCAGAGATTAGCCAACTGCGCGGAAGATATTATTGATGCACAAGTTATACAGAGATGATTAATAATGGTTATGGCAGTACACAGGTGCACTCTCTGTTTCTTCACTCTCATAATTCGGTGAGACGGCAGTTCAACATGTAGGGATATAAAGTACCTGAGTACATTGCCATAACCCCGGCCATAGCTCGCAGTTTTGGAGTTTGTTTATACCTAATTTAGGATTTTATTACTCTTCTTGTGCGTACAGTCGCTACCAATATTAGTAAGCACGATAAAAAGTCTGTTTGTCCTTCTGTTGCTGCCTTGTTAAGGCTATAATATCTGCTGAAATGATTTGGTATGAAGATAGTTTGAGACTATGGAGAAGGACAGCATAGATTCATCCCTATAAAGTTTTTTTGAAGGGTTAAAAAGGGGATGAAGTTTTGTGTCGGAAATTCAATAGACTAAAGTCACGGGGACTTACTAGTCTTTGTTACATCAATCAAAGTGAAACTGGCGTTCCCCCTCCTACTTCTTCCGCCAAAGGCCTGATATTCTCTACAAAACCTCATTCCAACCCCAATTTTACCCTTTTATTAAGGTTTTATCGCGCCAATAAGTACCCGAGTCTTTGACAGGGTCACACCGAATTTCATATAAATTGGTTAGCGTGAAGAGGTATCTAACAGACAAACAAACAGACAAACACACTGTCGTATTAATAATATTAGTATGGATAACATCGGAACCATTTTGCAGGCATACAATTTCAATTTCAAAATAGGTGTGACCTCATGGAGTAGTCTAGAACCAATATATCCTTGCCATGAAAAGGTCGGGTCTAGCCCTTCCTAATACAGCCGTGACTGAACTATATTTCACAGAGTACACTCACTCAGACAGATATTACCTAAATACCTACCCATTGCAAGGCATTTATTTCCATTGACAAAAACAAAATGTTACGTATTAGTTAAACGTCGTCGTATTAAACGTGAACTTACTTAGGATTTAAATTTATGGAAACTGTGTTTCTGAAAATTTTTTTTTCAGTTTATATTAAGACTAAAGATGTTTAAATATTGGAAAACCTTACGACCAAATGAAAAGGAAATGGTATAGATTACCCTTTTCATTTGGTCGTAACTCTTAATTTATTATCTTTGGAAATGTATACTTTGGCCATCTCTTGTACAGTCCATCAATTTGATATTTACATAAAAACCGACGCCATTTTGAGACAGGACTTTCGACCAAATGGTAAAAAAGACATTGTGGAGCAAGAAAACAATAATAGTAAAAATAAATATGAAGATTAGGCTTCATAGCTTTTTTGTATTTTTTGCTAAGTCTGTAAGAGGTGGTCGAAGCTCCACACCAAATTGAAATATCTCCTTTTCGATATCATTACATTTCGTTGACATTTAAAACGGTAAGACTGTGATTTGAGGCCCACGTGCAACAGGGCAAGAAGGTTGTCAAATGGAAGCTAAGTACACATACATTAGGTACGTGCTATAAGAAACTAGTTTTAGGTACACTAGTTAATCGTTTGTTTTTGCAAAATGGATATGTTTTGTTCAATACAACCATATTAAAATTATAAATGTTTGTTGTCGAAATTATATACCTACCAAGATCGTGTAGGTAAGTAGCAAAAGTTTAGTTATGATTATACTTGGTAGAGTCCTAAAAAAACGTTTTCACATTATATTTACCTCATATGACCCAAGAAAAAAAATCGGCTACATCAACATCATTTACTTCTCATCTCTGTTTTAGACCTTATGCCTGACTGGTAGAGAATGCTTTTGGCATTACGTGTCCGCCATTTGTATGCATTGTTAATTCGCTCCCTATATTTCTGTGGACTGTGGAAAAGGTTTACTCCAGTCCAGCTGACTTAATATGTAGCAAAGCCCATGTAAGCATAAGCCTTAGACAGCTCAAGTATAAAATTACGTAATGAAACGATCCCTAAGAACCATACAAGTCTATATTCCAGCTTATGTCTCCGAGTGTACAGCTGCATAATGCATCTGACTGCACGCAGCGTCGAATGCGCTTGACCTGATTATTCGAAGCACTACGACTGAGTACAACACTAGCCTGGCTTTACGACCTTGCTTAGGTAAACAGTAACATATGTCGTAGCTTTGTATGCTAATGTTGAGAAGTAAACAGATGTAGAAGAGCTGAAAAATTGTCACTTTATTTTTGATCCGAATCAGTTATCTTTTTATTTAACTAGACCAAGCCAACGAGACACCTGTCAAACGACATTCGACGACGAATATACCGATGGAAATTAAAAAGCAATGGGGATACAAAAAACTTAGGCAATTCATCTAGATTGTAACAATACTGCTTTTTAATAACCTTTGGTAATTTCGTTGTATTCGTCGTCGTGTCATTTGACAGTTGTAAAGTTGGCTTGGTCGAGTAGTACCTCTCAAGAATCAGACAGAAATCGTACATCATACAGTAAGTGCACTACCAATACCTATACCTGTATAGGTAAGTAGTTAATTGTGAATAATATTAAATGCAGACTCTATTTCAAATACTAAAAATATTTTAATACTGCATTGCAGTTACATAGTTTTATTTATTATTCTCCTCACAAATGATCCATTTTTCTTTTTATAATAAACTTCTTCGTACTTGAACGAATATTTTAAAAAGATTCGCAGAATTTGTCCATACGTTTTCGAGTTCTGCGCTTAGCAACACATATACTCGTAGCAATTAATTTTTATCATGGTTTTTATTTAGATTTGTCTATTTGCTGAATAATAACAATCAATCAATTTAAACAACGAACGTACTTATCAAGTCCTAATTTATTACGTCTCTACATTATGGACGACTATGAGGACGACTACGATTTCATATCTAATCAATACATTATCTTTTTAAATACGTATTACTGTGTGATAACTCAGCATAAAAAGCGACCCAAATAATGACAACATAACAGACATTTATTAATATTAATAATATTATAAAGAAGTACCATATCCAACACAATGCGACTGCATATGTGTTGGAACACGACCTTTTAACCCTAGAAAAGAGACCTTTTCTAGGGTTCAAAGGTCTTGTTCGATATGATTATTATTCATTTAATTTATTAGTACCTAATAGGTTAGGTACTATTATTTAATCTGTGGTAATTACAACTTCCGCTTCACAAATGTAATAATACTACTCATCATCATCATCATCCTAGCGTTATCCCGGTTGTGCACTCGCACGCTAGGGCCCAGGGTCCACTTTGAACCAGAATTCAGGATGTGGCAGATCAGGTAATTACTGCCATCTGACCTCCGCGATTTGAATCATGGTTACGCATTCAGTCGCCTGAATGTGCAGGTTTGCTCACCGATGTTTTCCCTGAAGAGCATCGGTTAGTTATACTTCCATACTATAATTTACTATAGAATCCCTGTTTAACCCCGAATACCTAAATATAACACGGCTATCAAATTAAATTTCGCTTACAAAAATTAATCGAATGTGTCATCCGGTGGGACACGAACCCACGTCCCTTCGCTATCCGGGCGAGTGCTCTTACTATATATATAGTATAATTGCTTAAGTTATAAAAATAATTATAAGTTAAGCTGATTTCATCTTAACTGATGGTTAAATATTTGTAAAAATATTTCCATCGAATACATGCGGGTACATTCCTCAAGTATTGATGAAATCGAACGCCGGCTCACTGGCGTAGCAAGCTCTTGCAGGAATTCGTCGGCTGACTAACGTCCTCCGTAGCTTAGTTGGTAAGAGCACTCGCCCGGATAGCGAAGGGACGTGGGTTCGAGTTCCACCGGATGACACAGTCGATTAATTTTTGTAAGCGAAATTCAATTTGATTTCGTAAAAACTTGCAAAATAATTGCTTAAGTTATAAAAATAATTATAAGACGCATTTTCTCCATTATCACCTTTCTATCATTAATTCCTAACTATCTAGAATAGTGGTGATAGTTACTATATGTATATTAAGACGGTTCGTGTTTATCAAACTACGCAGTAGATTTTCCGTTTCATTTTCGTACTTTCAACGTAAAACGCAATATGTTTCTTTTATTATCAACAAAATGGTTTGTGTGAATTCGAAATGATAGCCAATTAGGTAGGCACTTGTAAGCATTAAGGTAAAAACTGGTTGTACTTACCTACTTAATTATTTTATCAGTTTTCCCCTTGTCAACAACACAGAGGAAGTATAGGTACTTACCCAAAAACTAAGTACATGGGTTATGGGAAAAACTGGGTTAAAAAAAACCAAAAAGATAAACATTGAGGAAATGGTAGGGATAAATAATGAGAGCGCTTATTTAACTGTTAATAAGTACCTATAATTTAAGTTTAAGATAAGGCTATCTATCACACAGGAAACAATTTCATTAGTAATATAGGTATTTCTTTTGTGTTGTACGTTTTATTAGAGTGGTATCGGTTTTGTATGTTTTTGTGTATTGCGCACACACTTCTGCACTATAATATGTCCCGCGCAGTTGGCTAATATCTGTTGAGATAGGCCGCCGTAGTCGAAATTCAGCTAGGAGGACATCATTATTATTAGTTATGTAGTGTGTGCTTCACAAAGGGTACCTGTCCGTAAGTCTTACCCAATCCTAGTTTCCATATCACTAGTAAGTACCCATTACCTAGTAGGGACTTTCTGAAGGATCCCTAGTAGGACTTTCGAATAGGCAAGTATATTTAGATACTTATACATTAATAGCTAGTCCGTTTCTCTGCCCTACTTATTAGAAAACAAAAATTGAGCCACGTACATACACTACAGTACAGTTTTAAATTAATTATATTTTTACATATATACCCAACTTAAGATAGCACTTCTAACAATCCCAAATTGCGTTCAGACGTGAAAACCCGGAGTCATATCCGAAAAAACAAGATTTATTAGTTCTCAGAGGGCGAAATTGGCACGTCAATCAGGCGCAGCGGGCTCGCGCGGGAATCCAAGAAAATGGCGAATTCAAGGAAAATTTGGTTCACTTGTACAGTCGAACCCATAAAAAGATATTAATTACCTAGATAATTTTTGGGATCAGGATATTATTTTTTGTTGATTCCATTTAATGATTTAATTGTGATTTAGTTTTTTGTATGGGTTTTATTTGCCTGAAATAAATATTTATTATTATTAATAAAGCTAAGAGGGAGGGACTAAGGAAACGACAGCCAGCGCTCCCATATCACGCAATAATTATATAAAGTTTATTACTTTTACGAAATTAAATCAAATTTTACTTACAAAAATTAATCGACTGTGTCATCCGGTGGGACTCGAACCCACGTCCCTTCGCTATCCGGGCGAGTGCTCTTACCAACTAAGCTACGGAGTACGTTACTCAGACGACGAATATTTGTAAGTGCTTGCTACGCCAGTGAGCCGGCGTTCGATTTCATCAATACTTGGGGAATGTACCCGCATGTATCCAATGGAAATATTTTTACAAATATTTAACCATCAGTTAAGATGAAATCAGCTTAACTTATTATATTTTTATAACTTAAGCAATTATTTTGCAAGTTTTTACGAAATCAAATCAAATTTTACTTACAAAAATTAATCGACTGTGTCATCCGGTGGGACAGTCCCACCGGACAGTGCAATTCCTGTGTTTACTTGTAAACCTCGTTTGTGTAAATGTCGTGTAAATGTATTTTCATTACTTTCTTTTTTATTTACCTGGTGTATATTTTCCTTGCCTCTATCCTTTTAAGCATAAGGTAAAACTACCATTGCTTATGCAACTCTCCCTCCTAGGCCCTCGCTTAAAGAAATTTGCAGACTACTCACTCTCTAGTAGGACCTAATTCATTTCCCATCAAAAGCTTCAGTCATTTCCACCCCTGATTCCCAGTACCGTCTCACCGTACTATGAGACTGAAGGAATAGAGAGTGCACCTGTGAATTGTGCACACACTTGTGTACTATAATATCTCTACTATAATATTTAATACATATTCTTGAGGCTGACTGTCATGTTTTTGGCCGCCGCCCAAGCTTGACTTATCTACCTGTGTTTATGTTCCTGTATTCCCGAGAAACGTATGTAGAACAAAACATTTCATAGTAGAGGAAAAGTTTGTAAATTGACCGAATAATTACGTTTTAACGACACCTTGACGAATTGCTAAGAGTTTATTTTACTTTGTACACAACGTTTTTTAACAAAGGATAAAATTATTGTAATGGTTTCTTTTTACATTACACCCGGCCTCCTATCAAACAAGTTCAGTAATATTTGCTAATTTTCTTAGTCTATCTCACAGAACAGAAAAAACGAGGTCTATCTAGTCAATTCCATGTTGAATTGCGGAAAATACAACCATCATGATGATGCAAGATCTACCAAGACCTTCATAAAATAGTTTGCACGAGGCGTGGCGAGGCCTAGCCGACTGCAATTTTACTTAAAACAATGGAGAGGCTTTCTCAATGACCTATGGGAGGTCTAGGTCACGAATCATTGTCTACAAGTGTCGGATCTAAGTAATAGATAATAACTATGACAAAGACAGGAAAAGCTGTTATTTTGTTCGTTATCGTTAATTAACTGATTTATAGAACGATTTTGATCTTGCTCTTGCCAAGATATTGCGCCTAACATGATGTTTTTTTAGAATTTGATTTATTGGCATAGGCTAAAAACACAGGACTGAGGACTGGCTTTCAATGTGTCTTTGTAATATGTAAAAATAAAAAAGGTAAAAAAGAACCCTACTTATACTTACGTATTAAGAGAACAATTCTAAGAGACAATAAAAACGATAAAAGTTTAATGAAGGTTTTGACGATACCTTATACCTAGTAGCACTGACGTCTTCAGATGCTTCTATGCTAGCCACAAGCTAGCTAGTGGCTAGTTGCTTCTAGTTATATAGATAATAGGTAAATAATAGTTGGTTTATGTTTTTATACATCACTGTAAAAAAACATCGAGTGTAAATGTAATTAATGCCCTATCCGTGCTAACCACCACAAGGTACTTACTTAATCAAATTGTACGAGTAATTAGAACGTAAATAATATGTAACTGTAATTTAAAGTATTTTTTCAAGTTATTTTGGGACGATAGGTATGTAATACCTCTTAGTAACTGTGCGTTTAAAAATAATCTTACTACTTTTAAAAAAATACCTAGGTAAGTAGGTACCTAGGTACCTGTATCAGAAGCTGAAAATAAGGGGGGAAAGCAGAAAAGAGCGAAAAGTAGAAAAGGGCGGAAAAGATCTTCTTATATTGGTTGATGATGATGTGCTAAAATGACTTGATGTAACCGATTTTGGTTGACTTCATAAAATAAATAATTTATAAGTAGTTTACATCTACACTTACGTTTGGTTTAAATCTTTACTTATCTATTATTATAATATTGTAGATGTAATGAAGGTTGAAGCTACTTTGTAAGCTGATAAAATTATGTATGATAGCAAAGAACGCTCTTGAACCAAATAATAATAACAAATTCTGATTAACCGATTGTAATTGAGATATTGTCAGTTTTATATCAGATAAAACACATAATTACGTAGTTAAGTAAATACACACAAATAAGTAAAAACGAAATAAAATTTAACTTAAATATACTTTTATTATACTTATCTGAAACGCCACTTATCTACATATCTTTTTTAAAACCAGTTTATTATCAATGTTGGCGCCTTGTTGGATATTTTCAATAGAACTTTAGTATTGTTAATTGCGTTTTAAATTAAACAAACATTTAATATACGACCGTAACGACCGTCTTGGTGTAGTGGTTCACGCCCCGGACTTCTTAACCAGGCGGTTGCGGGTTCGAAACTCGCAAGGGGCAAATGTTTGTGAGATGAGCACGAGCATTTTGTACCTAATTCATGGATGTTTATAAATGTATATAAGTATAATAAGTCAGCCTATTAGATCCCACTGCTGGGAAAAGGCCTCACCTCAACTATGAGGAGGAACGAGCCATACTTCACCACGCGGGCTCAGTGCGGATTGGTGGAGGGGTGTATGTAAGGCAAGTGACAAACCTTACTGTCAGAAGTTATCAAGCCGCCCTAGGGCCTCTGACTAGGCTTAACGACTAATACCACAGATATTAGCCGGGACCAACTGCTTAACGTGCCTTCCGAAGCACGGAGATGCTTGTCATGGACGTCACTTAAATGGTCGGAATGGTCACCCATCCAATCACGACCGCGCCGTGGGTTGCTTAACTTTTGGTATCACTACCAAAGCGCTGCCGCCACTGCGCCACAGGCACCTCAGGTATATAAGTATGTCTATCGGTTATCCTAGTCACCATAGAACAAGCTCTCAAGCTTAGTTTGGGGCTAGGTAATTGATGTGTTTGTTGAGTCAAAAAAAATGCAAGTAGGTAGTTATAATTTTATAGTGTTCAAAAAGATTTTATTTTTATAATGGTTTAATCAACCAGTACTTTAATAAACTAATTAAATATATTAATTTATTTATTTAAATATTAAATTTATTTATTATTATATTGTGATTTATGTATTTTGTATGCTCATTATTGTTTTTTATTTAACTATTGTCCAACCATATTATTCTTTCAAATGACTATGATGCCCGACAGGTAACTGTTAGGTAAGCCTTGTATGTAAGAATGTAATTTATTGAATTATAAAATTAAGTGATAACAAGCTTTATTATGAAAAACTCCACTATTGCGTAGTTGAATCCAATAATTTAGGTATTGAAATTGTTTTAAATAACCTCATGATTATTACGCTGATTTGGTATCAGACAGAATACAGTACGTAGGTAAATAAAGTAGGGTTAGTAAGTAGGTAGGTATTTTAAAGCAACAGAATAACATAAAAAGAAAATACAGGTTGATAATACTTAAGTGTATTCGTACCAAAGATTGAGAGAATGAACCATGAACTGCCTAATATGAAAGCTATCGCAATCACATTAGCAATTTCGAACAATGACATAAGAATTGACAGTGTTTCATTATTTTGGAAGCTAGTATTCCTTTCCAGACGTTGTCAATCTTAGAGCTTAGTACCTACCGCTTTCTTACAAGCTTTTGTTTTTAAATTGCAATAGTAATGATTTGTGCAATAGTACCTAGGGAGATAGGGCAGTAGCCGCATTAGGCTTATTTACAGTATTATTAAAGCAATGCTCGAAACCAGATTACAGATTCCAAAAGCACCAGAAGTAAACTACTTCTACTAATTTAAAAACAAGGCATAATGTCCTCCTAGGCGATTTCGACTACAGCGGTCTATCTCGACAGAGATTAGCCAACTGCGCGGGACATATTATAGTGCACAAGTGTGTGCGCAATACACAGGTGCACTCTCTGTTCCTTCACTCTCATAATTCGGTGAGACGGCAGTCCGACATGACCGTAGAGAGATCAGGCGCAGGACCAACGGCTTAACGTGCTTTCCGAGGCACGGGGGTGTTAACACCACGAACTTCCTGACTCCGGAGCTGTGCCTGAGTAATTTCAAGACAGAAAAACCCAAACACTCTCGGCAAGGCATAGTGGCAGGCATAACTATCATGTCTGCCATTATAAGGGCCCTCGTTGATAAGGGCCTACCACAATGCTATCTTCTGATCGGCCAGTATCATTACTTTCAATCCAGGTAAAAACAAAAAAAAGTAAAACTAGTGACGCAGATCCTTATCCTTTGCGTCACATCACCATGAAAAAAAACGTAAGTAGATACGATTTATCGGTTTTATGTCGTTCGATTGACATGACGCCTACGCAGCTACGTTGTACGGCAGCCAAGTATTTTTCAGCTGATAAACTATTGGTAGCGTGATAAGCAGCAGGTGGCTAGTTGCTACTAGTTTTAGGAAATACTATTCGATAATGATTGTTTGTTTATGTCCGAATACATCACTGTGATAAAATAATCGGGTGTATTGTAATTTTGTATTAATACCCTATTAAGCTTAATTTTAATAGCCGTTTTGTTGCACATGGGCGAGTGGTTCGCCTCGTAAACTATTTACAGATTATGAGATGAGATTCCCGCCCCTGTCCTGGCTCAATGTTATATGCCTCTACCTCTACCTCATTTTTTCTGGATGCTGCGTCACAGACTCACAGCTTCCAGCCGAGGTCACATTTTATTTTTCCATCGTCTGAACATATCCTGACGTCACATAACACGTAAACTTCTCGATTGAATAAACTTGTTGCTTAGCAATGTTGTCAATCTGTCGGTGTTCTGTATCGATAAAAGAATATTTTATATATTTCTCTCATTAAATGTTAAAGAATTCTGAACTCGTCTGTTCTGACGTCTAAAATAGATAGGTAGACAACGAGCCATTTTAGATTTATTTGAGCAAGCGAAATTACTTACTACACAAAATATAAAAACAAGTTACCTACTTAAGTACCTATAAACTGTATTTATCTTAATTGCCAATATAATGGTGGAGTAACTCAGAATAAGGAACTTGGAGTCAGAAAGTTGGTTGTGTCAACTCCTCGTGTCTCGTAGAGCACGTCAAGCCTGATCGCCAACCGGTCATGTCGGATTGCTAAGATCTCACTGGACTATGATAATGAAGGAACAGAGGGCGCAACAGTGTATTGCGCACATACTGGTGCACTGTTATCTCGTGTACAATTGGCTATCTCTGGCCAACCGTAACCAGAATTCTATAAGAAAACCTCATTGTTGTGGTGCTGGAAATCCATCGATAAGTGTATTGCGTTGTTTATCGATAGTAACAGCAACTTTACTGTTCATCTCAGCGTAAAATGACGTAACAAACGATTCGTGTAATTCTAACTCAAGCACGTAAACTCGAAGCAATGTTTATTTGTATTTTAAGATTTACGCAGATATTGCGTACCTATTAATAACCAACCTTCTCTGAATTATTAACATAAGGTCGTTTGTTGTTGCTGATAATCTAGTACGAGGGTCAAACTGAAAGTTCTTAGAACTGGCCACTTATAAACAATATAATAAAAAAAATATTCTAAAATTTGAAAATAGAACTCTTTGCCAATATTACTGAGTATATATTTCATTCATTTGTCATTTGTTTTACGACTTGGCGGCAAATTGAAAATTGTCTGTGTCACGTCAAAATGAATTTAACACGAGAAAATTTTCGTGCAATGATTTTTTATGACTTTCGATGTCATTTAAGTCAACAAGAAAGTTATGATAGACTACGATTGGCCTTTCACGATGAAGCCCCATCTCGTGCGACTGTTTACAACTGGTTTAATGAGTTTAAACGTGGTCGCACTAATCTCACTGATGATGTACGTGAGGGACGGCCTTCTACGGCGACGACTGAAAATAACATCTGTGTTGTGCGGCGTATGATAGAGACTGACAAAAGAGTGACCTATCAGCAGATTCGGACAAGCTTAGGCATCGGTATGAGTCAAGTGCACAAAATCCTCCACGAACATTTAGCGGTCAGGAAGCTTTGCGCCCGGTGGATACCTCATAATTTGACTAAGGCTCAAAAACTCCATCGTGTGGATTGGTGCCGTAAAATGATTGAAAGATTTAACGGAGGTGACTCAAATGCTGTGTTCGACATACTAACAGGTGACGAAAGCTGGATTTACTGTTATGATCCTGAAACCAAAAGACAATCTGCTCAGTGGGTGTTTCCTTTCGAGGAGTTGCCAACTAAAGTGAAGAGAGATCGAAGTGCGGGAAAAAAAATTGTGGCCTCGTTCTTTGGAAGAATAGGTCATTTCGCAACAATTGTGTTAGAGGATCAAAAAACAGTTTCTGCAGAATGGTACACTACCAATTGTTTGCCACTTGTCTTGGAAAAAGTTCGAGAGAAACGACCTCGCAGTAGGATCCTCCTTCACCACGACAACGCCTCGTCGCACACCGCCAAGCGAACGATCGACTATTTGGCGACATCAAACGTTGAATTACTGGGTCACCCGCCGTATAGCCCCGACCTCGCGCCTTGTGATTTTTATTTATTTCCAAAAATTAAAGAAAAACTTAAAGGAAAGCGGTTTATGAATGCTGAAGAAGCGGTGGCTGCGTATCGCGATGCCATTGAAGAGACCCCTAAGGACGAGTGGGCAAAGTGCTTTTCCCAGTGGTTCCATCGCATGCAGCGGTGTATTGAAGTCAATGGACAATATTTTGAAAAGATATAATAAAACTAATAACTGGCTAATGTAATCAGTTTTTGATTTTCTAAGAACTTTCAGTTTGACCCTCGTAAGATTCAAACGATATGTTTTCAAGTATAAGTGCTCATTTTCAATCAATGTTTATTTGGCCAACATTCTGTTTTGTCGTTGTAGGTAGGATGTGTTGTTCTGTGGCAGACATTAGCCTCCATCTGTAAATACTGAATTTAACGATGACACGCGGAAAGTTTCTTGCTTTGGATAACCGAACCTTTTAGTTTTTGTGTTTTAAAACTTACAAATTACTAAAGTCAGCCTATATATATCCCACTGCTGGGAAAAGGCCTCACCTCAACTATGAGGAGAAACAAGCCATACTCCACCACGCGGGCTCAGTGCGGATTGGTGGAGGGGTGTCTGTAAGGTAAGTGACAAACCTTACTGGCAGATTTTATCAAGCCGCCCTAGGGCATCTGACTATGCTTAACGACTAATACCAACAGATATTAGCCGGGACCAACTGCTTAACGTGCCTCCCGAAGCACGGAGATGCTTGTCATGGACGTCACTTAAATAGTCGGAATGGTCACCCATCCAATCACAACCGCGCCGTGGGTAGCTTAACTTTGGTATCACTACCAAAAGCGCTGCCGCCTCTGCGCCACAAGCACTACTTATTCCTCTGTTATTACTTTGTTGATATATGTACAAATAAGGTTTCGTAATGTATTAAATTAATATTAACTACCTGTTTAGTCTTATAAATAATAAATAAATATACAAGTGTACCTAATGCACTATTAGTTATTATGTACTTATGCTAAGTTACTTAAGAGTGTAAGATACAAAACACGCTTTATATTTTTTTCAATGTGAACAAATCTTGTCTCTATCAAAATTTACCTCACCATTAATTAGACGTCATGTTAAAGTTCTAGTTGCAATAAACACCTATGTACCTTATAACGATGTCTATTTGTATTTATAATTAATTTATTTTATATTGGTGGAGGGGTGTCTGTAAGGCAAGTGACAAACCTTACAATTCTGGAGTATGGCTCGTTCCTCCTCATAGTTGAGGTGAGGCCTTTTCTCAGCAGTGGGATCTAATAGGCTGACTTTACTTTTTATTTTTATTTTATATAAAACTTATTAATAAAAATTAAGATAAATTATTAAATACAATACAAAAACAAAAATTATAAAAAGGGTCATTGTGGTAAGGTTCCAAAGATGCTCGCAGCATTACCGCGCTGGATAGCGATGCTTATACGTCCACCACTGATGTCAACTAGCCTCTTGGAAATCTCTTTGAAAAAAGAGATAGCGTTAGGATTTATAATTGCATAGAATACGCTAAATGTATTTTTTAAAACTCTTAACAAAAACTACGCGTTTGCTTTCACGTTTTGAATATTCGCATGACGCAAGCACATTCAATAGTAAACCATTACAACTATTTAACATTGACAAATTCAGTAACAAACATTTAAAATGCTAGTTTTGTTGTTGTTTGAATACATTTAAGATAGACTCTGCGTCAAAACACTTCATTGTCTACTTATGAAGGTAATACATTATTTGGACGTTGACACGTGCAAAACGTGATTAAAAGTTGGAAAACTTCTAGACTAGACGAAAATAGTATTACATAATAATGCAAATCTAATATTTCAGTTCAAGGCTCTACCTAGACTATGTTTAGTCATGATGAGTTCGTACATCCAGAAATACAAGGCGATTCTTAGTTCAATAGTGTTCCTACGCATATGACTTAAATACATACATCAACACTGTCTAGGGATATACAAAACAAGTTCAGGCTTGGGGTTTGCCAGAGGCAGAGGCTTTTGCATAGAGCGTAGCGTTCTGGAAATTAAGAGACGGATCGGATCCGGAACACCATAATTCGATCCAAAACTGGTAAAGCCGATGTAGGTGTGAAGACCGCTAGGCTTAAATGGGACTGGGCAGGCCACGTGAACAGAATGTGCCCTAAAAAATGGACTAAGATCGTCACCCACTGGCTGCCTACTGATGGACGTCGTCCGAAAGGCAGACCCAGAAAACGATGGCGAGATGATCTAGACCACTTCTGCGAAGACTGGCCAGTCCAGACCGGTAACCGCGACCACTGGAGAAGTTTGGGAGAGGCCTTTGTCCAGCAGTGGGACCATAACGGCTAAGTAAAAAAAAAGTAATATTATATCCAAAATATTCCTAGACTGTTTTGATTAGTATATTAATTTGTATAATACGAGGGTCAAACTGAAAGTTCTTAGAACTGGCCACTTATAAACAATATAATAAAAAAAATATTCTAAAATTTGAAAATAGAACTCTTTGCCAATATTACTGAGTATATATTTCATTCATTTGTCATTTGTTTTACGACTTGGCGGCAAATTGAAAATTGTCTGTGTCACGTCAAAATGAATTTAACACGAGAAAATTTTCGTGCAATGATTTTTTATGACTTTCGATGTCATTTAAGTCAACAAGAAAGTTATGATAGACTACGATTGGCCTTTCACGATGAAGCCCCATCTCGTGCGACTGTTTACAACTGGTTTAATGAGTTTAAACGTGGTCGCACTAATCTCACTGATGATGTACGTGAGGGACGGCCTTCTACGGCGACGACTGAAAATAACATCTGTGTTGTGCGGCGTATGATAGAGACTGACAAAAGAGTGACCTATCAGCAGATTCGGACAAGCTTAGGCATCGGTATGAGTCAAGTGCACAAAATCCTCCACGAATATTTAGCGGTCAGGAAGCTTTGCGCCCGGTGGATACCTCATAATTTGACTAAGGCTCAAAAACTCCATCGTGTGGATTGGTGCCGTAAAATGATTGAAAGATTTAACGGAGGTGACTCAAATGCTGTGTTCGACATACTAACAGGTGACGAAAGCTGGATTTACTGTTATGATCCTGAAACCAAAAGACAATCTGCTCAGTGGGTGTTTCCTTTCGAGGAGTTGCCAACTAAAGTGAAGAGAGATCGAAGTGCGGGAAAAAAAATGGTGGCCTCGTTCTTTGGAAGGATAGGTCATTTCGCAACAATTGTGTTAGAGGATCAAAAAACAGTTTCTGCAGAATGGTACACTACCAATTGTTTGCCACTTGTCTTGGAAAAAGTTCGAGAGAAACGACCTCGCAGTAGGATCCTCCTTCACCACGACAACGCCTCGTCGCACACCGCCAAGCGAACGATCGACTATTTGGCGACATCAAACGTTGAATTACTGGGTCACCCGCCGTATAGCCCCGACCTCGCGCCTTGTGATTTTTATTTATTTCCAAAAATTAAAGAAAAACTTAAAGGAAAGCGGTTTATGAATGCTGAAGAAGCGGTGGCTGCGTATCGCGATGCCATTGAAGAGACCCCTAAGGACGAGTGGGCAAAGTGCTTTTCCCAGTGGTTCCATCGCATGCAGCGGTGTATTGACGTCAATGGACAATATTTTGAAAAGATATAATAAAACTAATAACTGGCTAATGTAATCAGTTTTTGATTTTCTAAGAACTTTCAGTTTGACCCTCGTATCCACAGAATTTAAGGCATAAATAGATATTTTTTATATCTATAATTAAACAAACCTAATCAAGTCACGTGAGGGCCCGGGTCCGCTTTAGACAAACCTCATCAAGTAATGGCTTAAATTGTGTTTAAAAAATATAGAACTGATCAAAAATTAAAGAACACACCTCGTTACTATTTATTGAGTCGGTCGTGCATTTGTATCAATATTTGCTCTATGGAAACTTTCATGTCGTCGGGCGTCGGTTATCACTAGCGATGGGCGATTGTTCGAAAAAAAATAATCGAATGAATCGACAATCGACCATTCGAAATATCGAATATCGATTTAGTAATTCGGAAAAAAAATAATCGAATAATAATCGACAATCGATAATAATCTATACTCGGCCCTTCGATGCATTCGATTGAATTGCCGCGACAGGACAGGCAGAGAACGAATGATTAATCGACACGACGAATGACGATTCATTCGTTAGTACTTAGCTTGCCGCATAATCGAAGGGTAATCGAATGACTGCGGTTGCTTATCGAATACATTCGATTACAGAGATCATTCGAATAATTCGATTAATTTAGTAATAATCGCCCATCGCTAGTTATCACTGGAAAACTACTGTGAATCGGAACGAGATTGACCTTAGTTTTTACGATCTGATACCTACTGCTTCACGATAGAATATGCCGCTGCAAATTGTTTGACAACAATTTAAAGTAGGTAATCTTGTTTAACAATATTAGTTTTATTATCCTTGTCAAGTATCTCCAGACACTATAGGTAGGTAATCAATTTTATAGGGACGCCAGCGTCCTTATGATACAATGTAGAGATATTAATATGTTATGATGATTGTCTAGTTGTTAGTTCTATAAAAATCCTACTTCATAAAACTGCAGGAAGACTATTTCTCTACATTGATTTAAAAATTCTATTATAACAACAATATTCTTGTTGTAAAATGCATACTTGATTACAAACTTACCTACACAGTCTTGTATTATGCTAAAATCTGCAACATTTTTGTTAATTCTTATCTAACATTCGTCGACTATTTCCATTTACTGCGATTCAAAGAGCTCAATGGCTGTATGCCTTTAGCATAAGTTTAGCATGAACTAAGTAGAACTTGGTAGAACTTGACTCTTAACAGTTTTGTAAAAAATTGGAGGCTTATCAAAATGTTCACAAACGAGCAATAGAAACCAAGACCTTCCGCACTATACGAAGTCGAACCATCAAGACCTTAACCTCACATTTGGGAGTACAACGATAGCGAAGACAAGATGTCAGTGTGACGTAACTATAATAATAAACGACGTAGTTAAGTCTTATTCTTATCATTACATCACGCCACCCAAGCTGACAAGCTATCAGCAGCCAGTTACTGATAAATAAAGCATTTTATTACTATCGTAATGAAAGAAAATACAGAAGACTCCACGCGAAGGCCCAACTCTGTGTAGCAATTTTCATATTTTCGACTTTGTCTGCATTGTTATAATAACCAGAATCTAATGTACGAGTAAAACACTATTGTATTGTATTATAATATCTGTGGTTTAATCACTGAAGCATCGTCCGTCAGTTACAAGTTGTGGCGGAACAGTGAGCCCAAGGTGGTAAATCTTAAGTTCGCTCGCCAAAAAAAAAGGGAAGTTGTAGCATGCTGGTTTTAATTAAGTAAGGCAGTGTAACTTTCTAAAAAAACATTTTCCCAAGTCCTTTTGGATTCTTTGCTCGTTATGAAGATATGAACATACTGCTTTATCAGACTCTATTGTTTTATTAATTCATCAATGCTAGCGATGTGTAGGACATTGTATGTTATAAATAAACATTTATTGTTATTTGTAAACAAGCTCGGTTCACTCTGAACCTCTGGATATTCAATGTATCTTTTTATCATACTGTGTTAAATTAACTTTTTATGTAGGTACTTCCATTTTTTCTTCATTGCCAATTACATTTAATATTTTAGAAACATCAGGTTTTTTCTTCTATTTTACAACAATCTTGGTTTGGTTTGAATATTTTTAGAGTCAGAAAAGTCTTTAATAACAAACATTTACTTATGACCTACCTAGAGATGCAAAATTCAGCAAAATTAAGATAATGTCATTGAACTGATTTCAATGTCAGATAAAAACAATATGAGATTTGCATGAGAGATTTATTTTCTGTGTTGAGAACAGATGGATGATAAAATATTAGATCATTGAAAACAAGATTTTCAACTCATTTTTGTTTACGATGGGTTAGTGTAGAAAAATAAATTAGGATAGGTACATATACCTACATAATATTATGATAGTACTTTTTACCCGACTGCGGAAGGAGGGTTATGTTTTTCGAGAGTATGTACGTTAATATGTATGTATGTATGTATGTATAATTGTTTGGCACGCCCTACAGCCCAAACGGCTCAACTGTTTTTGACTTAAGAGGTGTCGTTAAATTTGTCAAAATTGTGAGAGGTCCCTATATATGTATAGGCTATATGTTTTTTTTTAATGGCGCCCGCAAATGGAAATAAAGGGAGGATTGATTTTTTCCTTAGCATAGCAATATGGGTATCAAATTAAAGCCAGTAAAGAGACCATTTCAAAAATATAATATTTTTTGCAGTCTGGTGTTTTGTCTTCAATAATAAAACTAAAAATAATAAAATAAAAAACGGTAATTTAAAAAACTAAAAACCCGACTGCGTCGCGCGTCCGCGCGTAAATTAAAAAACCCTAAAACAAGAGAGAGGTCATACCTGGATCCAGTTGGTACCCATATTAAAAATTGTAGCAGTCGGGACTCATTCTAGAAATGGAGGCTTAATGAGTTTAGAACACATACCTACCTCTCTATTACATTGCAGATTACTCCAATCTACTGACGAGACGACTGACTTTCTAACATGGGTATGACCTCTTTCTTGTTTTAGGGTTTTTTAATTTCCAATTACACAGAAACGCAGTCGGGTTTTTTAGTTTTTTAAATTACCCTTTTTTCGGTTTTACTTAAGTTTCTCTTGGTGTTTATTAAATCATTTAAGTCACAGAACTCTTCTATTGCTGAAACTATTATAGATAGGCATGTTATTAGGTGGTAACATAAAATAAATGTGTACCTAACTTAATAGTGACTGGAGTAAGTACTAATAAAAAAACTATTATCAACGGTCACATAGTGATAAATTAGCGTGGTAGCAACTGGTTCTCAATGTCCTCATTCAAACTGACACTCATTATTTTGTTTTGTAAATAACTCCAATAATCGTTCAGTAGCCTTATTGTTATCAAATTGCTGTTACCATGAAGCTTGCTTCCACTTGCTAATTACTTCATTGACAAGCTACCTACTTAAGTCCTGCCTGTTCAAACAGAAATTTGGATTTGAAGGGAAAATTGCCATTATAAAACCTAACCTCGTGAATGAAACCTTCCTATTCTAGGTTTCTCGCAGTCAGAAATTGGTGGTGTTATCATCAACCCAAGCACGGGATTTTGCGTTTTATTCCTTTGGTCTGTGGTAATACTTTGTTTGATCTGCCATCCGTCTTCGCCGGTGTCACGAACTTTGAGAGAGAAGTGGATCTCCGTGGGAGATTATAACAGAGCACATAAGTTGTGCACTATACTCCTTCGTGGTAGAGTGGCTTCAAAATTTTGTTTTGACGACCGTTTTGATGTAGTGGTTTGAGCCCCAGACTTCTAAACCAGGCGGTTGCGGGTTCGAAACCCGCAAGGGGCAATGTTTGTGTGATGAGCACGAGCATTTGTACCTAAGTCATGGATGTTTATAAATGTATATAAGTATGTCTATCCGTTTCCTAGTCGCCATAGCACAAGCTCACGCTTAGTTTGGGGCTAGGGAATTGGTGTTTTTGTTGAAACTATTTTTATATTTATTTATTTACCCCCTCACCCCTCAGTTAGGTGGTCGGACTATAGCACTATCCTGCCTTAAGGGGGTGCAGTGCGTAGCAAGTCGAGTAAGTGTAAAAGATCTGCAAACAGAATCGAACTTATTAATATTAGTAGTAAGATCCATTTGCTTTAAAGTTTTAGGCTTGACGATTTAATTAGAGCAATAGTTTTATTCTGCGCAATGCGCAAAACCATCAGACATTTGTGTTAAAAACTGAATAATGCTTGATATTTTCTTATTTATATTTTATTCATGTATATTAAAAAGATAAGGACCTGCGGAATATCAATACAATCATTTTCATGTACAAAATATTGTTTCATGCGTAAAAGTCTCCAAGTTTTCGAAAAAAAATGCTCTCAGATATCATTAGCTACAAGTCATGCTTATTATATCATAAAGAATTTGTTTCAAATTTCAACAAGACCAGGACCTTGTGCAATGAATAGGCTAACGTAAATAAGTTGTTTTAATGTATTTAACTCATTCAACTTATCGTACAAGTAATTTAGAAATACGTTAATTTTCTCAATTTCGTGCAGGACCGCCTTTAACAATTAGCCTCATGTACCTATCTCGAACTACCAGAATTCACAACAACTTTAACATAAACATGTACAATTTCCCATTCTAGGTAATTACTTATTACTATACCTATAGCTACTTCACGATCCTCCACTTGTTAGTCTGATAATCTAATAATACGAAGTCATTAAATTGTTTACCATCCCGGTGTTATTATGTTTTTGTTGTTGTTTCAATGTTACTATTATTATTTATAATTATTAATAGAAAACCAGCAAGATAACATGGTGACAAAACAACAATGTCTAGTCTGGTCCAAAGACTAGCAAAGCTAGCATGTAAAGGAAATACGTAGGTACACAAAAGTCAATAATAACTTGGGGCTTTTGCAAAATTGATTTTTGGATTTAGTTAGAATTTTACTCGGGAAAGTGGGACCGACTCCAAAATTACTTTTCGTCAATTTACTATATCTTTCTTTAAAGTTGCAAGTTATTATTGACTTTGAGTGTAGCTTTTTGAAGGCGGTCTTTTTGGTAAAAAAAAATTATTAAAATAGAGAATGGCCTCTCTATTATATATTCTCTATACTATTCGTGTGTTGTAAGGAATTGCCTAGGTCACAAACAGAACTATCGACCTACGTACGTACATACAGAACACGTCAAGGTAAACACTGTAGTATCTTATGTTGTTATAATAAGGTGATTTTGCAGCGAAAATGTGTAGTCTGATGTGCTGTACAAAAGTGCAATAAAGCAGGTTTTCCCGCAACATATCCGTTGCAAGAAAAGTACCTGAAACCTTTGAGTGCAGAAATATTTATAGAGGTACTAGTGGTTCCCCGCGACTTCGCCCGCAAGTGTTGGATTTTGGATATAAACTTTCTTCCCCTATTTCACCCCCTTAATGTTTTTATATCGTGACAAAATGTAGCCTATGTCCTTTCCAGGGTCTCGAACTGTCTCCATACCAAATTTCATCTCAATCGGTTAAGTGGTTTAAGCGTCAAGAGGTAACAGACAGACAGACAGACACACTGTCGCATTTATAATATTAGTATGGATTTAACGGCTACCGATTGTTGGTGCAAAACATTTTATTCGTTTATTTAGAATAGCATAGCAACAAAATCACACCACTTTCAAAGGTCGATGGACAACATTTATATCAATGGAGTATTTATTCTGTGTCATGGACAGGGCTGCCCATTATCAATTTATTAATGTCCTCCTAGCCGAATTTCGACTATAGAAGCCAATATCAACAGAGATTAGCCTACTGCACGGGAGATATTATAGTGCACAAGTGACTGCGCAATACACAGGTGCATTCTCTCTCTGTTCCTTTACTCTTATAATTCGGTGAGACGGCAGGCCGACATGGCCATAATTTATAAGCGAGACTAAAATGCGTTGCATTATGCATATAACTAGGTACTATAGACATCTAGAATAGACAGCCCTACCATCAGCTTTACGAAGAGATAGACCAGTTTTGCGGAGGTCACACTGACGCCCAATGTGACCCTGCTTATTGTAGGTACATAATTATTACTCGTAATATCAGTCTCCTATTCGATTCAAAATAATCAGATGATGTGCTGTTGCTGCTAATCTTCATCTTTATCAGACGTGGAACTGTTGAATAGACCTCCTAAATAGATTTCCAAGTGATCTGTCACAAGCGGCCTGCATCTCATCATTACACAAAAAAGCCGATCTTATTGCGAGGTAATCATTTGGGTGTTAATCCAGTTTTATTACTGTAAATGTTACATTTAATTGGTTGTTAAAATTGTTTTTGTTGTATTTGTGTTACAAATTAGTTAATCATAACAAGGTTTTTAATAAATACAACTAAAATAATAAAACACGTACCTACATGTTTGTTTTTTAGGTTAGAATTCTACGATCGGAATCGCGATGATACCGGGAAATTTGGTGTCGTAGATTCACAATCTAGTTATATGATGAATGTTCCTGATCCATAAGCTTATCATGATGTAAATAGTTCCAGTAAACTACCTAAAATTAATTGATTTTCTTCTTATAGATGTTTCCCACTTCTTTTTTCAAACTGGGTCTTTTGGAAATAAATGAACACCATTATTGTAACAACCTGGCACAGCACATTTACGGCATTATGCTTTCGTAGATTGAAAACACAAAAAAATACTCAAAAAAACACAACTTCTGTACTGGAATGACAGATAGCTTTGGCCGCATCAACAATGCGCCACCTACAGGGAGAATTTGGCAGTGTGGATCCCCATTGGATGACAAAACTAATGGCCGTTGTTGGTGCAGAAAACATTAGGTAACTTTAGAAAACTGTAGGTTTTTAGTTGGAGACTATTGGATCAAAAACCGGCCAAGTGCGAGTCGAAGGGTTCCGTACCATTAACTTAAAACATTAGACAGTATAGGCAAAAAAAAAATATTTTATTTATAATTTCAAAAGTATTCATCAAAGGATACCCAAAACAATTTTAAATGAGAGTTTTCGCGCCTGTTTCTTTACGTGAGTGATTTGAAGTTTATAGATCCAAGACTTTAGAAATTACAGGGGGGGGGGGAGGCACCGTGTAAACTACTTTGGCGGGCTATATCTCGCAAATAGTAAAGCTGATAAAAAAGTGTTGTATGGAAACTGTACCTTATTTTTCTAGTCCTTTTCAATGATACCCCACACAAGGGGGTGCACTCAAAAAATAATTCACCCCTCCTTTTACATGAATGGGGAGCTACCCTTAAAAAGGGGTAATTTTAATTTTTTGTATTTTTAAAAATGAGATCTATATGTGAAGTATCCCCGAACCAAGTTACATGCAAATCAGTCCATAAACGTAGAAGATATTCTGCTGTTGTGACAGACTAGGACGGACGGACTGAACGATCTTATCCCATTCAGACCGGCGGCCAAAGTACGCCGAATACAATCAAACAAACAGTTGTACCTAGCTAAAAATGGTCCTTAGATTTCAAATCTGAGGTCCAATTTCCATTTTCCGACCGCCATCTTGGAAAATTTTACGGCCAACAATTGTATTGTGACGGGCCAAGGGTTCGTATCCCACCATGCTATGAATGCCAAAGATTATTTTTATTTCTCCAAGAGAACAAATGGGTTTCATAGCCTTCTTATTGCCATATTTAATTTTGGTTTATTCACGGACCAAATTTTTCAAATAATTCTTCCATTTTTATGAAAGTAGTCGGCAAGACTATGCTTTGGGTTTAGCTCTGGAGCTGTTTCCGTCGGATCTGCTTATTATTGAATTTCGTTATTTTTCATTCGAGCTAGCTTAACGGTAAGTTGTTAACCAGGTCATCTCCAGAGTCATCTTTCGACTCTGGGTGCACAGAATTGGAATCTCCTGCCACCCCGATGGCCCTGGAATGGATTCTGCTCTCAAAACCTATCAATCTTCATTGCTATTCTCGTCTCAAGTCTCGTATGACATACTCGCTATCTCATCTTCCGATAAATAATGGATATTTATTGGAAAATGTTATAAAAAAGATTTAAGATAAAAAAATAAAGACAACAGTTGCGGCCCGAGTTGATACAATTGTTTCAGTAAAGTTCGGT
The DNA here is from genome assembly GCA_949316185.1 of Pyrausta nigrata. NCBI lineage: Eukaryota > Metazoa > Arthropoda > Insecta > Lepidoptera > Crambidae > Pyrausta > Pyrausta nigrata. The sequence continues at coordinate 4,681,164 of OX438955.1, read as the reverse complement.
AACGTCTGTCGACATCGTCAAATGCTATTTGAATGCAATTATTTACTAAAACCATAGATAATGTACTTAATATTATGATCTTACGTCATCAATAACGATTTATTAACAAAAACACAAAATAAATTGACTCGCAGTAGTAAAATGTGGCACCTTGAAATTACTCTCAACTTGACAGGTCCGTGACCTCTACTGCGACTGAACCCGCGCTAAATTTGTTTTAAATATGGTAGAACGATTCAAACGCAATCGTGCGATGCTGGGCCCGTCCACAAAACACAAATAGTTCGTAAGAAAAAAAAACACTTTGTGAACGGCGCAATTGTATTGACCAGTTCTGAAATGGAAAGGGTTCCTTGGCGGACTACGGAACCCTAAAAACGTAGTGTAGGTCTAGGATGGACCTTCTAAAGCCCAACAAAATTTTCTAAATAAAATATTACCTGATAATACCTGTTACTAACCAAACTTTATATCAATATAAAACAGCTGGTTTAGCCATAAAGCTATTGTTAGGCCTTCAATATCACGTTTTAGTACATTTCAACCCTGAATTATGAATAAATTTATTGGTGGTCCCTTGTAATAACACTTTTTATGACCATTTTATCAGTTTGCCTAAATATCAACACTATATTTAGACTGGCAACAACAACGTTTTTTTTTGCTTTTATCGCTAGCTCGTAAACAGATAGGATGTTTAATAAATTTTCCAAAGGCTCTATAAAACTTGACCAATATTGCCAACATAACATTCATAATGCAAGTTAGGGTTTTAGAACTTGGTAACAGTGCCTATACATCTAACCTATTATGTCAATTGTAAATTAAATTCAGTAGTATTATATTATCTGTGACCAAACTAAACATAACATTTTTTTCCCAAAATAAACAGAAAGTTAGTAGGTACCTACCTACACTAAACCTAGTATAATCTATACTAATATTATAAAGAGAAAAGATTTGTTTGCTTGTTTGTTTATTTGCATCGAATAGGCTCCGAAACTACTGGACCGAATCAAATGAAATTTGGCACAGAGATAGTTTGAGACACTGGAAAGGACATGGGCTACTTTTTGTCGCGATATAAAATCATCAGGGGGGTGAAATGGGGGATGAAAATTTGTATGGAAAATCCGACTTTTAGCGCGGGCGAAGTCGCGGGGACCTGCTAGTACACTAATGAAACAATTACAAAAACAAGTGACATTATAAAAACATTATGTACTCACTGTTATGTACTAGTGATAACAGTGAGTACATAATGTTATTTTAGGTAGGCCTATTAATAGCGAACATGAACTGAAACTTTCAAATTAACTATTATTATTTTCGTGGAATCAGGCCCGAGATTACTATTCTGTGAAATCGTAAATTAATATCCTGTTAGATTATTATTATACTTAGTAGGATTAGAGCTTATCAAACTACAATTTAATTATGACTAATTTTAGCTCAACATTCTATTGCAAAATGGGTAGGGCTTCGAGAGACTAAAGCAGCATAAATATACCTATTCTTATACTGAATTTTAACTACGAGTAAGTATACATATATGCTATCAAACGAAAGTCCCTTGCCATGTCTGTCTGTTCGTCTCACAGACCACTCTGTGGTTCGTGTATAAGCACCTACCTAATGTATGTGATGCACTCAAGCCAATATTTCGGCGATCACTCCCTCGATGTGTTTGTCTGTTTACTTCAATGAAACAAATTATAAAGCCGATTGTCCGTAACATAATAGGTATGTAGTCGCATGTCGAGATGGTCACAAAACCTCCTGAACGGATTTTCATGCGGTTTTAACAGAATTGTTGACAGTCGGACAACAAGTGATCCTATAAGAAACGGTTCCTTTTTACTTCCGAGCTACGGAACTCTAAAAAAACAAGCAGTCTGGGAGCTTTCACCAAAAACACTACCTAATTCGTATGAGATAAGTATAAGAACACAATGTAAGTAGGTACTAAAAAACAAAAAAAGTAAAGTCAGCCTATAAGATCCCACTGCTGAGAAAAGGCCTTACCTCAACTATGAGGAGGAACGAGTCATACTCCACCACGCGGGCTCAGTGCGGATTGGTGGAGGGGTGTATGTAAGGCAAGTGACAAACCTTACTGTCAGATGTTATCAAGCCGCCCTACGGCCTCTGACTAGGCTTAGCGACTAATACCAACAGATATTAGCCCGGACCAACTGCTTAGCGTGCCTTCCGAAGCACGGAGATGCTTGTCATGGTCGTCACTTTTAATGGTCGGAATGGTCACCCATCCAATCACGACCGCGCCGTGGGTTGCTTAACTTTTGGTATCACTACCGCCACTGCGCCACAAGCACTAAAAACGAAAAAAGTTTCAGGTATACATACTTAGTGGGATTGTTGTTCAGCCCTAAAAATATATCAGTAGATAATAATTACTCCACGGTACAAGCACCAATAGCGATAAACGTTTTCATAACAACTGCTATCTCTCAATCTGTCCTAGTTTAGGAAGGATATTTTTAGACATATGAGATACTTTTACTGTTTATAAATCACGTGATGCGATGTGGCTTACACTACCAAGTGGGTTCAATGCGTGCGGGGAGAAAGAACCGATCAATAAACTGAATTATAAAATCGATAAATCTACTGCTAGTATTTTTTGACTGCCTCGTTGGTCTAGTGGTCAGCACGCTGGGTACTATCCACGAGGTCCCGGGTTCGAATCCCGGGTCGGGCCGAGAGTGCTTTGGTTTTCTGTCTTGAAATTACTCAGACGCAGCTCCGGAGTCAGGAAGTTGGTGGTGTTAACACACCCGTGTCTCGGAAAGCACGTTAAGCCGTTGGTCCTGCGCCTGATCTCTTTACGGTCATGTCGGACTGCCGTCTCACCGAATTATGAGAGTTAAGGAACAGAGAGTGCACCTGTGTATTGCGCACACACTTATGCACTATAATATGTCCCGCGCAGTTGGTTGAGATATGCCGCCGTAGTCGAAATTCGGCTAGGAGGACATTATTATTTTTTACTTTTATACTCATTTAAATAAAAGGAGAACGAGATGGAAAATCTAACTTTCCAAGGAAGAAGAATCCCACCGGAGCCCGGCGCTAAGCAGCTTGCTATGTTCGGTCGGTGAGTGGGAGTGCCAGAACCTTCTGGCTTAGTCTAGTGTATTTTAATATCTGTGGTCTAATCAAGAAAAAAAACCTTTAAAATAAAAAATGTAGAGTTTGGAAGAGAAAACGCAAACCTGAAATTAGCGCGGACGCGAATATCTACGCCAAAATAAATTATAACGTCGAGAGCCCGAGAAATATCCAGAAATTTTATACGAGTACCTAGTTAATTAGGCAGATGTTTATGTATTTGATACACGAGTACTTACCAGGCATGATTAATTAAGACTTATTAACTCGTTGAATGAGTGTGAATTGTGATTCATAACATGTGCTTGAGTGTTTGGCTAAATGAATTAATTGTTGTTATTTTGTAGAACTTAACTAAAATGTTCAGTTAGACGATAGGTCGTAATGTAAAGGCGCGATAGCAGCGAAATCTTTACTACTAATCGTCCATGAGGTCGCGAGTTCCATCCCCGGCCTGTGCCACTGACTTTGTAGGTACAAAACCTTAAAGTCTTTTTCGAAGATATCGCTGCCTAACGGTGAAGGAAAACATCGTGAGGAATACCGGCACACTGTATTTGGATGTTGGCTAGTGCGTGAAATGGAGAAGGCCCTTTTCAAATTGCCCAGAGGGTCGTGTATGTTTCAGTCCACGCACTACATTTAGTCGTTCTCGAGGTATACGATCATATTATATAGAAGAAGAAAGAAAGAAAGAAAATACATTTATTAATGAATGCACATCACATAACACACGAAAACAAACAACGTAACGGGCACGGTTATAAAACAAGAAACACAACAAAATTACAATTTATGTGGGTAAGCCAGTCGGACTGTGCAGTTGTGCGTCTGTGATGTCCATATTAAAATGGGACTCAGCTTAAGTCGTGACCCGCTAGGGGCCCCGACGCTGGTTTTCAGTAGACCCTAGCCGAGTGAGGTCACGGACTGATACGCCAAACATTATTAAAAATAACAATATTATTATTAATATTATTAATAAATAGTAATAAACTAAATTATAGTCAAATATATATATAATGTGTATAAGTGTAAAACAATAAATACAGCACGGACAGATATTCGGATCACTAACTCACGCAAAACGTAATTATTGCTACGCTCATTCTTCGTAGTTCGTACCTACAAAACAAGATTCAAGAAGATATAGGGAATGTGAATCTTTTTACGTAGGTATTTAGGATATTACTTATGTATTAGATGGTATTAGCAACACATGTAAGTAGCGTGATTCTGAGGACAATCAAAACTCAAAAGCCAGAGGTGTCAAGACCTTTAGGTAGATATTTTAAGTAATGTGTCAATTTTTACTTTTCGCTTTATTTATTTAAAAACTTCCCCCCTCACTAAAAATGATTTTGCTATAACACTTGAATAAATATGAGACATCTAATTTCAAATGTTTGTCTCCGCTATCTTATGTCACCTAAATTCATTCCATAATTTTGTTTGTGGAGAGAAATAAACTTTTTATTTATCATTTTATTATTCCAAATTAGCTGTCTCATTTAAACTTTCATGGTCATTATCATTAGAATAGTTATTTGCATAACAAAATAAAAAGGTACATGGTAGCAATCCCGTAAATAACTATTCTAGCTGTCTCATATTTTATATACAAGTATTAGCTATTTGAAGCAGTGACAAATTCATTATTAGTAAGGGAGTTAGTAGTTAGTAAAGTTTTTGTCATTGTAAGTAGTTCTCTCTTTCTCTGCCTCCAGTGCGACACGTCCAAAGCTTATCATGAAGAATAAAATTTTCCATAAGCAAATAAGTCTGTAGGTTACCTACTGGTTTAAAAATAATTTATCAGTACAAATGTCAGTGGCTGCGCAACCTTTGACATTGTTTGCCTCCTGCAGCTCGCGGCAATTCCTACAATACTATCTCTTGTTTTTCCTCGTTGCCTACCTACTACTCGTGATAACAGGATTGTTTTGAACCGTCCCGCAAGGTTTTCAGCTTCGGGTTATCGTTCATCTGCCAATAATCTACACTTATATTATAAAGAGGAAAGATTTGTTTGGATGTTTGTATAGAGTCGGCTCCGAAACTACTGGACCGATTCAAAATTCAAAATTTGGTACAGAGATGTTTGAGACACTGGGAAGGACATAGGCTACTTTTTGTCGCGATATAAAATCATCAGAGGGGTTAAATGGTGGGCGAACTCGAGGGGTACTGCTAGTTAAATTATTAAATAAGTTATTGAAAGTCATAAGCTTAAATTGAATTTCATGCATAAAACCTCAAGATCTAGTAATAATATAATATTAGCCTGCAGTCTAGTGGTCAACATGTGGTTTCTGTCAAAGAGACCGGGTTAGAGTCCCAGATTGGGAAAGTACGCATCCCATTCCTTAGGCAGACATTTTTTGAAGAGATACTTATACCTACATAATCTTTTCCTAACGTATACTTATTATGTTTTTGTGATAACTACCAAAAAAAGAATTACAAAACAAGCAGGCAACTCATAGCTAGGATCAGAACTGTACATTTGTGAGGATAGAGACAAGAAAAATTATATGTTTTTCTTATTAGTTGCGTCATTATTACAATCAAGTGCTTTGTTGAATCAAAGCAACATGTAAGTAATTGTTATTGTAATAATAACGGCATTACTATACATTTATTTTGTTTTTGCAATACTGTTGTTGCTTCTGAGAGGAAAAAACAAACCGGTAATCCAGCCATTTACAATGCCAATTGTTTTTGAATCATGATACCTACCTAAATTGGTCGTCTTAACAGGCCTCAGCTCGGTGGATTTTTTTTAAATGGTTCTGTCTGCCTCTTCCTTTTGCCAATATGAAAACTTGTGTAAAGTTAAATACGGTTAGGTTTTAAGGTGCCTATTGTTCTTTCCATTACTGGAATTATTCCTATACTAGCGATGGGCGATTGTTCAATAAAAAATAATCGAATGAATCGACAATCGACCATTCGAACTATCGATTGTCGATTTAGTAATTCGAAAAAATAATAATCGACATTCGAATAATAATCTATAACAACTACTTACTACTGACGCTTAAGATTCGGCCCTTCAATGCATTCGATCGATGTACGCACAGGACAGGCAGCGAACGAATGATTAATCGACGCGACGAATGACGATTCATTCGTTAGTATACAGTAGTACAGCCTGCGCACCGCGCGCTCCGGTATTGTTCACCGCATAATCGAACGATAATCGAATGACTGCGGTTCCTTATCGAATACATTCGATTACAGAGATCATTCGAATAATTCGATTAATTTAGTAATAATCGCCCATCGCTATCCTATACAACTGATACCTGCCATTAGAAGCCAAGATCTTACCAGATTTTACGTACGCAAAACCAGCGTTCTAAACACTTGCAGAATTATTAGGAAATTTCTACAGACAACACCACACCAGACTCTTCTTGATCATTTTAATAGTAAGTAGGTATGGTTTCACTTGGTTCCGACCCGTGGATTCATAAAAATACCGATGTGTTTTAGCATCGAGATGTAGGTTATAATAATGCATTTATTTCAAACTTTTACCAGTGTTATTGCAAAAAAATTAGACCAGGTTTAAATGGGTCTAAATATTAGCTGACAACAGAGGAAATCAAAGGATTACATTCGTGACATAACCTAATAGAGAATCGTTTTTTTAATTGGCTAGCTAATAGCTTAGTCCTGTCTTAAACTCGGTACTAAGTTTTTGGAATAACGGGGTAAAAGTCCATACAAGTGTTAGTAATATAGGTAACTTATTCTAATAATTAGTAAGTAGGCAATTATTAATTATTTAAAATTAAATGTAAGTATTAAAAACTGGCATGGTATCGATAGTTAGGTATAGCGGAGTGCAGGGGTAGGTTTGTACGAGTAGCTGCAGCCAGCAGCGCAACAGTTTATCCTGTTCGATACCAACCAGCTACATATTTACGTTGTTCTATAAAGGTAATTAAATATTCAATCTACCTATTCAAGAAATTTAATTTTTAAGGCTGTGCTGAGCAGATTTCGCACATGGATATGGTTTTTGTGTATTTTTATAAATGAATTTTTTATCATACTTAACCAAAAATGTAAGTATTCCCAATCCCATTGCTTTTCATCTTTTTCTACTGACAAAGAGAGTGCTCCGAAATTAGGACACCGGCAAACATGTTAAACACAGGGAACGATTAAACATGCAAAAAGGGCAAAGTTAGACCAAACTTCAGGAGGGTTTTTTATCTCTCTAATTGCGTGTTTTAAGATCCAATATTATATTAAGGATGTCTTTCTGGTACCTAATATAGGTTTGAAACACTCACAATCGATTTCTTATCATAAATATGTAGGTAATTTGTACCCGACTGCGGAAGGAGGGTTATGTTTTTCGAGAGTATGTATGTATGTATCATTGTATCATTGTTTGGCACGCCCTACAGCCCAAACGGCTGGACAGTTTTTGACATATGAGGTGTCGATAAATTTGTCAAAATTGTGAGAGTGACATAGGCTATATAAATTTTAAAAATGGCACCCGCAAATGGAAATAAAGGGCGGAGGGGGGATTGATTTTTTCCTTAACATATAGTCTGTGCCATTTAAACTTGCACAAAAGGTCACTGACACCCCTGTACCACTGCACGCCGATACGGGATCGCGGCGAACCAAAACACAAGGCGTAGCGATAAAAGTCTGTGTAAACAAACGTTTATTGGTACGAGACGACCTTGACCCGAAAAATTGACATGTATTACAAACATTTTGCTACTGCATTACAAAACCAACAATATGCTGATGGACAGCCGACATTTTATGTAACTGGACATAAATAATTAAATAAAAATAGTTGCATCATTCATTATTAATTTAAAAAAATGTATTTTTCTATATCCAGCGTTATTATCGCGAAAGCAGTTGGTAGGTATTATTCAAAAATTCAATTTTTTAGCAGATATCTTTAACCGATTGAGCTGAAATTTTGCATACACGTTTAGTTTGGATGACAATGTATGGTAAGATGTGTGACGTCATTCTTAATTCAACATGGCGGAGCATCCAAGATGGCGGGCTCGTTATTTTCAATGCATTTCTACAATATAGGTATGAATATGAAATGAAAGGGCTTGCTAAGAGTAACTCGATATATAAGGTGACGTGATTCCAAATCCAATATGGTGAACTTCTAAAGATGGCGGACTAAGTTTTTTTTTGCTTTTGTACAATGTGGGTATCAATTGAAAAGGCTTGCTGAGAATAACTCAATAAATAGGGTGACGTCATTCCAAATCCAATATGGCGGACTCCTAAAGATGGCGGACTAAGTTTTTTTATCTTTACTGCAATGTGGGAAGCAAACGAAAGGACTTGCAGAGAATTAGCATGCGAGTTTAACTCCGTTGCTCTGATCCGTTTAAAATTTTTGTGTATTGGATTTTCTTTGCGTGAAAAAAAAGGCGTGTTAAAACCTATGCGGTGAAAACCGCAAATGCCTTACGCGGCGCATTCCTCCTATTCTTCAACACCCAAGACAAGGTGTTGTACCCAGTCGGGTTATAAGTTATGTCACAAATACTTATTGCAGCTCATTTTTAAAGCAGATATCTTAAAACTATGAGCTGAAATTTTGTATACAGGTTTAGCTTGGATGACAATGCATAGTTAGCTGTGTAAGTCGTCAAAGACGTCTTTGATGAGCTAACGTCCATTTTAAAAAACTTACTATCTCGCCGAGATACCATTATGCGAAAAAGTATTTCAGCGGAGCAAAGACTCGCTTTTCGCAATTTCTTCTATTAGGCTCATTTTGTGCACTTCCTAGCTCCTGGACTAACTGCATTCCACGGTCAAATGACAGACACGGCTAGCTGTCAACATCAGCCGGTGGCAGCCGCCAATGCGTCGACAGCACGTCGACGGCATGTCGACAACTAGCCGCCGACTTCTAACGTCGGCTGCAGTTACATACGTCGACATCAAACTGCTGTTCGTGTGTAAAAACTCTAACAATTACTTTATACTTAAAAACATCGTTCAAACTTGTGTTCAATTGGAATTACCTACGATGATAGCAAAACATATTGTAAAGGTAAATTATACAAACTAACCTGCTTGCGGTTCGAGGATTCTTTTACGCCTCTTTTTATTCTTCACAGGTTCCATCTTCACTTATAATAAGTAAAGAATGGAGAAAACAGCAACAAAATAAAACAAACACAAACGTAACAAAAAACAATAACAGAAACTTATCAAAAAATAACGACTGATAATAACACGTGAACACTTCCGAAATTCGTAAATTTAAAAAATCTTATTATGCCGCACTGGGTGAGCCATTACAAAATAGCGTACAAGTATAGCACCCCTGACCTTTCAAACCACTAACGGTGAAGTGCAATAAGTCATAATTTATCATTTTCGGAGTCAAAATTATATAATGATAAATATCTATGAATGGTCAACTACTGTTCATTCTTTATGGAAAAAATGTAATTTCTATTTATTGTGTTTATATTTTTGGTAAAAGTAATGTCAATTAACCGAGTTTTTTAATTAAAACCAAGTAACTGCTTAAAGACTTTCAATACGTAAATTAAAAGAAAATTGATTTTAATAACTAAATCTGTGTTTTATTTACAAAATTGCGAAACTATTACTTAAATTGTGATGTTTTAGAGTTGTCTCGTTCTCGGACGAGCCGTGGTATTATGAAATCAGCGATAGGTCGGGATTATCGCTATTTTATACGATGAGCGAGTAAAGTGTGTAAAGTTTGGGCATCATTTTGGCACAGGTGGGGTCAATAACCTTTTGTGCAAGTTTAAATGGCACGGAATATAGCAATATGAGTATCAAATGAAAGTAATTTTTGCATTCTGGTGTTTTGTTTTGAATAATAAAATAAAAAAACTGTAATTTAAAAAACTAAAAAACCCGACGTTTCTGTGTAATTGGAAATTAAAAAACCCTAAAACAAGAAAGAGGTCATACCCAGGTTAAATTGGTGCCCATATTAAAAATTGTATAGCAGTCGGGACCTATTCTAGAAATGGAGGCTTAGTGAATTTAGAGCACATACCTACCTCTATATTACAATGCAGATTAAGTACTCCAATCTACTGACGAGACGGCTGACTTTCTAACATGGGTCCCGACTGCTACTTTTTTATTCATTGGGCTCCTTCCTGACTGAGCTTCACATATATTTTTAAACATCTATCATATTTCGCAACAATTTGTAGCCGTTTCGTTTATTTTGTAGACGTCGGAATCCCCACACTACCTACAAACTGTTAACTTTTTGAAAATTGCAACTGGGCATTAATTTAGCATGTACTTATTTCCTTCATAAATGTTATTTTCCAGTAAATTACAGCCTACCTACCCTGTTAGGAAGTAGGAAAAACATAATATTGTCCAGCGCATTCGTGAATAGAATACCTATCTACTTAGTGGAAGTAGATACTTTCCGCATCGACGTGAAGAAAAATATGGACTCCGTGTCGCCTACATTAAAACTGAAGCACCAAAGTAAGCCAGACATCGTCGTAAATACACGATCTTCTCACGCACGTACACACCAAGTATTTTCAAGTCTAGCCATCTTGCTCGTTTGCGTTGTCATTCTGGCGTGAGTGACTGACAGGGACTGCTACAGTCGAAACTACGGTTATGTCAACCGGAGTGCGGCCTCTGGACACCTTGCTCTGCCCCAAGCTTTCTGATTTTTATGTACTTATCATACTCGGTACTCCAAAGTCCCAAGTTAAGAATAAGGTACTTTTATTACCTCTTTTATCCGTATTCTGTGCATGTTATGTAGGTAATAATCATAATAGCATTTACACAGACTATAACCTGTTTGCGGTTGCTTCTTATCAGGAACCCCACTCAACTCGAATCAAGCATTCCTTTTTTCAAAGCAAATGTAAGTTTTTTTCGTCATACTCAATGTTAGTGATCGAAGGTATGCTAATAAGCACTATACATGTTCTTCTTTTTTTTCTTCATCTTTCTTACTGTAAAATATTAATTTTACAGTAAGAAACTTTGGAATCGAATCTAGGACCTCCGGTTCACAGCACAACTAGACAGACCTTTGACCTTTAATTAATTATTATCTTGGGTTTGGGCTAGGCTGCATCACAGATTATATTATAATAGTTAGCTGCATTTAACGACCGAAAGATTTGTGTTGCGTGTCATGATGAAAATATGTACCTATTCCATTGTATGAAGTTGTAAAGAAAAAAAAGCATTTTAAATATAACTTAACGTAAAAGATGATTTGCGAATAAATAAATAAGTGCTATCTTACTAAGTACTATTTAGTAAATAGGTCACTACTGTAGGCTGATATAATCATAAACAACGACACATGTATGAAGGTCCCCCCCCCCACACTCTAGTCATCATAGCCGGAGTTAGCAACGCTCACTAATATTGTGATTCATAGTTTTGAATTAGCTCATTTGTGAAACGGCAGCTTACTCACACTTGATTTACGAGTGTTTATGAAGCGGCTGAAAAACGTTCGTTTTCTATGCGCGGACGCACTCAGGCGATTAATTTTAAGTTAAGTTATGAGTTATGATATGACGGTTGGAAGATCCTTAAAAATCACTGAAGATTGTAAAATGTGATAGGTAGTTCGCAGTAAGTTCTCGTTGTAGTAGGCACAGTACATCATCCTTAAAAATCTTTGTTCGTTCTTTTTACACCCGGTATACCTACATATAATGTCCTCCTGGCCGAATTTCGACTACGGCGGCCTATCTCAACAGAGATCAACCAACTGCGCGGGACATATTTAGTGCACAAGTGTGTGCGCAATACACAGGTGCACTCTCTGTTCCTCAATTCAGTGAGACGGAAGTCCGACATGACCGTAGAGAGATCAGACGCACGACCAACGGCTTAACTTGCTTTCCGAGGCACGGGGGTGTTAACACCACGAACTTCCAGACTCCGGAGCTGTGTCCAAGTAATTTCAAGACAGAAAAACCCAAACACTCTCGGCCTGACCCGGGATTCGAACCCGGGACCTCGTGGATAGTACCCAGGGAGCTGACCACTAGACCAACGAGGCAGTCCTACATGCAATACTGTATCATTGAGTCTGTATCTCCCCTGCAAGGACCTCCGAAATAATCAATCCTGCGCTGTCCTCTTACTTTTATCAGACCCTAGGAGAGGCAAAGTCTGCCTGCCTACCATGAAACGAACGCCATTCTTCGAGCGAGCTGTATCGGTGACCTTGATTCTCCTTCGAATTTCTTCATTTAGAATAATTTCAAATAATTCACCAGGTAGAAATTCGTTTAAGTTCCTGCCTACCTAAAACTCATACCTACTTATATTAAGACAATAATATTACTGTTCTGTAGGCAGTCTGTAGGTCTGTAATAAGTACAGTACTATAGGACCTTACATACTGATGTAAGGTCCTATCATGGGTCCTATTGGTTCTATAAACAAATCTGTCTATCCATACTAATATTATAAATGCGAAAGTGTGTCTGTCTGTCTGTCTGTTACCTCTTGACGCTTAAACCACTGAACTGATTGAGATAAAATTTGGTATGGAGACAGTTCAAAACCCTGGAAAGGACATAGGCTACATTTTGTCGCGATATAAAAACATTAAGGGGGTGAAATGGGGGATGAAAAATCATATGGAAAATCTAACTCTTGCGGGCGAAGTCGCGGGGAACCACAAGTTGTGTATACTTAAACTGTTCAACCATTTCAAGCTGATGTCTTTCTGGCATATAATCAATCAAATGTTAAGTTCCAAATCAACAATTTAAAAATATTCGGCGGCAACCTAAATTGTTCAATATTTATAATCTTATATTGCCCTGGTAACTCCCCAGCGCCACGTATAAAAGATATTCTTAATTTAAATATTTTATTCTTTTTTTTAACAACCAATTACAATTATTCGGATCGGCACAATATTCGGTGGCTAATCAACATCAACCTGAAATACTTTCAAACTTATGCTTTCCTGGTAGATAGTAGTTGATCGTAGTCAATTAAATACCAGGGAGACATAAGAAGTAAGAACATAGAAAAAATTCGGCCGTCATAATATGTAGATTTTGTCGAGCGGTAAAATGGGAATAGTTGTATGAAAAGTCGCGCGGCGCGGTGTTTTGGGAATCGACGTAGGTATGGGGAACAATTCAGAAATATAAATACTAGGAGGCTAGGAGCAGGTAACAGCTAATGAAGTAAGTATCGGCTATCACCAACTCGACGTGTAGGTACACCGAAGTAGGTATGGGTTGATCGGAATCAGAGGGCTTGCTTGTGTAAGATGGATTCTGGTGCCCAGAAACAGCCTCCTGTTTTTTGCTGTTACTATGTGTATGCACCGACCTTCTCCTATTTTTTTAAATGCTGCTAAAGAAGAGCATCCATATTTTACAAGCCCTCTGAATGTACCTACACGTCGGGAGACAGCAATTTTAAATCCTACTTAGTGCCATTTTGTTTATCGGTAGATTTGTTATAGAAAGATGGGGGCAGGCATCCCAAACGGAAATCACGGAAACAATCTGCTGCTTAACTAAAAAGTCATAGAAGTCCTAAAAGTCATATGTATACATATAGGCCCACTACACAGGGGGCACTAATAGGTACACGTCCCAACATATATTTTTTGAGCCCTACCACTACACAACAGGACAGGGTAGGGCAGGACCTCTTTTGCTTGATACACTAACTGGAACAAACCACTACTAAAGGCGGGCGGGAATATTGTCTACATGAGAGCTGTATCTATGTTAGCTATATAGTCCGACGAGTTCGTTTGCGACCCTCATGGAGCGAAAGACATGCGGAGGACTAGGCATGCTAGATGTCAGCGGGGACGGGTGGTGTCGCGGGGAGAGCGATTTCCTATGACAGTAGGCGCGATCTATTGGCGCTATCTCTTCCCCGCATGTCTGGCAGGGTGCAGAGTAGCGACAGCTACACGTACGGTATGCTTCAGGTGTCAGAAATAAAACGCACTAAATTTAATAAAACTCCATATAATAGTAGTAACAAGGCGCACGGGGTCCGCAGGCCGGGCAGCCGCGCGGACGCCGCGCTGTATCAACGGCGCACGGTGGGAACTGACGACTTCGCGCGCTGGATCTTCTTCAGCAGGATCTGAAAACGATGAGGATCTTGTTAGGTTAGCTACTAAATACCTAAGTACTTGATTAACTGCCTCATTGGTCTAGTGGTCAGCACGCTGGGTACTATCCACGAGGTCCCGGATTCGAATCCCGGGTCGGACCGAAAGCGTTGGGTATCTCTGTCTTGAAATAACTCGGACACAGCTCAGGACTCAGGAAGTTGGTGGTGTTAACACCCGTGCCTCGGAAAGCAGGTTAAGCCGTTGGTTCTACGCCTGATCTCTCTACGGTCATGTCGGACAGCCGTCTCACCGAATTATGAGAATGAAGGAACAGAGAGTGCACATGTGTATTGCGCACACACTTGTGCTCTATTATATCTCCCGCGCAGTCGGCTCATCTCTGTTGGGATTAACCACTGTAGTCGGAATTCGGCTGCGGAGGAGTATATTATTAAGTATTTGGTTACCAACAGCAACAACCATACAGATATTTTTTTTCAGTTGGCCAATAAATTCTATCAGCTGGAGAAAGATCAAACATATGGTGTTTCTCGACGGGATCGAATCAGAAATGAGGAGATACGTAGGAGAACTAAGGCGACGGACATAGCCAATTAGCAAGCTTAATTGGCAGTGGGCAGGGCGCGAATAACTGATGGCCGTTGAGGCAGAAAGGTTCTTGATTGGAGACAATTGATCAAAAGCGTGGCGTAGGGCTTCCACCGGCAAGATGGACGACCTAATAAAGGTCGTAGGAATGCACTGGATGCAGGCCGCTTGTAACAGGTCATTTTGAAAATATATGGGGAGAGGCATGTTCAGCAGTGGACGTCCAGCGGCTGATAATGATGATAAAGTGCAAAAGTCTTATGGCATTCATTTTACATTAAGCTTACAGTCCATTCACCAGCAGATATACAGATTCCCAAGCTGTTGACCTTCACCACAAAACCGTGCACAACTACGATTTCATGACATCAGTTTGTTGAATACAAATTCAGTGGGTAAGTAGGTGGTGCCTAGTGCAAGCCAAAGGCAAAGTGGTAAATCTTAATCACCTTTGACGCTACACTTTTGAAGTGGATGTGAATTCTTAGCCATTAGTCTCTCAAAGCGACCTTGGGGTCGAGAGGCTCGCACACCAGATTTCAAGGTGTCGCCATCTCTGAGGTCTATCCCCGATGTCGGGTCAATATACATAGAAAACCATATTTGCTAATTTGCTATAATGCCTCCGGTTTGGGTATTGTTACTTCCGTTGTTTCTATTTCCATAACAAAAATGTGTTTTACCTTTTTTTAATGCAGACATTTGTCCATAAGCACTCTCTCACCTGATGATACGACGATGCGGCCAAAGACAGATCATGTCTTACTAGTAACAGCCTAATCACAGCTACTGACTTAGGAATGAGTGCAATGTATAGGATGCGTTTATATTTATTTATTAATTCACTCACAATGTTGTCGCGGTCGATCTGCCGCTGCTGATTTTTCCTGGTCACAGCCGCCGACGGCACCGGTTTCCTCGCCGCCTGCTCCCGAGGGGGGATGGAAGACTTCCTGGTGTTCCTCGCGCTCAGGATCTTGGTCAGCAGTATGTGGTTGTGCCTCTCGATCTCCCGGAGCCGCTCGTTCGTGAAAGACATATTGACTCTGCGTGTTGGAGGCACTGAGATTGACCTAGTTGACAGAAGACATTTAAGAACTGGGCGTGAGATAAAAACTAATATTAGGGCCATTTACACCAACCGTCCCCATAACTAACTCTTCTGATTAAAAGCTATTTTTTGTTTTTTTGATAGTAAGTGTAGACAACACATCTCCAAATACAAATAAGAAAGACTGACATTGTTTGACTGTCTGGTTAGCGTGTTATCCGGTTGTAAGGACCGAGTTATCTGGTTGAAAGGACCAAAAACGTTAAAATAAGAAAGTTATTATTTAATTTTGAGGACTAAATAGGATAGGATTAAATAGGTTTTTAATAGACCTACCCATAATCAGCCGTAGATCGGCCCGAAACGGAGCCTGGAGGTTTATGTGACATAGAAGACTGGCTTTTCGTTAATTTCATGGAAGACGGCGCTATCTGGCACTTGGTAACGTCGCTCGCCGATTTCGGCTGCGTTTTGATCGATTCCTCGTTCTCGCTTTTATCCTCCTCAAATTCATCGGAGTAGCCATCCTCTTCCTCACAGGATTTGGTCTTCTCGTCTTCCGAGTCCGAGTCGTACACGCACGTCTCGACGCAGATGTTGGGCGGCCGCTTCACGGCGTCCACGATGCAGCCCATCTCCGAGAGCTCCTTGGACAGCTCATTGACCTCGTTATTGTTTTCCTCTTGGCACTGTTTCGGTTTCGGTCGGTTAGTATCGCCGGAGGAGTAGTCCGCGTCGATGTAACTGGCCTCTACATGGCTGTCTCTGCGTGACATGGTGCGGAAGCGTGCAAATACTGTGACAACCGCTAAAAAAATTAAAAAAAAAGTTTATATTTGCATTTGAAAAAATGACTACCAGAGGCGGGAATCGAATTTTTTCAAGTGCAAAAATATATTTAGATTGCATAGTGAATGCTTATCACTTAAAAACAATAATTAAAAAAAAGTTTACTGCGCTGGTTATTGCGGTGTGTGCTTGATATAAAAAGTCGCTCTAATAGGGTAATTTAATCTATCTAATGTATAGATTATCTGAAGATCTCATAATTTGAGGAAACGACGGTCCATCTTTCTGCTTAAAAAAATACGGATACCTTTGCACAATCAGTAAGTCGTGAAATATAACTGCTTATATAAGAAGTGTTGTTTCTATGATAGTTTACAAAGTGATAATGTTGATGTTGTACGGAGGTACTGTTAAATCTAACTACATAACGTAGAGTACAATTATACATTAGCAAATATAGTTTCTGAGCTACAGGTGACACAATGGTTATGTACAATGCTTTTACCTCTATATCACCAGCACCTAATCACCACTCAAACCAGCAGATATGTTACGAATAATATTATATAATGAATAACCGAAGACTGAAAAATAATAGAAATTGATTAAATGTAAAATACCAGTAGAAACGTTTCAAATATTACCACAAACAGTGACTTAATTTGTCAAACTTGAAAATTTACTTTTTATTTTTCATTTATGACTTCTGGCAGTAATCACACGCGACCAGTATTAACCCACATTAAAACTTCAATTTAAGAATCACAGAATATTTGCATCAAAATGTGTATAAAATTAAATTGTGGAAATTGAAGAATTAGTAAAAATCAATAAATATACGTCGTGATACGCAAACAAATAACGCGCCTTGTCGTTGCTAAGTTTGCGTTCCGTTTCCATGTTACGTTTTCCATTGTACGCAACACTTGTTTCTTATTTATAATAAATAGTGGGATGGGAAAAATATACTAATAAAAAACACACCCTTTAAAATAAATAAGAAAAAATTCTAAAAATTATTACATTATTGACGAGGTTTAAAAATCTTCCTACACTTACACCATCAAAATGACAGGGGTCGATTTTGTTTTGACATTTCGTAAGTCATTCATTTTCGATTATCAACCAGTTCATTCACAAAGAGGAAAACTTCAGGTTTTCGTCTCGCGATAATGATTTTTTTGATAAAGTTACTTGTATTATTTAGCTAGACATAACAAATTACCAGTGAAGATGGTTACTATAATAAAAAACCAGTTGCTGAAGCATTTATCGAGGTAAGTTCGTAACGCCCTCCTAATTTACGTATTGATGTCTTCGCATAATTTTACCTAATTGGATTACGGATTATTTAAGATACCGCTGCTATTTACTCACTACATTTATTATTAGATCATGTTTTACTTTAGATTTGACGCAATTTATGGCCTTTGTGCTTCAATGTAGTAGTCTGTGGCTTGGTTTTAATTTTAGGAAAACCTCTAGAAAACCTCACTTTTATCCAAATGTAATAAAGCAAATGTGTAGGAATAACTGACAAATTATTGTAATATCTTCCATTTGCATTTTTATTGTAACCTTTTATAAATAAGTCTAAAACATTGAGACTATAATACTAAATTTCTTATTAGAATGCCTGCTTGCTTACAACTGAAGATGTGATAAAATATTATTTACATCATGCATCAAATAATAAAATTGTTACCAGGTTCACGAAGAATCTAAATCCGGAGCAAATCTCTCTGTCAGCTCTGCGTGGCTCTGGTGAGCTACAAGATCTGTCTCTTGATGAGGAACTGCTTACGGACTTGCTGGAGCTGCCAGGATGGGTGCGACTCACATCCGCCCGTTGCAACCGGGTTACATTCAGGATACAGTGGACCAAACTGAAAACTGTTCCTATTGTACTGGTTAGTATTGTTCTGTGGTTATCCTGTATAAATATTTGCTTTTTATCATTTACTAGGAGTCTTGGGATTAATAACTATGACTTCAACCCTTCAGAGATCTAGTTTTCAGACGCAATAGAAAATCAATTGTTATGCAACTGCGCGGTCTTATGGTTCTCAAGGGGTTAATACCAAAAGTCTGCATGACCTAAATTGCAAAATTTAAGACATATAAATTTATATGAAATATGTTTTCAATTTATGGCTTGATGAAGGCTGATTCTTAAAAGCCTGATGTATCAGCCAAAACACTGAATCAGTTGAAAGTGGTTGACATTGATAGTAATGAAAACAAAAAACTAAAATGAACAGTAATGTAATTTTATATGATCTGATTCTACTGTAATACTTACTGAGCAATTATGAATTGTTAATATCTGATTTAGGATCATAAATTAGAGAAAGAGATGTGCTTATGCTCACGCAATTAATCAAATATTTTAATTATCAATGAGAAAAGCTGTAAAATGAACTGAAACAGTCTTATCATGTTATAAATGACCTGTCTGTTCATTTTATGCATGTTTGTAGTTGTTGATAAATTGATTCAATGCAAGATGTTTTAATTTTGCATTCATATGAGTACCTAACATATAACTTAGATTAAATCCATCTGCAGTGATACGCCTATTTGAAATGCTAATTAGTACATTACCTGTTAAGATTCTCAATTTATTGGCAGTATTTTACCTTTTTGTCATAAATAATTATGGTTTTCTAAGTATTCAATCTGCTGTGGCTGGAAGCTAGGTATTCAATATTCCTCAGTTTTTCCTTATATTTTTGGTCTTGTTTGTTTTTATTGTTATCTGTAATATGTGACTTGTGACTACATTATATTGAATCTGACAATAAGTTGCGCAAAAAAATAGACTCACAGACTCACAGCTGTTATGTTAATGTTAAAAAAAAACATTTTTTATTATTTTTAAGCCCTTTGTTCACCGGCAGCATGTCAGGTTACCCATGTTAACTACGAAAACAGCTTCTATTACGTAAAGAATAGAGGTTGTCTTAAAGTTAAGCGTAGTCCGAGGTGCGACCATATGGACTTTTAAAGTACGGTGCGCACTGGCTAGCTCATCAGACAATTTTTATTGCAAAATAGCCCCATTTACAACAGCATAAGATACCGCAGTGTTTACCTTCTTCTTACTCACATACTTACTTTTTATAATAAACCATACATTCAAAAAATATTTAGATAAGGCAGCTGTTTTCAAGGTCTGTTTTATTGTTCATTGAAATTCCTGTGAGAAGTATTTTTTTTATCAAGTTTACTCAGACTAACATACTTGACTCAGTAGATTGTCCAGTTATTTGCCATTGTAACAAGTCATTCGGAGCTAGGAATTGCCATAAAGATTCTAACAATGTTATCATGGCTAAGTTGTATAGTTTGATACCTAAATTCTAACGGCTGCTTAGAACGCTAGTCTTGTCCGAGTCACGGGCGTACCGCCACAGTATAAACAAATACAGTATTACCTGTCACTGTGTTAGGCTCTATTGCACCAGTTTAATTGTATCATACCTACGTAACCAAACCCAAGTAGTGTTTTTTGAATGGAGTCGACAAATTTATGACAATTGCTGTATCAAAATGTGAAACGCAACCCCGGTTTATAAGAATATAACAGGTAGTGCGTAGGTAACACGATCCTTAATGATTTTTCGTGACCCGGCTCAGCTTTGCACGGGTGAAATTTTTAAACTCAGTTCAGAGTTTCAGAGATTACTTTCTGTAAACAAACTTATAAACCCTACCTTTATTATTATATTAGTACAGTTGACACGCATAAGCATAAAAAAAGTAAACTATATTTTTTGGGACCTATCTAAAATATGTGTACAGAGTAGACCTACTGACTCCACCTACATTACTCTTGCGCTGCGTTCGCCTTGCATGTCTGACCTTGATCCTACCGAGTACCATCCTATTTGTTCAGCTAATAAATTGGTGTTAGCCTTCGAAATTGTTTTTAGCACCCAATCAATAACATTAGAATACAGCTGCGTGTGTAGACTGTATGTCAGTGAATTAAAGACAATTTTTAAGTAAACCTTTGCTCTTAGAGTCACTCTACTGTGACTATGTGTGAATAATTTTATGGTTTCACATTAGCAATGAAAACATGCACAGACAAATGTGGAGTATTTTCAAATAGCGTAGATAACGTAAACGTGGTACATCTTTGCTATGAAAAGATAATAATAACTATGCGCTAGTTAGATAATTGTTAAGCTAAAAAACGACCTTGTCTTGTATTTTGTATTCGACGAGGCAAGCTGTTTTTTGCTGCAACATCTAACTTTGTCCATAGTCCTACTCCTAAGCTTTCTAATTCTTATAATGTAGCCTTTACATTATGCTTTGCTAAATCGTCGACTCCTAAACTTAAGAGGGATCAGACCTGACCTGAGATCATTTTGACACAGCTGGTAAATATAGATTGACTATTTATTTGACATGATTCTCATACTAAATATATTAAATGATACTATAACCGCTGTTCAAAAATTTAACGTGTGGTTATGAATGCAAACGCACAGTTAGGTGACATAGTGCAACAATGGGCAGTCATGACGGCACACATATCTAAATGAAAAATTTAAATTTCTGTTTGAATTTATTAATTTTTGAGTGTGACGTCACGGCAAGGAGTAGGAGATCTCAAAAAATGTGATCATCTGTGACAAGAACAAAGTCAAATAAATAACTAACAAATAGTTGTGTACTAATAGGAGTATATGTTTAGTGTATAGTGTAGTGTTATATAATTGGATGGCCATTGTCTTTTAATCAGCTACATAATTTAATTGGTATTCGACTTTGCCCACAGAATCTGGACGAAGTGCATATAGCGCTCGAGGTATGCCAAGAGCCTCGAACAATGAACCCCACGGCAGCTGGGTCCATGCCTGCGCCCGGCAAGTACAGCTACATACATAAGGTAAATCTCTATGGTATTGTCTCTCGAAATCAATTTAGAAAGTCATTAAGGAACACTGAAGAGTAAATATGTGGCAAGTCACGAAAGATTCAGGTGCACCGTGCCGTGGAATAACGCACATGACCCCTATTAGGATAAAATCACAATGTCACCCTCTCTCTCTCTCACAAACACACACACACACATACACATCACTCCCCTCGACTACGAGGTACAGAGCATGAGCGAAGTGTAAGTGTATATGGCGCTTACGTTCGCTATTTTAAAACTGCATGGTCGAGTGATCTGATGGTCGTAGGGGCAAAAAAGCCTTAGTCTTGAGACAATTTGGTATTAAAGGCCAGTAGCTTTGCGTCCATCGGCAAGATGAACAGACGATTTTTATCAAGGTTGCAGGATCAGACTGGATGCCGGCCGTTTGTTACAGGTAACTTTGGAAATCTGTAGCCGATCTGTAACTGTGTAACTTTTAAGCCGATCGTCCACCGCCAACTAAACTAAGTACCTAAGTTCAGCTTAGCTCGCTTAGTTGAGCCAGTTTTTCATCGAAGCTCGCATAGTTTGCGGTGAACGCACATAGATGAAAAACTGGCTCAACTGTGTGGGCTACGCTAAACTAACTTAGTTTAGTTGGCGGTGGACGATCGGCTTTAGCCTTGGGGCATATATTACTTTATTTTATACTTTAACTTTATCTAATCGCAAAATTTAAATTTTTCCAGGTCATAGATGGAATCTCAGTGGCTGTGAATCAAGTGCAAATAGACTTCAATTGTGATGCTTTCACCAGTAGTGTTCAGGTAAAGATCATCATCATCATGGGGTGCCATCTTTGAATTGAAGTTTGGAGGTCAGCATGTAGAAACCGATGCGGTCTTGAACCGCTCTTTTTAGCTCGTTATAATAACGTAGATTGGTCCAGTCTTTGATGTCATCTATCCATTTTCTTCTGGGTCGGCCTAGTGATCTCTTGCTAGAAATCTTGCCTTCGAGGATCAGCCTTAAAAACTCATATTGGGGACCTCTTTGCATATGTCCAAAGAAGGCAACTTTCCTTTTTTTTTAAAGGTAAAGATGACCTTTACCAAAGCGTAGCCTCTAAAGCTCATAACTTTTATTTTCCAATACTGGCACGTTTAAAGAAAATCAAAGCTTCAGTACAGACGGCTGCACGTCAGAAAACCTTTGAGGCGGCCTCTAGACCCTGTGTAATAGAAGCTGTTTTTGTACTTCAAATATGTAAACTGACGCGCTGCCGACTACTATATAGGATGCTAAAAAATGTTTCAGATCTCAAGAGTGACTGTGGAGTCCCGGACGCCCGAAGGTCGGAAGGGAGACCTAAGACTGACCAGAATCAAATCGCCTGATACTGGACAACTTCTTATATTTAAGGTATGAACTGATTCAGATGTTGGGTCTGACCAACCTAAATATTGGGCCCAATTCCAATGCGCCGTGTCAAAGATTAAATCTGGGCCCAATCTCTCCCTTTCTCTGTCAAACAAACTTGATCGCTGATCTCTCTACGCTCATTTCGGACAGCCGTCTCACCGAATTATGAGAGTGAAGGAACAGAGAGTGAACCTGTGTATTGCGCATACACTTGTGCACTATAATATCTCTCGCGCAGTCGGATAATCTCTGTTGAGATTGGCCGCTGTTGTCGAAATCTGACATTATTATTACCTACTCCGATTACTGCTGATAAAAAAGCAAATTATTATTTTCACAGGAGCTAGAATGGCAAAGCGCGCGCATAGAAGCAAAAGCACATGGCGTGGCCGCCGCCAGTCTACCGCCCCTGCGCCTTTTACTAGGCAACACGCACTGCCGCATCGTCATCAAAAAACGACTCTCGGGTAAGATGCAATCGTATTTTTTATACTTTTAAAAAAGGTATATCCACACATACTTAACATTTAGATGGATTTGGGTACGGACTACGGTTGTAATGTTTGTTATGTATCTCGGATTTAAAATTAATGTCGCATTTGTAATTGCATCATTTCTAAAAAACCCTATTAATAAACACTATTTGGTTTAATTCCATTTAAAATGTCATCCAGTTGCTTCTTATGAATAATATTCTAATGAAGAGTAAAAAATTGTGCATTTATTTCCAATGTTTAGCTGTCATCAAGATTTATATGAAGAATTCTTGTGAAGGCAAAAGGTTAATGTTCATCTCGATTGTTGTGCGTGACGTTCCTACGGTCGCCTGAGGTGCGGGGGGCGGATCGTGTTAGATATCAGCGGTGGTGATGCTAGAAAGGCGCTGGCGCCTGCTCACCCCTCGCATGTCTTTGGACTGTAGTAGACTGGTTTTTGTTTCTTCCACAGACTGCGCGGTAATCGGGTCCCGGCTAGCCATCCGTCCCGAGCCACTGGCGTGGGCGTTGACAGACGGGCAACTACGCGCCGCTCTCGCCTGCGCCGGCGCTCTGGCGGAACCCGTACGGAGGGCCACAGCTGCCGCCACCAGGGCCAAGGCCCTAAGGAAGGTAGGTGGAGCGGTGGCCACTTCGCTGGTTATAGCAGGAGACTACTGAGTGACGGGGTACAAACTTAAGTCACTCGCCTGTGCCGGCGCTTTGGCAGAGCTCGTACGGAGGGCCACAGCTGCCGCCACCAGGGCCAAGGCCCTAAGGAAGGTAGGTGGAGCGGTGGCCACTTCGCTGGTTATAGCAGGAGACTACTGAGTGACGGGGTACAAACTTAAGTCACTCGCCTGTGCCGGCGCTTTGGCAGAGCTCGTACGGAGGGCCACAGCTGCCGCCACCAGGGCCAAGGCCCTAAGGAAGGTAGGTGGTGGAATATGCGATAGAGATGCCAATCTCGAAAAAACATAGCGGATATTTCAAAATCATCAATAATGTTATAAATATTCGTAATGTTCATTCCTCTAAAATACAGAAAATCCAAAATTTATAATATCCGCCATATTGTTTTTTTTTGTCGATAAATTTCGTATGTGACATATCGAAAGCGTGGGAATTGGATTCCTGGTCCACACAACGTTTTTCTCTGAATCCTTTGCCCAATGATTTCCGTCGAATGGAAATCAGAAATAGCAGTGCGGTGGTACCACGACACTGACGTGAAACAGTACAGAAAATATGAATTTATATAATGACCCCACCAAACATTTTACCGGGCTGTGCGTTGATATATAAGTCACTAACTCAGGTTTTCTTTTATATGATGATGATGCAATCCTGTTGTCCCTTATCAGGGACATAGGGCTCGAAGAAGGGATTCCCACTGCTCTCTATCTTGCGCGGTAGCTTCCAGGTCCTTCCAGCCGAGACCAGTTGATGCAGCCTCTCTCTCAACAGAGCGCCTCCAGGTGTTTCGTGGCCAGTAGAATCCCAGAATGCGTCGCAAGCATTTATATATAGGTAATTAATTAATAATTAAAAAGAAAAATCTTTTGATCTTACAGATCGAAGAGCCCCGAGAGCAGATCCAAAGCAGAGCTACAGGCGGCGATCGCGACATACTAGCGCGAATGTTCGCCAAGCACGATGTGAGAGAGACCTCGTACCACTTACTAGCGCCTCGCATCGATCTGCATCTGTGCGACGACCCCGGCTGTGAGTACTTTAACTACGTACGACCACCGTAGCCGAGTGGCTAGCTCACCAGTTTTCAAAGTATCGCCATCTCTTAGGTCCCGGGTTCGATCCCCGGTCGGGTCAATATCTATCTATCTATAATGTAAAAGCTACGTTCTCGTCGGTGCAGTCTTCTACATTCCTTTCTATTCAGTGCCATTTCCTTGACAATATATTTATTTATCTTTATTAGGGAAACAAACAGCTGTTAATCTTACATCTAGTTTACAGATAATGTTTAGTGCTGAAGCCTAACAAGTTTCCACAAGTTCATATTCTCCATATTGAACTTGACAATATGGAAATTCATATTTTCTATATTGTCTTGGGTTTGGGACTTTGGGTATTGTGGTACCACCGTTGTTTCAGACTTCTATAACACAAGTACTTCAGCTACTTATTTTAGGATCTGAGCAATGTATGTGATGTTGTCCAATATTTATTTTTATCTTATAAGAGTGGCAAATAGACAAGTTTATTTTACTTTTACATCTAGGATGAGATAAGCCATAACTTAATTTTTAGTTGTAATAAAATGGCCAGGAGCGTATCGGGCCACGCCCTAATTTAGGATTCTGTTGTTGGCTGCCTCTTATACAATAAAAAAATGTTTTACACGCTACGACTTTTAGTTCGATATATCGATACTTTGTTCATCGACAACATCGCGACAACAGAAATGAACAGACAAGGACAGCGACACCACCAAGTGTGTAAAGATGGACCATTTGCGACTGCATCAATGCTGCATTGCGACAGCATCGCTGCTAAAAGTCGCAGTGTGTAAAGGACCTTAGTTTTCTATGGCGCTATAACAAAATTTTAGCTACTCCAGAAGTCGACTATTGCTCAATAACTAGTAAAGACTTCACTGGCTTGGTAGTTTCCCTTTTAAATTGATAAGATGTACTCTCACAATTATTTGCTGTATACCTAAAGAATTTTTCAATAAATTTTATTTTGTAAAATCATTAAAACACAATTTTACGAATTACTTCGTGTAAATTTGTGTTTTAATGAGTTCGACTATTCGCGTAAACGTAAGAAACAAATAAATTCTCAAAATGCGTGACTAACGCAAACTCTGTCAATTCTAGTGGGCCGTTCAGAAAAACCGTCGCTAGCGAATGGTGGGGCCTTACAAGTTACGTTGGTGAGCATGCAAGCCGACCTATTCCCGTACCACAAAGCCGCAGATGATAGAAGACATTGGAGAGGGTACAGGTGAGAAATTTTCATGATTATTACACAAATCATGTGCTACTTTACCTTTTTATTCCCACAATATTTTTTCATCCCCACTCTATATAGTACTTTTTTAGGGTTCCGTACCCAAATGGTAAAAACGGGATATACTAAGCCTCCGCTGTCTGTCTGTCACCAGGCTGTATCTCTTGAACCGTAATAGCTAGACATTTGAAATTCACAGATAATTTATTTATGTTGCCGCTATAACAACAAATACTAAAAACAGAATAAATATAATATTTGAGGGGGGCTCCCATACAACAAACGTAATTTTTTTTGGTGGTTTTTAGTTAACAGACAAACAGACAGCTAAGGTGAAACTATAAGATTAAGTAATTCTAGAATTATAAAAATTATGTTATAAGTTGAAAAATTAAATAATAAATAATAAAAATAATAATTACAATGTTTGAATTTGATTATAGAGAAGCGGCCACACCTCATAGTCAATGGTTGTCGCAAGCGCTATCGTCGTTTTGTACCACTCTGCTCGAGGCGTTGGATCCTAGACCGCTCACCCCTAGTAATAAGGTATGTATTTGTGTAAATACCACGTCTGGCTCACTTCGTAGTTCAAGTATGAAGCTGTGGCGGACCTTCACTCCTTAAACGGCAGCCGAGAATTGTGTCGCGTGACGTAGGCCGTAGAGAAAATATTAATATTTATATCTGACGCGTCTGACAGCCCAAAGTTTCAAACCCCTTTCTGTTGTGTTATATAGTAGATTGTTATACAAGGGCCGAAAGTGAACATTCCACTCGTGAAAGCCCCAATAGCTCGAGAGTGGAATGGGTGCTTTTAACCGAGTTAAATATACTATTTTTCATTTCGACTGTGAGTAAAGAAATAGTGTATCGATAGATCAAAAGCAAAAGTATCGATAAAATATCCATAGTATCGATAGTCGAGGCATAAGCAATAGTATCGATAAAATATCGATAGTATCTATAGACTATCGAATATCGACAGTCTAGGCAAAAGCAACAGTATCGATAGATTATCGATAGTTGAAGCAAAATCAATAGTATCTATAGACTATCGATAGTTGAGGTAAAAGCAATAGTATCGATAGAATATCGATAGTCTACCGATAGTAATGATAGTATCGATAGCTCCGTTAGTATAAATATTATCGACACATAGCAATACTATCGATAGTATCAAAGTTCAATATTAAAATCACTATCGATAGCTGATACAGCTCTGACTATTGCAATAACTATCGATACTCTCGATAGTGGCCTTTTATTCAATAGTAGGAGTATAAAGTAGAAGGGAAAAACTATTTCCCACCCGGCTATTTACACATGAAAATTCAACTTTCCGAACAGGTGAGATGAAAAATAGATTAGCGGATTCCAAGGGGCTTCGGCCTTGGTCTCCTATTAAAAATGTTATACACTATGTCCGACTTTAGCGTCAATATTCCGATCGTCGTCTCAACTAAACGCACAGTGTCCGCAGTCTGTACAGTGAGCAAGATTTTGGTGCAACAGTTTATTTTAACTACGATTCAGACCAGTCAAACGTCAAGCGATGTACATTGTTATTTTTCTTCGCAGACAAGTCAAAGTGAAAAGAGTGAAGAGCCGCTGTCAAACGGCATCAACCACAGGCCTGCCGCGCCCGCGCCACACACCACCCCCTCCGCTCCGTCCACCGCCACCACAGCCTCACAAGGTATTATGCATCATCATCTTCATGGTCACCATGTTTTGTGATATGTTGATAACTGACGTGTTTGCATACACATAGTTTTCTCTCGTTCGTTCAGTCATTTATTCAATTCGGTTTGTAAAGTAAAGATTTATTTAAGAGATTTTATGCCCATAATTACTATTCAGTTACTTAAAGCATCTAAAATTGAAAAATGAGGCTTATTTTTACGAAAATGCGGAGTATAATTTATACTTCTTATGCCATCTAAACGCACCGGAAACTCACATATGACATTACTATTAGCATGTGAGAGTGTTTCCAATCGAGAAAAAGGTTTGCTTCCAAAAACAATCCAATAAATGTCAATGTGTGGGAAAGGAAGTCGTCATGCTTATGACGTCACAAGTTTTAATTTTCAATTATTAATTACAAAATACAAAGTCTACTACTGAATAACAAGTCAAAATACTCAAATTACTTCCGTTATTTAGTCTTTACTTCAATATAAAAATATAAATCATATACCTTAAAAATGTACTTTACATAAGTACCGAATTATTGGCTGGCAAAAATGGAGAAAGTAGTACTTTAATAATAAATTCTCCATTAATATTTTAGAAATATCTACTTTGTTTGCGATCTGCAATATTTAATATCTTATTCATAAAAAAAGAAAAGATTCACATATTTAATTAGATTATTTCTAGAAATGACTTTGAAACTTTATATAATCTTTTTTTTTTTCATCATGATAAAATCGCGAGTTTTAGTAATAAAAGGTTTTTTTCAGCATCGCCAACAAGGACCAGAATACTGCAACAACTTGGCAAGCTAATGACCACGTGCCTCGTACTTAGGATAGACGACTTCACTGTTTATAAGGTTAGCTGTGTAAATAAAAACTGTTCAAATTAACGAAAATGATTTAAATTTTATGTAGCCAATAATTTTTAAATAATAACTAAATGCTGGGAAATATTTAGGAATTATAATCCAAAGATAATTGAGGAATTAAACAATTTAGACAAGAAAACGGGAAATAAATAAAATATGGCATAAAAATAGCTTAAACTATGGTTTCCTATGATAGCGGTGCCGTCATACAACGGTGAATGCAACACTAGAACTTTGTCTATGTAAACAAAATGGTGCTGTTTCCTAGAAGCGGTATTTGACTCCGTAATGTCAAAAATTTTGGACGCCTATGATGGCCGTCTTGACGGCGTTGGATGGTTTATGAACGTTTTTCTCGATAGCGACCGAACAAAATGAGTTCCAACTCAGTTGTAGTTGGAACTCATTTTCTGTGTTTATACGACCGTGGAACTTTCCACATGTCGTTACCGTAAATACGGCCGCTATCCTAGGAAACCAAAGGTTTAGCTAGTAATACACTTCTCTTACTCGCTCTAATGGATCATCGTCGAGTGGGACTCGAACCCACGACCCTTCATTATTAGGTTCCATAGTGCTCTCTGAGGTTTTGGGGCTCTATCACACTTCTCTCACCCGCCCCATTGGCTAATCGTTCCATCTCTTTCATCAGGTATCAACCGGGTCCAAGTCCCGGGAAGCGCCTAGACCGCTAGTCAGTGCTGAAAAGGCGACGCTACCAGGCGACGCTGGCCTTCTACACGCAGAGCTGACGTTCTTCTACTACCCTGGTGACGTCTACTTCCCTGGTAAGATTATTATAGAGTACTAGCAGTTCCCAGCGACTTCGCCCGCGACAAAAGTCGGATTTTCTATACAAACTTTTATCCCCCATTTCACCCCCTCACGAATTTATATCGCGACAAAAAGCCTATGTCCTTTCCAGGGTCTAAAACTATCTCTGTACCAAATTTTATTTGAATCAGTCCAGTAGTTTCGGAGCCTATTTAATACAAACTGTACGGGAGCTCAGTTAAAACATATTTTAATTAATAATAGTAGATTATTCACCAAGGGGGTAAGTGATGTCTTACGTCACGGGCGTCATCTTGAATCTCGAGCGTAACGAAGGGTTCGAGAGTGAACTCCCGAGCGCAGCGAGGGAGTTTAGTGTTTACAGTGTTATAAGTAGAATCCTGAGTGGAGCGACGGATTTAAGCTCGCCCAAGACGAAGACATCTTTATCCCCGAGGAGAATACTCTGCTTTTCACACTTCCTACGAAGCAATAAAAAAATGTAATTACAAAAAACTTTTTTATCTATAAGTATCTCTGTGCCAAATTTCATTTGATTCGGTCCAGTAGTTTCGGAGCCTATTCAATGCAAATAAACAAACAAATCTTTCCTCTTTATAATATTAGTAATAGACATAGACAAAAGTATCGAATAATATAAATGACAGATTAACTCTAACGCAAATTAAGGATATCCTTACGACAGCTTCAGGTCAACTAACTATATTTAATAGGTGTAAAAGACAAGAAAAAAAAATAGTTTGCATCTTTTGCTTTGTAATTAATTAGTAGTAATAAGAAAGTAGGACTGCTAGGTGGACCGATGACCTGAGGAAGGTGGCCGGTGGTAGCTGGATGCGAGAAGCGGAGGACCGTGAAAGTTGGCGCTGCAATAGGCTGATATGATGATGATGAATAAACAAGTTCCAGAAGCAAGCAGCATCGGTTCCTTTACAAATGATGCGTAATGAGTATGAATCATTTATAACTTACAGACAATTCTTTGACTTTTCTGGCAGTAAATTATTATTAATAACAATACCAGCAGCTTTACATCTAAAGGACTCCGGTGTCAGAAACTTCGTCACACGACAGTTTTACGAAAACATTGTTTGTAATTTCTTAAAATACATAGGTTTTTTTTTCTTTATTAATTTTTTTTTTGGAAGCGCGCGCTTTTTTTTTCATTCCATTCGTGGTAAAATTCTTGGCTGCCAGGTTCAAATTTCAAATATGTTCTCTTTGGTGCGGGACGGGCTAGTGTGATCACGCCTACGAATTCTCATTCGAAATTCAAATCACTTTGCCTCCCTAATGAAATTTCATACAACATTACCTCCCTAGGGATGCAATGACTCACTTTGAGTCAGGTTTACTTGATGTATAATTGAACATTGCCGAGTAGGTAGTGTGAAAATCACATTTATTCACAAGAAATATGACGCCGCGTACAGATCGAATCGTGCGAGTGAGAGGGAAGATACATGTCAAACATTTGGTGTGAATGCGCGCGCACAGTAGCAAAGGATTGCGTTCGGAAATGCCTAACAAATGAAACAAACAAACAATCAAATATTTACTTTTTATAATAATAATTTGTAATAATAATAATTTATAATAAATGTACTACGCATACCTACAGTTTCCAGGAAGACTCTATTTCACTCAAGTTGAGATTCGTCAGTGACTGCTGATAATTCTCATACAGACAGATGTTAGTTTTGAAGTTTTGAAAGTTTTGAAAATGAATTTTCAATTGAACTGTGAGTTGCTGTATTTCGGTATCATCAGCAGGCCCTGCTGCCATTACGCCATAAGCCGTGACACTATTTGTACCTTTCGGCCCGCGACTTTCTCTCACAAGATTGCCCATTTTGACTGAATAAAACAGCAACCAGTTTTTGCGCTCTGTTCGTACATTTTATAACGTAATAATAATGTCCCCCTATAGCTCTTTTTTGACTACCGCGGCCAACCTCATAGAAATTAGCCAACTGCGCGGGAGATATTATAGTGCACAAGTCTGTTCCTTCACTCTTATAGTTCGGTGATACAGCACTCCCAACAGAACCGGAGAGATGAGGCGCAAGACCAACGGCTTAACCTGCTTTTCGTGGCACGGATGGTTATCACCACTAACTTCCTGACTCCGAGCTGTTTTTAAGTTATTTCAAGACAGAAAAACCCAAAAACAGTTTTGGTCCGACCCGCGATTCAAACCCGGAACCTCGTGGATAGCGTGCTGACCTCTAGAGGTCTAGACCAACGAGGCAGTCATTTTATAACAAGACCTAAATTCTGCTTGCATTCCGTGTCTTTGCGGCCGATAATTGCGTTCATGGTTACAAATCGAGGGAGTTTTGAAGCAACGCGAACACTCGACAAAAGCAATAGACCTACCGCCTAATGTGAAATTCATCGCGATTACGATTCCAATTCCAAACAATGTCATATGAATTTATGTTTTCTCTTTATATGCTGGCCTAATGCCGAGCGGATGCTTTTTCAGTGTATCACATTGAATGCCCAAGGCATGTTACTTTTAACTTTTTTTCGTTCTTTCTTTGTTTAACTATCTAAAACTATCGTAATTTGAAAACGATTGAGTTAGGCGCTAAACCTGTTGGTGGCATCTGAGCCAAAAGGTCAAACTGAGGCACTGAAATTGCAACCAATAATGTTTTTCTCAGTGCCAGCCCCAAAACTCTACGTTCAACTGAGTCCAGTCCGCGTATCGGTGGACGTGAGCAGCATGATCTGGCTCGGCGCCTTCCTGCCGCACGTGGCGCAGGCGCTGCAGCCGGACCAGCAGGACGCACCTTCTTATATGGACATCAGGACCGAGGCCATCATGCCCAAGGCAAGTGGTTAACGCTCATAGTAATGGGGATCCACACGCAAAGCTTGATGCAGATGGCGTAGCATAGATACGGCTATGTCAAACATTTTGCTATTGTTTATGTCGGGCTTTTGCGTATCTAATTTACAGTTTTTCGTGACTATCTAATGTTATTTCATCATAATGTATTCGTCAATGAAGTTATCTGTACTAAAAGACGAACTTCGGAAACGAAGATCAAAAGTATCTGGTAAAAGAACCGATCTTATTGCGAGGTAAACATTTGGGTGTTAATCCAGTTTTATTACTGTAAATGTTACATTTAATTGGTTGTTGAAATTGTTTTTGTTGTATTTGTGTTACAAATTAACTACATAACAAGTTTTTTAATAAATATAACTAAAATAATAAAACACGTACATGTTTGTTTTTTAGGTTAGAATTTTACGATCGGTACCGCGATGATACCGGGAATTTTGGTGTCGTAGCTTCACAATCTAGTTATACGATGAATGTTCCCGATCCAGAAGCTTATCATGATGTAAATAGTTCTAGTACACTACCTAAAATTAATAAATTTTCTTATAGCTGTTTCCCACTTCTTTTTTAAAACTGAGTCTTTTGGAAATAAATGAACACCTTTATTGTAACAACCTGGCACAGCACATAACGGCATTATGCTTTCGTAGATTGAAAATACTCAAAAAACACAACTTCTGTACTGGAATGACATAGCTTTGGCCGCATCAAAAATGCGCCACCTACCGGGAGAATTTGGCAGTGTGGATCCCCATTGTGGTCTAGCAAATTTTCAGCTACGGTAACCAATCCCAGCAGAGATCATTCAGGTATGTAGGAGATATTATTGTGTGCAGCAATACCTTGATGCATTATCTGTTCTTTCTAAACGTCCTTTCCTTTATAGCAGACTTAGGCTCCAGGTAAGCAGGAGATTGGAGACCTCATAGTGTGTGTGCAATATACTGGTGCACTCTTTGTTGCTTCATTCTTATTGTTCGGTGAGGCAGCAATCGGACATGACATGAGACAAATCGGGCGCAAGACCAACGGCTTAGCCTTCTTTCCAAGGCACGGGATGATACTACCTCTAACTTCCTGATTCATGCATGCTAAGTATACTAGATGTCAGTGGGGATGGGTAGTGTTGCGGAGATTTCCTATCCCAGTCGCGTGTAATCGGCGCTTCCTCGCCCTCCTCACGCCTGGCGAGTCGAAGGAGACGAGCGCACAAAAATATCGAGACTATATTTTGACGTCAGTGCTCGTAACACTACGTTCGGCAGTGGGTGTGGGGTGCCAGGGGGGTGTAATATATCAACTAAGAAATCTGGCATCATATCGCTTTTCGCTTCACTACCAAATCTGCGTCTCCTTAAAGTAAGAACGTAACCAAAGCGTATCAGCCGGCCCTAAGTTACAGTTTCAGCCGCACGTGGCGCAGGCGCTACAACCGGACCAGCAGGACGTGCCTTCTTATATGGACATTAGGACCGAAGCCATCATGCCCAAAGTTAACGCCCAAAAAAACAATCTGAAAAGTTCCTCTGGGGAGACGTGTGGGAGTGTCAACTAAAACCTAAAATATGCAATAATAAATTTGACTGCATTGATTTTACCAATAATTTATGTTACGTGGTCCCGCGCTCTGTGCACAAGAGGGAGGTGCGGGTGCCTCGGTTGTTCTACGTGCCACTGAGAAGCACGCACGCCGGCGCGCGCGCATTTTCTTCACCGGCTTGCTGATGTATTCAATAAAACTTTCCCTGAAGTAGACATATTTTCAGGCACAGAATCTAATTTCAAAAAACTAGCCACTGACATTTTGGCAACTTTACCAGTTTAAGTTAGGAACTGGCTATATTTTGAAACATAATGCTTAAAATTGTGTTATCTTATTTTCATTTATAACCATTAGTTTCAAAGGCAAAATTTATCATTAAATAGATATCGTATGTAGTGAGTAAATGAGTACTCATAAACTAACCCGGGGATAATGGTGTGGGCTTCACAATAAGCAAAACTGTATCACTAACACATTTAAAGTTTAAGATATATTGTGATTGCTGTTTGTTATCCCAAATAAATAAATATATAAATAAAAAGCCAGATTTCCCGTGAAAACTGTTATCTCTGTATTTTTTTCTGTTTTTATACTTATTCTGCTATTCGGGGAGGCGGCAAATGTAACAAATTAAAGTTTCTTAAAATCGGTCCCGATTATCTCAGTTAAAAATGGTGTTTACCGACTTTGTTTTATGTACACACGTTTGGCCACTTAACTTTATCTCGAGATCGCATCTATTCCCTTCGTAATAGAAGCTGTTTTCGTATTTCAAATGGGTAACCGGACGTGCTGCCGACTGTACACAAGGTTACATTGCCAAGAGTTGCCAAATTTTCAGTAGCGATTTAGGAACAGTAACATAATTGATCTATGCAAAAAAACAAATTCACAAGTTCATATAAGAAACCCAAAATTCGCACACGGGCAGGATTTGAACCCACGACCTTTGGCTAATTTTTGGTTTCTTATTCGATTGACTGAAAAGTAACCCTCTTTAGTTTCATAATACAATATACAACAATATTGTAGTATTCAGTAACATGTATCCTTCCACAGATAGTGCTGGAAGCGGGTTCAGAACACATATCGCAGCAGCGCGACCGGCCCAAAGAGCTACATATTTGTACAGCGCGCGCCACGCTCACGAATGTACGCGAATCGCCGAGAGCTAGTGAGTATCAGCTAGGGTTACCACGCCCGGGACTTCCGGGACTGTTCTGGAATATTGTGCTTAGTGTCTTCGGATCAATATCAGATTTTATTATTCCGGATTTCGAACATACGTTTGTCACAAAAATTTGAGTTTTACTAGAAATAACCACTACGTCACGTACTTAGAGCATACTCCACGATATGTGGGCTCTGTGGCGTCGAAACTCCGCTGCCTCCAACCTCCACCTGAAAACCATAACTCCAATTCTCTAGTGACTAGAGGATTTAGGACAATTCGACTAGAGTCTATTCGAATTGTTCTAACCTAGTGTCAGCACAGATAACTTATAGTAACTATTACGTATTGAGGATCCGTTAGCTACTCTTGCAAAGTGACAATGCTTAAACTAGCTTGCAACTAGGTACTCAGAAACCATTTTTTTTAACTTGACTGACTAGTTATTCGAATGTCTATCTGTAAGATTCTCGCCACTAGGCGGGGGCTAAAAGGTAGGACTCGAACATTCTTGACTTACCCCCCTGTCTATACCCCGCAGGCGAATACTCAATAAGTCTACCTAACTGTCAAAAAGTGATACTTAGTTCCCCGTTTGTAAATGCATTTGTTGTGTTAGGAGATTTTAATTTACACAACATCACTTGGGAAAACCAAAGCTCTCCAAATGTTCTTTTACCAACTGACCCTCGAGATCGCAAAGTAGATCTACTGATGGAGACTATGGGATTGTGCAATCTAACCCAGTTTAATCCCATCCCGAACAGAAATGATCGTTTTCTGGACTTGGTGCATTCTAATATACTCCCTCCTTCTATACTTGTCACTGAGACTGTGCCGATGTGTTATGTGGATTCTCACCACCTTGCGTATTCTGTTAATATTTCTAATGTTAATTCAAACAAGCCAATAAAACCGTATCACAAAAAACGATATAACTTCAATAGATGCAATTATAAAACCATTAAATCTGAACTCAGCGATGTTGATAGGGATAACCTGCTCTCGTCCTCTAATATTGATGACAATGTTGATGCTTTTTATAATAAATTAAATACGAGGGTCAAACTGAAAGTTCTTAGAACTGGCCACTTATAAACAATATAATAAAAAAAATATTCTAAAATTTGAAAATAGAACTCTTTGCCAATATTACTGAGTATATATTTCATTCATTTGTCATTTGTTTTACGACTTGGCGGCAAATTGAAAATTGTCTGTGTCACGTCAAAATGAATTTAACACGAGAAAATTTTCGTGCAATGATTTTTTATGACTTTCGATGTCATTTAAGTCAACAAGAAAGTTATGATAGACGATTGGCCTTTCACGATGAAGCCCCATCTCGTGCGACTGTTTACAACTGGTTTAATGAGTTTAAACGTGGTCGCACTAATCTCACTGATGATGTACGTGAGGGACGGCCTTCTACGGCGACGACTGAAAATAACATCTGTGTTGTGCGGCGTATGATAGAGACTGACAAAAGAGTGACCTATCAGCAGATTCGGACAAGCTTAGGCATCGGTATGAGTCAAGTGCACAAAATCCTCCACGAACATTTAGCGGTCAGGAAGCTTTGCGCCCGGTGGATACCTCATAATTTGACTAAGGCTCAAAAACTCCATCGTGTGGATTGGTGCCGTAAAATGATTGAAAGATTTAACGGAGGTGACTCAAATGCTGTGTTCGACATACTAACAGGTGACGAAAGCTGGATTTACTGTTATGATCCTGAAACCAAAAGACAATCTGCTCAGTGGGTGTTTCCTTTCGAGGAGTTGCCAACTAAAGTGAAGAGCGATCGAAGTGCGGGATAAAAAATGGTGGCCTCGTTCTTTGGAAGGATAGGTCATTTCGCAACAATTGTGTTAGAGGATCAAAAAACAGTTTCTGCAGAATGGTACACTACCAATTGTTTGCCACTTGTCTTGGAAAAAGTTCGAGAGAAACGACCTCGCAGTAGGATCCTCCTTCACCACGACAACGGCCTCGTCGCACACCGCCAAGCGAACGATCGACTATTTGGCGACATCAAACGTTGAATTACTGGGTCACCCGCCGTATAGCCCCGACCTCGCGCCTTGTGATTTTTATTTATTTCCAAATATTAAAGAAAAACTTAAAGGAAAGCGGTTTATGAATGCTGAAGAAGCGGTGGCTGCGTATCGCGATGCCATTGAAGAGACCCCTAAGGACGAGTGGGCAAAGTGCTTTTCCCAGTGGTTCCATCGCATGCAGCGGTGTATTGACGTCAATGGACAATATTTTGAAAAGATATAATAAAACTAATAACTGGCTAATGT
Source organism: Pyrausta nigrata (assembly GCA_949316185.1). Lineage (NCBI taxonomy): Eukaryota > Metazoa > Arthropoda > Insecta > Lepidoptera > Crambidae > Pyrausta > Pyrausta nigrata. The sequence goes on along the minus strand of OX438955.1, from coordinate 4,643,476 downwards.
AATCAGTTTTTGATTTTCTAAGAACTTTCAGTTTGACCCTCGTAACATTATTTCCAAAAATACTCCGTTTATAAGAAATGCATCCAATAAATATCCCATTTGGTACAGTCAAGGTCTTATTCGATGCCTTAAAGAGAAAAACAAATACCACAAGCGTTATAAAAAGTTTTCCAATCCAAGAGACTATGACACCTTTTCCCTACTTCGCGCCAGATCTAAACGTCTCATTGCTGTACTTTTACAAATAAATAAATAAATATAGCAAGGCTATAATTTATAGACACGGCGGGGACTCGCGCGGACTTGGCAGCCATCATCGCAGCCCTACAGCGGTCGGCGCCGCCCAGGGGTCAGTTCCCGTGTTCCGCTGAAGATCTGGACCCCATACACGAGCAGTTCATACTGCACGCTGATAGTAAGTGGAATCTTTTTTCTCTAAAATGATTCGAAACATCTGCTCTAATTAATTTAAAAATTCATACAGATACAAAGCGAAAATTTAATACACGGTCTAGGTGAATGAGACTAAAATTAACAGCGACTTAAAAGTCACGACTGAGACTCAACGCGAAATGCGACTCAAACATACACGGTGTTATTACAAAAAAATTAGACCAGGTTTAAAATGGGTCTAAATATTAGCCGACAACAGAGGAATGAATGACACATTCGTGACATAACCTAATAGAGAAGCGCTTTTCTAATTGGCTAGCTAATAGCTTAGTCCTGTCTTAAACCGGGGACGTTATTCCAAAAACTTAGTACCGGGGACGTTATTCCAAAAACTTAGTACCGGGTAAAAAAAGAATTGGGACACACCGCGATTATTAAATATGCGATCGAGGTGGAATGCGATTCGGTGAATTGCTACTAGGAATTTATGCTTTTGTGGTAAAGGATTAACACATCTTCAAGTCAATCGTAAAGTATCTTATTGTAATCAAGTTAATCAATAATCAAATAAAAATGAGAGAGTCAGAGCGGTCGTGATAAGAAATTATATATTCTCTAGGAATATAATCATTTTTATAAAACAATCGTAACGTAATATCGTTGTGAACATGAAAGAACTGAATATTCATATCGTTTTAAACATGTAAAAACTGAATATTTACGTAAATTTAAGTTTTAGTCACTGACATTAGCATAGTTTGCTAAGGTATTGCTACCTTTTTATTTATAAGTTCCAATATTTCGGCACTATTGCAAGTGCAATATGTTTGCCCATGAGTCCCATGACACCCGCAAGATCTTCAGTTATTACGTGATCATAGCACTTGCAACATTGCCTATATATCGGAAACTCACAAATGAAAACGTATATGTTAGCATTCCCGTACCAAACTCTAATCCATATTTTAAAGTAATATGGATTATTTTCAGATCTAGACGACATAGAACGCGGATCGGCGATCACACCAGAAATGTTATGGAAAGAAAACAGATCAGTATGGTGCCTTCGGGTTGAACCACTTTGGGCGGACTTCTGCGGCGCTAGGGCCACCAACTACAAGCCGGCACCTTTGTTGGACGCCACGCCACTCTCGGCTTGGGTAATTTGAACTTTAACTGCTGTGTTATAGGGTATTATTTGAATTGATGGTGTTGAATAAAAAATGTACCAGAGCTTTTGTTGCCTCTGAGTCTTATCAATGTATTTGGATATCTTTCTAGAACTAGAGTTACTTATGAAAAACTTTTAGTTAAACTTAGTTAATTACACCTCTTTACTGACCACGATTTATAGTTAGCTACTTCACGTTTTGTGGTACTCTTTGAACAAATAATCAATTTTTAAACAATACTAATATTATAAATGGAAAGTCTGTATGTGTGTCTTTACACTTAAAAACCAATGAACCCATGTAGATGAATTCGGTATAGACATTGCTTAAAATCCTGGGTCATGGGCTACTTTTTGCCGCGATTAAAAAAAACGTTGAAGGGGTGAAATGTGGGATGAAACCTATGATGACCGCAGTAAGGTCGCGCACGAATTTGTCGGAATATAGTCTTTGTCCCCATCACAAACGGCTACCTGTAGCTGTGTGAAAATAGTAGATTGTTATACAAGGGACGAAAGCGACCATTCCACTCGAGAGTGGAATAGGTGCTTTCAACCGAGTTAAACGTACTATTTTTCATTTCGACTGTGAGGAAAGAAATAGTGCATTTCGTTCCTCTTGCGTACGGCTAGAGAGTGGAATTCGTTGCCGGCGGAAGTTTTCCCTAAATACTACGATTTGGATTCCTTTAAGAAAAGAGTGAATAGGCTGCTTCTAGACAGACATGTCCCATCATCGGCCGCATCGTCGCTTACCATCAGGTGAGATTGCGGCCAAATGTCTGCCTATTAAATTTAAAAAAAAAAAAAACTTTTTTTTATGTGGTGCAATCGAAGGTGCTTTCCATTTCATATCCGCGAAGCGCTCGACCGGTACATTTTGGCGTTTCACGTGGTCCGCGAATGGCGCCAGTGCGTAGCCGCTCGATATTCCACTATCGATAGTTTTTCGATATCGATAGTTGAGGCAAAAGCAATAGTATCGATAGACTATCGATAGCTGAATCAAAAGCAATAGTATTGATAAAATATCGATAGTATCGATAGTTGATGCAAAAGCAATAGTATCGATAAAATATCTATAGTATCGATAGTTGAGGCAAAGGCAATAGTATCGATAGAATATCGATAGTATCGATAGTCTACCCATAGTAATGATAGTATCGATAGTAATGATAGTATCGATAGCTCTGTTAATATAAATACTATCGACACATAGCAATACTATCGATATTATCAAAGTTCAATATTAAAATCACTATCGATGGCTGATACAGCTCTGACTATTGCAATAACTTTTATTCAATAGTAGGAGTATCTTTATACTCCTACTATTGAATAAATAGGAGGGAAAATCTATTTCCCACCCGGCTATCTTCACATAAAAGTTCAACTTTCCGAACAGGGAGATGAAAAAAGAGTACTATCACGGCTACTTAACCGTTCAAGTAAACTTCCGTAGTTAATAAGAACACATTTAAAAACTTAAAAAGTATTTAAAAAGTGTAGCTACTTTCTCACTGGACAATAGTTATTCCAGTAATTATTCTCTATCGATCCTGCAGTTATGCTTCGACGAGGGTTTCTCTAAGATCTACTGCGTGGCCCGCACCTGTGGCTTGGCGGGGCTCCAGCTGAACCACTACCAGCTGTTGTTCCTGCTGCGGCAGCTGGAGCGCGTCTCGGAGCTGGCCGCGTGGCTGCAGCATGATGCCGCGAGGCAGCCACTAGCAGAAGACAGGTCAGTATTCTTTTTGAGCCATGTGATACCTACTTTGACCATGGTACGCCTACTGTGGCAGCTCTTTTGATTATAGTTGAAGCCGACTACTTGTGCCCGTTGATTGAATCCAGGAATCGCTAGATTTTTGGAGCGTGAGTCTTGTTATGCAGTCGGGTGCATTGTATCTGAACTGCCGTTTCTTCTGATGAGTGGCAGAATCTGCACAATATTTGTTGAGGTTGCAGTGACCGGTCAATATTCCAGTCACTGCTCATGTTTTGTGTCTTTTGAGCTTTAGCTGTTCTTTAGATACTTTCTTGCTGTACCATTCTATGAGCGCTTTAGTGTTCTTGTTTAGGAGCAAACTTCGCCGACTCAATAGCCTCATGTCTTCAAAGGTTAGTAAGAAGCGTAGTGGCTCTTTGTTTGGTAATATCACAGAACAGTTCTATTCCAATTTTAGGGTCATGGGCTATTTTTTTTTGGTGACCTTGCTTGGTACAGGTCAGTATAAGATACCATTCATTGGACACTACGAGCTCTGACGAGGGTTTCTCTAAGATCTACTGCGTGGCGCGCACGTGCGGCCTGGCGGGTCTCCGGCTGAACCCCTACCAGCTGTTGTTCCTGTTGAGGCAGCTGGAGCGAGTCACGGAGCTGGCCGCGTGGCTGCAGCATGATGCCGCGAGGCGGGGTAAGCGGTATTGTTTTTTGGGCCATATGATACCTACTTTGACCATGATTGGTCTATTCAGTTAACTATTTATGCCTGTTGAATCCAGTTATCGCCAGATCTTAAGACATTTCTTCTGATGAGTGGCAGAATTGGCACATTGCGTCCTTAGTCAACTTTATGGTTGCCATGTGTTTGTTGAGTATGTCTGACCGGTCAATATCCTTATCATTGCATTAGTTTTGTATCTTTGAGCATTAGCAGTTGTATGGATACTTTGTTTTTGTGCCCTTGTATGAGCGTTTAGAGTGTTCTTGTTCTGGTGCGGACTTGCACGAGGCCAGGATTTGCCAATTGCACGCGACTGTCAAAGGAAACCCTTCCCCGCAACACCACCAGTCCCCGCTGATATTTAGCATGCATGCCTCTCACACCGCACGACGATTGGCGGAAGATAGGTGAAAATGTACAGAACTCCACTCCACTGACAAGAGAATAACTCTTAAATATCATCATATCAGTAGAAGTGCGGAAATCTATAAATATCCACATATTTACGTTTCCTGTCTAAGTATCGTCCGACAAGTTCTTGCGCGACCTTCTTGTTGCCAGAAGTGCAGGGGGCGAGGCATGGTAGATGTCAGCGGGGTGCTTGTTGTTGGTAAAGAGTTTTTTACGACAGTCGCGATTGGCTCTTCCTCGTCCCCCGCACTTCTTGCGGGGGCGTAGGGGGGTCGCGCATAAACTTAAAAAAAAAGAAAGAAAAAGCATTTATCCCGAGATCGGTGAACAATGAAACAATTTACAAATTATAAAAATTGATCTACCGAAAAGGCATCCATCAGCATTAGTCGTGGTAGCCGAGGGTAAACCACGACACTGATTTTTAGCGGATGCCTGGGACTTGTTGGACTAAAGGCATACCCCTATCTGTATAAGCACACTGTGAATTGTGCACACACCTTTATAATACCTCCCGGTAGTTGGCTGATCTCTGTTGAGATTGGCCGTCGCAGTTAAAATTCGGCTAGAAGAACATTATAAGTCCAAAAATAAATAAATAAATACTTATGTTCATCTCACAGCACGATAGTGTTGGGCCTGGTGGTGCCTGCAGTGGAACTGACCCTGGTGCTGCCCTCCAACTGTCCTGGACAGGAGTCCTCCAGGGACCTGGACAGCGTTCCATTGGATTCCTCTAGCTTGCAGGACATGAAGATGGGTAAGTATGAAATTGTTAATATAAAACAGTGGTTCCCAAAGTTGCCTGGGCTACGACCCATCAAATACAAGTTCACAAACTCGAGACCAACTTCTTGGAAATATTACCGTTAACAATATTATTAAAGGATTCACTCGCCCGCCCGGCCGTTGACTCGGTTGGTTGGTTTGTTTTTCAACAGGCAGGGCCCACTCATTATTCGCTCGCCAATGGTCCCACCCATAGATTGGGAAACCTTGATATAAGATATTACAAACACATAACAAAATTAGGTACGGACGACATCACGTCAAGGCAAACATTTTCAAAAAACCTTCGGCTACATTAATTTCTTAATGTAACAATATTTAAACTTTTAGGTTCGGAAGCAACAATGGCGCCCTCTATGCTAGACCGTGATAGTGGTGTCCTAGCTACCACAGGCTCAGTAGAGGTTTATTCAGCTCAGCCTCTTCCTGCCGAAGAAGTACCTCCACCCAGCCCTGGACTCAGCTTTGGAGGTTAGGACGACAAAATATTTCACCCACTTAGAACTCATTTTACAACATTCTGATAAAAAGTTACCGGTCAAATACCTCACTATACAGCAACCTATACAAAATTTGATTTCATTCGAAGTGTCACAGATAAGGTTATTTATCACATTTAGAAATCAGTTGTACTCGTTCTGTATTTAATTTGCAGTTTTTTTTATGTTACTATTGAAAAATTGGCCCTTAGTTTAATTTAAACCTTAAAAATGTATAACCTTGACAGTAGCTTGTCCAATCTATCACTACGCTCGCTCTCTACAAATGTATTGACGCATAGCTAAACCTTGGTGGGCGCTGTGATAGCGTTTTACTTATTAATAACGGATTGAGATGCTTTACTTTGCGCGCAGCAGTAGCGGTTCTGAGATTGTATTTTTAAATTACACTTATACTATTTTATACCAACCATAGCCTTGCTCAAGATTCCTTATTGGTATTCATTGACAAATTATTTTTCACCATGCCATCTCTCACTACATAAATTGCAAGATTAAAACCAGTATTTTTCTAAAAATCTCATAAGAGTGACTTAGATTGGAGTCGGTGAAAATGAACATTATACATTCCAGGCTTCTCATCAATGCGTCGCGGACTAACGTCGCTAGTGACTTCGATTGACAGTGCTCTGACCCGCGACGACGCTCGTAGCGACGCAGCATCTACTGCTAGCTCTGACAGCGAGCGGTACGTCGTTGTCGGACTAGCGGCCGAGTCGCCCGACGACGCTGACGTCGCCTTCAGGTGAGTCTTGTCCCATTGCAAGCCCTTGTCGCTTGTGACGGCAATCGACAGTGCATTGACCCGCGACGACGCTCGTAGCGACGCTGCGTCTACCGCCAGTTCTGATAGCGAGCGGTACGTTGTTGTCGGACTAGCGGCCGAGTCGCCAGACGACGCTGACGTCGCCTTCAGGTGAGTCATGTCCCATTGCAAGCCCTTGTCGCTTGTGACGTCAATCGACAGTGCATTGACCCGCGACGACGCTCGTAGTGACGCAGCGTCTACCGCCAGTTCTGATAGCGAGCGGTACGTTGTTGTCGGACTAGCGGCCGAGTCGCCAGACGACGCTGACGTCGCCTTCAGGTAAGTCTTGTCTCATTGCAAGCTTCTAGGCATTGCATTTTGGGCTAATGTCGCTAGTGACGTTAAAAGACAGTGCTCTTATCCGTGACGACGACCCTAGCGACGCAACTGACAGCCGCTACGTCGTCGTTGGTCGCTCGACGACGCTGACGTCGCTTTCAGGTAAGTCTTGCCACATTGCAGGCTTCTAGTCAATGCGTTGAGAGCTCACGTCGCTAGTGACGTCAAAAGACAGTTCTCTTACCCGCGACGATGCTCGTAGCGACGCAGCGTCTACAGCCAGCTCTGATAGCGAGCAGTACGTCGTCGTCGGACTAGCGGCCGAGTCGCCCGACGACGCTGACGTCGCCTTTAGATGAGTCTTGTTCCATTGCAGCCTTCTAGTCAATGCAGCATCATCATCATTATCAGCCGTAGGACCATTGCAGTCTTATAGTCATTGCGTCGAAAGATCACGTCGCTAGTGACGTCAATAGACAGTGCTCTGACCCGCGACGACGCTCGTAGCGACGCAGTGTCTACTGTCAGTCCTGTCAGCGAGCGGTACGTCGTTGTTGGACTAGCGACCGCGTCGCCCGACGACGCTTACGTCGCTTCCAGGTGAGTCTTAGTCCATTGCAGGTTTCTCGTCAATGCGTCGCGGGCTAACGTCGCTAGTGACACCAATAGACAGTGCTCTGACCTGCAACGACGCTTGTAGTGACGCTGCATCTACTTTCAGATGCTACGTCGTCGTTGGTCGCCCGACGTCGGTTTTAGGTGAGTCTTATCCCATTTCAGGCTTATAGTCAATGCGTTGAGAGCTCACGTCGCCAGTGACATCTATAGACAGTTCTCTTACCCGCGAATACCCGAGGGTACCGCCAGTTCTGATAGCGAGCGATACTTCGTCTTTGGACTGACTGGCTAGTCGCCCGACGAAGTTGACGTCGCTTTTAGGTGATATACTGGTCCCACCACTACAACTCCTGTTAATTTGTGTATCTTTATTATGTAGAAAACTAAGTGCTATCAATGCTAAGTTTATTTTTTTACAAAATAAGTTACAAAAAGCTAAAGCATTACAAGTTCCACCAGTGGTTTATACATATCGTGACGAGATAGAAGTACGTACCAATTATTAAGACTTGTAGTTTATGGCAACTCGGAACCTCAACGAGTTTAATTGCTCATCAATTTAAAAAAAAACTCACTACTCACTATCCACACAGAGAGTTCGAGCACGGGCGAGCGTCGAGTGGCGTGGAGGTAGCGGCCGAGGTGGTGGAACGGTCTTCGTCACCCAGCGACCATTCCGTCACTAGCTCTTGTAGGAGACGAGACGTGGTATGTCTTAGTGCTATTTTATGTTTATGATCGAGTAAGTAATGCCAGTCGGCTTAGTTACACAATTCATACCTCAAGAACAGCTGGACTGATTTTTATGATCTTTGTTTTAATTGTTTGTCTTCCTCCCGAACAGCAGAACAACTAAATTATTGCATAAAACCTGTAATAATTGTTACTTCATAATAATTTACATTGCGGTTTGCAAGACTCGGCATGGCAGGAGACTGAACTGAGACAGATCTGGGATCATGGGACTAGCTTACAAAATTTTAAAAGTTCTTAAACTTCTGCTTTCAGTAATTTTGTTGTGGGCTCATAAGCAGCTAGCAAAACTAAAGCTGCGGTTACACTGCACACAGTAAAGCTGCCCTGTAGAGTTATACGTATAGTTATTGAATATACTGAGAATAAACGATTCAGTATTTTTTGTGGTTTTATTATCAATTAGTGTCTCAATTTCGACGACGATATCCGTACGACTCTAAAAACGCCCTTAGAGAGTGTCAGTTTCTGGTTGAACACGAAACCACTCAAAGCAGAAACAAAGGTAATATGTAGCTTAAGTTATGGGTTAACAAAAAGAACTCTTTAGAAATAACTTCCGTTTTACATGTAACGTATACGTAACGTAACGTATAACGTAACAATTTTACGTATACGCCCGCAGATCTCAACGTGCACGTGGCGACTCAACAATATTCACTTAGTCCACCAGAGTGCCGGCACTCAGTCCTCCCTCCGTTTTGTAGCGGACGATCTCCGCACGGACGAGTGCTCCGCAATACCCTGGGATGAGTTCCAGGTGAGGAGGGGTGGGAGGAAGTAAGGGGGAGGGAGGTTGTGATGGAAACTGCAACTGACAATTGTGTTGCTGGCCTGTAAAGTTGGTAAGGCAAATGTTATCACGTTACATTTTTTTAAATTGGAATTTGAAGAACGTATACAGTCACGAGCATAGTATGTTTACGATTTGAGACTTTATTACAATGAGATGGAAGTACGTTTGTATAGTTTTTATTGCTACGAGCAATATTGTACACAGATATGATGACATTATTAAAGTCGATATAAAACCGGACATCTGTTTATAAGATACCCATAATTTTCAAAATCGTATTGTTTAAAAAACATTGGCCACTTTCTCGTACAGTAATCACGTAATTCTTATTTATTTACTGATGAATATTTAAAAGATATTATCGATACGTTTCTAAGCAAACGTCAAAAGATGTCGCTAGTGTTCTTTTGGAATAATTTTCAAAGCAATGCGTATAAGGCATATATACAGTTAACTGTAAATTCATGCTAGTAAATATTTTTTTAAATTAAAAGATATTGATTTCTATTTATAAACATGTTTTATGTTCATTCTTACTTTTTCATTGTGTATGTATTTTCTTTAGTGGAACAAGAAAGATATTTTGTATCGTGACATGACACAAGTTCCAAAAGTTCCGCTAGCGCCATCTAGGAATGCTTTAAATAATGTTTAATGTAACAAACAGGTTACGTAATCAATGTAAGAGAAAGCTATCAGTATTTGCAGTTTTCAACACAACTTATTATTCATAAACGTATTATTCATAAAAAAAAATTTTTATAATTTTATGTTTCAATAAAGCACACACAGATTTCATTACATTTTATGTCAGTCAGTGTTTCTTCATATTATCTTTTTTTCTTTGTATAATGCTGATGAAAAATGAAATTTTTCGATCATACATAATTTACTCTAATACAACTAATTTATTGTTCCAAATAATGTATTTTGATGTTGCCAGTATTTATTTTTTCAAAGATAACAATTAATTGATTCGTAAAATTGAATCACCATACTTAATTAAAAATACTTTATGTACACATTTTACATATCTTTAGTATGTCAATCAGTTCTTTTTTACTTGTATCGAAGTTAAAAGTAATTTACTAATCATCTCTGGCATGTCACATTACCTACCATTCTTTATTTCAATTGGATGCCTCTATCAAATATCTTAAAATCATTTTTTGCTCAACCTAAAAGTTTTTATTACAGGCCTAGCTTAACCCTGAAAACCGTAATAAAACAAATATAACCCCATTTTTCGACGTAGTTAGTTTTTTGTGTAAATTTCATATTTACGCAATTTAACAATATTGTAAAGTTGACTATCTTTTTTTTAAGTAAACTTATAACAAGTTACTCAGATTTGACAGACGGTACGCCACCATAGTCAATCTGGAAATCTCGTTTGCTTTGATAAGCCTGCCCAGATCTATGTCATCACTATGGTGTTGGTTTAAAAACCGAAAGAAAAAAACAGTTTTATTATTTTATCGAACTAAACGTCACGTTTCTATAAGAAATAAGTTGGTAGAGGCATCCAGCATGTTCGCAGTCCACAGCCCATTCTGAGATAACGCATCCGTTGTGTATAAAGGCCTGTTTACACACTGGCGGTGTGTACGCTTTCGCTGCGGGTAGCGAAAACTGGTTCTTTACAAGGTGGAAACCTAACAATGAGAATGTCACACAGACTGAATAAAGTTATTTACAGGGTCTGCAAGTATTGTATAACTTTAAAAGTACATAATCACCTGCTACAAGATATTTTTGCAATGAAAACCATGTCGAAAAATAGGTCACAGATCTGTACTAAAGCCTAGTTCTGTACCTACTGTACTGTTAATTATGTACAAAGCCACTATATTATTAATAATGATCTCAACAGTGATTACCGAATTACGCAGGAGATAATTATATTACAAGTAGTGCACAAGTATGTGCGCAATATACGAAAATGCTTTTGACAGTGGGACAAAAAAGTGACATTTCTGTTGTTTATTCTCCAAACTGCACTCGACACCAGTAACTTTTTAATCTGTACGATGACGTAGCTGTTCACAAACAAAATTTTCGCTACCCGCACCGCTAGCGAACGCCGCCTACGTGTATACACGCCTTAACCGTTGTCTATGTTCTGGCGCCCGCTCGGCTATCAATGCAGAACCGACTCAAGGTACGGGCGCGTCCGATTTAGCTAGCGTAGTCGCGTGTAGCCAAGGGGGTTTGTGTGACTATATGCTGGTGTTGTTGCATGAGAAAAACATGTTACCTAATATTCAGTAGGAAATAATGCCAGATGTTTTTACTATATCTACGACCGTCTTGGTGTAGTAGTTCGCGCTCCGGACTACAAAACCAGAAGTTGCGGGTTCGAATCCCGCAAGGGGCCAATATTTGTGTGATAAGCACGAGCATTTGTACCTAAGTAATGGATGTATATAAACATATACTATAAGTATGTCTATTCGTTATCCTAGTCGCCATAGCACAAGCTCACGCTTAGTTTGGGGCTAGGTGTGTTTGTTGAAACAACAATTTATCATGGTCTGAATAGCTAACACAGACTAAGAATATACACTTGTATATTCTTAGTCTGTGTTATAGTTATGGTTATGTTTAGGAGCAAGATCACTTGATCTTGCTCCTAAACATAACCATAAAGTATTATGTGGCATTCGAATATGATATAACAATGAGCCTAATTTCCGGCAGTCACATTCTAAAACTATTTTAAGTGTACTTTCTTTATAAAAAAAAAACAAACTGCGATAGTCAGAAACTCGTTCGTTTCGTTTAGTAGAAAATGAGTCATATTGCCTCAAAATTAGTTTTAAATTAGTGACAATCGGGAATCATACTTGATGACTTTCGAAATATATTAAGTATAAACAGATGGCATTTATTTAATTTTGCGTCAAAATATCTGACATTGCTGTGTCAAAATTTCATGCAGCATCACCTTTACGCCTGATCGCTATTTTTACACACACTTAAGCAACAATCACGCCCTCTGACGCCCACACAGGTACGGTACAGCACACGCTTCATTGCATGTAATACAACTCAACACAGTCTAAAAGTGTAAAGCAAAATGCGATAATAATGCATTATTAACTAGAGCTAGTCGTCAAAATATTAATAACTGTCATTAGTAATGTTTATGGGCTTGCTTTAGATAATTTATACCAGCTTACCGAAAAAACTACCACCCTGTACCATTTACCTTTTTATTTCGAAAACATAGTGTAGTGACAGAAAATGTAGTACGGGATATCCGTTTGGGCGTTTTATGTCCAATTCGCAAAATGTCCAACTGTCCAATTCTCAATTGATCCAGTTCGCAAATGGTCCAGTTTGCAATTAGTCTAATTCGCGATTGGTCCAGTTTGTAATTAGTCTGATTCGCGATTAGTCCAGTTTGCAATTAGGGGGTGGTCTATCAACCAGATTTCTAAAGAAAAATAATGTGGTTTTACTACGTATACTGGGTGTATCAAAAAGGCGAAATAAAATTTAAAGGACGAGTAGAGTAGTAAATGTGCAGTTCCTATGCAAAACCACAAACTCGTGCGAGTATAAATTACTGAGTAAATTGATGCTAAAGTTTTAACAAAAACTTATCGGTGACAACCTTAAATATCAGCTGTTAGGTGTAAACAAACTCATAAATCGAGATTAAGTAGGAAACAGATGTGAAACTTTCATAAAATGTGCAGTGATCTTCTCAATGATCATTGAATTAATTTAATAAACAATAAATCAGTCGTTTTAGGTGTTTCGGTTTTTCACTGTGTTGCAACGCTAAGATGTTATTACTGGTGAAGAATTAATTATTGAACATTACCTAATAAAACAACTTAAAGACGATATTTGAGATTATGAGATATCATGAAGCGTTTAAAGTCATAGATGGGCTTTATTCGAAATTCTGGTGCTGCATGACTTAGTACTGATCAACATCCTTAATGAATTTCATTCATTCGCTCTACCGTTACCACCACCAATATGACAAAATTACCGCGACTGCTTGACATACCGGGTGATATCGGACACTACCGCGAACTAATGACGCATAACGCCATCTAGCGGCAGATACTTCGTTTGTAACTTCGTCTGAATAAATCTGCTACGCTATTGTTTTGGGTTCGTTATTTTATTCGTTCAGACTTAGAAATAATAATTAAGAAATAAAAATAATATGTTAGAGAGACAACTAAAAATAATAATACAATTTCACAACAGTAGTAACTCGGCAAATACATTCTACCAATAGTTTTAACTCGGTGGCTCCTCTGCACTTTTTATCATTGACCAAACAATGCAGTCCACGTGGACTGCGCGGCTGAACCATTTAAGAACCTAGTATGAGCAGCGTAGTCAATTTTACAGGAGAGCGAAAAAACACATTTTCGTTTACCCTACTGGTATACTCAAACTTTTGAAAACTTATTGATGTTTATTTTGAAGCTTAATAATTTAACTATATTTTTTACAATAAATAAATAAATAAACTTTTAAATAGCAAGTTTAATGGCCTTTACTAACACTCAAATGGTTTTCTTTTTTTTTCACTTCGTAAAAACCAGAATCCAAACCTAGTATGGGAGTACTTCCTAGGTTTTAAAATGGTTTTTTTGGGTTGATACACCTCGTGGACCCGGAATCAATTTAGGTTCATTAGATACGTTGAATTTTTTTTTATCTGAAAATCCAGCTCAGTGAATTAAGAATCAAATCTAAAAAAAAATCTGGCCAAGTGCGAGTTGGACACGCCCACGAAGGGTTCCGTACCATTCCGTAAACTTACAATATTAGACAGTATAGGCAACACGATTGTATAGGAGCCCCCTTTAAATATATTTTTTTAATTTTAATTTAATTATTTATTTTTAAAGTTAAATACAACATATTATTCTGTGAATATTTTAAGCCTTTACTTGTTGCCATTATAAATATCAAGCAAAAAATGGCAAAAAAAACATGTTTTTTGTATGGGAGCCCTCAAAAATTATTATTATTTTAATTTGATTATTTATTTTCAAAGTAAAAATACAACTTTTTAATCTCTGAATATTTCAGGCGTCCACCTGTTGCCGTTAATAATACAGATCAAAAAACGCTGAAAAACACGTTTGTTGTATGGGACCACCCTTTAAATACTTATTTTAGTCTGTTTTTAGTATTTGTTGTTATAGCGGCAACAGAAGTATTGGGAATCTGGTTCATAAAAACATTTATTTCTCTTTTTTTATCTAATGACAATGTCAGATCTACAAAAACTAGACAAGTCTTTGCTACGTGCAAAGGAGGTTTTCTAACACTCTCCCCCCCTTGCGCTTGCGCAACATATACTACACAATTTAAAACTACACCGCACTAAAACTGAAAGCGAGCGGAAACGCGCACGACACGCCCGGAACGCGTTGCAGGTAAATCCATCGCTGCTAAGGAGGAATGAACCTCTAGAGGTATCAGGCGCTGCAGTGGTCGCATAAACTCTCCACGTGCCGTCTTCAAACGCGCTACGCGCTCTTCTCCGTCAGCTTCCGTTATGAGCTCTTTTACTAACGCCAACGGCCAATGAATGCGCTTTGTATCACTCTGAATTAGAACCACATCTCCAACTTTTAAACATCTTGACTTCACTCTTTGCTTTTCTTGTACTAGCAGACCTAAATATTCATACCGGAACCTTGTCTTAAAATCTACTTTGATCTTCTGGATATATTTTAATCGGCTGTTGAACATGTGCTCGACTGCACTACTGTGATGAATGGACGGTGGTGCGTTGTTGTGAAGGAACATGGCGGGTGTAAGGGCCTGAACTCCGTCTGAATCCTGACTAAGGTAAGTGAGCGGTCTGGAATTCAGAACCGACTCACATTCGCATAGTAGAGTCTCTAACTCAGTCCTACTCACAGCCGCCTTGCCTAGCATGTCGTTTCTACGTGTGGAAGTGGAGGCTGAGGAACGCATAGCTCTTTCTCGTTGAAGTGGAGGCTGAGGAACGCATAGCTCTTTCTCGTACCGGTTTCGATAGGGGTAGCAATAATGAACCAGAAGTGCCTTCAGCGGCTTGTTTTATAGTCTCCGGAAAAGATTCACAGCCTAAGCCTACTATTTATCGCGAAAATAAAGGCGAGCTTAAAGCCAGTGCTTGCGTTTGGTGTGAGAAAGTATCGCACGTCGCATCCGAATGCTTTAGAGCTCAGAAGATGACGTTGGATGAGCGCAAGGAGTTACTGAGAAAAAAACGAGCTTGCTTTTGCTGTTTAAAGGTAGGCCATAGCGCGAATAGGTGTAGAACTCATCCTAAATGTTTAATATGCTCAAGAAGACATGTTACTTTAATGTGTAATAATAACGTTGAGGCAGGCAAGTCTACTCCTTCGACAAGTTCGACAGCTGAGGTAACCACTCTGTCGATGCAACCTCATGGTACTGTGCCTCAAAGGGCAAGTACAGTTTTACTGCAAACTATTGATTTATTACAGACGCGAGGTATTCTAATTAGTGATATGAGCAGTGATATAAAAGAGATAGGTATGTTATTAGGTGCGGATGTCGCTGGCTCATTGCTTACAGGTCAGGTAGTGCCCATTAATAAAAATTTGATAGCCGTGGAAACAAAATTAGGGTGGACGTTACAAGGCCCGATATCAACCGAATCTTGTAATGGCGTAACGGCCACAAACATTCTGAAAAGTTTCCACTGCGCCTCGTTTGATATTTCTGACATGTGGAGATTAGAAACTAGGTATACGAGATGCCCACGAAGCTAAAAAGGACGAGGTATGCATTCCGAGGTATGGAAGTTTTTTTTTAAAGTACAGTACGAATGATAAAGATGTTAATAAAAAGATTATGCTAGATAATTTGTCTGTTAGTTCTGAAAGACCATTTTCAGACAATTTAGTTTTTTCAAAATTTTCTAAAACTGTCAGGGTTGTAGCTTGGTGTTTAAGATGGTTAGGTATCATTCGAGGCAAAGCCGGAAATGTTTTGACAGATCTCTCCGTAGAGGAAATAGAGCATAGTGAAATGACAGTATTTAAAATGATTCAACGGGAATATTTTGGAAATGATGAAAACTTTAAGAACTTAAGGTTAGAGGTGTTTAGAGATGATAATAATCTACTTCGAGTCAAGACTCAGTTGATATTCAACGATGATGCGAGAGATTTTATAACTCCAATATTATTACCGAGTAAGCACGAGTTAGTAGGACGTTTAGTATTAGATCATCATCTACACTCTCTGCTTGCCGTCAATCAGATACTTACCAACTGATTAAGACAGCGTTATTGGATTGTAGGAGTTAGACGCTTAGTTAAATCGGTGATACGTCAATGCGTCATTTGCAGGAGACATAATGAACCGACATGTACAGTTCCGCAGGCTCCACTTCCCGTAGATCGTACAAAATGTGGTAATGCTTTTGAAGTAACAGGTGTCAATTTGGCTGGTCCGTTGATCTTAAAGTCGGGTGAGAAATGCTGGGTAGTTTTGTTTACTTGCGCCACTTACAGTGCAGTTCACCTTGAACTTTGCACTTCTTTGTCCACCGAGGATTTCCTGATAGCACTTAGGCGTTTCATAGCTAGAAGGGGAAACGTATCAACTCTTTGGAGCGACAACGGAACCAATTTTTGTGGAGCAAATCGGTTGTTAGAAAGTATAGACTGGAAACAAGTGTCAGAGAAATCGGCTGTCCTTAAGATTAACTGGAAGTTTATAGTTTCCCGCGCCCCGTGGTGGGGAGGGTTTTGGGAGCGGCTGATTAGAGCATTGAAGGTCTTGCTGAGGCGCATGCTAGGCAAGGCGGCTGTGAGTAGGACTGAGTTAGAGACTCTACTATGCGAATGTGAGTCGGTTCTGAATTCCAGACCGCTCACTTACCTTAGTCAGGATTCAGACGGAGTTCAGGCCCTTACACCCGCCATGTTCCTTCACAACAACGCACCACCGTCCTTTTTTCATTCATCACAGTAGTGCAGTCGAGCACATGTTAAACAGCCGATTAAAATATATCCAGAAGATCAAAGCAGATTTTAAGACAAGGTTCCGGTATGAATATTTAGGTCTGCTAGTACAAGAAAAGCAAAGAGTGAAGTCAAGATGTTTAAAAGTTGGAGATGTGGTTCTCATTCAGAGTGATACAAAGCGCATTCATTGGCCGTTGGCGCTAGTAAAGGAGCTCATAGCGGGAGCTGACG
Organism: Pyrausta nigrata; assembly: GCA_949316185.1. Taxonomy (NCBI): domain Eukaryota; kingdom Metazoa; phylum Arthropoda; class Insecta; order Lepidoptera; family Crambidae; genus Pyrausta; species Pyrausta nigrata. Next base: position 4,626,307 of record OX438955.1, on the reverse strand, counting down.
GAGAAGAGCGCGTAGCGCGTTTAAAGACGGCACGTGGAGAGTTGATGCGACCACTGCAGCGCCTGATACCTCTAGAGGTTCATTCCTCCTTAGCAGCGATGGATTTACCTGCAACGCGTTCCGGGCGTGTCGTGCGCGTTTCCGCTCGCTTTCAGTTTTAGTGCGGTGTAGTTTTAAATTGTGTAGTATATGTTGCGCAAGCGCAAGGGGGGGAGAGTGTTAGAAAACCTCCTTTGCACGTAGCAAAGACTTGTCTAGTTTTTGTAGATCTGACATTGTCATTAGGTAAAAAAAAGAGAAATAAATGTCTTTATGAACCAGATTCCCAATACTCGCGTCTGTAATAAATCTGCTTCTACCGTACCGTGTTTCAATTTTGGCAGAAAATTACATATCGACTTCTGTTCTAGCACTTCTATCTTCTGACCATATGTATTTTCTTTATTACTAATTTGAACAGAAAATACCCTATGAGTTTCCATTTTTGTCATAACTTCCCCAAATAAACTATGCTGCAATAGCTCAGAGCTAATAGGAGAAATGTTAAGCTTGTCAATCACGGCTTTTCCGATAAATGACCTCTGTGCGCCTGTGTCAATGAGCGCTCTAACAGGCGTAATCCTATTGTTATGAATCAAATTAACGACAATAGTTTGCAGTAAAACTGTACTTGCCCTTTGGGGCACAGTACCATGAGGTTGCATCGACAGAGTGGTTACCTCAGCTGTCGAACTTGTCGAAGGAGTAGACTTGCCTGCCTCAACGTTATTATTACACATTAAAGTAACATGTCTTCTTGAGCATATTAAACATTTAGGATGAGTTCTACACCTATTCGCGCTATGGCCTACCTTTAAACAGCAAAAGCAAGCTCCTTTTTTTTTCAGCAACTCCTTGCGCTCATCCAACGTCATCTTCTGAGCTCTAAAGCATTCGGATGAGACGTGCGATACTTTCTCACACCAAACGCAAGCACTGGCTTTAAGCTCGCCTTTTTTTTCGCGATAAATAGTAGGCTTAGGCTGTGAATATTTTCCGGAGACCATAAAACAAGCCGCTGAAGGCACTTCCGGTTCATTATTGCTACCCCTATCGAAACCGGTACGAGAAAGAGCTATGCGTTCCTCAGCCTCCACTTCCACACGCAGAAACGACAATAACTGTGATAGTTGACTACTGTTTTCATCGACCTGAGCACGCGATCTTGCATATGCCTTAAGCACGTCCTCAGGCAAGGCTGACTCCACCATCGGGTATAAAAATGCTGTGTATTTATCTTGAGTGACACCTAATGACTCAAGACCCTGTATTTGGGTCATTAAACTATCATAAAGATTGCGCAAAGAACACTTACCCAGTCCACCCTTTACCTGCCTCAATATCAGCTCGAGAAGTTCCCGGATGTAGTATTCAATTATAATCTCGTCCCGAGCAAACCTCTGTTTGAGATGTTCTAGAGCTTTAGTGTAGTTTTTCCCGGAAGGCGGAAAAGTATCAACTAATTGCCGCGCACTGGAACCAATCTCCATAGCCTGAAGCAAAAAGGTAAACTTATCATCAGTGTCAATTGATGTGTCCGAATCAATCTTCTTGAATTGACCCCAAAACCAGCTCTTTATGCTGCCGTCAAATTTCGGTATATCTAACTGAGGCAGTCTTATCCGTGGTGAGGATGACGTGTGGTGAGGAGTTCCTCTGATAGTAGTCTCCGCGATAGAGCCCTCTTCTTGTAGCTTATTGTATTGATGTTTCAGTCGAATCCACTTCATTTCATATTCTTCTGTCTCATCTACGTCTTGTTCAAATTTTTCTTCATCTTTGTTTTCCATCTCGAACCATTTTACTAGAATTTGTTGGTTGATTTCCGAAAGATTGTCGTGATTCTGTTGCACCAATTGGAACAAAACATCTCTTTCGTCCTCTCCGTCGACTTCTTTTGTTTTTTCCAAGCACTCCGCCAATTTATTAGCAGAGCGAGTAAACAGCCGCCGCGCGGACTTCCGCATTGAGAACAATTTATCCATGTTTTTGCAGGTCTTCCTGAACTTCTAATTATATTTTTTACGGTCGCTACGTATTGGGAATCTGGTTCATAAGACATTTATTTCTGTCTTTTTTTTTAACTCGATGTAATTTCTGGCAAGAATATTTTTGTTTCGCTAGAAATTCTTATTTACTGCTCAGTAAAACATTTAGGTTACTGCCGGGAAAATGGGTGTAAAGCCTGCAATTGGAAGAAAATCTCCCTTTACCCTTCGGGTACGGAACCCTAAAAAACGTAAAACGTAACGTCAATCAAGTTTTCAAATAAACCAAGAATAAAAGCAAATCCATCACATGTTAATACGCGGCATACTTGCAAAAATACACACATAAGCATATCATTTTAGTTAGAATTAGTTTAGGCTAAACATTTGCCACTTGGTCAGGCTGAAGAAAACAAAATTAGATTTGCGTAACAAAAATGTGTTGGTCGGGAGGTGGGTGGACACGTGTTTTCATTTCCCAGTAAGGCACATTGACCATTATAAAACCTAGTATGTTCATGCACTTACTAGATTTCGAATGGTTTATGTTACTTACTGGTTTTTTAAAATGGCCAAATTGGGTTTGTGGTGTAGTTACTAGGTTTGGAGCCCAATGCCTTTTAGGCTTCTAGTTGTTTTATCGCAATTTCTGTCTTTGTATTTGGTAGGTACCTTAATATTATGTAGCTTTATGATAAAAAACGAAAATCTGAAAACATGTTCCTTACTAGGTTTTTAAATGGTTCAGCCGTGCGGCGCCTTTAAGTCAAAAGTCAAAACGCGCCGAACCAATCAGTAATCGTTCCGAAAAAATTGCAACGATGCGTTTAGCCAATAATATCCTGTCACGGGACTATCACCTACGGCTTAGCCCCGCCTCCCGGAAATTATTAAAAATATTACGGGATCCGCATATTCGAAAAGATAAAATTTAAGACATTTACGAAAATGTTTTGATAAAAAAAGTGTATTTGATAACTCTAGTCATTTGTTTGTTTAACTTAAAGTAAGTTTTGATATTCCTACTTTCTTTAAAATAGTAGTGAAACTTTAATTAAGGTTAAGGGTTTATTCCATTACTCACATCTAACCCTGCGAAATGTCCCTACTTTTTTTCTACAATTTTCTACTTTTTTTAGTTGCTCGTATTCGTTCTCGTTGCGCAGTCGCTATCCAAATTTTCCGAATTTCGATCTCCGATTTCGATCAGTATGTCTCGTGAAGAACATTCTTCGTATTCAAATAGTGAATGAAAATGAAATACATAATGAGCACGTATGGGCTCATGCGAACCCTCACGCCGCGAGTGAAAGTAGCTTTCAGCACTAATGGCGGACCAACGTTTGGGCTGGGATCCTTGGGGATCGTATCCTCAGACCGAAGTTTTGACCGAGCAGCCTAAATGCTGACAGGTACTTGGAGCTATTGACCGATGACGTTGAGGATTACTTAGAAGATTTGCCGCTGTCAGTGTACCGGAATATTGTTTACCAGCAGGACGGTGTACCAGCGCACTACACGCGCGCTGCGTCCGGGAATATCTCGATAGACGACATGGTGCTCAGTGGATTGGCAGAGGGGGTCCAGTGCAGTGACCTGCCCGTTCGCCCGACCTTACCGCTATGGACTTTTTTTTTGTGGGGCTACGTGAAAAACCAAGTGTACGCAGTGGAGTGCAATAGTGCTGACGAAATGCGAAATAAAATACACCTAGCGTTTCAAGCCATTACGCCTCAGATGCTGCAAAACGTGAGGATATCGATGAACCGCAGAGTCGCTGCTTGCATTGAGCACGGTGGCAGACATTTTGAGCCATTTTTGTAAAAAAATAATAATAATATGAAGCCTTTTTTAAAGTGATAATAAGGCGAACTTCCTAAAAGTCTTTACGTTTGTAGTGAAGCTATGTGCACATAGTGTTGGTAGTATGTAACACAAAACAGATCATACAAAGAAATAAATTTGATGTTTGTTTATTACAATAAAAATATTACTAGTTACCAAATTATGTCGTAGTTATGTTGTGTAGATTTTCACAGTGAGTACTAGTTATTTACCATCAAATAATTACCTACTTCATACCTATTAGTTACATTGTATGAACTTGTCATTAGAGAATTTGTTCCCGTTTTAATTATTTGCTGGGTAAAATTATGAGGTACCTACAGCAAATTAATATAAAAGTCATAGTTGGTGTTATTGTCCTAAACATTAATGACTGTTTTCTGTACTTAGTTTTAAAAAAGAAATTTACCGACCTGATTATTTTTTATTGTCTCTAAATAATTTTACAAATAAATGCATTAATCTGGTTATCGTTGTTATCATTCAGTCCCATTCCCATCAAAGCTAAAATAGGTAGGTACTTAGGTAGTTTTGGGTGGGCGGGCTGTAAGGAAGCAGCGCGTCGCGGCGCGCAGCGTCCGCGCATCAGCTGATCGTGCGGCGGGCGAGGGTTGCGGGCGGGGGTTCGCTAACGAATGACCGCAGATTCAGGGTTGTCAACACTTTCGGTAAAAAAACAATTTATTTACTTAGTATGGGAAAAAAAAGTTGTTTATTTTTAACTAAAACTTTTACTACTTAATGTTCACCTTACATACATACATACCCTTAAATATTATTTAGCCTTTTTGGTACACCCTGTATATGAACCAAATTTAAAAAGTATATCAACCTTTAGAAACAACGGTATCTAGTATACCTACGTCAGAGTCAAAGGTATTCCCAATGACATAGCCCATTACAATAACATACCGAGACACGAGTGTGTTTCTGATTGTGAATCATACTTATCTTGAGCACTTTTAGACATGCAACTACACTGTACTCAAACACTTCAAAAAGACATGGTTAGCATGGAATAGATATTAGTTGACGTAAAATTAGAAATTTTACAATAACGCTAAAATGCTACAAACCTAGATCCCCTTGTATTGTTTATAAGCATGATTAGGATGGTCAAATTACTTGACATTTACAGTCTGAAGTGTGAATAGTAGGTAGTTTTAAAATAAAGAGTAATTAAAATAATAAAAAAATAGATTAGAAGTAGATTATTAGAATGAGTTAACAAGATCGCAATAATATCACAAGACATACACGACTAACACAAAGTTATCTTAAATGGGTTTTCTTCAAATATTCATTTCCGTTCCCATACGCTAATCATTTAAGGAGGCATTTAAAAACACGTATTTTTTATTTGGAGTCATACTGTTCTTATTTACCGAAAAATTAATTTATATTTGAACATTGAAATATTATAGAGACATTGATTATAGAGACAGAAGGATTATTTATGAATTATATAAAAACCAAGAAACGGTAATAGAAGTAGGAGAGAAAACGGAAAGACAGAGAGTTAGGCAGGGATGTCCACTTTCATCGCTAATTTTTAATTTATTCATAGAATGTGCGATACGCAGAAAAACGGAATCAAAAAAGGGGGGCGTCAAAATTAATGGGGACGTATTTAAATTCATTCGTTTGGCCGACGATATTGCAGCCATTGCAGAAAACAGATTAGAGTTGGAAGAACTGGTTACAGAAATGGACACTATTTTTAAAGAATTTGGTCTCAAAATGAACATAAATAAAACAAAAACACTAATTGCTTCTAAAAAAGAAAAATATAGCCCTATCTCAATAAATAACACAAAAATAGAACAGGTTAAAACCTTTAAATATCTAGGTAGCTTGATAACTAGTGACTCCAGATGTACACCAGATATAAAAGCATGGATAGCGATGGCGAGACAAGCTTATAATGCAAAAAAGTACCTGCTCAAGGCCAGAATATCAAGCAAAGTTCGCAAAAAACTTGTTAAAGTGTACATTTGGAGTATAGCACTCTATGGATGTGAAGCGTGGACATTGACAAAGAGGGACAGAGAGAGACTGGAAGCCTTCGAGATGTGGTGCTGCAGGAGAATGGAGCGTATAAGTTGGACGGAGAAGAAAACAAATGAAGAAGTTTTGTCTATGGTTAGGAAAAAAAGGAGATTGATGGAAACAATAGAGTGTAGGAGGGGACGAATGCTAGGCCACCTGATTCGACACGACAATTTTATTAAAACGATAATAGAAGGAAGAATAGAAGGAAAAAGGAAGCGAGGAAGACCAAGAATAAGCTACATGCAGCAAATAAAAGAAAAGATAAATGTCGAGTCGTATCAGGAGGTTAAGAGAAGGGCGGAAAGCAGAGAGGAATGGAAAAAACTCCACCGACAAGAGCCTAGCTCTTAAATTTGATGATGATGATGATGATGATTGAAATATGTTTGACAGTTCATAAAAAGTATTTCAAATTATTTTGTTATAAAATGACCTATTTTATTAAAATTGCTTCATTCGAGTTGTATATTTAAGGAAAATCCATTGATTCTTCAATATTTCCCGCGGTATAATGCATGTTTGTGCTATCATCTTCATCTCATTGCATCCATTTAGATCAATGCACTTTAGGTATACTAAACATAGATTTATTTTAGTATTTAGTTTTGTAAATACGCTAGTTGAACTAGGATAAATTACCGATCTCAGAAGCACGTCGACATGATTTATTTAATACGAAGTAAAATAAAAGTTATCTATGAAAGTAATAGATATTTCAGAATTGAAGATAAAAACTTTAATGTTACTATAAAAAAATAACGTCACTTTTCTTAATTTTTGCGCGATTTCAATTGAGGACCAGTGACCACATGCTTGTGAGATTTGTTTCTCCCTTCTTTTCACTTGAAACACTGTTTCTAAATATTAATTCCCTAATTTTCCACATTACTTCTTACACAATTTAATGCCTAATTTTTTTAATTAAATTTACACTTCTTCTCATGTGTATCGAAAAGTCGAAAAATATTTAGAAGTAGTCAGTCATGTGAATTAACATAAAAGAATAGCTAGCTAAAAGTAAGTGAAAGTTTATACTACACAAGTACACTTCTGTAATTAATTAACTGTTATATTTACTTCAGACGTATGGATTTTGGAGCAGTTCCCTTTTTTTTAAAGATTTATATAAACTTTATGGTGGTGCCATTTATACTCACTAAAGACAAAGCAATCTTATTCCTGAAAGTAAATATAATACTTAAATAAGTCGAAAGCTAGCCAAAAATCCATCGTCTATAGGTCATCAAGAAGTAATATAATACAACATACTCTTAAAATTGTTCTGTATCGTTTCTTGATGATTCAGAACTGTATGTCTATCATGGTTAATTCTAGAATTATTTTCTTAACACAGATAAATACAGAACAAATATATTTATGCATATTTACCTACAGTTTATCTTAAACCAAATTCACCAGCTGCGGCTGTGAATATGTGCGTAGCCATAAAAGCTCGTCCCCATGCGATCACTTTTATTTTTGTTTAATTTTGTAAATATCATATTATCTGACTTCGTTTGATAAATTTTCATTTTGGGAAAACCAAATAAAAAACAAGAAAGGTAATAAATAAAAAAAAAGAAGAAACGAAGGTATAAGATAGGTAGAAAGGAGTTTAAACCAGTTTTCATTTTTAGAAAACTAAAAAATCAAGAGTCTTAAATATTATATTTAGAAAAAAAAGCTAAAAACAAAATTTCTCAGATTGTTCCGGTTGCCTGGACTTTAAGCACAGAACGAAAACCCATCTTTAGGTAAATATGCATCCGAATAACTGATCTCTAGTTACCACAAACCATGATAGATAGACAATAACCTAGTAAACACACAATCCATCAATACGACGTGTTAAATTCTCCATTCGGCCTTAGAACAAGTTCTCAATGCGAGCCCGCGCGTGGTCGGAGCCGGTCGAAGGGGGCGACGAGCTCACCACTAGGGGGACTCCCAACGTGGCTGCCAGGATGACCAGGACTCAGCTGCCGAGGCAGCAGGAACAGGTATGTCAGTATTTGACCCTTTATCAGTGGTAGCAAATTTTCCACAACAATTCAAACCCGACCAAAAATGGTGTTACGATACGGTTCAAAACCAATGATATTTTTTATGCCAGTAAATAGTTCAACCAGATAGCTTGTTTTATCTTTTTAATAAGAAAAAAGGATTCTTTTCAGCAACTACTTCTACCCGGAGTTACAATTAGAATCCACGGGAATGTCCATATTAACATCAATGCTTGCGGTCATTGAGCCAAAATAACTCTACTCTACCTACTCCGATCACTGGTTATAAGACTTGATTTTATCTAGGCGTGTGACTACAAAGTCTTAACAAATTCTCACTGACCTAGATTTATTCCAAAAAAGATTAAATAATGTATTATGTATGTCAAATCAGCAAAATCCTCTTGTCTCTTACCAACAGGTAAGATTGGGGAAAAATGTCAATGAAAAGGACAAAAACATTAAAAAAATATCTTTAGAGACTTGTACCTTTTATTACTCACATAACCTGTAGGCTATTTAAATACTTTTTCTTAATATCCTCTCTTGTCCCACGTAATACAGGGCGAAACCCCAACTCTAGCGCCGTTTGACGAGCTGCTAGAAGCGTGCGTGCGCGAACTCAGTTTGGAGCTCAACATGAGCACTGCGCTCGCGCTCTCAGAGTTCATAGAGGACGAGGTGGTGGCGCCACCTATGCCGCTTGAGGTAAGTGGTGATACCCGGTGTATATAATAATAAAAAATATATTTAAAGTAACACATATTACAATATGAAAACAAGTGATCAAAGTCACGTTTTAAGAAAATCTTTCAATGTGCAATCGCTTATTCTGCGACGTATAAAAAAAAAGATAAAAATGATTATTTAACAAGAACACAGTATACAGAGTTAAATATTTATGCTACATTCGGACACTAAGTTTAATATATGGTAATAAATACATTTTTCACCAAGATTTTTTTCAAAATAAATAAATTCGTATTATTTATTCTTATTTAAAATCTTGCCATGATATGATGGTGTTTTTTGTGAATTCACGAAAACTTGTATGTTTTCTTAAGCTTTGAGACTGTATAGATAAAAAAATTACTGTTTATTTATTTTCGTGACGGCTGCGAAAACCGCAGACTAGTAAGTTTAAAAATTATTTGTGGAAATCACACAGTCAGGTCTTAGCCTTACTGAATGATGTGTTATCCACTCCTACCCATTCACTCCTATTACCAATTCCAGGTGCTCATAGAAAACGTGAAGCTTCACCTAATAGAAGACCGTCAGACCCGGTCCATATCATCCCCCCCACCACAACCGTTGGACATAGACCTCACCACTCTCCGTTTGACCAGAGACTCGGCCGGTGTTGTCAGACTAGGTCCCCCAATGTCCACCCCGTCTACTGTAGCTTCCCCAGCTACCCCACAGCCGCAGCCGGAGCTGGACGAGGCCAGAGAGAAGATAGACAGTCTGAGCAGAGAGAATGAAGAGCTGAGGAAACGGCTGGCAACACTGGCTCGGATCGCTGAGGATAATAGGGAGTTGAGAGCGTAAGTAGAAATTGATTTTAAGATCTTAGATGAACTACTTTTTAATATACTATCATACTGCCCTACAATATCAAAACTTAATCGTGGCACCTGACATTTTAGATGACAAATCAACTGACACTTTCAAATATCCATTACTAGATAACAACAGATGATCACTTACAACAATAAAATAGCGACACACATATTATATGTATGAGCGCGACAGCTAAAGTTGATTGAACCATGGATGAATATACGAATCTACAGAGTAGTACCTCTCCTGCCCTAATTTAAATTAGAATGTTGTGCACAATAATAAACAAATGACATGGCCACTAATCTATTTTTGACAATAGTTTTTTAATATTTTTGCCATTTTGCAATGCATGATTTGCAATGCCTGAAGAGCAGGGTATATAACCAGTGCGTCCTACCTGTCATGACCTACGGGGCCGAGACGTGGAACTTGACAGTCAAGCTGGCCCACCGACTGCATGTCGCTCAGCGAGCTATGGAACGTTCTATGCTGGGGATCTCGCTAAGGGATAGAATCCGGAACGAGATCATCCGCCAAAAGACGGAAGTCATAGATATCGTTCAGAGGTGCAGTAAGCTGAAGTGGCAGTGGGCTGGTCATGTCTGTCGCAGAACCGACGGGCGTTGGAGTAGGAAGGTTCTCGAATGGAGACCACGTCTCGGGAAACGTAGTGTTGGACGCCCCCCTGCTAGGTGGACCGATGACCTGAGGAAGGTGGCCGGTGGTGGCTGGATGCGAGAAGCGGAGGACCGTGAAAGTTGGCGCCGTCTTGGAGAGGCCTATGTCCAGCAGTGGACTGCAATAGGCTGATATGATGATGATGATTTTTGCCATTTGCAGTGTTATTTTATTTTTATAAGTTAAATTAACAGACCAAATTGCACACGGGTAAGATTTGAATTTTGTACCCTCGACGGGTAGGGTAAGAGCCTAAGGTCGTGGGTTTAAATCCTACCCGTAAACTTTTTTTGACAGCTTATCAAAATTGGCTATTTATATCATGAACCTGCACACAAAAAACCCTCTAGGTTACTCGACCATTCATGACTACCCAATTGACAACATTTCATTATCATAAAGATACTAAAATTCAAATCCATTTCGAGATTTGTCGATGCTTAACATGTTAAAAATATGTTAATAATTTTTTACGCTATAAATTCAGAGATATTTGAAAAAACTTAAAGATGATATGATACAGGCATTATTAATGGACACTCCTTTGCTTGTTATCTAGTCTGACTTAAAAAGTATTTTACCATACATGCAAGCTAGCTGTCTATTTGACATTGAGATTTGACACTGACACTATGATGAGTGAGTGAGAGGAAAGTTAATGGTAGTGTTGTTCTATAGAAGTGGAGTCCATCTAATTATCGATAGTTTTAGTCAAGTTTATAATGCATTGCATGTATTTTTTTTGAAATGTTGTCAATTCATTGATGCAGCATTGAACGAAATTGCAGAAAAGTGGAGGAAGCGTCAGTTTTACGGCAATGCGCGCACGCAGCGCAACAAGAAGCGGCTAATTTGTTGGCCGATAAACAGCAGCTGTTGGAAGCCGTAAGAATTCTGCAGGTCAGTCTTAAATGTCATCGTTTTTAGAGGGTTAAGTGGAGATTAGATAATCGGATGCATATTATTATACGTAGTCCTTGCGCGGGGGTAGACAAGAACCGGTTGGGCGCATTATGTCCAATTCGCAAAATGTCCAGTGGGCTCAAATAACTAACGCGAATTGGACTAATTGCAAAATGGACCAATTGCAAATTAGATCAATTGCGAACTGAATTACAAGACAAATTAAGAATTGGACAGTTGGATATTTTACGAATTTCTCTTATTACAGTTAAATAAGATGCCGTTTACTTTATATTATATTATTATTATACTTTAACAGGAACAAATATCAGGTGGCTGTCGCGGCAAGAGATAGCGGTCGAGAGGCGGTCCCCAGCAGGGCTGCCTCGACTGCACCGCCTGCTGTGGCGACAAAAAGACTTAAACCCCCGCGTCCATGCGCCAAATATTGTAAGATAAACCAAGTTATACTGGTCTCCAATTTAACAAGATCGACCAATACACGTAGACCCTCGTGTTCATGCGCCAAGTACTGAAAGATAGACCAAGTTATTAACTTTGCAAGATTCACTATTGGAGCGGCTATCAAACGTAGACCGCTGGGGTCTACGCCAAGGTAAGACGTAGCGCCAAGTACTGTAAGATAGACCAATTTATTGGTTATTAGTTTTACCGGATCTATTGCTGCGGTGTCCGAAAAACGTAGATCCCCGCGTCTATTCGCCAGGAACTATAGGATAGAACAAGTTATTTACCAAGATCTACTGCTGCGGCGACTAGTAATCGTAGACTTTCGCGTCTTTGCGCCAAGTACTGTAAGATAGACATGTTTATACTGGTTATTAACCTTGCAAGATCCACTGCTATGGCGACCAACAAACGTTGACCCCAGCGACTCGGTACCAAGTATTGTCACCTACTCAACTGGCCACTAATTTAACAGCATCCACTACTGTGATTGTCACTTGAATAATTTAAAAAAAATGTTTTTTTTTTCTTTATTGATGAAATAGCCATTGAAGTATCTATCGAAATTGTTTACGAGACAATTTGGTAACAAGAGCACAACAAGTAGCGAATTAAAAAAACGAATCACTCCGTTTAATATTTTAAATAGTGCCACCAATTTATAATTCTGATAAGATACTCACCTCATGAAGAAGATGAATTAAAGACGAAGAAATGAAATTGAAAAGCCTTGAATTCAGTGTGTGTCAACCCTACCGGCCGGTAGTATCCGCGCATATACTTGCAGCTGCATACCTAATCTGCTGATTGAGCCAGGCCTGGTAATACGAAATGTGATTCTGTAATATTACTATGTACTTACAATGTGCATTTATTATCAATATTATCTTAGTATGTAACGTAGAAATCATTTTTATAGCTTTCATAAATTAGAAACGTGTGTAAATAAAGTTTTATATTTATTTTATAAAATGTTTCGGTCTTCCTTTGCAAATGAATGCAAAATTTTACCTTTTTGAGTAATAATTTAAAACACTGTTTTAGTTCTTGTTCCGTGTGAAAAATAAAATATTTTTGAAATATCAACATGTATATTGGAGAAAGCATCATATCATTTTTTTCTGATTTTGAATAGATGAAATCAAAAATTTGGAATGAAATAAAGTTTACATAGGTTGTTAATAATTAAATGAAACACCAACATTTGTACGCTAAAAGGAGTGAGAACAATATTTTCGTTCAAATTAATGAAAAATGTATATTTCTACACAGCTTAGCCAAAATATAACAACTTTCCCAACAAAGCGTATTTAGATCTAAGATTATGTAATTGGTATACGGGTTGAATATGAAGATGTGTATGATTTTGATAGTACAGCGGCAGCACGTCAGGTTACCCATTTGTTATACGAAAACAGCTTTTGTACCGTAGGAAATAGAGGCGGTCTCAAGGTCAAAGTGATCCGAATAGTTCAAAGTGTTAAAAACAGTATTCCACTTGGCCTAATTCATTGTAACAATATAACATCTTGTTATTAAATAAATATTCCAGTCTGTATTCTGTTTCGTTTACAAATCAAAATGTGTGGTGGGTTGTTTTTGTTTTATACTCAATAGCAGTTCCCCTCGACTTCGTCTGCGGCAAAAGTTGGATTTCCTATACAAACCCTGAGGGGGTGACCCCTGATGATTTTATATCGCGACAAAAATTCTGTCCTTCCCAGGGTCCCAAACTACCTCTGTACCAAATTTCATTCGAATCGGTCAAGTAATTTCGGAGCCTATTCAATACAAACAAACAATCAAATATAAGTTTCGATAAAATTTTGTAATTTCAATTCAAATTATTACAGTACTTCATACTCACCCTGTGTGCCATATAACGTGTTATTTATTACAAGTCAATCGACATATTGTATTTATTATAAACTTTGATTATGTAATAAATAATTGTACCGTTTGTTCCTTTTTGATGCATTATTTGCAGATTTTCCATAAGTGGAAATGTTAGTACAGTAACGTCACTACCTCCTTAGTTGGTCTTGCCTTCTAATGTGAGAGAAATAAGGATGTGAAATATAATTAAGGGATATTAAAATAAAATAATCAACGTGACACCATCGACTTGAAAAAAATATGGACTCCGTACCGCGATACTAATGAGTGAAGCAGGGTGCAAGTCTGTGTGTGTGAGATCATAGGGTTCAATGGCGGTCGATCGGCTTACTTTGGTGTGAGTGTGTGCGTGAGACGATCGTGTATTTACGACGATGACTGGCTTACTTTGGTACTTCAATTTTAATGTAGACGACACGGAGTCCATATTTTTCTTCCCGTCGATGCGTGACACCTATCTTCTTAGACCGTTGTAGTTTTCTAGGTCTCGTTTAAGGAAAAGTAATAAACTTTTTGAAGGAACCTGTGGTGGGATCATGTTTTATTGTCAAAGGCTGCTTGCTTGTTTTTTTTTTTGTGCGTTTTGAAATACCACGAATTTAGTTTTTGTTTTTAAAAAATATATCTCATGTTTCTTTTTTATCTACTTATATAGAGATGTTATTATTTTTGTGCCAAAAGCGCCAGACTGTATATTTTATTATTGAAAGGTTGTAAATATTAACTTTTTACATTTTAAAAGAATCATATGTTTCATTAAATCTTTATTTAGAGTGTTTTATCAAAAGTAGCTGCTATGAATTATTATATGTAATTATAAAATTGGTGAGATTTTTGAGAAGTATTTTTCATGTATAAAATATTATGTCACTTGTTATGGAGACGCAATATCGTACATTGCTGTTTATGTAGCTATGTTGTGTAATATTGTATAATAAGCTAATAGCGGGTTGTCAGGATTTTTATTTAAGGCGTATCAACTGTCTATGTAAATCTAAGAACTATTTATTCTTCACACTGGCAACCCCGATCTTTATCCCATTTTACTATTCGTGTGTTAGTATTAATACAAAATGTGCCTGTATCCTAACGTAGGTACATGAATAATCGCTTAAAGTCGATTGTGGTCGCGTTTTTGTACTTTCTATATTATTCAACTGCATATTCGGTGTAATTTGAGTGAATTGTATCATTTCTACACTGGCAACACAAACAGTGTTATGTTTGAAAGTACACCAAAAAACCTATAAGATCCTAGTCTATTAAAAGATTCTTCAAAATAACAAATAGCTAAAAAAAAGAAATCTATTCAAAATACCGGGGGAAAATTCATTGATAACATTGTTTTGTGTGTCGGCTATTTTATATGTATGAGTACCCAATATATTGGTACCCTTGTCCAAAAATATTAGGATATGTATTAAATATTCCAGATTTAACATGAATAACAACCATGAAGTATTGCATCATTTAAAATGTATGAACTGTTGTTGCGACTCATTTAGCTGCGAAGGAATTGTTACAAATAAATTCATTATTCTATACATTCACTTAGTTTTATTTAATTTATTACACCAACAGTGACTGCAGTGCAGCCGTCAATAGGTAGGTATATAGTCCGAAGTGCGTAGACAGTAGACTGTGAAGCGAGCTGACCCAGAAGATTTTAGCGCTCCCACTCACCAACGGAACGCATCAAGCTGCTTGGCGCCAGGCTTCGATGAAAGGGTGGTAGCTACCACCATGTTAGGATCGTTCAGTCGTTGCCCGGGGTGGACCACTAGGAGGTAAATCATCCTTCACCACCCCTATCAATTTATGGCCAACTGATCAAGGATCATCTGTCCATTAATTTTGTACAGTTTAAGAAGAATGGGGACCATTCTCTTTCCGAGACCCGAGCACACCCGGGAAACGTGAATGTGAGTGGATTCTCGCCATCTCGTTTACAAAAATAGAAAAATATATAATAAATAGTTTTAAAAAATACGATTATTTTGCCTATAAAAAGGTTTCTCAGGCGAGAAAAAGAACATAACGTATCACATTCTTGTCTGTTGTATCTCTGGAATGCCCTTTTATGAATATGTTGTCAATTATTGGTGTGCTTATGGTTATCAATATGTGGGATATTGAATTACAATTAATCGTAATCAAAATTTTGCAAGTTTAGCCCATTTTGTGGGATTCAAAAAAAACTATCAAAGTTGTCCATACTATTAATACGTAATTTGAAATAGTTAATACGTCTAGTAGCGAGGAGAAACATCTTTAATGTGAACAGACACCAGTAGTTGCTGCATGGCACATCGATAAACCCGTTTGTCGCGCGTTTTACCGCGTCTTCCTAGATAATTTATCTCCACGTGCATGGGACAGTCATAATATATCTATATCGCGAGGTAGTAGACAATTTGTCTCTAGTGCGTACATGGCTGCATTATGACTGCCGTTTTTTATCCAAGTTTGATAGTTTAGGAAAGATAACATCTGTCAGTTATATGAACTACTCGGGGGTGGCAGATAAAACAATAATTTGAAGAAAAACCTTTAAAAATCCATTTTATTCGGTAGAAATGTCTCGAGGATATATAAGAAACTTAATAAGCTTCTACGAGGAGAAACACGAGCGCAAAAGGCAGAGGGCGGAAGTCCGTGAGGTAGCTCCTATTTGGTCCTTGCCAAGGAATGAGTTTTTAAACATTTACAAATTGAGTCCGGAGATGGTGGAGTACTTGTGCCAGGAGTTACAAGAAGAACTAGCACCTCGAAGCCCGGAAGGACTTCCTGTACATGTAAAGGTAGTAGTAGCTACATGCCTAAGGTGTCAAAATATGCATACAAGCTCGGATCTACGTAGAATTTATTTTTATTGTTTATCCTACTTATTATTATATTTTAGGTTTTGACTGGATTGAGGATTCTCATTGATGGTCATTATCAGCGAGGTTATGGCCAAGATGAAAACACCTCGATTGCTGCAACTACTGTAAGCAAATACTTTGCCCAATTTTTGGAGGCAGTTAATAGAAGGTACTTAAGTACTTTAAATAAACTATTGTGAAAGTAATGAAATTATTTATAAATTTTAAAGTATCACTAACAAAATGTTTATACTTATTTAAATAGATTGAAACCTGTATAGCTGGTTTTTCCTGGCACAGAAGACGGACGACAATTAATTGCACATGGATGTGAACAAAAATTTGGCTTGCCAAATATTTTGGGTGCAATAGACTGCACTCACGTCACTTTGTTCCCACCGCCTGGGGTGGACAAAGTACAATTTAAAAACAGGCACAAGCAACTGGTAAGAAACACAATTTGCTTTAATGTTCCTAGGTCCTTGGCTGTAATAATTCAGTTATATTAAATAATTGCTTACAGAATTATAATTATCAATTTATTGGAGACACACACTAGGTAGTATACAATCTCATGTAAACTAAGTATAATCTTTTCATCATTTTCTTATCTTTTGGCGAGCGTTCTTGCGAGAGTCTGGATATGCCACAATCAAATACTTTCAAGTCAGTCAGTGCCGCTCAGTTTAAAAATGGACACTACATGTGATGTGAGTCACATTTGTCACATCATGTGACAGCAGCTCATGGAGTACCGACCCATACCGACCTAGAATTTTAGGATCGATAGCTGACCAGCGATTCCTGTGAATAGTACGCATATTATAACGTTATTTTTATAAATACTGTTTATAAATTGTGTTATTTTGTACAAGTATCCGAACGCATCCATGACGTTTCTTTGACAGCTACATAGTGTTGCAATGTATAAAATGTACCGTTCTAAGTGGTGTTTTCTGAGTTTAAGTAAAGATCTATAGTGCAGAAACTCTAATGAATACCTACGCCTGCCTAACGAGGTAAGTAAGTAAAGATAATTAACAAAATGAGTATTCTAAACAAAATATCACCAATCGGATTTGATAGTCTCTTAATTTAATGATTTCTGTAATTTTTAGAGTTACGTATCCGTACCCAATGGGTAAAAACGGGATCCTATTACTTAGCCGCCGCTGTCTGTCTGTTTGTCACCCACCAGGCTGTATCTCATGAACCAGTTAAAATTTATATGTTGCCTTAAGATGATTATGTATATGTTGCCGCTTTATATAACAACAAATACTAAAAACAGATTAAAATAAATATTTTAAAAAAGGGCTCCATACAATAAACGTGTATTTTTGCCTCTAAAGAGTCTAATGTTATATGTATAGGATAGTAGTACGGAACCCTTCATGCGCGAGTTCGGCTCGAACTTGGCCGATTTTTTTCTAAATATATTAATTTCTTGGGTCCTACATTACACGATAAACTTCTCAGATCATAAAAAGAAGAGGTGTGGAATATAAATCAGCAGCCGGTAATCCATCCCGAACCCGTCTCACCAAAATTTATGTGTGCGATCAGCGATGGTGCCTAAATCTAATCACAAACGCCCATTCAAGCCAGCAAAACAATCCGATAAGTAAAAATCACACATCCGTATTACGATCGGTAAGGTCAGTTTTAATTGGTTTCCTCGAGAAATGGTAACAAACAAAACTTCACGAAACGTGAAACCGAACGTGGAATTGTAATAACGTGACTTGTAATGTGGCAACATTTTTAGTTATGGCCGATATTTCTGTTGGGTAGCACGTGAATGATATTTTCCGAATTTTTGTGTTGAAATTAGTCAAGTTTCTCATAATTCGGTATTTCGAAGTGAGTTCTTTGTAAAAATAAATACGCTTTGTGGAAATTTTGTGTTTTACGTGGTGACTAACAAGTGTTATTCAGTAAAGAATGTTTGTTGTGTCTTCCTAGTAATAGGATCAGTGGTCAATCAAATCTATTGGATTACGGTTTTGCTGGTTATTGAATTGTTGTGGACTCTAGGTGAGTTGTGAAGTCGTTATACTCATTTATTTATGTAGCTTTTACTGCTGCGGACAGGTTTTTGCCACGAACACCGAGACGCGTGATGTGTCGGCTTGTCGATTCTGGGTTCACTCCACTCCGTCCCACCAAGATAACGGAAGATTATAAGATTGCGCAGATTCTGATAACATTCCTTTCCTCTTGACACAGCAAAACTATTAGCAAACACTGAAACGCAATTCTTAAATTTAAGTTTCATTTCTTTTTTGGAGTGTTATTTAACGATTTGTAATCCTATAGTTTTCATGTTTTTCATGCTCTATCACCAATTTGAAACCATTATATTTGTTATGATCTTGGGTGAGAGGTGTTTCTGTTAAGTACCTTATTCAACAAAAAATAAACTAACTTCATGAGGTGGTTGGTTGTTGTTACGAAAGTCAAAACATTAACTTTCCCTGAAAGTTTCTACAAAGTAAATAATAATGTGTAATGTAGCTAAATATTTTATTATTTGTTATTGTTACATTGTAGTTGAAATTCTATGTCAACACACATATAACCCTAAGTATTAGGAATACCCTCTGACCTAACTTTGTAAGTATTTTTATTAAGAATCATAGATGGTTATATTCTATATTTATAATAATAATCCCACTCATAAATTACAAGAAAAAACTATTTTAGTTGTGTTTACTAAAATATTTCTGGAAATATGATCTTACAAGCAGAAATATTTCCATATAAATTGTAACCTTTGAATGAATGCCTACTGCTCACAGTCATTAACATGAGGTTACACAGTTCAAGGAAATAAGTTAAGTTATTATGACATTAGAACTAAATTATAGTTGGTATTACACATTTAAACTTGCTATGAACTTCAGCTCCATAAAGAATGATAAATATTCATACTTTCTTGGTCCATGGTCACAAATAGATCCCATTTAAATAAAGTATTTAGTAAAGTTTACAAAAATATTATATTTTAACTAAAATAGGCCCTATGCACTGCTGACTGGTTATTTACCAATCATAATGTGGATGCATTACTAGCATTGAAAATGCATAAACCCCATGCAGATAACTTAAATACACAATAAGAATAACCCACAGTAAACAATGTTTTCATATTTTTTGTTGAGTCTGATTTATGTATTAATCTTAATTGATTACATATTTAATTTCAGTAGAGAATATTAAATTAATATTCTTTATATATATTTCTTTGATACAAGTTGATTGAATATTAGAACAGCTAAAAATGATCTCATTACTAGTAGCACCAATATGCTGGCTATAACAAGGATAGTGTTAATTAGCACAAATTCCATATAGAAGGCCTAGTACCTGGCATCTTGCATCTGTATGATAAGAGCAATCCAAGGACATTCGCAGTAATTATCACTGATAACACATTCTCGTGATCGCTGGCCGAGTTTACTGAATGAGGGCATTTTTTATTTTTACATTTATCATCATTTGATGATGAATATAGTATAGTATAGTGGCCATCACATCGGACAATACCCATATTTCTATTGCAAAATAACCCTTATTACAACTGCATAAGATGCTACAGTGCTCATATTGACATGCTGACCACTTATTTTTACAATGCAGTAAGCATGCAATATACTGTACTTAATTGTAGTTTTATTTTGTTTTTTATTTGGAACTAGTGGTTCCCCGCCACTTCGCTCGCAACAGTTGTATTTTTCATATAAACTTTCATCCCCAATTTCACCCCCTTAATGTTTTTATATCGCGACAAAATGTAGCCAATGTCCTTTCCAGGGTCTCGAACTGTCTCCACACCACCTTTCATCTCAATCGGTTCAGTGGTTCAAGCTCCAAGAGTTAACAGACAGACACACTTTCGCATTTATAATATTAGTATGGATAGGTTTAAAGGGTATACTGAGATTATCGGAGGTGTTGAGAACTTTCTCTAATACTTTAATTGTATGAATAATCCCAAAATTCAAAGGGTAATTGACCTCATTCAAGATGCACGGCTAGCTAACCTCTTTGGCAGCTTTCCATACAACACATTCAGTTTATGCCACAACTTTTTAACACTGGTAGTAAAAGTATCTTAAATAAAAGTACACTTACATCATTATTTTTAATGGTGATTTTTCAATCATCAAATCGAGTATAGAATCTGGCTTTTTTAGGGTTCCGTAGTCCTGACAAGGACCCCCTATATGATGTTTTTTTTTCGTCGTTTAATCGACTTAAGGGCACAATTTTTATATTCAATTCAAATCACAATTTACGAAATAGCTTAACTCTCTCTTCCCAGTCGGTCCCTCATTACAGAGGATCGTGGTCACTCGAGCCTCTCAAACGGACGATTTGCCTCCATCGATTCTGGTCTGCAGCAGCCTTCACCATATGGAGAGGAGGCCTCTTAAAAGCTTAACTACGGGCTTAAAAAATCGGTAAAAATTTATGATGATAGTGTATTCAAGGAAAATTATAGTGGTAAAGATAAGTTTATTAGTTTGGCAGTAATCGGTGTTGAACTTGGGTGTTGGATAATTTTGTAACAAATTAAAAATCCTTAGAATAAATTCTTTATGGTGACCAAGATTAAGTACCTAGTTGCTTGTTAAATGGGCTACTACGGAACCCTACACTCCGCTTGGCCCGCCTACATTGCCTTGCCTTGATCATGCCAAAATATTTGGAGAGAACAAAAATTGAAATACTGGTACATGTCATTAAACTATGTACATTCAATAAGTTAAGCTTATGTTGATTACGAATGTAAAATCAATGTAGGAATCAAAAGTAAGCCATACATTTCTCTGCAAATAAAAATAAAAACATTCCTATGTCCATTGCTGAGCACTCTGATCTCTCTTACATATGCTATTAAAATGGCAATTAAAACGTACATACAATCACTTGATGTCTTAAATAACGTCGGACAAAGCAAGGCATCTAACGGGACGTAAAATTGCTATATTTCCGTCTAACTGCTCGTATTTTAAGAATTATTAACTGTGTACCACGTAATTAATGAATGTGCAAAAAGTGTTTGGCTGCCAAATCAATTACCTACTGACCAAGCATATTTTTATTACTGGGCAAATATGCGCACAATCAACTTTTTAACGTCGGATCTTACAAAAAATATATTGCGAAATTAAGGCCTAATAGTTCAGCATCGGATGTGTGAACTATAATAATTATATATAGTTGCATGAAAAAGTTCGGACTTCGGAGTCGTCGCCAAACTTAAGCGATAAGACAGAAACTTGGGCTTAGGGGGTCAAAAGTATAACTAGTTTGGCATCGAAATTCTATCCGAACGTAATTCACTTTACTCTTAAATAACACCCAAAAAAAGGCGACATACAACGTATTAAAATCGCGATCTAAGGGAGTTTGTAGAATCATTAGCGCGTATTTGTAGATTTCTACAGAAATTCGTTACATCTTTGGCCTACCATCAATCGATGACCACTTGTAATTTCCGACTGACAAATTGGCAGTTCAAGTGTATAATGTGATTATTCACTGTTACAGTATTTAGCGACAGTTATCTGATCCGGTAAAATGGGACCGTTTTTCCAAACCTTTGATTCTAAACAGTTGGTGTCGATCGTAACGCACCGTTTGTCGTTATGTCATTCCGGCATTCTCGGTTGGTAGGACTAATCGGATTTTAAACACAAATTAGGTACTACTATTAGCTATATTATGGAGGGAAAGCGCGCTAGAGGAAGAGCGCCAGCTAGATCGGTGGACCAACTCAAGGAGGTGACTGGAGGCCAGATACAGGGAGCGGTACATATGGCGCAGAACCGGACCGAGTGGAGAAGATTGACAAACAATCACGATCCTCAGCATTGAGGGAACGACCAGAAAGAGATTAGCTAAGAGACTACACTATTCTGAATGTTGTTTTCTTCTGGGAAAAGTTATTGTAACTTTATCTATTAATCTAACTCATTAGTAACAGACGACTAGTTAAGATACGCTCAGAGTTTTCGCAATACTGAATATGTTCCAACATCTATAAACTTATAAAGCTGGCCAGTCCCTAATCTTGAACGAATTGCAGATAATCCTAAAATGCCAAACAGCAACGTGGACCCTATTACCAGGGCATATAAGGTATACTCTGTGGTTCTGTGGTGTGTGACCCTAATAATAATTAACAAAGCTTTGCAAAAAGTTTCGACTTCTCGATAATACCGACGAAGATACTACTCTTTTTTATTGGTCTTTCCACGTCATTGTCACCACTCTCATGTTTAGCTAGGGGAAGCATTTTCCCCCTTAACGTTGCATAAAAATCGCTCCAATTATTCTTCCGCTGTAACAAATTAGAGCAGGCTGTCCGCGGAAGAGCTGCCTTGTGTGCCACGTTAATCTTGCCCAGATTACTACATTATTGGTGAAGAATCTACACCAATAATGCCTTAATCTAGGCGAGATTACGATCAACACTGTAGATCCTTAACATGGTAAGCGAGAATTGGGGCACGGTTTTGCATAATTATACAGGAATCTGCATTTAAGAATCGTCGGTTCCATTAAAGTTCTGATTACTATTACTTGGTAACTATCATATTCACTGTCAACTAAGGTCTCTTTATCAAATGATTGTCAAGACATGACTAACTAATGACTTCCATGTTTTAACAGTGCGGCGTCGTATGCCTTTGTAATGCGAATTTGCAACTAAAATGTCTAGGCTGATATGCTGGTCTGGCTACTGTCACATCATTACTCGATTGGTCCAATCCAATAAGACTTGAAACTGATTTCGTCTTGATCTATATAAACAACCTACTAATCGTTTAGGATACTTGTGTTTATTTTTAGGTTTTTCTTGGTTTTGTAAAAAAATGATTCCAGCCCTTTCGCATTTGGTATGGATGGTAAGCGTGCAGTTTGCAGAAATAAACTCGGCGCACTTAGGGATTGTATAACAGGCAAAGGCAAGGTCGCTTGCCAGTCACCACTCCACCAAACCAACCTGCCCATTGTGCACGGTTCGAATCGAGAGCTCGAATACCGTTCAGAGGCCCTACTCCGGTCGACGTCCGTAATTTCGACTGTAGCCGTCTCAATCACTCATGTCAGCATGAAAGAAAGAGAGCGTGAGGGCGTTCCTAAAAAATGGATATGGTGTCGTCAAACGGAGTGAGGCCTATGAGATGAATTTTCGTGTTTTTATTTCCTACACCAATGAGTAGGAACTCACTCAAGCCCGCTAGAGTGAGAAATACTGTTTTCTACGGCTGAAGATACGGCCAGCCTCATCCAGAGTAAGGCGTGTTCCACGAATGTTCGTGTTTTCGATTCCTGTCGTCCTACTCTCACTCAAGGCCGTTTGAGCGAGAAAGACTGGTTTCTACAGCTGAAAATACGCACGTCTTACAGAGTAAGGTCTTGCAGCGCGAATTTCGCGAAACTACAGGTTGGTTAGTGGAATTTTGATAGCCAGTAAGTGGATACACGTTGCGGCAATTAAAACATTGTTGTTTAGGAATTTGCCCTTACATTTTTTGTTTTCGTAACTGGTTGAATTCTTCAATACAGTTATTTTGATTACTAATTATTGGGTGTGAAGTTTATAAAAGGTAAAATATAGGTTTATACTTTCATGAAATAAGCTTTGGTTATTTTGTGGAACTATCGTAAAATGTATGAAACTGGACAAACCATAAATATCAAAATGTCCTGGACACTTCTTTTGAGAAAATAGCTTGTGTTGCAAGAAGATATCTGTCTAAATAGATTTTTGATAATGAAATAAAAAAATTTTTTTTGGCAGTATTACATTGTTTGCATGGTACCTTATTGTATTATAAGTAGGTAGGTACTTGTTGTGATATAGTAGCTGGTGATATTGCAATAGTCTTTCGTATTTATCACTCATTTAGTCCAATCGTACTGCACTTTAGCATTACTTATAATTATTGATGTCGTCATACTATTAACTCAGTGGGATATTTATAAAATTGTTGACTAACGCAATACTCTCATATTCTGAAATAAGTGTGCAGTCGCAAATGGCATAGTTTACTCTGATAATAGCATTAAAACATGTTCTTATTACTGGTGGGGACGCTTAATCGGCCAAATTGACGATTGGGCAATGTAATTCGCGAACCACTTACATACGTATACAGTCAGCTTCAGATTTTTGTGTGATTCAAGTTTCAACCCGGATTTTACACTAATTGACTGCACCACCAAATCCAAACCCTAACAGTGGTACAAATAAAAACTTATCTATTCAAACCTTATACTAGGAATAGTTATACTAAGAATAAGCTAAGAATAAGGAGATCATAATTTCGTACTAATAAACTTGGCATAACGTCGGCATAACTATTCCCGGAGTGAAGACATCGCAGTTCTCCAGCCAGTCTGCCTGTGACCACGATCGGTGCAACCCGGTCGAAACGTCAGGCAAAAATTAAAGGTATATAATGTTTTACCTACTATCCGTCGCGTTAATCCCCGTTTTAATGTGTTCTAATACGTGAGTATAGCTGCCACGCCAATGAGCAACAATATTCATTATTTTCAATGTTGCGTTGCTCACCACCTGAAATAATATTAATAGATGAAAATAAGGTATTACTTTAATGTGTGTAAATGAAATAAATAAAATATTTTAAAAAGTTATTATTTTACAAAAACAAAATCACAGTCTTATCCTTTTATTTACCTGGACATTTAAGGAACTGTATCCTTTGCGGTTAATATAATATTGACCACTAGGACCTTGTATTTTAGCCACTCTAATGTGAGTACCGTCAATGGCTCCAATCACATTTTTAAATCTAGATATAGCTTCAAATTGCTGCATAACTCTCAGCTGATCATTTAAAGATGTGGGCATTTTGATGTATTCATGTCTTTTTTCTAATATTGCCTCTGCTTCTCGTTGACATATTGTTGAGACCGACTGCTGAGTTACTCCATGAATATCTGCAGCATCATCTTGCACCTGAAAGTAAATAAGTCATAACTGTATTCAATGTTCAAAAGCATATATCACACAGGTTTACTATCGGTATTAACGTAGGTTGATACTTACTTGGTTACGACCCCAACATCTCAAAGCAATATCTGGAAAATGGATGATAAGCTACCTCCACGTTTGTCTTGCACTAAAGAATTACCGATTAAGTCGTCTAAAACCATAACACCAGTCTTCGAAAATCGGTATTTTCTACGAAACTTTTTATCATTATACATTATAAACGAATCCTTCCTCTTCTTATAAGTTTTAACACTTCGTACACTTTCCATTTCATTAATTAAATTATTAATTTGTTCAATTTCTTCCACTGCTCGTACGTCCAATATTAAAATTCAATTTTTCGACAAAATGAATTGATAGACAATGCAATCGACAGAGCGAATAAGGTTATTCCAAGCTTAAACTGGGGTATTCCTTGGAATAACAATAGTAAGAATAGTTACGCCCAGGTTATACTAAGTATAAGTTATTCCGAGTTTATTAGTGTACATTTTGGCTATTCTTTGTTTATGCACGGTATAAAATTTTATACCACGTTTATTTGTACCACTGTAAGAGAGAGACTATAGTACCTGCCAGATAAATGTCACCTTGACAGCTAAAACCTTGTGACACGACTTGTCTTTTTAACTAGCTATTATTACGACTTTTGATTTTTGGGTTCAAGGTCGACCCGTACCGAGGTTCGTTTGTTAGTCAAATTCGTATCGCTACGGCTTATAGTTAGGGTTGCCCAGCTTCGCATACTGGCGTGCAGTAGTACACGGGTGACTGTCTGCAGGGGTGACGGGTCAATGACTTTTTATGCACCGTTAAATGGCACGGACTCTACCATGTCAAATAATGCTCGGTCAGTTAGCAGACATTAGAAGTCGAACTTCTTATGTCTGCTTACCTTAAGATTTAATGAATTGCAAGCGAGACATGAACAGCTTCGTATTCAGCGGGTTTCCCATCGGAAGTCCACTGGTGCTGCCACAATAATCTGTAACAGATACTGTGGCCAGTGATAATGATGATGATGTAACACCAAAAGTAAATCATATCGAATTATAGGTGTAGCCAAGATTTAAGATGAAGGTAAGAGTTAATATTTACAGTTTAGTTTTGTTCTCTGAGACTAAGCAAATACTTCTAGAAGCAGGGAGGCCGCCCACAAACTTGTCGGACTATAGGCAGTCGGGCTCGGGCTGTATCTAATTTGATAATCTTCCACTTGAAAGTCCCAGTAAAATATTCTAAAAATCATCAACGCTGAATGTACGTTAAGTATCGCAACGGCCACAATTTATAATTGTTGTTCATTATCGCTCAAATATTCAATTAACAAAGCGATTAAACCCGCTTGTCTGAGCGTTTGCACTGGAACTCTTTATTCCGTGCTGCGGAGAGGAAATTATGGACTTCCCCACTTCGTTTTTTTTTTGGGAAAAGTACGCTTTGTGGAAATTTATTATTTTTGGAAGCGTCATTGGTTTGTTTGAAGAGATTTTGTAAGCAATTTTCTGTACGTCAGATTTTATCCAGGAAATACATAAATATGTATTGCGACATTACTACTTCTACTCTACATATTTATTACTCCTGCTAGTATTAGATTTATGGTAACCAATCCTTGTGTCGAAAAAAAAATGTTCCATTGATAACTTCATGCGTCATGATTAACACCAACAACAAAATTCTTAGTTAAGATAAAAAATTGGCTTACCCAAAGTAAAATGTTTTATTTTATTAGCGTTTTCAATCATCCTTAACAAACCAAATAAAAAATATATAATGATTTCTATTTTTACTTTTAATTCACAAAAAGTAGAGATACGCATTCCAATTTCAATCTAAAATTGGATTGATTTAATGTTAGAAATGCCTAATTTATTATTCATTAGAGATTTTTAAGCACAGTGCTGTGTGACCGAAATGATTGGTTGTTAAAACCAGTACAGTTGTTAATCAAATATGTAAATACTGCCTAGTTTCTCTCGCTACTCACAAATCATATTTGAACGAACAGTATTTTGATGTCACGAACTCGTAAAAATAATGTTAGGTCATGTTCTAACAAATAATTTAGAGGTATTTTCCAGAATCTACTTTTGAAACACAATTTAGACATTCACCTGATCTAAAGTATCGGAACTATGCAAAGCTTATTCTGCGGTTACGGAGTTTCATTCTTTCCTCCTACTAACCAAGTGCAAGACACTGAATAAGACGCCCCACCAGGTCAGAAGTACCTTGCCTGCTACAGGTTTTTCTTGCGGAGTGTGTGGCAGAATCTGCCGCGCGAAGATCAGCTTTCAAAGCCACTTAAAAAGTGTGTGTGTTTAAGACGAGACAATGTTTAAATATCATCATTATCATATATCACTCACATGACGACCGTCTTGGTGTAGGTTAGCGCTCCGGAGTTCCGGGGACTACAAAAACAGCATTTGCTAGTTCAAATCCCGCGAGGGGCAAATGTTTGTGTGATGAACACGAGCCTTTGTACCTAAGTCAGGGACGTTTATTAACAGTATGTTATCCGTTATCCTAGTCGCCATAACACAAGCTCACGCTTAGTTTGGGGCAAGGTAATTGGTATGTTTGTTACTATTTATTTAATAGTAATCGAAACTCGTGAGTGCCTTTTCGGTCACAGTGACTGCATATTAATTGACACTTACTAACTTACTGCACACCACCATGGTATCACGTCATCATCACGATTAGAAACCTACACCGCAATTCCTCTTGCAAAATTCGTACGTTCACTCACATGGCAGGTCGCATACTAATTACCTATAGACTCATTAATCAAAACAAGACATGTGTCAACGACCAGAGCCTTGGCTTTGAACATCGGTCACATTTTTTGTCAGTTTTAACGGGGCTTGATTTAAACATGTTCAAGATCTTTTAGATTAGGCTCCTTGATAACTATGCCGTTGGATGAAGTGGCTTGATGAGGATTTGAAATACAATGAAATATGATCCTCCTCCCGAATTTCGGCTACAACGACCAAACCCAACAGTTTAAAAGTATGTGCGCAATACCCAGGTGCACCCTCGGTTCCTTCACTTTCAATTCTCTCATAGTTCGGTGAGACGGCGATCCGACATTACCAGAGAGAGATGGGGATTCGAAACTCGACCTTGTGGATAGGAGCCAGCGTGTTGTCTAGCCTACAAGCCCACAATCGTCCCGAAGCATATTTACAGGCCATAAAAATATTTGGACGTGTATAAGTGCACTGTGGGTCGTGTATAATACATGCATAAAAATACTTATGACTTTAATATCAACTAGACTAACTGTTAAAACCGACTATATAATTATTTATAATAGCAGTTCCCCGCGACTTCGCCTGCGCCAAAAGTCGGATTGTCCATACAAACTTTCATTCCCCATTTCACCTCCTGATTATTTTATATCGCGACAAAAAGTAGCATATGTCCCTGGGTCTCAAAATATCTCTGTACCAAATTTTATTTGAATCAGTCCAGTAGTATCGTAGCCTATTCAATACAAACAAACAAACAAAAAATAAATCTTTCCTCTTTATAATAGTTAGTAAGTTTAGATGACTTGAAGTGTCAATTTTAGTTTTGCCATTTTGAGTTTTTTTTTTTGTATAGTGAATCCTAATATATTGATATTCACATGAGAGTTTGATGAAGCTTTCTATGACCAATTGAATTTCTCTCGTAGCCTCGCCACCGGCAAATCTAAGAACAAAACTTGGTTTCTGATACCAACTGCACCCTAAACCGAACAGTAGCAGTATCTTCGGTATGTTAATTTATTATGAAGGTTATCTAGCACTAGTAGCTTAAGATATGAATCGGTTGTATTGAAATGCTATTGTTGTATCCGCCTTGATCAAGATCTATTCCAGTCCTTTGAATTATTTAATTACACTGGACATTAGTAATCGTTTTCAATATTCAGATTTTAAACCCCGGTACATGCATGAAGGCTATTTTCTTATCAATTATCACTAGCTGTCCATTAATAAAAAAAAAGTTAGAACACAACATCATACATAATCATCTTCTTATTATATGAATGGTTGCGTAGTCTGAAATCTCTTCTTGACTCTGACTTTTGATTTGATAATATGGTACATGTCGTACATGTATATTAGCAGGAGGTGTCTATATTTTTCACCGTTTTCACCTTTATCTTACCATCATAATTTATTTTTTGAAATAAAGTACAGTGGTGACAATAGCAGCAATCTTACAAGACAATATAAGCTTAGAATCGCCCAGAAAGGCCTACCACGGAGTGGGTTAGTGAATCCCATATTGCAATTTTTGAATTAGAAAGCAATGACACCAATATGTGCTACTCACAAACCTTGTCAGGTTTTGCAATAGTTAAACAAACCGAACTATTGTGGAAGCACGCTCCACCGCGGCCGTTGCGCGGCTTCCGGAAGCGTTTCAGAAAATGCGTGCGCGCAGTCGGCCCTCGCTGGCTAATAGCGCATTGTACGTCCGAAAGGGAATAGTTTTTTTTTTGGGGTTTTTGTGATCCGCCGATTTGCCGCTATGTTGGTGAAGGAAATCGTAATCTTGAAAAAACAACTAGGGAATGCCCGGCCTGCGCAGCTGCGTCTGTTTTGCCGAGTGCGAATATGCATATAACCCGAAACTGTGCGTGTAAATAGGCTACTCAATGGGCAAGCTCGCTCCATCATCATCTTTGCTCTCGGGCTAAGATGAAGATCAAGAGTTAGCCCATTATCTATTTAAAAAAACTAGCGGCTCCGCCCCCCTTTTCACTCGCTTAAAGGCTAAAGACTATCCTATGTCCTTTACCGGGACTCAACTCAAACTATCTCTATACTTACCAAATTTTATCTAAATCTGTTAAACGGTTTAAGCGTGAACAGGTTACAGATTGACAGACACCGTTTCGCATATAATATTAGTGTGGTTTTACTCACGATCATGGTGGACCCACCAAGAAATTTGAGGTAATAATTTGTGAATGGATCGCATTCAGGTGCGGATCTTTCTAGGTAGAGTGAAGCATTGTTCGAACTAAAGCAGATTTTTGTGATCCGCTGATGTGGTTATTGCTATATCAATGCGTAAATTGTTGATATTGTCTCAACAATTCACGCATGATAATACTTCATATACTCGTACCTATGAAGAAAGCTAAATAAATGTTCTTAATGACTATAAATCGAGTTCAACTTAAAGGGCTTAGTCACACATTACGAAAAATAAAAATACCTAGCCTTCTAACCAATCAATCATGTATGTGTTGTTTTTTTGGATTAATCCGTTCATTTGTGTACCGAATGAGTTTCGATATAAACCTTGCCATTTCAGCGGTAAAATTTGCGTCCGGGAATTCGATTTGGCAGCAATATAATTGCTGAAGTTCTTTGGCAGAAATCAGTAATTAAATGTTGAAACTTACCGGGAAATGTATTTTTGTTAGTCGATTAATTGAAGTCCAGGAAATGACACGTTTACGTTTTACTTTTTATGAGTTTTTTGCTATTTTGTAATTTTAGACATGTTAGTATGAACCATACTTCGAAAATGGATTAGACAAACAAAATAGACGCAAGAATCAGTCAATATTAATATGAAATAAAGATAGGCATTCTTCATCTTCTATCATCACTATAAATGTATCAGTCAGTTAATATCTGGAATTACTGAACTGATTTATAAATTTCTTTCACCCGTAGAAAAAGCTACATTATTATTCCTGAGTGCTATAGTAAAAGCCGGGCGGATCACTAAAAGTTTAAAACAGCCAGAAAAGATTTTACAGTGCAATTTGTGAAGCGGTTTCAAGAATCAATTATTACGCAAAGTAAATATTTATTATATGTAACTTTTTCCTCTGCAAGTTTTTTTATATCAAATGATCAATTTTAGTGTTTACTATAAAAAAAAAAAAATGATAAAGTTTTATTGAGTATCAGTTATAAAACCAGTGGTTTTACAGTGGTGTCCCCAATCGGGGCCAGTGGGAGCATTAGAGGTAAAATATTCGTGTTTTATCATCAGGTATTTTTGACAAAAACTTGCTCAGGGAGCATTTACCAGCCTCAAAGAGTACCATAGGCTTTCAGAGACACTTGAAGTTATGTTGCTTGAAGAAGATGACGATGCAGCAGTAAATTTAGTTACGCTTCCTCCAGAACCAAGTGTGCTTAGCGACGACTAATTAGGGGATGAGGTCAATATCCAAAGTAACGTTTTCCCGCGAGATGTACTAGAAAGAGTGTTTGGGAATCGAGATGAGGAGGACGAGGACAGTAGACGAAGTGATTGCTACAACAATCAAGCGTAAAACCGATCGTGAGGCACCTCGGTGGCGTAAGACTGAGCCAACCTACGACCCTTTGGTTCCAACGAAAATCATGTCCAATCCCATCACGACAACTTGGTGGATGAAACTAAAAAACCAAGCAGCTTTATGTTCAACAGATAGGTACCGTCCAGGAAGGAAGAAACAAAAAGTTTCCTTTGTTCCAATGAAAGAGGTGAAGAAGAAAAACCATATTGATTTTGATTACCGTTACGACAAAGTAACTCAAATTGTATTCGTCCATTGACTGGACGGCAGTATCTGCACCACAGGTTTAATTTATTATAGCCTATTAGAAAAGTAAAACGATGTAGCGCTGTGGAGAAGAAAAATAATGTTGATGGTATGAGCGACTATGACCAAGAAGATCAATCAATTTCACTGTACCGCTATACCACGAAAAAATGTGACAAAAAAGCTTTTCCAACAACTGCCATGTACTGTATGCTAAAAAGGGACGATAGCAATGCAAAAAGCGTGTAGTAACATTATGCATTGAACAAAAATGTTTTGAATATTTCCCCTCCATATAAACCCACTGTCCCCATTTGAGAACGGCTTTTTTTTTCTATGATCGAAATATATTTTTTTTTAATTTCTTTATATTTTTCTTGTAAAAATATCTGTTTCTATTAATTAATAAAGAAACTTAAAAATTTGCACCACTGGATTTCGTTTGGGTCCAAATGGGTTAAACTAAAAGTGTAGTTCAGCATTCATACTATTTGTCTGTTAGTCCTATTACTACTACTAAGTTTGTATGAAATTGCTTGGTCCTCACGAATATTTTACTAGTTTTTTTGCTTGCATTTCTTTTTTGTTTTGGGCCTTCAAAGTTCAGTGTGAAATACCTATTAATAAGAACTCAGATGGAATGTTAGCCTGCAATTATAATTCCATTGTTATTGCCCCTATCTATTTGGATTTCTGCCAAACAAGGCTGCCGGCAACATTTTACGGTGCGGACATTCTAATTGCTAAAACATTACCCTACGATTGCTGCAGTACAGCAAAATTACTTACATTTAATATCTTAGCTGGTATAACCAGAAGACCCACAGAAGCTCTCTCGAATCTCAACTCGACGGTAGGTGCCTTCATATCTGACTCGAATGCTAAGGTCCACTGAAGCGGGAGTGTCAAACATTTTTAAGATTCTTTGACGGAATTACAAATTAATTTGAATCTGAATAGAATCGATGAGGAAAACATTTTTATGAGTCATTCATAATGATTATTAATGTATTCATAATAATAGGCCTTTGGCCAGCTGTGGACTGCAATAGGCTGATATGATGATGATGATTCATATTAAAGTATTGGGGACTTCCAATCACCCTAATAGTCATTATGTATGATTTCAACGACTGCCTCGTTGGTCTAGTTACGCTAGGTTCTATCCACGAGGTCCCGGGTTCGAATCCCGGGACGGGCCGAGAGTGTTTAGGTTTTTCTGTCTTAAAATTACTCAGGCACAGCTCCGGAGTCAGGAAGTCGGTGGTGTTATCACCCCCATGCCTCGGAAAGCACGTTAAGTCGTTGGTCCTGCGCCTGATCTCTCTACGGTCTTGTCGGACTGCCGTCTCACCGAATTATGAGAGTGAAGGAACAGAGAGTGCACCTGTGTGTTGCGCATACACTTGTGCACTATAATATGTATGTCCCGCGCAGTTGGCTAATCTCTGTTGAGATAGGCCGCCGTGGTCGAAATTCTGCTAGGAGGACATTATTTATTATTATTATTACTATTTATGTATGATTTAATTTTGTGTTAATGGAACACTATTACTATTAATTATAATTTTAAAACAAATCAACATTACCTCTATAACGTGTAACATTATTGCCACAATTGTACGACATTAAGCAATCCAACATAAACGGACAAATCGACATGATACATACAATTAATCAGCGCAGCATTCCGACAAATTAAAATCCAATTGCGTGCGACAGGTTCCTCACCCCTGCCCTACGGCAATCAAAGTAAATGCTATGCTTATTAAAGCAGATCCTCTTCCATCGATAGCTGGTCCATCTACTCGATATGGTATATGTTTGCGAAGCTACGGTATAAGTAAGCGAAAATCAACCGTTTCTCGTGTCCACTAGGTCTATTTCAGAAAGATAGACCAAGGTCGGGCTGCGTGGGCCTTTGGTATTTTAATGGCACCGGCCGGTCCAGAACATGTTGTTATTTAGTTCTCGTACAGATACGCTTAGAACTATGGTGTTAACTTGATCGAGGTAATTGAGGAGTCTCATTTCTCTCCAGCATGTAAAATATGCGACCAACTTGACATGGACTTAATAATACTGAGTTGTCACGAACTATTCTGCAAATTAATCA
Organism: Pyrausta nigrata; assembly: GCA_949316185.1. Lineage (NCBI taxonomy): Eukaryota > Metazoa > Arthropoda > Insecta > Lepidoptera > Crambidae > Pyrausta > Pyrausta nigrata. The sequence goes on along the minus strand of OX438955.1, from coordinate 4,592,290 downwards.
AAAAGAGACAGACCTCAAAAATTTAGAAACGTCTAATATATATTTTTTTTAAGATTACGCGTATTAATTTTAGTCGTCTTCGTTCGACATCCCTACTAAATTGTGTATGGTATAATAATCCGTTTTAGGTTGAAGTTTCTGAATTATTGTAGTCTGTTTCTTTTATTCAATATCGAAAGAGACATGAATAAGTATTTGATAGAGAGGACTGTCGCGATTCAGGTCCTTGCCCCGACGACAATACACAAACCCTTAGATTCCAGAGATCAGACACAAACAAAGATGCCACTTATATCCATTCCATCACAAAGTCACATAGATAATCGATAACGGTTAAGAAAGTACGATTATGGAACAGTCTAATAAGATGACTTGGGGAAACCAATTGTCCAGGCGTACTGCAAAATGGCACTTTGCATAAGACATACGGGCTATCGAGATCTTCTCCTTTGTTCTTAGCAATGAGGAAAGAAGAGTTCAAGATGGGTAAAATTGCTAGGTCTGTGCTACCATGCAACGTTTTTAATTTACATTTGATTCGGTGAAAGATTTAAAATTGAACAGATCTTCCGAACCTACTCGACTAACACCTGACAGGTAAAATTAATGGTTCTGTTGATAAAAGCAAAACACAAGATCTCTATTCACGGAACCGCCCCACGGGAAATTTGAGAAACCCTATTTATACTAATGGCATTCTCAAATATTATTGACGTGAATCAAATAGATCATATTATTACGTTAAATAAATTATGGTTTTAGAATGTCACTGGACCAGTTATGAACACTTTTATTTGGATTTAAGTATTTTGATCGCCGAATATATCAAATCAAACACGCATTAGTTATAAATCGGTAAATAATGTGCTAAGTTGTCTTAATTAATGAGTTCATTTAACAACAAAAAGTTGTGCGTTGTTATTAAAATTCCGATAAGCAGAATACGATACACTTTAAATTGCATACTTTCACGAATGAAATCTCACATAAGCATTTTCGAATGAGAATGCATCACACAGTTTATACACAGCGTATTGCAACCTCGTTTTGATGTACAAAGAAATCAGGGTTTGGATTTCACTCTTAAAAATTAAATATATGACAAAACGGATAAGTATCGGTTTTTAGCTGTTCAATCTTACTTTTAGAGGTGTACTCTCGATTATTTTATTTTATTTTTATTTTCATTTATTCAGGAAATCAACGGCGATACAATATAAAATTACATTTCGTTTCATAATAACTTGTAGGTACGGCTAATTATAGATTTCCATAAGTGTTATACAATATTATGTTGAAGTTAGAAAATTACTTGCACTAAAACAAAGTACAGGAGTAAAAATAAATTTGTGTACAAGAAAGATTCATAAAATGAATGAAATTTTGGTGAAAATTTGGAGAACATCCCCTATTTTTCTTTTGTCATCATTTTAATGCAGATTCACAGTTTAGTACGGCCAATCCTGGTTTAAATTAAGACATATGTATACGTGAAATATACTTAGCCATTTATTTTGGATTCAAAAGGGCTTCTAAAGAATCTTTTTCTGACATCACCTTCTCACTAACATGTAAACAATATTTTACGCCATCATGCTCAAACGCTATACTTACTCAGGATTCACGTTTAGGAATCTTAAGAATTTGGAAATTTGGGCCTACGCACCTTCAATGTAGTGTACATTCCATTCTGCTGCAAAATGGCGCCTTTTACCGAAACCTGAAAAAAAAAATTCTTATCTGATTTACTCGAGTCATCTTTTTAATGTAGCCATCGATTTTGCCTTGATATTTTGTCAGTGCGTTGCAGTGTTAGTAAAAATGTTTGCTGCACATTTTCTCTATAGTATAAAGAGGCAGTATTTTAAAAATGAAAAGGCTTTATGGCTGTTCCATAACAAAACTGATTTTTTATAAAAAAAATGTATAATGTATCCTCAATTCCTCATGGCCCTTTACTCCGTTCTATTTGGACCCTTTTACCAACATTCCAAATTAACAGATACCTATCTATGCCCTTTGGTTTCTGAGGTCAGAACGCTTGCTGCGTTGATTTACTCGTTGACTGTCCAACTTTAAACATCTGTTGAGGTCTATTAATATTTAATTAGTCTTACGTACGGGGTCCTCTGGACCGAAGTGAATTTGTTTTGTTAATATTAGTGAGTGTTAATTAATTAGAAATTCAAACAACCTGTTTAATTTTAAGTCAGTGTGCGAACCTCGGGACACGAATGGGTATTTTCAAGTCAAGTTTAATCAATTTAAAGTTTATATGCAGAAAATGACAAGCAAAAGGAGTTTTGTTCCAGTAAAAAAATTATACTTGACAAGTTTTAAGCAGAAAAGCTTTTCAACTCCTCCTTTTCTCCTATTTCCATTCTGATTAACTTCGTTGCGGGTTCCAAGACAGCTTAGCTTTGTCCTGGGAGTCCTTAGCCTTTACCGAGATGGGGTTTTCATTGCTGCCAAGCGGTTACTTACCATCAGCTGAGATTGCGGTAAAATGTCTTATGTCAGATCCCGGCTAAACTGGAGCTGCAGTGTTGAGTGTAAAGTTCCTTACAATTTCTAAAATTCCTAATTAACTAAAAATTAATTAAAATTATTTCTGTCAGTAAACCCCAGAACCCAACTAAAACTCTTCGCGATTTTAGATTAATGTTCTGGCATCTAAAAGGTTAAATGCATTTGATGTGCCTACTTGTTTGCGTGTTGACAGGTAAGTTTGCGAAGAACATTACTGTCTAACGTATGTAAGTGGTATGGCTTCATATCAGCGGCTGTCAAGTCAAGTTTAATCATTACATTCATCTTGGGTGGTATTGAGGCTTTTAGAAAACTGCGACATATTAATTACTATTAATTAATATTAGAAACGTTAAACTTTTGACAAAAGTTTCCTACTATCGTATCTACTTACGTAAACACGATTTTGACTTCTTGTCAACTGCTCTTATTGCAAGCAAGTCACTTGCTTGCATAATAAGAAGTCCAAAAATTGTCAGACATAAACTGGTTAGTTACACACCGTTCTATTGAAATATAATAATGTGACAAAATGCCGAGATTTAACACAACGATCCGGTGTTCCTAGTGCGGATAATTGACTTGCTTACAAAGTAGCGAATTGTGGCGGTTGTAGTTTAACGAGTCACGATTTCGTGGGGCATTTGTCCCATCCGAGGTTTGGTATCCGCTCTAGTATTTTGTACTATGCAATTCAAAGCCCACCTTGAAGATACTGTTCTTCCATTTTTAATTTAGTTAGTCAAATTGATATAAAAACAGGGCAAATGGAAGTTGGATTCGCGCTCTGAGGGTTTCGTCCAGAATTGTAACAAAATATTTTTGTGTTGGAACAATTAACGATTTTTAGATTTTTACTTTACTTGTGCTGTAAGATCTTTCTATGGGAAGAATATAGGTTTGGATTCTCCTGCAAAGTGTTAGAAAATAATGCTCAAAGGGATTGCGTTGACTTAGGTCTTGGAAGCTTGATTTCTTACAGCTTCAATGGATCTTAAACATATCAACTTGGCATTTCCGAGCGGTCCTGAGAAAATTGTTCTTAATAGACGGACAGACATACCGACAGACGGACAGACGGACCGACAGACAGACAACAAAGTGGTTCTATAAAAGGGTTCTTGTTCTGTTCCTTTGTAGGAACCTTAAAAAAGCATTCATCCTCGAAGTGAAATCACCACTGCAATTACTTTTGGTGACTATACCCGTTGCCACACTGTTCCGGATCATGCTACTTTTTGCATGGTTTCGTACCTCAGAATTTCGTAGTCTCGTGAATTGGACCATGGTCAAAGCAATCCCAGTACATAGATCAAAGTAAGACCATACATCAAAACTGAATACGTATTTCGGTGTACATGGATCTAAGTAAGAGCGTACCGACCGACAACAAAGTCCTAAATTAAAGTTTTATTAACATACATAACATCATTAATATGATAAAATAATAGTACAAGTTTAAACATCAAAACGAATGAGTACATTCACCTGAATTTTATTATTGAGATCTAGAATTCTAGATTATAAAAACTATATTATGACTAGAACTCCGAAGTATTGTTGCTTGTGCTAGTAAGTGTACATGAGAATTGCAGTAAATGTGACAGTTTCACCCGTTTAAAACACCCGTGCGGTAGTCCAACCACTAATTTGCGCATGGTCATGACCAAAAATTATCAGCCCGCAAATTTGCGTGCATGTTTGCATAATTGTTATGTTAAAAATATTAGCTATACTTAAGTGTTATTTTTAATGGTATAAATAAAATTTTAGCGGTTTTTGATGCTTTTGTTAATTTGATTTATGTAGTGATCCTTAAAGATACTTCATACTAGATACTTTGTTAACTATATTATTTTTGAAAAATGTAATGATTAAAATACAAAAGTGAGTTTAATTATATTAAACTCACTTTTGTATTTTTTTCTCTCTCTTAAGTTTACACCTGTAGCTTTCTTTAGAATGTAAATTGTCTTGATAATTTTTAAGCTTTTAGGCATACATATTTTTGGATTGTAATTTAGTTCTGTACAATGTGTAATACGTTTTAATGCTTATATAGATTGTAGTCTGTTTTGTGTGCTATGAATAAATAAATAAATACTCAATTTTACAATGAGAATTGATAAACTAATAGTAACAAGCTGTAGAAACCAGTCGATAATCCAGTATTGTCATAATATTTTAATCAATGGCTATGTAGCTTAGTTTGCCATTGAATACAATCTATTACAAATTGATTAGCTAAGTCGTTGATACTCGTATTTGTAACGGGCGCTGCTTCCGTAACGATTGTCAATCTGTTATGTTTTTTATGTATAAATGAATAGTCATACATTTAGTCGCAATCTTACCTGGGCCCCTAGACAAGATGCAATCTATTCTTTGGCGAATTTCGCTATCGCAAACGAAATATCAAAATATTTATGCAAAAGTCACATAATGTTTCGATAGCATAGTCTAGGATGGTAGTGATAGCTGTCAGTTTCATACATTTTGTTAGCAACTCTATTTAGGAATTAGGATTATCCTAATTAAGATTCTTTATGTAGCGACCTAACAAAGTTCGCTGTAGAATATACATAGAATATTCTCTAAAAGCCTTGTCTATTGAGATGAGGGAAAACATCGTGAGGAAACCTGCACATTCAGGCGACTGAATGTGTAACCATGATCCAAAATGGTCAGGTTCCCCTGGTAACAGGGTCACGGAGGTCAAATGGCAGTCGCTCCACTGTAATTACCTGATCTGCCACATCCTGGATCATGGTCAGCGGACCCTGAGCCCTCGAGTGCGAGTGCACAACCGCGATAACGCTAGGAGAATGATGATTGTCTAAAGGCCTTGATGGTAATTGAGGATGCGACCACCATTACTACTGTTCTAGTGTTGGTGGTATGTCTAACATTGGCAGTATGATGAATGGCGATTCTCTCTCGAGCGGCATTTGCGGGCGTAATCGTTGAGACCACAGTCATTGCTCCGGCGCACGCGATGCCAGGGACCTTATTCCTATGTTTTATGTTAGCTCTCGTTCGTCTCATATCAATTCTCAATTCAATATCATTGCAATTTTCTCAAGTTCTGTATCTAACTTTGCCAATGACAAAATGTGAGCTGTCTTTAAAACATTTGATTAGGTAATGTGTCTGTTTCTTGTTACGAGAATAGGCCCTCTGACGTTTCGTACTGTCATTAATTTTAACTATTGATTTAGGTGGAAGCTTTCTAGTCGCTGCTACAATTTCGCAAGCTTCAACTAACTGTTCGATTTCAAGCCCATTCATAAATGTTGCGTAGTATGAGTTTCGTCGACATTGTCGTTAAACGGTTGAACTAGATTTTGTAACATATTTATTAAGGAACGTAAAAAGCGTCAATAACAACATTTTTTGACGTAATAAATTGTAGTTTTCTCCTTCACGACGACATTGAATAAAACCGAAGGCAGCTCATTTGTAGTTATTGAAACAATTGTTAATGATTGCGCAATACATTCTTAACGTAACACATGTTAACTAGACCGCGATCAAAAGTTCATACAGACATATTATGTAAGGGACGGACAACCTTGTAACCTCATGACCGGGCATCTTGCACAAGAATCAGCGCCATTGCCATATGACTGGATCGGACCATTACATCTGACACCCAGCAACTAGCAATGAATTGGTAGTTAAACCAAGCACCTTGTTGTCTCTCAATCTTCCTGGCTATGTGTATCACATAGTGGTGGAGTCAGCCTTCTTTATTTTTATTTTTTTATTTATTTAAACTTTATTGCACTGTAAGTTGTACAATTGGCGGACTTAATGCCTTAGGGCATTCTCTACCAGTCAACCGCTTGGAGATGCAGAAAGTTGAATCAGTGGCGGAACATTTGCAATTAAATAAAATAAATTATAAAATGCATTAATATTTCAACATAACCATACATACTAATATTACACAAATAAATAAAAAGATATATAAAACAATGATAAACATACATAAAATACACAAAAATGAATTTACAATTAACGAAATTGAAGATATTGACGACATCTAGGTAAACGAAAAGAAAAGAATGAACAAAAAAAAGGTTAGTTCTGAAGAGAGCCAAGGTGAAGATAGTGGGCACGGAGTGACTTTTTAAATGAAAATTTGTTTGGTGACATTCTGATCTCATTATTTTTCTCCTCCATTTCCATTGGAGGGGGTTTCCACCGAGTCGAGGACACAGGTCCTCAAGTCGGTGGAAACTCCCCCCCTCATAAATATCTTTCAGCAGTACATCTCTTCATCTTTTTGGGTCTGCCTCAAAACATGTAGCTGGTTGTGTTGATGTCAAAACTAAGCAACATTGCCCCACGTCACCCTATAAGATCTAAACCGACTGCGATCCCCGGAACTGGAAGTAACATATTTTGACATCCAATTGAGCGTGACGATTATTGTTAGTCCCTCGTCTTTTCAGATGGCATGCATTTCGTAGCTATTTTGCGCCATAAGGCTGCTATCGTCAAAACAGTTTGTACCTACATCCATACTTCCATACTAATATTATAAATGCGAAACTGTGTCTGTCTGTCTGTCTGTTACCTCTTGACGCTTAAACCACTTTACCGATTGATATGACATTTGGTATGGAGACAGTTCTAAACCCTGGAAAGGACATAGGCTACATTTTGTCGCGATATAAAAACATTAAGGGGGTGAAATGGGGGATGGAAAATCCAACTCTTGCGGGCGGAGTCGCGGGGAACCACTAGTGATGTTATACATATTTCTAAAATTCTTTAAGTAACATTCTTCAGCAAATATTTCTCTAGCAGCACAGCGATTTAAAATTCAAGCTTTTCTCTGATCTCTTTGCCGCAAGATATAAATTGTTAAAATAAAACCACACACTAAATGATTCCCGTCCAGATGTTAAAAAACTCATTCCATCCACCACAGAGCTTCGCATAACGATTTTTAAATCGCGTGACTGCGCCATTTTTTGTTTTATTACATTCGTAACACAACATAGAAACTTGGTCGCGAGAAAATTGCATCCAAATGATACATGTGATTACTTGTAATTGACTCTCGTCGCCAACTAAGTTGCGTATACGCACTCGTTTCTTGGGAATTGTGTTGCTTCGTATATCTTTTAATACATCGCATTATTGTGATCTCTAGTATTCTTGAGAATTTGTGAAAAAATACTTGGAGTGCACTCCTTATGCCTCTGGGTTTAGCTAGTCAATTTCTCTCTATATGACATACAAGTAAATGCCCTACCGTAACTTACTTTAAAATGACAAAACGTTCTTGCTTATTAAAAAAGACAATGATCATTTTCCAAAATAACCCATAAGCTCCAACATGCATGACCATAGACACAGTCGTCTTCAAAAGGTGCTCTTATTACCGTAAGGCTCATTATTAGCTGTTAGCAATTTTCAACTTCGTTCCTTATTGAAACAATGCCTTGAGTGCACATCTCAAATAATACGAAAAAAAGGAAGAAAAAAGGACAATCCATTGACCGCCTTTTCTCACATTACGTTCAAACCATAACAAGTGAAGTCTCATCCAGTTAACCACGACCGACTTTTACTTTTCTATGTTTTTTAAAAGCAATAATACTTTTAAATGACCGTTTTAATATCTTTAAAGCTTCAGTCAACCGATTATGGACACGAGATGCGAGTAGTCAATGCAATCACGTTATAACCGCGTCAAGAAGTCCAAATGCTGACTTTACCGTACCAGGATATCATCTAGGTGTTTGCAGAATATGTGTGCAAGACCCTTTCTTTTTTCTTTTTCAACTTTTCGCCTTGGACAGTGTCTTGGCTGATCTTTACCGAGCTGGACTAGGGACTCCGTGCTTCAATGGTCCAATGCATAATACAATTATGGGATTGCGGTCAACGCGGGATTAGAGACGTCTATTCGCGTTAGTTGCTATGCTATCCGACAGACCTTCGAAGATAGTAATTTTGTTAGTTCTGTCAACGGCACAGAAATGTACACCTTGGTGTAAGATTCCGTCCTAACAAGTTGTTGGATATATGAAAATCTAGATAAAGCAAGTGCAATTTCTCTTCACAGACGTATACCTCAATGACTGAGGGTCGTGATCATTATGTGGAATGAAACACACACAACGACTTTCTTGGCAATTTTAATGGAGTAGATTGCCATTGCCTTCTCCATTTTACACACTAGCCAACTAGTGTGCAGGTTTCCTCACGATATTTTTCCTTCGCCGTTAGGCAGCGATATCTTTGAAAAAGCCTGATCTTAAGTTTTTTACAAACTAGTAGGTAGAAGGCGGGGATTGAACTTAAAATCAAAATTAAAATTTTCTACGACATGTTATACGGTACAGCAATTCAACCACCTCACATGATTTGTTATGAAGTCACACAGATGTTATTACTTTTCTTTTATTGCTAACACCTGTCCGTCTAATAAAGTGACAACTTTATGGCCTAGAAAGCGAAACTGCTAATTTTCACTTTCTAAACCAAGCTGCAGCGGAACCGCACAAAACTCTTATGAACAATATGCGAAGATGAAATTTATAAAAAAACCAAAGTGGTTGCTTTTTTCCGTAATCATTAATACGGCTCTTGCACGTCTAAAAGACGTAACTACGTTTTTGGTGACTTTAAATCGTTATTTGCTGTAGTAGCATTAGAGTTGCAATTTGCATGAGCAAGGGGGAGCTGAGGTAGTGTTATGAATGGCATGGCAGACGAGATGAGGGTCGGCCAAGGACGCCCATTGTAAGGATCCGGCGGAGCTTGCTCGGTTAGTAGGAAGCTGTTATGTAACTGTAGACGGACAGCCCTATATTTGTTTGTGGACGCTTTTTAATTCGTCATCGCCAGAAGGAATGGTCTGAAAGTGATAACTGCGAGTGACAAATTATCAGGTTGTAATATTGTTAGTATTATTGGATGTTAAATATTTTTGTTTTGCTTTTATACAATGTTTCTTCATCCTTCCTTAGAAAATAGAATAATTGAAGCATAATATGTTGTAAAATCAAAACATGATTAGGGATGTTACGTTTTGTATAATCATTTATTGCATTTTCGAAATTCTTACTTTACAACAGTTGTTTTTAAAGTCAACACCTCATCGAAAGACGTTTTTATCAAGTTGTTTTCTATTGTCCACAGAGTCAGTGCAGTGCAAAGTATCGATGAGAGTGAAGCGCCGCTAATTCTTGTAGCGGGAGAGTCGCCACGCTGGTCGAACCACTTAGTTGTAAGTATATAACCGCAAAAATTACACATACCGTACGCCAACAGATGGCGCTATTGTGTTTCTATTAAATTAGAAATACTTCGTGCCAGCAAGAGATGGCGCTATCTGTATTTTACATCGCGACAGCGAGCAGTTTTTTTATCATTGTAGTCCTTAGCTGTGGTTTTGTTTGGTAAGTGACCGATAATATTGGTTCCAGAAATCCACTGTTTTTCAGTTCCACAGAAATTTCTATAAAATAAATATTTATCTATTGTATTTAAACTATCACCTTAGCATGGTCTGTTATTGTGTGTTTATTTTGTTAGCAATGGGCTAAAAATTACTTGACCTTTTAATTGCATAGGTTCTATTCCAAACAAGAACAGAAAATAAATTTCTTACTCAAAGCACCTCTACTCAACTCTACTTTGTAATTACGGTGACAATTATTATGATCCACATTTCGCGACTCTCATAGGAAGTCGATGACTTCACCACATTACATCTGAATGTGATATTTTTGAATGAGAGCAAGTGACCGCCATCTATTATGTGATTCACGTGAATCACGTTTGAAGCCGACCTTGACCCGACGGAAGATCGAAATAACACATAAAGAATAGACATTGGACTAGTATAGCTTGTTTCCGCTTTATGTCAAAAAGGTAGAAGAAGTTTAAACTATGTCTGGTCTAGGGCACCGTTACAATTCCAAAATATTTGTCTTCATATGTCATGTCATCCTTCCACGTGTTTTGATTTATTAAAAACGATCGCAAAAATTGTTTTGGAATGATAGTTGATGTTCACCATCATGATATTCTCTGACATGGAACCTTCATTTTAACAATCACTAACTGCGGGCGGCTGGGGTCTTTGTAGGACTAGGGTAAAACCGGGATTGACGCCCCAATGGTATAGATGCCTCGATTGTAATTTCTCTAATTTCGCAAATACATAGCTTGTTATTTTATTTATCTATCGAGAGACTTTCCAACTACTACCAAACGGATCGTGCCTCATGTCTCTGTGCCATTGCATGGGATGGCTAGGTGATCAAAGTTTTTTCGGGATAGATGGCCTATTTCTCAGCGGGTCGTCTATCCTTAAAGTTATTTCTATGGACTTGGCAACTCTAACATGGCCTCTAAATTTTGAGACATCTATCCCATATATGGGATTATATGGGATAGATGTCTCAAAATTAAGAGGTCCGCAATAATTGGTAATTCTCTGGAAATGTCAAAGGTAATACTTTTTCCTTTTATAAATTAATAAAATACCAATTTTAGTACTTGCCAGTTGTACAAATAAAACAATGAAATAATTGTACAGGGAGTTATAACATATTTTCAAAAAGTGTGGCATCTATCCCGGTTCTACCCTACTACTAGCCGTAAAAAATCTGACGGTATCCCATCAGAGCCATTGAGCGAGGACCTAACGAACAACCTTGTCTAACTTTTCGGCTATTTTCCTATCCAATGTGATTGTGTGATTCCTTCGCCATAGGTGTCTTCTCTAGACCAATTTATAGGATTACGTTTTGCTCACATTCTTGCTGGATGGAAATTTTATGTGCTCGTGTGCACGATATAGTGTAATGAACTTTACCAAGTTACTTGAGTACGTGTTTGCTCAAATGACTTGAAAATCATTACACTTAATGACATCCAGTAGGTAATTAAAATGGTGTGATAACTGTAAATGTATGGGGAAACCTTGATAGATAGCCAGACAGTGATTTGTAAACTTTATCACATAAATCGCTTATAATTTAGCTAATAATGTGACGGTGTATAATTAATTGGTCATTTCCTGTTGGTTTTTGAGCACATATTGCAGATTTTACTTGGGTACCAATATCTTTTCCAAATTATTACAAGTCCTTTTCATTTTTTGTATCAAATAATTTCTTATCCCAACTTATTTTTCATCCAAGATTCCTTGTCCCAATTCACAGCCTGGCTAACTGTCAGCTCAAAGGAAGCGTTCGTCACACGAGGTGCCCACTCCAGTGATTATTCAAATGGCCAAACGAGCAAGCCCGAGCATCCCCCAATCATCTAATAAACCTGGTCAATGCACCGTGTCTCGTTCTACCTACACCACAGAAAGAAGAGAACAGCCAGCAAAACTGACAAAAACTAGACATGCGCAAAATCGTTCACTGAAGTGAAATGAGTGATATTGTTCAGTGGGAGCTAAAGATATGTATCACTCATCTAGTTCAATTAGTTCAGCAGATCTGCTATCAAAATCCTACTCAATACTTCATTCAGTTTAAATGTATCGTGTACTAAAGAGAATTCTAATGACTAAAAATTACATTTATAATATTTAGGCAGTCTAGAATTACGAATTAAAAACATTTTCATTAATTTCGAAGATATTGTTACATGCATTAACAAAGGATGTAAAGTGTTATTTATGTACGTACGTTACGTATTAAAAACGTATTAATTAATACCGAAAATTTTACATAGAAAACTGCAGTGCAGTAGCAGAATACTGCAGTCTCGCTCTTGCAGTATAAACAAATATATCCGTACGTTTTACTCTCATATCACTGAGTTACTGAACTAAATGAACTGCTTTGGACTATAGTGAGTGAGTGATATATATGAACTAGATAGGTGAAGTAGTTCAATTGTATCATTCATTCAGGAACTACCCATGTCTACGAAAAACTTTTCGTGCGTCAACTGTCAAAGGCAGATTAAAGTATATGATGCTCTTGTGATAAACAACTATTAGAATGTGTGATGTCATTCTACTGGAATAAAAAGTTTCAAGCAGGTTACCCCTAAATACTCAAATCACTAGTTACTACTACAAATTAGTTTATTTGACATGAGATCACATACCTACCTGACTACTCACTCATACTTTTCTTCTTGACAGTATCTCGATGGCTAAATTGGTACTCCCAGTATATTTCTGTAAATTTTTTAGTCTCTTACTTTACATAGTAACGTCGTGACGATAAAATCAATTTTATCAAATCGCTCCTTTAAGATTAAAAAAGTGGTTAGGCTGTTTTGTCTAAGCTTACAGTATATCTATGCATGTAGCTAAACCAATGTAATGTGTTTGGACTTTGGAACAATTTAGAATTGTCCATTGTGTCCGTTGTGGATCACTAGAGGCGTATAATGCGCGGAAATTGCGGCGCCTGCGCATATGCACTTTTATTAGATTAAAAAGTTTAGTATTGGAGGCCGTGTGTTGCATTTGACGATTTTTCTATAAGAAAAATTATCTAAAAGAAATATCACAATTCGAAAACTAATAAGTTTTACTTAGAAATGATTGGAATGTGTATTACAAGTGTAATATGAGAAATTTGTCACGTCATTTGATTTCGATTGCCGTCATAAAATAACTGGATCGACTTTAACGCTTGTCTGAATCAATTCGAAACCTTACCACTTTTATTATAAGAACTTAAAACGTCTGATGTATCTACAGTGCGGTAACCGTAATATCACGTGCACGTTAACAAACAATGGGATTATTATTTTCAATGATGTTGGTCGAAGCGGTTAGGTCTGCTCTCTGTTGACGATCTTTACAGTTTTATGTTATTTGAACAGCCATATGTTTGTATTGTAATGATACGCGTCAGTCACGCACGCGCGAATCACTATGATCGAATAGAGTTTAAGCCTTAGACTCGATTTCCATGTGCCCTGTCTAAGATTAAATTTGAGTTCAGTGTCTTTCTTTCTCTGCTAAACAAATGAAAAGGGACAGACTAAAATAATTTAGAAAACGTCAAATTAAGTGATACGATTTCGTACGTATTTTTACAAGTTTTTGCGTTTTTTCGTCTAACTTTAACCGTCATAGAATGACATCCATATTAAATTGTCTATGGATTCTCTAATTTCCTTCGCAACTGACAGCTGTTTAATCTGACGTTTCTAAATTAATGTAGTCTGTCTCTTTTCGTTTGTTATGCAGAGAAAGAGAGAGACTGAACTTAAATTTAATCTTACACAGAACACGTTGGAAACGAGTCCACTAGATGAAGAACCAACAGCTCCAAGTACATACTTACTCCAAAAAGTATTAGAGTAAGTATGTATTCGGGGAGGGTGCGCATGAGCTTTACAACCTCATAATGCCGTCTCCGTTCTTCCATCGGAACACCAGACGTACTGCACGTTGACATCCTTTCTTAGTAGATAGTCCAATCTCTCGTACCAAGCGCTTTTCATCATCCATCATTTGTCATGCGCACAGCCAAAGAGTGGAATGCCCTGCCTGCGTCTGTTTTTCCGAGTGCGTATAACCCGAAACTTATAGGTGCGTGTGAATAGGCTACTCCTAGGAAAACTCGCTCCATCGTATACCTTATCTTTTCTCTTGGGCTAAGATGAAGACCAGGATGAAGACTAAGATGAAGAGTTAGCTCATTTATACCTATAAAAAAGTCATTCCGCCCTGTTATTTTAATCAGACTGAGAGAACTGTAAGTAAATCTTTATACTATCATGTAATGTTAATTATCGTATGTAATTGAACAAACGTCTGAACTTAGAGCTATTGTCATAAAACCATTCAAACCTGTCAACGATACCAGACATTCTGCACATGATTGCCCTGGCTCTAAAAAGGCTCCAATTACAATTGCTCGGATATTTCTCAGGGCAAGAAAAGAATTCGGCTTTGTTCTTACAAGCGTTTAACGCAATGTAATAATGACTGTGACTAAGTTTGAGGATATGCAGCCTCGGGACCTGACGCAGAGGTCAGATGAGATAATACACGAGATAAACTTTACTTGAAAAAGACGAAAAGAGGAGTTAAAGAAACAGGGCGTGTCACTGGGTTATTTCGTGACTCCCATTTAATTACTGACACTTTCCTTTGCTCTTAGGGCTAGGCTCTTGGGAAATTAATAATATATAATAAATATTAGACAACATCACATACATTGTTCTGATCCCAAAGCAAGTAGCTACTACTTATTTTGGGATACTTACTCACTTACTACTTACAGCTAACTAGCACTTGTGTTACGGCAATCAGAAACAATGAAGGTATCACAACGCCCAATCTTGAGAAATTTCTTGAAAGCTTTCTAAATAAATTTTACTTTTTACTGCGTCACGATAATTCCAAGGAGACCTATGCCTTGTACCCGGCAATAAGGTAAGTAATTTCAACAAGTGAGAGCACTCGCCCGGATAGCGAAGGGACGTGGGTTCGAGTCCTATCGGATGACACAGTCAATAAATTTTTGTGAGCGAAATTTGATTTAATTTTACACAAGTGTACATAAGTGTACATACCGAGAGTACATAAACTCTCGGTTTCTCCCCACAGGCTCTGCATCTAGTATCCACTTGTCCAGTGTTAGACCTTTTCTGAGCAGTTAGTCAAGTCATTCTACCCAGTAGATTTAACGTTATAATAACACATAAGCGCGAGATTTTCATAGAATCAGAACCTTATATACTCTAGAACTTCCTCTGGATGCGAAGTCTTCTTTATCCTATAAAAAATTCTATTTACTTGTGGAATTGTGTTTATTATAAAATAAGAATAATACTCATCTTTAAACTCTTTGTGTTTTATTTTCTCATTTCACTTTTACAAATGTATTTTCATGTAATTATCAACGTATCACTTTTTCAATATCGTAAACTGCTTGACATAGGGTTTTCTCTTTTTTTTAACACAACTGACGTTACTTCAAAATTGACTTATATAGAAATTTTCGCTTTATTTAAACATCAAGAGTCGAACGAGCGAGACATAGAGGTTTTACGCATAGCTCCAAACCTCTACAATACCAGCAAATGCTGTTATTGAGACGTAGCAAACAAAATAGGCTCTCCAATTTGTGTTACCATCCTGCTATCTACCTTTACCCATACAGTGTGTTCCGGTTTCGACTAGCGATAATTTAAGGGCCTTTAATTTATCAAATTTTAACGACATAATCCTAATGAAAAAGGTTTGGCGCAACTGGGTTAGGAAGGCAAAGGGAAGCGCTTCCTACCGACCGGTTGTTATGGTCGGGGACCAAGGTCCAATGGTCACCGTCTTGGTTTAGCTATATGTAGTCAAGCTCGTGCTAAATCTTACATATCGCGGTTTGTGTTGTATGGAGCGGGCTAACAGCGCCATCTAGCCTGTAGGAGCCGAGTCAGGGCGTCGCGTCTGGAAGTTGCTTGCTAATGTGGGCGACAGTGGTAAGATGTCGCTACAAAGGAATAAAAAAAACATCATCGTCCTCCTAGCGTTATCCCGGTTTGTGCACTCGCACGCGAGGGCCCAGGGTGCGCTGACCATGATCCAGGATGTGGCAGATCAGGTTATTACAGTGGAGCGAATGCCATCTGACCTCCGTGACCCTATTACCAAGGGAACCTGACTAGTTTTGGATCATGGTTACACATGCAGTCGCCTGAATGTGCAGGTTTCCTCACGATGTTTTCCCTCACTGTAAGAGCATCGGTTAGTGAAACAACTAATGTACATAACTCAGAAAAAGTCATTGGTACATGTGGGATCGAACCGGCACCTCCCGCATGAGAAGCAACCCGCTAGCCACTTCGCCACCGACGCTCTTAAAAATCACAAAACAAATAAATAAAAAAATTTTGTACATAACATTTGATGAATTAATGGCCCATAAATTATCGCTAGTCGAAACCCGGACACACTGTATAATAATCGCATATTAATTTGAACCCCAAGCTATAAGCTAAATGGCAATAAGTGTAATGATCTCAGCGTGTGCTTGCGCATGAGTGAGCGATCACGTAACACTTGCGTGCGTAACACCTTCCACACGCCAGCCGCCAGACACCCATCATTGATAACACTATGAGGAAACCTACACACATGATTGGGCTGTATGAAATGGGAAAGCAGGTTTTTAATAAGCGGTAATGCTGTGTTTTTATGTTAGAGGATCTTCGGGATTTAAAGATTTATATCAAAAAAATTTGGCCCTTAACAAAACTGTCAAAAGCAGTTCATACTCAAGTGCTACTATATTGCGAATGGTTATTATAAGTCAAGTATCGGTCTACATCTTTCTTCTATCTCGTTCAAGTGCTACTATATTGCGAATGGTTATTATAAGTCAAGTATCGGTCTACATCTTTCTTCTATCTCGTTAAATTTGAAAACAATTTGATATTGATCGAAGTCAAAGCTCTTGACAAACAAGGTTTTTTTTACCTTTTCATTTCAATACAAGAAAATTTTCAGAAACGAAAAAAAAGAACCTAAATTAGACGCGCACCAAGTTTCTGAATAGAATATGAAATGAACAGCTGCTTTATTGAACTCTTAAGATTTACCTGCTACGTATTTCATACGATTTTCCGCCGTTTTACGACTATTGTCATAAAAATGAAGCGATTATGTGCGATAAAAATACGTCAGCATAGTAAAAATCATACTAGCGTAAAATTTGATAAGTGATAGTAACTTTGCATGCTGTAATGCTTGCCAACACTTTATAATTCCGTAGTGAAATATATGAGTACGATTATGTTGCTTTAAGATCCTGCCCACATCCCCACTTCATTAATAGGGTTGTCATCAAAAATTTTAGAAGACATAAAAGAAAAGACACCGCCTACATAGAATCAATCACGTACGATTACGTACGATTACAAACAAGGAGACCTACTACCAAACCTACGAACGATATTACGAGTATAATGTGGATGTGGAATCGGTGAGTAATTTGGAGTTGACTATTGTTAGCATCTCTATTAGATCTTGTTTTAATTTTACCTGACAAGACAAACCTTTACGAGGCAAGAAAAATAACTGTATTGGACTCTTTTCGATCACCTTTAAAGTAAACACCATTTTAAAATAATCGATTGCTGCGGTGGCCAACCCTAATAGTTGCCTAGATTGGAAATTACGCGCGTTAAGAGGAAAGTGTCAACATATGGGGAAGTTCATTTATTACACCTGTCAGCCCGTCACTCGCACTCACCGCTGTAAACGGTAACCAAGTTCGGTAATAAGTTTAATATGGTAGGTTCGAGGTTCTTTCAGGCCTTAAATTTTTTCACAAATTATTTAAGCAGCGTTTAATCGTATGGGAAAACGCCGTTCTTAGCTGAAAAGGCTTGCAGACTCTTTATTTTATTTACTTCTAATATGGAGTTTAAATAAAAGACATTGTTTTAAATTGGTAACTTCCTGTTATATGTGGACATCGCTTTATAAAAGTAATAAATCTCATTATTAGCTACCAAAATCATATATTTCTCTAGAAAAGAAGCATGCCAGAACAAGAAACTGTTGTGCATTAAAATAATTAGGTACTTAAGTGCAAATACTCGTATTGACATTGACATTCATCGAAAAGTAGCATTTCTTAGAAAATTATCAAATAATTAGTAATAACGATTGTATGTCTTAAGTAAGACAATATCTTTATATCATCGGCATAATAATGAATAAACAGTAATCCTACATGGTAAACTCATGGGCAAGTTGTAAATCACACATTCTCATACACACATTTAAATGGACACGGATCTTGGTAAAAGTGTTTCCATTCTGTATACATTACAGATACAGGTGACTAATAACTGGCAGTAATTTTCTCGTGTTTCACAAGTGTGTTCGCGAAATGAAACGGATGCCCAACCTTGTTAAAAGCTTATTCACTGAATAGTACAGAAAAATAACTCAAACGTACCTACAATCATCAGCACGTCAGGTTACCCATTTGTAACACGAAAACAGCTTTTATAACGTAGAGAATAGAGGCGGTCTCAAGGTCTATGTGGGATAGTCAGACGTGTGGCCGTAGTATTAGTATATATGCGAGTAAATTAGTGACAAATATTATATTTTCACTTCGACCAAACATTAGTGGTAATTTTGGGTCTACCTTGTTTCGCAGAATTTTTATTGTCATAATTTTATTGGGCATATCATCAAATAGCATAAACTTCCTTTCGCAGAACATCAATTAGCATTCACTCATTTATCAGGCGTTCAAAACGCATAATCGTGTAAGCTAGAATCATCTTTAGGCAGAAATATAATATCCATAATAGTCTTAAAGCAGAATCATCCTAACGCAGAAAGTTCACAGATAGAATCGTCTTGTGGCATACAATTCGTATATATAGTCATTAATAGGCAGAATCATCCTATCGCAGAAAGTTCACAGTCCGAATCGTCTTTTGGCATTTCATATTTAAAATCATTACAAGGCAGAACTATCATATATCTCAGAAATTTTACATTTATAATCATCTTTTGGCATACATTTTATATTCATAGTAATTGAAAACGTTAGTTAAGGATATTCGTAGTAAATAATTAATTTAGCATGCAAGCAAGTATGCAGCATGCAAGCAAGCAAGCATGCAGCAAGCAAGCATGCAGCATGCATGCAGCAAGCAAGCAAGCATGCAGCATGCAAGCAAGTATGCAGCATGCAAGCAAGCATGCAGCATGCAAGCAAGCATGCAGCAAGCAAGCAAGCAAGCATGCAGCATGCAAGCAAGCATGCAACATGCAAGCAAGCATGCAGCATGCAAGCAAGCAACAGCTTGTATGCAGCATGCAACATGCATGGTTTCTGTCACGGCTCCGGCGCTGCGGGGCTCCGGCAGTCCCACGCGAGCTTATCGTCGCAGATGGTTTTCGCTCACCACCGCAGCTTCGGCTTGCTGGCCGGCTTCTCAGCCGCGGAGGCGAGCTTTCAAACCACCTGCTCCTCAGCTCGCGGGCTGCGTCGCCCCTCCGCGCCTACGCGATTTTGAATCACACTCTAGGTGTAGGGCAAACAAGACTGCGTGGAGTCGGTTTTGCACCGATTCGTTTCTGTCACTAACTTTTGTACCACAACTTAATGACTTTTTAATTCAATTTTAGGGTAAAATACTATTTAAAAGAAATAGCAGTATGCGTAGTGAAATTATTTTAAACAAAATTCTGCTTTCTTCATAGTATGCCTAGTCAAATTATGCCAAATAAACATCGTACTTAATAAACATTATGCGTAGCGAAAGTATGCAAAGTAAAATTTTGCCAAAGGTAATTATGCCTTATAAATTTCTGCTATCTTAAAAGTATGCCATTGTAAATTCGGGCATATAAATATTCGACCAAACAATAATTATGCTAACAGAAAATTCTGTCTGAATAATATTCGATTAAAGAAAATTATGCCAAGTGTGTTATGCCAAGTGACTTTCGGAGCAAAAAGATTCTGCCAGATAGAGGGAACCTTCACCAACATTTTCACAAGAAAACATATTTACTTACTAACTTAGGTTAGCATGATGAAAATTAGTTAAAAATGGGCCTTGGCATGTATGAGTTCTGGGCATCGCATAAGTATTCTTTTTGTGAATCCTTAAAAAGTTGGTTATTTTTGGTCCATAAAAAGTTATTTGGGTGGGAAGTCTAAATCTCAAAACTTCGTCACGGGTTTGTTTAAAAATGTGTCTTATTGTTAGAATATATTATCTTTTAGATTTCGGTTTAAGCACTGAATAGACCATCATAGGATATTTATTGGATGACTATCTCATTATCATTATCGCTTTCGACTTGAGAGGCCAGGTTATCACATTGACTCATATACATTAACACCCACCGAACCACAGATCAAGGTAAAAGTTGATGATAAACAATGGTGACTAATAGTTTGAACACGTGTGTTGTATTATTTTAATTACAATTCATGGTGAAGTTTTATTTAATTTTGCTATAGGTGATGTCTTGTGACGTCGTTTGATCTTCTGTTCGTGAGTGAGACAAGTGGTTGTTTTAAGTTACATTATAAATAAATTATACATTGAATAAATTAAAAATGATAACAATCCCGACCGTCTTGGTGTAGTGGTTTGCGCCACGGACTTCTAAACCAAGCGGTTGCGGGTTCGAATCCCGCAAGGGGCAAATGTTTGTGTGATGAGCACGAGCATTTGTACCCAAGTCATGGATGTTTATAAAAGTATTTAAGTATGTCTATCCGTTATCCTAGTCACCATAGCACAAGCTCACGCTTAGTATGAGGCTAGGTAATTGGTGTGTTTGTTGGAACAATTTATTATTTATTTAATTTAATCACACTAATTTCCTTCCCCTAAACTGAGCGTGAGCTTGTGCTATGGCGACTAGGATAACGGTTATAGGTTATATCAAGCTGTAATGACGTGTTTTTTAAATTAAGATCTGCTAATAATGTCCTGTAGTATCTAAAGGTCTCACATACTGAAAACACTGAAATTATGACATCAGACAACATTGAATTGCTGACACGTTGTAAGAAGTTGACTGCTGGACATAGGCCTCTCTTAAACATATTCACAATGTGCAGGATTTGAACCCACGACCTTTGGCTAAGCCAAAGGTGACTGCCCGTGTGCGAATTTTTTGGTTACTTACATAAAAAAAAAACACTGTGAGTGTTGAAAAATCTTAAAGCTACATATATAGTTATAATGATCTGTCTATCCAGCGGCTTAACGCGATCGTCACAAGATTTTTTGTCTGTCTTGTGAGAGTAGGCCTCTGCGACTTTTGATGCGTGGTAAATAAGTTTGCTTTTTTGTACGGAACGACCGGAGGGCAGCCGGCTGGGGCTATGGTGTGGGACTCCAGGCCTTAAAAGACGAGGCTACTAGAATCCGACGGTTTCCCACCGAGGCCGCGGGTTGCACCATACATAGTCCCAGCTAGGCTCTGGCTCGTTAGTCAGCGACCACCTACCGGTACCGGCTTAGATAAAAACAAATATTATCTAAAGGTACCCGGTGGCATAAGAGACGTCAACCGCATGAGCAACACGCACAGCCGTCGCGGGCCCTATTAGCGACCCAAGGAGTGTGCCACCCGAGCCCTGAAATCGTTTGCCTGTCGCTTATACGGTTATTATAGTTAATAATCTTTACTACAAATGAATAAATCACAGTGGAATTTCCATCTTAACGGTTTGCCTAACCCACGGACTCGTAACAAACACCCACTGCGGGGCCGAACAGCGTTCTTTACTGTTAAAATTGACGAACATCGAGATAACAGGCTATTTATTACAGTCATCATGCCTATATTCGTCGACACGCTTATTGCGAAACGCCTTGATGTCTTCCTTCCTTCGCTATTTGGTTACGAATGACCACTCTTCAGTGATTAGAATTTTAAGTACAAATAAGTAATTTTAAATGACACTCTTGATAGATGTCTTTATCAACACAAACCTGGAAATTGAATTTTCGATTGTTTTACTATCATCGTCATCGCCTTATTGGACTCTTTCCCTTATTGGAGTCCCTATATGTCAGTAAGGTTATCAAATCCTCTAGCTGTGGGCATCTTGCATCACTCAATCACAGCTGCCAGTGTCCGTCGCTAAAAATCATATTGCTTATCTGTATTCAAGAAACACAAACTACATCATATAAAACTTCGTCTGTTATAATTCATCGATACGTTAATTGACTCTCAAGCCGGTTTGCCCCCATGGAATCAATACACCTGACATCAAGAATCACTTTCTTTGACGCCCACACAGCGAGCCACATCGAAAAAAAGCAAAGCTATAAAAAGCGACCTAAAAGCCCAGTGATTGGAGTGAATTGTACACGTAAGGTTCCGTATATCTTGAATTTGTTGACGTCTTTTTTTTTCTATGGGGGAGTGTAAACGGGCTGATGTAAGATGTTCTAAACATCTTTACTGTAGCTTTTCTCTGTTCTGTATAGGTTAGCAAGTTATTGAGCAAGTAGGCTCGTAGGTTTGACCATTACTTACCAATTACCATGAGGTAAGATTCAAATTAAGCTTGAATCTCGAAAGGTATACTAGGTAATGAAATTATTCTCTAAAAATCTAAAATGTTCTCGTGAGTGCGTCCCAACCCGAATCAGTTATTACAAGACACGTAATAACAATAACGCAGACTTACGAAGGTTCCATCTGTGACTACGGACCACTAAAGTGTATGCATTCGTATGCAAATTTTGGTACTGTGCTTAATGTTGGGCGGTCGTGTATTAAATGCGGTCTATTGACACAGTAAATTACGCCCAGTAACTCGTATTTGTACTTACATTCACTCATAGGACAGATATTTTCATTGTTAATTGAAAAATAATCCAACCATTATTTTGGTTTTTACCACAACATTGTCCACTAAAGCAACGTCAATGTCTTTGATATAATCATAAGGAGGTACGGAGGTAAAGCGGCTGGGACATACTATATGTTTTATTGTAAACTCGACCCTATAATAAACAGAATAAGATGCCACAATTCTTACCGTGCAGTCGTCCACACCCACACATAAATCGTTTGTATGTGCGACTGCTTCTACTAATACTGTTCTAGCTAGAAAAACGCAGGTTTTACCAACGCCTACTAAATTTATACGTTTATAACTACATTTGGATCTTATGCTCTATCTAGATGACTGAACGAGATTTTCAAATCTCAGTGTGAAATCTGCTGCATCGAAAGACTGCAAAAGACATTAGAACTTCTTTGAACGTCCGATATCAGTACGGTTACCTTATCAAAACTAATGACAAACGCAGATTTAGGCCCACTTTTACGAAACTCGTTATATAATCTGTCTTTGTCAGTAATTCGAATTAAACAGAATCGGGATGATATTTAGCATGTTGAGCGTTAATCGTATGCAATAGTTTTGCAACAGTACTACTTTAATTTTTAAATTAAATGTAATAAAATAAATGTCATAGGCAAGTTACTGTAATTTTTTCTGTTGTGGTACCCAACTTAAGGTCATGTTGCCGAAACTACCGCCATAGAGAAAATAATGGGGAATGCCAGCAAAAGTTTATGTGAAACCAACCGTATTATTGTATGGGAGTGCCAAATTGTTCCTAACATCATAATTAAAGAGTTCGAGGCTCCGGAATGTGTGGAATCCGCTTTTGGCGCTCGTTTTTGTAAAACGCCTGTTATTTTTGTTAACACTTGTTTTGAGGTGTTTAAACATGTTTTCTGTGGCTGTGTTGTTGAAACCTTTTGATGTTTTAGCCTCATTGCTAAATTCTGCAGTTTGTCAAGCAACTTTGGGGTCTGTCTCTAAGTCAAACTTTAATAGATAAATTCTTTCAATGATATCATTGTCGGCTACGTGTCCAAGATCAGAGTGAACAGATTTCTTTTGGTCTTATTCCATTGCCGTGTTTCTCTCTCTCTCTTCTGAGAATTATTAATTGGAATTAATAATTCTTGATGGTAGTATCTGCCTTCCTAATTTTTAATTTTTTACTTTGTCCTAGCGGACGTAACGTCTGACGGATTACGGGGCACAGGTCTTCCTTGACCTGATCGGCCTATGTCCATGTTCCACCGTCGAGTCTGTCTCTGTCAATTCTGGCTTTGTCCTAGACTACAGTCAAGCAAGAACAGTGTCATTACAAATTTAAAAAGAAACAATCAGTTCTGCCTTAAATATTAAAGTGAAACTCAATGTTATGCAAAAATAATAATAATATTAAGCTCCTTCATTGCCACAAGCCAACGTGCCCTTGGCTTCCAACCGTGACGTCCACAATACAAATTGGACAATAGCCGTGCACGGCTACTGACAGACGGACATTATTCAATACAAATAGTATTGACAGCGAAAAATCTTCACAGGGCATGGACAATGGTCCATACTCATTGTTTAAATAGTCATGTCAAGGTGCCCATTCAGCTGTGACAATTTCTAATTGGATTTGATTCCAATTATGGGACAAAAATTTGTTATTACGATAGAGTATTAATAATATTGTTGGATTTAAGGCTATCTTATCTTTTGCTGACGTCTATTTGACCGCTGGATATTTTGATTTGCGATTTGCATCGAGTGGTTTATACTCATGAATACTTCCATACAAATATTATAATTGCGAACGAAACTCTGTCTGCTGTATTATCACGCATTAACCACTAAACCGATTTAAATGAATTGGCATGTACACGGTGCTACGGTGAAAATGGGCTACTTTTTGTTTTATGTTTGTAATGTGAGACGCTTAACTGCGAAAGCAATTTATTTTAAAAAAATATGGAGATAGTTGATCTTCAGGATAAAGGATAGTTTTTATCCCGAAAGCCAGCTTTTTAGGGGATGGATATTTGTATGGGAAATCCGACATTTGAAACCACTAGTGTGATATTAAATTCTACTGTGCATTCCAGGGATAGATAAACGCAAATCAAGGCAAATATCATTCTGACCCTATACACTTACTAGAAAATGGAAGTCGAGCGTAGTGATTCGATGGTTCGTTAAACACTGGTATTATGTTTTTACATTTGAACAGCAAAAATATCTACAAGTACTACCTAGCTTGGAGTTGGTTAACCTGTATCGGTGTCATTTTAAAGTATTCGCTGATTCGACGCAACTTTTTTACATTGTTAAATCCGTGGCAAGTATCTTTAGCTAAGTTGTGTCGACAAAAACGTGACGAGTGTCAATCACGATGTCAATGAACATAGCCATAAAATTGAGTGTCTTATTAATTGCTATTCGTGTTAATGATAAAACCAACCTGTTCCTACCTTTTGTATTGCCGTTCACAACAATGTGTTAATACAAGTTTTTTTTGGCGTTTTGAAGGCTTATATCTGGATGCCTAACATTTTATACCCACAACGTCTATGGCTAATAATGATTGTTGTACAGAAATGATGTAAGTAATATTTCCAAGAGCATTTGACCTTAGAGGTCTTGGAATTTGGGATAAGTCTTTCGATTCCTTCCTTCTGACTGAAATGTTACATCTCCAAAAACTGACCACACCTTCTCATGTTAATTTTGCTCACCAGTTCACCGTTCGTGGTGACCGCTTAAGTGTTAACGATCCCAGCCAGCGCCATGTGAGACCCGGCTCGGATGGTAATCTCGTTAGCTGAAGGTAATTCTTTTAGCGCAAATAGACCGAGCCCTTGTTACTTGGAGTTGGTGCAAGCGATAAGAGTGACGTGACAAAATTTTGGTCACAAAAATCAATAATTTGCCTAGCTTTACCACTTTTATAGAAATGTGACTTATTTGAAAGTGGCTATGTTCCACTTTCAACGGTTTATGGCCGGGTATATTTTACCACAATCTTTTTACCTCTAGTCAGTTCTTACATGTTTTTAGAGTAGGCAGTTTAATCATAGCTTTCTTCTTGGTAGAAACTCTTCTACTTGGGGTTTTCCTTACTGTGATCAATGGGTATGGAATTTGTTTTCTCTTCGAAGATGTGTCTTAATACCCCTTCCTAAATGGAAGCAAGTAGTATGACCTTTTGTAGTAGTATTAAGGCCCGAGTTTAGCTATTCTTAAAACACAGCCGGTGAACCTGGGTTGACGGTTAGTTTGACAGAACTCCCAAAATATGTTAAAAAATGATTAAAAATAAAACATGTGTGCGGAATTCCAGGCTTCCAGTGTGCCTTAAACTAATTTTATTACTTTCGCTGTCACTTATACCTTAGGTCCTCTAAGTCGTGGCGATGCGAACACAAACAATAGACTAACGGTGCGCACGCGCCTAAACAACGCGATCGTTGGGCCAGAACCGGCAATTCTTTTTGTTAATGTTTAAATGGCTATTGTATCTAATTCCTTCTGACTTCCTTCCTTCCTCTGATTTGCTTTTAAATAAAACACTTCTTCCTCGGCCCCTTACTGGATGAGGATCTTGACTACATATGTTCCTCCGATTGCGGTCATAGGCTGTGTAGACCACACGATTTAAATAAAGCACGTTCGTTTGTTACTTTGTTACTCTCTTCCAGCCGTCGCTGTAGCTAAAATCGGCGTTGACAGTAATATTATGTAACTGAAAAGTCAGGATCTTCCCTTTTTTCTTTTAATCAAGATCCTGACTTTTCAGTGACCTACCTAGTCTGAAACAGAAGTTGTTGACGTAACGAGTTGAAAATAAGAATTATAGGCTAGTAGGTATTTTTACCAATTGGCCTGATTTCAAATCACAGCCGTATTAAATTGATAATGTTATTCGATAAATGCGTAGCCATTGTAGCAGTAAAATCGAATCACACAAAATCCTTGATACAGTTGCATTTATCTTGATTGATATCGATAACGACTTAATCGAATCAACAAATATTCGGCCAAGGTAATATCGATTTCGCGAAAGTAAAAATTGCTCCCTTTTCTTGATCCAGATAAATCGAGAAAGTATCAAGAATTTTAATTGACGAAACATTCACAATGAATAATCCCAAAAATTTACCATGAACGCGTTATAGTACCATAACGATATTGTCTTTGAGTTGAACTTAAGTTGCATGACTTTCTCGTCGATATAGTGACACGACGAAAGCTTATACTACAGTAATAAGTATGTTACATGACACCATGGTCTTACTGCCTTTTGGATAAGCACGTGCTTTTCAAAGAGTACTAGCAGTCTCCCGCGACTTCGCCCGCGCCAAAAGTCGGATTTTCCATACAAACTTTCATCCCCCAATTTACCCCCTGTTGATTTTATATTGCGACAAAAATTTGCCTATATCCTTCCCAAGGTTTCAAACTATCTCATTTCCAAATTTCATTAGAATCGGTTCAGCCGTTCTTGAGTTATATATAAGTGTTGTTGTAACTAAAACAACTTTCTTTTATATATTCAGATTTATTACTAGGTAAGTAAGCATGCTCGCTCTGCTTCAGAATTCATCGTCATCTACCATGAGTTTGTTTGAATAAAATAAAAAGGCAGATTGTGGCTATCTACTCATACCCAAATAGGTATAAGTAGAGATAATAACATCATGACCATTAAATTAAATTAAGTACATCAATACAGTTGTGTGGGATTCGGAACGCGTGCCGAATGCAATAATATTCGTAATAATAACGCAAGACGAAGGTGGAAAACCGATTTGAATGCTACAATATACCAGTTGTGTAATAGCCATTGATTTGCATAAATAAACAGCGGTTTACGGAATGCTAAATTGTAGGGTTCTGTTACTTTAATTGTTGCCAAGAATGACCTCAATGTATTGAGTTGTAAAAAGACATTGTTTTAGAAAAAGCAAGATAATTAAGATGAGAGACCTATTACTATTGTGATGTTGGGGATTACATGCATTTGACTACATGCATATAAAAAGAAACCGTGTATTTTAATCACTAATATCTAAGATTTAAACTGAAGTTCTAGGAACTCATCGAGAAGTCAATGGCGGCCCCTCTATTCTGCTATTTCATGGTTAAACTACCATTCTATTACCATTTACTCGTATTGCAGACATTAGGATTTGTATTGTATTGACAGGCATTAGACGCACCAGGGATAAAAGGATATATATTTTAAGTACTGGCTGGTTGGAAAGTTGGACACGACTAAACAGAGACGCAGGACGCAATTCGAAAAATGTCCATAAAATTGGAGCTATTTCAATCAGTCCTCGCACAGCTTAAATCTTACATCCATTTATCAGATTAACTCAGTCTGGTCAGTTCTCACAGTTTCCTTTCCACCTGAACTGTCCATCCCAATTTCCCTGCGTGTCCAATCGAGATCTAATTGGACTATTGGACGCGTTGGAAACGGCGTGGACCGCGCATGCGTGACGGTCACGATATCTACACCTGTGAACCTTCGCTTTGCCAACGGTGATTGAGGCTTCGTTGATAAAATGTTCAGCAATCAAATCGTCGATCTCATGAAACTGGCGGCTGAGGTATGAAGTGAGGGAATTTCCTTGAGCCGCGATGAAAAGACGTAAAAGGTGTTTGGTTACAAAATATCATTTTGATAATTTGTGATCCGATACAAAAAACTCTAAAACCAAGTGTCTGCGGCAATTCTATTTTGCACATTGTTCATCATAGGCTGATTTTGCAATAGGCATTTTTGGTTTTCTTTAAACCAAATACAGTACGACTAATTGTGTCTGTGGCACTTCTTCTAATTGAATGACATTTTGTTTAAATAGGTCGCTGAATAGTTATTCGAACAGTAACCTTTTTATACGATATTTGAATAATAATGTTCGGCCTTAAGTTGAGTAGATTTTTCTTTTTGCATCTAATTCTGCTACTGATTGGTAGGATACATTTGCCTTGTAGATAAATCATTTAGAACCAACCCTATCCTCCCTAACCGCAAAAGATGGACCACCATTGCAATGTATACCAGTTTCCTAGGTCGTTGAACCCGTTCGTTTTACTACAGAACTACAGAAGTGCTAGAGCTGTTCGTAAAATATTTACGAGGCCATTCGGATCGGCTGTTCCGAACTGGCAAAAGTCGTAATGACGAAGGGAGCAACAGTATGATTTGCTAATGCGTTTCGGCTGTTGACCTGGTGTTAATCGCTTTAAGCTTACTGTGTAATAGGTAACGTGTGGTTCGCTATAGTTCACTAAATATATTCATTCATTTTAACTATTGTTTAGTTTGTTATTGCTGTTCGTCACTTGCTTAGTTCGGTTAGTTTACTTAGTTTGTTAAGCTACCAGTTTCCCAAACGCTGATTAAACACTGATTATGTGGTTAACATGTTACATCTGCTCTTAAGTGTTCTGATTGGTTTGTGGACTAGTTTCTAACTAATAACAGCACTTAATTAAATATTTTGTTCAGGCATCGAAAAACTGTAGGTGATTTAGTTTATATGCGCTCACTGGGGTGATAGTTCTTTCATTTCATATATAGGCTGTTAAACCCTGCCTGGTCTCAAACTATATGGCTTCTGTTCTGATATGACGTGTGGATCAATAAAACCGCTATGAGCCACCATAGGTGTCTAATATGACTCAATCATATCAAAATCGAGGTGCGCTGTGAAGCATGCTATATCATGTTTTTGGAAAATCCGAAAACCTGTTGCTTTGTTTGCACAAATTCGTGTTTCACACTCGACACACTTAATCCTAAAGCTCAACGAGCTTTTCCGGCCAACCTTAAACTCCAACAATGAACTTCGGCCGGACACAGCGCGATGCCGAAACTGATCCGACCTTGACATTGGGCGACAATGGACTGCTTCGGTTTGAGTTGACACAACACGAAAAGAACGGCCAATTCAAAATAACAGAGACAAGCTCACGCTTAGTTTGGGGCCAGGTAAGATGTGATTGTTAAAAAAAATATCATTATTATTTATTGTGTACCGGTGAACAGAAAATTGCATTTGCTTAATCTCTGTTGAGATTGCTCAGCGTAGTTAAAATTTGGCTGGAACATGGACATGTTCAAGAACATTCCGAGTTCCGACCGCCTTTTTTACACTATGTCTTACTCTATCTACGCAGACAGACAGATTAATGTAAACATAGTGAACAAATGTATTAGAGCTGTTCAGTCGAGTGAGCATACATTACGCAAGTGGGCCCATTCTGCGCTGAGACAGATAAAAACTTGAGTAATTATGTAAAATAGAATAGTAGATGAGAGTAATAGGGTAAATGATGCGGATAACTACAGCTGCACACACGCCACTACATGAATCCATAACGCGTCAATGTACCTTACTCAATTGAAATGGAACTCGTTTCGTAAAAGAGGTAAAAATATGAATATTGATTTAGCATGTATTGTTAGCTGTATATACGTAACGTGGTGATGGCGTGTTGCCGTGATACATGGAATAATAACCTGGCTACCCTAGTGCAATTAAAAAAATTTAGCCTACTAGTGGTTCCCCGCGACTTCGCACGCAAGAGTTGGATTTTCCATGTAAACTTTCATCCCCCATTCACCACTATCACCCCCTTAATGTTTTTATATCGCGACAAAATGTAGCCTATGTCCTTTCCAGGGTCTCGAACTGTCTCCATACCAAATTTCATCTTAATCGGTTTAGTGGTTTAAGCGTCAAGAGGTAACAGACAGACACACTTTCGCATTTATAATATTAGTATGGATGTCACTCAATATCAGAAATAATGGTGGGGTAGGTAAAATAATTTTCAACATCGCATCGGTTTAATATTTCCAGAGATTACTTCCTAGACTTCCTATACGAACAAAATTGTATAGAACTTTAAAAATATTGTATAGAAATACTAAATTGTGTAACTTTAAACTTTAAACTTTATGATGTTTCATTGCAATCGTTTGCTTTGTGCAAAGTATGTTCTTCACTAAGGTGCCATCCATTCTAAAATGTAGTACTTAAATTAATTTTTATCTGAAGTTGTTACTCTCAGGGTGGAAGGCGCTGGCAGCTGTGTCACAGTTGATACTAGTACAGCTGTCAACGTATCCCTACCTCTTTATTAAAATAAAATAATTTAAGTTTCTGTAATGTTAATTTAAATTTAGATTAAGAGATAAAATTGTATTTGGAAAGATAAATAAACTATTATTATTATTATCCAGGTCCCACTAGGCATCAATAACTAACAAAAATATTAAAACCGGTTTAGCAGTTTCCGTTTGAAAAGGTAATAGGGAGACACATGATTTTGAAGGAAGTTGGGATTTACAAACTAATGTCCCGTTTCCTATAAAACCTAATCACGCAAATTACATTTCCCTTCTGTTACTTCATTCGAAATTTTCGGAAGCGAGCCGAACAGAATTGAAGCATCCTGCAGTGTTGTAATCAAATTATGTTATAATTACCCGTAATACAGTTAGGAAATTGCAATCACTGTTGGAATAACACGTGAAGTAATAACCGTAGCGTTAAGCGTTTTTAGTTAATGAAACAATGGTTTAATATTGTTTGGATTCTGGAAAAATGATGCAGTCATCATTCTTTGGCTCCAAAACATGGCTAAGAAAATTGATTTGTTTTTTTAATCCTGACTATATAAAATAAAATTAGTGTCATTCATTATTTTTTGTCACACATTTGTTAAATCTAAATCTGAATAACTGAGCGTCCAAGTTCCAATCCAAATAAAAATAAATAATCGTAAACATAAAACTTGTTTACATTCATTGAGAAAGTGAAAATACGACCATAGATAATTATGCTATAATTTATTGCACTTGTAAATACTTACTTCTTATCGTAACACTGAATATAAATAATTTCTATGAATGCGCGCGCTTACTGCACCATGCAAAAAGCAAAAGCAACGAAGCTATTAGGAATCTGTTGCGTTCACATCGTTTGCTTTAGCAGTTTCCTGTATCCCTGTTTGCTTCCAAAACATTTCTTCGGCTGAAATAGGCAACACTGAATATACACACTGTTTCCTGGATAGGGTTGCATTTTGCCCTTTACTTGGGTATTGTTGCTAGTTGGCTTACGAGAAGATTTTTTTTATTTTTTATAATTGATTTTTTTAACAGGTTAGTCCTGTTTTCGAATATTATTTACAAGCAAGCCTGTGCTTATTGCTTGTTTGCTTATTCCCCAAAGTGTTGCCCTGATTCTGATCTTCTTGGAAATGTAATTTTAGATTTTGTAGGATGTAATGATAATGATAATAATCCGTTTTTACATCGACGAAGCAACACTAAACATCAGTTAAAAATCTTGCGGCTGGTTTTGTCTCTTCTGTAATTACATACCTAAATGACACAACCAAGCTTAGAATATAAAATATGGTCTACTGACGTGGTCTTTGCTTATTTCATCATCATCAAATTTAAGAGCTAGGCTCTTGTCGGTAGAGTTTTTTCCATTCCTCTCTGCTTTCCGCCCTTCTCTTAACCTCCTGATACGACCCGACATTTATCTTTTCTTTTATTTGCTGCATATAGCTTATTCTTGGTCTTCCTCGCTTCCTTTTTCCTTCTATTCTTTTCTTATTTGTCCTTCACAAAAAGTTTATTTTCTTCTAATTTAACTAGAATAATTGTCCAAAAACCTGATCTGTAAGACGATTTCCGTATTATCGAGTCTAGCTGTCCCGATCACTCTTAATAAACCATGGCAGTGCGATCGAGTGTGATGACGAGACACGAAAATACAGATAACATCTTCCAGATTAGGGCTAGTTTCAAACTTACTAAACAATATTTGGGTACCCAATTCTTGGTCACCCTGCACTGAACTGGTATTCAGTTCAATCGCTTCGCTTTTATAGCTCGCTCCAGCCGTTCCAGCTTATAGCGCTTCTAAATACTCGGGAGTGTGGCGGACATGGGCCATTGTGCTGATATTATTGCGAATTGTTTGTATGCGATGAACCAGTTTTTTGTTATTCATGTCGAGAGCTTTTTTGTGCCGTTAATTTAAAATGTTTGTTTGTTTTAGTCCTAATCAGATGTAGTAGGTATTTGAATCCATACTTGGGTAGAAACTATTTTGCATGAACTAGCACGTTAGCTGGTTGGTTACATCAAGTAAAAGGTCATTGACTTATACAAACTTATGATTGTAGCATAATTTCAATGTTCGATTTATTCCAATTTAAGCCCATCACAACAGAGCCAGGAATGCACAAATCGTGTTTTATTATTACGCTAACCAGATGCATTCCTCAGATATTTAACCAGTTTTCGCGCCAATTCCTACTAACGAGGGTGGAACTAACGCTGTCAATTATGTGAATGAATGATCTGTAGTTTGAAACAATGCGATAGGTTAGTTGAACGGATCGACTTGTAAGTTGTAATAATGAATGAAACTTTGAATATTGAATTTTAACTGAAGTACCTAATGCATGTGTTTTTTTTCTATCATAAAATGTCTTCACTCCTAACATAAGTAATAGAGGAAGCATGTACATACGGACTCTAACGCGTCAATATAAACAATAATAAATAATGTCCTCTTCGCGGCCTATCTCAACAGAGATTAGCCAACTGCGCGGGTCATATTATAGTGCACAAGTGTGTGCGCAATATACAGGTGCACTCTCTGTTCCTTCACTCTCATAATTCGGTGAGACGGCAGTCCGACATGACCGTAGAGAGATCAGGTGCAGGACTAACGGCTTAACGTGCTTTCTGAGGCACGGGGGTGTTAACACCACCAACTTCCTGACTCCGGAGCTGTGTATGAGTAATTTCAAGACAGAAAACCCAAACACTCTCGGCCCGACCCGGGATTCGAACCTGGGACCTCGTGGATAGTACCCAGCGTGCTGACCACTAGACCAACGAGGCAGTCAAAACATTACTGCATTGTTAATGTAAACATTACTGCATTAACAAAACAGCTTTTATTACGTAGGAAATAAAGGCGGTCTGGTCGGGTATGTCAATATGTATGTCAATTTATGCATGCGTTTCATTTCATCCAATTCTGTTATTATTAGATGTCAATTGTCGTTAATGCAAAAGTATTTTTTAACAATATGACCGGTTGGCCGAACTGATGTAATGGCAGTGGTTATGTCACAAATTACTGGTTTGCACTTTTTTTGTTGGCCGTGCCTATTCTGCCAACCGTTGCGACTTTAAGTGTCATTCGATTCGAGTATCTTTTTTTTTTTTTTTACGTCAGGAAATGCCTTACGCACCGTACCTCTCCGTCGGGGAGCGAAGAGGCGTGTGTGGGACTCCCCGGACTCGGGTATACCCACTAAGACCTGACGACGCCCGCCGCATGTGTTGGCTGTGACAGCAGGGGCCGCGGTATCTCGACAGTCCCGCGACCCTGCCAGCGATTCTCTGAATTCGAGTATCTGACTGGTGCGGATAGTATAGGGTTGGTAGTTTCGGATTATTTTCTGGAAAATCGAATATCAATTCGTTGTCAGATTCTGATAGTATTCAGTGCAGTACTCCACTCGTATGCAACGATGTTCAATCTAGACACAATGCATGACAACAGTTTTTTTTTTTGCGTGGATCCATGTTCTGGCATAAGAAAGTTTAAGACAGTTTTAAGTTTTTACTGCTATGTTATTTACACACATGACTGCGCTATAATATCAAAAACGTATGAGTGTGCAAAAGCAGGCGCCCAAACTTGACTCTCTTTTTTAGTTACACTACGAGCAAATAAATAGTAAACACGTATTTCATTGTTTGTAAAATAAAAGCCACTTAAAATTGCTATGCGGGTATTTCAAATGGTAATACAACACGGGATGGTTCAATTGCTGTAAATGAAAACCAATTACCAACTTATTTACTAAGTATTGTAACGTTCCACTTGAATATTCTACTGTTTTGTAATTTTAACTAAACATAAATAGCAAGTAGATAATGAAATAACGGCTAGTTCATTGTTTAAAATATTTTTTAATCGTGCGTGTTATTATATAAGCTTAGTAATTAAACCTTATTGAGACATTATCTAAATGCTTAAGGGGTGCAGCGCGAAGCAAGTCGTGTAATTCTAAACGATCTTCAAACAGAATCGAACTTATTTATATAAGTAATTAGATCCATTTGCTTTAAAGTTATAGACTTGATGATTTAATTAGAACAATAGTTTTATTCTGCGCAATGCGCAAAACCATCAGACATTTGTGTTAAAAACTGAAAAGTGTTCATATTTTCTTATTTATATTTTATTGGTGTACGAGTATATGAAAAAGATAGGGACCTGCGGAATATCAATACAATCATTTTCATGTACAAATTATTGTTTCATACGTAAAAATCACCTAGTTTTCGAAAAAAAAATGCTCTTAGATATCATTAGCTACAAGTCATGTTTATTATATCATAAAGAATTTGTTTCAAATTTCAACAAGACCAGGACCTTGTGCAATGATTAGGCTAACGTTAATAAGTTGTTTTAATGTATGTAACTAATTCAGCTCATCATAAAGTGATTTAGAAATACGTTAATTTTCTCAATTTCGTGCAGGACCGCCTTAAAACTACCTAGCTTTGTAAAAACACGCTCAAGTTTCAAATCAAAAAGACAAAAGGAAAAAACCGCTATGATATTAATTATCATCAGCTGATTACAGAATGCACATCTGTTTTACCGATATATTAAATGACTATACCATTACATAATCAAAACATAACCAGATCACAATTAAAAATGACAACCCTATAATTGTTATTCGTCTTTCCCTCTCACACATTTGTATTTTACAAATGATGGAAAGAGAAAGAGATATGCCTGACTGTTCTGATGTCACTGCGTAGTGGGTCTGTGCGTGGGAAATGTTTTTTATGTATTCAACACATGTTTGTATTGTTTGTGTTTTAAACTCTATACTATAAACAAGTGCAGCTGAGGAAACGTATCTATTTTAAAAAAATAATGGGCTCTTACTTATAGTATAACCCAATCTGGACTGCCTCGTTGGTCTGTATTATAGTGGTCAGCACGCTGGGTACCAACCACGAGGTCCGAAAGTTTCTGGGTTTTTCTGTCTTGAAGAGTCAGGAAGTTGGTGGTGTTAACACCACCGTGCCTCGGAAAGCACGTAAAGCCGTTGGTCCTGCGCCTGATCTTTCTCCGATCATGTCGGACCGTTTCGCCGAACTGTGAGAGTGGAGGAACAAAGAGTGCACCTGTTATTGCGCATTCACTTGTGCACTATAATATCTCCCGCGCAGTTGGCTAATCCCTATTGAGATTGGCCGCTGTATTCGATTTGAAAAGTGTGGTACGTCGGCCACAATTTTTTTTAATTGGAGGAAAATGTTGTTTAGACGCAACCACAAAACATCTTCCTTTCCGGTTTCATTGAGCTCTTTCTTCTACTGGTCTATTTAAAGCAATTAAACCTTCGTAGCGTAATAAGGTTACTGAAGTTTCTACTTTAACCCGGGGAGCATGTTCACGCACTAGCCTCGTGATACGTAACGTACAACACGCACGGGACAAGGACCTCTGAGTACCGGCGAAGAACATCGTCCCGAGCGATGTTCGGCTCGCCGGCAAACACCGATGCCCGCTCAATCACTCCTCTCCATAGCACCTAAGTGAGCGGTCACTGATTTTTTGACGACAATTTGATAAATTGACGGTTTAGTTAACCGATTTCCATACAAAATATGACTAATAATCCTAAACCAGCTGATTAAAAATTAAACATTTGATGATGCACTCCAGGCTTAGTCTATTTCTACACAGACAACAGAGAACGCGCATTCGTCTTAGATATAAAACGGAACGCGCTTGCCCATTCGTATTGTTAATTCACAATTAAGTAACACAATACTTGCCCGTGTGAACATCAGTACACAGCTGCAGAAAGAAAAGCCACACGACTATTAAAAAATAAGAAATGTAATTAATAAGTTTAGCAAAGCAAAGAGCCGCTATTCAGTATCGACACAATGGCTAGTGCTCCTTTAATAATCATATTGCGGACGACATCACGTCAAGGTACACACTCTAGCATCTTATGCAGTTGTAAAAGGAGTGATTTTGCGACAAAAATGTATAGTCTAATGTACTGGCCACTGTCTGTAGCTCTCCACTCTGTATTACAGCAATATTTTTGGATCTAGGGAATACTATTCTGGATAAAACTAATAAGAGGCTACGACAGACTAATTAAATAAATAAAAGTTTTGTCTATGTCATGTCTCAAGTGGGACACTGATCGAAAATCCTATAATAACTGTAACTAATTCCTTTAAGCCAAGAGAAACCCTCTTACCTCTCGTGTACCATTTCGAGATCACATTGATAACAATTGATTATTTGCTTAAGTACACGATTGGCATACGAAAGGTTAACTAGTTACTTACATCATTGGTTCAAGATGTCCTGGCTGGTCTATACACGCTGTGGCCGATACATTAACTTGATGAATCAACCTCATATACATTACAAGGCCGCTCTGCATGCCTCTGACAAACATTTCCCACCAAAAGATTGAAATTCAGCCTAAAATCAAACGCCATAGAGTCGACAATGACACCGTGACTTTGTCAGGTATTTGGTATTTTTTTTTATATTCTAGACAGATACCATTCAGTGTCT
The DNA here is from genome assembly GCA_949316185.1 of Pyrausta nigrata. Taxonomy (NCBI): domain Eukaryota; kingdom Metazoa; phylum Arthropoda; class Insecta; order Lepidoptera; family Crambidae; genus Pyrausta; species Pyrausta nigrata. The sequence continues at coordinate 4,554,771 of OX438955.1, read as the reverse complement.
GGGTTTCAGTGGATCAAGTTACTTAGTGTGTTACATTGAAAGTAAAAGTGCTATATTGCATCGATAAATATATACCTAGTATAGTTTGTGATCACGCGATTGTGTTTTCAAAACTTGTAAAGATTTAACAATTAGTTTGTGTATCAACCATTAGTTTTTTTGGTGTGATTCGTGAGGTGTGAGAGATAAAATTCTTGCGTTGACTCAACCATTTTATACAGCTACTTCGATCCTAGAATCTAAAGAAACTTTAAGATCGTTATTCACGATTATCGGTGGCAAAATTCTCACATAAAGTTAAAACCTTATTAATCTTAGATTTATTACACCTCGTAAAGTTATGGTAGAAAGCATTAAAATCTGTTTTTATAACCAGGTGTTCAACTAAAAGGGCATGATGATAATATCTTAAATGGAGTAGCAAATCGTGAATACTTATTGCTTTTCGCAATTAAACACGAATAATTTAGTTATCAGATCTTTCTACTTTTTGACCAATCGTCATTTTAATACAGCAGTTCAGAAAAAATATTAACCAATATAAATTATAAAGATTCTGTAAAATCTTAGATTTCGCCGTTAAATTAAAAAAAAAAACAAGTTTTACTTTACTCCTAAGCTCTTAATGTACGTTATATTCTGAATTTGCTTCAGACAAATGTTTGCAATATTTTTTATAATCATCTCATACAATTCAATACGACCAAAATTAGTATGTTGTGTCCTTGGCGCATTTTGAATTAACCAAACACTCGGTAATAGGACTGGTTTTACATTAGAAAACCGGCTTTTGTTGAATTTTAATATGTTATTGTACGATTGTCAAGTTCTTCACATTCTCGACAATAATACGATTTTGATGCATTCATGAATCAAGAATCGATTAATGAATAGCTGTTATTTTTTTAATTTCTAGTTACTTCCAAGTTCTTATTTTAAAACTGTTATTAATTCTTAATTTATTATAACATTAGCACTATTGATAATATAATAATTAAAATAGTATTATGTTGTAATAGTTTCGGAATTGGCTAAACACAGTAGGCTACTTAAAAATATATTCTTCCGTTTATTCATTGAGGTAGGCCAAAAAGAAAAACGACTTCTTTTCATAGACTAACATAATGATGATAAATGCCAAGGATAAATAACACGACCAACTGTTGTATTTTTATTTAAAAACTAGCAGTTTTTAAATAAAAACCTCGCCAAAGTCGGATTTTCCAAACAAATTTTCATTTTCCATTTCACCCCCCTTATGATTTAATATCGCGACAAAAAGCAGCCTATGTCCTTCCCGGTGTCGAAAACTATCTCTGTGCCAAATTTAATTTGATTCGGTCAGTAGTTTCGGAGCCTATTCGATGCAAATAAAGAAACAAACAAACAAATATTTCCTCTTTATAATATTAGTATAGAAGTATAGATATGCCGTTTCACACAATTATAATAACGGACAAAAAATAACACCATCAAAGCAAAGACAATTTGATTCGTCAAAACAATCCGGCTACAAAAATAACATTACTGCAATTGCTTGTTACGAATACAGTATAGTTCGCTCTATTCAATAGACATCATACAGTCTAAATAGAGAAGCGTGTGTCTGCTTGTTAGCTTGTGTCCGTGGGAGGAATCCACACTGTAGGTGTGATTGTGATTCACAAATGTATTCAGTAGCTGTCAATTAATGTATGACTACGAAATAGTAGGAAATTCAAACGTTAGGAGCTTATGGAAGAGGCTTTTCTATTCCCATTTAATTTAACTCGCCCTCATTCATATATATATATATTTTAATGACAATCACGCAAAGCATATATGCCATTGCACATCTGTTATCGTATCATCTCTCTCTTTCTTCTTATTCCTGCTGGATTTTCAATCAATACAAATTAAAAATTCGGTCACTCGAGTTGACCTAATTTCAAAACTACTTCCTCAGAAGGTAAGAGTTGAACGTGAATTTTATCTCCCACTTACCGTCTACAAATCACTACAATATTGTTTTACACTCGAAGCTACGATCCAAATGGACTGTTAACATAGTCAATTTGATCAATGAGCTCAATGCACACTTCCTACATAGAGTAAAGTAGCATTTGGGGTCCTACTCTAGGAGACATCCCTATTTTCTATTATTGCCATCATCCTCGCTCGCACCGCCATATTGGCATGAGGGAAAGAGATGGCTAGATCTGAAAATATGGACATCGTCTTACAAAGTGAGGCAGGTCTGTTTTCAGACTATTAACACAGTGCCGTGGGTGGCTGCAATCTCAGCGCGCGCGCTTTTGTATTTTACTATGTTTGATAGAGTGATCACATCTGTGACATTACGTTAATCTGTGACACTTATTAGTGACTTTTGAGTGATATCACTTCTGTGATATTAAGTGAAGTTTTGTGGCACAAAATTTAAGGTTTATATGGAATACCATTTCTCGTTATTGGGTGATTATGAAGGTCAAAAGGAGACGCTGTAAAGGAAAGCTGCATCATATGCTCCAATATTTGAGGTGATGTTCCTTTTATTTGTTTATATCCTTATGATAACGAAGATTATCTTTTATATGAATGGGTTTGCTCTTAACTCAATACTAAACTAGACGTGACGTAGACAGAGTCGACGGTGGAGCGAGCTCACCCAGAAAGTTCTGGCTCTCTCACTCACTGAGGGAACACAGCAAGCTGCCAGCTGGTTGGTAGCTGCCAGGTGGCTCCTAATGGAGGCTACTACCGCTGTAATGTTCGTTCAGCCCGGGGTGGACCACTAGGAGGTAGATCCTTCACCACCCCATCAGCATCTGGAAGGATGCTTTTAGCAGTTAGATGACTACAGTTTATACATACGGTGTTAATAAATTAGCAAATTAAGTATACCAAGTTATAGAGTGCCTTCTTTTGCCACAATTATCTTTTTTAATTTAAATTATGAGTAATTATTATGTTCCCTTATTATGTTCCTTTTACCTATTATGTTCCCTTTCTCAACCAAATAATCGTGCACAAACGCAAAGCGCTTCGAATATCTCCCATTATCCCTTATTTCGGTATATCTGTCAAGTTGTTATAAAAAAACATACCCTAATGAAAAGTAGATAGAATACGAACGAGTATTTTTTTATCAGTTGAGGTGTTTACCGCAGTGCCCCAGACGTCATAGCAGCATTGATCTTGACATTATCAGAAATGCGGATCATTGCGGCAGTTAGCTGTGATTGCACTTGAGTGCAAAATAACGGGACCAAATGACTTTTCTAAGGTGACAAGAGTTATTTAACTTTTTTATTGTATTTTCTGTATTTAAAAGAAAGAAAGAAAATACGTTTGGATGGACATCACATAACACACATATATTTGGATTTAGCCTTGACCTCAATGTCGTTATTCTGATGGTATATAACGAGCAATTAGAGCGATATTATAGATCTATTTTTACCGTAAAATCTTGAGGATTTGACCACTAAGAATAAATTTTTAATAGATACCGAGCGGTTTTTATGATCGCAGTTGTACTCTCTGTATAAATAGCAAGGACCGGATTAACCCAACCGCAAAGATTGTAGGATAATTACCTAGACTCTGCAAGATGACTACATAGATAGATTAATAAATCAATTAGTGTATAACCACGTAATACAAGATACTAAAAATAGAAGTAGTCAGAGATGATATCCAACTAAGAATTATGTTTCGATTTTAAGTGCTGTATTTTAAATAATAGTTTTACCATTATGATTGCCCACAAAGAACACAATTATGTGTAAGCCAATAAGAACAGCTGCTAGAGTAGGATCAATATCTTTAAAAGCATTTAAATTTTGATTGCATATGAGTTTCTAAATCTCTTCTTAGCTAATTTGATCCCATTTTTTGACAGACTGTATTTAGCTATAGGTAATGTTTTTAGCTACGATGTAATTTTCTCGTGTTCCCTCGACACGCTAAGAAGAAGAAGAAGCTATAGTAGTGTATATAGTAATAACTATAGATGTAATCGTACTTAGCAGCAAAAATCGTTATCAGTTGTTTACTTGTACGTTTACTCTTTTTTCGCTATACTAAACTAAGTATAACTTTACTGGCTTTTGACAAAGCCAAGTCAAGGTTGTAAGCGGTGTAATTATCGGAAGATAAATTTACCTAGATGACTTCATGGTAGCATCTTCGCGTGTGTATTTATTTCCAGGGTTGTCACTTTTTGTAAATATTCAGTATACACATCACGCTTCGACAAATTAATTACGTTAAAAATCTTAACGTACTCTGCTAAGCATAATATGTTTTAAAGAACAACATCAATTAACTTAATCGGTGGTAATTAATGATTGTGTCTTAGCTTAGTCATGAGTGCGTTTCTAAGCATTGGAAGATGACCAAACCTGTTTTTAAAAGTCTGCAACCCTAATATTGGTTAAGTTGCGTCCCATATTGCCTGGTTTAGTTTTATTACAACATGACATAAGGTAAGGTAAGTGATATTGCAAGGTTGCGCATAATCTCAGAACATTATCTCTTTTACCTCGGTTATTGAAGATTCGATTGAAAAACTTGTCATCTAATGGATTATATTTAATCTTACCTTTCTTATAAGCTTGAGACTGAGTTGGTGGACTTGATATAGACAGTGTCCTGTTGATATTTTTCCATTACTATCAGGCAGTATTTATTACTTTGATATTTGGTATTTACACATTTTTGATACTATAGACTAAAACATTACAATAGTCAAAGGACAATGGCACTCTTCCATAGCACAAATTAGTTGATAAACTTAAAAATTTCTCATCAAACTTAACCCAATGCATTAATTTCCACATTTGATCTATTCATCTGTATTCGTATTACTATGTATTTATGCTGCGGTCCATCTTCGCATAAGATTATCTCTGATGTGATGATGAACATTCTTATCCGGTGAGGTAACTTGCTGATCCGTCGCTGACGTCATCCGGGCGGCTCACGACTTAATTGCTAACTTAATCATTGATGATGATAACTGACTGAATCAATGGAATTCGCGATTGAAATGTGATCAGTTTAACTACACTAGCGGCTTGAGGGCTTATTCCAATAAAACGACCAAGGGCGAGTCGGACTCGCGCTAAAAGGGTTCTGTATCTATACTACATTAGACACTATATTATAACGTTTCTTTTTAGTTTTAAAAACGACAACTAAATCACGTTTGTTGTATGGGAACCCGACTAAAATATTTATTTTATTGTTTTATTAGTATTTGTTGTTAGAGCGGCAACAGAAATACATCGTCTGTGTAATAGCTTTAAGATATTTTAAACACTTGTAGTGTTATTTTATAAGATATACCCCAAAATAGAGTTATACCCCAAAATTGGCACAAGGGCAGGATTTGATCCCACGACCTTTGGCTATTCGGGCCAACTCTCTTAGTGTGTAAATTTTAACTGTCTTAACTATCATGGTTTATGAGACAGCCTGGTGACAAACATACATACAGATAAACGGATAGCGGAATCTTAGCAATAGGCTCCCGTTTTTACCCTTTAGCTACGGAACCCTATAAATACACGGAAATTGCGGTATCAAACGTCAAAGATATATTTACTCTTATTCTCTCCTTAGCGAATATGAGAGAAACGGAACGCCCAAAACTACAATGACATGACATCCTTTCATTATAAAAAAATACGGGAGTAATAGTGGGTGATTCGATTGACATGTTACATCTCTCTGCTATCAACTGTGTATTGGTTGGTGAGGTACCGCGGAACCAATCACAAAAATTCATTTAATAATTGATCAGGCATCATACATCAACACAACATTGCGTAATGTATGTCCAAATAAGGAGGAACGTAACAAATAGGACATTTATTATACTACTACAAAGCAAAGGATGCAAACTTGACTTGTTATAAGTTGTTATGCAGCAACACAAACTTGAAAGAATCTATCAATCTGCTAATTAGAAAAAGTTCAAGGTAAGTTGCACTAGAATCTACATTCACATACTATAATATTGAAACGTGGATAGAGATTCTCTTTAAAAAAAAAGGTAAGACCATGTTCAGCAATATAAGAGATGTATTCTCTTTGATTGAGATGGCAGTCCCTCCACTGTAATTACCTGATCTGCCATATCCTGGATCATGATCAGTGGACCCTGGGCCCTCTCGTTCGAGTGCACAACCGGGATAACGCTATGATGATGATTCGGGTATCTCTCCTTCAAGAGGCTTATTCGGGTTTAACTAGCTTCGCCGTCTAATTATACTTCTTTAACGAAGCTATGCCCTATAGCTTTGCTGTGGCTGTGGCTCGCTGTTACAGCGAATGGGGCAATTTTCTCCTGTTGACTCTTGACACTCTCTACTCCTGAACTGACAAGATCCCAGTGTTAAAAGCGTTTTTCTCTTCGTTCCAGAGGGGCGGTGTGTGAGTGCCGCACCGCCATGTCGCACCACAGCGACGAGCAGGCGCTGCTCACTGTCGCCTCGGACTCCTTCTGGGAGCCGGGCAACTACAAGCGGACCACCAGACGGGTGGACGATGGCCACAGGCTGTGCGGGGAACTCCAGACTCTAGTCCAGGAGCGAGCAGACATAGAGAAGACTTACGCGAAGAGTTTGCGCGGCTGGGCGAAGAAATGGAACGATCTTATTGAGAAAGGTATTTTGTTTGCACTTATTTATTTTGTAAGATACGGCCTAACCTTAAATGGCTCAATTTTTCGACAGATTGTTTACTAAATTCGTGCTTTGTTGATAAAGCATCTGCAGACCATTCAAATACATGACACTAGAATCAACAAATCCAATAATCACAATCTAATGTCTATCCACGCATGTTTACTACTTTAACATAAACTGCTTTTATGCTAGGTAAATATAGCCTCATAGTTGTCGTCACGGCCGTTGGTTGGTACGTAATCTGTCAAGTAATTTAAACAGTTACAAAATCTCATCTAACAGAAAATAAATGGCATCTTTGTACACCAGCTCACCAATATTCTCAGTTCGACGTCCCAAACATCAGAGTTTCTAAAACAAGAAATAGACATTGCCAGTACATCGCTTGCATATTATGAATGTCAATAGAAACACCCCGTACCGCTAACGTCTCTCTTAGCACCGGATATTTATTCACAATCATTGTTTGATTGGTAAAAGGCCCCGCCTTTTGTGTGTCCCCATTGACGCTTATGAAAGAGCATTCGAATATTATAGATGGAAGCTTTATATGGCCCGAGATGGGTCGCATGTCTGATATATTTGTACATTATGAATTATGATGTTTCTGTACATTCACTTGAAGTTTGTGCGTTGACGTACCACCAGTAAGATGGATAGACAAGCTTTTAAAGGTCGCAGGGTCCTGGTGATGGCGACGTCCACTATTGAAAATATATCATGCTGTTCATTACTAGATGTCTTGCGTCTCATTATGATGATGAGGATGTTTATAAGTTTCATTTAAGTGTACTCGTATGCTATGTGGCTAAGGTGCTGCCGCTGAGGTGTTGGCTCCATCACTTGCTCAATCGTCTGCTAATAGCGGCTTGAGGGAATTCTTGCTTTTGAGGGTATACTTGACGTGTTTTTCATCTGTCAAGGGAAATAAACAAAACCTGCTGCCATACCCAGGGGTAGGAATGCGTAAAGCATTTTCTCCGCGTAAAAAACATTACCCTTCTTCTGTCGCAGTCGGGTAAGAAGAGTAAGATGGCGGTTGCCCCTGTCTTTACTTTTTCACTAACATTGGCGTCTTCTTTCTGATATATTAGGTACCTATATGCTAATTAAACCTCCTGAGATTCCTATCCTACCTACGAGTATCATTATCTCCCGCTGTTCAGCAGGAAAGATAAGCAAGATTTTCAACTTTTACGGTGTTGGCAACATTAAAGTATTGTCAATATCCAATTAGATATGATCTGTTCTGTTGGGTCGTTCTAAATCAGTGTCCGTACGTAATAGAAGTCATCTTCCCAACCAGCTTTGAAACATATTCCGGTTACTGCTACACACGGCTCTAATTACAATGGTCTCACTCATCTGCTTATATTAACAGCAGCAATAATAGTAAATATGGCGTGTCACCGATCGTTAACGAGGAAATCAGAAATTGTTTATGAGGTGCGCGCGCGCATGGCGTAATGCGTTCGCACCTTGCGCTTGTTGGATAAACTGTTGCGCAAAGGCCGCGGTTCGATAACTGAATAGGTAATAGTTGTAACCCACGGAGCTCTAGAATGCGGAAAGAGTCGTGTGAATAATAATATGTCTGGTGCATGATTGGTGTGATTGGAAATAGAATGTGGAATTGAAATAACCCTCTTCTTGTGTTGGGGGTTATTAACATAGGTCGAAATTAGGTAGAGTTATTTATGTACTTGCATCGAAATGTTGATATTAATGTGGAACTTCCCGGGATTTCTAATGGACAATCCCGTGTCCCGTATTAAGCAGAGTCCAGAATCCAGTAACTGGCTTGTTTACTGGATTCTGGACTGGTCAAACAGAATTGACCACACAATAGAAAACAAGTGAGCGCATTCGACGAACCGAGGTAAGCGAATGAGCTGTATGAATGAGTAAACCGATTTATTGCTAAAAGATAGTTTAAATGCGGTAGAAAGAGACAAAATCTGGTACATTCCGTTATGTGGGGAGTGCTCCGCATTTCCGCTATTTGTATTCTTTTGTTCTCACAAGCTATGTTGTGCGAACTACAACTGTGGCAACATCGCGCGTATTGAAATTTTGCAACTCCGGACATCCGATGTCATTGATTTAAGTTTGGCAACGTCGCGCGTGCAGTAGTTTAAATTGTGTAAAAGTAAATAACCTTTTACTTAAAAAAACACGGGATTATTTTGGCTCTTTAAAATTAATCTCGGGATTTGAGGCATATCCACTTTATTCTTTCGCTATATGAAATCAGTGTAAGTACATGAATAACTCTACCTAATTCCGACCTCTGGTTATTAAGAACTTACCATTTCAAGGAGTGATTGTGGCAAATTGTATTAAGAATGCATTTGAGCAAACAGCAATTAAATTTACGTACCAACAGGTATTAGTAACATACATAACATAGTAGTGGTATTGACAACAATACTTTTTGTGTGAGACCGACATTAAAATCTCAACATCTATACTTTCATGTAGTTAAGCACCAGGCGCTACTTTTTTTTAAATATTATTTTGATACTTTCCATCATGATCCCAATAGCTTTTATTTTTGTAACTTGAATAAGAACGTGAGATTAATATAGTGTACGATGAGGTCATAGCGGTGATTTATCGAATTAAAAAAATAGGCAAGATTTTTATTAAACCTAGAACTTCTTGCGGATGCCGCTATCGGGTCGTTAAGAAGAAAATAATGATATATTTGATAGATATGCTATTACAAAGAAACGGATCACGTCCGAATAAAATTACTCACTTATTATCCCTAGTATAGATACTGTAATCCGATTTATAAAACAAACTGAATGTCTGTTTATTGCTTCAATGATTGTATACCGGTTACCGGTACTATTAATACTATCCCGGTTATTTGTATTGTTAGTTTATTAGACATTTTCAATTAAGGCATCCCACAGACTAGTAGCAGATAGTCGCTAGGTTTTGAACTGCGATTGAGTGGTGTCGGTGTGTAAGCATTTAAAAAAGTCTTCATTTTTGTCATCATTATCAGCTGAAGCATAGGCCTCCCTCATAGATTTCCAAAAGCGTGATCTCGCGACCCAGGTCGTCCTGCCGAAAATGCTGTACTGCGGTTCAGATCGAAGGGTCACGAATCGTCTGTGAAACGAATATTAGTTTTAACTGCATTGCATTAAGTCAATAATTAATTTTGTTTGACAGAACAAAAAGAAGAAATACATATTTTTTCTTCAAATGCCATCATTCTAAGCTTCCCATGTAATATAAATTGAACTAATAAGCTAGCTTTTTATGACTATAAGTTAATTATTACTAATTATTACTCACGTGGTAGGATATCTAGAACAATAGCTGATAAAACGCGATTTCTATCTAACTGTATCGTTCACGTGTTTATTAATACTAGCGACCCGTCCTGGCTTCGCTCAGGTGCTATTAAGTTTTTTTTAATACCGCCTATCTCACTCAGACGTAAATAAAAAAATTCAAAATTTAGTACTTAGTTCCAGAGATTACTTTATATTTCTTCAAAAAACCTACAAACTACCACTTTATATTATTAGTTGGGATAATACGTTAATTGAATTCACTATTATCAAATGAATATACTGTAATAATAAAACTGTTCCCAGGCGTTGTATATTTCTGATAAGTAATTTTAATACAGTTTGTAAATTTTCTACTAGGCTAGTTTTTAACCGACTTCAAAAAAGGAGGAGGTTATCAATTCGACTGTATGTTTTTTTTTTTGTGGCTATGTTACCGCATATCTCAGTCAGCTGTGGACCGATTTGAAAAAAAAATTTGTTTACCTAGAGGCTATACCTTCTAGTTGGTCCCATTTTGGCCCAGTCGAGATCTGATGCTGGGATCTTGGTGTAATCGAGAGAAACCCTCAAATTTTGAAGGCACGTATAGTGTTTTCGTACTAGTATCTTAATGTTGACATGTTGTTACGTCTGATAGTCATTATGTGGAGCTGAGCTGATGGTGGAACTCCTTAAAAATTAGGAGTTTAGTAATTAAAACACCAGATGTTTTGTCAGGTATAGGATGCTAACAAAACAAAGTCAAAGGCGCAGCTCCCTCCTCTTTCCCTTCCCTCCCCCCCCCCTCCTCCCTCTTAAAATGCTATTGGCAAATCTTTTCCTGTTCTTCTTTAAACGATCTTCCTTCTCGTTACTACTTTCTTCCAAATGACGCTATCGCATTTGAACAGCGCGTTTAGTAGGTCTACCCATGTTGCACTTTACACTTAATTTCAACTAAAAATAGAAAAATAAATTTCTTTAAAAAAAAAACCGACTTCAAAACTGCCTTTAGTGCTAATTAAAACTTAAAATTTTATAAACAAATTTAAACTAAAAAGTACAAAATAATATTTAAATTACCTAACTGTTCTACGAAATTATACAAGAAACCTATTTCCAATTTATTATCTGTTATTTTTTGGAGTCGGTGCCAACCAAGCTAGATATTCTATCTACTGTAAGCAGCCAAGAGATGGTTTAATCCTGACCTTAGTTGCAAAAAAACATTAGAATTAGAATTTCTGGCACCGACTCCAAAAAATAACAGATAATAAATTGGAAATAGGTTTCTTGTAGAACAGTTAGGTAATTTTAATATTATTTTGTACTTTTTAGTTTAAATTTGTTTATAAAATTTTAAGTTTTAATTAGCACTAAAGGCAGTTTTGAAGTCGGTTTTTGTTTTTTTTTAATCTTTGGTGCAAGTCTAAGAGTTGCACCAAAGAAAAGTAAATTCTTCCATGGCACGTTGATTCTGCCTTATTGAGTCATCAGAGAGAACCTTTAAACAAAAGTAAAACTACCTGACGTAATTAAGTTTCCACTTCTTTTCTTTCCTCAATATTGTGTTTTGCATTATGTATGTAACTACATACTAATAAAATACTGTCCATTCACTCACGAATCGCCAGATTCATCGATTGTGCAACCGAGTGCGTTCGGAATTCGCATACGAGCGGCGAAACCGAAAGTTTTTATCGATAAGCGAGTCGATTATTCGTTTCACGGCCGGTCATTTGTCACCGAGACGTGTGCGTACTGGCCGGTACTACTAAGTAGTGTTTTATGGTGAAAAAAAAAAGCAATGAAAAGGAAAGGTCTTGGTGATTTCCGAATCGATTTACTTACCATAGTAATCAACTTGTCGCCACAATAGTAACCAAGTTGTCGCCAGGGATGCAGGCTTATTTACTTTTTTTTATATACTTCTTTGCACAAAATAAACAACACAGCCGCATGTCAGACGTTCAGACGGGACATGTTGACCTTGAAACCACCTCTAATTCATACTTAAGAGTAATAAACGGTTTACGTTGTTCTAATGTATACTGATTATGACTGTACAAATGACAGAAGCCTTTTATACCAGCCAATTACCTATAGGTCAAAAATAGAAAAGATAGGCTTCGGATTGAACTGTAGTTTTTGGCAAAGCAAAGACCGACCGCATATCCTGTTGTCCTTTGAAGCACTGCACTGGAATCATATTCTATTTTATCTTGACAGATTGTCCAATTGATTCTCAATTTAATTCAGGACCATACTGCTGTTAGCAAGCAACACACACTATTATAACCAATTTATGTTTTCCACCTGGTAATCCAACCCAGGACCTCCGCCAACCCAGTCCGCAACGGTTACATAAAGTCCACGAATCGGGTGCCATGGCAACCAGAGCCACGCTGAATTAATTCCACGACACTTTCGTTCGCAATCGGTCAGTCACGTACACCGTAGCCGTGGGCGCATCGGTATTTGATTACGAGATACTTTTTAACGCCAGATATTCGGTGCCACACTCAGTCACAGTTAATCAACGAGCCGAATAACGATTTGATGACGTAGTAAATAAAAAACGGTAATTTCAAAAACTAAAAAACCCGACTGCGTTTCTGTGTAATTGGAAATTAAAAAAACCCTAAAACAAGAAAGAGGTCATACCCGGGTTAAATTGGTACCCATATTAAAAATTGTAGCAGTCGGGACCCATTCTAGAAATGGAGGCTTAGTGAATTTAGAGCACATACCTACCCTCTATATTACATTGCAGATTACTCCAATCTACTGACGAGACGGCTGACTTTCTAACATGGGTCCCGACTGCTACAATTTTTAATATGGGTACCAATTTAACCCGCGTATGACCTCTTTCTTGTTTTAGGGTTTTTTAATTTCCAATTACACAGAAACGCAGGCGGGTTTTTTAGTTTTTGAAATTACCGTTTTTTATTTTATTATTTTTAGTTTTATGATGAAACTGCAAAAATAATTATATTTTTGAAATGTTTTCTTTACTGGCTTTCATTTGATACCCATATTGCTATGCTAAAGAAAAAATCTATCCCCCCTCCCCCCTTTATTTCCATTTGCGGGCGCCATTTTTGAAATTTATGTAGCCTATGTCACTCTCACAATTTTGACAAATTCAACGACACGTTTGGGCTGTAGGGCGTGCCAAACACATACATACATACATACTTACATACATACATACATACATACATACTCTCGAAAAACATAACCCTCCTTCCGCAGTCGGGTAAAAAAATGGGTGCATCGATTCGTATCGATAAACAAATAACAGAGCCTTGATTTCAACGGTAGTTTTTGGAATCTGTGCCCACAGATGGCTTCATTTTCAGGTTGATAGTATGCAGTCCAGCGTACTTGTATTATAGAGGTCGGTGACTACCTTGCAGTCAAGCCGTGTCTGCACATCGAGAATCTTTGAAAGTGGTTATTGCGAAAGCTGCACCTGTCCTGATGAGAACACCTTGTTTATAAGCTCGTGACTGTCGTTTTGTTACTATTATGTAACTTGTATACAGTTTGTTATTATTATTGCTGATATAAAGCTTTTTAAGAACTATAGATGGGTCGTCGACGTTTTTACAGTCGACGAAACTAGACCGTTAAATTTCGTTCATGGACTAGTCGATCAACTAGTTGAATTCTCCGACTAGTTAAATTGTCGTCTCGTCGACTATTATCGTCGAATTAAACGTTACACTTGACGATTAACTTGGACTAGATGACACGTTGCGGTTGGTTTAGTGTTTAGAAATTTGATTTTAATAATAAAGATCTTATTCCTCTTAGTTTAGAGTTTACTTTAGATAAATTCAACTGGAACGAATGACTCGTCGCGTCGACCCGTTGATTTGTGATAATAACGTACCTATTGCGTTAGAGTTAGAGTTTACTTCAGTTTGTTTCAACGAGAAGTAACGTAATAAGCGGCCACGTTAAAGAGTTGACGTTGCGTTGCGCGTTGATAAAAACGTGGAGACTACACGTTTAGGCGTTTACGAATTTAACTAGTCGATCAGAGAACGGTAGACTGTCGAAGCGTTGATTGAACATCAACGGTTAATTTAACTAGTCCGTCTATTTAACGCTCATGCCTATTAAGAACCAGATTGATGTTTGCCGCTCTGAAGAAATTCTGCAGAAAAACGTACACATTTGTATATTAAAAATAAAAAATATGTTTATTGACCACAAAGCTCACAACATTTTCAATAAGCAAGTTACAACATGAAGACTAAATGAACTATAAAAGTTCTAACTATAACTAACTATATCCTGAGTTTCCAGGGGATCCTCACTCAACTCAACTTCTCGGCTTTATCTCGCGCTGCACGAAGGACTTCAAAAATAAATCGACATTCACTCTACTCTACTTCTGCTTAGTGAGAAGCATCCTAGAGTACGGCTCAGTGGTATGGTCACCCTATTTTATGAGGTCCACTCCAACAAAATTGAAGGAGTTCAGAAAAGGTTCTTCAGAAAGACTCGACTACTTTAAAATAACGTCTCTCGCTTGTCGCCGTCAGTGCAATGAGCTAACTTGCCTTTACAAAATCATTCATTCCGTTATAACTCACCCTCCCTTCTCTCTATGCTAAGCTTCAATATTCGGTATAGATCCCGTGACAAATCACCCAAACTATTCTACCTTGATATCTATAAAAATAGTACATCATTCTTCAATCCTGTCTTTAGGATGTGTCGATTATACAACGAAACTGTAGGCAAGCAACCTTCTCTAGATATTTTTTCATGTAGCCTAGTTAAATTTAAAAAAGAAGTTTACAAAATCTTACCAAGCCTTGTAGATTAATCATATTCTAACAAATTCAGTTGTATTTGTTATTGTGTATTTCTTTTGTATTACTAATCAAACTAATATTAGATGGTAGTATTTGCCAAAAAAAACAATATATAATAATTAATAAATAAATAACTAATCCTACACTAAATTTAACCCTCTCCTATTTCATTCAAATTGGAACTCACTGTGCCCACATGTTTAGAGTTATAGTCTAGTTCAATAAGCTGCTTTTATTTTTGTAAATTACTGACTGTAACTTGTTTTGTGAGCCATTAATAAATAAATTAATAAAATCCCAAACTATCTTGGGAGACCATATTCAGTTAAGTATCTCTTAAATTAAGATGGCATCAAGATGGCCTTTTTTCATTACTTTCATGACTTACTTGACGTTACTTAATGACGTTACCTTAAAAGTTAATATTGTTTTACTGATAGCTATTGTCATTAAAGCAATCGAATTAGGCAGTAAACCCTCTGATCTGACAAACATTTCGTCACGATAAAGAAGTTAGGACATCGTCTTCAGAATTTTCTGGCATGATTATGTTTACTATAAAAGCCACGATTGTTACTACCTATTGTGTTGACCGTAAACAATATAAACAATGGATCGTAAACGCCAACCAAACTGTATTGAGGCTCAGTAGGTTTGTTCTATAAATAATTTAAAAAAAATGATTTTTTTCGGAATGCCAATTGGTCCATACATTTTCGGTAAACAAGGGTTTTGCTTTGTCCAGGATGCAATTTAAATTGATTAAAGTTAGGCGCCTATGTAGATAGATAGATAAATACTTAGATATTTTTAATTGCACAATAAAAATATCAAAAATCAAAACAATTATGGGATGGTTAGAATAGTTATTTACGGGATTACGGGATTTACCATGTAGCTTTTTATTTTCGAGTTTCCGATATTTCGGAATCCAGTGATTCGAATGTGCAAAAACCGAAAAGCCAACCAAGTGTAGTTTCGCGGTCGGATACTGTTAGTGTTGTGTGTCGAGAACAGACGCGAGAAAATAGTGAGTTTGCAAACAGTGGTACCGGAGGTGAACGCAATAAAAGACTTAGAAGGAGGGTAGACCGATATGTTTGCCCATAACATCCCACCCGCAAGATCTTCAGTTATTCCGTGATCATGGCGCTTGCAACAGCGCCGAAATATCGGAAACTCGAAAATAAAACGGTACATGGTAGCAATCCCGTAAATAACTATTCTAATGATAATGACCATGAAAGTTTAAACAATAAATTATGGGGTGTTTGATCTCTGAAACTTATTACGCTAATTATAGAAGTTGCAGCCGGAGGATCGAAAGGAAACCGAAATTGATTTAAAACTAATTTATTAAAATAAAATAATTACAGACTAATTTCTAAACCTAATTGACTCGATCGAAGTATGATATGAAGTGACGAAAAAAGGTGGTAGGTCGATGTCCGGCGGCTCGGTAACGTCGGCGATTCCGCGGTCTGGCGATATTCTGTCTTCGTGTGGATTTTAGGAAAGTCGGTGACCCCATTCGATTAGACTACGTAACACGCTAGTATTTTTTTTATTTCTTGTTTGTTTTGTCATTTAAACACAAGAATTCAAATCGAATTTGTTACTGGAATAGAACGGATTTACTCATTAGAATGCTTAGAAAGTAGAACCCGCCTGTTTTTTAAATAAGGTCTACTGTTCCTTTCTGTCTTATGTATGGCCATCTTTAACTTGCATAAAAGAAAATAAGATTTATTTGTTATGTTAATTTAAACATAATGCATATACAAATAATACAGTAAATATGTAATACTGGTAAGGTTTTAACCTTGAAGTTGAAAGTGTTGACAGTTATGAATATACATATAAGTAAAAACTTAAATATTTTTATCTACCTAGTTAATTTACGCTATGCTTGTAAATAGCCTCCCAACTTTCCCCTTCTGTCCACTGTTATGGCTGTCAGAGTCAAGGCTCAGGGGTGATGTATAATAAATAAGTTTATAGAATACAGGATAAAAGTATGTTTTTTTTATTTTGTTTGTTTTTTTGCTGTATGATCGGTTCTGCTCCATTTTAGATGTTTTTAAGGCTTTATAAGCTATAGAAAAGACTTCACCTGAATTGTATTGTAGGTCACAAAAGAAATATCACAAAACTGTTAACGTCTCTTGCACAAATCTTGTAATAGGTAGTCGTAATTCAAACTAAATTCGATTTTTAAATATTGAGATTGAGAACTCGAATCATCAAAAGATATTACAGACGGTAAATAGGTTTCTGGCTCAGAGTAACTTATTACTCAATTCGATGATTTAATAAATTAAAAAAAGTTGTTCTCTTTGACTCGTTGGCCGAAAGAAGCGTAACGCGTGAAATTGCAGCGCAAAAAAATAAAAAAATAGCGCTGACCGCGATTTTTTTTTAAATACGCGATTTAGTTGCTCGTTCATAATTAGATAGATATCAGTGGGTAAAAAGAGCAGGGCCCGTAGATAAGATGCAATCTATTCTGAAGCAAAGTTCGCTATCGCAAAATGTATGAAATAAACATTAGCCATCGAATTATCACGCGACTATTGCATACATATTTTGACATTTCGTTGGCGATAGCGAAGTTCGCTACAGAAAGATTGCATCTCTTCCAGGCCCTTGACCTTAACAATATTATTGACTTAGTACAATGGACAGGTAACGTAACTTCAGATACCACCCATATATATTCAACTTTTTATATCTTTTATTGAAATTATATTTTAATATTTTATTGTTATTCTAAATATGGATCCTGTATCTGCAATAAATCATTATTATTATTATATCGTAGCGACAGTGGTTTTACTCTTGCGTTTTTTTTCTGCGGCATCTTATGCCATTGTAATTTGGTTTTGTAACAAAAATGTATAGTGTGATCTGGTGACTGTACAATTTGGAATCTACGGTCATCGATTTCATTTCAACACTAACATAACATTTTCAATATATTTTCATAAAATACCGTCAGCTGTGTTTTCAATAGAGGCTTCAGTAGTCCTAAATAATGTTTGGGTACAGAATAAGTACTAGTACTTCGTACAGAAGTATGACTTAGCAATTGTATTCAAAGAAATGTCTACTCAATGTCTTCAACAATATGGCGTAATTTAGTTCGCCTCAGAGTCAAGCACATTTTCGTGTAGACACCTACAAAATCCATTGCAAGATAATTTCATACTTATTGCTCTGGAATTTGATTCATAATACACTAAACCTATTCAGTGACGTAATATCACGCGACGCGATAGGGTTGACTGCTACGAGAAGCTTCTAACGCCATCTAGCGCCTCTTTCTAGTACTTTATTCATTCTCGTCCATCCAGCAACGTAGCCGCGCGGCCGCCGGTAAATAAAACGCGCGAGCGTGTCGCTGGCCGGTAGCGACACGCAACTTGTTTTAGCCCCTAAGTAAGGGTCGCCGCGCGTAGGTACGTTTTTGCTACCTACGCGGGGAGATACACAGGCCTGGTTTGGGTTACACAACAGTTGGGTCTAATAGTCGAACAAATGGATCACGTATCGTCCTCGCTTCTGCTTGTTTGGGCCTCTGAAGCGATCTTTTGGACTATTGTCCTTATCTATAATACAGTACGAAACCCCAGACATGGTTACCCTTCAAAATGTCGATTATGTCTTACAAGTAATCTGGTGTCGTTTGGCATCTTCTGACTCCTGGTTTGTCGAGATTGAACTATGACGACAATAGTTACCTATTCGCAAATAATTTTATTTATTCAAATAGATAAAATAGAAGACAAAGTGTAGGTATGTGAGAAATTCAACATTTACCCGAACCTAGTCGTGGTGGTCGTAAGATCTTGCCGTCTTGAAATAACTCAGAAACAGCTCGGAGTCGGGAAGTTGGTGGTGTTCACTGTTCACATCCCTGTGCTTTGGGAACGTTAAGCCGTTGGTCCTGCGCCTGATCTCTCTCGAGTCACATCGGATTGCCGTCTCACCGAACTATGAGAGTGAAAGAACACAGAGTGCACCTGAGTATTGCGCATCTGGTTAATCTCTGTTGGGATTAATTCCCCCCTGTAGCCGCAATTTGTTGCAAGAATTGATCTATTATGTTAAGATGATCTGTATATGATCTCGGCCACCAGCCACTAGCTGGTTGAGATTGGCCACCGTAGTCACAAGTCGGCTAAGAGGACATAACAGCATTCCTCAAATATTCTTATTTTCCAGGTCCTGAATACGGCACAATGGAAGCAGCGTGGAAGGGCGGCATGGTGGAGGCGGAACGACTGTCGGACCTGCACCTCGGAGTGCGAGACCGGCTCGTCAACGACGTCATATCACAGATCAAGAACTGGCAGAAGGATACGTATCACAAGGTCAGTCTTCAACCTAATCTAAGTCCAGAACTCTCAGTCTTAAAGACTTATGTATGGTTTAATCTGCTCTCACTAGTGCTGTCATGTCGGTATAGCGCCAGCCTATCACTGACGGGGATAGCTAGGAGTCACAAACACGGACATGAAAAAATAAATATAAATAATATTGGACAAATATCTTTACAGAGAAATCCCTGCGAACGATGTCTTGAACTTGAAATTGTCGTTAGTCGCTATTCAAACACCGTACAGAATAAAGTGATTTGTTTACTTGCAGTGCGGTTTGTCCATGGTCTTAAAATTAGGCTGATTTCCGAAAAAAAACACTTTTACTGATCTAAGAAAAACCTTATTAAGCAAGCTTTGTGAAAGAAAAAGAATGACAAATTGGGTATCGACTAGCGATGGGCGATTATTACTTAATTAATCGAATTATTCGAATGGTCTCTGTAATCGAATGTATTCGATAAGCTACCGCAGTTATTCGATAGTCCTTCGATTATGCAGCGAGCAATACCGAAGCGTGCGATGCGCAGGCCGTACTACTAACGAATGAATCGTCATTCGTCGCGTCGATTAATCATTCGTTCGCTGCCTGTTCTGTGCGCACAATCGCGGCAATTCAACGAATGCATCGAAGGGCCGAGTATAGATTATCATTCGATTGTCGATTATTATTCGATTATTTTTTTTCCGAATTACTAAATCGACATTCGATAGTTCGAATGGTCGATTGTCGATTCATTCGATTATCTTTTTTCGAACAATCGCCCATCGCTAGTATCGACTCTAAACAAGCTGTCAATATTTGACGTGATATGATTTATAACAGCACCTTTGCCTTGATTTCATTCAAGTCTGAGCTGAAATCCTACTGTGTACGATACGTACGTATTTTCGCTTGCAATAGCCTCTGTCACTCATGTGTTGTAACAGTGCGAGTGAGCGTGATGGCATAAACCGAAAATTGTAAAACAGTGTGGGGCCTTGAGTTATTGGCGAATTTGGCGCGCATCAATCACAATCAATTCACGCCCATATCAATAAGAGGATCGGGACTCGTCGTGAATCTAAATTAAGAAAGGTGTATTTGTGGACAAAACAATGTTCAATATAAAGTTTATGTTTTTATGAGTGCCAAGCCCAGTATGAGTCTGAATCACAAAGCCACAAACATACTCGTACATAAACAAAGCCCAACACGGCAATGTTTACCCTTACATAGTTGCATTTTAAATCCCCTTAATTTTTGTCAAAGGGGTACTTGAAAATGTCCCATGGCGTCAATTTCATGCAATATCTACTACACTAAAGTGCTCAATCTTAATCTGAACTGAAAGTATGACACTTTGACCGTTGTTGTAGCTTCTGTCTGACATGAGCTATGAGATTATACTTGAGAGATTGTCTGTTTTGCAAAAGTTTTGTTTCGCAGTCGTTTTCATGAATAAAGAAAGTAGTCCTGCTGCTCCTGAGGGAAATCCTTTTTTGTCATGGCTACCTTAGCTGGTGTTGAGATAAATTTTATAAATAGGTAACGAACGGTAAGCGGGTTCGATTCCCGCCTCTGGTGGTCATTTTTTCAAGCGCAATTATATATTTAAATTGCAAAGTGAATGCTTATCACTTAAAAACAATAAATTATACTATTATAATAGGTAACTGCTTTGTAAATGTTCCAGGTACAATATATTGTTTTAAACTTTCATTCTCACTAACATTAGAATATAATTTACGGGATTGCTACCATGTACCTTCTTTATGAGTTTCCGATATTACGGCACTGATGCGAGCGCCATGGTCTTGCAATAATCCCGTAAAAAACATGCAGTCCAATTGAGAACCTCCACCTTTTTTTGAAGTCGGTTAAAAACTATTCCATGTGCGTACACTTTCGTACAAAAATTGCTCTCATAATTACTGAACGTAGATATATTTTTCCGCACATAAAAACGTGGGGCAATCCCCACAAGAAGTAGACACAGATGACAGACAGATCCTAACTCAGTAGTAAGCAGTCGTAATAGTGTGGTTTCAATATCTGGCGTACGGCCAAACTCTGTTGCCGACAGGCGGGTTCCGAGTTGAAGTTATGGCCCTTACTGGTGCGTAAATTATGCTTAGCGATAATGTTTCGCGTTAGCGAATTATTGCTTCGCCTGTACAACCAATATTGGATGTTTTCGGCGTGTATTTACTCAGATATAATTTTTAAACGCATACGTGATGTCATGCAAATGTTATTTGGGTCATTGCACCACGCTTGTGGAAAAGTTTTTTTGAGTGTGGAAAAAAATCATTCTTCTTACTTGCCGCCACAGTATGACTCACGATCTCAAAATTTTCCTGTCAAAGTTATCTGCTTAGAGTTTTGTCTATCCAAAGGGTCAAAACGGGACCCTATTATAATATAGTATCTAATGTATAGAATTATAGATAATGGTACGGAAACTTACGTCCGCGAGTCCGACTCGCACTTGGCCAGTTTTGTACGAAAGTTTAATCTGAAAGAATATATAAAAACCAATGCATTGTTTGTTTTATTCTGCAATTGCGATTCATGTGGCACAGAAATAAACTTATTCCAAAGATCCAATAAGTAACCGTTGAGTGCCCCATCTTGAATGCAAATCTCTTTAGAAAACACCTTTCCCTAGGCTTTGTTTAAATTATTGATCAGCTTTGCTAGAATTAAATCCCCATTGAATTAAGTAGTGTCAACATTAAACCAAAAACTTTCTCGAATTGAACTCTATTTCCTTAACCATAACGATGAAAATTAGTTGAGATATCTACATTTTGGGATACATTCATATGCTCGACTGTACTTTAAGTTACGTAAGGTAAATATTCGGCTTTCCACAGCAGTTTTATGAAAAATTCAAAGGTGGACAAGTCCTTGTTGAATTATTAAAGAGATCGCTTGGAGTGTTTTAATGAAGACATTAACGGGTTATTGATTGTTAATTTACAATATCGGATCGGTATTAGCTCGCAATCTGATAATGTTGCTAGATCCATACTATCCATACTAATATTATAAATGCGAAAGTGTGTCTGTCTGTCTGTTACCTCTTGACGCTTTAACCACTGAACCGATTGAGATGTACAGTGTCTTGGCCTGTCTCTATACCGTAACCGGTATAGAGACAGGTCAAGACACTGGAAAGGACATAGGCTACGTTTTGTCGCGATATAAAAACATTAAGGGGTAAAATGGGGGATGAAAGTTTATATGGAAAATTCAACTCTTGCGGGCGAAGTCGCGGGGAACCACTAGTATGTAATATGTATAATACCCAATATTATTATTATAAGGTTTTTTTATTATTAGTTATTATTAGCTGTAAAAAATACTGAATATACCTACACTCGTTTGCACATTTTCTGTGGCGCAGGCTTTTTATGGAGCTATCAGTGCTATCAATAAACTTTTACTCAATGTTCATGGAATTGGAAAGTACCTACGTGCAATTGATAACCTCAAACCTCAAGATTCATTGAAAGAAATTTTTAAAGAAATAAGGATATTAACAGTAGCCTCTCAATATATTTATGAAAATATTATGTATGTGCGTAAAAACTTGTATTTATTTACAAAGAAAAGTGATACGCATAATTTTAACACTAGAAATAAAAATAAACTTGCTATTCCACAATTCAGGCTTCAAAAAGTTGGTCATTCTTTCATGGGAAAATGTGTCAATTTCTAACAAATTACCGAAAAATATTGTAGAATTACCAATTAGCAAATTTAAATCATTTATTAAGGATACCCTAATGACAAAAGGTTATTATAAAGTAGACGATTATTTGAATGACGTTAACGTGTGGACCAGCTCGCACTAGTACATTTTCTGTATTTAAACATTATTTTTAAAAGAGGCTTTGACAATAGTGACTGAGTTTCTTGCGCTGCTTCTTCTCAGCACTAGCCCACAATTTGTCCCGAAGCAGTGGTAGGGCTTATAAAACAATATGTTGGGGACGTGTATAAGTGCCCCCTGTGGGCAGCAGTGGTAGGGCTTAAAAAATAATATGTTGGGGACGTGTATAAGTGCCCCCTGTGGGCCTACATACATAAATAAATGACTTTTATGACTTTTACGTGGACAAGTTCGCACTATCACAATTTATGTATTTACACATTATTTTTAAAAGAGGCTTTGACGTTAGTGACTGAGTTTCTTGCGCTGCTTCTTCTCAGCACTAGCCCACAATTTGTCCCGAAGCAGTGGCTTAAAAATATGTTGGGACATGTATAAGTGGGTCCTGTGGGTCTACATGTAGAAATGAATGACTTTTATGACTTTTAATTCTTATTGTTAGTTGATGACTTTTACATCCTACGAGGATGAAGAAGTAAAGAAGTCATCAACTTCTTCGTCAAAACATCTAAAATCTTTTAGTCTTACTTTGGGCGGAATCAACCAAGTGAGATATATTGATGACCATATCAAATCAAAACAAGTACTTGCAAGAACGTCTGAAGATGATCCCGAGCCTTTGCCCGTCCTCAGGTCGTTGAAGCGCAATATATAGAAATAGAATAATTTACGTAACCGGCCCCGTCGGTCAAGTGCGAGCGCATAAATGGCGGCTCATGAATAAAACACGCACCCCTTATATAGAGCCTGACGGACGGAAACACGCTGGTTATGGTTGGGTACGGTCAGAGAAATAAAATAAATGTGATTTATTTTATTTGCCTTTCGGTCTTCTGTTTGACCTCAGGCCGTTATATGAAAAATAGAAGAGCAACAAAACTTCAATTCCTAAGAAAGATACGTATTATATTTTTTAATGTTTTTTACTTCGAAAATCACATGCTCTACCTAAAACAGACCCTTGATGTAATGATGTAATTTTTTTCCTTAATTAAAATTATAGCTTCAATAAGTGATTTTGGTTTTAATAGATACTCTTTTTGCCTCACTTATTTCGCATAGGCAGTAGATGTTCATAAACTTTTGAATAAATTAAGATTTAGATTGATTTTGCAGACACTCCATAAGGAGGTGCGATATAAACTTTAGCTTTAGCTAGTTTACTATGGTGAATGTAAAGTTTGGTTTGCGATCGAATGTCATGCCAACTATTACACTGAAAAAAAAACAAGATTAGTTAACAGTAACCAAAATTTGGCTACTAGTAGGCCGTAACCTAGTGACTTGCGAACTTCTGGTTATCAGTAACAAACTAGTTGTGTTACTGATAACCAGAAGATTGTTTGTATTTAACAAAAATTGTCTTCCCTACAACGAAACCTTCAACTAACAAAACTAGTTTGGTTGATCCATTTCTTTTTTTAGTGTTTGTGCCCAAACATACATTGTAAATATTACTTATGTATTTTGCATTCGTAGATAATCAATTTATTTCTTAGGTATCAAGAAGTTGAATTCTACTTACAGATCTTAATTTTAAATCTTGTTATAACTTGTTACTAAAAAGTCTGCGATGTAAAATAGTAGATTGTTATACAAGGGACGAAAGTGACCATTCCACTCGAGAAGTTCGAGAGTGGAATGGGTGCTTTCACCCGAATTAAACATACTATTTTTCATTTCGACTGTGAGGAAATCGAGGGTATCGATAGACTATCGATAGTTGAGGCAAAAGCAATAGTATCGATAAAATATCGATAGTATCGATAGACTATATAGTTGAAGCTAAAGCAATAGTATCGATAAAATATCGATAGTATCGATAGACTATCGATAGTTGAGACAAAAGCAATAGTATCGATAAAATATCGATAGTATCGATAGACTATCGATAGTCTAGGCAAAAGCAATAGTTTCAATAGAATATCGATAGTCTACCGATAGTAATGATAGTATCGATAGCTCCGTTAATATAAATAATCGACACATAGCAATACTATCGATAGTATCAAAGTTCAATACTAAAATCACTATCGATAGCTGATACAGCTCTGACTATTGCAATAACTATCGATACTCTCGATAGTGGCCTTATATTCAATAGTAGGAGTGGAGTATAAAGTAGGAGGGAAAAGCTATTTCCCACCCGGCTATCTACACATGAAAGTTCAACTTTTCGAACAGGTGAGATGAAAAATTGTTTTCAATTGTATCATAAAATGAATGTGCAAGTTTTTAAAATCGCTGCCTACTTATGCCATTGCATGCCTGTCAGTTGTCACCATACATAACTAATATACCGGCTTATTGTATTACATATCGAGTGTGTACATGCTAGTAATACATAATGCCTTATTATTAAATGACTGTCACGTAAATAAATAGTATAAGGAAAACAGTCACCCTTTTTTTTTTAAATTATCCTATCCATAACTTCTGTAATGTTTTAATTGAATTATGAGAGTGAAGGAACAGAGAGTGCACCTGTGTTTTGCGCACACACCTGTGTACTATAATATCTCCCGCGCAGTTGGCTAATCTCTTTTGAGATAGGCCGGTGTAGTAGGAATTCGGCTAGGAAGACATTAATGTTTTAAAAAAAAAATTTGGCAGCGAACATTGCTACATCAAAACTTTAATGAACATTGCTACATTTAAACTTTATTGCACCAAAAAAGATAGTACAATTGGCGGACTTAATGTCTTTTTAGGTAAATTAAAAATTAAACTGATTCATCGACCATTATCTTCCTAAACCTTTAGGGTCGCCATGTATATTAATTTTTCTATTTGCTAAATTGTATTATCTTAAATGTTGACTTATTGGCCCGGAGACCTTTGAAGGTTATCTTAATTTATTAGTTGCGCTTGTTCATAGATATTAACGCCCTGAGCTTATTGTGATCCCGACATTTGGAGACCAAATCCGCCAATTACCCGTAGTGCCGCCACCATTAAAAAATAGTCAAATAGAAAACGATTTATTCAGTTCATGTTACTTTTTTTTTTAAATGAAATCGAAAATTTTTACATATCGGATGTAGGTTTCTTATTTTATATTTTTATTCAGTTGCCATGCAGTGTACTGTCTGTAACATTTTTACTGTGACGTTGGCGTCAAACAAAAGTGCATTCAGTCCTATTTACGTGCAACATAAACTTATGTGTCTCTATACTCCAAAGTGTCACCCAAGGATACGACGTGGTATTAATATTAAAATAATGTCCTACGTGCAATTATTTGCGGTAGGTGGCGTAACAATACGAGTCAGTGCATGTTTCGCTAATTAATTACCGATTTACGGATTTTATATGGAAAAGAGTTATTTTTATTAGCAATCATGTAACTTATCCAGATCCAGAAGACACAGTGATGAAACCGGTACTTGAAACGCCAACGCCATTTTTTTAAAACACTGACCCCGGACGCAATCGTACGTATAAGTAGCTAAAGTAACTGACCACAGACAGCATGGTATTGATTGATATATCGTGTATGCTTACTTAGTAATTAAAAAAAACTGATAACACTTTGACATAATATTTAAAAAAACCGAAGACTTCAGATGACATCTGGCAAGGTATTAAATGATAGATAAGTTCGACCAAGTACAGACGCAACTACAAAACGTCAAGATAAATACTGCGGCAACTTAAGCTGTTGTAATAGAGGCTATTTTAGAACGAAAATGCGTAATATGATGTTCCACTGTACCTTAAAAAAAAATAGGGCAGATGCTCGCAACATGCGGTCGAAATCCGTTAAAAACTTGATACCTCAGACAAAAAATTTTTTTTCTTTATATCTATTACGGTATAAGACTTTATTAGTAATTGAACATTATTCACCAAGGGTGTTTAGTGTGAGCGCAACCAAGGATTCTAGGATAAACAATTTTAGTGGTATGAAAATTATTATAAAAGTATTCCCGTTTTTAGTGTGTTAATATTGAATGACACATGCGCAGAGAAACCGCAGTCGTATTCCTGCTACAAATTCCTGAAATGAATATATAAATAAAATTGAGTATCTTTCCTAAAATACCTCTAGACATTTTTGCAGCTACAGTCCATATGGAAGGCAAGGGCAACCCTCAGGGTTGCCCAAAACAATAGTTCACGTACTGGCAGTATACACGCGCAATTTTAGGGCCGCGTGCACCTGAATATTGAGCAGACAGCTTCTTTAGTGGATTACTTACTTTATTTATGCCGAGCGTAAATTGTGAGATACCTAGTATCAACTAGGTATATCAAGATGTTAGAAAGTTTTATGTTTGAGAGCGAGATTAGAGTTAGTTAGAGTGTAGAGTAAAGAATTGAGGCTTTCAGAGTCTCTTTAAGGATTTTTCAATTGTTTTTAAATTATCAAATTGATCATGTCGAACGCCACATTATCTCCACGTGATTCAATTCTATCTTTATTACTGAGAATGAATAAAGATGATAAAACATATCGCAAAAAATGTAATCAATGGGACTGATCATATTTTCAATGATTTATTGTTTTATTTATAGCTCTGATTACAATAAGTCCAACGCTTTCTCGTAAGTATAATTTACAAATATTTTTTGTTGATTTCTCAAAACGAAAAGTAGGTTAGGTAGTATATGTATGTAGCTAGGTACATAAGTACTACCTATTTTTCTCTGGACATCAAGTGTCTATGATATAACCACAGGTTTTTTTTAATTATTACGGGTAGGTAATTGGTACTATAACTACAATATATGTACTATTTGTATATACCTATTATACAAGTACAATCCAAACTGACCGTTTAGAAGTTTGAACGAACGTGTAATCCAACTTCTCCAATCGAAACTTTTGTTCGTAAGTCTCTTAAGCTCAGTACCCGTCGCCATGGCAACTTTGTAGTTAAAATCACTTTGATCGTCTCGCATCTTAGATGTTTCCTATTAAGACCCGAGTTCACCAACTTTAAACAACCGGTAATCGATGTTTACCGACCGTTTAAATTGGTTAATTGGTGAACTCGTGTCTTAGTTGATTAGTAGATGAAATAATAACGGACATCTACATAATAACAGTTATCGACGCCATAAAGTATGATTATGATAAAAGAGTTTACGATCCTGAAGATTCCAATTGGCTTCCAGACAAAGAAAATTGACATCGTATTTTATGTGTAAATAGGCCGCTTAAAAAAATTGTGTTAACATACACCTAGCCCCAAAACTAAACGTGAGCTTGTGCTATGGCGATTAGGACAACAGATAGACATACTTACATACGTTTATAAACATCCATGACTTAGATACGAACAAATGCTCGTGCTCATCACACAAACATTTGCCCCTTGCGGGATTTGAACCAGCAACCTCTGGTTTAGAAGTCAGGAGCGCGAACCACTACACCAAGATGGTCGTCTAATATCGCTTACTTTGGCAATCGAAGGAAAAAAGGGCCTCTCCCTCTGTTTAACAGTGGAAGTCCTGCAGCTGATCATCATGATGAAGATGTACGAAACATGTTACTGGTACATATTTTAACTGCTCGGACTGCCTCGTTGGTCTAGTGGTCAGCACGCTGGGTACTACTATCCACGAGGTCCCGGGTTCGAATCCCGGGTCGGGCCGAGAGTGTTTGGGATTTTCTGTCTTGAAATTACTCAGACACAGCGCCGGAGTCAGGAAGTTGGTGGTGTTAACACCCCAGTGCCTCGGAAAGCACGTTAAGCCGTTGGTCCTGCGCCTGATCTCTCTACGGTCATGTCGGACTGCCGTCTCACCATATTATGAGAGTGAAGGAACAGAGTGAGTGCACCTGTGTACTGCGCACACACTTATGCACTATAATATGTCCTGCGTAGTTGGCTAATCTCTGTTGAGATAGGCCGCTGTAGTCGAATTTGGCTAGGAGGACATTATTATTATTACATGTTTTAACTGAAGGTAATTGGAGTAACACCCAAGTATCAACTATATTTTTTCTTGACCCCAGGATATAAAAAAATATAATTTTCTTCTATAAAGCACCGACAGCTCGGCAATTTATGCAAAAGAAAGGACTTTTTGCAATTGTTTTCAGAATTATCGTTTGTAATTAACCATCAGTGCTCTTGAAAACAAACTCTGCAGTGTCATAAGCCAAAATAGTTTACGCAAATGACATAGCTCATATCATTCATATCGCTCTGATGTGCGCTATCACCAAATCTTGGAGCCCCGCCAATGTTTAGTATGATAACCCAAGTTTGCGTAAATAGTTATAGGGTGAACCGCTTGGGGCTAAGGAATTTCTTTATATGGTATATTATAAAGCCTTCTGTTAGTTGGTAAAGTCGTCTGTTTATATGGTCATACTACTAACTACAATGTGCTATCGGTTAAACTCTGACTGACTAAAACTAAAACTTTTCTGGGGATTCTGTTAAGATAAAAATTTAAAAAACCCGGCCAAGTGCGAGTCGGACTCGCGCGCGAAGGGTTCCGTACCATTAACTTAAAACATTAGACAGTATAGACAAAAAGTTTATATTTTTATTTTATTTATAATTTCAAAAGTATTCATCACAGGATACACGAAACAATTTTAAATAAGAGTTTCCGTGTCTGTTTCTTTACGTGAGTGATTTGAAGTTTATAGGTCCAAGACTTTAGAAATCACAGGGGGGGGGGGGACAGCGTGTAAATGACTTTGGCGGGCTATATCTCACAAATGGTAAAGCTGATAAAAAAAGTGTTGTATGGAAACCCTATCTTATTTTCATAGTCCTTTTCAACGATACCCCACACAAGGGGGTGCACTCAAAAAAATAATTCACCCCCTCATTTACATGTATGGGGTGGCACCCTTTAAGAGGGGTAATTTATTTTTTTTGTATTTTTAAAAATGAAAGTATCCTCGAACCAAGTTACATGCAAATCAGTCCATAAACGTAGAAGATATTCTGCTGTGACAGACTAGGACGGACGGAACGGACGGACTGAACGTATAAGGGTTCCTTGTCGGACAACGGAACCCTACAAAACCTTTTAAATATCTTGGCTAACTCCTCAAAAAACAGTTTATTTATTTAGTTTCTTTGAATTTTTTGCAAAATAAAGCTAGATACGGTCTGCAAGGCAAGGCGATTATATCAAAATTGATGGACCAATCAAAAGCGTTTAGCAGTAAACTTCTTTTGTAGTTCAATCGCCACTTAACAATTAGCTATACACATTTTTTACTACAAAGTTTACTAAAGATAGTATTATAAGTGCCAACGCTGAAGTCCGTTACACCACGTGACAGCTGATAAGAGTTTCGTTCCACATTATCAATCTGATAACCTACTCTTTAAGACACCGTTCGTATTTTCGATTATCTATCCCTGTCACATATGCCTGCAAGACAATAGAGTGAGTAAGCGCGAGGCCAGAGTCTTTAAAACAGTGATTGTGGTATACAGTAGGCCCCCTGATACCGGCATTAGGTATTTTGATCGTCGCGTTTTTGTCCTTGTAACGTTTATATTATACGTCATATTCTTTTTATGACTGCATTGATTATTAATTTATTATGTAAGTTGGTCATAAACATACTAATATTATAAACGCAGAAGTGTACATGTCTGCATATATGTCTGTCCTAACCTATCTCTTTACGCTTAAATCGCTAAATTGATTTAGATAAGTATAGATATAGCTTGAGACCCTGGAAAGGGCCTCCTAAAAGTGCTAAAAGCTGAATATTTTCTTTACGCCTGTTGTTGCAGAAAGCACCTTTAAAACCACAATGACATATTAGTCTCATCTAGAGTTTAATTAAACCTATATTCTAAACGCGACTTTTCTTATCAGAGAAAACAATAATAATGCAATTTAACAATATTAATCAGCATTTTTTTCGGCCGCCCCCCTCTTGGCCTCCAGCGCGGGGCATTATCGCCCACTTTAGGAAATACTGCTCTAAAAGTTCGCTTGAAGCTTATTTTTGCAAGTGCATTTTGACTTCTACTGTAAGTTACGTAAACTGGTTACTATTATAACCAGTTAAGCGCTTAGCATTTTAAAAATTACGTTGCTAAGACTAGATATTTGCAGAAGCGCTCCTCTATCGGTCGGCATGCGGAAGCATTAGCATCCAACGTCTAAAATCTACATGCAAACTCCGCTAATCAGCTGGTAAACGTACGTTATACGCCATGTAATGTCTGGCATGTCGTAGTATGGTTATAATATGTTATTACGACTACTTCGCAAGTGATTTTACTGTTATAGCGACTTGCACCACGGGAGCAGAAGTGCTTATGCATATAATTCAGAGTTGGGATTGAAAGCTTGCTGACTCGAGCTTGCTGATGCTGGATGACTGTTCGATTTTGTGAAATACTCGTAGAGTTATGGAAGGTGGACCTTCTGCAAAAGGCAGAAAGTAAATAGCAGGATTTCTTTACCTTACCATAACGTGCTATGGAGATGATAACTGTGGTGTGACTTGTACGAGGTAGGGCTTAGTAGGGTTTTAAACTGTCGGATAAAAAATAAATGGACTAATAAAATTATACAGCGAGACCCATTTGAAGTTTCGATTCCATTATTAGTGTCTTAAATGAGGAACTGTATTTTATATAAAAATTGCCCTAAGTGGTGCTAATTTAGTTTGTTATGAGAATATGAAATGTGTCTTGTTTGGTTGCTTTAAACCTTTACGCATTATGTTTCCAGACATAATAGAAAATTAATTGTTATGAACCCACCCGCGGGTCTTATAGGGTTTGACAGGTTAAAAAAATTCACAACACCGTGAAGGATTTAGGTTCAGATCGCTATCGATCTCTCCTGACTGGAGATTTGTGGACTATCAAAGACGATCATCACATGTATAACCATTTGGAACATGGCATTTTCATCATCACTATACTTGTCATCACCATATTTCTTCGGCACGAACAAATGCCTTCAAGATTTGACCTACCTACTAAATAAAATTTAATTATTAGGTGAGCTAATCGAGTAAACTTTGATTCTAATTGAACTACGAAATTCAATCATTTCTTAATAATTATTAAGTAATTAATTTGATGAAATTTTGAAGCCTTACGAAGCGATGGACTGTGAAGGTCGGACTCAAAGGTCGGTCGGTGTTATTTTGACCGCTTCTTACAAAAATAACTGGCACCGCGCCAGAGGCCCTACTCTGGTTGAAGATGTCCGTATTTTTGAGTCTAGCCATCTCGCTCGTCGGTGTTGTTATTCTGGCGTGAGTGACAGGGACGGCTTCAGTCAATAATACATCGTCAATAGGAGTAAGGCCTCAGGCACTTGAAAAGTGTCGGGCGGAAAAAACGCCTATAGCGTTGTTTTGTGTTGTATCAAGTGTTTTTGACTCGGATCTGATTAGGTTTTTAACCTCGGGCTGATTGGCAACTTATCAGCCGGGGTAACTGAAATATCGTAAAACATGTTTATTTACCCTTTTTTCAGTGAGAATCTAGTGGGAGGAATGGGTTAATAACTTCTTATAGCTGTATACAAACCAAAATCAAACAGAACAAACCAGCCTAGAGCGAGCTAATAGAGTGAAGCAAGAAAACAAGTGCCCCAACCCAACACTAAATCCAATCCATATTAATATTATACATGCGAAAGTGTGACTGTCTGTCTGTTTCCTTTTAACGCTTATACACTGAACCGATTGAGATGAAATTTGGTATGGAGACAGTTCGAGAGTCGAGACCCTGGAAAGGACATAGGCTACATTTTGTCGCGATATAAAAACATTAAGGGGGTGAAATGGAGGATGAAAGTTTATATGGAAAATTCAAATCTTGCGGGCGAAGTCGCGGGGAACCACTAGTTCAAAATATGTCAAAAAATATTATACCGGCTATTTAAAAAATAAAGAAGTGTTGGTGAATTCGGCCCTAATAGTTAAGGTAATGTGTTAATGGTTAAACAACAGTAAAAACAATTTAAAACAGATTAGTATGCGCTAGTTAGGTATTTTGTTACCAAAACGTCAAAGCAAATTAAGAAAACAATTTTTAGCTGCCTATCGTGACGTAAATGTAGCTAGAGTACTTATGATTTGCCCACGTCAATTAGTGATTGAGGGCGTTGAACCCAAAGCAATCAAATTAATTAAATCAGATGACATTTAGATAATTGTTTGATTGCGCATCGAACAGAGGTTAGGGAGGGCAGAGAGGCTAGGTAGCAGTCGGTCGATGACAGACCCTAAAAAGATTAATATTATTCATATTCGTTAGCAAGCTAGTGTCAAATAACTGCCTATTATTTTGGACCTGGTAGTTGGATAAAAATATCATCCAGGATAGATTTTAGGGTTGGATTTTCTTCATAACACGACAAGCTTTCAAAATTACTGCGCGGTCCAAACGTTAGCACGTTTTACCTAGTCAGTGGTAGGGAGTGCCTAAACTGTCTTATAATAATAATAATAATGTCCTACTAGCCGAATTTAGACCACGGCGGCCTATCTCAACAGAGATTAGCCAACTGCGCGGGACATATTATAGTGCACAAGTGTGTGCGCAATACACAGGTGCACTCTCTGTTCCTTCACTCTCATAATTCGGTGAGACAGCAGTCCGACATGACCGTATAGAGATCAGGCGCAGGACCAACGGCTTAACGTGCTTTCCGAGGCACGGGGGTGTTAACACCATCAACTTCCTGACTCCGGAGCCGTATCTGAGTAATTTCAAGACAGAAAAACTCAAACACTCTCGGCCCGACCGAACGAGATTCGAACCCGGGACCTCCTGGATAGTACCCAGCGTTCTGACCACTAGACCAACGAGGCAGTCAACTATAAACTAAGCAGCAGTAAAATGTCTTATAAGAGTGATGGTATGAAATACTGTGACAAAACAACTCGGGTCTTACAATGGGAAATTAAAAGAGATTTAACTTTAGATGTGTTTGTATCTAAAGCGTATTGTTCCAAATAAAATATTTTTCTTATGTCAAAGATAACTCAAGAAAAGCCACAGTTCATCTGTTCTACTATATTATATTTATACTATACTATGTCTATTGGAATATCAACGAGAAGTCTGTACTGTACGAGTACGGATCGAGAAGCTCATCATTATAGTGTGCTGCGCCACTAGATGCGCGACCACGCACGCGCGCGCGCATACTAGCGCAAACGCTCGTCTTCTTGTGAATGTGATTGCATGTGATTTATTGCACGATACTGATAGCTAATGATTAACGATAACTTTATGGTGGTGACCGTTGAACTATGTTGTCAACGAATCGTTTTGGCAAATTATTAAAGTTTGCAAGTTTTTACGAAAGTAAACCTGCCAAACCCCATAAGACCCGCGGGCGGGCCGATAACAATTAATATTCTATTGTGTCTGGAAACATGATCCGTGAAGGTTTAAATTTTGCACATAAAAAATTATCAACCGTGTCATCCGTTTGGACTCGAACCTACCACCCTTCGCTATCCGGGCGAACGCTTTTAATTATTTAAGTACCGATTTAAAAGTTATTGTGTGTCTTGTCACTTTTATTTAATACACTAAGTCATCTAAGACACTTCAGCAATCATCTAAAAATTTTTGACCAATGACGATGGCCCACGACAATATTATCATATTTTTTGATATCCTATGACATTTATTTTTATGCTTAAGTTACTTCTTTTTCTACGAAGCATACATTGGGTGGGCACTCCAAAAAAATGAGACCTACTAACTGACCTATAAGTTTTTGGGGAACCCATTTTTTTTACGGTACCATATAGGTTTGTTAAAAAAAATATTTCAAGCAGAATGGTAATGCCATTCTTTAGTTATGGGATATCAAAAGGCACACATACTCGTATAGCTTAAGACTGTATCAATCACTGGTTTGGACGTTTGGTATAGTAGCCTCTGCAGAGTCTATTGCGTAATTTCGCTCCAAAGAAAAACCCAGTTCGTTACCCGTCCAATCCGAATCGGCACTATTTTGGTGAAATATATAATACTTTATAATAAAACATGAACAACCCATTAGCAATATAATATCTTTATCTATCTATCTCTCATAAGACATAAGTGTTACAAGAAATATCTCACAAACCTGGTCCCATGTAGGTCAGGAAAGTTTGTCTAGCCTAAGTGAATGGGCAAACCCTATCCCCATTTCTTAAGTAGATATTATAGTTAAGTGTCTCTTAAATTGCGAAAACGGCAACACTGGGCGTGCCTGCGCATCCTCGGGCGCCATGATATGTTTGCTGACCGTACACAACACTGTCATAACTCCTATTTATAATACAACAATAAGGCTCAATTTTGTGTGACATTGCTGGTTCTCGTGCGTGTCTAGGACATTTACCTGTATCGTGATAGTATGTTAAAAGCAATATTATTATGTGCATATAAAACATTTTAGTGTATGCCTCATACACGAGTAAAGGCACGAACTCTACGTTTTCATTTAGCATAGGCTCTGATTTATGTAAGCAACTTAGTTATGAGAACGGAGATGGAATCGGAAAAACATTTTTGGGGCTAGGAACCTTTCTGAAATTGCAACCTTGACATTTTAAGATGAAATATAAGTTTAAGGGAGGTATCGTAAAAGATGACCAACTTTCTTGTAGGCTTAAAACAGAGTGCAACCGCTCTCCCAATTTCGTTTCGCTGTTGATTAATTTTGTCGACGAATTTCTCAAGTGGTCACTTCTAAATCCCAACTTGTTTTAATGATGGTTTGATAACATACCTCTTGCGTTCGAAAAGAGCCTGATGCGCAGTTTCTCAATTTCGAACGACAACATGTCAATATAAACACTGCTGTGGCATCCTAAGTAGTTGTAATATAGGCAATTTTATGGAAAAAGTTTGAATATCGAATACATTTACTTCAGTTTAATATCTAAAATCTGTGTAATTATCTTATATTTCGATTATTTTCTATTTGGAACAAAAAGTGATTCGTGATATACATCTCACATTCCTTTTATTCTTGTCCACAGTCAATGATCCAGCTAAAAGAGCGCAAAGAAATGGACGAGGCGTTTAAAAAAGCGCAGAAACCCTGGGCCAAATTCCTTCAAAAGGTGGAACGCACCAGGCTAGAGTACCACACGGCGTGCAAGCAGGAGAGAACGGCGCAGAACCAGGAGAGGAACGCGAGTGGGGACAGCTCGCTAAGTCCGGACCAGGTTAGTATTTCTTCTCAGGCTTTGGCCTCATTTTACTACTGCAGAAGGAGGAACACACCAGGCTAGATTACCACACGGTGTGCAAGCGGAAGAGAACGGCGTAGAACCAGGAGAGGACCGCGAGTGGGGACAGCTCGCTTAGGCCGGACCAGGACAGCTTACTTTTTACTTAGATTAGTAACCTGTGACTAAGGATCTTCAGTATTCTTCGACACCAGTTTCCCTTGCGCTGATAATGTAATTTGTCATATCTGTGATGCTGTCACCGTTGATAAATGGTCGTTGAATGATAGTAGTTAACTTTTGACAAAGTGATTATTTAAAAAAACATTTTAGAATCAAACCCAGTGCCTCAAGGTGGGTGTGTCAAACACAAATTTGACTAGTATTTTTTTTATTCATCAGTAGTCCAGTGCGAGCTTTTGTTAGCTTTATTATACACTTAAATTTCAATGCGATACCTTTTTTCGATCACTTTTATTTCTTTTCTATCGTCTATTTTATCAGAGGGTTAAATATATCTCAAAACGTAGCACATGATAGATTGTTTATCTCGAGATCTCATCCGAGGTGGCAGGTAGATAAGACACGCCGTGTGCGTGACACAATAACCACTTTCATTAGTGTTTCGCTTGTAAAGTTTTATTTTAGCTATTATGCGTTCATATTTTACATGTTTTGTTGTCAATTATCATCGGTCTTTCAGAGATTGTTAATTTTATTATTTACAGTCCTGTTAGTTTAATTTTTCTTTTCTATTGTTTTTTTTTTCATTTGCAAATCGACAATCTTTCTTGTTTGTACTCGTAAAATTTATCTTAATTCTGACTTATTCTGCAAGCTTTTTCGGTAGACAAACAAGGATTCCGGTAATACCTTAATGGCCCCTTATTTAAACAAACATTATCTGTGGGTATGATTTCCCTCGGGAAATACTTAGTCCTCTTAAGTAATTGTCTTTTAGAACATTAAAACATCAAAATTGCTTCGCAAGCATAAATGTGTCCCTGAAGTAAGAAAATATGTTATTACCGGCACAGTATGTTTGGAAACAGTATTAAAAACCTTTCAAATAAGCTATCTAGCAAATATACGAGGGTCAAACTGAAAGTTCTTAGAACTGGCCACTTATAAACAATATAATAAAAAAAATATTCTAAAATTTGAAAATAGAACTCTTTGCCAATATTACTGAGTATATATTTCATTCATTTGTCATTTGTTTTACGACTTGGCGGCAAATTGAAAATTGTCTGTGTCACGTCAAAATGAATTTAACACGAGAAAATTTTCGTGCAATGATTTTTTATGACTTTCGATGTCATTTAAGTCAACAAGAAAGTTATGATAGACTACGATTGGCCTTTCACGATGAAGCCCCATCTCGTGCGACTGTTTACAACTGGTTTAATGAGTTTAAACGTGGTCGCACTAATCTCACTGATGATGTACGTGAGGGACGGCCTTCTACGGCGACGACTGAAAATAACATCTGTGTTGTGCGGCGTATGATAGAGACTGACAAAAGAGTGACCTATCAGCAGATTCGGACAAGCTTAGGCATCGGTATGAGTCAAGTGCACAAAATCCTCCACGAACATTTAGCGGTCAGGAAGCTTTGCGCCCGGCGGATACCTCATAATTTGACTAAGGCTCAAAAACTCCATCGTGTGGATTGGTGCCGTAAAATGATTGAAAGATTTAACGGAGGTGACTCAAATGCTGTGTTCGACATACTAACAGGTGACGAAAGCTGGATTTACTGTTATGATCCTGAAACCAAAAGACAATCTGCTCAGTGGGTGTTTCCTTTCGAGGAGTTGCCAACTAAAGTGAAGAGAGATCGAAGTGCGGGAAAAAAAATGGTGGCCTCGTTCTTTGGAAGGATAGGTCATTTCGCAACAATTGTGTTAGAGGATCAAAAAACAGTTTCTGCAGAATGGTACACTACCAAATGTTTGCCACTTGTCTTGGAAAAAGTTCGAGAGAAACGACCTCGCAGTAGGATCCTCCTTCACCACGACAACGCCTCGTCGCACACCGCCAAGCGAACGATCGACTATTTGGCGACATCAAACGTTGAATTACTGGGTCACCCGCCGTATAGCCCCGACCTCGCGCCTTGTGATTTTTATTTATTTCCAAAAATTAAAGAAAAACTTAAAGGAAAGCGGTTTATGAATGCTGAAGAAGCGGTGGCTGCGTATCGCGATGCCATTGAAGAGACCCCTAAGGACGAGTGGGCAAAGTGCTTTTCCCAGTGGTTCCATCGCATGCAGCGGTGTATTGACGTCAATGGACAATATTTTGAAAAGATATAATAAAACTAATAACTGGCTAATGTAATCAGTTTTTGATTTTCTAAGAACTTTCAGTTTGACCCTCGTATAAAAGAATTTACGAACGCCAGTCCATATTTTATGGAAATACGTTTTTCGGGATCTTCGTTTCATATTACACGCGCCCAAATCCTTTTCAATAGGGCCGACCCAAAAAATAAAGGCAAAGACATAGAATAGAAGATGCAGGCTCTACCAAAATCGGGTTTCTCAAAAGCAAATAAAGTTTTAACACTATTTAATTTGCATTAAAAATTACCTTTTGTGATGATTACAATCAAATTAAAATCTTTTCATTTTGGACTACTATGATCCAGGTGTTAGTATTACAGACACATCTTAGTAACGTATATTCTACTAATCCATGAAGATTGAACGCATCCACTGATATCTACCATACCAACCAATGTGAAGTAACTTGTTTAGAAAAAAAAATGCAATAAAACATTTTTAACTTACTTTAAAATATTTAAATTAAGATGTGCCACATAATTCTCTATATATTGTTCTTCAAAACTAAAATATACCGAGTAGATCAATAATATGCCAGTGGACTTGCCATTCTACAAAAGTGTCAGGATTTCACATCGTTTGACAATAAATCCTTGATTAAAAAGTTATATTACTACTTTCGATCGAATACATGAATGAATATATATTTAGACAACCCTACAGTTCCGTTAAATAAAGTCTACTCCCGCTCGCATCTTATCAATTCACTTATCATATGACTGGCTTATCGATCGAATCTCAGAAGTGATAACCAAGATCGAGTTAGCTCCTAAGCAGCTGCGAGCAAGGCTAGAGTTTACAAAGAAAAAAATATAGTCGTTTTCCTCTACATTCCAAATTAATACTTACTTATTTTATTTTGAAGATTTCGACTTTAGAAGACTTTAAAGGTCGCTGGTTCATTTATCCGACTCGAAGGAATAAATTGAGCGACAGTGATTGACTTAGCTAAAATTTAAAAATTAAATCTGGTTACGCGCTCTATAATCACAGATACAGTAAAGAGCGACAGCTTACATGTTATTATTTGTATGATATAAGCAATTTAATTTCAAGTTTTTATAAAAGTCCCACCGGACGACACAGTTGATCAATTTTTGTTTGCAAAAAAAAATTGTCTACATGTTGTCGTGAAACTTAAAATTTACTAATGCCGCAAACGTCATGGCTTTATATATTATATTATAACACACGCATTCTGAAAAATACTATTTGACGCTTCAATAGCTAGCAGTGATTTTCGAGTGTCTGTTGTAGCTAATCGATATCGTTTTTCTTACTGAATAAATGATACTTTAAAAGTAGCTAAGCCTCGTTTATTACTAGAAAATATGTTTAAAGTAGCAGTAAACATGTGGCGTTAGTTTGTTTTAGGTCATACATTTCTCTTAACTCATTTATGATTCATTTAGTTAGTGTTGAAATTCAAACTAATTTGTTATTCAAACATTAATACTCGGCTAGTGGGTGATTAGTTTTCTTAAACCCCCTTAAAGTATTTATATTATATATTGTATAGTAATTATTCAGTTTAAGGTAGCCTGTATTTAATCCAGTGTTCAATATTTCTAAATCCTAAAGTTTTTAAAAATACAATTGTTCTGACTAAGCTTATAATGTAAAAGATGTGCTTAGATAGAAAAAAAATATTTACTACTACTATTGTTTTTTTAAATCAATATTATGAAAACCCCATTACTAAAGGTTAAACAAAACATATTTAAAGATTTGATTTAATATATTAACTTAGTTGACCTGCTCACTCCTTATTCGAAAAGTGCTTTACATTTCAATAATAATTTCGTCAATTAACATAGAATAGGTACAGATTCTTGTAGCTAACTTGTATTAAAACCATTTATTTGAATGTGACTAGCACAAGATAATGTTAACTTTAATTAGAAATAAGTGGGTGTACTGAAGATTAGCGGGTACAATATAAATTGGGTAGCAATGTTTCAAGTTGGGTGACTGTCAAGTCATTTCTTAAGCATATTGTGGTAGAGCCGTGAGCATCGTTACATGGTGGAAGGCGAAATTATGAAAGAACAATAAAATATAATGTTTTTCTGCAATTCAGTGTTTTTGAAAAGTGAATAGTTATAAAGTTTTGAAAATATTTAGTTATGAGAAAGCTTTAGGCATAAATAACGTATTTAAAAAAATATGTTTTTTTAACCATTTCTTTTAGTCCACGATTCAAATTCTCCAACTATTCATCACTAATCACATTTTATTTCATGTATATTTGGAAACAAACATTAAACAACAAAAAAGCAAAAACTTAACAACTTTTCAAAAACTAACCTGTATTTTGAATAAGTCTGGAAAAAGTTACAGCTTACGTCATACAGATTATCTAAAACCACAAAACCTTTTCTCGTTTTATTAGAATTATATGATTTTCGTCTTGTATCTTTATTACAGCTTTCCCGAGCCCCAAGCCCTAACATCTTTTCTTGCATATAGCTTAATCTAATTTAGAGTCGCTTGTATAAGATATATCGGCCTTAAATATTTTTATGATGTAGTATTTTGTCTATTGTCCTTTTGTTAAGATATGCGAGTTCTTTATTTCATGCTAAGTTATGAAAACATTCCTTCATTCTTGTTTTTTCTCTAAGAATAGACGACTTTTATCCTCAACAAAATTATTATAATGTAGGTTACACTAAAAATATATCCTTGATATTTTGCCACTGATTTATTAGCAACTTAGGCGTTAATATTATATTTATCCCTCTAAGAAGTTTTTCGTCTGTAGTAGCTGTAGTGGTAGATTAGTACATCTTATATGACTTGTAATTTTGTACCAGAATATTCAGTCTAACCTGTTCACCTTATATCTGCAATACTGCAGTATCTTACATCTTCAATATTATTCAGTAAATCTTCTCATGTCGACGCCAAAATAAGTACAGTTTTCAGTTGACATTGTCTAGTTTTATGTTCATTGTTTGTTAGTTTACCCCGCCCGATCCTTACTATGATAATTGTAAACTCCGTGGTCAACAACCCCAAGACAATTGAGTATCGATTATATCAAGATGCCCTCTATGGCGATCCTCTCTCCATATCGAGCGATCTAGAATATTTACCAACGGAGTTTCTATGGCGTTCGGTCATCGGAGTCACCTTTTGTCTTTTCGTGATGGGGCTGACAAATATAATAGTTGGGTGACGTCTTCATTCTGTAATTAGTTGTACGGCTGTGTCATGTCTATCGATGATCTGTTTGTCACCAATCAATATCATTGCCAATTTAAATTTTACCACCACGAGTAATTGCTGTTAGTGTAATGATTTTGAATGATGCGTAACAATTTGAATTATTAATGCTATCTCCATAGATAGGTATACTAGCGATTTCCA
Organism: Pyrausta nigrata; assembly: GCA_949316185.1. Classification (NCBI taxonomy): domain Eukaryota; kingdom Metazoa; phylum Arthropoda; class Insecta; order Lepidoptera; family Crambidae; genus Pyrausta; species Pyrausta nigrata. The sequence goes on along the minus strand of OX438955.1, from coordinate 4,512,848 downwards.
GCAACTTCGCCTACGTAAATGTAAAATTCCCACACAAATTTCCACCCCTTTTTCACCCCCATAAAGGACTATTTCTGATGCTCTGTCCTTTCCCGGGACTCAAACTATCTATACCAAATTCAGCGGTTTAGCAGGCGTATACACTATCGCAATCTCAAAGACTGAATTTCTTGAGATTTGATTTACCTATTGGTTATTTCATACTGTAGGTACCGAAGTCATTTAAAGTCTAGTTTTCAAATTGCCAAGTCAACAAAACGTTTACATAATCCATTATTGATCCCCAGTTCCTCGACCCTTCGCTCCACTTGGCTATCGACCGTCTTGTAGGAATTATTCAAGACATTAATACGTCTAACATGGTATTTGGCTTTTATAGCTTTGTTTGGTGTGCACTATTTCTGCGATTTGTTTAATGTATGGTTTAACGTCTTTAAAAGTAGTTTACCTTTAATAATGTGTACCGTTATGCTACCATAGGATTCTTGTAATACCATCTTGCGATGTTTGCTTTTTATAAATTATCACAAAATGATAACGTTTGAATGTGATATTTAGTTTGACGGTATCTTATCTCCCTATCGTCGTTGGACGTCAACAATCACCTTTATACGCAAACATATAAATTTACATCAAGCTTAAAGCTTGCAGGGTATGTACAGTTGTACATCTAGGCAAATATATTTAATCTTATCTAACCAAAATATCCCATGCTCTTAACGCTTTACTATGTTTTTGCGATATGGACAGAAATATAAAAGAAATATTTTAAGTACTTGTGCTACGCAAAATGTTATGATCCCAAAATAAGAAGTTTATGGTTATGCCTATTACCCAGATTCTCAGTCCCTCCCATTCCCATCCTCATTATTAACGTACACATAACTATAATAGCCGGTCTGCTGTTCTTATTATATTGAAGCCTGCGCTTCTCAAAAGGTGGTGCAATATCGTGATGTTATTAATTGTTTAATATTCCTGTTTTTTTTTTTTTTTAAATCACTGCATTATTTTCTTTTCCTAAATCTAATATAAAACAAGCCACTTTACACTCCTATAAAAGAAATTTATGTATGTAGAATCGTCACAAGTTAATTAAAGCAATTGTAAATAAGTGTAATATCAACAGTATCATCATTCTTAATCTTCACGTTAACCTCTTAAGTTATGCGAAAATGAAAATAAAACTACTTTTAGAGTCAATGCAATGCTTCACATTATATGAGTCAAGTATTTTAAAATTATAACTACAAATGTTGGCAAGATATGACCCATAGTATTCGACCCGCGAAACATTCCATCGGCACATTTCTAGGTCGCCCTCTCTCCCCTGAGGTTATCCGAATGCACCTCAATTTCCCTCGGAACAGAGCTTTCGTCGACATTGCCTTGTAAATAAATAACATTTACTCCCTAGTGATGGGATGGATGCGCCATCGAATATTGTGCTGCAAAAATTTGCTTTGGTGTGCATTAAGCGTTATTTACGATTTTTAGCAGTATGGCTTGTTCTGATGCCATTTCGGTAAAACCAATGTTATTATTTCACGCAGACTACATTTTGTGGCATATTATAATTTTGGGCCCAGTATGCCTCCCTGCAGGACTCTTTTATTTATTTTCAAGCTCTGCCTATGATCTATTCTCCTTTCATTGATTAAAATCAAAACAAACAGACGCTCCTATCTATCAATACGTTTTCTTATTGAATTTAAAAGATATTAGAATGAGATACGTTTTCAAAAGCAATTGCGAAATCAAAACTGTGTCTCAAAGATATAAAACGAGTATTTAACAAGATATGAATACTCTACCGGGCACAAATTCATTACTTGCGTGACGTTTATTAAATAATTTCAAATAAAGCTTATCACTAGTCCGCAACATCTGGTGAGCCCGAGAATAAAACACTTACACCATTGCTGACGTCACTCGCTATTTTAGTTTTACTCTCCGGAATACTTTCCTTGTAGATTACGTGTACGATCGTATAATAACACTTTTTCTATTCCTTTTTTTTTGGTAGATTTTAAGAGGTCAATCGTAGTAGGTACCTGGAAACTTATTAGGACATATCCATTTAACATTAATTTGTTTTAAATATACGTGTGATATTCATCCAACATTAATTATTTTTTAACACACGTTTTTTTGCATATTTTAGCCAAAAAAGCATTCGCAAAACACGTCCAAATTTATATCGCATCTTAAATGCCATAGATTAGATAGACACGTTATGATTAAACTCTTCAAAAAGATTCTCAATCTTCATGATAACGTCGGAGCCTTATCTCGCTAAGAAACAATCGTGATGTAACTATATTCTTACTGAGAGTAACACCTTCATGAACATTTTTCTAAGCTCTATCCTGTTTGACGTAACGTTGAATTTTGACAAACATTTTGCTATTGATTATACATTTAAGAAGATTTACAGATCTGTTTACTGATCGCATGTAATTAAGTTGATTTTTTTTATTTTCCCTATACTACTGTCCACTACATAATAGTCAGACAGAGAACGTAATAATTGCATTCTACAGCTAAGAGGATTGACACCAATGATCTAAGCACGCAATTGTGTCCGTGGCATAAAACCTCATTTTAAGGTTTACCATAGGATTTAATTAGTAATAGATAATGAGTTTTACCTTGGCTTAGTAACAAGTATACATACTTGTACCGCAGTTTATTATCAGTACTGTAATTCCAATTGTAAACAGTGGAACTACGCAATGCGACACTTTTAAGAATGTTGAAATATCACGGTTTCTTCTTCTACACTCATCACTCACTACATTTATTTCATCTCGGATTGTTAAACTATTGTTTTTCAATCCTGTGAGTATTGTATCAATATTGAAGAATAAATGGCTTTGTGAAGTTAGTTTTGTCCAAATATTGTGCTCTCTTCAATTAAGTTATTTCAATGTTTAGTCAAACCTAAACGTCCTTGACACGATTCCCTTTCGTCACACCAACCGCAGGAAGATGGTCATTATTGGCTTTGAATAGCCAGTGGCTATTGTATAATAGCGACTGTTATCCATCTCGTATCGGATCAGCCAGCACATTTGCCAAACTCTATACTTATACTTTTCCAACGGTCTTCAAGGCGCCTACTTGTGAAATCTTCTCAGGAAGCACGCTTGGTAATTTGATCGTCTGGTCATCAACGGGTTTCTTGTTCTTTTTCCAAATCCCCAAATCACTGTTTTTAACTCAATGTTTATTCTTATCCTCTTTTGCTTGTTACTGATGGCCATGGCCCTAAACAAAATTCAGTCTGTAGCGACAAATGTATAAAACTGACAAAGCATCGAAACTTAATATGACTTTTGCATACCTACATGTTTTGACGTTTTGTTGGCGATAGCAGATATTCGCTATATGGGTTAGATTTTCTCTAGATGCCCAGGTTTTTTAACGACACTACGTGAAAAGTAAATAGTATCGGCTGTTAGTCTTTGCTCTATGGTTATAAATATACATTCGATACAATACCAGTTGTGACCGAAGCGACGCGACGTGACCACATTAGTATGGTAATATCTCTGTTTGTGCACTCGTAAGTGTTTATGTAATTTGCGAGCCGTTACTAATTTTGAAATGGCGATGTGTACAATTATGTATAGTTACGACTTCCTTTTATGTAGGCAATGGCGCGTGGTTTTCTTTAAATAATTATTCTAATTACACTTGATCTGCGACTGTGTGTTGTACTACATTAGATATCTAATTATTGTGTATTGCTGATGCTGAGTTATACTGAGGTTTAACTCATTCCGTTGTTTAGTGGCTTAGAAATGGCATTTAGTACCTAGTCTAGAGTGCATGGGCTCTATTCTCAGCCTGAGTTCTTTGCCTAATTATTTAATTTGGTCGTTTTCTATGAGAAATGAGAAAAAAGAATGTAACGTCCATTCCGAGTTGCCGGCCCAAAATTGTATTACAATGGAGTAAAAATTGATTATGCTGTCACATTAATAGGTTTGTATTTGATAAATTAATCAGGATATAAGTAAGTCACAAAATACCCATCTTTCATGTCTATGAGCTTTACAAAGGCATGTCAAAGTAGCTAAAATATTAGATGAAAGTCAATAGAAATGTTTTATTAACTAAACTAGCACCAACTGATCTCGGACCGGAAAGCCATTAATTGTCTATGTTTTGACTTCTTTATCAGATTAAACAAAAAATATATTCGGAAGATACGAAGATTCCAAAAAAATCCTTTTGAAGTTAGGATTACTGCATTAAATGCATTTAGATTAATGGTCCTTTTATGTCCTTTTCTAAGTCTTAGGTGGAATAAAGACATCAAATGTACTATGAAATGTTGATTGAGATCGCCACATCAATATGAACTTCGAACTGGGTCTGCCAAACCACCACATGTCCAAACTTTGATAGCTACCGTATAACACACATGTCGGACTAGTAGTTATTGCCTAGATAATAGAGTTTAAACTAGTTCGACTAGATAGCATTTTGTAAACTAAATTCGGAGAATGCTACAATTTGCGTCCGGGTTTAGTAAGTTGAATACGTTTGCTAAGTTTGCTTTATGATTGTTTGTTAGCTTTTTGGCTTTAGATTCAATGGTTAATAGAAATGACATTTTCGCACGTTTTAACGGCTTAGATTAATCAATTTATAAGGATTCACAAAGCCATACAAACGCAAAGTCCAAGCATGGTAGAACTATCAACTGACACTTTAAGTGTCAGTTAGTTAGCCATTATGTACTGGAACAACAGATAATAAGTAACATTAAAGTTTTAGCGGCAATGTATACGCATAATTTTTATAAAGTCCCCCAAATGTTGTCAAATGGGGACTTGAAGATGTCCCGCTACAGTCAGGTTCATGCACATCTACACTTAATAATATTATTAGGAGCCTGTCGTGTCCCAATGCAGAGCAGAGGCCTCCCTACCCTTTTTCCACTCTCCCCGATTTTAGGCCACTGCCTCCCAGTCTTCTTTCTAAGAGTCTAGCTCGCCATGCCATGCACCGCGTTCTACCGCGTGGCAGTCTTCCATTTAATGGGGACTTGTTTATTTTGGCCCAGAGGTCGTTTGACATGCGGTAGACATGTCCGGCCTAGTCCCTCATAAATGAGCTTTTTCCTGGGTATTTGACACAGGGGAACGTGAGGATGTTCCGCTACTGTCAGGTTTATGCACATCTACACTTACAACCATATAAGTGCTAGCACATAATCTGCAGTTCTAAGCTGCTTAGTGTATGAAGCGGCCAACCGTAAGTATTAAGCTGACCATACATTGTAGAGGTTAATACGAGTAGATCCCTTTCTCGTTAATATGAGTTGTGTATCATGTAATTGTAAACCTATCAATGTCTGCTTTCTTTCAACGGTAGTAAGCTACATTATTACTGAGTGACATAGGCTATATACCGGGTGTCCGGGTTTCGAGTAGGGATAATTTAAGGGTCTTTTACTTATTAAATTTTAGGGACATAATCCATATGACAAAAAAAAATCTCTTATTTTTTGTTCTCTATGACGGTTAATAATTTTGAATTGATCTTTATTTCACTTGATAAGCGAAAGCATTACCTTTCAAATGAATCATTTTCATAACCTTGACCTCCAGAGCCATAGAAATTGTATTTTTTTAATATTTAAAATGGCTGCCATTTCAAAAGGGGTAGGAGTCAGGACCCAACATGGGGGTTTTTGTCGATAACATTTGATAAATTATCGCTAGTCCAAACCTGGACACAATGTATATTTTTTTTATTTCGCTAGAGCGAATCGCCGTGGGTCGTTATAGTTTGGTCATAATACCACTTAGCTAATTCCGCATATTTCACATTAGTGTATGCGTAACTCTATAATCTAATCCTTTTGATAGCCATAATGCGGTCTCTATGATAAGATACTGTTATCCTGCTTAATACCCTTATTACGACATTATAGTATTTTTATCAAATCGTAATGATCACTTACAAGACCCTTTGAAACAATCCGGTCGCGTCGCTCTTTTATGTCGTATTTTTGTCACAAAAACTTGATTTTATCATTTTTAACGTTGCTCAAAAACAGTTGCGTCAAGAGGGAGACAATTTTTCAACAGTAACAATAAATAACTCAACATTATAGGCCGACCAATTAGAAAAGCATTTCTCTTTAAGGTCATGTCACCAATGATTTCTAATTTGTCTGTTAATACTTGGTCCTGGTCTAAACATAGTCTTAATTTTTTTGTAATAAGGTGCACTACGTTTTCATTTTTCATAACGCAAAATGTAGGTATCCATACTTAATATTATAAATGCGAAAGTGTGTCTGTCTGTCTGTTACCTCTTGACGCTTAAACCACTGAACCGATTGAGGTGAAATTAGGTATGGGGTCAGTTCGAGAACCCGGAAAGGACATAAGTTACATTTTGTCGCGATATATAAACATTAAGGGGGTGAAATGGAGGATGAAAGTTTATTTGGAAAATCCAACTCTTGCGTGCGAAGTCGCGGGGAACTACTAGTTACTTAATAAATACTTTCTTGTTTGTTTAATTTGCTAAACCAATTTAAAACAAATATGGTTTATAGAGATTCCACAGACGATCCCGATCCATAGTCGTGAGGTGATACGACTAGAGAGATTATGCTCTTTCTGAACAACTTGCAAAACCTTGAATCTGAGTGCGATTATAATTATTATTGACGGGTAGTCAACACTGGTTTACTTTGACATTTGACTGCCTCCTAGTGGTCAGCACGCTGGGTACTATCCACGAGGTCTCGGGTTCGAATCCCGGGTCGGGCCGAGAGTGTTGGGTTTTTCTGTCTTGAAAAAAATTCAGACACAGCTCCGGAGTCAGGAAGTTGGTGGTGCTAACACCCCCGTGCTTCGGAAAGCACGTTAAGCCGTTGGTCCTGCGCCTGATCTCTCTACGGTCATGTCGGACTGCCGTCTCACCGAATTGTGAGAGTGAAGCAATAGAAAGTACACAGGTGTATTGCGCACACACTTGTGCACTATAATATGTCCCGCGCAGTTGGCTAATCTCTGATGAGATAGGCCGCCGTAGTCGAAATTCGGCTAGGAGGACATTATTATTATTACTTTGACTGAGTTCACCAAGTTTTGAACAGCCGAGCCGGTAAACCTCAATTGACAGAAATCCCATACAAAATATGTCAAATAATGCTAAAACCGGCTGATTAAAAATTAATTCGACGACCGTCTTGGTGTAGTTGTTCGCGCCCCGGACTTCTAAACCAGGCGGTTGCGGGTTCGAAACCCGCAAGAAGCAAATGTTTATGTAATAAGCATGAGCATTTGTACCTAAGTCATGGATGTTTATAAATGTATATAAGTATGTCTATCCGTTATCCTAGTCACCATAGCACAAGCTCACGCTTAGTTTGGGGCTAGGTAATTGGTGTGTTTGTTGAAACAATTTATTTGTTTATTTAAACATGTGTTCGTTAACTCCAGGCTAAATCCCTACTGCTACTATTTCTTCGCTTTCAAAGAGGGGAGACGTCTAGACTCCCACTTTAGTAGGCCACCCGACGGTGAACACTCGACATCCTTCCCTCAGAATGTTTCAAACTTGTTTGCCGTATTTTGGGACACAAATTTTAAAATGCTTATCATTCGGATCGAGGACAACTAGGTCACTGCGAAATTGTTCGCGGGGTGCAGGATCGAATGTCAGTTGAAACAGGATTATAGTGTTAATAGTTTATAATACGTTTCATAGCCAGGTCATTTTATTGTTCGGTATCTGTATTACATTTTTTGCAAAAGTTTTCTACTCTTTGGCCCGTCCGGATTAGCTAATCTGGATTTGTTAAGGCCTATTAGAGTTGAAAGCCAACTTGCGCCAGTTCGACTTCGCTAATTCGGACCAGCGTAAGAGGACCTTCCGGATTAGCTAATCCAGAGTTGTGCAAGTGGGCTTTCAACTCAGATAAGAGGCCTTGACCAAGTCCGAAATAGCTAATCCGGACGTGCGCCAGAGGGCCTTACAGTGTTAACAACACGTCAATAATGAGGGCATTTTATTGTTTAATCGAATTATTTTTTTGTAAAAGTTTTCTACTTTTAGGATTGTAGATAAATCCATACTAATATTATAAATGCGAAAGTGTGTCTGTCTGTCTGTTACCTCTTGACGCTTACACTACTGAAAAAGGGGATGAAATTTGGTGTGGAGACAGTTCGAGATCCTGGAAAGGACATAGGCTACATTTTGTCGCGATATAAAAACATTATGGGGATGAAATGGGGGATGAAAGTTTACATGGAAAATCTAACTCTTGCGGGCGAAGTCGCGGGGAACTACTAGTAAATAAATATAACGCTAATGCTCTTGAATAGTGATGTGTTAAGTGGTGATTATCTTATAAATGTATTTGCCTTTATTGCAATTGTTTCTAAAACCAAGACTTGTATTTTGAATACACAATCATTTTGTAGAAAAAAGCTTAAAGTCAGACTGACAACGAACTCATTTACTTAACACCAGTGCAAGTTCAGTTCTGACCTTTCACCCTTCAACTTTGGTATTTGCCCTTCGAACTCTAGTGGGTTGAAAACAATTTAAATAATCTATAACAATTGTTAAAATGACCGTACCTATTTTCAATATGTTGTCATTTTTTAGGTTATGTTCTTTAACTACTATTTTAGTAATTAATAGATCAGCTATTATTTTTCTATATTGAAAGAAACTCAAGAACTTGCATCAGATATACATTGATTGACTTAAAACAGTTTTTCTGCACATTTGCTATACAACGCATAGCTGTGATTTTTTATTTGGAAAGCTTACTTTTTAAAATAAAATACGAGGGTCAAACTGAAAGTTCTTAGAACTGGCCACTTATAAACAATATAATAAAAAAAATATTCTAAAATTTGAAAATAGAACTCTTTGCCAATATTACTGAGTATATATTTCACTCATTTGTCATTTGTTTTACGACTTGGCGGCAAATTGAAAATTGTCTGTGTCACGTCAAAATGAATTTAACACGAGAAAATTTTCGTGCAATGATTTTTTATGACTTTCGATGTCATTTAAGTCAACAAGAAAGTTATGATAGACTACGATTGGCCTTTCACGATGAAGCCCCATCTCGTGCGACTGTTTACAACTGGTTTAATGAGTTTAAACGTGGTCGCACTAATCTCACTGATGATGTACGTGAGGGACGGCCTTCTACGGCGACCACTGAAAATAACATCTGTGTTGTGCGGCGTATGATAGAGACTGACAAAAGAGTGACCTATCAGCAGATTCGGACAAGCTTAGGCATCGGTATGAGTCAAGTGCACAAAATCCTCCACGAACATTTAGCGGTCAGGAAGCTTTGCGCCCGGTGGATACCTCATAATTTGACTAAGGCTCAAAAACTCCATCGTGTGGATTGGTGCCGTAAAATGATTGAAAGATTTAACGGAGGTGACTCAAATGCTGTGTTCGACATACTAACAGGTGACGAAAGCTGGATTTACTGTTATGATCCTGAAACCAAAAGACAATCTGCTCAGTGGGTGTTTCCTTTCGAGGAGTTGCCAACTAAAGTGAAGAGAGATCGAAGTGCGGGAAAAAAATGGTGGCCTCGTTCTTTGGAAGGATAGGTCATTTCGCAACAATTGTGTTAGAGGATCAAAAAACAGTTTCTGCAGAATGGTACACTACCAATTGTTTGCCACTTGTCTTGGAAAAAGTTCGAGAGAAACGACCTCGCAGTAGGATCCTCCTTCACCACGACAACGCCTCGTCGCACACCGCCAAGCGAACGATCGACTATTTGGCGACATCAAACGTTGAATTACTGGGTCACCCGCCGTATAGCCCCGACCTCGCGCCTTGTGATTTTTATTTATTTCCAAAAATTAAAGAAAAACTTAAAGGAAAGCGGTTTATGAATGCTGAAGAAGCGGTGGCTGCGTATCGCGATGCCATTGAAGAGACCCCTAAGGACCAGTGGGCAAAGTGCTTTTCCCAGTGGTTCCATCGCATGCAGCGGTGTATTGACGTCAATGGACATTATTTTGAAAAGATATAATAAAACTAATAACTGGCTAATGTAATCAGTTTTTGATTTTCTAAGAACTTTCAGTTTGACCCTCGTATACCATAGATAGAGTACATTTTTTTGTTTCTTATCTCAAGTGCCGTAGCAAAGACAAGTTGCCAACTGACCGAAGAGCATACACAAAGATAACGTAACTTAGGCAAACTTCTACCCGTTAAGCGTATTTACCATCATAAAGCTAAGTTGTCATGTTAACTTAGTACTCCCTTGGGCGCCTAATCGCCGTAACTTGTTTGACGGTCAATTCTGCCTAAGTAAACAAAAAAATACAAAATGTCGCGCCGATTGATCGTCGTTTCAAGAGGTAGTGTATTTTATGTCTCTTAATATATATTTTAAGGGGTTTCAAAATCTATAGATTTTATGTTCATATGAAACCCTTTTGCTCATGTTAAATATAATAAATAATATGTATTCGTGTCGATGCTATAATTATAATATCTTTCTTATCTTTTTCTTCCTTATTATTATTATTTCTTATTGCTTTTTAGCAAGCAATAAGACCGACTTAATTGTACGATTCTTTTGAACAATGACGTAAATGTCTACTGTGTGGTGTGCAATAAAGAATATCTATCTATCTTTAGTTTCAGACTTTTAACTTACGTCTGTCATATAACTTACTGACCAAAATAGGTTGTATGTCCATTTAATTTTCCCTACATGCTGGCAACCCTATGATAAGGTAGGTAGTTTTTCTCTCGGGAAATTGATGCATCGGAGCAGATTAACCGTCTACCGTTTACTCATTAAATATTGTATAAAGCGCCGTCTTGTGGCATAAACTTTGCGTTAAGTGAATAAATAACTTAGTTGTACTTCCACACTGCTTTTTTACAACTTTATAAAAGGTGTAAAAAAGCAGGGTGCACCCTAAAACTACACAATATGTATTACAATAAATGAATAAATACATTTTGGTCAATTTAAAATTAAATTAAAAATAAAATCATTAATAATGGAAGGCCTACTGAAAACCAGCGCCAGGGCCTTCTGAGGGCCTGGCTTATGCTGAGTGAGGTCGCCTTTATTCGGACATCACAGACATACAAACGCACTGTCTGGCTAGCGTTGACAGTTACTGTTTTGTTTGTGTTGTTTTTTATTTCGTATTGTTTTTATTTTCCTTGTTGTAGTGTGTACGTGTGATATATAAGTCAGCCTATTAGATCCCACTGCTGGGAAAAGGCCTCACCTCAACTATGAGGAGGAACGAGCCATACTTCACCACGCGGGCTCAGTGCGGATTGGTGGAGGGGTGTATGTAAGGCAAGTGACAAACCTTACTGTCAGAAGTTATCAAGCCGCCCTAGGGCCTCTGACTAGGCTTAACGACTAATACCACAGATATTAGCCGTATTAGTACGTGTGATATCTTTTGTAATTTTGTACTGTGTTTGTTTGTGATGATGTCCCAAATTTATAAATGCATATCTGTCTTTCTTTTTTTTCCATCGAAAAAATTCTTCGATAAACACTTTATTCGTAATGTACCTGACCTGCTAACCTTGAGAAATTCAGCATCTGATATGATACTATAATTGTTAATTTCCGTTCAGTCGATAGCATAAACGCATAGTTTCTCATGATAACAAATTTAGTATACCACCTGACATCTTGAACAACCTACGTAAAAGGTTTCGTTACATAACAATGCCAGTGCGACATAGTTCTAACATCTGACATTATAACCCCACGTGTTGGACCTTGTAGAGATATTGTAGGTATGTGAAATATATTTGATTGATGGCTTCAGGCCTCCTACTGCATATTTAATGAATATAGTGGAAATATGGTGATATTTTTAATTATTGACTTGACTAGTCGTTCTCCTTGACGTATGGACGTCACGGTTATTATTGGATTTTTTGCGACAAAGGATAGCTATAATTCGGTTTATTTTAAACTTGCTAGCCATCCGGCCTTTACACGGTTGCAATAAGTTTTTTTTTAATATAGCCTATGTCACTCAGGTGTTTGCAGGATAGTGGCAGAAGCACTGGTAGTGGTGTAAAAGCTAAGCAACCCACGGCGCGTTGCTATTTGATGGGTGACCATTATGTCGGTTCAGTAGTAACAGAAGATACTTCTTACAAACTGTTTGACTTGTTGTAATTCTCTATATTGCACTAGGCACTTACTTAACAATTAGGTACCTAACCTACCTTAAAAAATTTTTGTTTTGTTTGTTGCCAACGATTTTTTCTATTGGGATCACTCCTCATTTCAATTTACAGCAGGTCAAGATAGAAACCTATTGTAATATACGTGGTTTTCTAACCTTACACACGTGTTTAATATTTATGTATGCAACGTCTCCGATCGACCCCTGTCTCGCTGCTATCAATCAATCGCGCCGGCAAGAATGCTATCAGTTTCTCGCTGCGCGCGCGCATTTCCCACCGCGCTGTGCCCGTAGCACAGTTTTCATCGCTTTCGACTCCCGACTAGTGTTGCCAATCGATAGTCGACTATCGACATATATCGACAGTTGACATTATATCAATAGTAATATTAGCGATGACCTATCATTACCATTAATGGTATGTTACAGATCAATAGTATTTGCTTTGATGGTATCGATTCCAAACCTAAGCTTAAACTATCGATAGCGTTATTAAAACATCGAAGGTGTAATAATAAATATCCATGGTTTCAAAACTAATAAATAGTTTCCTAAATTATTAGATTGCTAAAAATATCAATACTATCGATAGTATCAATACTGTTAATAGCTTTCGAGGTAGAGGTGTTTTTCGAGGCTAACTATCGATGTTTGGGCAACTCTACTGCCGACCACATTCGAGGGCTGGGTGCTTAGCTGGTAACCTTTGCGGTTTGAATGAGATACGGGTGGTAAATTGTTTGATTGGTCTTCTCTAAACTATTATTGATCTTAGTATACACAATACACAGGATTCATAGGTACAGCGAAATCCAATCAACAGCTGATTTTACGTGATCGCTGAAGCTGGAATCGAAACAGAACTTTTTATACATTGACATTGTAACATTTCAGTACACACATACAGGTGACAGTTAATAAATTTCAGTACCCAGTATCCAATTATAATTTATAGCTAAACTAAGTTTACTTTATCTGTACATAGCGTAGCACAGTAGTAGCCACATGAAAATACACATTTTCGTTGCAAAAACGACTATGAAGCCGTAGTGTTTACCTTAATGTGTAAAATAAAAGTTATCCAAATCCGTCCCAAAATAGTTTAACAATTACATTAAAGTATTTACATTCGACCAATTTTTTCAGTTATTTGTGTGTAGTAAAAGCTGCCTTTACCTTGTACAAGAAAAGTTAGCGAAAAGTAACGTAATTTATTCGTTCATAAAACCAAAGCTGCAATGTACGAGCATCACTTACTTTCCAGAAACTTTTTTACTAGCTGATATTTTTCCTCAATCATCAGGAACTTCACAAACAAGTAAACAATGTTATTTATTGACGTCTCACTTACGGCTTTGTTTACCCATCTCGCCACTGGACCAAGTGTTAGCATAATTATTAATAGCATTTTGTCAACGGAAACGTTTGAATTAAAACTTTAAGATGACCAACATTGGACCAAACATGCTTTGACCAGACCAACATTGGATTAAATGATTCAGGTGATCGGATTTAAGGGTACGCCCTTCGTCATCCATACTAATATTATAAATTCGAAAGTGTGTCTGTCAGTCTGTCTGTTACCTCTTGACGTTTAAACCACTGAACCGATTGAGATGAAATTTGGTATGGAGGCAGTTCGAGTCCCTGGAAAGGACATAGGCTACATTTTGTCGCGATATAAAAAAACATTAAGGGGGTGAAATGGGGGATAAAAGTTTATATGAAAAATCCAACTCTTGCGGGCGAAGTCACGAAGAACCACTAGTTTAAATATATTTTCATTAATTGCTTTTTTAAGAATGAGTCGTAACTAAGTTAAGAAATATCTAAGGTGTGTATTTAGTTCACACTGTGACTGTAAACCCAATATTTTCCTGAATCACTGATAAAATGTGGAGGCGTATATAACTGCTGATACACAGCGGATGTTGTCGGCAAGCCGTTTAACACGGTTTAGCTATCGACCTATCGACGTGTTAATTTATTAAAATATCTTGTTTGAGAGTTTAGGCAGTGGATTACACGTGGAGGGCGACAATGATAGGAAAATCAGTCAGGTCTGAGCACTTATAGCTAGGTACTTGCCGCATCAGCTTTCAGGGTTCAGGTATCACTTCACAGGCCACAATCACTCGAAATGTCTGTAAGGAGCTTCACAGGATACACACGCGGCGAAAGCACTCTGGTAAGTCTAGTACATGTGTCATAGGGAACGTCTCGATGTCGACTCGATCTTCGGGGTTCTCACGGTACGTTTTAAACAAATAAAAATAAGGCAGGTATGCGTGTGAGTGTTCGCGGCGTAGTATCAATAGGGTACACAAACAAATCAAAATATTGTAGTAAACATATCTTGTATTGCCTACGTAGCGGAGTTGATAATATTTTACGGTCTTTTTAGATACCGTAATTTTATTTTCGTTTATTTCGAATAAAATATACCAGTACATACATCTGTTAAACCTTGAAAATTCATATTATGTGTGTGATTGATTACTGACTGGTATCAATCTTTTAAGAAAGCAACTACTAAGTCGTCGAAAAATATTTCATCGTTACTTGGAACGTACGAATATCTTTTGCCCTCCTCTAAAAAAGGATTAATGTATCACGTAATTATTAGGCCTGTCGAACGTAAAGACTAGGTGGTACCGTTTTAGAACGAGGAAAAGGACAATGGCCTCGTCATCGCCCCTCTTATACTACTAGAGGGTGATACTTTGGTGAAACACTCGAGTGCCAGACCACTTAGCCAGACAGCATGTCTGCGTGTCACGTGCTGACTCAGCGGCGTGGGTTAGGGATGGGCAAATGGAAAAAAAAATTCGATATTTATCGTATCGATATTTTTCAAATATATCGATTTATAGCAACCAATAAATATCGATATTTCGATATATCGATATTTTTGCCCAATTTGCAATTTTTTATAAAAATTGCCAAAATTATCCAAATTTTAAACCAAATACACTCTAAAATGCAGTCGGCCCAGTGTAGTGATACCAACCAAACCAACAAGCAATGTCATTGTCATAGACAAGGAAGTCAGAGTGTAATTTTTATTTGTGTTTGAAGCAAAGAAACTTAACCAAAATATAGCCTACTGCATATTTTCTAAATTTAAGTATAAAAATAAATCGGATTGGTCAAAAACATGATGTGACGCATGAGCAGACAGCAGAGCTTTAAAAATATATCGATTTTGATATCTGAAAATAAATATCGAAAATTGATATATCGCGGGAAAAAATATCGCTAATTTATATCGATATTTTCTGAAAAAATATCGATATTTTTCGCCCAAGCCTAGCGTGGGTCAGGGTTGTCAAATATTAATAACACCGATAATTATACTAACAAATAAGTACTGATAATTAAGAATTAATATCATCTTGTTTATTCGGTAGTCGAGCACTATCTACCTACATACTTTATAGGGAAGATATATATGTATATGTGATATATGTACTACCTTACATACCAATATCCCGTAAAGTAGAGAAAACATTAATACCACCACACCCCAACAAATAGAAACAATAGACAGTCGACCGATATAAGCTTGCGAGTGTCAAATGTTTTCAGGGAGTGGGACGTCCAATTTCCTCCCGTCTGGCGACTGTGCACACACAGGGCTGTAACCAGGGATCGGGCACGGGCGCAGCAGGGCTCGAAGCTATGGGTCCAGAATAGATTAACTCATTCTCTGTCAAATTCGAGACACAATAGAAAATGAATTGTTTTTTTTTATTATTTGAAATGGGTTTGCTCTTGACACTAGACTAAGCCAGACTTTATATTTATATTTTTTTATATTTATTTTTATATTTTTATAATTTTGCTTTTCTCGTTTGCGTATATAAAATGGCTGGTTGTAACCGGCCTGTATCCAGCGCAGTAAGAGTGATCTTTTCCATGTCTTTGTCCATCTCCTTGTCCACCAACCTTTTCTTTGGGTACTGGAAATTCTATATTGCTACTTTGTCCATGCTGACCATAAAAATGCCCAAATTTGTAAGCTCTTGTGCTCCGGGCTCTGTGCCACCTGTACACTCTACCCTGGCAGCAGTTTTCTAGGTCAGCTCTCAGTCAATACGGCAGCAAATAGCTGATCGGCTTTGAGCAATTTCCATCGGTTTAAATCCGAAGTTGTTGTTTTTTAACGAGATTACATGGAGATTACAAACATTTTGCACTTACGTGGTTGGTTCGTGAACGTGTTTTTTTATCGTATGTATATACAAACTAGTGATTCCCCGCGACTTCGCCCGCAAGAGTTGGATTTTCCATATAAACTTTCACCCCCATTTCACCCCCTTAATGTTTTTATATCGCGACAAAATGTAGCCTATGTCCTTTCCAAGGTCTCCACTGTCTCCACATCAAATTTCATCGCAATCGGTTCAGTGGCTTAAGCATAAAGAGGTAACAGACAGACACATTTTCGCATTTATAATTTTAGTATGGATGGCGCGATAGCCAAGCGGAGAAAACTTCACTTCTCATCCGCGGGGTCGAGAGTTATATCCCTGCCTACACCACCGAGTTTGTATAAAAACTTAAGTAGGTACTGTACGGGAGCTCAGTAAAACAAATTTTAATTAATAAATCATATTAATTCACAAGAAATATGACGCCGCGTACAGCGAGAATCGTGCGAGTGAGAGGGAAGATACATGTTAAACAATTGGCGCGAATGCGCGGGCACCGTAGCAAAAGATTTTGTTCGGAAATTCCTTACAGTACTTAGTCCTTTTCAAAGATATCACTGTCTAAAACGGTGAAGTAAAACATCGTAAGGAAACCTGCGCACTATTTGGCTAGTGTTGCCAAAAAGCCGTTGTGTGTGTTTCATTCCTCATAATGACGACCCTCAGTCATGAGGTATGCGACTATGAAGAATATATCAATTAAAACATATCAATATTTAAACGTTCATTGATGGTATCATGGCGAAAGCGATGCATCTTTGTCCAAAGCGCTGTAAAACTTAGTAAATACCGATTTTTAGCAATATTCAGATTTCTTAGATTATGTTTATAACCAACAAAAGATGTATTCGTAACACGGTGTAACAAAGAAAAACGCGAAGTTCTGCAGAAAGCTGCGGCTGCTTAAAGTGAAGCACAGCTGGTTATTATCCCTTTTGTTCGACGAGAGTCTTAATTTGTTTTGTAATTTGCATATTTTGTTCCAACGCCACAGAGGAGTTTGTCGGTAAGATGTATGTTGGTTTGTTGTGCTGTTTTTTGTTTTAAACACTAAATGATATAACCAACCCTATAGTATGTTGTATTATTGTTGTAACTATGCATGGATGCTTTCAAGCTCTCATTCTCAACTCAACTCTTTTTGCTCTTCTGTAAAGATAACATTGCAATAACCCTCTATAAGTCTTCGTTATCCTTTTGTATGTCGTATTAGCGATGGGCGATTATTACAAAATTAATCGAATTATTCGAATGGGCTCTGTAATCGAATGTATTCGATAAGTAACCGCAGTCATTCGATTATCCTTCGATTATGCGGCGAGCAATACCGGAGCGTGCGATGTGCAGGCCGTACTACTAACGAATTAATCGTCATTTGTCGCGTCGATTAATCATTCGTTCGCTGCCTGTCCTGTCACGGCAATTCAATCGAATGCGTCGAAGGGCCGAGTATAGATTATCATTCGATTGTCGATTATTATTCAATATTTTTTTTCCGAATTACTAAATCGACATTCGATAGTTCGAATGGTCGATTGTCGATTCATTCGATTATTTCTTTTCGAACAATGCCCATCGCTATGTCGTATGTCTTTGTTATAATATGGATGTTCTATCGTGTTATATTACCAAATGTCCCTTTAAAATACCAGAAACCTAATTATTTTATGATTTACAAATTTATTTTTGAGTTTTTGGCCGCAATCTCACCTGATGGTAAGCGACGATGCGGCCGATGATGGGACATGTCTGTCTAGAAGCAGCCTATTCACTCTTTTCCAAATCGTAGTGTTTAGGGAACACTTCCGCTGGCAACGAATTCCACTCCCTAGCCGAACGCAAGAGGAACGAAGATTTAAAACGATTTTTAACGAGATTTGAAACGAGATTTACGAAAGTCAGTTGTGCACAAAAATGGTGGGACTCTAACCCACGTCCCGTGGCTATCCGGGAAAATGCTTATCCAAATGAGCTACCGACTACGTTAGTTACTTGACGAATTTTCGTTAGCTCAGTTGGGAGAGTATTCGCCCGGACAGCTAAGAGTCGGTTTCGAATCCCGCCTAGGAAGCGGGTTGATGAATTATTGAGTGCAAAGTTCATTTTACTAAAAACATGTTGAAATCGCAATCTCTGTAATATCGCTTATAACGATAAGACCCCCTACATTGTATATCTTTCTGTCTATTCTGCTGTACTTTTATTTTTCTATTATGTTGTGCAAAAAAGTGTTATCAATCTACCTATCTACGGTTTTTAAGTTACTTCACTCTTTTCATCTGAAATGTTATATTTGGTAGGTTTCTAATTTTCGTGTCTGTCAGACAAGAATCATTTCTAGTTTAATTCGATTTGACAATCGTGGTCCGAACTTGAAACTTTCAAGAAATCATCACCAGTTTGAATACCTCCCTGGTGTTAATTACGTAAATTAGCCCTTCGAGTAGGCCTGGGCTCAAGTGGCAGCTAATTTAAGGAGGCGCTGATGTCGCATCGGCTGAGATAGTGGCTTAGATGAAACAGCCAGGTAACTAGGCTGTTTGTTCATTTACTACGTGTAAGAAGCATGGTGCTTCGTAAAAGAACTGTTCCAAAAATCTCATTACCTTAGTTTTATATTGTGTGGTAGTAAACCTATAGCTCTACGAGTCAAATAAAATCAACTGTGGTTATAGTTTTAACAAGCTAGCTAGGACAATGGTTGAGCATATTTCTTTTTTTTTACATACATCCTTGACTTTCATTTTTACCCCTTACGGTATTGTAACCCTCAACCAAGGGGTTCTTATGTAAAAGAACGCTTTGATGTGAATTTCCTTTTCTGCGCAGAGGCTTGAGGAAATCATCAATGTACTCCTTAATATTACGATTCATGAACACAATCAAAAAGGAGTTTAGTATTGAATACATGTAAAAAAGAAGGTAATGACAATTCACTCTGGAAATTTAACGACAATAATAGCATTTTTATAATACTAGCTGTAATAGCACAGAAACGTGGTAAACTAGAAAGTCAATATTTATGTGAAAGCTAAGTGAACGCATGAAATTCCAATAAAATTGAAGTACATTCCAATAAACTACTACTACTGTTTATATATTGAAGTTGAAACAGAAAAAACTATTGTCAATTTTCACCGCCAAATACATTTAAAAAAAAAACAGTTGTCCTTTTGTAAAGGTAGTTCCGAGTAATCTTAGTAATTTGTTAAGTTCCTCTTGATTGAGGCTAAAGATCGTTGAAGTTCGTTGTTGAAGCCGAATGAAGTGTTTCCTAAACACTGTGTGGTAGAAGCTCATACCTCCTCATAGTTGAGATAAGGCCTTTGCCCAGCAGTGGGTTGTATATCGGCTTCCTTTACTTTTTTAAAATAGATATAGCAATGATTTTCTTATCGTTGTTTTTCCTCTCCGTTCGCTGATTTCTGTCAGCTTCTGCAAACGAGCTCATTTCCACTCGGTAGTCGTTTCCGCCACGTTATCGAATCAGACTGGCAGACTACAGCGGCTCTACTATGTAAGACGGTGTCCGTGTTATTAATATTAGCTGTCTCTGTCACACAAGCCAAGGCCAGCATGGCAGCGCAAGTGGGGGAGATATAGACGAAAACACGAACAAAAACAGAGTAAATAACCGAACCCAATTTCGGCTACGATTCGAGTCCATGACGATGAAATTACATGTATTTTCGACTGTCGCTGTCTCTGTCATCCATACCAGCATGACAGCAAGATAGGTAGACTCGAAAATACAGACATTTTCATCCGGACTAAGGCTAATGAACAGAGATTAGACAAGTATACCACAGTATTGTACTGTGAGTATATGCAGAATATATTGTAGTGCAGCGTGTGCGCAATACGCAGGTACTTTACTCTCTGTTCCTTCACTCCGCCGATGAGACGGCAATCCGAATTGGGAAGAGATTTCAGAGTGGGCCTCTGACTATCGGCGATGTCGAGTAGATTACTTCGTTATGTCATTTTCTCCTGATGCACTTCATATTCTCGCATTTATAATGATTTGTTTTTTTTAAGAAAATCATCGTGTTTTAGAAAAAAAATATGTTGTCCAGTAAGAAACTATTGTCATAAAGAGAGAGAAGCCTCTAATTTCATTTTATTTTATCATCACGCTACGCTCATTTCATTCTAAAGAAAAAGTTTTTTTTTATATTAAAATTATAAATTGTTTATTATTATGCTATTGATCTACGCTGTTATTTTGTTTTAATATCTGGTGTCCCCGACACTACAAAAAACTACATCAAATTAATCCACGACATGCAGCCAGTGAATCATGAATGAAATTTTAAATTATTGACACCGACCGTATTGTCAAAAGATAATCCTAATCAGAATATTACCTGGCACACTTTGATCTAAGACCAAGGTTTATTAGTGAAGATGCTCACCACAGAACGATTAATTTATACTCCTGTTGTGGCTATAGAATTTTAATTAACTGATTTAAATACAAATTATTACTAATCTCTGTTTGGTGCTCGGAGCAAAATTTACGATCTACACTTCAAATATACTAAAGTAGGTCAATGGTAGGTAGGTTGAAGTGATTTTTTCTTTTGTTTTTACATAATATATTGTACTATAATGTAATGTCATTGATATTTATAACCGACTGCAACGAAGTCCAAAAGGAGGGTATGTTTACCTACTTAAGAACTTAATAGATATATTAACGTTTTTGTTGAAAAAGTTGGAGCTACAATGAGAAGGGCGGAAAGCAGAGAGAAATGGAAAAAAACTCCATCGACAAGAGCCAAGCTCTTAAATTCGATGATGACGACACATACATAAGATACCCCAGTGAATATTATCTCGATGTGCTGACATCCGTACATAAAATGTTCTTGACAAATTGTTTACATTTGTTTACAAAAAACAGCAATCTAATATAAACCCGCACCAAAGGGTCTGTTGGCTTAATTAAAGAGCCAAACTTAATTACCAAAGAGATACGCCCGACTAAACGGGAATTGAGGCTCGAGAAGTTCGCGAATCGACCGACTTTAATTTGTCAAAGGAGTTCTAGCTAATGACACCTCTCCATAACAGATCCGTCAGAGAGTGGGGCCTTACTCTGTTAGACTATATCCACATATACGACTATAGCTGTCCTTGTCACTCGTCAGCATAAAGGTATAAGTCTGTATCCGACCACACGCGGCAGTAGCAGAAGATATGTCACCGCGACACTACTGGTTCCTATGGATTTCTATGGAAGTTTCGTGTTGCTAGCTGATAATGGTATTTCATAAAAATACTTTAAAACCAGTATAGTCGCGGCGACATGTCGTCTGCTGCTGCCGCGTGTGGTCGGGTACGAACTTATACCTTGACCATGTAAAGTCTGCTGTCCACGGCGGCGACATTTGACGAAAGCATGCAAGCTGTCATGGCTGCAGGCGTATTTTGTTTGTGATAGACAATCGCGACTTTACCTATTCGTGGACAGGGTTTCGTTTGGCCTATTGTTCACCTCATACGCACGCTATCGTCATTTGAAGATTGCTTGCATATATGCGTCCACGTAGCGGCAAGGTCGCGTTTGTCTATCACATACAAAATACGCCTACTGTCATAGCAGCTTGCATGCATTTGTCAAATGACGCCTTAGACAGTAGGCCATAGTTTCTACGCAAGCTGCAAGCTTGCTGACGGTTGTCAATAAATGAAGAAAGCGTGCGTTAATTTGCTGTTTGTTTACGTGTGGAGAGTAGGCCTAAGCGAGCGCGATAACGATAGCCGAAATTATCGACGTCTAACATAGTAGAGGCCCCTGTCACCAATCATTCTTTTATTTATGCTCGCTAAAGGAGACTTACAAAATAACGTCGTCTCATCAATCATCCATTCTTTTCTTAGGATAGCGAAATTACAATGCCCTAAGTGAATTTTCGTTGCTTTAAAAATGTCGTATGCGTACAATAGTGACTTAAATTGCTCATTTACCCAACCAAATGACGGCATGTCGTTTAGACTGCTGTTAAACAAGCTATGAACTTGAGCTCTATAACTGTCATATTAAGTCATTTTCTCTATCGTTAGGTATTTTCTACATGCTTAGTTTGTTCTGGTACACTTACATAAGACACTTAATACTTATCTATAAGCAATCTGCTTCAAAAAAATATAATTTTAATTTATATTGCATGTAGACCCACAGGGATCATGTTTACTGCACGTACTGCACTGAACACACACAGAGAAAGCAGTGCACGAAACAAAGTCTTTACAAAACTTAGCATTGGAATCATCCCAAATGACCTATCCGAAAAAAAACGTTGTCTCAACGCAGTACCCCAATTTTGTTTTTGTAATTATGGTTAATTAGTCTCTAGTTCTTTTGACTTGGTTGTTGATCTTCTGTACAAAGGACTTGTCCATTAATGGTTTTTTATTCGTCAATATTTCTAACCAGAATAAACTAAATATTTTATTAAAGAGTTCACAAAAACTAGTCTTTCTGCATAATTCATATATTTTCTAAAGCCTCCGATTTAGAGAAAAATTGAAATTCTTTTTTCTCTTTGTCTGTACAGAAACCACACCTTCGCGTGTATCAATTAACGCATGAAAAAAAAATGATAGCAAAATTGACATTTCATTGACAGTAGTTCCTATTATATAATCTGTGGTAGTACCTAGTAGTATTTATCCACCAGTGGAAAGGCAATGGTACATAGCCGTACAGCCAGGAAATACAAGTAAGTGATCAACGGATGATGCCTGTTACAAAACATATTTTTTCTTAAAAATGGAGGCGTTTAAAATTCTGATTTCTATGGTTACGTGTTTCATATTTTTGTAGCTTAAAGATAAATATAGGTTTATTAGTGGTTGGTGATATCTTAGAATAAAAAACCAGCCTCCATACAAAAAGAGGACAAGTCCTTTAAAAGTAACGTCGTTGAGCATCATCAATTAATCAGTTCCTTTACTATTAAACAGAGCTTTTTGACCACTCCTATTGAACTGCGCTTGAGGACTTTTTAAAAAAACAATATCTAATCCTCAACCCCTCTTATTTCCAGGTCAAGAAAATGGCGGAACGCGTATCAAAATGTCGAGAGGAGGTGTCCAAAAGCCGTGAGAAGTACCAGTCAGCACTCGCCGAGATTACAGCGTACAACCCCCGGTATATCGAGGACATGACGGCCGTCTTCGAGCGGTGTCAGCAGATGGAGGCGCAGAGGCTGACCTTCTTCAAAGACGTGCTGTTCAGCTTCCACAAGTGCCTTGATATCAGTAAAGAACCTACGTGAGTTCAGTTTCTGTTGCGTCAATTTTTAATCAAGAATATTGTTGTGCTGGCGTCAAATGGTTGTCTGCAATTTAATCTTAAATTGTGGAGAATATTTAATTAGGAGATTTGGCCTTCAGATTAAAATCCATACGTAGTTGTTAGTAGTTTCTGCCTATAAATGGGACAAACCAACTTACGAAGTTTTCAAATCCTGTCCGATCAAAATGATCAGTGATTCTGAAGCCAATTAAGACAAACTTTTTACAACACCAATAACAAAATGCTAAAGTCCAATACTATCCCACAATTATTAACGCAAGACCTGGGCTCTTCTCGGTGGAGTAATTTCCATACCTCTCTGACAACACAACTCGACAATTCATTGTATTGAGAATCTTGAAAATAAAAGAATTTTTATTTAATTTTTTTATTTCTCTGGACTTTGGCAGCACCTTCAACACTCTATACGTCATGACATTGGCTTTTACCTTTAACTGCTGCTTTTACTATTCTTGGCTTTGTCTTCTAGGTACTATTGTTTTTATAAGTGTGTCATCATGACGTATAAGGTGTCCTGCTATTTCCCCTCGCCTGTTCTTAATCATCTGCATTAAGCTTTCTTCCATAGCTATCTAAAAATACCTAAACCGAACTCTTGCACTGATTCCAGATTACCACAGATATACGAAGAATTCCACCACACGATAAACAATGCGGATCACCAGAAGGACCTCAAGTGGTGGGCCAACAACCACGGGGTCAACATGGCCATGGCGTGGCCCCAGTTCGAGGTAACACCCCCCTCCACCCCTCCCCTGCTCCGAATCTGACACCTGGCCTTAGCCCGTTTTCATCAGAGATGTGGTAGTGTGTGTAGCGAGAGATGTGTTTGTTAAGAACCAATAAAAACGCTTTTTAGGCAGTTGTCCTACTGGTGATTTTCTCGCTCAAGTAACTTATAGTAGATATACATTCCGTGTAAACAAAAGAGGTGCATTCATTAATAGTTGATCGCTGACTGTTAACACTGCCGGCGAAGACTCGCTTTACTAGTTTGTCAAGTTTGACAAGAGCTATCAAGGATAACCTTCGCTCGGCAATGCTTCTTTGGCGATCAGAGCTTGCGCCGAGAGACCAACTAGCGGTTTAATTCCAAATTCAGATTGCCGGTCGCCCAATAACACTATAACCTAGGCACAAAACTATCGGAACTACATATTCGCTTTCCGCTGCTCGCCAACTCGTTTCTAGTTTCTAGCTCTACTCGCTTCTCGCTAATCGTTGCTGGTCGGACAACTGCCTTACTTGCATGGCTCCGCTAAGCTGTTTTCACAGATGCTACGCTATGCAAGGCTACGTAAATAAAGTGACTCTATTGGTTTTAGAACAAACACATTCGCGTTACGCAGCCTTCGCACATCTCTGTTAGAAACACAGCCTTACTCTGGATGAGGATATACGATTTTCGACTATCGTTGTCCCTGTCACTCATGCCAGCGCGGATGAACGTGATGGCTAGACTCGAAAATGAAAGCATTATCATCCGGGGTAAAGCCTCTAACACGCTGTCAATTTTCTCACTGATTTGAAAGTCGGAAAAATACTTATGGCAAATTTAAAAACGGCTTCCTGGATAAGTAATTTAAAATTTGTGTTTTGTGTAAAAGATAAGTAGACGCTTATTATTCTGCCCCTTTTTAAAATTGTGTACCTTCTCGTTTGCATTCCTATTTCCAAATATACTTTTTTTTTAAAGTCATTAAAAGATGTTAAAATTAAGAATAGCCGGCGATATATACTTTTAATACCTTGTATTAATAGAAAGAACTTAATCTTCAAACGAAGCAATTTCAATTTGTCAGTTTTCAAACTGTCAGTTACTATACTTACTATGCATCGAATTATCTTTAGAATGCTTCCTATTTAAGATAGTTGCATTGTAGAACGTTTAAATTTATTGATATTTGGAGCATGAGAAAGATCTATTCTCTTAATATTTTCCTCTCAATTAATCCACATTATTTTATTTTAGCATTTTTCGTAGTTAATAATTATCTGCTTTATATCGGCATAGTATAGATTTGTAGTAGAATTTATTACAACAAGGCAACTAAAAAATAAAATGTAATAGCAAAAATAAAGTTCTCTCCGGCGGGGAATCGAACCCCGGTCTCCCGCGTGACAGGCGGGGATACTGACCACTATACTACCGAAGACATGATAGGGCCGACGAAATTATGCATCACTTAACACTTACACTTATTTAAAAAAAAAATTATTAAACTAATAAAAAAACATTTTGAAGTGATATTGAGAAGCCTACTAATTTTAAAATTAAAAAAATATATTAAAATATCTCTCCGGCGGGGAATCGAACCCCGGTCTCCCGCGTGACAGGCGGGGATACTGACCACTATACTACCGAAGACTTGCGAGGTTTAACGAAATTAGTAATTCGTATCGACGCGTTGTTGTAGTGAAGTCAACTACAGTAGAGCCTTGATAATCCATACCCAGGCTTATCCGAACGCCGCTGTAATCCGAACTGCTCAAAAAGTGTCGCTGTCTCTTTCTGTCTCTTACCGTGACTGCTGATCTTTTGTTTTTAGTTGCTATTGACTCGTTACTCTGTGTGGAGACTGAGAATGATGAGTAACTTATGGATAATATTTCTGCTTTGAATGTCAATAAAGTTTCTCATTCACAAGCTATATCAGCACTGAATACTTGTTAGGATTGGGCTGATGAAAACGACTTGTCCTTACCGAAAAGATGATGCGCGTAATTTTAGGGACAAACCTTTGTTTGGTCTATAAATAGAACCTGCCAAACTAAAATTGAGACTTTATGAATAAGTAACTTGTGTAAAAATGGTTTAAATATGTATCTTAGTAAACCTCAATACATATATTCTATCAAAATATATCTGAATTTTTTTTCGTACTATAATCCGAATGCTCCGTGAGTCCGAACAGGGGTTATTTTTTGGTAGTTCGGATTATCGAGGCTCTACTGTACTATTATAATATTTTCAAGGCTGTTTTTTTATCCAGCTGCAGAAAAATGGTGTCTTGATATTTTTTTATAAATGCTCTTACTATCGGACTATAACTTATTTTTCATTTCATATTAGGTTTGAAACAGTCAGAAATCACAGACCATATATTCATTCGCTAAAATATCAGCCAGTACAAGGAAAGAAAAATACCTAAAAAAAAATCTGCGCCACGTTGACACTTGAATGCCAATATAGGACGAACCAGCGGACACACCCGAGCTGATCCGATCGAAGTACATACCCGAAGCGGCATCAGCCGTTCTCTCTCGAATGGCAGCGACCGCGCGGCGCCCCCTGACCCTGGGGGCGTGGCCGGGAGCGTGGCCGGGGGCGTGGTCGGACGCCATCCGGCGCCTGCGCGGCTCGCTGCCCACCTTCTGCTTCGGGGATGACGGCCGGTCGTCGAAGGTGGCGCCATCTGTCGCCAGCAGCGTCAGATATGGCAGCAGCCGTTTCTATAGCAACCCGTTGATGGTACGCGGTGTAGGGCGTGTGTCACCGAGCACAAATGTTAGGGTTACGCAATGCAATGCAAACAAAAAATGCAAGCAAATCCGTATCTGAAGTTCCTTTCTAACCTAACGGTTAGCTGGAGCAAATTGATTGCCTTTTACACTTCCATATACGACTTAAATTGAGTTGCCACCTATTTTTTATATTTGGCGGATTTTTAATTAACTTTGTAATTCTCACAAAAATTCCAAAAACGTAAAATCTTTGAGCACATGATACTCGTACAATAAGGTTCTGTCTGAGTAATGGTACTCAGTACAGATCCCACTCACGCTTTAATTGCACTTTTGCAGCAAAATGAGATAAGTATAACGGTAATGTCACAGCATTCACAACGAGCAAATGGGAAAACTGAGTTACCACTTTTCAAACATTTTACAGATTATTGTATCTGGAAAGAAAAAGATAAAATATGGATGAACAACAAATAAGCACTCTGACTTTGATTGTAATCAAAGTTTGTACTGGTGATGCACGACTTTACACCGTATCGGTGGGGCGTAGAGTCCATTTTCGATCATAGATGCAACGACCACAAAGCAATAAGCACTCACGATCACCCACCCTCATCTCACGAAGACACGTTCCAAGAACTACGATTTTTCTCTTTCTAGTGCTGAGTTTTAAGTTAAAACAGAGAAAGACGGCTATATTTTCTTAGTTGCACGTTTCTGTTGTGACTACTCAGGCTGAAAAGGGAAAGAAAGAGAGAGCAATAGACTTGGAACTCACAGAAGTGTGGGTAGTGGGAAAGCGAAACGAAACGCAACGCAAATGTCATTTGAACTCTGGCAACGATTGGGATTGGTCACAAATCATAGGTTTTGATGTCACGCGGTCTTATTTTCTCCTTCTTTTTGGTTTGGCTAAAGGAGGACGGAGAATCGGTATAAAAAGGGTTACTTTAAATATTATAAATTTTTACTTACAGAGGCTTTTTGAGAACATTCTAGGCGTTTTGTTATTTTATTAAAAAAAACATTAAAGATGTACTAAAAAAAATATGGTTATAACTTTGAAAATCAAATTACCTATATTAATTACGAATAAACTCTAAGTAAATATTTAATAACCTAAGTAGTTAGCGATCTGGTTACTATTAGTTCAAATAAAATGTCCTGTTGTTCTTCCTATTTTGATGCTCCTTTCTTCTTTAAATGTTTAATCGCATGGTTTTCTTCCTACTATGCGCCTTACAGTTCGTCACGCAACGCTCCTAATACCATCAGCTTAGATTCCATTGATGTGTATTATAGCTACATACAAATTGAGCGAAAAAATTGATACTGCCTCAGAAATAAAGTTTTGTCTTTAAACTTTCTGCGAGCCGAAATAGTCGGCCATTAATGTCAAAATCGAATACTAATTAAATTTCTTGTTTTGTCACTTACAACTTATTTGTTGGGTGACCATAAGACATCGAAATATTTTTTGTGTGGCGATGTACATAATATTTTGAAAAATGTTTCTTTTTATTAATTGTTCTGTAATATACATCAATGATTTATATTTTTAAATCCACTAGCTTTCAATGGACGTGAATTAATTGTTTGATTAATTTCTAATTTGATTTTCTTAACTTTTTAGTTGCATACAAACCTGCGCTGACATAATGGGATTTTATATTTCCATTACAAATATTTTCTGAAATAATGTTTCATTAATAGCATTTGACCGCAATCTCTTGTTAGTAAGCGACGATGCGGCCGACGATGGGTCATGTCTCACTAGCAACACTCTTAGTTTTGTCAAATTAAAAAAAAACAAAAGTCATCCCAGCATGTCAGCGCATTGGCTGTGTGTGGTCGCGTGACCCGCGTGACCCCACGTAACCGGCGTGACCCCGCCCGGTCACGTGACCACGCATGACCGCTTGTGTCCCGTTCCCGTTCAGGAGTACACGGAAGAGTTCCGGGA
This sequence comes from Pyrausta nigrata, assembly GCA_949316185.1. NCBI lineage: Eukaryota > Metazoa > Arthropoda > Insecta > Lepidoptera > Crambidae > Pyrausta > Pyrausta nigrata. The sequence goes on along the minus strand of OX438955.1, from coordinate 4,483,664 downwards.
CATCGCGAAGGGCAAGTCTAAGGAGAGCCTGCCCACTGGGCCCATCACGCTGTTGAACCAACGACCAGTCAGCGAAGACGTACGTGATAACCCACCACTCACGTCCTGTGCAAAAGTTCACAAAAATCTCTGATAAGTTTTCAATGTAACTTAGAAAAATTAAGATATCGTTTTATTATTTCTCTGAGTAACATTAATTTAGTATAAATACTCAAAAAACATAATTTTTGCAATAAGCTGTTCCCAAACATATGATCACGTACTTTCAAAGAGTTTGTGGCCTTTTGCATTGAACTAATGAGTACTTTACACCACTTGACGTTGTGGATCAATTTTATAAGGCAGTAATATAAGTAAATAAGCTTATAATCATTCCAAACGCCACTCAAATGCTACTGATAAATTGATCACCAAACAAGAAAAGTGGCACATACACCACACGCCCACACAGAAAGAGAGAGAGAGAAACAGACGGGGTCTAAGCACATTGTAGGCATAAAACAGCCATAGAGTAAGTATTGATCAGATGTTGCATTACATAGATAGTTTTGCCCGCAAATACGCTGTGGCTAGGCCCTCAAGGGTATTTAAATGAGAATGAATATTAATTACTTCAGCTTTTGAAGCATGTCATAATATTTTCTAAAGCCGTAGAAAATGGGATCCAAAGGTAATTTGTTTCTATTTATTTATTCTCATTTTGATCAAAAGTCAATTAGAATAGCCAAAACCATCTCTTGTGACAAGATCACTTAAGTAAAGAGATTTACTTTTTCTATCTAAGTAATATGCAGAGATTGAAATAGGATAACTTTTTAATCGTTTAATTAGGATGTGGCAAGTATTTTGGCTATTTTGTACGATTGACTAATTTTGATGATTAATTTATTATTAGGTGTGCTTTTTAAAATTGATTGTTTTTTATTTATTTATTTCGATGTTGCATGATGGATGTCGCTTCCCTCGAAAATGCATTCGCATGTTTAACAATATTAAATGTCAACTAATATCGTATGATAAATATATAAGCATATTTTATATATTAAGAAGAGTATAATTATATAAGTAAAGTCTATTCTTAAAATATTGAATAAACGTAATAAAATAATATCATATATACTCGTAACTGTGACCAAGTCCTTATAAATATAGTAGCCCATGTTGTATAGTACGATTTTGGATTGAGTTTTTCTCGTTGTTTCAATTTCCAATGTTATTATGAAGATGTTGAACATTCTGTAGAAATACCTTTACATATCCTTTGATCACTACGTTATGTAAAGTGCAATAGTCGACAAAATATTTTTTTGATTGTAATCTGGAAATCGTACTACACTAAATCCGTCTACCATAGACACAGAAACTGATTGCTTATCAATGTCACAGGAACTGCCCCCGATTACGAACAACAAAGCGAGCAAGAACAACCACTCCGACCCGCCAGCCGCGCCCGCCAACAACGCCAACAACACATCCAACAACACGGCCAACAACACCGCTAACAACACCATAGACAAGAAGACCATAAGCGCACCCATCGCTGTGACGTGAGTTCACAGTTTTTTTCTGTCTTTTATTGCTTGCTTAGATTCCAGACTTGCTGTACAATGTAGCAGATGACTTCATTCCCGATTATAAATCCGTAAAATAGACCAAACCTACTCCCCATTTCATTCTGACCCTGCTGAACCAGTATCACCTGTTGACTTTGGTGGACTAGACCTGAAATTGTGCTGTATTACCACAATATATCTTTTTTAGGGTTCGCTACTTCAATAGAAAAGAACGGAACCCTTATAGGATCACTTTTTTATCCGTCTGTCTGTGTTTGAGATTGTTCTATTAAAAAAATATTTTGTTGCAATTACACAAGTTTATACGAAACCCCAATTGCCCAGCCCTTTCTGGTTAAGGGGCTATGACTACACACATTGCAGGGGACAGTCGAGTTTCTCGAACTCGACCGCTCGAAACCGCAAATAGTGTTCTTGCCCACTCGATTCAGAAGGCGGACGATAGAATAAACGCTAAAATCAATGTGTTGAGTGATTTTTTTCGCATTCTCCAACAGCTTGTCATACGAGTGATACAAAAATAGGGCTCAAGATTACAGATTGAGGACCTTCTTTCTATAAACCTGTAGTTACCATTTTAAAGCCATTGAGCTGGGCCGTCATAAGCCTTTGATCATACGCATGCTCCACACAGCACCACAAAACCCAACCTAACCCCCTCCCTATTCCTTCCCTACCTCGCAGTATACAGAATCTGAAGATATTCGCGTGCGCGGCTCCGGTCGCTCCGAGCCACGGCGATGGCGAGGGCTCTCTAGGGCACCACCTGTTGCGGCTTGCGCTTACGCCGAACCTCGACCGGCGGACCTACACCATCACTGAAATGAGCGACCAGATCCTTGATGCGTTAGTTTATTTTTTGTAGACTCCGGCAACCCCATTGTCCAACAAGTTCATGAGCGACCCTGCAAGGCGTGCGGGTGGCGAGGTAGCGCCAATCGCATGCGACTGTCATAGAGAATCCTTTTCTCCGCAACTCCACCCGTCCCCGCTGACATCTAGCATGCCTCGCCCCCAACACCCCTGGCGACCGCTGACAGGTCGCGCATGAACTTTTCGGACTATAATTTAAAACCAATCGCGATTTGCAATCCGCAAACAATGACATATTATGAAGCTATTGGTTTTCCATGTTGCAACTGGAAACTTGATCGAGTTAGGCGGGAAGACCTGTGGATTGCAATATTTCATATGCCGTAGATTTTTATGGTATTCTAATCTCAAATATTAAGATCTAGAAATTGTGTCTTACATCTTCAGTAGTTAGAATACCCTATTACTAGCTGCGACCCACCTTGGTTTCACACGGGGAAAATAAAAATAGAATGCAACTCTGGACTAGCTGCATTCTAATAGGAGAATAATTTTCGAAAGTGGTCCAGTAATTTTTAAGTATATTCGTTACTAGCAGTTCCCTGCGATTTAGCCCGCGCCAAATGTCGGTTTTTCAATACAAACTTCCATCCCCCTGATGATTGTATATCGCGACAAAAAGTAGCCTATGTCCTTCCCAGGGTCCCAAACTATCTCTGTAGCAAATTTCTTTTGAATCGGTCCAGTAGTTTCGGAGCGTATTCAATACAAAACAATCAAATCTATCCTCTTTATAATATTATTCGTTACAAACACACGATCTTTATTAGTATAGCTCAGCTATTGGTGTTGAAGTGCACATTCAAGCTCACACGTTGAACTTCTAACCGCATTAAAAATTCCAGAAACGGCACAGCGTCAGCGCCGAAATCGAACAAGACGTCGCCAGCTAAAGACTCGCAGGGCAAGCAGGACAACCCGTTTGACGAGGACGAATGGGACGAAGAATCCGGCGGGGCCCTGACGGATACCGGCGAGCCCGGCGTGCCTGTGCGTGCGTTGTACGACTACACAGGCGCGGAGAGCGACGAGTTGAGCTTTAGACAAGGTAAGATAGCAAATCTTTTAAAAAAACAATCTTACAATCAATAACAATTGCAGGATCTATAGTCCGACAAAATCGTCCGCGACCCTCCTTGCCCCTGCAATACATGTGGGGGGGCAAGGAAGAGCCAATCACACGCGATTGTCAAATAAATCTTCTTCCACGCAACATCACCCGTCACCCGCTGACGTCTAGCGTGCAGAAAAATTGAGAAATCGTTTTATTATTTCTCTGAGTAACATTAATTTGGTATAAATACTCAAAAAACATAATTTTTGCAATAAGCTGTTCCCAAACATGTGATCACGTACTTTCAAAGAGTTTGTGGCCTTTTGCATTGAACTAATGAGTACTTTACACCACTTGACGTTTTGGAACAAAATCGTCCGCGACCCTCCTTGCCCCTGCAATACATGTGGGGGACAAGGAAGAGCCAATCACACGCGATTGTCAAATGAATCTTCTTCCACGCAACATCACCCGTCACCCGCTGATGTCTAGCGTGCCTCGCCCCGCGCACCTCTGGCGACCGCGGGAAGGTCGCGCAAGATCTTGTCGGACTATATAGTATTGGTCCCAGTTAAGTTATTAATTTTTATTTTCTTATATAATTACTCACAACTTTGGTGCCAGTCTTACCCCTGCAGCATACCAGTTTTACCCTCGCGGGAGTATGACATAATGTTTTCATTCATCAATACTTCACATCGCCCATAAATTTCCCTTTCAACCTGTGAAATTGTTTTAGCAAATGAAATCGGTTAGAAAAAAACGCTTCACTTGCTCTTTCATTGTTATATCCCAACAAAGGGAAGAGGTACTCCCAGACTGAATTATGTATCTACGAAGGAGGAATTCGAATGCTTCCAAACTTCCAAGGTTAACTACAGTTAACGCTCATTTTCTCGTTCATGAAATAAGTACCAACCAGATGGTAACGTGATTATGATTACCCAATTTAACTCCTGTAGCTGAGCCTTAAAGCGCTTACAATAAAATAGTTCCTTGAATTTTTGAGGTCTTTTAGTAAAAAAAAAATATATTTCTAGGTGACCTATTCGAGAAACTAGAAGACGAAGATGAGCAGGGCTGGTGCAAGGGGCGCAAGGACGGGCGAGTGGGGCTCTACCCCGCCAACTACGTGGAGCCCGTGGGGCACTAGCCCCCCCTGACACACCTCGCGAGCCCCACACAATGATACGTTACTACACTCACACACGCAAACACGCAGCAACGTACACTTTGTTCACCGATATAGCGCGATGACTATACTTGTCAAAATTGGTTTTAAGTTTTTTTTTTAATTAAAGTACTGAAAAAATAAAAATGTAAGCAGAAAAAAGTCGTAATTTTAATCACAAGACCACTATTCATATTAAGTTGGTTTTATAACTTTGAAACTTGTTGCTGTGTGTCACATCTAATTAATTTGTAACATATTCCATTGTACATCAATTTTATTTACCGATGAAAATCAGTTTTAAGAGTACGTCAAATCCGTGGATAAAAGGTAATGGATTAGGAAATGTCGGACGCGTCTGCGATTTAGTATTGCCATATTTGAAAATGATTAAATTCATATTTTAATTATTTGTAAAACTTTTTTTATCGTCCAAATTTTTCTTAGTTAAATAGCTTGGTGCGATTTTATATTATTTGTGGCAACTATATTTTAATTGTGTGTGTTTTACGCGTTCAATATTCCAGGGTCCATAAGTGTCAAGGTCTTCACGCGACAGATTCCCTATAAAATTAGTTATGTTTTATAAGTGCGAGTCACCAAGTAGTCATTATGTTATTACAGTGATGTTATAAGTACATATAAATTATTTAAGTGAATAACGAAAATCGAGCATCGTAACACTTCACCGACGACCTTACCGGTCGAGAGCTTTAAACAGTCTTATGATCGTTTATTTAGTTCATGTACGGCTAGCAAAAGAAGTAGCTGAACGTTTTAGTGGTCATGGCAACATCGTAACCCTATAAATTCTACCTTAGACTTAATACTAAAATATTCAGCTGCTAGCTGACCGTACTTACCTTTCGATAACATCGAGTGGTCATACTGGTCAAGATTCGGTTGTACCATTGTCGAACTTGAGAGGGAAGATCCCTTTGATATTTTAATCGTAAAGGACTTAATATATCTCCTAAAAAGGAGCGTTTTTTTGTTTATTTAGCGGCTGTAATTTGTCTCTTATATTTTACTAGAATTTATTTTAATGTATGTGTATTTACAATATTAATTATGTTTTTATTTCGATTTTGGTACAACCGCCACCACTAACTCTTTTTGAAACATTTGAAAATGAGAATTCTTTTCTAGAGCGTTTGGAGTTTTTTGGAACCAAATTTTGTACGTTTCTAATCCTATGGACCGATTGTTTTGTAGACTTAAGCGAGTGTGTAGAGAGGTGCGGATAACGGATATTTTTGGAGGTAATTATTTTAGGTACGACTCGGTAACCAAAAATGTTTATTCGTAAATTTAGTGACGTTTACAATGCGGTTTTATTGCGAATGCGCCGTCGAGTGTTGTTTGAACGTATGATGCGTGTTGAATTCGCGGTTGTAGAATCGAGGCCTTTTGTACACGGCCGTGCGCAGGCGCCTTATTCTTTAAGCCGATATCCGCATGGTTGGCTCTAGCCGTCCCTGTCATGCCTGTCGTGCGAGCGAGCGCGAGTGCTGCAGCCGAAAATACGAAATTATCACTCAGAATAGGGCGCGTGTGGACGCCGCAGGAGCCTAGCTAAGCCAAAAAGTGAACGCCAATATAAATATTGTAGGCGAACCAAACAGTAATAGGGGAGCTATATGGCTGGTACGAACGTGACACTATTTAAACCTTTGGTCAAGCGCTTGATGTATTGTTAAAGACATTTTTGACCGTGTTGTAAAAGTGATAAGGTTCAAAATTGACAATCTCGTCGGTACCAACCGCCTAGCTCGCCAGTTAGTCGCAATGGGATTATATACTTTGTGATATACTTGCGGCCGTAGCCGTTGCACTGTAGGTGTGGTTATGTACATACACGATTACATATTCTTGTCGTGCGTATAGGATATTTATTTCCCATTGTATATAATGTATACAGTAAAGCGATGTGTGTGCAACGGGCGGGGCTAGACGACCGGACTGAAAACGGGCCTAATATTTCGTAGCTTCCGTACGTAATGCGCTTTATATTTCTACTCCCAATAGCTCCGAAGCAGAATTTATAATGGTCCTATTAATAATTCAATCTTATGATTATTGACAGCATAATGCTGTAGATACACAGAGTAAATTATTTTAATTCTGGTGGAGAAACGATTGGAACTATTGGGATAAGAATACTTGTGTCCGCGCTCCTAGCGCCCTCTCGTTGTTAGAATAGATAATAATTAATTAATATATAAAAATGTTTACCTTTTTTTCTTTCCTTTTTTACCTCGTTTTAAATATTGTTGTAAATGCAACGCGAGCGGTAGCGGCGCGTTTTAATATTTGACCTGTGTAATTGTGTATATTTCGTAGTTCACGTTAGTGTAGCTCTTTTGTTTTCTTTGTTATGGGTTCAGAAACCTCTTGTGAAAATTCTTTGTATTATATTATTATCAGAGAGAGGGTGGTTTTGGACCACATATGTTAATATATTATTAATATTGGTAAAATAAAATTGTTACATATGAACACATTTGTTTTATTTATTCGCAGCTTTTCCTTACTGATTACGACCAGGTATTTGAAAGTAACATACTTTCGATGCAAAACTCATTGAATCTCGATTTATAATTATATTTTAAATTTCCCAATATATAAATATCGGGAAATTTCCCGGAAAAATTTGGCTTCAAAAATGGTAAATAAACATGTTTATTTATAATTTCATAAGCCAACCTCATAAATTATACGAATTATCCACTAACTAGCGTTCCCATGTGTAAAATACGATTATTTGATTTTAAACTTGGTGATAGATATTTTTAAGTACTATTTATTTACTAAGAATGAAGAGGTGGTAACAACTAATGCCGAAAGACAGAGTGAGCACGGTACACACTGGAAATAAATGTGGGTAGGTAAAAAAAACACTACTGACAATTTTCTTTCTCGCTCTCCCGTATCCGCTTGAACGTCCAGCCGCGCGTCTCAAATTACAGTCGAGTGACCCGAGCGCTTACGTCATCGCCGATAACGCCGGGCGCGTTGCACATGTCGTAAACAAAGACGATCTAGGACTCTCGTTCTAAGAAGTCAGCTAACACTTGATGTTTTTTATAATGCTGATGAACAGACCGTTTTAACTGTGTGTATTTCGTTAGAGTTTATGGTTTGTTTCATTTATAAAATAGGTTATAAATATGAACATTGAGAATTTTTTGCTTATTTCTCAAATAAATGGCTGTATAAATAAAAAACAAGTGATGACTTATATGTTTTAGGGTATAAAATGCATGTTGTGTATACGCTTAATGTAAAAAACAAATAAAACCACTTCGTTTAGTACAATATTATTTAATAAAAACGTTCCTAAAACTTTGTAAAAATTGTTGGCGCATGGAAGTTTTGCAACCAGACTGTTTTTTTTTCTAAGTACATCTGCTACATAGAATTAAAATATTGGTACCAGTTTGTAGCTGATTTAATACGTTAACATATATGTAACAATGGTGGCAGTACAATAAAAACTGTCTTCAATCTAAGGTAAAGAAGACACACAAAAAAACATTGTGAATACCTTCTTCGAACCATACACGTTGCGGAATATAATGGAAATTAAGTACAAAAGTTACTTACCGACTTGAATCTTTCACTAAATTTATTATCTAGTAACTAATTAACACTCACCTAAAATTCTTCGTGTTTATAACGGAAAAAACAATTAAAATACAAGAAAACTTTGAGTCACTTGAACGTGCACGCCAAACAATGAATGAAATGTCAGTTTGAAACATTTTTTTTTCTGAGTTGAGTGAATGATTTCTAGTGTTGTCATACCTTAAAATAACCAATGATTTATGTGGAACGATACGTAATTTTTGCCAGGCGAAATTACTTTTATTTTGAAAGCAATAAGGCTTTATATTCAAACACTTCGTTTGGGTACTACTACTACCCATGGCCGCTCAACTACAATTTTTGTTTTGGGTACTACCAGTACCCATGGCCGTTCAAGCGGGTATTGGATAGTACCTACGCATGTTTTATCTTTAGGCTAGCTCTGTCTCCCTCCCTCTTAAAACTTGAAACCGGCTCTTCATATCGTATGCTTTCCTAGAGCTTCAACATTGCATCACGGTTCTTTGTGATTTGATCAGGAGAGTAATAGTTTTAACCCAAATGCGGAAGTAGGGTTATGTTTTTCGATAACAAACCGACTAATTCGTACTAGGAACGGATACGGATAACGTATGGAGAGGTGGCAACGAATTTGAAAGACATGAGAGCATGCTACACTGGCCGGTATGTTGAAGAGACAAAAATAGTAAACAATACTAAATTAAGTCAAAGTCAAGTACCAGGAATACATATGTTTGAGAAGGTAGTAACCGGTAGTAACGAACTCTAAATGAAAGACAGAGATAGCATAATACAGGTCCCAGTAGGTGAAAAAGAGATAGAAATATTAAATTATACTAAAGATAATTTTGGGTAGATAAAAAATCATTTGACAAGCTGTTTTTGTCTCTATTCTTTTCATTCGCGAAAGGTCATTGATTTTGAAAGCTTGACAACTCACGCGTTGCAAATTTATTTTGTTAATGTTTGGTTGTTTTCGAACCCATCTTTTATGCCACTAAATTCTAGAAGTAAGCGATGAAAGCTATGTGTAATGTGTGCTGTGTTTTGTTGATGAAAACAGTGTTCCTGTTCTAAAAGGTGTTTGTTTCCAGCCAAAGACGGTTGAAGATTTTTAAAGTGAAATATCTTAATGTACTTGTTGCTAGACTTGCTCATATAGTTCGTAATGATCCCGCAGCGGGGATGGCCCTGAATTGAACGGGTAAGAAATTTTATGATAGTGCATAACAAGAGTAACTTATAATAGGAAAGTGAGTAAATAAAACCTCAGTATAATTTAAAAATCTCTTTATTTGATGGTTCGCAGCTATTACGGGCCCGAGGCCGGTCGCTGGGCTGGCGGGTACAGACACATACTAACATTCAATTAGGCATCGTATTGCACTACACATTGAGGACATACTTGTACAGCAATAGGCTTTATAAATATGAATTTCCTAAGCGAAGCTAGATTCTAACTATATTTGATATGCCTCACTATGAAGTATTGACGAAATAAAAACCCTGACCGTTCTTGCATTGGCTAAGTTAACTTCTGTCTAAAATGCTGTCATTTAAACAACAACACGCTATCTAATGATTTTACGGCTTGATTTAAATGACAGAGTCGTCACTAGATGAAGGTCAAGGTATGTTATTTCGTATTTTTAAGTGAGTGATTGCGAAAATATTATAAACTCCACAGAGACGCGCGTGGAAGCTAAGCACAACACTAGTTAATGCAAACGATAAGGCTTCGTATTGCTTTACATCTATCACATACAATTTTGAGAAGCTGATCTAGGCGTAATTAGGACGATCTATTATGTATGAACCATCTGGATGAAAATTGTAAAGTATTCACATCTTCTTCTTTTTAATGGCTTCTGTGTTTTCACATTCGTCAATGTCAACTGAGTTAAAGTAGGTATACATAAAATGTACAGTAACTTTATATCATACGTATGAGCTAAGTCAACTTTGGTTTTTTAAAGTCAAATGGTTTCTTATATGATTTCTCATACTATTCGGCAGTATATAAATCGTCCTTTTTTATTTCTGAGCAAACAAGTTGGGTGCACCCTGTGCGTATTTGGCACGAACAATCCCCGAAGCTTTTACCCGACTGCGACAAGATGGGTAATGTTTTACAGAACAGTAAATGCATATGCGACCGAACTATTTACACACCGATCCGCACTGATATGTAAATCGGAAAATAATCTATATACAAGTGACGTGAGTATGTAACAGCCCTTATATTACAGAGCGAACTAGGATTGGCGAAGTGATACAACAATTTTGACATCCTGAAAAAAATATTACCATAGTTCAATTTTTTTCGACAAAATGGTAAGTGAAGTTATACATAACTTCACTAGCATACTGAATAGTTGATCTATGTTTTTAAAATGAGATCATTTTTAGCTACATTCCAAAACTAAACTTTCCGAACAGTCTGAAGTTAGTTATAACTTCTGTGCAGTCAAAACACATCAGTGGTCAATTCTGCCAACTAATAAATTATATCAAAACATTTTCATTCCGGCCTTTAGTTCGACTTCTGTGTGACAAGGGGTTTAAAGGGGTCGCTAAACAAACGAGATTCCCCTCGACAATAATATTTTTGATAATAAAAATATGTATATTTAACCTAAATGCCCATCTACACTCTAGGTACCGTCATAAAACGTAAGCAAGCGAGCCTTAGTTTTATACGCAGGTACGAATATACATTTTTATAAATAAGTGATGTTATGGAATCCTTTGTATAATAACAAACATACTAATAATGACGCAATTTACTTTGAAACATGTGGTAATGTTTTATTTTTAACATCTAACATAAAAGCCACTTTAGCCACATAATCCCAAAGTTTGCTACAATGTCAATTTTATTATAAAGAACGGAAATACACATAATGGAACAAAATACTTTACACAACAATAATAAGATAAAATATTTACAAATATCCAACGTAACAATATCTTTAAATCTATTTTGTTGACAGTAATAATACTAAAAACTAAGATACGAACGCTAACATCGATTGTGGGATTTCCTGATACGTTATTTCGGAAACCATTTTTATGACCCCAGAATGTCATTGTGCTCAATTATATTACATCGAGCATGTCGAAATAGTAGGTTTATTTTTAGGAAACAATATTCTGAAATATATCTTTTAAGAAAAGAAAGTAATGGTTGCCGAGATGGGTAGAGCCCCTAAATCGATGAAAGCAATATAATGTCGAGTCGAGATCGCGTTATGACACGTAAAACAAGCCTTCCTGAAAGTTGTATTCATAAATTAGGATAACGCTATTTCTTAAGGATTAAAAAAAAGAATAACTTGTCATTACATTCACGATTAAAGTCCGAACTGAACTGAATATGCATCTGTCAAATTAATAAAACGCGTTAGTATAAAAATATAATTTGTGACCAGGAATGTTAGGAAGAATGTTTAGACACCCACCCCCATAATTCCATATCAACTCCGATACTATTCAGATGTGTTTTGATACTTTTGTGTATATTTTTGGTATTTTTGACTACCCAAATAAGACAAAAAATAAATACCTCCGTGTACTAATCATGTATTTTGTTGCATAAATGTTAAGTCGTCAATCGAACTGGACTCCCGTGAGATTTTACAAAATAAACAATATTTACAATATTCATAAAGATACTAGGGATCAGTAACATTAAAACGACAAAAATACAATTCTATAAATCAAAATACATCACCTTTACTTTGTAAAAACTAAACAAAACTTCGTAAAGATTCGTGACAATTCTTAGACTGTCTATTTTGTATCTACGTCGATACAAAATCATTCCAAAAGTTATTTTTTGTGAAACATTCCTATAGCGCACACAATCTAGAGGCGTAGAAGATTAACTGCACCCATAGTTTTTTCTGTGACTTTAGTTCTTCGATGTAAGCACAATTTAAGTGATGCCTATTTTGACCAATGATTTTCCGACTCAAACAGTATTAGTTTCAGAAATAATTTGATTCAGTTCACCAAAAAATGGTATATAGCAGTCACTGTTGTTTATAGAGAGGGTCTAGTATAAGTTTTTCAACACTTCCTCAATTTTGGAACGTAAATGCATCTTTGATTAACATTAAGTGTCAAAGCCTGGGTCGGATACGTTAGACTAGTGTCTTTTTCCATGTAAATCTGAATTGAATGTAATCGAAACCGAACATTACGAATGGGAGTGTCGATTCACAGTAAAGGTCTGTGCCCACTACACCGTACCATACCGCATAGAACGCATAAAAAGTACACATTTGATTTTCGACCTTAGCGTGAAAAGTTAATGTTTTAAAATGTTTCAGCTCTGTGTTCGTCGATGCACCGTTCTGGCACTGTCAAAACGAACACCGCGCTTGTATACTATGAACTTTAACTCCTCTGTTTAGGGTTGAAAATAAATTGCGTATTTTTATATGATCCTAGTGCGATCATGGTATGGTGTAGTGGACAAAAAACTTTAACCTTCAGACTTAGTTATGTTATTTCTCGTGTTATTTCGCTGCGCAACGTATTGCGCACAACAGGCGGCAGCGGCATGTCGTATATCATAGTATGACGCGTCGTGTCATCGGTGTGACGCGCGTCACTATCACTTTAAAGTGACTTATATTCTGAGATGTTGAGATTTTCACGAAATATTTTCATTTTTTGCATAGACTTTAAAAATAGAGACATAAAGTACATAACTTTTTTTGTAGACGGAATGACAGTTGTCACTGAACTTCTTAGAATTCATAAACAATTAAAAAATAAAGTTCCAAACTTATAAAAAGATTTACTTTCTTATGCTTCACTATTTTGCCTTTAATAAAAATACAGCGAATTTCATCAGTTCAAAACAGTCTTTTTTCCACAGCAAAGAAACATTTGAACTTTGAAACAAGTCACTACAATGGTATCTCAGTCAAGCAGTGTCGCTGGCGTGGCCCCGCCTACTGCAGACAGGCCTGCAGCTTCTCGATCCACTCCTGCGCAGCCGACGCGTCGCTCGCGCAGAAGTTGTACGTGCGCCGCGATGTACGCAACTGGGAAAAAATAATAAATATTTATCACTTTTCAAACTTCCTGTCGCATTTTTATCACTAAAATTATTAAAGTGAAAGGTGGAAATTTGTATGGGAAATTTGCCGATAGTTTATAGTCAAATCACCTGGGGACTGATTTAATTATAATTTTTGTGAGCAAAATTAAATCCAATTTCGTAAAAACTTGCAAAATAATTGCTTAAGTTACAAAAACAAATTATAAGTTAAGCTGATTTCATCTGGTGGTCAAATATTTGTAAAAATATTTCCATCGGATACATGCGGGTACATACTAGAGATGGTGAATATATCTAATATCAGTTAAAATTAACTAATAAAAAATATCACTTTTATTCAATAAATATTATTAACCATATCGAATAAAAATATATATTCGAGTCGTTGATAATTAACCGCAACTAAAAGTTTTATTCATATAGATAAATCTAACCGATTGATAAAATTACCTAATGAATATTTTAAACGTAAGTCCGCAAAGAATAAAAATATCGTATTCAATCTTTCCGATAAATTTATTAGTTTATAGAGTAAGTTAACTTAAGCCTTAGCCAAACCAACGGATTAGAGCCTAAATTTGAATGCATTTTTTAGGCCGCGAGTGGCGTCGCCAGGTCGCCCCAGTGAGACAAGGTGTAATGCGATAAAATGTGCGAGTCAAACAAATAGAAACAGTTGCATTGAAATTAAACTCTATTACGTTAGCTTAAGGAAGAATAATGTTACTCGGCGTATGGAACACCTTTATTTTCGATATATTTAATTGAGTCTGATATTTATGCGGATACAATTTTTCGACTTTAGGCTCTGACGCGTGCAAAATAAGGCACATATTATTAAATTTACCGATGAACGTTGGATTCGCTTGCAATGTTTTGTTTACTTAATTTGTGTATTACACTAAGTATACTCGAAAGTATCCATTGTGTTTTATGCTAGACAGTCCTAAGCCTGTTAAAGTATGAAGGGAAAGTTCATTGAATATAAAAAAAAAACGTGTAAGTAATTACTTTATTCAACTACGGTGAAAAATATCAAAAAAATTATTTGCATAAATATATTGACTAATATTTTCAACCATATTCAACTACAGTTAAAAATATCAAAATAATGTATCGGCATAAAAATATTAACTGATATTTTCAACCATTAAAATATCGATATTTTTATTCAACCATTAACTTTTAACGAATATTTTTTTTCAACCAATAACGCCACCGCTAGTACATACCCCAAGTACTGATGAAATCGAACGCCAGCTCACTGGCGTAGCAAGCAATTACAAAAACTCGTCGGATGACTAACGTCCTCCGTAGCTTAGTTGGTAAGAGCACTCGCCCGGATAGCGAAGGCACGTGGGCACTGATTTAGTTAGTTCGGCAAGAGTATCAGAGTCCATAAAACGCAGCTTGCGTTAAAGTAATATATACTCAAGCTAAGCTAGTCCCATTCATAATAATTCCTGATTAGCCAAAAGGTGACGAATAAAAAATGCAACAGGACTTTTTATCTTCTGTAGTGTATTAAAGCTAAAATTAATAATTGTACTGTATGTGAAGTACTCACGTCGAAAAAGGATCTGTCGTCGCACTTCTTGGGCGGGCCGGGCGCGGGCGGCGTCTGTATCACTGTTATGACCTCCGCCAGGTCTGTTACCAATATAAGCATATGGTATTTTAAACTCAGCCTATTCAAAACTAAAAATGTTGCCGTCCGACAAACAAAACAGTATATATGTCGTAGGATGATTTGACAATTCGAATTATCGCGAAATCTAGGGATTTTGCGAAAACACTTATAATTAGACAATGGAGGTTATATTTTTCAATCTTTCTAAAAAAAGTTAGGTGTTTTGCAAAAACGTGAGTCGCCTTAATAAGATTGCGATGAGACTCGTTGGTTATTATGAAAAAAGAACACTGATTGGCCGGTTTGAGTGCCCCACAAATACATCTCTCTGATTGGTTGACTACTTGACGTTTTAATTGTCAATTTACTGTCGCACGTTATTTTGTTTGTGGTCGTGATTTGTTAAGCGAGCCAGCAGTTTTTTATTTCATTTAATGTGTTTGAAGTTATGTTTGGACTTGAAAAATAGTGCGAAAAATTATGTAGATTGTAATTTCTTACCTTTTATAACTCTACGATAATACATCAAAACTACATTAGAAAAGATAGGAACCAATCAGAATAAGAGTTTGCCAGCAAGCAAAAATCAAGCCAATCAGCGTTAAGAATGTTCAATCTTACTAAGGCGACTCGCGTTTTTGCAAAACACCTAACTTTTTTAGCAAGATTGAAAAATAACCTCCATTGTCTAATTATCCGTGTTTTCGCAAAATCCCTAAAATTTTCGCGATAGTTCGAATTATCAAAATTCGTCTGCTTGCTGGTAAAACACCATAAGTGCATAAGACCTAGTACTGAGATAATGAGGTTTAAAAAATCAAATCGAGTTTTGAGTGTGAAATAATTTACTTGTTGCGGAATGTTTCATATTAAATAATATATTAACTTTTATGTTACATTAAAACAGCATAACTAGCTGATGGTTTCCAAAAAAACTGTTTTAAATTGCCTGAGGGCATGCACTTAACTTGTTTTACCTGTAATTTAAAAAATAGAATTACTTGCGATAGAATTACTTTATCACTTATTTTGTTTTACCAGTCGATAGAGCGAAAAAAACTGCATATAACTGCATTGTTAACTCGTTTTTGGCCAAAAGTGCATTTATCATGTTTTACCAGTAAGCCAACGAAATCATCCTACGACATATACATAAAAACATTACACATGAACATTAGAAATACCCTCTAAAATTAGCACTGTACTAAATAATATATTTTTAACCACGGCGGCCAATTTAAGCCGAGATCAGCCAACTGCGCGGGGGATGTTATAGTGCACGAGTATGTGCACAATACAAAATTGGATACTTGACACTATTAACAAATAATTCCGAAACCCTATTTCTTGAAAATAACATCATATTTTAAAAACACGTTCATTTATATTTTTAGCTATCTGCAGTACTTGATTTTTATTTAAGCTAAACTCGATAAAAAGTAGGTTGAGTATAGTGAAAAGTGACGTCATGGTTTACTATTCCCATACAAAATCTATGAAAGAAGAGCGTTTTGTCAGTTAATTAAAAGTACGTCAACAATTGGTGGTGTCAAATAGCCACTTTATGCACTCTCTGTTCTTTCACCCTCAATGTTCGTTAGCCACCATCACAGGAGAGATATCAAGAGCAGGACCAACGGCTTGACGTGCTTGTCGAGGCACAGGGGTGTAAACACCACCAACTTCCCGACTTCGAACTGTCTCCGAGTTATCTCAAGACAGAAGAAACAGAAACACTATAGTAGAAGTTTTAAATAAAATGTAAATAAATCGCGAAGTAATCCGTAAAATTGTGTTTTAATGAGTAACAGAAACAAATTCCGGTCCGACCTGGGGTTCGAACTCGTGATCTCTTGGACAGAATCCCGCGTGTCAACCACTAGACCTACAAGGCATGCAGTTGGTACCAAATAATATGTTTAATTAAGTAAATTGAAAACGTATATTAATTTTATGCATAATAAAAAATACTCACCAATAAATCCTTTGCAGTGTGAATCTTCCATCGCGTCGTAGTACCTCAACTGATGCTTGATCGAGTCCAATACAAACCACCTGAAAATATTGCACGCATTTTTCAACTGTTTGTCCACAGAGTTAAATGACACATACCTATAAATAAGGCGCTTACTTATAAGTTTTGGTCAAATTAAAGAGGTTTTGAAAATTGTTATCTGGTTGCAAGTACGCAAGGTCTAAAATAGTGCCAAAACTATAGATAGACTGAGACGTACATAATAATACTCGTATTCGGTTAATCTTCTGGGGCTTTATTTTTGAATCACTTGTGTGCAGATTGCTATAGATTTCTTGCGTCATCTAAAACTCCGCATCTTTGAAATATCGGTCGACTGCACTGGATCGCTCAAAAGCGCAACGAGTGCCCCTACCCACTCGTCCTAAAAGGCGATTCGATGGCGAATAAGCGCCAAAATTAAAGTATTTGAGTGAAGACTACGTCGCATTCGCCAACAGAATGTCATACGAGTGATTCAAAAATAGAGCTCCTGAATAAATAAAACAGACAGTGTACACCATTTGCAACTCCAGCGCGGTGGGATAAATTTTCATGACTTTTAATTTGTTAGATTTGTTTACTCTTCGAATACTTAGCGAAGGGGGTGAAATTGGGCGATACCAGTTTGTATGCGAAATCTGTCATTTACGCAGACACAGTCGCGGGCTCCTGCTTGTAATGAAATAACTTATTGGTACTAGTCTTAGTAATTAGATAAATTATTGTTTTTTTTTTAAAGTTATTAACGCATAAGCAAGCATCTTTCGATTGTGGAATACTTGCAATAGTATTTCTTTCGAGTGTTGAGGGTGTAATTTCAATAACATTGATGATGCTTTTATTGTAATAAGCACTTGAAAATTTCGAAAAGCTTTGCTAAAGCCAGGATGGCCGAGTGGTTAGGCAATCGCACAGTATGCGAGAAACGCGGGTTCCATTCCCGCCTCCTGCGATCATTTTTTCAAGTGCAGTATTTAATCTTTAGTAACTAGATGCTAGGACAGTAGTACCTCTGTTTCCACCCCTTGAGCAGCGCGCCGCGCTTGTACAGGTGCCCCTCGTGGGTTCGGTTCTCGGCCACGTTCGACGAGAACTGCTCGTAGTACTGCTGCGACGACGACTGCAGCGTCGACACGCCTGCAAAAGCATATTCGTAGCTATACATGATGACTTTTTAATCACTATAACGAAAGTCGACAGTAATGAATTTCAATGCAGTTACATTCAAAGTTCAATAACTTTCAAATTACAATGAATTTTAGTATGGGGGTTTTAAAAATAGAATACACGTCTGCCAAAGCGTACTCGTAGTTATACATTATGACTTCTAATCACTAAATAACGAATGTATACAATGTGTTTCAAAGTAGTTACATTCAAAGTTCAACAACTTTTAAATAACAATGAACAATGAAGTTTAGTATGGGGGGTTTTAAAAATAGAATACTAGTTTAGGATGTGTATGTATGAATGTGTTGCTTGGTATATATAGTCTATGTACTTAGCTGCGGGTCGGCGAAGATTGAAGTAAACAGTCCAATAATGTTTACACAGATTTATTACGCCACAAGAGTACCGGAAATATTTACACACACACACTAATGGCAGCACGGAAAGAAGGAGAAGCGACAGGAAGAGAATACAGCGAATAGATTGAAATAATATAGCAAGCGCGAATCACAATGAACGGTAGGTAGCAAAACCAGGGCGCAAGCGACGTGCGTTCCGCGTCCGAATAAGATTCTGACTGGCGTGGCGCGGCTCCGCTGCGCCTACGCCGAGCGATGTTCGCTATGCGTATAGATAGGTGCACGTTTGCGCGTCTCCATTCTACGTGACGGCGGCCAGCTGATTCTCGACGTATTAAGGTACGGTAAGTATGCATGTCATGTAAATGTAGTTAAGAGTAAATGTTAGTGTATTTAGTATGTAATAGATAAGTAGTTACTACTATGTATTATTTATTGTTATGTATGTATTTAGTTGTGTATTTATTTATATATTATGTATTTATGTAAGTTTATGTACTCTGTGTGTGTATTTATTATTGTATGATATATTATGTTAATAGTATGTAGTATGTGGGGGAAGCCCACACTAGAATATGTAAATATATCGTGTATAAAGGACATCCTTATTGGAGCTAATATATTTTTGTATGGAATTCAAAAATATATTTTTCTAAAACCAGTCGTGTGAGTTATCAAATGAACAGCTTTTGGCAGAACGGACATAGCCCTCCCGAATACTCCCGATCAGTAAGCTCAATTGGCAGTGGGTAGGGCACATTGCGTGAAGAATAGATTCTCGATCAGTAAGCTCAATTGGCAGTGGGTAGGGCACATTGCGTGAAGAACAGATGGCCGTTGCGGCAGAAAGGTTCTTAATTGGAGACCATTTGATAAAAAATGGTAGGGCGTCCACTGGCAAGATGGACTGACGACCTAATAAAGGTCGCAGGATCGTACCGGACGCAGGCCGCATGAAACAGGTCACTGGAAATCTATGGGAGAGGATATGTAGAGCACTGAACGTCTTGCAGTTGATAATGATGATGAAGAAACACTACTGACTGTTGGCGACGTTCGCATAAGACGGCATCACAGCAACATTGACCCACCCATGCACGCTACAAGACGCAGAGGAAAAAAGCAACTTTCCTCTGTCGCAATAAGGTTCAAAATACTGACTGTTGGCGACGTTGGCAAGGTGCGGCTCGCGGTCGGGCGGCGGCGGCGCCTTGTACTTGGTGCAGGGCAGCGAGAACGACTCCGCGCACCGCTCGTGGCACGCCGCGCCGCAGTCTATGCAGCGGACGCCCGCCTGTGGACAAAAACATTACAAAAATTATAATATTCAATCGTTTAAATCATTTTCAAACCAACCCCAGTGACAATGCTATATCCACTAGCTGGTATAGCACCTCCGCAGGGCTGTAGCTAGCTCTACTGAAAGGGCAAACGCAGATCGCGACTCACGGCATCCTATGCACGGCTACGGCATAGGCAGCATACGCGAGGAACGCGGGTTCGATTCCCGCCTCTGGCGGTCATTTTTTCTAGTGCAATAATATATTTAGATTGCAAAGTGAAAGCTTATCACTTAAAAACAATAATTTATCGTATTTGCAAGCTTCATCTTTCGATTGTTAAATACTTGCAATAGTATTTCTTTCGAGTGTTGAGGGTGTAATCCCAATAACATTGATGAAAGCAACGCGGCATTACAGCGTTAAGAAGCACTTGAAAATTTCGACAGGCTCTGCCAACGCCAGGGTGGCCGAGAGGTTAGGCAATCGCCCGGTATGCGAGGAACGCGGGTTCGATTTCCGCCTCTGGTGGTCGTTTTTTTCCGCTTTGGACCATGGTTAAGGATATGACAGATTTATTTGAGTCATTCGCTCAATTACATCCGTGCGGCAAAATCGTAAGGATTGTCATAAATATAACCTTCAAAATTATTATTTTCGTAAAAAATAGCGTCACAATAATCAATTAATGGCGTTGAGGAACACGTTAAGGTAAATCGCGCCGTACCTTAATTTTGACAGTTGATTCCTGGACTCATACTTTACTCCAGTAAGGAAAGTGACAATTTGAAGTCGGATATGCCAACTAAAAATTTAAGTGTTGAGTAGAGTGGAGGAAGTCTTGAGAAAATATTTTAGAATACGGGTGTGAGACACGATGTTTCAGCTTGGTGCATCGAATCGATTTTTCGAGGACGATAAGTCGTTCATTGCTTCTCCACGGATTTAATGTAGGAAATACTGGATTTTATTACCTCTCTTAGGACGTAATGTGAAATTGGAATAAGAATCTGAAATTCATAATCCAGAACTGCACAAAAACACATTATGCGAAAAACGAACTGGCAAACACGAGTGACAGCCGAAAAAAGTGAAACGTGCTGCGCGTAAGACAGCTGCTAGGCTGCACAAAGTTATTTCTTTGCCTTTCGTTTCATAAGCAATCAAGCCCAGAGGATTGATAACTTTTCTTACAGTACGTAAAATAATCGTTTTGTAATATACGTAACACCTTAAAAGTTACCTTTCGATAGTTCACTCAACCAACCAAATAACAAAATAAACTTAATAATGTCCTCTTGGCCGAATTTCGACTACGGCGGCCTATCTCAACAGAGATCAGCCAACTGCGCGGGACATATAATAGTGCACGTGTGTGCGCAATGCACAGATGCACTCTCTGCTCCTTCATTCTCATAATTCGGTGAGACAGCAGTCCAACATGACCGTAGAGAGATCAAATAAAAAATAACTATACACACCAGTACCTTCAGTGGCCCCCACAGCAGATCCTGACAGTGATCGCACCTCGCCGGGGCGGCAGAAGCAGCTGTAGTCCACCGGTGGGCGGGCGCGGGGGGAGCTGCGGCAAGTCTCCCGCGGACCAGTACCTCGCGAGTCCCCCGCTTGTGTGCCGCTAGCGTGGCGCGGCGGACCACGCCGGAAGACATTGATGACACCCTCTGAAAATTAATAGCGAGTAGTAACTCATATTTATCTCACCAAATGTGTGATTAAAAGCCTAAGAGAGTAACGATCTCATTTTGGTGGTGTTAATACCCCCGTGGTGCGCGCGTTAAGCCTATAGTTGGCGCCTGATCTCCCTTCGGTCATGTCGAATTGCCATGTCACCGAACTTTGAGAGAGTAATAATATGTCTTGTAATTGTCATTTATTGTAATAGTTATAGTCGGAAACTTTGAATGCTACTGTATTGCAACAACTTGCAACGCCGAAGTTACAACAGATACAACCTCAATTGTGCTATCAAGTCTGCTGTATAAAGGCGACGTTTGGACACCTTTTTACCTATGATGTTAAATATACGGTGTCCCAGAATTAATGTACCAACTTAAAATGTAATGTGATTATAAACAATAAATGATTTGATTTGATTAACGCAAGATTTGAAGTAAAAATTATAGAGAGATTGGATTAGTTCGAAACACTGAACACATTGGTTGACCAAAAACGTTAATGAAATCAAGGCCTCATTCAACTGTCAAACTGTTGGGTTGCCAGCACTTTACAGCACAAATGGCGGCCAATTTGAATCACGCATTAGTTGTTGAACACCCTTTGTTACCTGCAGCTCGAGCGTGTTGGGCAGCTCGAGCTGGTCCCAGCGCACGCGCCACTTCTGCGGCAGGTGGCCCAGCTCCAGCTCCAGCTGTCGGATGCGCTCCAGCAGGCCGGAGAACGCGTCCGGCATCGCGCGCCACGTGCTGTCGTAGCTAGGGAGAAAGTACAATATCAAGGCTATGTTCAAGCGTCAAAGGAGTTTATATAGTCATCTGAACGTAGCGTATAATATACGCAAGGACCCCTGGCAGACGGAGCACTACAACGTGCAAATGAGACAGCGCACATCATTTTCTCTCTCGCACTTACACTGTTTATGGGTGACGTCACGACAACGTAGAGATGCGCGTTGTTTAAAAACATATGGTCATCGATAACATAAATTTCGAGAAAGATATTTGAAATGTAACATGTAATCTAATATTGTGTAATAAAGTAATGTAATATCAATTGAAATGACTTTGACGTATCAGCCTGCAACTTACTATAGGGTAACCTATTGTCAAATTATCGCATAGTATGTAATAGTAAAATAAATAATTAGTTATGATCAACACTTTAATGTGGTTTTGTAATTTATGCAGCGACGACTCACAAACATTGCACTTTATCGATAGTTCAGTAAATTTGCGCGTACGCATCTCTTCACAAAAAAGTCATTTATGACTCCGCTTGCCACGAGTTGGGAATAGTATAGCGATAATACACGGCAAACGTCCTTCATTTATCACAACTTGGTGCTATTGCACGAGTCACGCGGATCAATTGAATGAACGGGCCGATACTGGACTATATGAAACCAATACGTCAAGATATACTGGCATTAGAGGAGCAACTATCGCGCGTAGCTGCAAGTGAACATGCGATAATAACGCGCGACCTGCCTGAGCTGCTGATACGACACGACGCCCAACTTCTCCTTTACTTAGTAAATAATTGACCTAGGTCTACTACTTACTTCGCTACTAATGTCACAGAATACGTACTAGTACTCCGTACAGATGAATGACTTTGCAATGAAATTCAAAGAAATATCTACTCAATGTTGTTAACGATATGGTGTAATTCAGTTCGCCTCTGACTCAAGCACATTTTCGTGCAGACACCTACAGAAATACATTGCAAGATAATTTCATTCTTATAACTGTGGAATATGATTCATAATACACTAAACCTATTCTCACCTATAATCAGTGACGTACTATCACGCAACACGAAAGGGTTGACTGCCATAAGAAGCTACTTACGCCATCTAGCGCATCTTTCTAGGACTTTATTCACGCTCGTCCAACCAGCAACCTAGTGTCGCGCTCGCGCACCGCCAGTGAATAAAACGCGGGAGCGTGTCGATGCCGGCTAGCGACACCCAACTTGTTTAGGCCCTTACCTAGGGGTCGCCGCGCGTAGGTACGGTTTTGCTACCTACGCGGGAAGATACACAGACCTGCTAATGTATAGGTAAAAAAAAATCAAAGACAAAGTGAGTTTGCTGATGGTGGATTATTTGGGTCATATTTGTGTTTATTATTGATAAGATATACTCACCCAGCGGTGACCGTCCGTCTTTGCTGCGTCTCCGTCAAGTCGGGCGTGGTAGGCGTGAGAACTTCTAGGTCATACGGCGCTCCATGGCTAAGCTCTTCGCTCGTGTAGTACTGCCACACTTCTAGGCAGTTGATCGTCGACACCGGCCTCAGGACCTGGAGAAAAAATGATATTTATTTATAGTCCGATAAGTTCGTGTACCTAAGGCGTGCGAAGAGTGAGGAAGCGCCAATCACACGCGACTATTATAGGAAATTATTTCCCCCTAAAACACCACCTATCCCCGCAACTCAGGCGACCGCAGGAAGGTCGCACACGAACTTGTCGAACTATAAGTCTTATACGATGTCAGGTTTAGTATAATATTTGCAAATGATAACTCACGAGTAATAAGTTACGTGGTAGAAATATCCGTCGTTTTAAAAGAGGCTTTGGCAATTGTGACTGAGATTCTTCCGAAGTTAAATTAAATTAGCTTACAAAAATTGATCGACTGTGTCATTTTGTGGGACTTGAATCCAAAACGACCCTTCGCCAATTGAGCTACGGAAGACGTCAGTGAGTCGACGAATTTTTTGTAAGTTACCTAGAACCTTACGTGATTGGGTATTGGGTTAGGTAGCATACATACTTCTTTGCTACAATATCTCTCGCACAGTTGGCTAATCTTGGTTAAGGTTGGTCACCGTGGTCCAAATTCGGCATATCATAAGGCCTCATCATCTGACTATGAACAAAGAATCAAGTTCGGAAACACGACTATAAAGAAAAAATCCAGCTTGTGAAGCTCACCGGGTTATCCAAATCAGGCGTGTAGAGAAAGTTGTAGAAGATGGGGCTCTTCTGGTGCTGCTTGTCGATGTAGTCGAACAGCGACTGGCCGCAAGACGCGCGGGGACTGCCCCCTCCCCCCGTCGCACTCGCCCCGGGACTGGGGAGTCCGCCTAGTTCCTCTTCCGAGCCTGCACCGGTTTCTACGCCCTGTAGGGAAAGATAGATAACTCTTTATTGCACACCATAACAGAAAAATACAGTAAGTACAACGATTGACACAAAAAAAATTACAATGTAGGCGGTCTTATCGCTATAAGCGATCTCTTCCAGACAACCTTCAGGTAAAGGAACATACTTATTTACAGGAAGGGGGAGTTTGGTGCAAAAATCATAGAATAAGTGTAATGAACAAACAAGAAATAGAAAACATTTATGCTTGTCTTAAGCTTGCTCGATCTGTATGGTTATTTAATGGGGATCCACACTGCCAAATTCTCCTTGTAGGTGGCGCATTGTTGATGCGGCACCTAGCAAAGTTATCTGTCATTCCAGTAAAGAAGTTGTTTTTTTTTAGTATTTTTTTTTTTGTTTTTTCAATCTACGAAAGCATAATGCCGTTGTTGTTACAATAATGGTGTTAATTTATTTCCATAAGACCCAGCTTTAAAAAAGAAGTGGGAAACAGCTATAAGAAGAAAAATACTTAATTTTAGGTAGTTTACTGGAACTATTATCATCATGATAAGCTTCTGGATCGGGAACATTCATCGTATAACTAAATGGTGAAGCTACGACACCAAAATTCCCGTTATCATCACGGTTCCGATCGTAGAATTCTAACCTAAACAACAAACATGTGCGTGTTTTATTATTTTAGTTATATTTATTGAAAACCTTGTTGTGTAGTTAATTTGTAACACAAACAACAAAAACAATTCCAACAACCAATTAAATGTAACATTAACAGTAATAAAACTGGATTAATACCCAAATGTTTACCTCGCAATAAGATCAGCTTTTTTAACCAGATACTTTTAATCCTCGTTTCCGAAGTTCGTCTTTTAGTTCAGATAACTTCATTGACAAATACATTTTGATGAAATAACATTAGAGAGTCACGAAAAACTGTAAATTAGATACGAAAAAATCCGACATAAACAAAAGCAAAATATTTGACATAGCTGAATCTATGCTAGCGCCATCTGCATCAAGCTTTGCGTGTGGATCCCCATTATATTATTTAGCTACTATTATAATGGCAACATTTTCCCATACTCGATTTTGCTGTAAAATTGACTTCTCTCTGCGTGTTTATTCTCGATTCGAATAAAAAATGGTTTCACCAATCAAATAATTTGGGTGTTTAATTACACAAACAAAACCATGATATAACAGTTATAATCAGACAATCTCTTTATTAGTGGATCTGTTTTTTATCAACTCGTATCCCACCGCTGAGAATCCCACACCAATCACACCTAATACAAACTGAACAAGCGCAAGAATGAAAAGTTCCGCATTTTTGAATGTGGACCGTCTTAGTTTTTTTGGCCGTTGTACCGATAGAATCTAGATGTTGTAGGGATCAAGTATGATCTGTGAAGTTGCAACTCTCCAGCTAATTTTTACTTTAACATATCGTACATGATCAGTAACCTCTTTAATTTTTTACAGTAACTTACCTTACTTTTAAATAATATAATCCCCACCTTAGAGGTGCCCGAATCACTGGTCTTGTCTAGTAGAAACAGTCAGGAAGTAAAGACGGTGATGTAGCCGAAGAATTTAGTAGGAGAATATTATTATTATGTTGATCTGTTTCCTTTTCGGGACCATAGGTTTTTGCACCTTTGGAAGTCGTACATGGGGCCGAAGCCAACATGCAAATGTCCGTTAGATAACACTAAGTTCATAGGGACAACAGATTTTCCCGGAATGCAACATAAAAGTTAGTACGCAAGGACAACACCCAGCTGTTGAAAGACTATTGCTGGATATTGATGAAAATAATTCTGCGCTGCGTGCGAACTTGCGGAAGCGACACGATTCGCTGTGTACACTAGCGGCACTCACTACACTAGCGGCACTAACTACACTAGCGGCGACACTCACCAGCCGGCTGTCAGCGCGCTTGTCGTCCGCAGCCATGATGCCCAATCCACCCAGTACGCCACTAGCGGTAGTCACTAGCAGTAGTCGCTAGCGGAAGCCACTAGCAGTAGTCACTAGCGGAGGCACTCACTAGCGGTAATCACTAGCACTAGTCACTAGCGGATGCACTAGCGGAGGCACTAGCGGTGGCACTTACTAGCGGTAGCCCTCACTAGCGGTAGCACTAACTAGCGGTGGCACTAACTAACAGTAGTCACTCGCGGTGGCACTCACTAGCAGTAGTCACTCGCGGTGGCACTCACTAGCGGTAGTAGTCACTAGCGGTGTTACTCACTAGCGGTAATAGTCACTAGAAGTGGCACTCACTAGCGTTAGCACTCACTAGCCGTATTACTTACTAGGGATGGCACTCATTAGCAGTAGTAACTAGCGTCAGTACTCACCAGCCGGCTGTCAGCGCGCTTGTCGTCCGCGGCCGTAATGCCCAGCTCCGCCCGCTGCGCCTCGCCGTCCAGCAGGAACGTGCGGAAACGACACGACACGCTGTGGTACGCCACGAAACGGAGGTAGTATTCGTTGAACTCGAACGAGAGGGGGAACTGCTTTTGTAGCTGAGGGCAAAATATTGGTGGTCAGTTTGAGGAATGAGATATGAGGTGTACATCGGAAAAGTCTTTATAAATGATCGATATAATACTTGGGAATTGATTGTTAGAGCAATCTTTATGATTTTTTTATACACATGTTTGCCTATTCGATTTGATCTAGACTTCCAGGGATTACCTGTATAAATGAAGATAGTGGATACATTTTACCAAATAAAAAAAAAACAAACAACTTGATAATTTACAGTACATAGTAGTATTAGTACTAGAATAAAAACCAAACAAAGCCACTCTAACTAAAAATCACCTTATGATTGCCGACTACCCTGCTGTAATTCTGTAATATTACTAAAGTTAAATAACCTTTAAGTGTACTGTATAAATAAATAAAGGACCTGCAATAGGAACTATATTCGTTCAAGATTGAACTAACTAACCTGATGCACAGCGTCGAGAAACATAAGGAATGTGGGAGTAAAGCCCTGCTGCGGCGTCGCAGCGATGTTGCAACGTTGCGAGAACTTGTGTCCGAGCGCGAGCCACTCCTTTTCGACTAAAATCCGGAACCCTTCCAGCGTTCTGTAGTAGGGGTCGAGGCAGATTTGCGCTAGTGATGATATCTGGAAAGAAATGTTTAATTTACACACCAATTAAAGTTTCAATATATATTGAGATAACTTGAAGTTTTCAGTAAGATGTTAATAACAACAGAAAATTATCTAAAGACCGGCTAAAGCTTAAAATATGCAGACCATTTGCGTGTATTGAGTCACTGCAAACTCAATAAACCGAAGCCTTTTTTGCCACTTAAAGAAAGAAACGCCTTGTGCACATTCTCTGCTGTGTAGTAATTTCTGAACAGAATGGCAGATTTTGGCACTAGATAGGGATCGGTGAAGAAGGGAGGCCTTTGCCCAGCAGAGGGATGCACGGCGTAAATTAAAAAATACATTAACTTTCTAATTATTTCCGTATTGGAATACATGGAAGACGATGAGTATGAAAGTAAGTGGATGGAAGGGAAGAGACCGACGATATGATTGTGAAAGGAGTGGATGATTCAATAACAAGTGATAGGATTTTATAAAAGAGAAGACCATCCCAAATATAATAGGAACAAGGAAAGCGAATGATGATGATGAGGAATTAAAAGGGACATCACGTTTACCTGAGCAGTAACGTCCCATCCATCTTCCAGGGACAGCAGTACTGACGAGCCTTGGATATCGAGCAGGTCTACCACGGCGCCGGATAGCTGGAACAGCTGTCTCAGCTGCCATAGCCAGCCTGATTCTTCTATTAGCCTGTGGAATCATTTTTGAGGTTAACAAAGCAAATTCTAAAATATGACGCGGCATTAGTGCTTGGGCTAAGAATAAAATAAAAAACGCAATGTTGCTAAATCATGACCTAAGATGCTACATAAAAAATAGACCAAATGCACTATGGAAATAAAATAGGGCAACTTACATTATTTTATTGGATACTAGCTATTGCCCGTAACATGATTTGCGTAGGCTTCGTGATACAAAATGAATAGTACACCCTTCCCTTCGCCGTCCAGTAATCATCGCATATGATGAAGACAGCTCACCCTGTATTTCTAAATGCACTTAGTACCCATTGAGATAAAACCTAGCCTTGGTTGTGCACTGGATTATATTTGTTCAAGATTAACCAATCGTATACCGCTTTTTTCACATACAAAGGTTGATTAATTGATTTTATGCGTAGATCTACGTTCCGACATGCAAAAGGTTGAGTATAAGCTTTAAAATGAATCGTCAGCTTTTGACGAGTAACATACATACAGACCAAAAAATGTAAACCACATTTTTGTCTCCGTTGACATAAACTAAGGCCTGGGCTACTTTTGATTTTTCAAATCAATTTACCAAATTCTACTTCTACAGTTTTATAATCTTTTCTGCCGACCTTTTTTAGCTGTTTTGCCGCTTCTGTGCCCTGTGGAACTGAACTGATACTCATTATAAATGGAGATAAAGCGTTAAATGTATAGATAGAACATTTACCTGAGGAACCCCTTATCGTCAGGCACAGCAGACGGCACTGTGGACGGCACAGCAGCTCGCATAAGCTTCTTGAACGCGTGTTTCAAGTGCCGTGTCTCTGGGTACTCCACCGGGACCGGTTCCACTCCGCAGAGGCCGGAGACCGCTGCCCCCTTCTCGGAGACCACGTAGAGGGGCGCGCGGCGCGCGGGAGGGGGACCCTCGCCGGATACTAAAGACAATGAACGGTAAGGCTCTGTAAGATGGGTCACCGACCACAGCCACCGGTGGCTAGCGACAAACTGTTGACATTATTTTTAATATGTTTGATATGTTTAATATGTTTTTCATCTCTCCTGTTCGGAAAGTTGAACTTTCATGTGTAGATAACCGGGTGGGAAATAGCTTTTCCCTTCTTAGAATAGGATAGGGTGAAAAGTCACGGAGTAAGTGTGAACCCACTATACTCAAAACTGTAAAACCAACACTTAAAAAAAAATCGGGGTGCGTTCCTTTTGCCGTCATCTACGTCCGCACGCTCACTTTGGCACCGCTACCGGACTAAGTAAAATGCCAAAATATGCGCCGCGATGCGCGCTGATGCATCGCGGATATTAAATGGAACGCACCTTCGATTTCACCAGAAAAAAAAAGTTCTATGATTCATTAAACGGGGAACGCGCCATTATTATAAATGCCGTGTCTTTATTGCATAAAAATGGTTTCAGAATGTAATTCTAGTGACTTGGACATTGATTAGACACCTCATGAGATAAAAGTGGAGGCACTAGCGGTTGTTGACAATCTTTTACCGAAGTATTAGAGAGATATCTTAAGGCATACAACCAGTTTATGAATTGGAAATCTGCTAAGAAAGTAAAGTTCCTTTCGGAAAACGTTACATTACAGCCTTCCACACTTTGGAGCAATTACTCAATGCTAAAATCTACTATAAGTAGTAAGCATAATGTCAACTTGAAAAACTTTTTGAACTTGACTATGTTTTTGAAAAGACAGAGTGAAAACTTTAAAAGCAAAAAGTCTAAGATTTTTACTGCACGAAATCGAGAGATTTTTGAATAAAGCGTCTAATGAAATTTATCTCGCAACTATGGTTTGTAATGTCATATAATGAAAATCAGAATGGTAATAAAATTTATGATTGTTTCTCATTAAGTTACTATCTTGTTGCAGGTTGTTCTTATCTTTGGAATATGCGGTGCATGTAGGAGCATGGAGTTTTCAAAAATTGCAGTCAGCGATGTCGAAAAACACTATCAAATTATATTAGTTACATTGCGCAATACAAAAACTAAAATCGACCGACAGTTTGTCATCCGTCAAGAATTTGCAAGTTATGTCGAAAAATATCAAAATCTGCGGCCAGAAAACCTATCTACAGATAGATATTTTTTAAATTATCAACGTGGTAAATGTCTAAAGCAAGTAATTGGAAAAAACAAATTCGCAAGCATGCCAAGACAAATTGCAACCCACCTGAATTGGCCTAATACACATAATAGACTAGTACACAGGACACTGTTTTCGAAGAACTTCCGCTTCTCATTTAGCTGATTCGGGGGCTAGTATATCAATCCTGAAACGGCATGGTGGTTGGAAGTCCAGCACTGTCGCCGAAGGATATGTTGAAGACTCAGTTGAGAATAACTCTCAAGCTATTGGCGCTCTAACTTCGTTCGAGCGCCAAAACTTCTCGAGTGGAATGGGTCTCTTTTTTTGCCCTTTTATAGCAATCTACTATTATATGGCCACGTGAAGCGAGTGGCGTCCACTCGCGACACGCCACCGGTAGCGGCCACCGACCACATTCGTTTGCGCGGGACCAAAGGGCATGGCGCGCGACAGAAACCGGTGGCGGTGGTCGATGGCCCATCTGCGCGGAGTCGGGGTTGCTTAACTTTTGGTATCATTACCAAAGCGCGGCCGCCACTATGCTACAAGCACCATCACTATTTTTGAATCATTATAGTCTGAATAATCTAATAGGTGCAATTTGACAGCTCTGAGTTATCACATAACGTAGCAATGTATGCGGAGGGATTCCATAGACAACACATAAAACAATGAAAATAAAATGCTATTGATTTTAAAATAAGAAAACATAGACAGCACTGACATAAAAGTATGTAATGGGACACATTTTAGATTATATTTTCTACATAAAAAGTAAAATAAATCAAAATACTTTACTGCTGACAGACGTCTGAAAACAGACATGTTAGTGTTGTCACCGTTTTACTAGTCACGTAGAAACAGATTTATCGATTCATCGATTGGTGTTAAACAAATAACATTTTCAGTATGCAATTTTGAGTTTCAAGACTATTTTATTTTAAGTTACTAAAACGTAATTCCAAAACATACTTATGAGATAAATAGTCACTAAAACGTAAAATATTTTGTAATGATTAACAATGTTTTGAATCGATTGTAAATCGAGTTGATGTCTGAATCGTTAATTCTACCTACAGATTTGTAAACACCCGACCCTATATGTCATCTGTCAAATTGAACCTATTGAATTATTTAGACTATAGGAGCCGTACTATAGTCCAACCGCCTATCAGAGACGTCGCCTGCGGGGTACAGGGGTGCGGGGGTAGACGAGAACGCGGGTTCTGAACGGTGCGGGCGGCAGGTGCTCACAATTGATTGGGTGATATTAATTTTAAAAATAGCATTCTTTTCAAAATTCAAAACACCCATTCAAATCCCTGTGCTCGTCTCCCCCGCACCTCTGTACCCCGCAGGCGATGTCTCAGATAAGCGGTCAGACTATACCTACTTGAGTCGACGTCGGCGGTGGAGAGGCGTTGCCGTGGCGCGTACAGATCTAGGTGTTCGGACGGAGGGCGGTCCCTAAGGGGTCCCGTTAGTAGTGATGGAATAATAATAATAATAAAAATTGCCACTGATGAAATCCAGATCAAAAACGGCATCTTTCAGGGGGATTCCCTGAGTCCTTTATGGTTTTGCCTCGCCCTTAACCCTCTCTCTAATCTTCTTAATAAATCCACGAACGGCTACACATTAACAAATAATACTACAGTATCGCATCTATTATACATGGATGATATCAAGTTATATGGTAAATCGGTTAAAGACATGAAAAGCTTTTTAGAGATAACATCAAAATTTAGTAGAGTTTTAGTAGATTTCATGACATTCGGATTAGAAAAATGCAAGACACTACACATCTATAAGGGAAAAATACAAACTGGTGATTATGACATAGATGATGAAATAAATATTAAAGCAATTGACATAAACGATACATATAAATATTTAGACATAAAACAAAACAAACACATAAACCATATACTAATAAAACAAGAGTTAAAGACGGAACATCTAAGGAGAGTAAATTTACTTTGCAAAAAACACTTGAACTCTAAGAATCTATTTAAAGCTCTAAATACTTATGCAGTTCCTGTACTGACCTATTCGTTTGCCGTAATCAAATGGACAAATACTGATATTTCTGCAGATAAAAACGAGAACTACTTTAACTAAACACAAATACTTACGTCCAAAATCGGCCACAGAAAGAATGACTATTAAAAGAGAAAAAGAAGGAAGAGGTTTTATTGATTTGAAGGCACTATGGGAAAGTCAAATTACTAGCATAAGACAGTTCTTTCATAGCAAAACCAATAGCACCATACATAATGCTATAGTAGAACTAGATGACAATCTCACACCGTTAAACTTAAAGCAAAGCGACACAATACCTAACTCAACTCTCTCAACAACTCCCCACAGACAATAGAAAGAGAAAAGGTAGATACTTGGCGAAGAAAGCAATTACACGGAAGGCACATACAAGATTTAGAACAACCACACATCGATCTCGAAGCTTCAAATAAATGGCTAAAACTAGGTTATCTGTTTCCTGAAACCGAAGGATTCTTGATTTCTATTCAAGATCAAGTAATCAACACCAAAAACTATAGAAAGTTAATAAAGACCCTAATGCCTTAGACGACAGATGTAGAAAATGCCACAAAAACTCGGAAACGATCCAACATATAGTCAATGCATGCCCCGTACTAACCCAAAACGACTATACACACCGACACAACCAGGTAGCACACTATGTTCATCAAAAACTTGCCATTAAACATACATTATTACCACCAAAAGTAGAGCTGTACTATCAATACACTCTTAAAGCTGTCTTGGAGAGCCCCAGTCACAGAATGTACTTTGACAGAGCCATCCTAACTGACAAAACCATTCATTGCAATAGACCAGATATAACATTACTAGACAAAACACACAAAACTGCTTATTTGATAGATATAGCTGTACCTAACACCAAAATCAAAAAAACACAATATCAAAAAAACTATATCAGACCAAATACACAAGTATTCAGAGTTAAAAGAAGAGATAGTTAGGATTTGGAACTTAGAAAAAGTGTACATTGTGCCTCTGGTGCTCTCCAGTACTGGGATTATACCCAAAAACCTGCACCAGAGCCTCAAACTATTAGAGCTACCACCACACACCTACATTATAATGCAAAAAGCAGCCATTCTAAATACTTGCCGCATAGTACGTCGTTTCCTCCAAGATGAGCCTGCCATACCTACCGACCAAATACAATCTACATAACTAGATCATCTTACTTGGCAATGCCCGTAAATGATCTTTTAAAATACCAGACTCTGAGCTGAGAAAAAACAAAGAAACTTAAAATAATAATAATAAATCATTTATTTCAGATTTGCATCCATAAGTGTTAGTAACAAGGTGTTTTTATCCTAATTTTAGTAATACAATAAATTAATACAAATTACAATAATAATAAAAATAAAACAAAAACATAATAAAATAACATAATAAAATTGGCGGGGCTCGCGCCTGTGCTATCGGCATTCATAGCTAGTAGCTGGGGCATGAAGCTGCAGCCATCGGCGCATCAGCGGGGAGTCCCAGCGGTCATCCAGCACGCTCACGATGCTGTTCGAGCTGCCCCGCACACGAGCCCACAGCGAGGCGCAACGCTTGCCGATGATTGAGTAAAAGCTATCCATGTGCGCCTCAGCAAACATGGTTGAAGCGCTGCAGTGACGGGGCAGGCCGAACAACATCCTGAACGCGTTGTTATATTGTACGCGGAGGGCGTTGTATGTCCTCTGCGTAAAGCACACCCACAGACTGCACGTGTAGAATGATTGACAATAGGATTTAAATAGCGTCAATTTCACTTGTCTACTACATCGTGCAAATCTGCGGAACAGCATATTACAGCGAACACACAACGCCCTGCGCTCCCTTTCCATATCCATGGAGTCTGACATGTTGTCAGTGACCCAGTGGCCCAGATATTTAAAGCGGTCAACTCTATTTAATTTTACACCTCCCAGAGTAACAAAGGGTACACTTCTTTGCTTACCGGCCGCACCTGCTTGGAACACCATGAACTCACTTTTACGTGCGTTATATCGGAGCCCATGAGCCACTGCATACTTTTCACATATGCCCAATAGTTTTCTCAATGTTCCGATCGAAGGGCTCAGCAGCACCATATCATCAGCATAACTAATGTTATTAACACATAGTCCACCAACATGACATCCTACATAGGCGCTACTGAGCTCCTCGATCAGCCCATTCATGTACAAGTTGAAAAGCTTGGGCGAGCTCAACCCGACGTGTATGGGTCGCTGTGGGGTGAGGCAGGGGCTCACCCCACAGCGACCCATACACGTCAGACTTCGAGTTTGTCCACCTTACGCAGTTCTTCTGATTGTCATACCAATACTTGAATAATGATATTAATTCAGGAGGTACAGTAGTTTCAGATTGCAACTTATTCCACAATAGATTGTATGACACCAAATCGAACGCCTTCGACAAGTCCAAAAAACAGACATAAATCGGAGTCTTTCTAGCTGTGTAATACTGGACAGTTTGCTTGAGACAGAAGATGGCACTTTCTGTAGAGAGACCCGGTTTAAAACCAAACTGAGCATCATGTGTCTGAATATGCTCACCCAACCTCCTATCCAGCACTTTAGCTATAACGGTAGCTAATGATATAGGCCTGTAATTGGACAAGTCGGAGGCATCCCCCGTCTTATTTTTTAGTATTAGGCGAGGAAAGTTATAGGATATTTCTAATAAAAGTTATGAAACTATAAAAGTGTTTCTTTTTTTGGTGGGTGGGTAGAGAAGCTTTTTAAGATACTATATCCAAAAGTTTGGAAAAATTCATCAAAGGCAATAGGTATGGGATAGGTCATCATAAAATTTAAGAGCTAGGCTCTTGTCGGTGGAGTTTTTTCCATTCCTCTCTGCTTTCCGCCCTTCTCTTAACCTCCTGATACGACCCGACATTTATCTTTTCTTTTATTTGCTGCATGTAGCTTATTCTTGGTCTTCCTCGCTTCCTTTTTCCTTCTATTATCGTTTTAATAAAATTGTCGTGTCGAATCAGGTGGCCTAACATTCGTCCCCTCCTACACTCTATTGTTTCCATCAATCTCCTTTTTTCCCTAACCATAGACAAAACTTCTTCATTTGTTTTGTCGTGTGATGGCGTGTCGCGAGTCGAGCGCCCGGCCGCACGCGCTAGCAGCATGTTCTGCGGTTCCGCGCGAGCCAGGAAGACTTTTCTGATTTCTGACATTTTGTTTTATAGCAAGTACATTACGTAAGTACCCCTAATATTGGGTGCTGCGTGGCGTGGTGTTCATGGTTCGATTAGATTCATCCGTACCTACCTACTAACCTTACATGATCAAAATATAGGTACTTAATTAAGTAAAGGTATTCAAAAGTGGTTTTATCTGATCATTAAATATTATAGGTACCTACATAATAAGAACCTATTTTCTACATAATTTATAACTTGCCACATGTAAAAGTTTACCTTGAAAGTATTTTTAAATGCATAGGTACCAACCCCTCTAATATTCGCAAATAATAACTATAAATAAAAAGCGGCCAAGTGCGTGTCGGGTCACGCGTTATTTGTATACATACACCTAAAAAATTACAGCTTTCTACTAGTACTAACGGTTTCTAAGCAAAATCTAGGACATACAGACAGACGGACATGACATGCATGACGAAACTATAAAGGTTCCTTGTCAGAACCACGGCACCCTAAAAACCATGCCTCAATATAACAAAGCATGAGAATAATAGGCGGAGCGAGTGACGCGGTCGCGGTGTGGCAACGGCGCGCGCGTTGGTGTGTGGCACCCGACTCCATTCACTTAAGACTAGGCTCCCTTTTTAGGGTTCCGTATCCAAAGGGTAAAAACGGGACTATTACTTAGACTCCGCTGTCTATTATACGTATTCGAAGGTGATGAAGACGAAGAATTTGAATCAGTCGAAGAACTTTAACCCATTAACTGCCAAAGTTGTATAAATCCGTCCATTATTTTGAGAAATATACAATTTATGATTGTTTTTAATAATAGTCTAAGGATATGTCCGTCCATATTATGTTTTTTTTCTATAAGTGAGAGCACATTTTTAGCTAATGCAACTAAAATATTTTAACAAAACAAACAACATAGTAAGTCGCAAAATTAATGCAAATTCTAAGGTACCTATGTTACGCCGCAGTCGTAAAAATCCGACCCTAGTGTAGTAGCACAGTACTATAATCTACTAAACACTATAGTGGTTCTAAAGAATAAAAAGTATGGTCCAATTTAAACTAACAAGTAAATAAGATATTAATATGTGTGTACACGCCAAGTGCCAACATGATTTTATGTTGTAATATCATCTACATCATCATTTGCAACAAGAAGTGGGATGCTAAATATTGGTAGGATATTCAGGTACTTACATTATAATAAAAAAAAAGTACGGAAATTAGGCAAAGCTCCCGAGCTTTGCCTAATTTCCGTACTTTTTTTTAAAAAAAATGAAATTAAAGATTCTGCTCGCCGATTTTGTGTTTTAAAAGTGTTTTAATGGGTTCGTACCACAAAAAGCTAAAACGGAACCCTTATACGATTAATTTGTTGTCCGTTTGTCCGTCTCATCGTCTGTGAACATATCGTTAAAATTAGCATTAAAGAAAGAAAGAAAATACATTTATTAATAAACTAGCTGTTGCCCGCGACTTCGTCCGCGTGGAATGGATGATAACCACGTCGTAAGGAGAACTCTTCTCCTTACGACGTGGTTATCATCCAGTCCACGCGTCCAGCAATGAAAAATCAAATTCAATAGGCACTTTTTTTAGGTTAATATCACCTCGCTATCCTCCTCTGGTAAGAAAATTTCGCATGGCAGTGACACCGACTCCAAAACCTAATTTTGTCGTATATGTTTCTTAGTAAAACTATAAAGGTAAGTTTAGGTTTAAGTGTTCAGAAAAAAGTCAGGCTCAAAGCTCCCTACCGCAATAGATGGATGTGGTTTAGTATCTATTTATTGTGTCCTTAGTCTACTCAGGGCCTTACCTTTGTTAGTAACTACTATCATAAAGTAATCTTAGAGTTCAATTTTCGTTATTAAAAGTGATAAGTAGCATAAAAAAGCGCCAATTGACTTCGACCTTTCATAACTTAGTAATATGGTCACTCAACAAAATTTTGACAAACTGTCTGTGGTGAAAGTATCCACGAACTACTTAGCGTTAAGGATTATCATCATTAGGTCAGCACCTTAAAATTATGACTCCTGATTGTAAACGCTTAAATACCTTCATTAATGCTGTAGCATATATGGTATACATGCCTTTATTATTTGAAGGATCGATTTCTCCAGGTCACCAGATCGTAACTTGGAGACAGTAGGTAATCCTACTGGAGTTTTGAAAATTAGTCTAAAGTAATAAAGCATATCAGTTGCTCCACACCTTCAATTTGTGTAAGTCAATAAAAAATGCTCATTTCGCTGAACAATGTTCCCTAAGCCGCTCTATTCATATTTCTTATAGTTGAGCTGAGCTGCTAGGGTTCCACATTGGTTGCTCCAGACCTTCAATTTGTGTACGTCAATAGAAAATGCTCATCACACTGATTAACTTTTTTTAAGGCGCTGCTTTCATATCTCTCTTAGTTTAAGTGTACTGCTAAAGTTCCACGTCTGGTACTCCGATCTTCAAAATATGTTATAGCCTATTATTTGACCAGACTCAATAGCTACACAATAAAAAACATTAAAATCCGTTCAGTAGTTCCGGAGATTAGCGTGTACAAATAGACAAAAAAAATAAAAGTTGTAGATTCCTATTCTGCTACTATTTTAACATTATCCTCAATTAGTTTTTGGTAAAAAATAATAGATGCACATAAAAATCCTAAAACAAGGTTTTATAACTATGGAATTTTAGCTACGAGATACAGTTGGTTTAAATGGAAATGGAAACCCTATAAAAAACAAAAAATAAAACTGAAATTTTACCCTACGTAAGTACGTAGGTGTACAATTTTTAATACTAACGTGGTCGCGTCGGGGGACCGCACTAATATACATAATTAATGTAAAATAGTTGAGGTAAAGTAAGTAGGTAAACTTTAAAATAAAATGCAATACGCAATTTTAAAGATTTGAAATTTAGCATAGTGTATTATAGTATTCTACTAGTCAGCCCTTTCATTGGATACCCATATTGAGGGAGTTTAAAAAAATATTTGTTACGGCGGCCATCTTGGATTTGAAATTTGTCATAGTGTAAAGAATTTGACTAGTTAAGACTTTTCATTTGATACCCATATTCAGGGATGTGCCGTTCCCAGTAACATTCCCAAGGGGGGGAATATTCCCAGTAGCGATACCGGTATCGTTCCCTTAACTGGGAACTTTGGGCAACGATATAAATTTGTTCTTTTTGTAATCTAAACTTATTAAAACACGGCGTCAAAATACTGTTCAAGAGCATCTTTGCAAAAAATACGCTTTTGTGTGTAAGTTAAAGTATTTTTTTATATTAAGTCGCCCGTGTATGAGCTTTTAAACATTTTAATAAACATTTAACTCTTATTAAATGTAATTTGTTTAACACTTATCTCTTTGATACTAATTATTTTGTAATAACAAGGTGATATTATTGTTACTTATATTGTGTTTGGCAAGAAAAACAAATCCTTCCGCCGATGCTATAGTTTTGTTATTCCTTCATTATATGCTGCCCGCAGGAGCAGAAAAATGTGCATAGCTGTTTCTTCTGTCGATTGGCAAAATCGGCACATTGCGTCCACTTCATGGTTTTCATGAGTTTGTTGAATTTGCAGTGACCCGTCAACATTCTGGTCACAGCACAAATGTTGTGTATCTTTTGAGCTTTATACGGTTTCCGTAGTTTTGACAAGGAACCCTTATAGTTTCGTCATGTCCGTCTGTTCGTCTGTCTGTCCGAGGTTTTGCGAAGAGACCGTTAGTACTCGAAAGCTGTAATTTTGTAGGTGTGTATATCAATTACGCTGTGGTAGAATACAATTTTGGAAAATGTTTTTTTAGGATAGGCGCGATGGTGGCGCAGTGGCTAACCGGTTCGATCCCACGTGCCGCCATCTACCAATGACTTTTTCTGAGTTATGTACATTAGTTGTTTCACAAACCGATGCTCTTACGTTGAGGGAAAAAATCTGACTGAATGTGTAACCCTAACCATTTTTTTTTCGTCAGGAAATGCCTTACGCACCGTACCTCTCCGTCAGGGAAGGGAGAGGCGTGTGTGGGACTCCCCCGGACCCGGTTATACCCACTACAACCTGACGATGCCTGCCGCACGTGTTGGCTGTGACAGCAGGGGCCGCGGTATCTCGTCAGTCCCGCGACCCTGCCAGCGGCAACGTCCGCCCTCTGATTCAGAGGGCGGATCTCCACAGAGGGGGGAGCGGATATGGTATCCGGTCGCCCACTCCAGACGGCGCACTGGGCTGGTGATTGGGCAGAGGTGTCCCCACACCGTCTGCCCGAGACCCTCCCGTCGGGGCGCCTCTCGTTCTGGCACCGCGGCAGGCCTGTGTATCTTCCCGCGTGAGTAGCAAAAACGTACCTACGCGCGGGCGCATTGACTATTTTTGCCCTTGCTGGCAAAGTATGTACCTACCAAAATAGAGAAATGTGTACCTATTTACCTTACATCCTACAGATTTGAAATTTTGATTTCATTAATTCAGAATTTATTAAATTTAAAGACTTTCTGATAGCTATTTAGTTTACAGTTTCGTTTGTTGTATTTAGTTAGACCACGAGCCAAACACATGAAGTTAACTGAACTGTTTAAATGAAATGTTATTGTTTCTTAATTATTTTCAAAATATGAAGTACCTACTTATCTACCCTAGAAAAAAGGACGAACGTGTGCTAGTCTAGGAGCCGAAGCTTTTATTTACTAATTTTAAAAAGTGCTCATTTTTAAATGTAGTATGTTAAGTAAATCGACGTGAAGAAAAATATCGACTCAGTGTCGCCTACATTAAAATTGAGCTCGTCTGCTTAATTCATTACCATAATATGGTAATGAATTAAGCAGACGAGCTCGGCAAAGTAGGTAACAGTTATATTAGTGCCAGGTAATAATAACATATAATATATGTTATAATTTTACCTACTTTGTTGGAGTTACCCAGGGCATTCAGGTTTCTGTTGCACTATGAATTTAGTTCAAAAGATCGTAGAGCCAGCAATGCTGCTTGGCTATCCGAGTTGATATAAATGTGTTGGTTACGAAGACTTCTTTCCAAATTTATCTTCGCACATTTGTTAATAGCAAAAACATTAATCAAATCACCCCTGCATCAAGCACAAGCCAAACATACTCAACTACCGGACAGTTTTGAGAACGAAATATCGCTTTATACTTCCGCTAATGCAGTGGA
Source organism: Pyrausta nigrata (assembly GCA_949316185.1). NCBI lineage: Eukaryota > Metazoa > Arthropoda > Insecta > Lepidoptera > Crambidae > Pyrausta > Pyrausta nigrata. Next base: position 4,442,676 of record OX438955.1, on the reverse strand, counting down.
TGTGTGAAATAGGCACTAATAATATCCAATTGTATACATAAGAATGAGTATATACTTAGTAAGAGTCAGCATGTACTTGAATACTTACTCTAGATCGTTCCCAGATTTGGGGAACGATACCGGGCACATTGGGAACTTACTGGGAAATTCCCAAAAGGGGAACTTACTGGAAGCAGGAAATTCCCTGCGGCACATCTCTACCCATATTGAAGGAGTTTAAAAAATATATATGTTCAGCCATTTTGTTACGGCGGCCATCTTGTACCGATTTTCATTAAACGTAGCTAAGAACACTCCCGACTAATTAATCATTCAAAAAAAAAAAACTAAATCAAAATTGGTTCATCCGTTCGGGAGCTACGATGCCACCGACAGACACACACACACAGACACGTCAAACTTATAACACCCCGTTGTTTTTGCGTCGGGGGTTAAAATACTTAATATAAGCGCATTGGTTTTAGTATGCAGCAAATTTTAAATAAAAAAACATACCTACTTATCTATAACTCACTATCAGCAAAAGAACAATAATCGGAGCGGTATGGCAACGCCGTGCGTACATGCGCGGCAGCGCCCGAGCGCCACTGGCCTCAGCAGCGAAAGCTAGTAAGAATGTTAGCGAATGCTTACATAGGTATTAACCTGATTAAAAAAAATGTAGCGAAAAACAACTACCTTTAAAAACTCACTAAAAGCTTTGAAAAACTATTTTTTTTAACAGAAACATTTTTTAGGCTTTACTTTAGTGTGTGTCTGTGTTTTAAGGCGGCGGTTTTTTTTGCTAAAAGTAGATGTATTTCGTTTATCTGGGACTGTGGCAGTGCCCTCGCCAAGTCAAGCAAAAAGCGGTGCGGCCGGCTACGGCACCATCCTTTTCTCGAAACAGTTCAGGCCATTTTCGACCACCTATAACTTCGTTGTGGAAAAACTAGACCTCTAAATTTTAAGTTACCAAGCAAGCATTGTACACCTAAACACGTTATATTTCAAATTTCATTGATTTTGAACGAGTAGTTTAAGAATTTTTTCATCATCAAAACTCTAAGGCACTCCTAGCAGACATAGAAGCCATCACAAACAATCTAGAACAAAATGTAAAACTGACTGACTGGCATTATCAATGCACAGCTCAAAATAGGTATTTGCACCATCCTTTATGGTGTAGATGAACACTAAGAAAGAATTTTTAGTTCATAATCTTAGGTTAAAAGAGGGGGGGGGGCAAATTTGTATAAAATCTGTCAGTTTTGAAGCTAAATCAATAAAAAATTGTTAGCTATTTAGATAAAATAAAGAATGACGTATTTCGGGATTATTCAAAATTCAACATTTTAAGGGGGTGAATAGGGAGTTGAAGTTTGTATGGTAAATTTGACATTTGCGCGAAGTCGCGTGCAATAGCAAGTTTTTATAAGAAACTCATATAAATGAACGAAGTGACAGCCTGGCACGGTGCGAGTGCGACCCCAGCAGTTGAATGAAATAAATATGTATTTTTATATATTTGGGTGAAACACGAATAAATTGCGGTGGTGGTGATACTGAATTTACAAACATACCTGAAAATAGAATAATATACCGCATATTATTATTTTTTATATGGTAAATCTTATTATTATTATTTAGTTTAAAAAAATCGTAGTAGGTGGGTGTTCCTGTTCAGTTGCAAGTAAAAATAAAAAAAAATATAGCATAGATTTATAAAACACAATGTAATAATAAAAAAAACAATTTTTATAAACCAATAATATTTATAGTAATCGACATTTATAAACAACATTATTCTTAATAAGACTGAGTACATAAAGTTTTTTAAAGATGTGTTTTTTTTTAAATTATTACATACTATGAGGTGCTTGTAGCGCAGTGGCGGCAGCGCTTTGGTAGTAATACCAAAAGTTAAGCAACCCATGGCGCGATCGTGATTGGATGGGTGACCATTCCGACCATTTAAGTGACGTCCATGACAAGCATCTCCGTGCTTCGGAAGGCACGTTAAGCAGTTGGTCCCGGCTAATATCTGTGGTATTAGTCGTTAAGCCTAGTCAGAGGCCCTAGGGCGGCTTGATAACTTCTGACAGTAAGGTTTGTCACTTGCCTTACATACACCCCTCCACCAATCCGCACTGAGCCCGCGTGGTGAAGTATGGCTCGTTCCTCGTCATAGTTGAGGTGAGGCCTTTTCCCAGCAGTGGGATCTAATAGGCTGACTTATTACATACTATGCATGTAGGTAGGTAACGATTAAATATATCTTTAAATATGCTAAATCATTGATGATTTTTATTTCTGGCATACTTAATAACATGACGTACATCTTATATAATTTTCAGCATTTAATCAAAAATATGCAATTAACATTTTTGCTTGGACTTTATAATGGTAGACGAAACTGAACGACTGAACCGCACCGCGCAGAGCGGCGCGCGCGGCATTGTGGAACGCGACGTTGCCACTCCATGCATGTCACGCACTAGACCTGTGCCGATCGTGAACGATCAACGATCGGATCATTTTGATTTTGGCTCTCGGTTTCGCGCGCGACAATGATCGATCAGTATGATGGCGAAAGGATGAAATCATTAATCGCTTTAATCTCGACCCCGTTGCGTGCTAGCGCAAAAATAATGTCATTGTATTGTAGGTATTGTACATGGCAAAAAAATGTTTTTTTTTTTACATTTCTCATACTAGTGTTTTTTTTAATTATATTGCCGCCAAAAATTCCTGAACGCCCTTGGCGACACCGAATGAACGAAATGATCGAATAATTATAACGCAATCACCACACGAATGGGTCATCATGATCAAATCGGTTGACGATAATAGATCGATGGACACAGGTCTATCATGCACAGCTACTACCAACGTACGGTAAATACTGTTAGGATAAGTATCTACGATACGTACTTAAAATGCCAAATAAATTCAAATATTTCCTAGGTCCTACTTTACATCAGTTAGGCAACTCCTTGTGAGTTCGCAATCTCAGCAAACAAAGATGAACTGTCGCATTAGTACTTCAGTTTTCTTTTTTAGACAGTACAGTGAATACCTGGTATGTTACTGAATCAAATCATGAATATCACTCCTCGCAGTAACATCACACGTGACAGAATAGACTTTTATCGCCGGCTAGCGGCTGCGCGGTCGCACCGCGCGACAACTCGCCTGCCCCGCCCCACCCACCGCCCGCGCCCGTTGTTTTGTACCTATACTTTTGTTCATTCGTTTCATTACATTTAATTCTATAACTTCGACCGCAAGCAGTCAATATTTATAATTTTTTGTAAGTTGATACATTACATTATTATGACCATATAGATGCAAACTTTACACATTTTAACTTTTTGTAGAACATGTAGCGCAAGAAAAACCAAAAATTTTATTCAGCAGAAAACGTAGACTTCCAAACTTTTTCCACTAGATTTGCCTAACTTAAAAGTACTTCCTAAAATAATTTACAATCACTTTAACATTTTATTAGTGAAGATATTTAGCTTTTTTAGTTTTCCATACTTCCCAAATACCTATGTTTCCAAACTTTGGTAAATATCATATTTAGATAGCCCTTGTGTCGAATCAATCAACTTTTTTCACTTTAATTTTGTAATCAGAGAGTTACACACATTCATTACAAATACCTATCCCATCCCTATTGCCTTCGATGATTTTTTCCAAACTTTTGGATATAGCATCACATAAAGCTTCTGCATAAACTCACCAAAAACCAGGCACTTTAAAATTATCAAAGGGCAAAACCGTTTCCTTATCGGACTATATTGGAACTACCAGGGTAAACATTACATCTTCAGGCAGGTAACAGTGACTTAAACAAAGATTAAACAATAAGGAAAGAACTCGGGGCAAGTGCATTCCAGCATATTTTAAATGCTCGATGCTGAGCTCATCGTGACCAGGAGACTTACCCCTTGCCATTCCTTTGATTATAGAGTCTACCTCTCGCGCCGTAAATCTAACGGTTAAGTTACCTACGCTGCTCTCAGCATCGAACATTGCCAACTCAGACTGAGCCCCACCTTCTGGCACCACTTTAAATTGATTTTGAAAAGCATTTGCTATCTCGGTAGGATCAAACTTTCCTGCTACGCTCACTGGGGCCCGGCCTCGGATTCATTTTATTGGTGTTTTTCCAAAACTCCTTGAAGTTGTTAGTACTGTGATTTTGAGCTATTATATCTAATTTGATTTGTCTCTCATTATTCTGTACATACTTTAATTTAGCTTTAAAGTATCTTTTAGAGTCCCGCATTTTATCATAAATAAAACCAGAACCAGGTCTACCGTATTCTAACCAAGACCGATACCAAAACCGAGCCTCCCTGTGTGCATCACTGACATGCTTATTCCATTCAGTTATACACTTATGTTTCTTACGCATCTGTTCATTATAGCTACCTTCGGCTGACTCTTTCAGTGCACACACAATATCTTGGTACTAAGCTGCTATTTTTAATTTGTGGTCTACATTACAACATATTTTATCAGCACAATCACGAAATTCTTCAGAAAAGTCTATTAGACGTAATCTAGCATTACAAGCTTCAGTATATTTTAGAATCTGACACTCATCCCTAACGCCCCACCTAACTTTGTTACAAGATTGTACTGGGGTCACAAGTTTAGGCAGACATTTATTAATATTGCACTCAATACACAGGGGATAGTGATCTGACCAATAAACATTTTGGTTTAAGACCGACACATCAACAACAGATTGCCGAGCTGCCACAGTTACAATGCAATGGTCTAGCCACCGACGGCAGCCGTGAGCTTCACTGACATAAGTATAGGTATCGCTAGGTAGGAGATCAAGGTCAACACACGACCACAACTGGTCGTTACAAAAGTTTATGAGTTCATGCGAAAATTGCTCACCAGGATGTGCGTTGAAGTCCTCGAGTACATAAACCGACCACTTATTTCACTCATACAATCCGTGAATTCCGTGAGGTTCTCTGCCGTGTCAGTAGGCATATACACAGAGATCACTAACACCGACCGGCCACCATCAAGTAGGATGCGAATAGCCGTTAGCCGCACACTATGACACTCAATCACCGAAACACATGGGAACGCAGACTTCCTCCACAATAGTGCTACTCCTCCGTACGGCCTCCCCCTAAGTATTCCTTTAGAGGTGTCTACTGCAGATTTTCCGGTAAAAGCGAAGTTGTCGTCTATTGTTCCTAGAGTTGGCAAGTCGTGTGGTAATTATATTTACTGGCTTTCATTTGATACCCATATTGCTGTGCTAAGGAGGAGATCGATCTTCCTCCCCCCTTGGTATCCGTTTGGGGGCGCCACTTTTGAAATGTATATATCCTATGTCAATCTTATAATTTTGACAAATTTAGCGACGCCTCATGTGTCGAAAACTGTCCAGCCGTTTGGGCTGTAGTGCGTGCCAAACAATTATACATACATGCTCTCGAAAAATATAGCCCTCCTTCCGAAGTGGGGTAAATATTTGCCTATGACACTCAGGAAACATGCAGCATTCTACTGATAATATTATATATATATATTAATTCAGATTGGTGGTTGTTGAGTATATAGGTTCTTTATGGGTTTATTCGTCGCAAACATATGAAAATGGAAAGTCTTTCCTGTTTATAGTCTTAAGTATGATTCTTTATATAGTAAATTACAGTACTTACTATCGTAAATTATAGGAATTACTATTGTAATATTAACCATACCAGTAGGTACTGACCCTCGTGTCGCGGTGAAACGTAGTGGATATGAGCTTTATGTTTGTTCTCGGGCCGCTAATTAGTTAATTAATTAATTAACTACTATTAGTTAGTTACTCATCTATATGAGTAGGTAGATATGATAAACAAGTGGCACTGAGTGCGCACGAGTGCAATGATGTATAATAATTAGGATGCATATAAGTATCTTGTCAAAAAAGATGTCAAGTTCTTCTTTTTCCATTGTTTATTACACTCGGCCGCGGGTCAGACTATGCATGTTGACCTTGAGTCTGCCTCTATTCCATATGTAATAAGGGCTGTTTTTGTGGTTCGGATGTGTGACCTGGCGTGCTTCCGACTGTACTTATTGTATGCTGTTAACGTTTAACCTCACAACTTTATACAAAATGTTATGTTAAGGAAACCTAGTATTGGCCTACTAAATTAGCAGTACTCATAAAATAGCATAATTCATTGTAGCTGTTGGTTTCTTAAATAAATAAATAAATAAAATAAATAAGTAAAAGCCACGTTTCTTGTAAGGCAATAATGTCAGCATCTCGGCATAGACACTTCACACAATCTATCGATCGGTGCACGTTTTTACAATTAAAACTGATCAATTTAGATGTACCAGGCTTCATACTTGATTCTTATTAGAGCTATGCGTTTGGTCACCCCGGTATCTTTTCCTGAAATCGACGAATTTTCTATAAGCAACGCCTTCGGGCCAGAATTCATCCTGCAAAAAGACTGACAATTTGCTTTTGGGTACGAAGACTTTATAAGCATCATACTCTTTTGTAGTTTTCATATTATTTTTTTCCAACTCAACAAAAATTTCAGTCTTGCTCTTTATGTAACTCTGGATATCCATCGCTGTCACATCCTTCGCTATGTTGTAAATATATAACGGTACTCGAACATCTGCAGCTTTGAAATTGCTATTCGTATCAACAGCTGCTTTTCCTTTACTACCGATAAATCTGTTTCTCAGCCTATTCTTCTGCACCAAAATCCATGACTCACTTTTTGCTTGTGGTTTCCACTCTCCTTGCTTTAAAATGTCAGTGTAAGATTTATCATTAATCGAGTCCGGTTTACGGTCATTGTAGCACGGCCCACTATTTGCCAGCGAAGTTGCATGCGCGCGTGCAGGTACAATAGACGCATGAGTCCTACGGCCGCCCGCCGATACCGGGTAGTTAACCGGTTCGACGGCGGCGCTCACAGCTGATTCGATAACGTTCACAGGTGGCTCTGTGCTTGGCAGCGGTACGTTAGACGAAATCTTCTCATTAATACCCTCCACTGGAATCTGATTTTGGCAATGCTTAAATGAGGGCGAATATGAGCAATGACTTGATTGTATGTCGTTTTCATTATCAATAGGATGCAATCCCATCGGACCACTGTTGTACTCATAGCTGTCCAATAGACAAGCGCCCCTCCGTGGGTTAATGTTCTGTGCAAAGTTGTTAACTATTGATGCCTTCTTTAGGTTATCAAGGTCCTGTTTAAGAAAATGTAACTCTTCCTTACTCACATAGTCGTCAGAGATTTTGGTGATATCCGCTCGCATTCGAACTAAGTCCTTTAATATCTGCGTTACGTCGACGTGGTCAAAAAGAACTGGTGGTAATTTCTGCAGCTCCCTAGCCACAAAAATCGGTAGAATTCCAGGTTCCGCTTCCTTAAGCGTGCATATGATGTCTTCTATATCACGAAGCGTTTTTCCGTCACGCTTTCGAGTCTTTGTTGTTTTAGATAGTAATTCATAAAGTAGCCGTTTTGCAGCTACTATGTCACTATCAGCAAACGCCGTCACACAGATTCGACTAATACTTTCCTCGTCCATGATGTCTATTTTATTGCAGATAAATGCAAGCACTTCATTTATCACAATGTTACACGAAGCACATTTAACTGTTGAAGCCATTTTCAAAAAATCACCCCGTACGCGTACGCGTGTCAACGACCGTTAGCTTTCGCTTGCGCAGCGCGACTGATCAATAGGATCAACTATTAGCATGCGAGTTTGTGATTTGCAGTTGTGATATGTTAAAATTTCGTGAATGTTAAAATTTTAAATAAGAGTCGCGCGTGAATGTATCGGCAGCGCGCAGAGCGAGCGCGCTATTGATTTCTTAAAATTAGCAGACACTGCCAGTGTATTTTAGCAGTTTTGGCATGTGAGTGAATCGGGTGCGATCGGACGATCTAAGTTTTCCGAGCGGACCTCGTAAACGAATATAGAGATTTACGAGAATACCTGCAATTATTTCCATATTTAGCAATGCATTTACGATTTCGCAATTTAATCATATGCTATTGAAAAATCATATCAGCATAGCAATAGCACTCAGCATGTTACGACAAGGAATTAAAAATAAGCAAGGAATAAAAAAAGCGTTATAATTCGTAAGTCTTGTTTAAAAAACGAAAAAAAATTTGAATAAATACACAAAAAAAGAAAAAAAAAATACAATTCTCCAGTCCGAAGTCTTACGCATTACACCACGACACCCATGGTGACCGGGACGAAATTAGCGATCTAAATCTGCGTCGAACAATTACGAAAGAAAAACGCATGAAAATTTGAAAACACGCGTTTTCCCAAACATAAGACTAATCCAGATCAATTTTTCAACTCCGAAAACCCCTCATACCAAATTTTGCGAGATCTTTAGAGCCGTTTCCGAGATTACAAATATATATATGTAAATAAATAATAATGCTTGTTTTAAGGTATAAGATAAATTGCAATAATTTCCATAACTACCCGTTTGTACCTACCTGAGTCGACGTCGGCGGTGGAGAGGCGTTGCCGTGGCGCGTACAGGTCGAGGTGGTCGGGGGGGCGACGGTCCTTTAAGGACCCCCACCGGCCGAAGTGACGGGGGGCCGGACCCGATGTGTTACTGCTTACGCCACCCTTGCCCCCGCTGTTGCGCAGTACACTGAGTAACATAAAATCAAATAGTTATATTGAGTATCTAGCTTGACAAACATCGACAAAGACTTCATGCAGATTCGAATTAGTTTATTGTTGTATAAATTGAATGTGGCAAAACAAATATACTTTTATTTTTAATGTGCGTCTATCGCTTACATCTTTAGTAATTTAATTAGAAGAGCATTGGCCCAGATAACGAAGGGTCTTAAGTTCGAGTACCACCTGAAGACAGTCGATGGATTTTTGAGTGCAACATTTACTTTAGGCACAAAATAATTAATAGTACAAGTACAGAAGGATCACTCCGCAAAATTATTAAAATAAATAGTAACTCATACTGCGATACAATAAAGTGCAAATTCGGATCGCGAAACGCCAATATCCTACCGACATAAACACTAGGCCTCTCTTTCTGGTGCGTTACCATATCTTACCGTTTCGCGTAGGGTAGACCAATGTGACGGTAAACGCGCGCGTGGGTCGTCGATCTTACGTGCAATTCGGCCGGCGCGCGATATCCCTAACGACAGTACATCGACCGGTTGACCCGCAGATCTACTCGTAGTTTTATACCTAAATTGCAGGCGTGCTTTGGGAAGTAATATATCAAAATCAAGCACGAAGACAAGCCTTTTATTTTCTTATTGAGTGGGTTACTCGAACCATAACCATATATACCGCTAACGAAATACGATCTAAATATGAGACGTTAGGAGCCGCATCATTCGTTGGACCATCTGTGTAACAAGTATATTAGCTCTGCTATACTGGCACAAGTATCTTTGAATATATTGACGTGTTAATAAAACAATAAAAAAATCATTAGAGATCCCTACATTTAAATTATTACTCTTTTTACTGCTACGTTTACGGCAACAGTATTTTTTTTAATTGCACCAAACCGGGCGGATCGCCATATGTTAAATATTAAAGTATAATTAAATACCTGAGCGTGCCCTGCGCCTTTGTGAGTAGCGGCGTATGCGTGGGCGGTTGCGAGTCCTCGCAGCACAGCAGCAGCGAGTCCAGGCTGAGCGAGGAGTCTTCCAAGTCACCTCTGGACGCCGGCGTGCAAGCTACTAGCGTAGCTAAGTAGCGTTCCTAGGGGCAACCATGAGTAAACTGTAGAATCTAAAATTTGACTAACTTATCAAATTGACCACTATTCAAAGGGAGTCTTTTAAGGTCCCCTCTGGAAGCCGGCGTGCAAGCTACTAGCGTGGCAAAGTACCATTCCTGGAAGCAACGATACAACGTTAAAGGCAGGTACAGACTGCTGTAACGTAACATGCAATGCAACACGCAATGAAAGAATTTGCCGTCCACATTGTCGCAATGTATCATGAAATGTAACAGAATTCCCATAGTGTGGACGCCTTGCTCGCACGAACCGTGCACACTACGCGCACGAAGAGAGCATTCCAACTCATGCGCGATCGGCCATTTGTCGGTTTTTTCGCGCAACACAAGGGAGCGCGCAGTGTGCACGGAGCGTCAGTGTGGACCGGTTGTTGTGGTTGACTCAGGAACGCGCGCGTGCCATGGAAGAAAACACAGCTACGGCAGAGCCTAACACTTGAATCTTGGAGTGAAGAAGAAGTAATTCAGTTAATTGAGGCGTACATTTTTATTACATGATTGATGATAATCATGAATCACCGGCAATCATCGTAGCCAGTGATTGGTTATCACGATCCATTCTCTGCGTGTTCTCGGCAGACTGAGCTATGTTCGCCGCGTTCATGCCGGAAAAAGGTGCGAGTACGTACATGCTCAGTTCGTGCGCGCGCTGCGTCTACACTTATGAAATGTTCCTTTCATGTTACATTGCATGTTACGGTACAACGTGTTAATCTACGTTGCTCTTGCGCACGGCTATAGATTGGAATCCGTTGCCGGCTTTAAAGTTTTCTAAACACTGTGATCTCGATTCTTTTAGGAAAGAGTAAATAGGCTGTTACTAGCCAGACATGACTCATCCTCGCATCCTCGGCCGCATCGTCGCTTACCATCAGGTAAGATTGCGGTCAGTCTGCCTATTAATAATAAAAAAGAACAACTAAATCTACGATTTCAATAACGGAAAATGGTATTAACCACTGTATAAATATTTTAAATAACATCAAATTATTTTAAACTAAAGCAAAAAGCTTCTTCTGCGTAAACTCGATGATACAAAATACACATACTCCCATCGCCGTTCAGTAATCAATAATCATAACCTTTAAATAAGAAACTAAAAATTCGCACACGGGTAGGATTTGAACCCATTTCCTTTGGCTAACCGGGTCAACGCTCTTACCAACTGAGCTACAGTGCAGTCCATCCACTCATGTGAAATTCCTGGTCTCTTTTGAATACGTCATTGCGTGACGTCAGCGAATTTTGCCCAAGCTGTATTGCAACAGCAGTGGGCCAAGTAGTGATTCTTTACAGAATATATTCTACTTGAATGATAACGCTTTCGCTATTCAATAGCTTTTAATATTTTTTAACACTCACAGTGTTCTTTATTATTATAAGTTTAAATAAGAAACCAAAAATTCGCACACGGGTAGGATTTGAACCCACTTTCTACGCTCTACCCAACTGAGCTACCGTACAGTCCATCCACTCATGTGAAATTCCTGGTCTCTTTTGAGTACGTCATTGCGTGACGTCAGCGACATCTACCCGAGCTGTATTGCAACAGCAGTAATTGAGTTGAGTTTTCTTCATCATGCATCGAGCACGCAGATAAAGTTGTGGGCAACAGATAGTTTGTAAATATGATTGACACAAAAACAAGTTTACCTGTTCTAGACTAGACGTGGTCTCGGTGCCGCTCTGCGTGGCGCCGGGGGTTTGATGCGTTGCTTTCAGCATGCCCATTACACCTTTATGGTGCGATGCTGCTGACCTGTGTACAAACGTCGATTACTTACTTCCATCATTGGTATTCAAAAAGATTTGAAAGCACAGGCTATTTTAATGTTTTTGGATGCTCTACTGACGAAAGAATTTATAAGAATGTAAAGGATTTTGCTGACTCGGTCAATAAATAATAATAATAATTTATTTCATAACTGACAAGTGTGAAAAGTATCTACGAACTCCTAAGCGTTAACGATCATCATCATCAGGCCAGCACCAACATCGGACTATGTAAAAAGTTAAAAAATATACGCGTCGACTTGAAAGCCTCCTTCGTTTTAGAAGTCGGTTAAAAATAATGTCACGTACCTGGCCAGAATAGCATGCGTGGTAGGATGCCGCCACGTCAGAACAGGCAATCTCCCCTGTCTGTAGCAGCGCGATATTCGTCGAAGGGATTCGTCGCCTATACTTGCTGGCGCTGGTATCACTGCTGGGTAGCTGTAACAAATGTGTTGGGTTAATGTTGTAACGAGGCATTAGAAAAGCAGGTACAGTCCGACAACTTTTTGTGCGACCCTCCTTGCACCCTGCAAGACGTGACGAAGCGCCAATCAATCGAAATTGTACAAGCAAACATAATTATTGAAAAAACAAAGCACCCGTCTGCAAAAATTATTATATTTTTGATATGGTATTTTTACTGGCTTTCATTTGATACCCGTATTGTTATGGTAAGGAAAAAATCAATCCCCTCTCCCCCCTTTATTTCCATTTGCGGGCGCCATTTCGAAAATGTATATAGCCTATGTCACTCTCACAATTTTGAAAAATTCAACGACACCTCATATGTTAAAAACTGTCTAGCCGTTTGGGCTGTAGGGCGTGCCAAACAATTATACATACATACTTTCGAAAAACATAACCCTCCTTCCACAGTCGGGTAAAAAGCAAATCCAATCCTGCTCAAAAAACTGGAGCTCATTGGAATACGAGGAGTTGCCCTCGACTGGTTCAATAATTACCTTTCTGGGAGGAAACAATGCTTACGGATTGGCTCTCACATAAGTACCAGCGCTACTGTGTCTTTTGGCGTTCCCCAGGGGAGTAATCTTGGTCCGAGCTTATTTATTGTTTATCTCAATGATCTTACTAAACTATTAAATTTTTCTTCTAGTATTGATGTACAGTGCTATGCGGATGACACTGTAGTACTCTTTCGCGATAAAAACTGGAATGGGGTGCTGGGAAGGGTGGAGAGAGTAATGGAAGGTGTTGCTTAATGGCTTAACGCACACTTGCTGACTCTAAATACGGATAAGACCAAGTATCTTTGCTTTCATAAAACTGCTGCTTCTAGCCCTGCAGGCTTAACAGCCAACACTATTAAAATTCACATCTGCGGTGAAAACAGCCCCATAGGTAGGTCTCTGTGTTCCTGCAGTGATATGGAAAGAGCGGCTAGCATAAGATACCTAGGGGTGGTAATCGATGAGAAACTCAATTTTATGGAGCATATATCTTCGCTCTCCGCTAGATTACGAAGGTTCATTCATGTGTTGAAACTTTTGCAAAGTGGAGCAAATAGGAATGTGTTAACACTTGTCTATAAAGCCCTTTGTCAATCGCTAATCTTGTACTGCATTACAGCGTTGGGTGGAGCTTCTAAGACTGCTATGTTGTCTGTAGAAAGAGCTCAACGTTCAGTCTTAAAAGTTATGCTCCGGAAACCTTTCACCTTTCCTACCGACTCTCTGTACGAAGAGGCCCAGTTGCTCACTGTTAGGCAACTGTACATAGAGTCTCAATGACTTGTCACAAGATACTGCATTCAGACCCTAATATGCCCAGTCATGTGATAGATCGTCGCTTAAGGGTACCTCCAGTTTATTTTAAGACCGTGTTTGCTCATAGGTTCAGCGACTTCTCCTTTCCCCACATATACAAACTTGTCCATAAATATTGTCATATTTATGATCTGTCACAATGTGAATTATTTTAAAAGTGTCAGCTTGGCTTCTGTTGCAGGACTATGATAGTACAGAAGCTTTACTAGTAATCCAGAAATGAAATGCACACAATATACGAACAAACAAACACAAACTCATACACCTTACACACATACATACTCACACACATTTAGATTTAGAAAATAAATAAAAATGGCAGCGAGGTCGATATGGCAGAATGTATCAATCCCCTTTAATTTAATTTTATCTCTAAATCGGGAGCCTTAAAATTATTAGCTATGTATACAGAATGGCTAGTTTTTGGGAACTCTTCTACATACATTTAATTTATACTGGTTAAAATATATACAGATAAAAAAAAACTATTGGACAACTCCTTTCATAAAACACACACACACACCTGCGGCACAGCGTGTAGACGGCGTTGGCGTGCGACAGGCGGAAGGGTTCCGTAGCGAGCCCGAGCCGCGTCCAGTCGCGAGCGTACGCGCGGTCCCGTAGACGTTCGAGTGTACGACCCGCTGTAGGCTCGCCCGATTCGCTCGCCAGCTCTAGCTCCTCCACTGTCGAATACAGATATTCAACCGTTTTTGAAAAAGAAAGAAAACGAGCAGGGCCATGATTCAGGAAGGGTACAAGTCGTGTAATACAAGTACGTAACGATAATAACACTAAGGCTCCGTTCCGAATTGCGCCAATAGCACCGTTGGCGCTGTGAGCGCCAAAAGCCGTTCCGTTTTAATTAGCGTGCTGACAACGCTGTTGACGCGATTTCATTTCGAAACGGTCATTAATCGCATCGCGAGGGAGCGATTTGTTTTGCTTAGAGGATAACCATAAAAACATGTGTTTTTCAGTTTCTTTTCAATTTTCTGCACAAATGTAAAATTAAAACTTTCTTCTTTGACGCAAAAGGGAACTAAACGTCAAATTTGACAGCGCGCTCACAGTGCTAACGCCGGAGAGGCCAAGATGGCCGCGGTAGTGACGTCATCCGTGACGTCATTATGGCTTTCGTTGGCTCGCTAACATCAAATCGGAACGGTTTGTGAACGCGATATCAGTGCTATTGTCGCTGTTGGCGCAATACGGAACGCAGCCTAAGAGGTAATATGTGTTACAATGGTTCCACACTGGCATCATAAGACTTGTACCCTTCTTGAAAAATCGCTCAGATCAAAAATTTGATTTTGACAGGCTTGGTATGGTGATGCGTGCCCCGATAGTTGCGGGTTTAAATCCTATCTTGCAAAAACCAAGCGATAGCGAAAATCAATCAAAATAATTGCTTCAAAATCTATGCCGCAAAAACGAAGCCATTGCTATGGCTTCGTTTTTGCTACCTCTACCAAACAATCGATGAATTAAAAGTGCATTCATTGTGTCACTTTGACGTGTTTTTTTTTGTATTAGGTACTCGAGCGATTTGCCAGCGATCGCATACGTAATACGTGTTTTTTTGAGGCTAACAATCGATCGTGCGTCTGTCGCGCGATAACTGCGCAATTTTCACTGATTGCTATAAGCCTACCGTTTCTGCGATAAGCAGGAACACGTTTACATCAATAGACATATAGCCGTAGTTCAGGGCTAGGCAATTGGTGCGTTGGAACAAATTTATTTATTGTTTATTTATTTACCGATTTAACTGTTTTACTTCAACCTACCCTCACCACAAAACAAAAAAAAAACTTACACGACAACGTATCAGCGGACAACGAAGACATCAGCGGCGGAGAGGTCAGTGACCTGGCATCAGCTGACGGTAAAACGTACTTCTGTCGCTTGGACGGCTTCGGTTTGAGCCCCGCCTTCCGCGCCGTTTTCAATAGCGTCTTCTTGGCGAAACCTCTGTACGGACAAACAATTTTTGTGTTGACATCATACCATTTAAAAAAAAAACTTCTAACCCAGTTTGACGATGGATATGATATTATAAAATCAGAAGTGAATATGGAAAATAAATAACCTTTTGGAACTTGACGACTGAGCCTTGAGCCTTAGGCTCCGCGCAGATGGGCCACCGGCCACAGCCACCACAGCTGTTCGCTTTTTATGACAAAACATCTGTCAAGGGCTTTAGTAGGCGAGTGTCAAATTGTGGTGGCCACCAAAGTTTACGCGGGACCAAAAGGCGCGGCGTGGCGCGCTAAAGACACCGATGGCGAAGCGAGGTTTTTGTACTTTCCAAACAAGTTCGTGTGCGACCCTCTTTGCACCCCGCAACATCACTCGTTGACGTCTAGCGTGCCTCCCGCACCTCTGGCGTCGCAGAAAGGTTGCGCAAGAACTTGTCGGACTATAGGGATGGATTCGAACAAAAAAGAGCATCTGAAAACAGAGCCCGCTACACATTTTCGCATCGCTTTCTACGAGGGTCAAACTGAAAGTTCTTAGAACTGGCCACTTATAAACAATATAATAAAAAAAATATTCTAAAATTTGAAAATAGAACTCTTTGCCAATATTACTGAGTATATATTTCATTCATTTGTCATTTGTTTTACGACTTGGCGGCAAATTGAAAATTGTCTGTGTCACGTCAAAATGAATTTAACACGAGAAAATTTTCGTGCAATGATTTTTTATGACTTTCGATGTCATTTAAGTCAACAAGAAAGTTATGATAGACTACGATTGGCCTTTCACGATGAAGCCCCATCTCGTGCGACTGTTTACAACTGGTTTAATGAGTTTAAACGTGGTCGCACTAATCTCACTGATGATGTACGTGAGGGACGGCCTTCTACGGCGACGACTGAAAATAACATCTGTGTTGTGCGGCGTATGATAGAGACTGACAAAAGAGTGACCTATCAGCAGATTCGGACAAGCTTAGGCATCGGTATGAGTCAAGTGCACAAAATCCTCCACGAACATTTAGCGGTCAGGAAGCTTTGCGCCCGGTGGATACCTCATAATTTGACTAAGGCTCAAAAACTCCATCGTGTGGATTGGTGCCGTAAAATGATTGAAAGATTTAACGGAGGTGACTCAAATGCTGTGTTCGACATACTAACAGGTGACGAAAGCTGGATTTACTGTTATGATCCTGAAACCAAAAGACAATCTGCTCAGTGGGTGTTTCCTTTCGAGGAGTTGCCAACTAAAGTGAAGAGAGATCGAAGTGCGGGAAAAAAAATGGTGGCCTCGTTCTTTGGAAGGATAGGTCATTTCGCAACAATTGTGTTAGAGGATCAAAAAACAGTTTCTGCAGAATGGTACACTACCAATTGTTTGCCACTTGTCTTGGAAAAAGTTCGAGAGAAACGACCTCGCAGTAGGATCCTCCTTCACCACGACAACGCCTCGTCGCACACCGCCAAGCGAACGATCGACTATTTGGCGACATCAAACGTTGAATTACTGGGTCACCCGCCGTATAGCCCCGACCTCGCGCCTTGTGATTTTTATTTATTTCCAAAAATTAAAGAAAAACTTAAAGGAAAGCGGTTTATGAATGCTGAAGAAGCGGTGGCTGCGTATCGCGATGCCATTGAAGAGACCCCTAAGGACGAGTGGGCAAAGTGCTTTTCCCAGTGGTTCCATCGCATGCAGCGGTGTATTGACGTCAATGGACAATATTTTGAAAAGATATAATAAAACTAATAACTGGCTAATGTAATCAGTTTTTGATTTTCTAAGAACTTTCAGTTTGACCCTCGTAGCACAGCTTAGCGGTCTAGCATATCTCTAGTGGAAATACAGTCTTAAACACTCTTCAGATACAGGCAACTTTCAGCAGCGTATGAGAAAGACTTGTCGAGGTCTTTACTTATCGTCTGTGGGTGTTCAGGATCCTAAACACATACAGATGTATCCGTCGTATGTGTATGATACGGATCTGAGCGCGACTACATCTGCCTACTTTTTTTCAATTTTAAGCCATTTTTCTATTACGATAAGGTATACAAGTACATTTAAAATAAAATTTAATGAATGAGCTACCATAGTCAAGCATTACTTTTAAAAAAAAATCGACCTTATTGATATGAATCGACTTTCAAATTCATTCACCGACCGTCACGAGCACGGGAGTGATTTATGAAAGTAAAATATTTATATATTCTAATTAGATTTCTAATAAGTTATATTCTAAATAGATTTCTAATAAGTTAATCTATTAGGAAAAGTAAAGTAAAATAGGAATGAAAATTCAATAATTTTTAAGCAATATGCATTTTAATTGTGTGTGCATTTTTGGTGAAACTTCGTTTTCAAACAGCTCAAGAAATGAAAATAGAAACATTTGAGGAATAACTTATCATCCATAAACAAGGCAATTTATGCAAATATTGATTACATCTGCTTCATTTTAATTGTCCAATACAAAAATATGTATATTTTTAACATAAACTGAACACGCGCGAAGCTCTTGAAACTCGCCACAGACGACGGGATGTCATCTTCGCGGCGTTTCGCACAGACGATAGGTTAAGTTAGACGGACAGACGGTAGCACGTCGGATTAACCAGTTGAACTACAAAAACAGCTTTTACTACGGGAAGAGAGGCGGTCTCAAAGTTTAAATGGACTAGTTTAACGTGCGGCCGTGGGTACAATGAAAAATATAAAAAACCTTATAAGATAACTGTTAATTTTTTACCTTTCTTTTTGGGAGGTTGCCTTTCCTTCTATCATTAATCTACCAGCAAACATTGTGTTCATTAAGATAATACTGCGTACTGTTAGATTTAATCATACTTCTAGGGACACCCTGTATTGGCACTCACTTGAGCGTGTGGTGCTTGGGCTGCGCGTGCGCGACGGCGGGCTGCGCGCGGGGGGCGAGCGCGAAGTGCAGCGCGGGGTGCGGGGGGTGTCAGCTGCTCGCGGCCTCGTCACTGTGACACCGGTGTCGCGTCACTGTGACACTGTACACTCACTTGAGCGTGTGGTGCTTGGGCTGCGCGTGCGCGACGGCGGGCTGCGCGCGGGGGGCGAGCGCGAAGTGCAGCGCGGGGTGCGGGGGGTGTCAGCTGCTCGCGGCCTCGTCACTGTGACACCGGTGTCGCGTCACTGTGACACTGTACACTCACTTGAGCGTGTGGTGCTTGGGCTGCGCGTGCGCGACGGCGGGCTGCGCGCGGGGGGCGAGCGCGAAGTGCAGCGCGGGGTGCGGGGGGTGTCAGCTGCTCGCGGCCTCGTCACTGTGACACCGGTGTCGCGTCACTGTGACACTGTACACTCACTTGAGCGTGTGGTGCTTGGGCTGCGCGTGCGCGACGGCGGGCTGCGCGCGGGGGGCGAGCGCGAAGTGCAGCGCGGGGTGCGGGGGGTGTCAGCTGCTCGCGGCCTCGTCACTGTGACACCGGTGTCGCGTCACTGTGACACTGTACACTCACTTGAGCGTGTGGTGCTTGGGCTGCGCGTGCGCGACGGCGGGCTGCGCGCGGGGGGCGAGCGCGAAGTGCAGCGCGGGGTGCGGGGGGTGTCAGCTGCTCGCGGCCTCGTCACTGTGACACCGGTGTCGCGTCACTGTGACACTGTACACTCACTTGAGCGTGTGGTGCTTGGGCTGCGCGTGCGCGACGGCGGGCTGCGCGCGGGGGGCGAGCGCGAAGTGCAGCGCGGGGTGCGGGGGGTGTCAGCTGCTCGCGGCCTCGTCACTGTGACACCGGTGTCGCGTCACTGTGACACTGTACACTCACTTGAGCGTGTGGTGCTTGGGCTGCGCGTGCGCGACGGCGGGCTGCGCGCGGGGGGCGAGCGCGAAGTGCAGCGCGGGGTGCGGGGGGTGCCGCAGCCGCGCCAGATGTTTTCGGAACGCCTCCGCTTGCTCGCTGCTCACCTCCTCGTCTAGGGCCACCTGCGGGCAATAAGTGTTGCCTTTTTTAGGGTTCCCTACCCAAAAGGTAAAACGGGACCCTATTACTAAGGTAGTGGTCCCACCGCCGGCGAGTAAACGATTAACTATCGGCTATTTTCTCCTCAAGAAACGTACGAAAGATATCCATTCCGTGAACAAAATAGATGCATATACAAATAGTTAATCGCTGACTGTTCTCACTGCCGGCGACGACTCGTTTTACTAGTTTTCATACACCTACTTTCATAAATAAACTCGCTCAACGATGCTCGCTCGATTGATCGTTTCTTTACAGTATGGCATTGAAAGTAGACATATGGATACCAACATATCATTGCTACTCTCATTGTTGTCTAGCTCAGATGACGACGATGATGTATTTTACGATAGTGCTTGTGAAGTAGCAGCGGCAACTCTTAAGAAACGAAAGAAAATGAGCGACCGCGGGCGAGTGGCGCGAGTAATCGCTCGTCGCACTCGCACACTCGGTTATAGCCCCACGATAAAACTATCGAAACTACACACTCGCTTCTAACTGATCGCCAACTCGTTTATAGTTACTAGTTCTACTCGTTTCTCGTTCATCGTCGGCAGTCGGACCACTCCCTAAGCCTCCATTATCTGTCTGTCTGTCACCAGGCTGTATCACATGAACCGTGATAGCTAGACAGTTGAAAATTGTGTAATGTATTTTTAATATAATGGTAAACTTGCTGGAGAATACTGCTTGGAAATTATTCTTGAATTTATTCAGTATTGAATGAGAACACGTACACACGCCTGATGGCAGAAAGAGAGAGCGACATGAAAATTAAAAAAGTAAAACTTAGTGTTGCAAGGAAAAATATTGGGGTTGCAACAATAGGTCACATTTTTTACGAAATTAAACGCTATCAAAAATCGATTGACCGTGTCACCCGGTGGGACTCGAACCCCCGATCCTTCGCAATCCGGACGAATGCTCTTACCAACTGAACTACGAAGGACGTTAGTCAGTCAACGAATTTTTGTAAGTGCTTGATACGCTAGTAAACCGACGTTCATATTTTTTAATAACACAATACCGTTTTCAGTGATGAAAAATTCTTTTTTTTCTATATAGCATGAGTAAGTAATAAACTGTAAGCCAAAACATGTGTTTGAAGAGTAGGTAATTTAAAAAAAAAAGCATTTTTTTAATTTGGGATTTCACAAATAAACACAGAACAAAGTTACAAGAGATATTACATGTAAACAACTAGAACAAGGAAAATAAAAAAAATACGAGATCAAAAATGACGCAAATTGAATGAATCTTTTAAAAATGTAGACTATACAGACCTCGCTAAAGTCTAGCTATTATGTAATCGACTTACTCAAAACGCTAGTAGGGCCAAAAAATAAGAAGATATGTACTGGCACCCTATGAGCCGCATATTTGTTATTACTGACATTCATACAAAAGTATCATTTTGTTTCCTAAATTAAACTTAAATGACTTGTAACTTACTTTAATCAGTTGGAAAGTGGCCGATCGCAACTGAAGTCCTTCGTGCAACGCTTGCTCGAGGTGGGGGAGGTAATGCGTCCGTACTGCTTTCTCTCTCGTCAGGGAACAGAGGGGGAACGACCGCACCACTGTCTGTTCGCAGGCTGTGGACAAGACAGACAATAAGCACATTGCAATTCATACACAGACAAGTCACCCGCCATTTCAAGAGAGGGCATCCAATCTAGAAGAAATGAGGTGGTGATGCTTTGACAATTAATTCAGGACGTTAAAAAAGTGCGATCCAAATTTTGGGAGAGGCTTAGAAGTTACTAAAGAATACAGAAAAATATAACTTTTTTTAAATCTATAAGTACAATAAAAAAGCTTGAGGAAACGAACTTGGTTCAAACTGAGAAATATTATAGTATTTTATTTCGCAATGATAGTGTTATTACAATGATAGTGTATTTAAAAATAAGCAGATGTGTTATTAGCGCGCGGAAATTGATTGCCTAAAATTGAGCAGCAGCTAAATTTTGCATTCAAATTTCGTTCACATATGACATTTGAAACCTAAAAGAACGTGTGCTCGGCGCATCAAATTCGAATCGCCGTAGAAAATGACAGGTCTACCTCTTTTTACCCGTCTGCGGAAGGAGGGTTATGTTTTTCGAGAGTATGTATGAGCCCAAACGGCTGGACAGTTTTTGTCATATGAGGTGTCGTTGCATTTGTCAAAATTATGATAGTGACAGTTGGCTATATACATTTTAAAAATGGCCCCCGCAAATGTAAATATAGGGGGGAAGGGGCATTGATTTTTTTTTTACCATAGCATACGGGTATTTCATTCGATAACCAGTAAAAAGACCATTTTAAAAGTATAATATTTTTTGCAGTCAGGTGTTTTGTTTTTTCAATAATCATATTTGCTTTTTTAAATACACTAATTGAATTTATCATTAAAGCAACTATGGAGGTGTCTTCTCACTCACCGAAGGGGTCAGTAGGCGTGCCCTTGAACACTAGGCGGTAGTTGGTGAGGAACAACGCCCCTTCTGCAGGGAGTAGTGGCGCCGGCCGTCCGTCCGGTACTAGGAACGCTCGTAACGCCGGGCCTGCTATCGCCTCGCCTGGTACTAGGGTAGGCGCCACTATTCGCGGCTGAAATAAGGGGAAATTGATAAATAAGCGGTTAAGATTTGCAGTCGATACCTCCAAAAAAGAGCGTCTAAACAAAACACACTGTCATATGACAGCTTCGCAAGAGTTTTCGAGTACGTATTTAGGATTTCAGAAAGGGAATAAGAGTAGACCAAACGAGTAATAGAAACTCATTTTGAGTGTGTGAAGGAATTGAACGAATTGATTCCACCGGCCCCTTTTTACTATAGATACATAATACGCAGGCAGGATTTCCACCCTTATGTCGTTGACATACCACCAATACGCACCAAACGTTTTAAATCTACGTTTATCTTGCTATGGCTAGAGAGTGAAAGTCGTTGGCGGCTGAAGTGTGTCCTAAACAGTACGATTTGGATTCCTTTAAGAAAAAAGTGAATAGGCTGCTTCTAGACAGACATGTCCCATCCTCGTCAGCTTACCATTAGATAAAATTGCTGTCAAATGTCTGCCTATTATTAAAAATCATTTTACACAACTTTCAATGAAGCAGTAGTAGGGTCATTAATAGGACTTGTTTATGCCCCTTGTTCTATGTCATTTTTTAAATAATTTTATTAAATTATTGTAATAACATACCTTTTGCACGGGCGGTAATCGCCTGCTCTCTCTCGCGACGGCGTCTAACGTTTCTAAGTGCATGTGCACAACTCCGGGGATCATTTGGTGTAAACAACGCACGTGCTCCGCTGTCACACCGCCTTCTGTGCACACCTAGAATACCAAAGAGTTATATTATGTATAGGCTGAAATATATGGTATACCTATCTTACTTTCTCTCTACTATCGATAGTCTATCGATACTATCGATATTTAATCGTTACTTTTGCTTTTGCCTCAACTCGATAGTTCTATCGACACTATCGATATTTAATCGATACTATTGCTTTTGCCTTAACTATCGATAGTCTATCGATACCCTCGATTTCCTCACAGTCGAAATGAAAAATAGTATGTTTAACTCGGGTGAAAGCACCCATTCCACTCTCGAGCTTCTCGAGTGAAATGGTCACTTTCGTCCCTTGTATAACAATCTACTATTTCATTCCGCGTACGTGAGCAAATCGATACAACTTCAAAAACACCCTCAGGCCACAAAAAGCCATTTTGTCCGGTAATTTCTTGATGTGACAGCTCAGCTCAATCAAATGAAATTTTACTGCAATAGTTATATAATTAATATGCCATTTACAAGTTAGTTGACAATAAAGTTATTCTTTATCTGATCTTCTTCTTTCTGGTCGTTCCCTCAATGCTGAAGATCGTGACTAATGAACGTATGTCAATCTTCTCCACTCGGTCCGGTTCTGCGCCATATGTACCGCTCCCCGTATCTGGCCTCCAGTCACCTCCTTGAGTTGGTCCACCCATCTAGCTGGCGCTCTTCCTCTGGCGCGCTTCCCCTCCATTTGTCCGAGAATGATGAGTTTCTCCAGGCTATATCTGATAAAATATAATAAAAAACGTACTTTATCCACAAATCTGGAGACCATTTTGATGACGTTGTTGCCCGCCTCGCCCGGGTCGGCCTCCTCGAACCCGGATTCGGCGTCTGCACTGTCTGACTCTGCCACACTGTGAAGGCAACAGCATTTTAGCATATATTTTTCACCTTCATCATCATCATCCTAGCGTTATCCCGGTTGTGCACTCCCACGCGAGGCCCTTTGGCCGATTTGGACCATTATCCAGGATATCGCAGATCAGGTAATTACAGTGGAGCGACTGCCATATGACATCTGTGACCCTGTTAACAGGGGAGCCTGACCAGTTTGGATCATGGTTACAGTCGCGTGAATGTGCAGGTTTCCTCACGATGTTTCCCCTCACCGAAAGAGCATCAGTTATTGGAACAACTAATGTACATAACTTAGAAAAAATCATTTGTACATGGCGGCACGTGGGATCGAACCGGTACCGGCAACAATTTTGATATATTTTTTCCTGACTCGGTATTGAGGATATTATGGCAGAAGAGCGATTACGTAGGAAACACTCTTAATTTTAACAACATACAAATAATCGGAGCCTGATATGTCGTGGGAATTGGAAATGAAATTGGAAACTGGCGGGCGTTGAAAAACCACCAATCTTACTTCTTACTAATATTATAAACGCGATATTATGGATGTTTGGTAATCTCTCACAAAAACTACAGAACGGATTAGAATAAAATTTGGCATACAGGTTGAAAAATAAGATATACAAACAATAAATTCCACACGGACAAAGTCGCGGGCAAAAGCTAGTTTTATAATAATTGTAGATAATTATATTACCTGTTCGTAATACTATTGCTAGCGCGGTCCATGTTATCACCGCGAACGTCTGCCCGTCGACCCGCGCCCTCTAGCGGCAGTAATAAGTACACCATTCTGTTCGCGTAGTGTATGGCTTGGCTGTATAGAGTAGATTCCTCGCTTGCTATTAGTTCTTTTTGTTTTTCTGTTGACAAAATAATATATGTATCAAAAACGATAAATCTATACATACCTGTAATAAAACTGTAAAATTTAGGTGTATTAATTGTGATGATCATACTACTACAATTTGAACATGTACACTTAGTCCAGTGCACAACTTAGAGTATGTTTCATCTCAATATAATAAGTACATCAAGATAAGATATATGATGACCTCTCCTCACCATACGACATAGTACAAATAAGAGGTCACGATTACTGGCGATGGGAGTATGAATCATTTTGTATCATCGAGTCTGCGCTGCCGAAGTCACGGGCAACAAATAGTCATTAAATAATTTCATTAATAGTCCTACCCTTAGATGAATGTAAGAATTCACTACGCCAAACAAAAGCAAACATTGCAAAACTATTAATTGACACTTTAAGTGACATCATTATTGTTTAACAACATGATATTATATTTATTGCAAGCGATCCCATGTCACCCGGGGTGGTGAAAGGATTTTAACTATACCACACACATTTAAATCGGCTCAGGCGTTTACAGGCAGGCAGTAATAAAGAATGGCAGGGCAGTAGGGCCTGCGTAGGCAGGAATAAAGAATGACATACATGAATCCTAAAAAAACACACTTCGGCCGTCGTGTAAAAATAAGACACGAGAAGTGAAGTACCTGGAGGTAAGGTGGGCCACAGCCTCATCTGTTCCGCTGCGATCTCGAGAGCGCTCGGCTCCTGAGCTTTCAGCAGAGATATGTAGTCTTCGTCGTCCCTGTGCGAATAATAGATATCTTTATGAAAGTTGTTTTGAAAGGCCAAAGTCAAAATGACTTGACTTCTTCCTTCCACCTCCGGTCTAGATGGTTTGGATCTGGACTCCGCATCACCTTTCGACCGAAGATTGAGGTCAATCTTGGTTGCTTTCGTATCAATTGAACAAGTATTACGACACTGGCAGCCCTGGCTATCGTGGACGTCAATGGATACGCAAGAGGCCGTGATTAATTTGGATTAAGTTGGGGAGTTCTTAGATTAATTATGGAATGAAAAAACTTTGAGCAACCCGTTGGATATGTTACTAGAACTACGGATGCTCATTAGATCTTACAGACACTACTGTTGTAAGTAAAATGGAGACAACGGGTGCTCATTGGATCTGACACTAGTGTTGTAAGAAAAATGGAGACAACGGGTGCTCATTGGATCTGACACTAGTGTTGTAAGAAAAATGGAGACAATGGGTGCTCATTAGATCTGACACTAATGTTGTAAGAAAAATGGAGACAACGGGTGCTCATTGGATCTGACACTAGTGTTGTAAGAAAAATGGAGACAACGGGTGCTCATTGGATCTGACACTAGTGTTGTAAGAAAAATGGAGACAATGGGTGCTCATTAGATCTGACACTAATGTTGTAAGAAAAATGGAGACAACGGGTGCTCATTGGATCTGACACTAGTGTTGTAAGAAAAATGGAGACAACGGGTGCTCATTAGATCTGACACTAATGTTGTAAGAAAAATGGAGACAGGCTAAGTAGATCATAGAAGACCGAAAAAGAAAAAGATGGCATAAGCTGAAGGAGGCCTACACCCAAGTGGTTGAGAATGGCTGAAGAAGATTATACAAAAAAAAGAAGTGATAATAAAATAATAATAACATCCTCCTAGCCGAATTTCGTCTTCAGCGGCAAATGTCAACAGAGATAAGCGAAATGCGCGGGAGATATTATAGGAAAAAAGTGTGTGCGCAATACATAGATAGGTGTTCCATCACTCTTAAAATTCCTTAAGACGACAGTCCGACATAACCGTACAGAGAGATCAGGCGCAGGACCAACGGCTTAAGGTGCTTTCCGAAGCTGGGTGATAACACAACCAACTTCTTGACTCCGGAGCTGTGTCAGTTATTTCAAGACAGAAAAACCCAACAGTTTCAGCCCAGGTCCTCGTTGATAGTACCCAGCGTGCTGACCACTAGACCAACGAGGCAGTAAAAAAAAGAAGTAAAACAAATAACAAAACCCTCTAGTGCTCTCTTACCTTGGACTAGGCACCCTCGGGTGGTGCGTAGGGCTAGGGAGATACAGGGCCTTGATGTCTTTCTGCACGTCTTGGTAGAACGCCGCTTCCCAGAACTGCTGGCTCGTCCATACCGGGTGTTCCTGTAAATAGGACCAGTGTTTAATCTTTGTCAATCCATACTAACACTATAGGAGCGTCGGTGGCGTAGTGGCTAGCGGGTTGCCTCTCATGCGGGAGGTACCCGTTCGATCCCACGTGCCGCCAAGTACCAATGACTTTGACAAAATTATGTACATTAGTTGTTTCACTAACTGATGCTTTTACGGTAAGGGAAACCATCTTGAGGAAACCTGCACATTCAGGCGACTGAATGTGTAACCATGATCCAAACTTGTTAGGTTCCATGTTAACAGGGTCACGGAGGTCAGATGGCAGTAGCTACATTGTAATAACCAGATCTGCCATATCCTGGATCAAGGTCCAAAGTGGACCCTGAGTCCTCGCGTGCGAGTGCACAACCGGGATAACGCTAGATGATAATGATGAATCCTAACTGATATTATAAATGCGAACGTGTGGTCTGGCTGTTACCCTTTCACGCTTATACCGATACACCGATTCGAATAAAATTTGGTAGATATATGTAGTATGATTCCCGGGGAAAGCCATAGGATATTTTTCTTTCAGAATAATTCTTAGGAGGAAAGGGGAGTGAAAGTTTGTAAGCACAATTTGCGCTGGAGAAGTCGCGAGTAACCGCTAGAAAATAAATAAGGATCAAAGAATGTGAGGAGGGCAGACGCCTTGCATTATAGATATCGGGAACCCGTGTGCTAAATGATTAGATTATTTAACTATCATGGGCTGTCGTCGTTAAGATTTCTTTGTTTGAGGTTAGGCGTCAGTATGATAACCATTCTGAGTGACGTTGAGATAGGATATTTAACAATTCATCTGTTCGTCTTGTTCATCAAGAAACACATGCATGTTCTTTTCCTTTCTCTGTGTAACCATTTCCCGAAAAAATCTTCAAAACAACTAACCTGTATACACATGTACGCATACTGTATGACCCCTGTGCATAGTTTCCTGCAGTAGGCGGTGGCTAGCGGCAGCATGGCGGCTGCTATGGAATGCTCATCCAAGGCTGTGGCTGATGAAAGTGCGCAGTTCATCAATCTGAAACAATTAACGTTGTGGTTAATAAAAAAAAACTATTGGTGGCAAAAATATTTGGTTGTTGATGGCATTTCCAAGTCCGACATGTTCTTGCGCAACCTTCCTGCGGACGTCTGAGGTGCGGGGGCTAGGCAGGCACAATTGCGTGAGATTGGCGCTTCCCTGCCCCCCGCACGTCTTGCGGGGTGGAAGGAGGGTGGCGCACGAACGACTAAATAGAAGTATAGCACAATAATCGTAGTTATTACATACCCTTTAGATGTCTTAAAGTTACTTGCAGACAACACCTGTTCCAAATTTAGATCCGGAACCGTAACATAGGGTTCCTAATAGAATTAATTCAAAGACAATACTTCTATTAATAAGGCAGCAAATACATAAAAAAACAAAGATATGACCTAAGTGTATCTGTTTATTTTTTGCCTTAACTGCACATCGTATCTGCATGTATCTGTTAAGAAACTAGTCATTCAAGGCAAATTGAAATTATCCAGGAACCATTGCGCAGCGACAACCAATTTACAAGCTTATTGCGTGAGGCACAGTCATGCACAGATGGTTTTTCATATATTAACCATAATAAACCATTAAACACATTTTATTACATACGCCAGAGAGAGATATCATCAGTTAGATACCATCAAACGGCCTCTTCTCATGTGATATGTCATATTTATTTACCGATCGGAGAAGCGGTAGCTTCACATTTTAGAATTATTAGTCAGTATAATGATAAATTTTTTATTGAGTTGCATTGTGATTTCAGCTGCGATTTTCGCGGTGATGGCAATGGGAGACAATATGCTAGTGAGTGTTGTTCTTTATTTTTGAGGTTATTCAATTATGACAATAGTGCATTTCATAAACTTTAAAGGAAAACTACAGCTGTTAATATAACTTTATTAGTTTAGCAGTATTATTTGTAGAATTTGGCTGTCGGATAATTTTGAACCAAACCAAACCAATGCAAAATAATCGTACGGAACCCTTCGTGTGCGAGTCCGACTCGCACTTGGCGGGTTTTTCCCACTAGCAGCTTCCTGTGTACATTTTTTAGTATGCAAAAAACGGGATACTGCCGTGTGAACACACAAGTGCTTTCTGCGGGATACAGTAAAGCAGGAATCTAGCAGAACTGGACTGCCGAGGAAAAGGGCCCTAACGCTAAGGCTAAACGATCCGCGATCTAAAATTAAAGTCCATATCGGTCGTCTGTGTATCCGTTGAATATTAATTTTACACTAGTAAGTACTGTGGACGCTTCGATGGATACGCAAATAGCCAAGATTTTTTTTAATTGGATTACGGATTGGTTATTTATTTTGGACGCTACAGAGTACGGACTCAGATCCATTGGACCAGCTATCGTGCCTTTTGAAGGATTATATTTTTTAGCAGCCATTAAATATGAATAGAAATAGAATAAAAACCACATCCCATTCCAGGGTCCAGGGCGATGGTTCGTGCGCAGCATCCAGCAGTGCCCGAACCACGAGCAGTACGAGTTTCGGTTCTTCATACAGCGCAAGAAAATGACTCGCGACACGGACTGCTATAACGCCAACATGACCCTCGATAAGCCCATTGATGAGAAATATGGAGTAAGTATATTTTTTTAAACTTGTCAAAACTATTCTTAGGCTCTGCGCCTGTCATTGATTTGCGATTGGCCGCCACTTGCTTCACGTGTTCGGAGACTTCATTTAAAACGTATTAAAAACAATGTTGACAGCTTGCTGTTAGCCACCAGTAACTGTGGTCGGTGGCCGGTGGCCCATCTGCGCCGAGCTTTAACCTCACAAATATCGATATTTGAGATCTAAGGCAACATCAACAAAATTACTCATGTGAAAACAACCCACATGCGGCAAAGACATAGAAGCCGATGGAGCTCTTTAATGCAGAAGTAGTGCCATTAGTCAAGTAGTTGTAGGTATAAATAATGCTATTTGCTATCTGTACGAAACCAGCACCAACGCAATAAAAATCATGTCAAACATTTTATTGGATTTGGAGCTGAAGTCAAGGAATTAAAGATCAAATCCTAATGACCAATACTATTCCCAGTGGCTTAAAAATTCTTAAATCAGACGTTTGCCTTATTTATTATATGTTTCCAGGTCCGTGTGGAGATATGCAAGTACGTGGACGGGGGCTGCAAGCTGTACCAAATTCTGAGCGACGAAAGTATCGTCAATTTCGTCAACAAGTACGCCAAAGATAACGTGGAGACAGCACTGAGGTTGGCTGGGTTGGACCCGCCAGAATTTCCCTTACCTTGTGTAAGTGTTTTATATGGGCTATTCTTAAAAACATCACATATTGTCTGCCAGACTTCATGAGCCGCCATCGGGCGATGACTAAACGTGCCCTCCAAAACATCAAATCATATTTATTTTGTTATTAGACAATTTGGTAAAATAAAACCTGCAATTCCTTACCAAACAAACTAAGAACAAGACAAATCAAAAAATAATTAGTTTTATTCTTAAACAACTTTGTTTTTTAATTCTAACAAGCAATTCTTGTATGTTTATTTTGACGCAAAAGTCAGATCAAGTATTTTTTTTTGGTATCGGCCAGCAGAAAAATATCAAGATAAAGCACTCAGAAACCGTCCGAAAAATCGCTACAACAAAGGACACGGCTCAAGGCCGTTGCCTCCTACAAAATCGCTAATACAGTGGACACGGCTCAAGCCCATTGCCTCCTACAAAATCGCTAGAACAGTGGACACGGCTCAAGGCCGTTGCCTCCTACAAAATCGCTAAAACAGTGGACACGGCTCAAGGCCGTTGCCTCCTACAAAATCGCTAAAACAGTGGATACGGGTCAAGGCCGTTGCCTCCTATAAAATCGCTAAAACAGTGGACACGGCTCAAGGCCGTTGCCTCCTACAAAATCGCTTAAACAGTGGACACGGCTCAAGGCCATTGCCTCCTACAAAATCGCTAAAACAGTGGACACGGCTCAAGGCCGTTGCCTCCTACAAAATCGCTAAAACAGTGGACACGGCTCAAAGCCGTTGCCTCCTACAAAATCGCTAAAACAGTGGACACGGCTCAAGGCCATTGCCTCCTACAAAATCGCTAAAACAGTGGACACGGCTCAAGGCCGTTGTCTAATAATAATAATAATTACAACCCGGGGCGCCGCATTCATCTCATTAATGCGTACATACGGGTGACCACGGTTTTAGGTAATTGGATCGATAAATCATTTTTTTTATAAAACTTGTCTTACAAAATATTGAGAAATAAACGATTAACGATACTTGATGTCAGGAAAAAATTGGATACTGATAAAAAAAATCACCCTGTATAAATGATACAAAAAATATTTTTAGGTCTTTTGCAATTGACATACATACGTTAGCCGTAACCGACCGTATGCCGCCATTTCCAGACAATACATGACAATTGATTTTATGTGTGGCTCTACGTTCCTTTCCAGGGAGTGCACGTAATCATCAACTACGTGTTTGACTACTGCCAGCTGCCCACGGACAGCGTGTTCGGCCTGTTCAGGGTGGAAGCGTACATGCTAGAGGAGAGCAAAGAGGTCGGCTGCGTCAGCTTCACCGTCGAGTTCCAGGAGCTGGACGGCGCCTGCGAGGGCGAGGATACGGAAGACTAGTGATAAAGAAAATAATTACAACAGTAGCTCAGCGCCAAATCTAAATCCAGTGAGCGCACGCGACGTTTGTGTTAGTTTGTGGGCGAAAAATAATTAAGAATTGATAATAAAAGATTTTAGATTCTGTTGATAACTTCCTTTCATTTGGTTACCCTAAGGACCTATTTCAACACCTCTTGAGCAAGTTCTGAGTAGCTGAATTGAAAGATAATGAACATATTTTCCAAACGAAATATGTCAAACAATCTATCAAGTAAGCAAGCCGCGGGTATTGCAAATCCGCCCCTATTACAATGGAGTGAGACACCACAGCAAAAATACTACTTTGCACTTACTCGACTTTTACTTAATTTCGTCAAAATATGGTGTGATTTAGCTGATCTCAGCGTCTTTCCATTTAGTTACTTATCGAAATCCATTGCAAGCGAATTTCATGCTTAAGTGGGCTAGGTTGACTGCTACAAGAAGCTATACTATCGCCATCTAGCGCATATCACTAGCGTTTACTCATACTCATAAATAAACGGTGAATATTTAAAGAGGAGCGAGACAGGCCTAATTGCAGTTCACTTCGATGTGCTATCTCCCGGAAAAAAAATCAGTGAGCTCTAGCAGCAATAGACCAGATATATTGGGTAAAGAAGTGATAGCTGGATTTAAGATCGTTTAATCACAAGTTTAGCGTCCGCCAACAAAATGGACAGATGACTTTCTAAATGTCGCAGGGTTGTACTGAAAGCAGGCCGCTAAGCCGCTTGTAACAGGTCACTTTAAAAAATCTATGGGGGAAGACGACGTCAGCTGTGTCCGTCCTGTGGCTGATAATGATGATTGAAACACAATATTAATTAGGAAGGAGCAAAAGTATGCAACGTTGCCGCTTTGTGCGACAGCTGACAGTTGGTGCGCGCAGCGTACGATCTCTGAGCTACACAACTATGCACCTACCTGCCATCCAGCTCTAACTAGTGTCGCTGCAAATTCGTAGAAACTAGTAGTGTAGCTGCGTTCAGCTATGCAGTCGCCGGCTAGAATCTCGAACAGTGCCAGCGAACTTGTACCGCAGTATTAACTTACCTCACAACCAGCTCGAACTGGTGGTTTCGTTTTAGGTCGGTTTAAAACCGCTCATTTACAATTATACACCTACAACGTCAGGATCTGGTGGTGATGCAGCAGAAGCTTGTTAATAGGCAGCTGCGTTGTAATATTGCAACCTCGCTCTCAAGTACAAGATATGGCACCGTAGGAGAATCGCGTTCGATCATTGGTAGGACTTTTCTCGCTCGTAGCAGCTTGCTTGGCTTATTCTGTGTGACGTCACTCACAACCAGTTCAAACTAATTACGCTGATACCTATAACCAGCCAGAGATCTTTAGGCGGTAAGTTCAAACGTTTAAACGAGATTTGTCGCTACAAATGGTTTAGAGCAATTAGGGCTGATGAGAAATGTTTTTAGTCGAATTCGATTTCATTATTATAACTTTAGATGACATTCATAATACACTAAACCTATTCAGTGAGCGACGCGCCAGGGTTGGCTCTATAAAAAGTTACCATCGCCATCTAGCGCACTATACGAGGGTCAAACTGAAAGTTCTTAGAAAATCAAAAACTGATTACATTAGCCAGTTATTAGTTTTATTATATCTTTTCAAAATATTGTCCATTGACGTCAATACACCGCTGCATGCGATGGAACCACTGGGAAAAGCACTTTGCCCACTCGTCCTTAGGGGTCTCTTCAATGGCATCGCGATACGCAGCCACCGCTTCTTCAGCATTCATAAACCGCTTTCCTTTAAGTTTTTCTTTAATTTTTGGAAATAAATAAAAATCACAAGGCGCGAGGTCGGGGCTATACGGCGGGTGACCCAGTAATTCAACGTTTGATGTCGCCAAATAGTCGATCGTTCGCTTGGCGGTGTGCGACGAGGCGTTGTCGTGGTGAAGGAGGATCCTACTGCGAGGTCGTTTCTCTCGAACTTTTTCCAAGACAAGTGGCAAACAATTGGTAGTGTACCATTCTGCAGAAACTGTTTTTTGATCCTCTAACACAATTGTTGCGAAATGACCTATCCTTCCAAAGAACGAGGCCACCATTTTTTTTCCCGCACTTCGATCTCTCTTCACTTTAGTTGGCAACTCCTCGAAAGGAAACACCCACTGAGCAGATTGTCTTTTGGTTTCAGGATCATAACAGTAAATCCAGCTTTCGTCACCTGTTAGTATGTCGAACACAGCATTTGAGTCACCTCCGTTAAATCTTTCAATCATTTTACGGCACCAATCCACACGATGGAGTTTTTGAGCCTTAGTCAAATTATGAGGTATCCACCGGGCGCAAAGCTTCCTGACCGCTAAATGTTCGTGGAGGATTTTGTGCACTTGACTCATACCGATGCCTAAGCTTGTCCGAATCTGCTGATAGGTCACTCTTTTGTCAGTCTCTATCATACGCCGCACAACACAGATGTTATTTTCAGTCGTCGCCGTAGAAGGCCGTCCCTCACGTACATCATCAGTGAGATTAGTGCGACCACGTTTAAACTCATTAAACCAGTTGTAAACAATCGCACGAGATGGGGCTTCATCGTGAAAGGCCAATCGTAGTCTATCATAACTTTCTTGTTGACTTAAATGACATCGAAAGTCATAAAAAATCATTGCACGAAAATTTTCTCGTGTTAAATTCATTTTGACGTGACACAGACAATTTTCAATTTGCCGCCAAGTCGTAAAACAAATGACAAATGAATGAAATATATACTCAGTAATATTGCCAAAGAGTTCTATTTTCAAATTTTAGAATTTTTTTTTTATTATATTGTTTATAAGTGGCCAGTTCTAAGAACTTTCAGTTTGACCCTCGTACTAGCGTTTATTGCTGCTTTTAAATAAACCTGCGAGCGAGACCTAAATGCAGATTATTTTGATGCGCTATCGTCCGCAAAGGACGTAGCCTTGCGAATCAGTAAGCTCTCAAGTAGCAATGGATCAAACTAGAGACATTGAGAAGAAAAGATAACCATTGGGACAGAAAAAGCGTAGATGGTTTGATCAAAAGTTTAGTTACCGCCAGAAAGAAGGACCGACCACTGTCTTAATCTCATAGAAACTGAATGCAGTCCGCTTATAACAGGCCACTTTGTTAATCTATAGGAAAAAACGACGTCAGCAGTCGACGTCTTGTAACACTGTATTAAAAGGAGCAAAAGCATGCGACGTTGCCGCTATGTGCGATAGTGGTTGGTGGTGCGCGGCGTCCAGCTGAAACTAGTGGCGGTGCAGCACATTCGTAGAAATTAATAGTGTAGCTGCGTTCAGCTATTGCAGTCGCTAGCTAGAATCTCGAACAGTGCCAGCGAACTTGTACCTAAGATACCGCAGTATTAACTTACCTCACAACCAGCTCGAACTGGTGGTTTCGTTTTAGGTCGGTTTAAAACCGCTCATTTACAATTAAATTATACACCTGTTTACTTATAAATTATACTACTGTAGTCCCCTATAGAACTTTTACCTAAGATACCGCAGTATTAACTTACCTAACGACCAGCTCGAACTGGTGGTGGTGCAGCAGATGCTTGTTGGCGGGCAGGCGCGCGGCGAGGGCGCGCGCGAGGGCGGCGCGGGCGGCGGGCGCGCGGACGGCACGCAGCACGGCCGGGAACGACTTGCGCGCGTCCGCGTAGCGGCACTCGAATATCGCCGATACGCAGCCGCGAACCACCTATGGACGACAACAACACTTTACTCAATATACAGGGTGTCCCAAGAAGTATTGTAAAGCAAAAGTCCAGAGATAGAGTACCTCTTGGGGTACCCGAATCACCCCCATGCATGTTCCGCGATTTTGCGTAGTTTTTGAGTTATGAATGTTTTTCTGAATTTTTAACCTGACCTAAAATTTTTTTTATAAAAAAGTTGAATATTATTTAAAGATTTCTTTTTTGCAGCTAAATCTTCCTAAAATGTACTTTTATGCCTAAAATATGATTCGTAACTGTGGACAAAATTACGAAAATGTTGGTTCGAAGTGTAAAATTTACGTTACTTAAAATTACGAATTATGACTTAAAATTTTAACTTTAAATTAAAAATCGAAACAGGTGACTCTATGGTTTTAAATTAGTGTGTAAAACTTTTTCAGACTCTCAGCTTTAATAACCATTGAAAAAAGTAACACTGAATAGGCTAAATATATTATTGCACTTGAAAAAAAAAACGACCACCAGAGGCGGGTGTCTCTGGTGCCTCTGGTGGTCGTTTTTTTTTCAAGTGCAATAATATATTTAGATTGCATAGTGAATGCTTATCACTTAAAAAAAAACAATAATTAACTGAATAGGCTACTTTTGGTTAAAAATGGCCTTCAAAGACATCGAGGCGGAAAATTCTAAAAAATTTGGACATCTGATAACAAAATTTTTTTTGGCATTTTGACATTCTTAGCTTTAGTTAGTTTGTTAACTAACCAAAGATGACATTATTGCATCTGACGTGGCATTATTGCATCGTGAGCAGTTCCGGGACGCGATTTAAATCGTTACTTTGAACAATACTTTTCAGAGGTTTTATAAAAGCTATAACCATTTCAATTCGAAAGTAATCAAGAATGCGGTAGATCTGCTGGTCTCACCTCGAGCCTCCTGGCGGAGTTGGTGACGAGCACCTGCGCCAACTCCGGAGCGCCGGTAGGTGGCGCGGCGGGCGGCACGATCCGCGGTTGCGGAGACCGCAACGCGGCCAGTCTGCGGACACGTACGATGAGTTACTATAGTGCGACTAAAGTTGACTGCATTTTTGTTCTAGTGGTCAGCACGCTGGGTACTATCCACGAGGTCCCAGGTTCGAATCCCGGGTCGGCCTGAGTGTCGGGATTTTCTGTCTTGAAATAACTCAGACACAGCTACGAGCTACGAGGTTAGGAAGTTGGCGGTGTTAACACCCCCGTGCCTCGGAAAGCACGTAAAGCCGTCCGGCGCCTGATCTCTCTACGGACACACTACACGTATTGCGCACACACTTGTGCACTATAATATTTCCCGCGCAGTTGGCTGATCGCTGTTAAGGATAGGCCGCTGTAGTTAAACCATCAAGTTGAACCATCTAGGGCACCTTTCTAGCACTTTATTCATGCTCGTCCAGGCAGCAACGCAGTGCCGCGCGCCGCCGGTGAATAAAACGCGCGCGCGTGTCGCTGCTCGCTTCCACAGTGGGTCGCCGCGCGTCGGTACCATTTTGCTACCTACGCGGGGAGTTACACAGGCCTGGTATAAGGTTACCACTCACTTCGGTTGCGTAGCGTTCCGCGCGGCGAGTTCCGCGACTAGACTGGCGACGCGCGCGGCGTCCAGCGCGGGGAGGGGGGGCTGGTGGATGCGCGACGACGCGCCCTCCGGTGGTCGCAACACGCGTTGCTGGTACGCCTGCATAGACACCTGTCCGTCAGCCACGTGAGTGAGAGATATAAACATTATAGGTAATAGGTAGACCGCCTAATTGAACCCTCACCTGGGGAGTATTTGAGTTAATATATGATCATTTCCAAGGCTTGAAATATAAGGAAGAGTACATAAATATCTTAGTAGATTCATCAATCAAACAAATGACAATCTTCTAAGACGTTGATGTACTCTTCCATGTACATGTTATATTTAAATACTTGGAAATGCTCATATACCTACTAATGAACTCAAGTGAGAGGCGCAGACGGCAAATGTTTATTGTTTGATTTGGTGATTCGAATGTGCAAAATGCACAAATGTGCCTACCGCCCGCACGGCTCCGAGTCCCTGTTCTATCCTACCTCCGTACCCGCCAAGCCCCAACACTCCGCAAGCAAGGATTCAATTAAGCAATTAACCTATAGATAAAAGACAATAAAGAAAATATAAAAATGTACATAAAAATTATAAAAAACTATTTAAAATCTTTATTACCTGCCTCACAAAATCCTATAAAAATCAAAATGAAACGAAATACAAAATTAAATAATTATGCGAAAAATAAAAGTAAACCTATAAAAAATACCTGAGGATTTGGATTTTCGTTGAGATGTAACTGCATAGCTAAGTCCTGTATGTGTTGCAACTCCAGCTCTGGATTTAGAGATTCTAGCCGGAGTTGTTCTGGTAGATTTCTGAAAGTAACGTAAGTTTTATTTATTAACTTTCTATAAAACAAAACAACACGTAGAAGGATGGAGAAAAGCTCGTGAAGCTCATACACCTGATCTCTCTTTAGTTCTGGACTTGACTGCCCGTCGCACCGACGTATGACAAGTGAAAGACGAGAGAGCAAATGTGTATTACGCACACACTTGTGCACTATAATATCTTTTGCGTAGTTGGTTAAACTCTTTTCGGATTGACCGCCGTAGCCGAAAGACGGCTAGATGGTCTATTGAGTTTTGCATTTTACATTATAAACTCCCATGCTTGCCTATCTGTTAAGAATTCTGTTTTAGGTTATATTTCTGACATCTGTCTATTTATCGAACAATGTCTGTACAATAACCAGTTTCTAAATCTATTTTAAATTACATAGTTCTTGCAGTTTTATTACGAGACTACTTATCCCTATTAAATTTTAATAAGATCACTTACTGTACAAGCTCGTCCCATATATCCGTAGCTCTCCACGGCGGGCCACGCTCAGCAACTAGCCCATTGAAGAACATGGAATCTAATAACCGTAACGCGAAAGGACAAGTCGACAGCCCCCGACTGCCTAGGAAGCCCATCTTGTGGAATGTGAGTACGGGGGATGGGTGTATCCTGATTATTGTCAGGCAATGCCTGAAAAAAAGGGGGTATTTTAAATCCAGCAATTACCAAATTGAAGATTAACGCATATATTGTATCTTGTATCCCTTCTCTTTTTTATTTATTTCATTACTATGCAGGGTATCTAAGATACACTGACAACGGTTTGTCAAGTCGCTAGCTACGCAGAAGGTATTTAATAACTGTTGTCAAAGTACCTAAAAAACTTGCTTGATTTATTATTTTACGAATTGACAAAAGTCTATATTACGAACGTTAAAAGGCTCTATTCTAAACGAGTCAGAGGTATTTTACTCTTCAAATTAGAACTTCAAAATGGAGAAAGGTTATTGCTTTGATTGTCACAAAAGAAACTAAAAATAATAAAGTTCAAATGATAAAAAAAATTGGAATAACAGACTGGAGTCCATATTCATGATACCAACTTTGAACTTAGCGTATGTAATTGAAAACATAATAATCATAGGTAGGTACGCTTGAAAACACTATTTCGCCTGGCAAGACTAGATGAGTGAAATGAAAATCTATATCACCTGTAACCCTGAAGTAGCTTGGCCAACGTCCGCATAAACACAGCCCTGATTTCCTTATCCAGCATATGCGGTGGTGAGGCCTGCGGCGGTGGGGGGGCGAAGGCGGAATCTGCATGCCTTAGCTCTGGCTGCAGGACCAGAGCTAGAGCCGACTGCAGGGAGGACAGTAGGGGCCCCTCAGGTCGCGGGATGTTCACACCCGGGGGTATGTGCAGGGACCCCACGTCTAAGTCCGCCACTATCACGTCCAGCTGAACAGACAAAGATGGCATTAGTAGATGCCATGAATATGCGTCGAAATGCACAGTTACTGATAAACAACATCTGCTTTGAAGCATATTCTTATTATTATTACCGGCTACTGAAGATACCACTTCGAAAATCATAATAGCTTTTCTGAACACTCTTGAGGCTTGTGACCAAAATACTTTCAGTATGCACCATAAAGGTGCATATAGTATTTGTCTAAATCTAGAAATAGCGCCGATAAGTAAATGTATACTCTTAACTGGTAATAATTACTAGCTCAGAAACCTTAGGCTCTGGTAAGGCCCTGTGATACCGAAGCATTGATAGTCGTTATGGGCTAGGCATATTTTTGAAAAACTCTAACTCTACTTAGAGATACTAAGTTCCTTTGATGCTGAATGCTGGTGCATAAAACCTAACTAAGGATATATAATCTGGAATTAGCGTAAATACTTACCAGCTCTGAAACCTCCATCTTCAAACTGGAATGCACGCCGATCAGGAACGTCTTCAGCATGGTCAACGCCTCGGCCAGACCCGCCAGCAGCAGCAGTATATATACGAGTGCAAACCTTGGCGTTAGCTTTCCGAAGTGCTTTGGATGCTGAGGCATACAACCTAATCTAGATTGAGTGCTAAAATACTTACCAGCTCAGTAACCTCCTCCTTCAAACTGGAATGCACGCCGATCAGGAACGTCTTTAGCATGGTCAACGCTTTGGCCAGACCCGCCAGCAGCAGCAGTATATACCCGAGTGCAAACCTTGCCGTTAGCTTTCCTAAGTGCTTTGGATGCCGTGGCAAACAACCTAATAATCTAGATTGAGTGCTGAAATACTTACCAGCTCTGAAACCTCCTCCTTCAAACTGTAATGCACGCCGATCAGGAACAGCGTTGGCGTGGCCAACTCCTCAGCCAGCCCCGCCGGTAACAACGCTATGTACAAGAGTGCATTTAAAGGGAAACCTTGGCCTTAGCTCGTCTAAGTTAAGGTATAGAAATTAATTAGGGATAGACAATCTACCTTGAGTATTTAAATACTTACCAGCTCGGAAACCTCCTCCTTCAAACTGGAATGCACGCCGATCAGAAACGGCGTCGGCGTGGCCAACACCTCAGCTAAACCCGCTGGTAACAACGGTATGTACACGTGTGCGTATCTGAAGGGGAACATGAGCGCGGCTAGGGCCCTGCAAGCAGCCGCCAGCCGCGCCGCCGCTAGCGAGACTAGAAGCACTTTGTGTTCGCTCATCACAGCGCACCAGAGTGTTACCGAGTTGTGGATACCTGGAATAAGAGAAGTGAGGGTCATAAAGATATAAATATTAGATAACTTCACAAATATTGATCTGATCCCAACGTGAGTTGCTAAAGCACTTGTGTTATTGAAATTATAAACAACGGTGGTACCGCAACCAAGACAATATAGAGTTATATAGTTTTCTATACTGACTCGAAACGGGGAATCAAAACCCGGGACCTAGAGATGGCGAAACCTTGAAAACCAGCATGGAGCTACTTAACACGGAGGTCGTCAAAAACAGACCCATAGAACAAATCACATCAGTAACTTTAAGAGATAAGGCGATAGATATGATATATCTTTTATGACAGACACACAGTCTCGAAAGCAACCTACCCAGCAACCTCAAGAGCATGTGCACAGCAGTTTGCGTGACAGGCATGGGGGGCGCAGCGGGCGGCTGCAGCGCCTGGCGGTCCCCCGCGCCTATACTGAACCGGACCTGCGGGCCCCCTGCGGGGGGCACCAGCACGCATCCCAGCAGGTTACCGACCAGGGTCTCGAGAGGCACGCCCAGGTTCTCTACCCACACCGTGTAGATAATGCCAAGGCAATTCTGGAAAAATGTTTAAAGATAAAGATACAGTTAATCTATACACGGTGTCTCAAAAATGCCACACCAGACTGATACTGGTGATAGCTTAACCGAAACTTTTTCATATGAAAATAAAATGAATAAGAGTCTAATGGTTTGGGAGACT
Organism: Pyrausta nigrata; assembly: GCA_949316185.1. Lineage (NCBI taxonomy): Eukaryota > Metazoa > Arthropoda > Insecta > Lepidoptera > Crambidae > Pyrausta > Pyrausta nigrata. The sequence continues at coordinate 4,401,864 of OX438955.1, read as the reverse complement.
GCCACTTTATTGTATTTTTTTACCAAGAGGGGCACACTGGGCCTAACTACCGCTCTCAGAGACGTCAATTAAATTTAATCATTTTGATTTATTTTGACAAACTTAGGAATAGATATCAAATTAAACTAATTAAAATTTGGAGTCTCTAGACCCAGCGGTTTGGGCTGTGCGTTGTTATGTCAGTTAGTTAGTCATTAGTTAAGACATTTTTCCTTTTTAATATATTTTAATTTAATTCGAATCAACAGGCAAGGTAATTAAAAGGAGAAGGCCCTTACTCTGAAGGTGTCGATGTAATCCTGGCGGGAGACGATGACGAGACATTTGGGCGCGTACATGATGCTGTGGTGGGTGATGTTGGGCACCGGCCTCGACTCTAGGGACTCTTCGTCCTGTAACCAAAGACAATATCTTAGTAATTAATATAAAAAATTGAGTATTTATCTTCTCTTCTTCTATATAAATCGCCTATTCGTATGTAAGTATAACTACAGAACGACGACACCAAATTGCATAATTCTATTTTTTGTGTTTGGTATTGCCAGGATATGGCATAGCGATAGCAGGCGTAACGAAAGTTTTAAAAAGGATAAATTAGTACATCTAGTGTCTAGAGCGCCTCTACCAAACGACAAATGCACAGATCTTTAAAGTTTACTTTGCTCAGGTAAAGAGAAATGCATTCTCCATCTCACCCGCTAGCATTTCCATTTATTCCAATCAGCTTCATTCCGTCACCAAACTATTCAAGGTCACCTCCTCGGTTGAACTTGAAATTGCACCCGTATTAAACACGATAACGTCTGGGGTGACCATTAGCCCGGCTAATAAACGGCTAGACCGAGATTTATGAGCTCCGACCCGATTAGGTTAAAGGGGACAGGTGACATCAAAGCCACCTGTTGCACCTTATTTCAGATCACAACTATCAATGGGTTGTGCTTTCTTTGCTGTGCTAGGTAATTTGTGTAAACCATTCATTTCAGGCATTCGTATTTAAGCTTTTTTTTTTAATTACAAGTTACAACCAACCACCACATAAAAAATAACTTTTAAAACACACAAAAATATGTCTAGTTCACAAAGCCTTAGGCTCACTCCAGGAATCGCAATTTGCGAGACATGTTGCTAAAGGCTTAGTGATGCCTTTTTAGGGTTCCGTAGTCCGGCAAGGAACCCTTATAAGATCGTTCAGTCCGTCCGTCCTAGTCTGTCACAGCAGAATATCTTCTACGTTTATGGACTGATTTGCATGTAACTTGGTTCGAGGATACTTCACATATAAATCTCATTTTAATCTTTCAATTCAATCATCACAATTTAATCTCAAATCCAAAAATTAAAATTACCCCTTTTTAAGGGTACCTCCCCATACATGTAAAGGAGGGGGCATGAATAATTTTTTTGAGTGCACCCCCTTGTGTGGGGTATCGTTGAAAAGGACTATGAAAATAAGGTAGGGTTTCCATTCAATACTTTTTATCAGCTTTGCGAGATATAGCCCGCCAAAGTCGCTTACACGGTGTCGTCGTCCCCCCCCCCTGTAATTTCTAAAGTCTTGGACCTATAAACTTCAAATCATTCACGTAAAGAAACAGGCGCGGAAACTCTTTATTTAAAATTGTTTCGGGTATCCTGTGATGAATACTTTTGAAATTATAAACAAAATAAAAATATATACTTTTTTCCAAAAGAACAGTATAAACTTAAAAAGTTTTTTTGCCTATACTGCCTAATGTTGTAAGTTAATGGTACGGAACCCTTTGTGCTCGAGTCCGACTCGCACTTGGCCGGTTTTTTAAAGGAAAGTAAGCCTTCCTTAATCAACGTATTATACATTCAATTGTCGCTAAGCGTTAAGGTTATAGAGCTTAAAAGAAATTATTGCCAAGCTCAAAGAATAATTGAGATGGCAATAAAGCTAAGGATATCCTTTCATTTCGTTAGTAAATGACTACTTATATAAAACGTTTTCTGGCACGCGCGGACCTGTTGACAAACCTATGAATATGCTTGGCTGGCAAGTTAAGAGAAGTTTGAAGCAACATAGAACTTTATTGGTAGACGCAGAATAAATAAAGCAAAGAAAGAAAAATGATCGTGATGCAATACGTCAATCGTTATTACTAATACGTCATTCATTATTAGCGGTTTTTTGTTATTCATACTAATATTATAAATGCGAAAGTGTGTCTGTTTGTCTGTCTGTTACCTCTTGACGCTTAAACCACTGAACCGATTGAGATTAAATTTGGCATGGAGACAGTTCGAGACCCTGGAAAGGACATAGGCTACATTGTGTCGCGATATAAAAAAAATAAGAGGGTGAATTGGGGATGAAAGTTTATATGGAAAATCCAACTCTTGCGGGCGAAGTCGCGGGAAACCACTAGTATTTTAATATATTATAAACGTTTCGTTTATAAGTTTCGATGTCTATTGGGAACAATGCTTGAAAAAGACATGAAATTTTAGCCACTTTTGCGCATATGCGAACTAAGTAGAGTAGACGCAAGAGCACTGGTAATTGTAACAAACGCGTGATTTACCCAGAATACCCAGATTATCGCTGAAGAATGGGGAGCCATTGTTAACCGAGATCTGAAATTAGTTCCGTACATTGTTTCAAAGAGAGTTGCTGCTATACCAACTAAAGCTTTCGTAATCTATAATGTTTAATATTATTTTTTTTGGGAATTAATATCTAAAGTTATAGTTAACATATTTTTTGTTTGTTATAAGGTCAGTCGAATTGTACCATCTTTTGGCCAAATGTATAGTTATATTACATTACGCATTTCATTTTGCGGTAAATAAAGCCGTTTTGCTTATTCAAATAGTATTTTTGGGAGTTCCGCCCCGTACCCTACCTAAAGGGTAAAAACGGGACCCTATTACTAAGACTCCACTATCCGTCTGTCTGTCTGTCATCACGTTGTATCGCATGATTCGTGATAGCTTGATTTCGACATTTCTGTTGCCGGCATAACAACAACTCGACAACAGAACAAAATAATTATTTAAGTGGGGCACCCATACAATAAACGTGATTATAATGCTGTTTTCAAATGTAAAATAATATAGTGTATAATGTTGTATAAATAATGGTACGGGACTTTTTACAGTTGACTTGGCATGGCAACCCTGCACTCCGTTAACCGGCACTTCCGCCGGCGTCGTGGAAACGACGCCAACCGATTACAAATTCAAATTGCAGAATGCCATTACGTATTAGCCACATGTACTGAACACAGCTTATTGGTAAACACTTCGATCTGTTGCGAAATGGCCAACTGGACAGTTCCTTCCTTGTGGTTTTAGATTGAATAATCGACAGAATATCAAAGGACTACGTTCATGTGTCCAGAATAAAAGTTATTGGTTTTGATCTTAGATAAAAAGCCACATTTTCACCTTTATATTCGCCTCTTTTAATATTCTAATACTCCTCTTGTCCCGCTTGCCGAGAATCTCCCTCCTGGACATGATTTACCATGGCCGATCTGGAAGTCCTTAAACAGGCTTCGGACTCAGGTTGGCCGAAGTAAGGAGAACATGGTCAGGTGGGGATTTTCGGTAAGCTCCGATGTGGACTGTGTTTGTAGTGCAGTGCAAACTATGGCACACTTAACATCGTGCCCGGCATGCCCCAACACCTGCACGCCAGCGGATTTAATGGATGGTAGTCGATCCGCAAAACAAGTGGCTGAATTCTGGGCTGCTACGATGTAATTTTCTCGTGTTCCATCGACTCGCTAAGAAGAAGAATATTCTAATCAAGTTAAGCACAGGTTCCCATTTTTTTGGCAACGGAACACTTTTTTTGCCGATCCGTATTTTGATAGCAAAAATGATTACCATTAAGTTTAAATATTTTCTTGTTTATAACTTGTATTATGAAAAAAGGTTTATTATGTAACTCTCTGATGGAACACGTAACCCCACGGATCACCATTTGGAAATCGCAAATATCTGCAGCACAGTACAGAGAATTCATTATTATAAACCACTGTTAATGTTTGTAGAGGTAAAATATAGCTTAAATCCGGATTTAGAAGAATTATCTATTCGATTAGCCATACTGAATGGATAGATAAATCGCTGTTAAAATAAGTACTTCAGCAAGCGGGCATAAGTGGATTAGTTTCATGTTTTCAAAATCCATGAATCGATAACGTCTTCAAATTAGCATCCGAAACGACCGTAACCTCTTGTTTCGCATTTCAGCAGTCCAGTATTATTTCGGCAAGCATATAATAGCTAAAGCAAGCAAAGACATAATATCGCAAACGTCTTTAATAAATAATCGACATTACACAAGAGACCACACGTGCCGTATTGACACGGCTAATGTAGTGGTTTGAACATGTGCGCGCGCGCAAATATTTGACACTCTGTGTCACAGTGCAAGGTTATAGCAGTAAAACAAATCTGCACAAGAGCCTTGATAAAATTTTACTTACAACTCTGCATGAAAGCCAAGCCTGCTGATTTTTTGCCTTTACCATCCCACTGCTGTGAAAGGCATCTCCCAAACTTCTCCACCGATCCCTTACCAATGAAAGAGGCTACCATTACGTTTCAGCACTACCTAGACAAATTGTCACACTAACTATTCGATGGCCTTCCTCTTCGGCGTTAGCCGTCCTCAGGCGTCCACTGTGTGACGATTCGAATCCAACTGTAAGGATGCATTCTGCATACGTGGCCGGGACAAACATGACAGTCTTTTCGCGCCTGGTAACTCTGTGACGCATTGTCTGCATTTAGCTATTTATTATACGAGTTACTTAGTAGTAAGAGGGGGGTCTATTCATCGACTACGCGACTGTAGTTTTTGAGCGGATGGTCGGGAGAGTTCAGAGAGTTTTGATGCAAAAGTTTATGCAAACGAAATTAGTTCAATACACAAGACCCAGACCTTTGAGCTATCAACTTAATAGAAAAACTAACAGCTCGTGTCCCTGAACCTGACGAATTATCAACATTCAGCACCAACTCAAAAACCTTTCCTCCACTATTGCATAACCGCACGCGATTACCGAACGAAAACAAAACCGCAAGCCATCGTACACATGTACAACATCAACCTACCCAAATGAGTAAAATTATTCGAAATGATATTGGACTCTACTCGATCAAGATTAGGCTGGAATTTGGTTGAGTATAAATTACAGGTTAAGGTAGGTTGATGTGGCACACACGCAAAGCAGTTTAATAGATGCAAACGAGCCAATTGCACTTCTAACGCACGGTGATGCAATATCATTGCATTGAATTACACGCATTTCAATTGCTGCGGTGAAATGCGCTCTCTACTTACTACTACGCACATAAAGAGGATGGCCTAATATAAGAAAAATATCAATAAATTAAAGTCAATGCACCGAATAACTTTCTCTCATTCATGTCTTGCTCAAACAAAGCTGTTTCAGTAAATTGTCAGTGGTGTCATCTGCTGAGATCATGCTATCTCCATTTATCCGCAGTGGTATTATAATTACATAACATAATCTGTTTATCTAAAGGACTTATTATCGGTTCATCCTAGATTTGTCATTTCGTTGGAAAATGGAATGAAAGTACCTAATGGGTAAAACCAGGACCCTATTACTAAGCCTCCGCTGTCTGTCTGTCCGTCTGTCATCTCATGAACTGTAATAGCTAGAAAGTTGAAATCACAGATTATGTATGCATTTCTGTTGCCGCTGTAACAAGAAATACTAAAAACAGAATATTATAAATATTTGAGATATTCCCATACAGCAAACGTGATATTTTTGCTTCGCTAGCGACAAGCGCAGCTGGAGCCCTAGGCATGGATGTTTGACTGAACGGGGAATCGCAATGTAATGTGTAACCCACAGTGCTATTGGTATCGGGCACGATTTACCGAATATCAAAAAGAAAATCGTATTTCGGATTGAGCAGAATACCAGTAGTCGTGACGTGCTTTGGCTGTCACTGACATACACTGAGCCTCTTTGGTACGAAAATATTAGTTTTAAGCACTGAGTCGGCTGCTGGTTCTGTTTTGGGTTCTAAATAAATATTATTTCTTTCTGCTTCTTTTAAATCTACAGTATCTTTAACCGTCTTCAAAAATAAGTTGTAAATTCATCGGAATATTTTTTTTAATTCCTCGATTACTCAATCAAAGCCCTGTCCAGATTTGGAAAAACTTTTTTTGTTTGAAAGGGGATACTTTCTAAATGGTCCTAGGTCATCAGGTCAGGACTTAAATCTTGGAGAAATCGAAGGAATTAACTCAAAAAAATTAAAGGTGCATTTTTACAGATTTTAGAACGTTCAAACCAAGGCCCCAATCCAACACGTCGAAAATAAATCTCCGGACTAAATTGAAATGTTCGAACATCTCCGAGAGCAATTTCATAGCACATTTCCGTAATATGAAATGCACATTACATAACATCGTTCGGGATATTGAGTTGTATGGTGTAGGAAATAGGGAGGAAAATCCTAAAGTTGAACGAAATGCAGCTAAGAGCGGGCTTCCTCCCTTGGAACTGTAAACGCGCAAACAATTTTACGATTGTATAGTCAGCACTGCAACAGCGATATGTTACCAAAAATATTGCTATAATGTCCAACTTACACTAAGTACTCAAAATTGCCATCTGGATATTCCAGGCTTCCTAGTCACAGTGCAAGTTATGCCAAATTATAGTATGAAATTCAAATTCATTTACTCTTCATCACAGGTTGTAACAGAGTCGATAGACAATATAATTATAATATAGTGCCTCCACGAAGGGCATACGATATAGCAATAGTTTTAATGCCCATGCGAATTAAATACTATAAAGAATAGCATGTCAACAAAATTCAATTCAATAAAAATCATATCAATAACAATAAATTAATTACAATTCAAAAGAAACTCAAACGTGTCCGAAGAAACCCACAAGGCTGGCAGCCCCAAATGGGTGTGATATCTCAATCGAAGGGTGCAGGGGGAGGCGAGTGTCGATGACGGTCACAAGTGCCTTTCATTTAGGCGACCTCTTGTTTATTCAATTATCTGATGGAATCAGGAAGAGTACTTACCACTCAAATCTATTTATAACTCCGTTTTCTTGCGAACGGCAATTGTATAACGGGGTGACAATTTAGAACTAATTAATCAAATTGATATCTGAGTTCTGACTGTTGGTCCTAATCCCTAACTCACTAAAATTGCTGCGTTTTTAATTTGCAGTTACTATACTACATATTTGTTGTCTTTGAAGATGCATGCATGATGCAGATGAATTTTACTACATGAACGTACAATTTAAAGACGTGTGTGGCTTGTGTACCCCCACAATTCAGAATAGCGTTGATTTTCATTCCTATTTTAGGGCAAACTGGAACACTTGTCGAAACTAAATAAAGAAAAACTGTTTAAAAAGTTGTAAGCAGTATCCTGCTTCCAATAAAAAAAGTTTGTCGCCACCAATAAAATAATAATTAAGTGTTTGAAATCAATCAAATAACATTATTATTACCTATAGAATCAATATTACATTTATCTGAGAAATATGTACACAAATCATAACCATATTGATAGATAAGTTATCGCTTATGCATGGAAAGCATCGCGACCTTGTAATATGAATGATAAATAATGCAGATAAAAATGTCATCAATTACCGATAACTCGCTTCCGCAAGCATTGTCACGTGCTTTATTAGTTCGACAAACTAAAAGAACAACCACCCCCACAATTCAGAATAGCGTTGATTTTCATTCCTATTTTAGGGCAAACTGGAACACTTGTCGCATAAATCTTTTTGTAAATTCGCGATTATCATGTTGTCTACATTACAATTTTAGAACAAGTGACTATCACGATTAAGCTTCAATCAATTATTCAGCTATTCAGTGCTCTGTGGTATTTAGATTTAGGTTAATGTACAACCAGAGCTTTACGTATAATGTCTACTGCCAAGTTCATTACGAGGTTTCCGAGCATTGTGTTAGTAATCTAGATTTTTTGTCTATTCTAATGATACTCGCATCGTGTTGTCATCAGTGTACAATGTGATGTGAGTCGTGAACAATGGCTGTCTAGACTCGGTAGGGTTGCTAACACGGGTTTGCTGGTGTTTTAAATCATAAGAATCATAACTTATATGCTTTTTCTGTTTATCGTGTCGGTTATTAGAACGCTGATTTTATGTTAGTGTTAATAAAAAAAATGCTTACAATAACTTCGTGTAATAGTTTCAAACTTTCCATTAATAGAGTTATTAGAATAAATTTAATTTATTTTAGTAGGTTTTCATTACATTACCACTTAAACTAAAAAAAAAAGATGGATGGTATGGTATGTGTTACGTTAATAAATATGGACCCTTCAAAGTCTTGTCTATAGTCATAGACACATGTAGGCTGTTTAAGTTAGATATGATTAAAAGTATAAATCTTACTGGATTTTCAAATTTTTCAAGTTTTCCGAAATCTTAATGGAATTGAATTAAAAACATTTCTTCAAAATAGTTATAGAAGTTTTAAATTATACGAGGGGCACTCAATAATTACTTAGCCTCGCCGCCCGATGGCGCTGTTGTTACAAAAGAGTTTTATTATCGTGCAGTAAATACTTTTTGAAGTCTACTATGTAGTTTTCAGTCTTTTCTCTTCATTTGTTTTGTTTAGACAACCTTTGGAAGCGAGCGTGTCGGTCGGTTTGACAAAAATGGAAAAAGAACTATATTGTTCAGTAATAAGATTCTTGTTTTTGGAAGGGAAAACGCGCAGCGAAATCAAAGAGCGGTTGGATGCTGTGTACGGTGACTCTTCTCCTTCGATGGCGACCGTAAAAAATTGGTTTAAGGAGTTTGCTCGTGGCCGCACGTCGGTTTTTGATGAGCCACGCCCAGGTGCACCAAAAACGGCTACTACGGAGGTTAACGTAAAAAAAATCCACGATCTCGTGTTGACAGACCGGCGATTGAAGATTCGCGAGATAGCTGAGACTATAGGCATCGCAGAAGGGACAGTGCATCATATTCTGCACGAAGAACTGGGTATGAAAAAGTTATCGGCGCGATGGGTGCCGCGTTTGCTCACACCAGACAACAAGCGCAACCGTGAGACCACATCGGCGACATGTTTGGCACTGTTTCAACGCAATCCAGCAGAGTTTTTGCGTCGTTTTGTGACTGTCGACGAAACATGGGTTCACTGGTACACACCAGAGACCAAGGAACAGTCGAAACAGTGGACTTTACCCGGCGAACGTGCTCCAAAGAAGGCGAAGACTGTTCAATCGGCCGGAAAGGTGATGGCCAGTGTTTTTTGGGACTCGCAAGGTGTGATCTACATCGATTACCTTGAGAAGGGTAAAACAATCACAGGGCTCTACTATTCTGACTTATTGGGCCGATTCGATGCCGAATTGAAAAAAACGGCCCGATTTGGCAAAGAAAAAAGTGCTGTTCCACCACGACAACGCGCCGGCTCACACCTCCGCCGTCGTCATGGCCAAATTGGTCGAATTGCGCTACGAATTGCTGCCCCATCCACCGTATTCTCCAGATTTGGCTCCCTGTGACTTCTTCTTGTTACCAAATCTGAAAAAGTCACTGGCCGGCAAAAGATTTGGGTCGAATGATGAGGTCATCGCCGCCACAGAGGCCTATTTTGAAGACCTCGGAAAATCGTATTTTTTGGACGGGTTAAAAAAGTTGGAGTATCGCTGGGCCAAGTGTGTTGAATTGAAAGGAGACTATGTTGAAAAATAAATCTCTGCTTTCTCAAAATTTTCTTTTTTCTTTTGTAGGCTAAGTATTTATTGAATGGCCCTCGTATATTTATGTTTGTTGATAATTTTTACACAATAATTAAATTATTTCATACTTTTATATGATAACCGACAACCCTGTTTTGTCGCGTGACCTAATTATTTTTGGTTTGCAGCGAGGAAGATAATGTCGCCATTTTTAAATATATTGTGGAGCAATGTTCGCAAATCTAGTATTTTTAACCGTCTTATAAAAGATGTTAATAATTACAGAAATTTTATGTTCTTTTAGTTTGTCGAACTAATAAAGCACGTGACAATGCTTGCGGAAGCGAGTTATCGGTAATTGATGACATTTTTATCTGCCGATTTATCATTCATATTACAAGGTCGCGATGCTTTCCATGCATAAGCGATAACTTATCTATCAATATGGTTATGATTTGTGTACATATTTCTCAGATAAATGTAATATTGATTCTATAGGTAATAATGTTATTTGATTGATTTCAAACACTTAATTATTATTTTATTGGTGGCGACAAACTTTTTTTATTGGAAGCAGGATACTGCTTACAACTTTTTAAACAGTTTTTCTTTATTTAGTTTCGACAAGTGTTCCAGTTTGCCCTAAAATAGGAATGAAAATCAACGCTATTCTGAATTGTGGGGGTACACAAGCCACACACGTCTTTAAATTGTACGTTCATGTAGTAAAATTCATCTGCATCATGCATGCATCTTCAAAGACAACAAATATGTAGTATAGTAACTGCAAATTAAAAACGCAGCAATTTTAGTGAGTTAGGGATTAGGACCAACAGTCAGAACTCAGATATCAATTTGATTAATTAGTTCTAAATTGTCACCCCGTTATACAATTGCCGTTCGCAAGAAAACGGAGTTATAAATAGATTTGAGTGGTAAGTACTCTTCCTGATTCCATCAGATAATTGAATAAACAAGAGGTCCCCTAAATGAAAGGCACTTGTGACCGTCATCGACACTCGCCTCCTTAGCAAAACCCCCTGCACCCTTCGATTGAGATATCACACCCATTTGGGGTTGCCAGCCTTGTGGGTTTCTTCGGACACGTTTGGGTTTCTTTTGAATTGTAATTAATTTATTGTTATTGATATGATTTTTATTGAATTGAATTTTGTTGACATGCTATTCTTTATAGTATTTAATTCGCATGGGCATTAAAACTATTGCTATATCGTATGCCCTTCGTGGAGGCACTATATTATAATTATATTGTCTATCGACTCTGTTAAAACCTGTGATGAAGAGTAAATGAATTTGAATTTCATACTATAATTTGGCATAACTTGCACTGTGACTAGGAAGCCAGGAATATCCAGATGGCAATTTTGAGTACTTAGTTTACAAACATGTCTAGTAGGACCTCGAAAGTTAGAAGGAAGAGCCTAAAAACATTCAACCTATGGAAGTTAAGACTGAAAAAGCAGAGGTGATAATAGGTTGAGACTAAAAAAAACGAAAAGTTGCAGCACCTGAGTAATTTCAATATTGTCGTGTAAAAGTGGGAGTAGTTAAAGTATATGTGTCTAGAAAAGCAAAACTAAAAGCAGCAAACAAGTAAGTAAAGTTTCTAGGGAAAAAGCTACCCTTAGTACTGAGTAACTTGGAGAACGCAAAAAGGTAATTTACAAATATAGCTAAAAAAAACAATTTAATGGAATTATATTTGGCGAACCTACACCCTAAGCAATGAGAGGGCCTCAGAGGCTCGGCACTCTTCAATTAAACGGCGAGCAAAAACGAGCCAATCACGAAGTGGACGAGGCAAAAAAAATGTATGATTAATGTATGATGCGCTATTAAACACGTTTTTGCTGCTTTCGTGAACGAACTACGATTGGAAAGATAATCATTTAGGCTACCACAAAAAGTGCGTGTAGGGAAGAAGTAGTAAGTGTATGCGAAGTCTGAGTCATATTGTATTATAATCGCAACAACCAACAAACAGTTTTCATACATCAAGTTGGACTTTAAAACTAAAAAAACAACCTGACTATGACTGACTAAATTATAACAGAATTCCTTAGTTAGAATGCTTAAATCTAGACTGATATTATTTTAAGACCAAGTTATGGAATTTAAGTAAGTAGAGACTTTGAGGAATACAATACTTATTTAGGTACATATTTCCCCTTAACATAAATATGTAAAAAAGCGGAAACACTTTCCGGAAGACCATTAACTACCACCAAATAAATAAATCAAAATGAACATCCATTAGTCACTCACATGAATCGCAGTGAGCCTAAAATATTTCTTCATATAGCTGACTGAAGTCGTTGTTATTTTTAAATGCAGTACAAAGCTCCTTTTCGTAATATTATAATACACAATTGAAATATGTATTTATTATTTTTCACTTTCTGAGTAACGCAAATTAAACCCTTTCGATTGCAGAATTTCAAATACGGTAGGCGCCGGGATTGTATTCAATGGATTTACGTCTTGGGACCTAACAAATTTTATGATAAAATTGATGCAATTTTAATGCTGGCTGTGCAATCAGCAGTTATCAGGCAAAGCATTATCTAAGATGATATAACATCATTCATAAATATTTATGTAGTAAATTCGTCGCAAATCGTGTGGACATAAAAGGCTTTGCCACAGGGCAGATCCCTTCAAATTAATAATATACCTCATCCATCCGACCGCTTCACACATCAGCACGCAACCATTACACAAACGATTCCTATCACAAGGTCGTTGACCCAGACATTACATCTAGCGATCCGATGACGTGTTTATCGCTATCCCAACCATCCCAACATACCAACCAATACAAAGACGGCTTATAAGCAGATTCCAGAATGGAAGCTCGCCGTTTGATCCCCACAAACAACGATGGATATGGATAAAAGTAGTTTGCCATCACTTATCAGATCGTCAATATAAAAATTGGGGCCAGTACACTAAAATAGGAGTGAAATATTTTTGGTGTTATGTAGAGATTAACGAAAATCAAATAATGTATTTATTTATTTATGGTATACAAACAGGATATAGCCAGTACATAACTAATTTAAATTAAAACTAAAATACATGACCGGACCATAGTCCACAAAGAGTATACACAACATGAATAATATTATCTTTGTCAGCTAACCTCAGCTAGCAGGTTATTTTAAATTAAATCCAAAAAAAATGGTTATGATTAGGTCCAGGTAGAACCCTCAACCTTTAGGGTATTAGATATAGCTTTTTTGTAATTAGGGAAACTGATATTAAAGATATCTACGTATGTAATTTACTACACATGTACTTTCTGTAAGTTGTAAGTTTATTCCACATGTAAACATGTGTAAGTTTTATTCCCGTTACGCCCTTGCTGGAAGGATTTCTAAAATATTTTAGCTATGCTCCCTCACAAACTTCAAGGGCTAGCTATTTCAGCTTTAAAGTTTGTCTTTGATGTCTTCTTGTATATTACAAAAACACGACTTTAAGATAGTTTCACATCAGTCATAGCATCATTTGTCGTTTGTGGTTAAGGTAACCAACATGATGATCACATTATGGAAAATATTTTTAACCAATTTAATGTTACGAGCCTCAATGTGCCACCATAATGCATGGCTTGGCACTTTGATGCATAGTGTGTAACAGACTATGAATAAGAAATGTTTTTATGAAAACGGCTACAAGAAGTTGAGCTACTGTAGTTTTTAAAATTATTTTTTCTAAGAGTAAGGTCATCATAGACAGGATAACTTGACTTGTGGCGGTAGCGAGAGTTTTGTGATGACCCTCGTCATTATGAAGTCAAGAGTCACGTTCTGTCGGTAAATATTTTTGTGCTAACTTTTCTGGGGCCTAACTCTGCTAAATTACACTAGCAAAATAGCACGATTTTGACATTTGGCCCATACTAGAACTGTCAAAATTTTGCTATTCAATTACGATTATGTTACAATTTTGCTAGTGTACTTAAGCAAACTTCGGCTCCAGATTCTGTGGCCACAGGTCTACCTACAAAGGTTTAGGATCTTAACCTTTGTATTCCATTTAGAGTCTATGGACATAACCTTTTGACAAGAGTATTTGGGTGTACTGTATATAGCAAGATATACTATTTCTACAAAAAGCACTTCGTCATCGTTACTAAGGTCAATTGTTTTTCATAATGCCTAGTTAGTCTGATTTCGCGGGATCAACATAAACGATGACGTCACGGTCACAACAACACAGAAAAAACAATGCGTAGTTGCGTACAACCGGCGACACGCAACAGTTGCTCAGAGCACTCTGACTCACTTCACTTAGAGGTAAAAAACGAGTGTACGATTTTGAGCAAAAGTTTTGATTATCTATCTATATCTATACTAATATTATAAAGAGGAAAGATTTGTTTGTTTGTTTGTTTATTTGCAACGAATAGGCTCCGAAACTACTGAACCGATTTGAAAAATTCTTTCACCATTAGAATCCTGCATTATCTGCGATGGACATAGGCTATATTACATTATCAAAAAAGTTAGGGTTCCGTATGAAAACTTCGATTATGTAACCAAAGGTGTAAAAGGAAAATCATTTAATTGCGAACGCTGCGAAAACTATTGACAATAGAGCACAAAGTAATGTTCTACAGTTTTGTAGAGGACATCATTATCTACAATAAAGTCCGCAATAACATATGTCTAACTATAACAGTTAAGTCACAATAACTCCTTTTTTAGGTAAAAATATGAAATTTTTGCGGCGGCAAAAAGAAAGCCACAGTTTCAGTATGTCGGTATTAATCCTTATCCAAATAAATCACGTCATATTCAAGGCTATATCAGTTCCTGTAAATTACTTTTTAAATTATTCAAATCGGACATACCATTAAAAAAATATCACGAGTAATATAATATTGTATGAAAGTTAGGACGGCAGCAAAGTTGGCCTTTTGCTATATCGTCAATAGATTTATTTTCTTATTTAAAAACTTTATTGCACTTAGAACAGTGTACAAAAGGTGGACTTAATGCTAAAAGTATTCTCCCCCAGTCATACCTATAAGTCATGCAGAAAAATTGTAATGTGCAGGATAATGTAGTCGAATAGAAATTAAAAGACGCAACAAAATATTATAATGTAGATATAGATGGCGCTGTACGTATTTAACTCGCGGGTCAGCTTGAGTTTTTCCCAATAACTTAATAAGTAAGTAGGTATTTATACGGATGAACGATGTGTTGAATTGAAGTTCAAGCAAAGATATTTCTGACGCCTCCCGTACTCCACTTACCTATTGTCGCTTACACACAATACGACAAGACGCAATGCTCTTTCTTTGGCCATCGTGGTAAGGCGGTGGTGACCAGGATAGTACTTTAATATTTCTGATTTCTTCTTGACTTTTGTCTAATTGATTGTTATTCAAACAATGATGGGGTTACCTAGGTTCTGCAGTGCGTCGTCGATGTTCGCTGAAGATCATGTGGATGACTTCTACGCTATCATTCGAAAGCGGACGTCGTCGATGTTTGCTAGGATACGGCGAGCCCCAACATCATTCTGATGGTTACCAGAAATAGGCCATCATGTTCCATCTTTAAGCACTGGATACAAATACATGTGCAGGGATTCAGGAATCGGTTTTTTGACTGAGCACTTAGTAGTTTTTATTTTGTATGTGGTAGTTTGAAGTTTTTATTTTTAAATAGTAGTAACAATAATTTTAAGTTATATGTTACTAACAACTATCTGTAGCTACGGATCTTTGATTTGGTCTGAAATAAACGTTTTATTATTATATTATTATTATTATTCACACGCGTTTTGATTCGTATCTTAAAAGATATCACAGTTTAAAAAAATACTCCGCTCCTAACAATGCCCACAGGAAATCCTAAATTTACGCGGACGAAGTCGCGGGGGACCGCTAGTTATTTTATTAGGCTGATGATGATGATCATGAATGAATGACGTTACTGGGCCTGATACCCGACAGCTATCTCTAATGAAAATACTAAAAATAGCAAGAAGATAATGTCAAACTAAACAGTTGTTAGTTGCCAAGGAAATTATAGAATCCATAAAGTTTTTAGAAGGGATATCAATCAATCACGACTGAAATGAAAAGAAAATCCGCGAAAACTTGGGAAAGAAAATTATAACAGACAAATGACAACACTAAATGTGAAGTTTTTAAATTATTGTAGTATACTATAGGTTTCTCTTTTCGTTATCTTTCAGCAGAGAACTGAGATCATACATTTAGTAAGCGGCACCACAGAATTACCAAGCATCCTGCAGTGTTTGCGAGGACTAACTTGAACTTATTTATTGAGCTCTACTACACCCTTTATAGTTCTGCAATAAAGTTGTAGGTCATGCCTAGGCGGAAGTTGCTGGTGAAATGGTGTATAACCAGTGGCAGAATTACTCTTTAGTAAATTATTCTCGACAGCAGTGGTCACGCACGGTTCACTGATACAATAAATATAATAAAAGTATCAGCGTTTTCACGATCGCAAATTGGAGTTACAATAATTTCTCTTTTTTTATAAATTGTTTCAACAAATACACTGTTTGAGAGTTTAGGCAGTGGAATACACGTGGAGGGCGACAATGATAGGTGGAAAATCAGTCAGGTCTAAGCACTTATAGCTAGGTACTTGCCACATCAGCTTTCAGGGTTCAGGTATCTCTTCACAGGCAACAATCACTCGAAATGTCTGTAAGGAGCTTCACAGGATACACACGCGGCGAAAGCACTCTGGTCAGTCTAGTACATGTGTCATAGGGAACGTCTTGATGTCGACTCGATCTTCGGGGTTCTCACGGTACGTTTTAAACAAATAAAAATAAGGCAGGTATGCGTGTGAGTGTGCGCGGCGTAGTATCAATAGGGTACACAAACAAATCAAAATATTATAGTAAACATATCGCCCGCCCTAAACAAGTCAAGTGTTTACGAGAAGGTTAGGAAGCCAAGGAAAAGAAAGTTCACTGGACAGGAAGACGAACTAATTTCGTCAAAGATCTCTTTAGGCTACCGGTAGGAGTTTTAACATCTACCACACGAACAACTTGGTCTTGGCCAGGGTATAAATTAATAATGCGTCCACGACGCCACTGCAAAGGGGGAAGGTTGTCATCTTTTATGAGTACTAGCTCACCTACTTTAGGAGGATCACAAGGAGAGGTCCATTTATTTCTAATTTGTAATGTATTTAAGTATTCTAAATGCCAGCGAGACCAAAAGTGCTGGGTAATTTGTTGGATTAGCTGAAACCGTGTAAGGCGATGCAATTTTACGTCTTTATAAGGGTACTCCGGAAGTGTAGTTAAGGGTTGTCCAATTAAGAAATGGCCGGGAGTTAACACTTCGACGTCATTAGGGTCCGGAGAAAGTGGGCACAATGGGCGTGAATTTAAAAATGCTTCAATTTTAGCAAAAACAGTGGTCAGCTCTTCAAACGTAAGGGGGGTATCGCCTACTACTCGTTTTAGGTGCGATTTCGCCGATTTAACCGCAGCTTCAAAAAGACCTCCCCAATGAGGGCAAACAGGAGGATCGAAAACCCAGGATATGTTCCGCTTTGAAAGCTCAGAACCAATAGCCGCCTGGTTTTGAGACAGGAAACACTCTAACTCTTTCAGGTAATTGTTGGCACCGATGTAATTTCGACCGCAATCAGATCGGATTAGGCGAGGTACACCACGACGCGACACGAATCGGGAAAAGGCCGCAATAAAGGCTTCAGTAGTTAGGTCCGACACAACCTCAAGGTGAACGGCTTTAGTAGAAAGGCAGACAAATACACACAGGTAACTTTTCACTAACCTTTTGTTCCTATAGGCCTGGACTTTGGTAAAAAAGGGTCCTGCAAAATCGGTACCTACACCGTCAAACGGTCTAGCAGCCGTGACGCGGTCTTTAGGTAGGTCACCCATGAAGGGTTGAGATACAGCCGCCTTGAGACGTTAACAGGGAAGGCATTTAAAAATCACATGCCGAATAGCTCTGCGTGCAGACAAGATCCAAAACTCTCTATTTAACATGGCAAGAATTGCATTAACACCTGCATGAGCGTTCTCGCGATGGTAATGTGAAATAAGGATGTTCACGAAATTACCATTCTTAGGCAGAAGAAGGGGATGGCGCGCATCAAAGGATAGATCGGAGTTTCGTAATCGACCTCCAACTCGAGTCAGGCCTCTGTCATCTAGAAATAAATTCAACTTTCTCAGGGAGTTAGTGATAGGATCGCCACGCCGTAAGCGATCAAGTTCATCAGAAAAGGAGGTAAATCGATAAATTTTCACCAAAAACAAAAGGGAATCTCTCCGTTCCTCAGGGCCTAGGTAGGACGTGTAAGATTTAGGAAATAAATACCGCCCTAGGTAACAAGTCACGTTTATTAGCTTGTTGAAAGAACTATACCGCTCTAATAAGAATGCGGGATCCAGGGTAGCTACATCGGCAGAGACTACTAAACAACGTAGTCCAGGGAGATCACTACTTGGGTTAGGTTCCGAAATACCTGGCCAGTTGTCAGGAGACTGCGTCAACCACAAAGGTGAAAACCAAAGGGTCGATCAGTCGGGTGACTGACATACCTCTCGATGCACAGTCACTAGGGTTCATGTAGCCTGGGACGTGCCTTCATTCACTAGATGTAGGACTATTATTAATCTGGGTGACACGATTAGCCTCAAAAGTCTGAAGGAGGTGAGGAGTGGTTTTTAACTAACACAACACGATTTTACTATCCGGACTTAAAAAATCCATGATGAGGGATAAAATAATGTTCCCGGGTCGAGTCATATGAAGAAAGGGACATATGGTCAAGGTACTCGCGCATAAAGGAAATATATTTCTCTCGAAAATTTGGATTGGCTTGCAAACGCTTCTCAAGATTATGGAATCGCCGTAAGGCATTGGTTTTAGAATCACCGAGAGGTGGACGATCATGAAGAAAAGGGATTCTAACCATAAATCGACCATCGCTTTCACGAGTGGTAGTAGCTTTAAAAAAGGATTCACACTCTATATCCAAGGGGTTCGCAACTGGAGATTGGGGGGCCTCTTCGTTTTTCCAGAATTTTTCAACTATTTGGGACAGCGAGACTCCAGTCATGGGGGGTTCCAAATCAGTAAATCCTCCATAAACAGGACCACACAGGACATAACCAAATATCGTCGAGATAGCAGTAAGGCCATCAGGGGACACAAACAACTCGGACCTTAAAAGGCGACCAATGACGTCAGCTCCAAGAAGTACACTTATAGTACCAGGTTTGTAAAATAAAGGGTCAGCAGGAGGGAGGTGCTTAGTACAGGCAATGACACTTTTAGGTAAGTCTACCTCTGGGAGGGTACCAGCAATCACATCAACAACTATTGCACTGGTGGAGATTTCTGGAAAGGCAGAATTAACTGGCTTAAATGAAAAGGATACAATGCCCGGGGAATTAATCGCTTGAACATTACCTATTCCACGAACAGGAACTGGAGAAGGAATAATAGGTAAGTTCATGTGGTCAACAACAAGCTCAGTAGTAAGAAGGCATCCCTGAGCACCAGTGTCACATAAGGCACGCGCTTCCACATAATATCCAGACGAGGTTTTAACATGAATCAAGGCCGTAGGTAAAGGAACGAGAGAATTGCGAGGTAAAGATGTAAAAGCGGGTATAGAAGGGGCGCTATCTAGTCAGAATTGTGGGGCCTCATTGTACTTATGATGAAATGCACGTTCAGTCTGGGTTCTTTGACCTAGAGGGGCATTATAAGTACGGTTACCGTTAGGTGCAGGTGGGGATCGCCCGCCCGAACGAGGAGGTGATGCTCTACGGGAATCACGAGGTGGTAGGGTGCGAACATGGTGCCATTCAGTACGTGGGGGTGACACACGGTCCGTTAAGTGACTTTGTGGAGATTGCCGCGGTTGGTTAGAAGCTAAGGCCGCGACGTCTCGGTATGAGCGCTCGCGATCGTAATTCACAGGAGAGGAGTCATCATAACACAGTAACGTGTGATGACTGGAACGACGGCACGTTGCCCAGCGATAATCTCGCGTGCATTGGGATATGGAGTGTTTATCCAGGCATCGATAGCACAGTCGGGCTTCTTTTACAAAAGTAACACGTTGACGTGTAGGAAGGCGAATAAAATCGGGACACTCGCGTAAGTAATGCGAAGTACTATTACAAAGGTGACATTTAGATGTCGTCGCAAAAGTAACAAAGACTCTCGCAGGAGGTGGGGAACGCGCGTTAGGTTTAGGCAAACAAGGGGAGCTCACAGTAGGGGGGGTAGTAGTGTCAACAACAGAAGCAC
The DNA here is from genome assembly GCA_949316185.1 of Pyrausta nigrata. Classification (NCBI taxonomy): domain Eukaryota; kingdom Metazoa; phylum Arthropoda; class Insecta; order Lepidoptera; family Crambidae; genus Pyrausta; species Pyrausta nigrata. The sequence goes on along the minus strand of OX438955.1, from coordinate 4,381,798 downwards.
TACCTACATTGTCGTGGTGCCTACATTCATCCTCAAGAAAGGTAATAAGATGATCAAAAGTAGGGAGGTGATTAGGATTATCGCCATAACGACGTTCAAATCTCGATTTTAACTCTGAAGGCAGTTTAGCAAGGCATAAGTGAACTAATAGGTATGACCAATGTTTAACAGGAAGTCCCAATCTCTCTAAGCATCGATAAGTCGAAAGCAGGGGGTTCAGGAACGACACACGTAACCCGGAAAGTTTAGGCGTTATAATAGGGAGCATCATTATTTGAGCTATGTGGGTATCCGCTAAAACACGAAGGTTATGGTACCTACGTTTTAGGAGGTCACGGGCCACGGTGTAATTGCCCGCCTCAATCTTGAGGTGTTGTATCAATCGACGAGGTTCATCCGATAAGGCTCCTACTAAATAGTGTAGCTTTAAAGTCGGGGTAAGGCTAGGCTGGTTGTCCACCACGCTATCAAACTGGTCTATAAAACTGATCCAACTATCGGGACGGCCATCAAACTTAGGTATAGGTAGGTCAGGCAATTTACTAGCCGGGTTATCAATAGCCAGGGATTTATTCTCCTTGAAGGAGGTGCTAGTACGGGACGTCTCAAATTGGTGAGGTCGTATTTCGTCTAACTTAATTTTTAAGTCGTCTACTTTGTCCCTTACTACGCGCATCTCGTTCTTAACTTGCACATATTCTTGTTCATAAATAGCAGGATCGAGATTACCTAACAGCTTGGAACAAGCGGCGGAAAACTTGTCGCACATAAGTGGCAGGTCGGAAAGACGCGCTCGCATACGATTGGAGGAAAAGGTCTCAAGAACTCGGTGGGAATCATCAACCCAGTTACTAATATAACGGAGTTCACCTATAGCTTTACGGTATTCAACTGTATCCGTGTAAAGTACGGCCCTTACGGTCTCATTGCCGGTTTCGGTATCCGACATTTTATTTACTTTAAATCGCAGGAAACAAGGTAGGTAAATTAAACTCACAAAAGATTCCAATAGGATGCGTAAAGGAACAAATAGTAAGGGACGGCACAGATGCACCGGGTATAGCAAACGTAACTCGTAAACAACTCGCACGCGTTCACGCGGTAATGGCGTGATCAATAGGGAAACAAAGCGCTTGCGCACCTCACTTGCACTCAAAGGGTAGGTAATTAACGCGCTTATCGATTTAATCGACACTTATGCAAAAGGGGTTGTACTCGAATGGTATTAAGGAATTTACTGTAAATATATTAGGAATATGACTAGACGTTTTGTTCAAATTACAAAGGAAAGTAGCAAATAAATAACTCTCAATTAAACAAATTACGTTACTAATAAGGGGTCCTAATAAAAAACTACGCTCTGCTACCAAAATGTTTGAGAGTTTAGGCAGTGGATTACACGTGGAGGGCAACAATGATAGGTGAAAAATCAGTCAGGTCAGAGCACTTATAGTTAGGTACTTGCCTCATCAGCTTTCAGGGTTCAGGTATCACTTCACAGGCAACAATCACTCGAAATGTCTGTAAGGAGCTTCACAGGATACACACGCGGCGAAAGCACTCTGGTCAGTCTAGTACATGTGTCATAGGGAACGTCTTGATGTCGACTCGATCTTCGGGGTTCTCACGGTACGTTTTAAACAAATAAAAATAAGGCAGGTATGCGTGTGAGTGTGCGCGGCGTAGTATCAATAGGGTACACAAACAAATCAAAATATTGTAGTAAACATACATTAATTACCTAGACCTAGACTAAGCGTGAGTTTGTGCTATGGTGACTAGGATAACGGATAGACATACTTATATAGGTTTATACATCCATGACTTAGGTACAAATGCTCGTTCTCATCACACAAACATTTGCCCCTTGCGGGATTCGAACCCGCAACCGTCTGGTTTAGTAGTCCGGGGTGCGAACCACTACACCAAGATGGTCGTCGTTTGTTTTGGTTTTGATACCAGATTATTTACTTACCTAAGTATTTATTTTTTTAAAGTCTTACCTACCATCGTCATATATCAAAATAATTTTAAGAGAAAATGAAAGACCAATGTAAAAATCTTACATGACTTTGGACAAATAGATTATTATCATACAATCGAAGACTCCAATCTGCGGAACTGCTCAAGCATAATAACAGTGGTTCAAAGCAGCCCCTATGAATAGCAGTAATTCACGAGACCCAGTCACGGAACTTGTTTTATCGCCGGGGTGGGCTCGCTGTCTGCCTACCAAATGGCACGAATGTTTACCGTAACTCGGCTTCGGCTATAGGCATTTCAGCGTGTGTACCTCTATTAAAAGCTACGCTGGAGCTATTAACTGCGTAGTTTTTTCAACGGTAACAAACAAGTCTTTAACTCACCTGTTCGGAAAGTTGAACTTTCATGTGTAGATAGCCGGGTAGGAAATAGCTTTTCCCTCCTACTTTATACTCTATTGAATAAAAGGCCACTATCGAGAGTGTCGATAGTTATTGCAATAGTCAGAGCTGTATCAGCTATCGATAGTGATTTTAATATTAAACTTTGACACTATCGATAGTCTATCGATACTATGACTACTAATTATCGATAGACTATCGATACTTTTGCTTTTCCTCAACTATCGATAGTCTATCAATACTATCGATATTTTATCGATACTATTGCTTTTGCTTCAACTTACGATAGTCTATTGATACTATCGATATGTTATCGATACTTTTGGTTTGCCTCAACTATCGATAGTCTATCGATATTTTATCGATACTGTTGCTTTTGCCTCAACTATCGACAGTCTATCGAAACTATCGATATTTTATCGATACTAATGCTTTTGCCTCAACTATTCAATAGTATATCGATACTATCGATATTTTATCGATACTATTGCTTCTGCCTCAACTATCGATAGTCTTTTGATACTATCGATAGTCTATCAATATTATCGATATTCTATCGTTACTATTGCTCTTGCCTCAACTATCGATAGTCTATCGATATTCTATCGATACTTTCCTCACAATCGAAATGAAAAATAGTATGTTTAACTCGGGTGAAAGCACCCATTCCACTCTCGAGCTATTGGCGCTCTCACGTCGTTCGAGCGCCAGAAACTTCTCGAGTGGAATGGTCACTTTCGTCCCTTGTATAACAATCTACAATTGAAATAGTGTAGACGCAAGATGCCACTTGGAAGGTCGCAATCGAAGATGGCTTCAGATTTCTGTCTGCACCTCCTCTCCGTCTCTTGGGCATTAATAATACCGTCTGATGGTGAGGTCCTCCTTCTTGTCTGATGGTGAGGTCCTCCTTCTTAACTTTTCTCTTACACGTTGCCAACGGGACATATGTAAGGAGACATGGAAGAGGCACAAGTCTTTGTTGACCAAATCTGTCCATCTTGTTCTTGGTAGCCCACAGGGTCTGGGCCCTGGCCAGGGGATGCCTATGTTCACTTCTGCAATGTCAGCAGTCATAATATGCCAATCCATAATAATGGATATGTGTGTTATCTTTGGGGTGCGTACATTATCAATGAGCGTTTACAAAACCGAAAGTTTTCAACATGAGTCAGCTTGCTCCATATCATTGACAAAGCATGAATCAGACAGAATGCAGATAAAATATTTTAGTTCAATTGTATTTTAATTTAAATAATAATTATAACAGACACCAGCGTTGTTCATCTTCGCATCGTAAGTCAGTAACCACCATACCTAAGCCACCAGATCTTTTTGCAGAATTCTGATATACTTGCAGAATTCTGGTAATACATCAAGGAAATAAGGTTTGGTCTATGAAGTGGTTTCGACATAAAAATACGTTTCGTTACGCCTATCTGAGCTTATACGCTATCGCTTGCGTTGATATCTGGAAGACGCACCTTATGCCAGCTATTACCTATCTACAAATTGCTCCTAAAACTCTTACAGAATACAGAATTGTTTACATTCACGAGGAACGCGTTTATGAATGGCTACTTCATGTTTGAGACTGGTACGATTAAATGTTTAGTCGTGGGTTCGAACACCGCTATGGTATTTCGTAGGTACAGTCAACAGCTTATTAATTTTCCTCAAATTTACATTTTCGCAACTAATTGTCATCTTTTTGTCTTGCGCCTAATTTCAATTAAGAAATTTGAAGTATTTGGGTACCTTTATGGGCTAGACTAGAGTTAGTCGCTTTAATTGGTAGCTTTGATTGGATATTTTAACCAATTGCAAATCTTATTCCATACTAGGTTATAGGTGTTCCTTATTTTATACTTTCTTAATTACATTTTTCTAACAGTATGTTTTCCTTAATAAAATAATATATACTGTGTATTTAATGTACAAATAGTTTTTATGTGTTGCCAGTTAACCATTGAATGTAGACTGTGTTTATTTATAAGGTCGTATCCGGCGTTTGCTGCTTTGATGCGTTCTGCCAGCTCGCAACTAAACACATAGCTGTGTCAGCGCGGATCAAGTAACTTGTGTTCGATTCACATTTTACATCTAATATAGCATCATTAGTAGGATGTTTTATGGGTTTTTAAGAAAAAAATTACGTTCGATTCCCGCCTCTGGCGGTCATTTTTTCAAGTGCAATAATATATCAGACTTTCAGTTAGGCAAAAGCATTGTAAGACAGTGCTTAGTAATTTTTTGGCTTGACACAATGCCAATTTAGTGAAAAAAAAACATGTTACCTAGCGTCATCTCTACACTCTTGCTTAAAACGCCTTGACAGTATCTTCGGAAAAACTGCGTATTGAATAGCCATAAGCAATGAGTTCTAAACCTAGTAGCCAAGGATTAGAACTCATTACTTATGCCTATTTAATACGCAGTTTTTCCGAAACCGAACAGAAGCAGCATCACTTACTTTACTGGACCAATTCAATATCGAGACAAAGTTCTGGACCGACTAAGCATTTTCTGCTTACTTTTCTATCTATTTTTAAGAGCCTTGGACAACGAGTTTATGGAAATCCTTTAATACATTCATAGGCACGCGTCACGGTGGGTGCACAGAGGGTGCACCTATAGGGTCGGTAATATAAAGTGTGGAAGTTGCAGGTACCCTACTCTGTACATTTGTTCCCGTATTTCCAACTCTGTCCGTCTCACCCATCGCAACGCGAGAGAAAAAGACGGCAAGAGTCGAAAATCAGTCATCGTCTTCAGGTCTGGAAGGGATCGATCTGGCCGACAGGTGCACGGTGCAGTGTGTGTGCATCGGCAGGAAATGGCACTTCTAACGATGTTAGATGGGCAGTGATGCGCTCGGGATACGTGCCCACTGCACCGCACATTTTCGAAATGGGAATCGTTTTATGCACGATTGGTGGAGTAGCCTTCGAGATGTGGTGCTGGAGGAGAATGGAGCGTATAAGTTGGACGGAGAAGAAAACAAATGAAGAAGTTTTGTCTATGGTTAGGGAAAAAAGGAGATTGATGGAAACAATAGAGTGTAGGAGGGGACGAATGTTAGGCCACCTGATTCGACACGACAATTTTATTAAAACGATAATAGAAGGAAGAATAGAAGGAAAAAGGAAGCGAGGAAGACCAAGAATAAGCTACATGCAGCAAATAAAAGAAAAGATAAATGTCGGGTCGTATCAGGAGGTTAAGAGAAGGGCGGAAAGCAGAGAGGAATGGAAAAAACTCCACCGACAAGAGCCTAGCTCTTAAATTTGATGATGATGGTGGAGTAGCCACTGATTAGCCAGTGGCCAGTGCAGACCACAGGACGTAAAAAGAGCTTTTGTTTATGAGCTGATGCTACAACTATGTAATTAGGATAATTTCACAAGACAGAAAAAAGTCTGTTCTAACAGACTAAAAAGAAATGTTAATATTTATTTATAATAATAAAATAAATAGGCAGTAATAAATAGACACAAATACGTTCGTTATTAATCTGTGCTACATCCATGATTTGAAACATGTAGAATTTTCCTATCACGTGTCCTACATACGCACATCCAGTGCCCAATACCTACTGAACTGGCTGGTGACTGGTGATATCTGTCAACGGATGCGTGAGGCGTCGCCGCAGACAATGTTACTGGGTCGCCAACACGATGGTCAATGTCATACTATCGTCACGACATGACAATGCGAACACGTTTGACGCACCACTTGAATAGATAAGGAAAGTCCGAACTAGTGTTTGTACAAAACTTGTTTGTTGTTGTGTGTTATCTGTAGCTTTTCTCTCGGATCTTTATATTTCGAAATAGGCGAGGAAAGTTATAGGATATTTCTATATGAAACTATAAAAGTGTTTCTTTTTTTGGTGGGTGTGTAGAGAAGCTTTTTAAGATACTATATCCAAAAGTTTGGAAAAATTCATCGAAGGCAATAGGTATGGGATAGGTATTTGTAATAAATGTGTGTAACTCTCTGATTACAAAATTAAAGTGAAAAAAGTTGATTGATTCGACACAAGGGCTATCTAAATATGATATTCACCAAAGTTTGGAAACATAGATATTTGGGAAGTATGGAAAACTAAAAAAACTAAATATCTTCACCAATAAAATGTTAAAGTGATTGAAAATTATTTTAGGAAGTACTTTTAAGTTAGGCAAATCTAGTGGAAAAAGTTTGGAAGTCTACGTTTTCTGCTGAATAAAATTTTTGGTTTTTCTTGCGCTACATGTTCTACAAAAAGTTAATGTGTATGTGTAAAGTTAGGATTTATATGATCATAATAATGTAATGTATCAACATACAAAAAACTAGAAATTTGGAGTATGTGCCTTCGAAGTTATTAAGAATCAACGAAATTTACTAATTATAACGCCGTGCGCGGCGGGGGGCGGGGGTGGCGTGCCGCGAGTCGAGCACCCGGCTGCACGCGCTAGCAGCATGTTCTGCGGTTCCGCGCGAGCCAGGAAGACTTTTCTGATTTCTGACATTTTGTTTTATAGCAAGTACATTACGTAAGTACCCCTAATATTGGGTGCTGCGTGGCGTGGTGTTCATGGTTCGATTAGATTCATCCGTACCTACCTACTAACCTTACATGATCAAAATATAGGTACTTAATTAAGTAAAGGTATTCAAAAGTGGTTTTATCTGATCATTAAATATTACATAATAAGAACCTATTTTCTACATAATTTATAACTTGCCACATGTAAAAGTTTACCTTGAAAGTATTTTAAATGCATACCAACCCCTCTAATATTCGCAAATAATAACTATAAATAAAAACCGGGCAAGTACGTGTCAGGTCCTCGGGTCACGCGTTATTTGTATACATACACCTAAAAAATTAAAGCTTTCTACTAGTACTAACGGTTTATAAGCAAATGACGAAACTATAAAGGTTCTTTGTCAGAACCACGGAACCCTAAAAACCATGCCTCAATATAACAAAGCATGAAAATAATAAGCGGAGCGAGTGACGGCGGTCGCGGTGTGGCATCGGCGCGCGCGTTGGTGTGTGGCACCCGACTCCATTCACTTAAGACTAGGCTCCCTTTTTAGGGTTCCGTATCCAAAGGGTAAAAACGGGACTCTATTACTTAGACTCCGCTGTCTATAATACGTATTCGAAGGTGATGAAGACGAAGAATTTGAATCAGTCAAAGAACTTTAACCCATTAACTAACAAAGTTGTATAAATCCGTCCATTCTTTTAAGAAATATACAATTTATGATTATTTTTAATAATAGTCTAAGGATATGTCCGTCCATATGTTTTTTTTGTTCTATATGTGAGAGCACATTTTTAGCTAATGCAACTAAAATATTTTAACAAAACAAACAACATTGTAAGTCGCAAAATTAATGCAAATTCTAAGGTATGTTACGCCGCAGTCGTAAATATCCGACCCTAGTGTAGTAGCACAGTACTATAATCTACTAAACACTATAGTGGTTCTAAAGAATAAAAAGTATGGTCCAATTTAAACTAACAAGTAAATAAGATATTAATATGTGTGTACACGCCAAGTGCCAACATGATTTTATGTTGTAATATCATCTACATCATCATTCGCAACAAGAAGTGGGATGCTAAATATTGGTAGGATATTCAGGTACTTACATTATAGTAAAAAAAAGTACGGAAATTAGGCAAAGCTCGGGCATCAAAAGCAAAAAATAAAATTAAATTAAAGATTCTGCTCGCCCTATATCTGATATCATTTCCTATCGCCGATTTTGTGTTATAAAAGTGTTTTAATGGGTTCGTACTACAAAAAGCTAAAACGGAACCCTTATACGATTAATTTGTTGTCCGTTTGTCCGTCTCATCGTCTGTGAACGTATCGTTAAAATTAGCATTAAAGAAAGAAAGAAAATACATTTATTAATAAACTAGCTGTTGCCCGCGACTTCGTCCGCGTGGACTTGATGATAACCACGTCGTAAGGAGAAGAGGGCAATGAAAAATCAAATTCAATAGGCACTTTTTCTAGGTTAATATCACCTCGCTATCCTCCTCTGGTAAGAAAATTTCGCATGGCAGTGACACTGACTCCAAAACCTAATTTTGTCGTATATGTTTCTTAGTAAAACTATAAAGGTAACTTTAGGTTTAAGTGTTCAGAAAAAAGTCCCCCTACTGCAATAGATGGATGTGGTTTAGTATCTATTTATTGTGTCCTTAGCCTACTCAGGGCCTTTCCTTTGTTAGTTACTACTATCATAAAGTAATCTTAGAGTTCAATTTTCGTTAGTAAGTGATAAGTAGCATAAAAAATAGTGCCAATTGACTTTGATCTTTCATAACTTAGTAATATGGTAATTAAACAAAATTTTGACAAACTGTTTGTGGTGAAAGTATCCACGAACTACTTAGCGTTAGGGATTATCATCATTAGGTCAGCACCTTAAAATTATGACTCCTGATTGTAAACGCTTAAATACCTTCATTAATGCTGTAGCATACGAGGGTCAAACTGAAAGTTCTTAGAAAATCAAAAACTGATTACATTAGCCAGTTATTAGTTTTATTATATCTTTTCAAAATATTGTCCATTGACGTCAATACACCGCTGCATGCGATGGAACCACTGGGAAAAGCACTTTGCCCACTCGTCCTTAGGGGTCTCTTCAATGGCATCGCGATACGCAGCCACCGCTTCTTCAGCATTCATAAACCGCTTTCCTTTAAGTTTTTCTTTAATTTTTGGAAATAAATAAAAATCACAAGGCGCGAGGTCGGGGCTATACGGCGGGTGACCCAGTAATTCAACGTTTGATGTCGCCAAATAGTCGATCGTTCGCTTGGCGGTGTGCGACGAGGCGTTGTCGTGGTGAAGGAGGATCCTACTGCGAGGTCGTTTCTCTCGAACTTTTTCCAAGACAAGTGGCAAACAATTGGTAGTGTACCATTCTGCAGAAACTGTTTTTTGATCCTCTAACACAATTGTTGCGAAATGACCTATCCTTCCAAAGAACGAGGCCACCATTTTTTTTCCCGCACTTCGATCTCTCTTCACTTTAGTTGGCAACTCCTCGAAAGGAAACACCCACTGAGCAGATTGTCTTTTGGTTTCAGGATCATAACAGTAAATCCAGCTTTCGTCACCTGTTAGTATGTCGAACACAGCATTTGAGTCACCTCCGTTAAATCTTTCAATCATTTTACGGCACCAATCCACACGATGGAGTTTTTGAGCCTTAGTCAAATTATGAGGTATCCACCGGGCGCAAAGCTTCCTGACCGCTAAATGTTCGTGGAGGATTTTGTGCACTTGACTCATACCGATGCCTAAGCTTGTCCGAATCTGCTGATAGGTCACTCTTTTGTCAGTCTCTATCATACGCCGCACAACACAGATGTTATTTTCAGTCGTCGCCGTAGAAGGCCGTCCCTCACGTACATCATCAGTGAGATTAGTGCGACCACGTTTAAACTCATTAAACCAGTTGTAAACAGTCGCACGAGATGGGGCTTCATCGTGAAAGGCCAATCGTAGTCTATCATAACTTTCTTGTTGACTTAAATGACATCGAAAGTCATAAAAAATCATTGCACGAAAATTTTCTCGTGTTAAATTCATTTTGACGTGACACAGACAATTTTCAATTTGCCGCCAAGTCGTAAAACAAATGACAAATGAATGAAATATATACTCAGTAATATTGGCAAAGAGTTCTATTTTCAAATTTTAGAATATTTTTTTTATTATATTGTTTATAAGTGGCCAGTTCTAAGAACTTTCAGTTTGACCCTCGTATATGGTATACATGCCTTTATTATCTGAAGGATCGATTTCTCCAGGTTTCTGTCACCAGATCGTAACTTGGAGACAGTAGGTAATCCTACTGGAGTTTTGAAAATTAGTCTAAAGTAATTTAGCATATCAGTTGCTCCACACCTTCAATTTGGGTAAGTCAATAAAAAATGCTCATTTCTCTGAACAATGTTTCCTAAGGCGCTCTATTCATATCTTATAGTTGAGCTGAGCTGCTAGGGTTCCACATTGGTTGCTCCAGACCTTCAATTTGTGTACGTCAATAGAAAATGCTCATCACACTGATTAACTTTTTTTAAGGCGCTGCTTTCATATCTCTCTTAGTTTAAGTGTACTGCTAAATTTTCACGTCTGGTACTTCGATCTTCAAAATAAGTTATAGCCTATTATTTGACCAGACGCGATAGCTACACAATAAAAAAAAACATTAAAATCCGTTCAGTAGTTCCGGAGATCAGCGTGTACAAACAGACAAAAAAATTAAAAGTTGTAGATTCCTATTCTGCTTCTATTTTAACATTACCCTCAATTAGTTTTTGGTAAAAAATAATAGATGCACATACAAATCCTAAAACAAGGTTTTATAACTATGGAATTTTATTATATTTTTATAACTTAAGCAATTATTTTGCAAGTTTTTACAAAATTAAATCAAATTTCACTTACAAAAATAATCAACTGTGTCATCCGTTGGGACTCGAACCCACGTCCCTTCGCTATCCGGGCGAGTGCTCTTACCAACTAAGCTACGGAGGACGTTAGTCAGTCGACGAATTTTTGCAAGTGCTTGCTACGCCAGTGAGCCGGCGTTCGATTTCATCAATACTTGGGGAATGTACCCGCATGTATCCAATGGAAATATTTTTACAAATATTTAACCATCAGTTAGATGAAATCAGCTTAACTTATTATATTTTTATAACTTATTATATATTATATTCAAAACAACTACCTTTAAAAACGCACTAAAAGGTTTGAAAAACAATTTTTTTTAACAGAAACATTTTTTAGGCTTTACTTTAGTGTGTGTGTGTGTGTTTTAAAGCGGCGGTTTTTTTGCTAAAAGTAGATGTATTTCGTTTATCTGGGACTGTGGCAGTGCCCTCGCCAAGTCGAGCAAAAAGCGGTGCGGCCGGCTACGGCACCATCCTTTTCTCGAAACAGTTCAGGCCATTTTCGACCACCTATAACTTCGTTGTGGAAAAACTAGACCTCTAAATTTTAAGTTACCAAGTAAGCATTGTACACCTAAACACCTTATATTTCAAATTTTATTGAATTTGAACGAGTAGTTTAAGAATAAACTAGTAAAAGTTTCTTTTTCATCATCAAAACTCTAAGGCACTTCTAGCAGACATAGAAGCCATCACAAACAATCTAGAACAAAATGTAAATAAAAAATGTAAAACTGACTGACTGGCATTATCAATGCACAGCTCAAAATAGGTATTTGCACCATCCTTTATGGTGTAGATGAACACTAAGAAAGAATTTTTAGTTCATAATTTTAGGTTAAAAGAGGGGGGGGCAAATTTGTATGAAATTCTGTCAGTTTTGAAGCTAAATCAATAAAAAATTGGTTAGCTATTTAGTTAGAAATAAAGAATGACGTATTTCAGGATTATTCAAAATTCAACATTTTAATGGGGTGAATAGGGAGTTGAAGTTTGTATGGTAAATTTGACATTTGCGCGAAGTCGCGTGCAATAGCAAGTTTTTATAAGAAACTTATATAAATGAGCGAAGTGATAGCCTGCCACGGTGCGAGTGCGACCCCAGCAGTTGAATGAAATAAATATGTATTTTTATATATTTGGGTGAAACACGAATAAATTGCGGTGGTGGTGATACTGAATTTACAAACATACCAGCAAATAGAATAATATACCGCATATTATTATTATTTAGTTAAAAAAATCGTAGTAGGTAAGTGTTCCTGTTCAGTTGCAATTAAAATTAAAAAAATATAGCATAGATTTATAAAACACAATGTAATAATAAAAAAAAAACAATTTTTATAAACCAATAATATATAGTAATAGATATTTATAAACAACATTATTCTTAATAAGACGGAATACAAAAAGTTTTTTAAACATGTGTTTTTTTTTAAATTATTACATACCACGCATGTAGGTAACGATTTACTAAAGTTGTTTGTTTTTTAAAGATATGTTTTTTTTTAATTATTACATACTATGCATGTAGGTAGATAACGATTAAATATATCTTTAAATACGCTAAATCATTGATGATTTTTATTTCTGGCATACTTAATCACATGACGTACATCTTATATAATTTTCAGCATTTAATCAAATATATGCAATTAATATTTTTGCTTGGACTTTGTAATGGTAGACGAAACTGAACGACTGAACCGCACCGCGCAGAGCGGCGCGCGCGGATTTGTGGAACGCGACGTTGCCACTCCGTGCATTTCATGCACTAGACCTGTGCCGATCGTGAACGATCAACGATCGGATCATTTTGATTTTGGCTCTCGGTTTCGTGCGTGACAATGATCGATCAGTATGATGGCGAAAGGATGAAATCATTAATCGCTTTTATCTCGACCCTGTTGCGTGCTAGCGCAAAAATAATGTCATTGTATTGTAGGTATTGTACATGACAAAAAAATGATTTTTTTTTACATTTCTCATACTAGTGTTTTTTTTAATTAAATTGCCGCCAAAAATTCCTGAACGCCCTTGGCGGCACCGAATGAACGAAATGATCGAATAATTATAACGCAATCACCACACGAATGGGTCATCATGATCGAATCGGTTGACGAGAATTTTTCGATAGACACAGGTCTATCATGCACAGCTACTACCAACGTATGGTAAATACTGTTACGATAAGTATCTACGATACGTACTTAAAATGCCAAATAAATTCAAATATTTCCTAGGTCCTACTTTACATCAGTTAGGCAACTCCTTGTGAGTTCGCAATCTCAGCAAACAAAGATAAATTGTCGCATTAGTATTTCAGTTTCCTTTTTTAGACAGTACAGTGAATACCTGGTATGTCACTGAATCAAATCATGAATATCACTGCTCGCAGTAACATCACACGAGACTGAATAGTCTTTTATCGCCGGCTAGCGGCCGCGCGGTCGCGCTGCGCGACAAATCGCCTGCCCCGCCCTACCCACCGCACGCGCCCGTTGTTTAATACCTATACTTTTGTTCATTCGTTTCATTACATTTAATTCTATAACTTCGACCGCAAGCAGTCAATATTTATAATTTTTTGTAAGTTGATACATTACATTATTATGATCATATAGATGCAAACTTTACACATTTTAACTTTTTGTAGAACATGTAGCGCAAGAAAAACCAAAAATTTTATTCAGCAGAAAACGTAGACTTCCAAACTTTTTCCACTAGATTTGCCTAACTTAAAAGTACTTCCTAAAATAATTTTCAATCACTTTAACATTTTATTGGTGAAGATATATAGTTTTTTTAGTTTTCCATACTTTCCAAATACGTATGTTTTCAAACTTTGGTAAATATCATATTTAGATAGCCCTTGTGTCGAATCAATCGACTTTTTTCACTTTAATTTTGTAATCAGAGAGTTACACACATTTATTACAAATACCTATCCCATACCTATTGCCTTCGATGAATTTTTCCAAACTTTTGGATATAGCATCACATAAAGCTTCTGCATAAACTCACCAAAAACCAGGCACTTTAAAATTATCAAAGGGCAAAACCGTTTCCTTATCGGACTAAAAGTGGAAGAAGGACACGTTTTTAGCGTACATTGTTGTTATTTGCGCTGCGCTAGACCTACCCTTATATCAAAGTTTTTATCAGACCTGTTTCTAACTAGAAATACCCCTTGGTGACCTTAAACATTATGATTACGGTGAGATTTTATGTTACGCTTTACATTAAAATTTCGATAATCATTTGATATTTTTCATCAGAATGGATACCTAAAAACTGTTGATACCTAAAAGCTGTTGGCAAGGGAGAAGGCGACGCTGATGATGACGACGGTGAGGCTCCATGCTCCAGTGTTGATCACGTCGGGGTCACCACTTTGGCGCAACTGGGTTAGGAAGGCAAAGGGAAGCGCTTCCTACCGACCGGTTGTTATGGTCGGGGACCAAGGTCCATTGGTCACCGTCTTGGTTTATCTATATGTAGTCAAGCTCGTGCTAAATCTTACATATCGCGGTTTGTGTTGTATGGAGCGGGCTAAAAGCGCCATTTAGCCTGTAGGAGCTGAGTCAGGGCGTCGCGTCTTGAAGTTGCTTGCTAGTGTGGCGACAGTGGTAAGATGTCGCCACAACAACGACGATCGAATGAATAAAAATAACAATTTCATTCATATCAACATTAACAATAAATAAAATAGAGATAACCTGAATCCTGTAAATTACAATTACAAGTAATAAGTGCTGCTATGGCACCAGTGTCAAAAGATTGTCTCTTTCAAAACAAAACATAAAATAAAACAAAAACTATACTATTGAATAACATTCTTCTTTTTTATCAAATTACATAAATTACCTGCTTCTCTATGTAGTTTAGTAATGATGCATGCATGGATTCAAATAATTATACTTTAGTTCATTTTGCAACTAAGACTTTTTTGTTTAAGAATAACATTACAAACTGTCACTTCTTATATTACTTCGCACGGAATCTGACTGAATTGCGTTTCTAAATGCCATGTCTCGTTTCGTATGTCTATCATGGAACACTTAATTTACATATTCATGAGGTCAAGTGTTTAATTACATGCAAGCAGTGAATGTGTTTTACGATAAGCTAAACAATCATTAAATTGCTTTTATTGCCTGCGGCGGGTTTTATTTTAGTGGGCAATGGAGGGTGGTAAACGTACGAAGACAGAAAAAGGCAGTAGAGCCATGAGCATGAATTTACTGACATGCAGTCAAACAATACTTTAATACCGATGTTGTACGTACGTAAATTTGCCACTACTAAGTAATTAGACTTTGTTTGGTTTAGGTTTTCCAGAGCTCGATTGGAAAGTTCCAGAAATTCAAAACTTGCCAATCCGTAATTTTCCTTGTGATGCCTATGATGGAGGATGGTTTATTTTTACTGAAGAGGGCTCACTACAAATGGCGTGTGGATTAGTTACTTGCAATTTAATTCCGTTTTAACATTTATTTTGCCTGCTTCTTTTTGCTGCTATTTATTTCACTGTCATCTCTACTCCCTAATGAATAAGTGCCCCTTTAATTTCGACTATGGCGATCAATCTCATAAGAGATTACCAACTACCTAGGCGGGAAATATTATAGTGCACAAGCGTGTGCGCAATACACAGGTGCACTCTGTTCTTTAATAACCCAGTAGCCCGTCCCTGTCACTCGTGCCACCATGACAGCGGGCACGAGCGTGACGGCTAGACTCTAAAATATGGACGTCATCATCGGGGAAAAAGGCCAGGGGCTCACTCCTGTTGACGATGTTCGTACTTTCGAGTCTAGCCATCACGCTCGTGCGCGTGGTCATTCTGTCGTGAGTGAAAGGGACGGCTACATTCGAAAATATACCGGAGTAAGGCCACTGAGCAGCATTACTGATCGTATCTCCGTTGCGGCTGTGGAACAAACCCCTGCCGGACCAGGTTTACGGTTTGTGTATATTTGCGGAAACACGGCCGTTGAACTTGTACTAAACACTTCCCGCTCGTTCAGACGTTGACCTATTGGCTTTTAGATTATATTGGCAGGAAATTCGGCCATAAAAATACGTTAGTGTTGGGTAAAAATATCAAAAAGAATCCAGACATACGATGCGATGAAGAGTACAGACACTAATAAATGTGTATGTTAAATTATTTTGACACGAATCAGATTCAGAACCACGACTATAACCGACTATAACGAATATAACCAGTGTTCATGAATGATTTAAATTAAGCCTCGATTGTCTTTATATCTCAAGTCAAAGACTATTGACCATTAACATCATACTTGGTTTCTTATCACTTGAGCGAAGTTCGGTATCCTAAAGTAGGTATGAAACTGACATAACGTAAGTCAGTTCATGTCACCTAACTAAGACATGCCATCTAAACATCAGACGACTTTTGCATACACACGAGTAAAATATATTAATACTGACAATTTGTTAGCAATGTTAAACAAGCCATCGAAACATCATGTGAATTTGCATTTATACATAAAATATTTTTATATTGACATTTCTTTGACGATAGAGAAGTTCGCTAGTAGAATAAAATGCATATTGTCTAGAAGCCCTGAGGAGTTTTCAAATTCTGCCTTTTTCCGCAGAGGAAACTCTTTACGCATAGGTTTTGCGCTGGTGGTGGCAGCAAGTTATATGGGACTCTTTAGAATTCTGCCAAGCAAATCATCGACAGAAACTTACCTCGTCTGCTGGTTTGGAGGGTGTGATGGCAACCGTCTCGTTGAAGCAGAGACACGCGCAGTAGTGCCGGTTGGCATCCACATCCGTCAGCACTGACACGTAGAACCGCGGCTCCGACCGCTCCGTCGAGAGCGCCCATCCTTGTGGTTGGCAGAACTGGAACAGGCAAATTGTTAAACCTTCACGTATCATGTTTCCAGACACAATAGAAAATTAATTGTTATCAATCCGCCCAATCGTTGACATGCATCCTGCCCGTACTCACTTACGGAGCGCAAACTTGGTCACTGACCGAAAGACAAAAGTCTAAACTCAAGGTTTGCCAAAGAGCCATGGAAAAGAGCGTGTTGAGCATCAAAAGGATTGATAAGATCCGGAACACCACAATACGCTCCAGAACTGGCATAGCGGATGTTGGCGAGAAGACAGCAAAGCTGAAGTGGGAATGGGCCCAGACAGATGGGCCCAAATCGTCACGCGTTGGATACCATCAGACTGATTCCGTCGAAGAGGTAGACCCAAAAAGAGGTGGTGTGACGACTTGGACAGCTTTGCGACTGATTGGGTGTCATTGGCAGCTGATAGGGATCAATGGAAGGTGTTGGGGGAGACCTTTGCCCAGCAGCGGGATGATGTAGGTTAATAAAAAAAAAACAATCCGCCCGAGGGTCTAATAGGGTTTGGCAGGTAAATGTCATTGATGTGCGTCCCGTGATGCTGGTTTAAGGGCCAACAAAAAATAACCAAAAGACTGTTTAGTGTCATGTTATGTTCTCCTTGTCGAATTTCGACCACGCCGGCCAATCTCAACCGAGATCAGCAAATTCCACGGGAGATATTATCATAGTGCATAAGTCATTAACATCATCCTCCTAGCGTTATCCCGGTTGTGCACTCGCACGCGAGGGCCCAGGGTCCGCTTTGGACCATAATCCAGAATATGGCTGATCAGGTAATTACAGTGGAGCGACAGCCATCTGACCTCCGTGACCCTGTTAACAGGGGAACCCGACCAGTTTGGACCATGGCTACACATGCAGTCGCCTGAATGTGCAGGTTTCCTCACGATGTTTTCTCTCACCGTAAGATGCTTACGGTTAGTGAAACAACTAATCTACGTAACTCGGAAAAAGTCATTGGTACATGGTGGCACGTGGGATCGAACCGGTACCTCCCGCATGAGAGGCAACCCGCTAGGCACTGCGCCACGGACGCTCGTTAGTGTAAATAAAAGATTGGTTAAAACGTATGTTTAATAAAGTACCTAAGCTGGTGCAAGTTGAACCGTAAGGTCAGATTAGCAGGAGCAGAAACTACGCATAATTTCAAAAAGATTAGGTAAACTACTACATTACAAGCTGATTGTCAGTACGCGAAAGCTATATATACCATTCGAAAGCTGCTTGATGACTGTATTGCGTCTAATTTTATAGATGACTAACAAACAGATAATAATTGCGTAAATGTGATTATAATAGAGGAAACTGTAATACTTTGATATGCTTAACATGTTTGAAGCTATAAAGCCCAAGCCTTGAACTTTCAAACTTGTCATTCTTTCACAATCTACATGTTTATTTGCGTATGCGTGAAATCTGAGTCATCACTGTTCGTTAGCGCTTTTGTCCTGTCAGCCCTTTGACTAATGAATGGAATTGATGGTTAGAACGCGTGTAAATTATCAGAGATTTAATGAAATCATCAAAATGATTTAATTTGCTAAACATCTATCTTGAAAAGGTGAAATCCGGTAATCTTGTTAAGATATTACCTTTAAATTTTTTATAAGAAATTACTTTAAAAGTTTCCATTAGCAGTTAGTTGGCTAGGAAAGGCTATTGATGATGTGTTTTGCCATGTGTGTTTGATCAATTATTCAATGAATGTAAATGCAAATCGGTGCCAGTAAAAGTCCTTTATGTGGTTTCCAAGAAATAAAGAAATGATGCATACCAACCAAGTGCATATTGTAAGTATTTGTTTATCCATGAAGGACAACCTTTACTGCAATTTCCATTTTTTGACTGAACCAAAACCCCTTTTTTTAACTTTTATGGGAACTTCAATTTTAAAGAGTTCGTATAATTGAGTCTAGCAATCACGCTTATTCGCTGCCAGTCATGCTGGCATGTGTGACAGGGACGACTACAGTCGAAAATTCGGACATCGTCATCCTGGATGGTCTTTGTTATCTGTTCCGAATACATGATGTCCTAGTCGCGACGGCTCGACATCCTAGTACTGGATATTATTACAGTATCCATATTAATATCATATACGAGGGTCAAACTGAAAGTTCTTAGAACTGGCCACTTATAAACAATATAATAAAAAAAATATTCTAAAATTTGAAAATAGAACTCTTTGCCAATATTACTGAGTATATATTTCATTCATTTGTCATTTGTTTTACGACTTGGCGGCAAATTGAAAATTGTCTGTGTCACGTCAAAATGAATTTAACACGAGAAAATTTTCGTGCAATGATTTTTTATGACTTTCGATGTCATTTAAGTCAACAAGAAAGTTATGATAGACTACGATTGGCCTTTCACGATGAAGCCCCATCTCGTGCGACTGTTTACAACTGGTTTAATGAGTTTAAACGTGGTCGCACTAATCTCACTGATGATGTACGTGAGGGACGGCCTTCTACGGCGACGACTGAAAATAACATCTGTGTTGTGCGGCGTATGATAGAGACTGACAAAAGAGTGACCTATCAGCAGATTTGGACAAGCTTAGGCATCGGTATGAGTCAAGTGCACAAAATCCTCCACGAACATTTAGCGGTCAGGAAGCTTTGCGCCCGGTGGATACCTCATAATTTGACTAAGGCTCAAAAACTCCATCGTGTGGATTGGTGCCGTAAAATGATTGAAAGATTTAACGGAGGTGACTCAAATGCTGTGTTCGACATACTAACAGGTGACGAAAGCTGGATTTACTGTTATGATCCTGAAACCAAAAGACAATCTGCTCAGTGGGTGTTTCCTTTCGAGGAGTTGCCAACTAAAGTGAAGAGAGATCGAAGTGCGGGAAAAAAAATGGTGGCCTCGTTCTTTGGAAGGATAGGTCATTTCGCAACAATTGTGTTAGAGGATCAAAAAACAGTTTCTGCAGAATGGTACACTACCAATTGTTTGCCACTTGTCTTGGAAAAAGTTCGAGAGAAACGACCTCGCAGTAGGATCCTCCTTCACCACGACAACGCCTCGTCGCACACCGCCAAGCGAACGATCGACTATTTGGCGACATCAAACGTTGAATTACTGGGTCACCCGCCGTATAGCCCCGACCTCGCGCCTTGTGATTTTTATTTATTTCCAAAAATTAAAGAAAAACTTAAAGGAAAGCGGTTTATGAATGCTGAAGAAGCGGTGGCTGCGTATCGCGATGCCATTGAAGAGACCCCTAAGGACGAGTGGGCAAAGTGCTTTTCCCAGTGGTTCCATCGCATGCAGCGGTGTATTGACGTCAATGGACAATATTTTGAAAAGATATAATAAAACTAATAACTGGCTAATGTAATCAGTTTTTGATTTTCTAAGAACTTTCAGTTTGACCCTCGTATACGAAAGTGTGTTTGTCTGTTACCTTTCACGCATAAACCATTTTTAAATGAAGGGTTAGAATTACTTTGTCTCGGGAAAGGACATAGATTTTTTTATTTCTTAACTCATCCGTTAAGGTGATGGAACCGTGGAGTTTTGTATGGGAAATTCATCATTTGTGCGGGCAAAGACACTGGACACCGCTGGTATAGACTTACGATAGACTCTTGATCATGAATATTTTTGAATGTACAGTGGTCATCACATCAGACTATGCATTTTGTTGCAAAATCACCCCTATTTCGAGTGCTAATGCCATTGTTTGGGTTGTCGACATGCCGTCGTCTATACATTATACTTTACCCATTCAATCCCGTCGTGAAAAGGAGTGTCGTCCCAATTGTTCTCCGGAAAGCGCTGGAGGATCACACCGCTGCTCAGCCCGCCCCCTGGAACAATGAGACATAGAGGTTAGTTTTGATAGTAACTCCACAAGTCCCAGGTTTTGTTAGACCTACTTGCGCAAGTCCGAATAAGCTAATCCAGACTTTTTCAAGGCCTATTATCTAAGTTGAAAGCCCACAGGAGCAAGCTTGGATCAGCTATTCCGGAAAGTCCACTTAGGCCAGTCCGGATTAGCTAATCCAGACTTGACCGATTTAAGATGTGATACAGTATTAATATGGCAGAAAAAGCCCTTTCCAGATAGGTACCTAATTAAATAAATATTGGACATCAGATACATTGCTCTAATCCCCAAGTAAGTTCCTAGGCCCTTGTGCTATGGAGATCGGTAACAACCACTACACCCAAACCCGAGACAATCCTAAGATATGGCGAAGCCATGTATACCGCCGTACACGCGATTCGGCGACGCAGGTCATCATTGTTCCTTATTATAATGACACTACAAGGTTTAATGACACAAGCATGTACATTTTTTTACGCTTTCGTCTTACGTACTTTTTACACATGTTAAGAGATTGAATTTAAAATTTGAGATGAATTTAAAAAGTACAGACACACAAATGGGTGAGTACATCATCATCATCCTAGCGTTATCCCGGCTGTGCACTCGCACGCGAGCGTCTAGGGTCCGCTGACCATGATCCAGGATATGTCAGATCAGGTAATTACAGTGAAGCGGCTGCCATCTGACCTCCGTAACCCTGTCAACAGGGGAGCCTGACCAGTTTTGGATCATGGTTACACATTCAGTCGCCTAAAAGTGCAGGTTTCCTCACGATGTTTTACCTCACCGAAAGAGCAGCGTTTAGTGAAACAACTAATGTACATAACTTAGAAAAAGTCATTGGTATAAATGGCGGCACGTGGGATCGAACCCGGCTCCTCCCGCATGAGAGGTACCCGCTAGCCACAGCGCCACCGACGCTCTGAACGGGTGAGTACATATATATTACAAAATGGAAGCGAAAACTTTCCTTATGCATAATTTTGTTTACGCGAAGCGTAAAGCTCGCCCTACAGCTTTACAACAGGTAGCCCTAATTTTTTAATGAGTACTCCCCGTAGCAAAAATGATCTCGGAGCAACGAGCCGGAACAGAAAGGTACCGGGGGGTCTTGTATTATACAATTAGTTTATTATTCATTACAGAACCCGGTGTGCATTGTGAACAAGCCTCGCTTTGGCAGTTTGTGACTGTGGTGTAGAACGTAAAATAGGTGAGGGTGCCTTTTAACGCTGCTGAATTTTAGTGGTAGTATCTTATTATGCCTTTAAATGAGCAATTCTTGTATATTTATTTGTTTATTATATATATTTGTGATCTCCGAAACGGCTCTAACGATTTCGCTGAAATTCAGTATGTTATAGGGGGTAAAAAATCGATCTAATGGTCGCTAATTTCGTTCCGGTAAACATAATCGGCGTTGTGGCGGAGTGCGTAAGACATCGACCTGAAGAAATGTAGAAGACGTGGTTTCGAATCTCGCTCGGTATTTTTTTATTTTTTTTTGTATTTATTAAAGTTATTTGTTTTTTAAATAGGACTTACAAATTATGAACCTTTTTTATTAAATATTAGTAACCGAGTAAAGCTGAAAGCTCCTGCAGGTACTAGGGATAATATGTTGTGGATTCCATTCAAGGATGTAGGGATGAAGACTGATTTTGGAACAATTAGTAGATCTAAGTTCCAATTATAAGCGGACGTAAGGTTTAGTTATATCTATTGTGACTTCGATTCCTAACAATAGAGAAATCAATCTAAGGTTACCGTCCTCCTGGTGCAGTCTGACTGCACCAGGAGGACGGTAACCCGCAGCAGTCAAAAGCAAAAATACGCACAATATATTGCGTGATAGGTGTCTTATCTTATTTTGTAATAAAATTGTAATTTATGTAAACAACACAGTACAGCACAGTAGTTTTAATAGTCACCTAAGCCGGCAGTACATAATTTGATGCATTTTATAGTTGATCAGCAAGCATAATGATGTAAGCAATTAGGTACAATAATGTAGACACAGGACCAACACTAGTTGTGCGTTTATTGTTTCGACGCATTCAGGTTGGTTATTCAAATAAGGCACACTCAAAACTTAGGCACTGTGATTGTTTGCCAAAACTTTAGACCAAAAGGTTCAAATTGTAACAGGTTTATTTACAAATTGATATACTCGTTAGAGCAAATGTAAATATCCCTTTGTAACACGAAAACATTTACCCTTTTTTAATTGTAGAAATCAAACACAAGAAATAATTATTACCTACTCTAAATTCATTTATTATTTAATTGAATCACCCCTAATGGGATGAGATGGGAATAATGCAGATCTTAATTCAAACATTTAATGGATCCAATCAAGACTTCGGAAGCAATCATTCCCGTGCCCTCCATATTCAAAGAGTAATCAGGGAAAAGGGATCCGCTTTATCGTAATTCGATTTCCTAATCCAATAAACTTAACAAACTGAAGCTCCTAAATTCTACACTCTGGTAAGGGCAACGTGCTCCTTCCAAGCGGGTCCTTAGGGAAGGACATTTGGGTCAAGAAATACTGGCAGTAGTTGAGAATGCGTGCGGAGTTGTTTTTACTGTCTGCTGACTAATGTAAACCAAATGTCATTTTGACATTTGAAGTGTCCTGGAGCTGTATGTACCTGTTTCTCATTATTTACGTACACTGCTGAAATTAGAAACACGATATCTATCTAGACAATGTTGACCGGTTTCATTAACAGTAGATAGGGAAGGACTTCACATTATGCACTAAGAGTGCAAGGAACGATGAAAAGAATCGGACTGTCATTTGGTATTCCCGATGCACACTTTTTTTTGGGTAGATAATAAAGGTTTTAAAGCAATATTATCAGAGCTGTTTGCTGATTTGCTCTAATAAATTTTGGTGGTCGAATCCTAATCAAATCATCTATATATATAGCCGACATTGCGCACCGCCTACAATCGGGAAAAGCGGTAGATTACATTTTCTTTCATTCCGAAATTCCTCCAAACATTTTCCTTATTCTTTTGGTTGTGAAATGGTCTGAATATGACGACCACTTTAGTCCTTTCATCGGGAAAACGTCGTCTTCGAGCAAGGGTGGGAATTTATCGTCCATAATAATAACACATTTTCATTTATTTATGTGGCCACAAAATTTATCATTTCATCACGGAGTGGCTTCCAAGCCGCGGGAGGCACGTCCCCTTATTACATATTCATTAAGCGACCAGATTTGGAGGACAAACTCCCAGAACCGAGTCACGTAATGCGAATACCAAATGCCTTTCTGAATTTTTTCACACTTCGTCCAACGTGGAATGGCGAGTACGTTCGGTAAGTGATTATGTGATGTTGGTGATCGTTTTAGCATTTTGTTACAAATTATCTGTAAAACTTAAAAAGGATGCCACATTTTGAATTTGATCATGTAGCAGACATAGTCCTATTAATTAGTGAGTGGCAGCGGACAGGAGTCCTGTCACAGGATACATTGAGAAGAACGTAGATGCAGTGATGGAATGGAAAGCCTTCGATAAAAAACATACATCGAGACGTGTACCAGTTTAGCCAGTACAAGGAGCTTAATGCTCCTTGTACCTTGACCTAGTAAAAGTCACAGATGGCAAAGGATACAGGCCCGCTTGCAACGATTACTTTAGCAAACCATAGGCCAGTGTTCAGCAGTAGATTATGATCCAATTGTGCCCACAGCTAGGTACTAAATACGAGTAGGTATACTAAACTGAAGCACTTTACATTTTGATTTCGTGCTGATGTTTTTTCTTCACTGTATTTGTTGATAGGGTCTCAATTGTGACAAGGTTGCGTTATATATTCTCCAAAAAGAGAAAGATAGTTGGTAGAAGCTAATAACGGAAGTAGAGACCGACAAAGTTGATTATACGAACGAAGTGCAGATATAAAGTCACCAGCCCGGAGAGAATAGATGATAAAATCTAATAAGACGACTTTACCACAAGTAATTTTGTTTAGTGGCCTGTGAACATTACCTCATATCCGTCGTACCGAACAGAGAAAACTTTTTGTTTGATCTCTGAAGCAACGACAGGTTAAGATTTCTAATTCACCAAGCTAATTCATAAATCCTTTGCTAGTGACAGGCATTATAAAAACCTGTAAGTAAACACTCGTTGTTTCAATATAAAATAAACACTTACTTATTGAGACGCAATTATAAACTAAGTCTGCTATTATCTACAAATGCATATTCCGTGTAACTTTAACCTACTTATCAGAGTAGTGCAACACTACACCCTATCTAGCGTCCCGGGTTCCGTCCCACGACCGCAGCGGTGTACTGTTACATACATACATAGGCTTGCGCACGCGCAACGTCCCCCAACTTGATAGCTGCCCGTCGGCCTTCGCGTTATGCAACCAGAAACAAGATCTGATTGTTTGGCGGCAGGTTGCATTGCAACTGGGGATATAGGGGTTTTGTTGCTTTCTGATCCGCAACCACGCATTTTTAGTGTATAATAAAATATTGGCTATATCTGCTAGGAAACTCTCACTCCTCCCATTTTTGCAATTGCAAAACAATTTGCAGTTTTATGCAGTTCGATTAACTTCGTCGAGCATCAAGATCTGCCCTGAACATTGAAGAGATGAGTAAAGGTATGGGGAGCCACAAAATATCATACTGGGTCGAGGTGCTACGTGGAGTAACACATGGCCCTTATTAAGGCAAGATATGATCATGATCTGATGATGGAGTTGTAAAGCACATAACTAACTATTCGGCTCGCTTATTTGTGCTATTAAGAATTAGAAGTGGAAATCAATTTTCTACTTCGTTTATTTCTTCATCTTCTAACAGTTTATAATTGCCAACTTCCGTTTTCTTTTCTTCAAGCCGTTGCATATATTTCAAAGGATCAAAGAGCGGTAAAAAGGTCGGTCAGTATGTTGTTAAAATAACACTATGTGCTAAATAAAGGTAAATCAAGCGTAAGTATAATGTTTTACCTTGAACTCTCATCATCACAGTTCACTATATCATTAGTAACTTTATAATCTTTTTTCGGCTTTCTATTAAGCTTAACAGCCCATTGTCAACCAGTTGCAATAATAATGTAAGCTGATAAAGTGCCAACATTTGGTGTAATGTACTCTTAATTTATGCGGGAGTGTTTAAAACCACTTTCGACCATTAACGTATCTTATATCTACACACACCGCATCTCTCGTAAGTGCTTGATCTACTAATTTATCTTATTTTTAATCAGACTAGGCATAGAAAGTATAATGTTGTTTAATGCACATTTCAAGGTGTTATCAAAATCATGGCGAGTAAATGGTTTTATCATATTTGGAAGCGTTAGGTTGACAAAAATACGGTTTTATATTCAGAAACGTAAGACTTTGCAGAATTCAGGAATAAAAATAAATTATGCCCGTTTTTTTGCAGCCCTTTCTTACGTTTAGGTAGATGGCTAAATAGCCGAGCGGAGAAAACTTCCTGCTCATCCGCGAGGTCTGACTTCGATTCCCGGCCTGCACCGCTAAGTTTGTAGAAAACTTGACCAGGTACGTACAGCGCGTGTTTTATTCCACATAATGATTGTAACCTTCAGTCATGCATGCATGACTCATTCATGAGGTTTAATAATTATGAAGAAGTGACCTAACTTTTGGACAATGTTTTAGTGTCACAAAAAGTAGAAAACCTTGAACTTAGGATCTCTGTCGAATTATAATCTGAATCTGAACTCACGTATGTTAACATTGCTCAGGCGATCTGTGTCATGCGTACAAAATTATATATCATCTACAGTGGGCCACACACAGATATTTTTCTGTGGGGCCACACATCAACCTACCCTGATCTGTCAAATCTCTGCAACCATATTTAACCTTACTATTGACTTACAGTTCCCCGCGACTTCCCCCGTGCCAAAAGTTGGATTTTCCATACAAACATTCATCCCCCATTTCACCCCCCTGTAAAAGTAGCCTATGCCCTGCTCCCAGGCTCTCTGTACAAAATTGTATTTGATTCGGTCCAGTAGTTTTGGAGCCTATTCAATACAAATAAACAAACAAACTAATCTTTCCTCTTTATATTATTAGTGTAGATCACATAGAGTTCAATATCATTTGAGATCTTTCGACAAATTTGGGTAAGAAGTTGATGCCTGGCCCACTGTACAGTCGGCAGCACGTCAGGTTACCGATTTAAAGTACGTAAACCGCTTTTATTACGTAGGGAATAGAGGCGGTCTCAAGGTCAAAGTGGGGTAGTCTGACGTACGTGGCCGTGTGTTCGTTATCTCAATATAAGTAATTATAGTAAGTAAAGTAATTAATATATTAATTACTCAGACACAGCTCCGGAGTCAGGAAGTTGGTGGTGTTAACACCCCCGTGCCTCGGAAAGCACGTTAAGCCGTTGGTCCTGCGCCTGATCTCTCTACGGTCATGTCGGACTGCCGTCTCACCGAAATTATGAGAGTGAAGGAACAGAGAGTGCACCTGTGTACTGCGCACACACTTGTGCACTATAATATGTCCCGCGCAGTTGGCTAATCTCTATTGAGATAGGCCGCCGTAGTCGAAATTCGGCTAGGAGGACATTACATTACATTAATGTATGGTGATAAACACAAGAATTAACAGTGTATTCGTCATTCATTGGTTTATTCATGCAACATCTATAAGTAAGAACCTAAAGTTAAGTCTGAAGAGTAAAGTGACGCGTCCTGACCTGAGACCTGACAATCGCAGACTATTGAACCAGACTAAACACGGTTGATAGCTCTCGATTTCCTAATAGTTTCTAAATATTTACAGCTTTAGTAGAGCTATTTATTTGAATGAATATTTCTATGAATGATTTTATTTAGTTTTCAAATTAGGACTTGAATAACTTTTTTTAAGTCTATATAAATTGTTACTATTAAATATTGATTTATGCGCCAATATAATAATAGACCAATTCTCAGGGGATAGGAATAAGAAAGACATTGGGATTGGGAAGGTAACTACGGTTTAGCCCTACCTAACCCCTAACTCGAGGTGCTTGTGGCGCAGTGGCGGCAGCGCTTTGGTAGTGATACCAAAAGTTAAGCAACCCACGGCGCGGTCGTGATTGGATGGGTGACCATTCCGACCATGTAAGTGACGTCCATGACAAGCATCTCCGTGCTTCGGAAGGCACGTTAAGCAGTTGGTCCCGGCTAATATCTGTGGTATTAGTCGTTAAGCCTAGTCAGAGGCCCTAGGGCGGCTTGATAACTTCTGACAGTAAGGTTTGTCACTTGCCTTAAATACACCCCTCCACCAATCCGCACTGAGCCCGCGTGGTGAAGTATGGCTCGTTCCTCCTCATAGTTGAGGTGAGGCCTTTTCCCAGCAGTGGGATCTAATAGGCTGACTTATTATAAATAACACAATAATTATAATAACGACAGACGTGGGTCGTTGTCCGATAATCAATTATTTTTTGTGTCTTCTCCTAAGTCACGATAAACCAAAATGATAAAAAATAATGACTTGAACTTGAAGTGCACAGGCTGCCTTTATTTCCCATTTTAATATAAAAATACGACTCACTCAGTTTATTATTATTTTTTATTTTATTAACCAACATCATCCCACTGCTGGGCAAAGGTCTCCCCTCAAATTTAGTTATGCGCGTAAAATTAGCACCTCTGTTACCTTCTATTCTTTAATGTTATTATTAGTTCTAAAATACCGAACTCCAAACTTTACGCGTCCACAGTGGTAGAATACCACAAACAATAAATTATGTGCATTCGATTGAGTTTATGAATTCGGAAGCAGCATTTAAATATATGACCTTGTGTTTATCTCACACCCAGGTTATCTCACAGTACATTAATATCTCAAACGTAAGGTCTTTTAGCTAATCAGCTTCGCCTGTGTTTAGGCGATCTGCCTAAAAATAGCCGCGTCATAAGTGCATGACATAATCGACCTACAAAACCAACGGGCCCTCGCGAACAATTAGGACGTCTACATATTAAATCATAACTTCCTATAGCTGGGACTAGGGACCGCCATTTCGATGTTCGAAGCGACAGTCGGCTAAAGAAGCATCGATAAATCCATACTAATATTATAAATGCGAAAGTGTGTCTGTCTGTATGTCTGTTACCTCTTGACGCTTAAACCACTGAACCGATTAAGATAAAATTTGGTATGGACACAGTTAGAGACCCTGAAAACGATATAGGCTACATTTTGTCGCGATATAAAAATATTAAGGGGGTGAAATGGGGGATGAAAGTTTATATGGAAAATCCAACTCTCGCGGGCGAAGTCGCGGGGAACCACTAGTAAAATTATAAATGCTTTCTTTCAGATGCAGACATAAGAAGAAAAGCGTCTTCGAGGAAAAACTTGCAAATAATCTTTTTTTGTGGTGAAAAATGTGACTCAGTTTATCAAAGTACACTTCCGAGTAATGCGGCTCTTCGGAGCTGCGCGGCTATCATGGAACTATAGGATTGTAAGAAACCCAATTGCTCCGAAGTTTATGTCTTTACGTGTATAATCTTAGGTAACAATGTGAACAGATGTAGCATTATTTTCCACTGTACTTGAATGCAGATATTTTTAGGTCTATTTTACTACTGTTTAAGTATTTATTCGGTACCAATTTCAATACTGAATATTTTTAAATAGTAGTAAGACTGATAAAATCAGTGTCATCACTTTATCAGTGTTTTAAATGTCACACCCTCATCTGTGATACTACTATTAATTACGTAACTTTTTGTCCGACATACAGTTCAAAATTGGCCCTAAGACGATGTTAATTTATCTCGTGTAATTCGGCACCTCGTGATTGCAATTGATCTGTATTCAATCGAAACTTTCTAATTATCAGAACTACATTCCTGCCGGTGCGCTCAGGCCTAACCGGTTATCTAATAAAGCTTTTTGCGGCATCGTAAGCTTCAGCGCCGAGGCAACGTAATATTTCTTATGAAAACTGCATTCCAGTATCGTAATCAATTTAGATTATTGTTAACTATAGTATAATCTTAACCTATTCAAAGATATTGTTTACAAAACACGTTCGATTTCATTCTCAAAACATAGATTAACAAATTATTCAACATGTTAACACACTGAGTCAAGATGATTAACGTTTTTTCCTTTTATTAAAGATATTTCAGTCTTCTTTTTATACGCTTCATTGTAGGTGGACATCCTGTAGCGCGGGCTTTTATAGGCGTAATAGTTTTGTTTAGCTTTGATTAGCCTTCGAGCAGTCAATAAACTGGTTCTGATAGACGACTCTCTATTGCCATTTATTGTTTTGTCTAGGTAGAACACTGTAAGTGTCCATGTACCTACATCACATTAAAGTCACATTAGAAAGTGATAGAAGCGGTACCTTTACAACTATTCCAAGATGTTTATTGAACCTGTCCCCTACCAAAATGAAGGGATATAAACGCAACACAAGATACACCGGAGTAAAATAACAAATTTTTGCGAATACTATTTGGAATCTGCCGTACATCCCCCATATTGCAGCATACAGATCGCAGCTATCAATGAAAATATATATTAATGAAATTAAGCCGTTACACAATTCGACGCAAAATTATAAATGCAAGCGAATCTAGAACGATGTAGTAGAAATAAATCCATTCAGCGAGACAGGGCCCACTGAACTATAACGTGTTCGATTTAGCTAGGCACAGGTAAACAAAACCAGTCTGCTTTGCAAGAGCACAAAACCTAAAAACCTTAAAAAATCAACTGACTCAATGATGGACAACACTTAGATCTATCTATCTCAACCACAGAATAAATAATATCTAAACTAGAACCAAATACGCAAAATATCGACGGGATGAGGAAACAAACCAAGGAAATAATTACCAATTCCTTAACTATGGAAACAGGTTTATCAATGAGGAAAGGGTCTGCCCGTGACCTCATTTAACTAGTTTTTAGGGAATTTAACTAGGTATATATTAGTGTTAGTTATAACAGGGAGCATAAGCACAGAATAAAGACTAGTACTAGGCATAAGCCAAACATGTGAGTCTTTACTAGACTAGATTCGCCAAAAATAAGATCTGAACATAATTGTAACTTTACGTAGCTTAAATAAAAGGAATCATTTTTAACACAAAGATAAGTATGTAAAACACACGGAAAGATTGGTTACATTCGAAGAAACATCGGCACAAAAAAAACACTGAATGTACAATTTCGTCAAGGACACCAAATTATAGAAAACTAGAATTTCAGAGGCCATTCAACATCGTTTCTATTCTCAAATTTCTTATATGCTTTTCCAACTGGATCCGTCACATCGCTTAAAATTCGATTAATTAGAGTCAGGTGGTGGGTTATCTGATCTCACTCGAACTATGTGTTGGTCCAAGGCCGAATGAATTACGAACCAATTCGGTCCGATGCAAACTTGTGTATCTAGAAGACGAGTTAGGTGAATGGTTTGTTTCGTGTTAAATGCTGTCATAGCTTTTATTGCGGCATGTTGCACGTTCGACTTTGAATATGACATCATAATGACTTAACACTTAAAAATATAGATGGATATTCCCGCATTCTATGTGATCATGGGATCTTCAAGATGGGAGTCAAGGAAGCTATGCAGCTTTCTGGACTCTATTTTTCTAATTTTGATAATTATTTTGTGATTGATTGGGTGTTAGTGGCTAGTGCGTGAATTGTAGAAGGCAATGGCAAACCACTCTATTAAAAATTGCCAAGTTTATGGGTGTTTCATTCCACATAATGACCCGGACCTCGCATTCAAAGCGAAAAGTCGGAAATATGAGCCGTATTTGGATAGTCATATTTGTTAAAGACTAGCGCATCTATGATGTATATCCGTTATCCTAGTCGCCATAGCACAAGCTCTCGCTTAGTTTGGGGCTAGGTAATTGGTTTGTTTGTTGAATTGATGTTGAAACCATTTATTTATATATATTTATTGAT
This sequence comes from Pyrausta nigrata, assembly GCA_949316185.1. Classification (NCBI taxonomy): domain Eukaryota; kingdom Metazoa; phylum Arthropoda; class Insecta; order Lepidoptera; family Crambidae; genus Pyrausta; species Pyrausta nigrata. The sequence continues at coordinate 4,350,204 of OX438955.1, read as the reverse complement.
TTGCTATAGAAGGGGCTTTTCACCACCAGGTCTACCATATAAGCAAAGGTACCGTAATCCGAACATCTAGAATTCTTAATTAAAAATGCAGGTAGCATCTCCACAGACAAGAAACGAAGCATAAAAGGCACGCGTGCGTGTCGCTCGTGTCGTCATTGACTATCTATTTATAAACGTAATTTGTCTTAAATTCTCCGCAGTTGCCATGGCGCTTTTCTTTCTACGAGTAGCTAAGAAAATAGGCAGTCAACTTTTTCTCATTGATATGAAGAAGGCGTTTCCAGGATTCATAAGAATTAATGAGTAGTATCGTAAATATGTTATTTCAATATAAGCAGAATATGGAATTGGTGTTAGTCCCCTTGCCAGTTCCCCAGCTCTTGTTTGTGGTGCACAGGGCAGAATTTATCTTAATCATTTTGTATTATTTTTTCAAATCATTACCGTGTTCTATCAATGATTGTTCGTCAGACGAAACAAAGTTCACCGCGTCAGCTAGTACTAATATAAATGCGCAAACAACGGAGGTAAACTAAAATCTACGATCGCGGATCGGTTATTAATTTCGTACGTTAGTTGCCTTATAATTATTTGTAAAATTTAAGTAAATTTTTTACAAGTTTTTACGAAAGTAAATTAAATTTTGCAATATATCATTGCCTCTATAGAGGCCTATAGGCTCTTCTATCTGATCGAATTCTGATTAGCAAAGTAAACACTTCTAATCCCGCTTTTACGAGTCGCAAGTTTTTTAAGGGCCCTGTTCACCGCTCAGCTTATAAAACCGGGTCGTGACTGCCATTACTGCTGTAGTTAATGTTGTGGTGTGGCAGCTTATTAAAAGTAGTTCCATGCTCCTTTCCGAAAGATTTCTCGTTCAGACTTTATTAAAAAAAATGTTATTAAAAAGTTACTATTTGAATGAATTAATCAAACCACTAAAGGTTTCCCGCGAATTAAAGGATGATTTTTGGGATGTCCTTTCCTAGGACTTAAGTCCGTTTTTCATTGCTTGTCTAACATTGTATGTAAACAATCTTGACATTCCTTTTTAACTAAATTTTCAATAAAAAATAAGATAAACACGAAAATACCATCCTAATATGGCAGTTTATTGTTTAATATATGCAGCTTTTTAGAGCTATTAGTATTTTTTTTATTTCACCAGTATTAGGTTTAAAAGTCATAAAAAGATTGTTTACAATGTTTGACACGCAAAGAAAAACTGACTTTTAACTATATCTAGCCAACTAGACGAATATCAAACAACTTACGACAGTGAATACAACGAAAATACCAATTAAAAAGCAATGGAGTCAAAATAACCTTAGGCATTTCATTTAAATTCTAAAAATATTACTATTTAATTGCCTTCGGTATTTTCGTTGTATTCGACGTCGTAAGTTGTTTGATGTTCGTTTAGGCTTGGTCCTATACCAAATTTCGCTAAAATAAGTTCAGCAATTTAAGCTTTAACAGACATAAAGACACACTTCCGCATTTATAAAATTATTAGTATTATTATTATTATTATTATGTATAGTATTAGTTTGCCGAGTGATTCTTATAAATAAATAAATTGTTTCAACAAACACACCAATTACCTAGCCCCAAACTAAGCGTGAGCTTGTGCTATGGTGACTAGGATAACGGATAGAAATACTTAAATACATATAAACATCCATGACTTAGGTACAAGTGCTCATGCTCATCACACAAACATTTGCCCCTTGCAGGATTCGAACCCGCAAACGCCTGGTTTATATACTTGTACTACCCATTATTTTATTCTGTGTGATGATAACGATAAATTGTATTATGCGTACTGGTGGGCCGTTAAAAATAAATTGAGACATTAGGCGTCATCTGTTGACGACATTAACGCTATGTAGGCGGTGTATGGTTGCAGAATTTAACGGTAGCATATTACGACCCCATTAATACGTAGGGAGTACCACATTGTGTATTCGTGCCAGTTCACTTACACTGTCCCATTTCATTATTTATTAAACTAGTGTTTCGTAGTACTGAACAAGAAAAAATAATTTAATTTAGTTAGTTCTTAGAAGAACTTAACTAACTTAACTTTAGAAGTGATTTCTTCTGATGGTATGGTAGGTAATTGCGTATTTATTTAAGTCGTATAGAGAGAGACTAGATATTCGGGAATATTTGAACTAAAGACGGCGTGACGTGACATCAGTCGCACGATTTAGGCCCCACCAACCGCCGCCCGAGTTATTGTCGTCACTTGCGTCGGTGTGACAAGGCTTTACGAATTTTTGTTTTAAAACAAACCTTAGAATGAAATGCTCGTATCAAAATCAAACTTTACTTAGGCTCCGCGCAGATGGGCCACCGACCGGCGCCACCATACCAGTGGCTGTCGCGCGCCTCGTATTTTAGTCCCGCGCAGACGAAGGTGGTCGGTGGCCGCTACAATTGACACTCAATCCTTTGACAGATGTTTCTTCAAAATGCCGAGTGGCTGCCACCGGTGGCGTGTCGCAAACACTGAGTCGCTAGTGGCCGCCACTCGTTTCACGTAGGTACGTCGCGGCTCGCCGTTACAATTACACTTATCTGCTAGCTAGATCTTTTGATTAGTGATGCAACGATAACGATTACGATTAATCGTAATCGACGATTTTTTTATTTTGTTATATAGGATCTGCAATCAGTCGCAAGACTATAAGCAGGTTAGTTCAGTGAATATGGCTTGTAGGCGAGAAGACCAGCGTCTTGTCTGCCTTCTTTCGATCACATCCCCCCTTTTTAGTCTTTTCGGCGTAAGAGAAGGATTTAAGAGGTCATTTGCCAGGACATTTGGATGAAGTAAGAGCCTTTCAGCATATTTTTTCTTGTAGTTCTCGATTTCGGACTGAACAGTCGGGACGTTGAGATATTCGTGGATCTCATCATTTCTGGAGAACCACGGGGCACTAGTGATCGTACGCAGGATGTTATTTTGTAGTCGTTGGATGCACATGATGTTACTCTTGCTGGCCGAGCCCCACAGTGGGATTCCGTAGGTCCAAATCGGTTTCAGTACGGCGGTGTAAATCAGTAACTTGTTGTCGGTAGACAGGACAGAGTTTCTTCCCATAAGCCAGTATAAGCTTCGGAACTTCTGGTTGATTGCGTCTCGTTTCTTCTTGATGTGGTGAGCCCAGGTGAGCCTTCTGTCTAGGTTAAAGCCAAGGTATTTGATATGCTCACTGTCCGGCAATACATCATTGCCAAATTTAACAGGCGGGCAGTTTCCCCTTCTCAAGGTGAACGTGATGTGGTTTGATTTCTGAGCACTTGCCCGGATGCGCCACTTTCTCATCCATGTGTGAGTCCTATCAAGTTGGTGTTGGAGCTTATCACTAGCCACTATTGGGCAACTATCACTAGCGAGATAGGCTACATCATTCGCGTATGTTGCTACAGTTACGTCTTCGGTTACCGGCAAGTCAGAGGTAAAAATGTTATATAACACAGGACCGAGAACAGAACCCTGCAGGACACCGGCATTAATATGTCGAAGTGTGGATCTAGGCTCTCTCTGTTTTACTCGAAAAAGCCTGCCTTCAAAATAGGACTTTATTATTGGGTAAAGGGAGTGTGGAAGTTTGTCTTTTACCTTGCACAGTAACCCTTTGTGCCAGACTTTGTCGAAAGCTTGCTGGACATCTAGGAATGCCGCCGAACAATACAATTTCCTTTCAAAGGAGCGAGTAATCTCCTGATGGACCCGGTGCATTTGTTCTATTGTAGAGTGCTGTTTCCGAAACCCGAACTGATGGTCTGGAATTATGCCACAGTGATCCATATGTTCTTTAAGGCGGGTTAAGAAGATCTTCTCCCATAACTTCGACAGTACTGGTGTGAGGCTAATGGGACGATATGACGATGGTTCATGGGGAGGTTTGCTTGATTAATGAATCATAAGGATTTCCGACACTTTCTATATTTTAGGAAAATATGAAAGTCTTAGTGTTGCGTTGAAAAGAGAGGCAAGAAAGGTTATGCATTTTCTCGGCAGGTTCTTTAGAATGACGGGAGTGATTAAATCGAAGCCGGGAGCCTTGTTGAAGTTTAGTAGTTTAATTTCACATGCGATTTCCTTTGGTGATGTGGGTTTCAGTGGCAGGCACAGTTGAAGATCCTGATTGAGTATGTCGTCGACGTCAGGTTCATCACTACCATCGCTCGGGGTGAATACGTACTCCAGATGGTTTGCAAATACTTCCACTTTTTCAGCGTCAGTTCGTGCCCAAGAGTTTGAGGATTTGAGGAGATGTATATGTTCTTGCGGCTTTCTGTTAGTTTTTGTAGCTCCACATTTCACTTTTTCCCAGAGGCGACATTCTCTTTAGAGTATTTCTGAACGAAGAGTTTGCTGATTCTAACAATAGTAACTTCAGCTGTTTTGCTGCCTTGTTGAAGGCTGTTTTGTCAGCAGGATGGTGAGATTGGTGCCAGGATCTACGCAGTCGTCTTTTTTTTCCGAGTTTTGACTTGATCTCTGCAGATTGAGGGGTCATCATTGGAGAACGGGTAAAGCAAGGTGAGTTTTTCCAAGCAGCCACTTGAATTAGGTTTGTGATAGACTCACAGGCATTATCGGACATCTACTGGGGTCTTCATGGGAGTATTAAGTTGAATATTTTCGTCCAAAAAGCTGCGAAACCCCTGCCAGTCAGTTTTTAGATTTGTTAAGGCGTCAGATTGCTCAGCATATATTACTGAGGTGCTTAGGGTAAGGATTACCGGCGTATGGTCTGAAGATCCGTCAAGGCTCGATTCTACAGAGGAGTAAAGATGACTGATTCCTCTCGTTACAAAGAAGTCCAATAGGTCAGGAGATTTGTTAGGATCAGTTGGCCAGTACGTCGGTTCTCCCGTAGATATTGGAGTGAGATGGTGAGCATCCAGACAGCATTTGAGTGACCGGCCTCTCGGTAGAGAAGTACGAGAGCCCCAGTACGTGTGCTTTGCGTTCCAGACCCCTCCGGATATGAATTTGTTTCCAAGTTGGGAAAAGTAATTTTCGAACATTTGCGGGCAGATTTTGCGTTTAGGTGGGCAGTAAACAGCGGACAATGTAATGGGACCCGATCGGTCGTCCAATCTGATATTAGTAGCCTGTAAATGCCGAGTGACGTGGCTCTCCAGCACAGTGTGCTTAAGGTTTGATTTTATGACTATTGCAGTGCCCGCATGAGCTTTGCCATCTTTAGGATGAGGAGTGAAGTAAATGTTAAAACCTTTCATTCGGTAAGAACTATTTTTGGAGGCATGGGACTCGGAAATCAGAACTATGTCAAGTTTGTTACTATTAATCATTGCCTCAAGCTCATATATGTTCGCACGTAGTCCGTTTATGTTCCAGGTTGCGATGCGTAGGGGAACTATGAATGTAATTTAGAAACGACAGAGGTCAATAGCTTCAGCAAGGTACCTATCTGTTGAATGAGTTGGTCAATCTTTTCAGATTGTTTTATTAAAATTTCTTCAATGCGACTATGTTGGGAGTGGGTATCAGATTCTATGTTGGTGTCGGTGGGGTTGCGTCTATTAGCAGTTACATCAGAGTAGCTGGTTTTGTCTCGAGTCTGAGTGGAATTAGGTGCTATTAAGCTCTTGTTGGGGTTGGCTTGTGTGCGATTTGTATCATTTTCCTTAAATGGCATATGAGGGGGATTGATTTTAGTCCGATTCGCCTTTCTGGACAATATTTCTAAGTAGACCTGGCAGCCTTTATAATTAGCTGGGTGGTTGCACGAGCACAGAGCACACTTAGCAGGAGTGCTGCGATCCTTCTTTGGGCAATCTACAGTTTTATGTCCTTCTCCGCATTTAACGCATCTGAAAGGCCTCATGCAGTTATTCTTGGAATGTCCATATTGCTGGCAACGCTGGCATTGGACAATTGTTGTCGATTTCCGAGGATCCTCTATTATAACTCGCTGGTGGTAGATATATTGTATGTCCTTAACTGCTTTGTTATTTTCATTTGGTTCTAAGTTTACGAAGAATGTAAAAGACGGAGTTTTGTCTGGACCAAAACGGGCATTAATAATTTGCCCACGAACTTTGTTGCCTGAGGATTCTATTGCATCGATTATTTCACTGTGAGGTGTCGAATAGTGCAGCTTTTTTATAACTATGCGATAAGCCTTCCTTTCTTTCGGCGTAAAGGTGTGACCTATCAAGCCTTTTGCCCGTATTATTGATATGACATCCTTACAGGTTTCCGAGCAATCTACAAGAACACGGAGCAAGTTTTTGTTAACTATTCTTATTTTGAATAGTTTGGGATCACATACAGATTCTATAAGTTTTGATAGCTCGTTAACATCTTCTATTCCATAAAGGACAATAGGCGGAGGTTTATTTGGTTTACGAATTAGTGTGTCATTATTTTGACTTTCAGGTTGGTCTAGCGGTAGGGATGTAAACCTATTTGATACTGTCACGGAAGTGGAGTTTGGTGGAGAATCACTTGTTCGTTTTCGTTTGTTCGTGTTTGGCACCCGCTGCCAGGGTGGAGGTGATCGCTGATTGGATAAATTATTGTCAGTTAGATCCACAATGTCACTTGATTTTGGGTCTAGTTGGTTGGCATCGGGTTTCGACATATCGCTAAGAGACACTGAGCGTGGTCTGTTAAAAAGTCCCGGATGGAAGACTTGTTGAGTAAGGGTTTTTTGATTTGTTTTGGTTGAGGAGTTTTGGGAGGGTTCATGCATATTTGTTCCCACGAGTAGGGTCGACTAAAGCGGTCGCTTACAGGGTGACGCCCATCCCCATAAGAAGGCGCAGTTCAATGATGTTAGCCTGTCACATCGAGGTTGGTGCTAGGAACTGGAATCCCTCCAGCCATTCATCCTGTCGGCGCAGTCCTCACCTTAGGATTGGGGTAATTATTTTATTGAGGTTTTCTTCCTCGTGGTCCGGGCGGTAAAGCCGAGACCCCCAGCCTCACGAGACATGACCGTGAGGACCGGGTTGTTGAGGTCATTTCCTACCATCAACAGGACAAACTTGTTAGGCTTGTTGGTTCAGGTTAGTTTTCCCGCCGCCCGAAAATCGGCGTTGTTACTCATTTAGCACCACCCAGGGGACACGTGTAGGGTGAGTCTTGAAGGGCAAGATGGGATAGCCTATGGACGCGAGTAACTTTTATCCCCCCAACGATAATTGCTATTTCACGATTAATCGTAATCGTCCAATCTATCGATTACTTAGCGATTTTTTATAAAATTTAATTATTAACTTTCATTAAAAAATATTTAGTGTAACATACTTCGTAAATGCGTCTTTTCTTCATACATGCGTGTATCCGAACGTTACCTAAGTTGGCTGGCCTGTCTGACATTTCGTTTCGGGGATTTCCCGCGTCGTGCGCGATCTTGTCATTGTGTGCGGTCATTGTTTAGTGAGTTATTGTAAGAAGAGTAATTGTATCTTCTGAGGTGTATTTAAATTATTTTACATTGGTTTTCTCTTGCCAAAGTAAGTTAAGTGTAGTTTAAATTAATAAAATATTATAGTATTTCAGTTTTGGAAAGAAAATACACAATATTTTCTAAAACAGTTAGCAAAAAAAATTATTGCCATCAAACCATTGTCTGTGGCGTCGGAGAGGTTATTCTCTACTGCCGGATTGATCCGATTCGAAAAAGGGAACAGATTTATGCCTGAAAAGCTAGAAATGTAAAGTTTTTTGAACAAAAATTTTAAATACCTTAATTTTAATTATTGATATCTCATTTAAATTATTTCTTCTAATAATAAATATTATGTTGATTCATGTAAAGTACGTTTTTATTTATAAATCCAAATAATCGTAATCGAAATCGTAATCGTCGATTAATAGGTCCAATAATCGTAGTCACCATCGTAATCGCTAAGTGATAATCATTGCATCACTACTTTTGATAGACGTTTTTACGAAATCAAATTGAATTTCGCTTACAAAAATTAATCGACTGCGTCATCCGGTGGGACTCAAACCCTTCGCTCTCCGGGCGAGTGCTCTTACCAACTAAGCTACGGAGGACGTTAGTCAGCCGACGAATTTTTGCAAGTGCTTGCTACGCCAGTGAGCCGGCGTTTGATTTCATCAATACTTGAGGAATGTACCCGCATGTATCCGATGGAAATATTTTTACAAATATTTAACCATCAGTTAAGATGAAAATCAGCCTAACTTATAATTATTTTTATAACTTAAGCAATTATTTTGATTTTACACCGGATGACACAGTCAATTAATTTTTGTAAGCGAAATTCAATTTGATTTCGTAAAAACTTGCAAAATAATTGCTTAAGTTATAAAAATAATGATAGACGTTTTGTTCAAATGGTGGCGCCACAGGTGCCGTGTCGCGAACAGTGAGTTGCTAGGCCACCGACCACCTTCGTGTTCAACATTACATTATTTAATTTAATTAAAGATTACATACTTACCTCTATGATGTAGGTACATTATTTATATGAGGCTACAAAACAGTACACAGTTATATGACCCTGCTCACACTGTGTCAATGACCAAGTGAATGAATGTTAATATTATTTAATCAATATCTTCATGTTGTTGCCATAATTGGAGCATAGGGGCATTTAATATGTAAAATAACAACAAGTGAAGACTATGGTACTGATAGCTGGCAGTTGCTAAGGAAATTACAGGATTTAGTTGCAATGATGTTTAAAAGATAAAAAGGCCTTTAAAAATTTCTAATATATTTTTTTTATGCCACAAACATAAATAAATAATATCAATTAATATTGACCCAAAAGGGCCAGAATATGTCACAATATTTTCTGGACCCTAACTAGCGCTTGGAGACAATACACAGACAATCTGGCAAGTGCTAAGAAGAAATGCCTGAACAAACTCAGCCACCACTAGCTGCTTCAAACAATTTAAACAAATCATTGAGTTAAGAGCAAACAGGATAAAGGAAAAAACCTGTTGTCTATCAGTCCCTAAAAACAATTTAAATTTATTTGCTTTAGGAGTTATGTTAATTTCTTTAAAGACAAGAAGAACAGATATAAATATTTAGTTTTGTTTTTTTGGTTTACAAAACAAATAAGTTCTTAATTTATTATAATTTTTATAAGTATAGTTATTTTAACCATTCAGAGATAAAGTTTCCAGACACAATAGATGATCTATTGTTATGCGACGGCTGGCGGTCTTATGATCCTCAAGGGGTTAAAATAACTATTGGTGTAGTTAGTAGCATGTCAGGTTACAGCTTTTATTTCGTAGGGAATAAAAGCGGTCGCCAGGTCAAAGTGGGGTAGTCTGATGTGCAGCCATATGTACATAGCAATCATTCGAATAAGGAGTTTGTGTAATTATTGAACAGTACCAAGTCATCTTTTCACCTTAATGTGTTGACTGGATAATAATAAGAAATATTTTTTAAGCAAATCACAGAGTATTTTTTAAATTAAAGATTACAACACAAACAACCTTGATTGAAAGCTCCAAACAAAGATACTATTGTATTACATTACACAACAAATCCTTATCTTGAATTTGATAACAGTTACAGTGGTTACAAATTAGATTTGTGCAACTATGTTCATAATTCCATTTGGTTGCTTTTCATATATTAAGAGGAATTTTAATATATTTACTTTATAATGATAAAAACAAACTTAAAAAATAATTGCTAAAAACTTGCAAAATAATTGCTTAAGTTATAAAAAAATTATATAATTTTATAATGATTCAATATTTGACAAGTTCATGAAATTTAGGATTGTGTACAAGTGTTGTTATGATATGCCCAGTAGACTTCTTTATCTTAACCAGGTCCTTAGTAATAATAAAGTAATACTAAATACTTACTTTCTTTTTCGTGGTCAAATCCCACTATCACGAAGTAATCAACTAGTCTGGACATGGCAATCCTACGGCAACATCCGAGCACAAACACCACTAATGCACTTTGTAATTAAATTAGACGGGATCATACACATTTTACACAAAAACCAACTAAATCCACTTCCACATAATCACCACTTGAAACGCTAAATCCGTTATTTCTACGACACAAGCACTACACCACCGATTCCTGTACACCGTGCAGCATACGAAATGTAAACAACACTTTCATTTATCGCGAGCCTAGGAATTCTGACTACAATTACAAGAAAAACTGATAAATCGTTCAGCTCTAAGAGGTTATAGTATTAGTCACAGGAAGAAGTTTGGTGAAATTCAAAGCGTATTGTAAGGGGAAACGCTAACTGATTATTTTTGAACAGTATTGAACAAATAAATCAAGTCGTTCACGAATAATTCCATAATTTGTCATTACAATCGTCACGGACATCTGCCCATCCGACATTTCCGAAAAACTACTAAGTTCTACTAAAATTTTAAGCCTTATTAAAGGTATTGCCATAATATATGTGATAATCTGTACTGTACTGTATCATCATCAGTCATCAACCTGGTACTCCTTTTTTGCTTGTAATATTGTTTATCCAGAAATCATTATCCATTATAATATAATATAATAAATATAAGTCAGCCTATTAGATCCCACTGCTGGGAAAAGGCCTCACCTCAACTATGAGGAGGAACGAGCCTCCATTATAAGTTTGCTTTAAACTTCAGTAGCCATAATCTTCGAAATATTGTGTTGTATAATGTGCGATTTTCCTATGCTCAAAAATCAGTACTTAAAAATCCGCCAGATGACATTGAATATCAAAAGTTCAGTAGATTTTTATTTAGCGATGGGCGATTATTACTAAATTAATCGAATTATACGAATAGTCTCTGTAATCGAATGTATTCGATAAGAAACCGCAGTCATTCGATTGTCCTTCGATTATGCGGCGAGCAACAGTTCTAAAGCGCACGGTGCGCAGGCCGTACTACTAACTTCTAACGAATTAATCATCATTCGTCGCGTCAATCAATTATTTATTCGATGCCTTTTCTGTGTTTTGTGTCGTTGCTAGCATTCCCGCGCGTCCAGCACACAGTCACACACGCACGCGCTTAGGATGGAATATTGATTATCATTCAAATGTCGATTATTATTCGATATTTCTTTTTCGAACAATCGCCCATCGATATTTTTATTTAGGAAAAAAGCCTGGTTTTAGCATTGATCATGTTATAATGTTAATGTAGCACGGTTTAGATTCACGCGTACTGACTCAGGTATTTTTGTATTAATTTAGTGATCTTCAAGCGAAGCGCGTGATATTTAGTGTGGGCAAGTAATCATTCAGACAAGTGACGATTAGGGCAAAAAAAAAATGTACTTTAGATTATGGATAACATAGTAAGTTAACAAAATAGAGAACCCATCATCCTAGCACTCGCACGTAAGAACCCAGGGTACGGTTTAGACCACGATCCAGGATATGGCAGATCAGTGGATTGACTGCCAGATGGCAGTTATTTTTATCGATTGCCAGAGGTCAGATTGATTGTTCGAAATAAATAATTGAATGAATTGACAATCGACCATTCGAACTCTTTAGTAATTCGAAATAATCGATATTCGCATGATAATCTTTAATCTTTACATGAATTATTTTTTTCGATAACCGAAGGAACATTTTTTTGCACTTTTTAAGTAATACATAAAAATAGAAAAACATATTTGAAGTAAATCTACTATACTGAATCTAATAAGCCAGCTAGTAACATTTGAAGTGACAAATGTCATATCAGGGTTCTTTTTATGGCCACACATTTATGGTAATAAGAAAAACGAATTAAACATACCCTAATTCGAATCTCGGGGTAGTTATTTTTACCACAAAATACATAAATTAACCAGACACTCTCAAACTCTTAAACCTACCTACTGCTTTTGTAACAAACAGGAACTGATGTTACTAATAAATGCCATTCCAAAATAGACGCCTAAAAACACCCACACTGACGTATAATCCGCCTATTTCATAAAGTCTCACATCTGACGTACAGTGCAAAGAAAATTTCACTTTACGGATCATAAAATAAATAGCAAAAATAATAAGCTTTTGATATTAAAAACACCTACGCTTATTCTTTCTTCCTTTTTATCTGACGTTGGAGATAACCAAAACATGCATCAAAATATTGATATTTTTACCTATTTTTGCCTATTTGTTTATTGAAAATAGTAAAATCTTATCTTTAGCAATGTCTGAAACGGCTAGTCAACAAATACCGGGTCTGGCGCAAAAGAAAGTGTTTAAAATAATAGTTTTAGGCGATTCTGGTGTTGGAAAAACTTGCCTCACATACCGTTTTTGTGAGGGGCAGTTTTTGGATAAATCTGAGGCTACCATAGGCGTAGACTTCAGGGAAAGGACCATTAGGATCGGTAATGAAGACATTAAGGTAGGTGCTCTTATTTTTTACTTGCTACAATCGGTAGAATGTTCATGATAATTACATATTTGTGTTTTTTCAGCTCCAACTGTGGGATACTGCTGGTCAGGAAAGGTTTCGCAAATCAATGGTTCATCATTACTACAGGAATGTGCATGCGGTTGTCATTGTTTATGATGTCACAAAGCCGGAGACTTTTCATGTAAGTGGTGTTTAAACTGTAAGATTAATCAAAAACATCCATGGTTGAGTGGCTTGAACACGGGTTTTCTAGGTGTCTCCATCTCGGGGATATAGGGTACAATCTCCAATATAGAAATCCATGTTTTCAATATTGTCCCGGATCTGGGTGCTGTGATACCACTGTTGATTCACAAATGCTTTAGCTACTTAGTTTCAGATCAGGTGATTTTATAAAATATTAACTACTCAAGAGAATTACATTGATACAGACATTATTGTATTTACCACTTTCAGTGATTATGAACACAGGTGTGAAAACAATAAAATGTTTAATTATATCTGGAAGACTTTTTGCAAAAGTGTTTAATGGAAGCCTGGTAATGTTTACACATAAAAACAATTTTGTCTCCTTAATTTAAAAAAAAGAAGAAAGTTTACATATTTATAATAAAGACATAGAAGATATGTTTAATGAATGAGTTATTGAATATTTAAACAAAGAAAATATTGTTAAGTTTGCATTTAAAACTCTAGTATTAGAGTCAATTTTTATATTCAAAAATCAACTTAAGGAATATTTTCTTTCACTGTAAATTAATTACACTGCCGTTGGTTGGGTACTTGTCATATTGGTATATAATATAAGATTAAGATAAAATATAAGATAAAGATAAAGATTTATATGTAGATATATTGATATTTATATGTATATAGTATGTGTAGTATTTGATAGTGATAGTATATGTCCTCTCCTAGCCGAGTTTCAACTACAGTTGCCAATCTCGACAGAGATTTGCCGACTAAGCGGGAGATATTATAGTGAACAAGTGTGTGCGCAATACACAGGCACACTCTGTTCCTTCACTCTTATAATTCAGTGAGACGGCAGTCCGACATGACCTTAGAGAGATCAGCAAGCCCTATAACTGTGCTACTAGACTGCGAGCCCTCTCATTCCCCTATTAGACCGCGAGCCCTCTTGCTCTGCTACTAGACCGCAAGCCCTCTCACCACGCTACTAGACCGCGAGCCAGGCTCAGGACCAACGACTTAATGTGCTTTATATGATAGTACGAGGGTCAAACTGAAAGTTCTTAGAAAATCAAAAACTGATTACATTAGCCAGTTATTAGTTTTATTATATCTTTTCAAAATATTGTCCATTGACGTCAATACACCGCTGCATGCGATGGAACCACTGGGAAAAGCACTTTGCCCACTCGTCCTTAGGGGTCTCTTCAATGGCATCGCGATACGCAGCCACCGCTTCTTCAGCATTCATAAACCGCTTTCCTTTAAGTTTTTCTTTAATTTTTGGAAATAAATAAAAATCACAAGGCGCGAGGTCGGGGCTATACGGCGGGTGACCCAGTAATTCAACGTTTGATGTCGCCAAATAGTCGATCGTTCGCTTGGCGGTGTGCGACGAGGCGTTGTCGTGGTGAAGGAGGATCTTACTGCGAGGTCGTTTCTCTCGAACTTTTTCCAAGACAAGTGGCAAACAATTGGTAGTGTACCATTCTGCAGAAACTGTTTTTTGATCCTCTAACACAATTGTTGCGAAATGACCTATCCTTCCAAAGAACGAGGCCACCATTTTTTTTCCCGCACTTCGATCTCTCTTCACTTTAGTTGGCAACTCCTCGAAAGGAAACACCCACTGAGCAGATTGTCTTTTGGTTTCAGGATCATAACAGTAAATCCAGCTTTCGTCACCTGTTAGTATGTCGAACACAGCATTTGAGTCACCTCCGTTAAATCTTTCAATCATTTTACGGCACCAATCCACACGATGGAGTTTTTGAGCCTTAGTCAAATTATGAGGTATCCACCGGGCGCAAAGCTTCCTGACCGCTAAATGTTCGTGGAGGATTTTGTGCACTTGACTCATACCGATGCCTAAGCTTGTCCGAATCTGCTGATAGGTCACTCTTTTGTCAGTCTCTATCATACGCCGCACAACACAGATGTTATTTTCAGTCGTCGCCGTAGAAGGCCGTCCCTCACGTACATCATCAGTGAGATTAGTGCGACCACGTTTAAACTCATTAAACCAGTTGTAAACAGTCGCACGAGATGGGGCTTCATCGTGAAAGGCCAATCGTAGTCTATCATAACTTTCTTGTTGACTTAAATGACATCGAAAGTCATAAAAAATCATTGCACGAAAATTTTCTCGTGTTAAATTCATTTTGACGTGACACAGACAATTTTCAATTTGCCGCCAAGTCGTAAAACAAATGACAAATGAATGAAATATATACTCAGTAATATTGGCAAAGAGTTCTATTTTCAAATTTTAGAATATTTTTTTTATTATATTGTTTATAAGTGGCCAGTTCTAAGAACTTTCAGTTTGACCCTCGTATATAATATGTGTATGTATTTCAATTTTGAACCTATTATTTTATAATATGTCTTTTGTACCAATCACCCCCTTCCTGTGATTAAGTATTTCCTATACCCAAAGGTTGTCTGTAAGAGATTGCTCTTAGCGATAAGACAACCTAATTTGTACATCTTTCTTTGTAAATTGTATTGTTGATACTTTTATGGAGTGCAATAAAGAGTTATCTATCTATTTTAATACAAATTGTTCTAATTATTGAACATTTAAAATTTAAATATTGTTTTTGAAATGATAAGCAATGAGTTTGCACCTGGAAAAAAACAGTTTCTTTTATTTAGTTTAAGAAAACCTGTAGCATATTAATTTTTTTGAACCTAGAGTAGTTTTAAGGCTTAGACTAGTCAAATGTTTTAAGGTTGTCTTCCCATCTTCTCGGAGGGAGGCCACTTTTCCTTTTGCCATCTCTTGGGTACCAGTTAGTTACTACCTTGCTCCATTTGTCTAGCTTGCCCCGCTGCATGTGGCCAGTCCACATGTTGTTTCATTAATAGTTGAAATTATAATACAATAGTAGAGGTGTTTCTATTCTGCAGTCAATAGTGAGCTGGATGCAAGAAGTGGAGTCGCACGGGCTAATGCGCGCGCCTAGAGTGCTCGTGGGGAACAAATGCGACTGCGGCACGCCGGAGTCCCGTCTAGCCACCACGTACGCGCAGCGCGCCGCTGACAAGTATGGCATGCCGGTGGGTATAATAATATAATGTCCTCCTAGCCGAATTTTGACTAAAGCGGCCAATCTCATCAGAGATTTGCTAACTGCACGGGAGATATTATAGTGTATAATATTATATCCATCCATCAACTTGACCAAATTAGTCAAAATATATCAAGTAATATATATATTTATTTTTTCTTTTCTGCTTAAAGATCTGCAATCACTCGCAAGACTATAATCAGATGAGTTGCGTATGATATTAAAAGAGCAGCAGGCCATTGCCTCGCTGTCTACTCAAAGGACATGGTTTCTTCTTCAAGTAATATGGAACTCAATGTCTATGTGATCAACATAAGTTTGTAATATGGTTGCGGAAATTTGACAGATCAGGGTAGGTTGATGTGGGGCCGTGTGTACTGTGTAGATCTCATGCTCTTTGTTATGCACCTTTAAATCACTGCCAAACCCAAGAATAGAACATCAATTGTAATCACGCACGCAGTAATCACCATATGCTGTGGCACATCATGACACCATTTAAGTCCTACTAAGGGGTACTTACCTTACTCTAGCCTTGCTCCCGTTATGATGATGTGTATTATCAGTTTATAGTCTTTTTCACTTATGAAGGGTATGATGACAGTTAAAAATGCAATTTTAGAAATATTATTGGAGTTCCTTAAAAAGATTATTTTGGTGCATTCTACATAGTCTAAATTATTTTTTTCCGAAACACATTATGAAGCCATAACTCTATAAAAAATATATGAAGAGAACAGGCCCCTGTTCCCTTCATATAATTTTTATATTTTAATTGTTATACAGTTGTTCGAGACATCAGCCTTGCTGGACTCAGAGTGTGACAACGTGGAGTCAATCTTCATGACGCTGGCGCACAAACTTTACTCTAAGCAGCCGCTCAGGGTCGTCAGTGTTGCGGTAAGACAGTCTATTACGTCCGAATACCTATAGAATCCAGCCCACTACTTTATTTCTTTATTTATACTTTCTGCAAATGAAACAGTAGAAATGGCGGACTTAATGCCAAAAGCATTCTCTACCAGTCAACCATAAGTCAAACACAGAGAAGATACAGGCGGTGCAAAAGAAGAACGAAATAAGTTTTATTCTGTTTTCGTGCTGAAGTGTTTCCTAAACACTATTTATTTATTTTATTTATATCGGCCAAACGTATGCTTATTAAAAATAAATTTAAGTTTTACTCTTTACCGTAAAGCTTTATTCGCATATTAGATTCTTAAAATATTAAATTATCAAAATATCCAATTCTCAATATGTATAGCCAAAGTACAAATAAAACAGCAAACAGCTTTGTATATTGGATCAAAGGTGATCACTGAATCAGGGCTAGAGAAAACGCCGACAGAACTAGTTTGCTTTCCACATGAAACATCATAACTTGCAGCAATTCAAGTTTACGCAGTCCTTCCTTAGACTTAAAAGTTTCGTCTCTCTTTTTCTGTCCTTCCTTAGACTTAAAAGTTTCGTCTCTCTTTTTCTGTCCTTCCTCAGACTTAAAAAATTCGTCTCTCTTTTTCTGTCCTTCCTTAGACTTAAAAGTTTCGTCTCTCTTTTTCTGCGAAACAAATGAAAAGTGATTGACTACATTATCTAAGAAACATCAAATTACGTGGTGTGATTTCGCACGTATTTTTCGCATGTTTTCATCTTTCTTTAGTCGTCGTCGTTTGATATCCCTACTAAATTGGGATGTTTTGTGATTTCTTTAGCAACTGACAACTGTTTAGTTTGATGTGTCTAAATTATTGTAGCCTGTCTCTTTTCGTTTTTCCAGCACAAAAGAAAAAGACGGCATGAACTTTATAATCTTAGAAAGGGCTTTAAGAAATCAGTCAAATGTGTGCAAAAAAGTCACCGAACTGATAAAAACTATTTGTATCTATATAATTGTAGGGCGAGCAAGGCTACGGCGTGGTGACGCTACCGCGGCAGAAGAGCCGGCCGTCTGCGCCGGCGCACGACAGCTGCCTGTGCAGCTAGGCCACGCCCACTCGGCCACGCCCACTCGGCCACGCCCACCGCTGGACCCGCCCGACGCTCGACTCGCTGACTACATGTCTCGTGAAATGGTGCAATGTAGACTTTTGTCGCCTGACAGAACAGCTCTCAGTTTATTGCTTAAGCACTTATTATTATACTATCCTATTTGGGAAATAAGAGGAAATAATACCTTGCTAGTTAAGATCCTAAGTAGAACGCGAGCTTCCTAACTAGGAAGTGATTAGATAACGATATCCGTAGTTTCGTCTGTAGCCGTCCCTGTCATTAATGCCAGCAAATCAGTGCTAGAGAGCACGATAGAAAAACGCAAAAAACGCACAAATTGTTATCAGAGTAGAGCACCTGCCTATCCATCCTTCCCAGTTAGGATCCTAAGTAAAATCCTAGTCAGCAAGCCACAAATAGGATGGTGTAATAAGTGCTTTAGAAAGGGCCAGCGTCCATTAAGCGGATTGCGAAGGGTCGCATCGCAACGCAAAAATCCGCCTGCTTATGTTTTGTATGAAACCCGACCCGGCCCGTTTAGTGAACGCCAGCCTTGAGTGTTCGTGTGCCGATCCGAATTCGTCAACACACGTCATTTGATTTTCAATATGGAAAGCCGGACAGTGAAAAACGGATGTAGTGCGTAAACTGTACTGCAATTATGTTCTAAGTCTAATATTTCGGAACGAATGTAGGAACAGCTCTAATACAGTACGAATGTTAAGCTAAAACTGTATCGCATTTTAGTAAAATCATTCCGAAAGCTAATTTTAACCTAAAAAAAGTTTTTATGTAGCAGATGTTTTACGAGTATATTTTTCTATTAACGCTTTTATTGATTACAAATATCGTCGAATTCAGAGTCAAAACTGTTCTTCCAGACCTGCTGGTCTGAAGTTCGAAGACTAGAGAGGGAACGGCAGTAAGTTTATAGTTGCGAGCACTTCTGTCTACAATTTTTGTAGCAAGATTGTTCTTAAATACAACTGCGTAACAAACATGCTACAGTGTTTATAGCTCGACCGCCTACCTGAGTCCTCGCCTGCGGGGTATAGCGGTGCGGTAATACAAGAACGGGGACCATGAGCGGTGCAGCATAATTTGATTAGGTGATTTGAATTTTGGAATTTTGAGATTCGCATTCTTTTTCACATTCAAATCAACCAATCAAATCAAGCTCCACACCCCTCTTCCCCGCATGCGAGGACTTGGGCGGTCGAACTATTGATGTTTACGTCCGTAGACCCGTGCACTTATTTAAAAGACATGCAACCAAATCCGTCTAAGAATTTCGCCCTATAGTTATTGTGTGCAGCTTGATAGATAAGCCTTTTTTGTTTGTTTGACATATACATAAGAAGTGATAAGATCAGGATAAATATCAGTCCTATTGAATCAGACTAAAGAAACGCAATCATTTTTATTTACAACATTATTGAATAATCTAATGAACTTAATATTACATGAAAATTAGTCACATATCCTAAGATAAAAATTAATATGAATTACAATCAAAAGAAATTAATAATAAATAAAAAACAAATAAATTAAAACAATGTCAACCCCGGAGGAAAAGTGCCCATAACACTCGCAGCATTCCCTCGCTGAATGGCTACGGCTATTCTCTGAACCAGGAAGGACCCCGACCGAGGATCATTGGTCCTAAGTCTAAGGCGGCGACCTACCTCTGCAACAAAACGCTTTGCTTCTGATCCCCAACAGCCTGAAATTTCAAAAGCAATGGGAACAAAATGGTATCCTTTTTGTAACTCGCTGTATTTCGAGTGTTTCTTAAGAGCCGCTG
The DNA here is from genome assembly GCA_949316185.1 of Pyrausta nigrata. Lineage (NCBI taxonomy): Eukaryota > Metazoa > Arthropoda > Insecta > Lepidoptera > Crambidae > Pyrausta > Pyrausta nigrata. The sequence goes on along the minus strand of OX438955.1, from coordinate 4,330,766 downwards.
TCTCAGCTCCTGCCCCAGGCGCCAACGTGGTCCGCCCTAAGTGACAAGCCGCAAAAGTACTGACACAGGTCGCGTCCCACAAGAGGCATCTACCCTTGTCCCAAGGTACCAGAGTAAGGCCATCCGGTCTCTTGCCATCAGTCCGACTAAGACCAGGTGGCTCAAGCACACAAGGGATATTGGCAGAAATCCGAGCTCTCCGAATAATATCGTTAAGAGCGTGATGGCGAGGAAATCTACCGTCACATCGAAGGCAACTCAAAGCATGGTGACCGCTCGCCTCAACGCGAGAGCCGCAAATGCATAAATGAGGTTCGCATACATCGCAGCCCAAACGAAGGGCAACCGCCACCCGCAAAGAGTCGCCATCTAATAAAGTGCCGAAATGAGGTGAGGGCAGAGCCTGCAGCCACGCCCCCGATTCCGGCTGTGACACTGCTCGCAATCTTGCCAAATGTACCCCAGCGGCACATCCCAATAGACGATTCATGACGCATTTCGCCCCAATATCATCCCAAGAGCGCAGCACCCAAGGACAATCTGGCAAAACAACATCTGGATGCAAGTCCGTAAATTTATCGATAGCATCAGAAAGAAAAGGCACGACTACTTGGCTTTCGTCTCTACAAAGAATTTTAGCAACCAGACCAACTACTGCATGCCCAGATGCCAAGAAAGTAGGAAGCCCAAGGTCACCGACGCAACGCACACCTAAACCCCCATGACGAATTGGTAACGCAGCTTGACGCCACTGAACCTCATTGAGTAGCTATACCGGAAACGATGGATTTCAGACACTCATCAATCACAGATATATCATTTGAAAACTCCCAAACCGGACAAGTTCTTAATAAATATATGAGTCTGGGAGCACCAAGGCACATTCTTAAGAGAGTTAAAGCCACATGTGGATTAAGATACTTAAGGCGCTCATTTACAAATTCAAGACTCTGTCTTTGTTTCTCAAGAGCTCCCGAAATTCCCTCTGGAAAAATGGGGGAACCCAAAAGATCAAAATTGTCCTGTGAAAGAATCCTTAACCCAGGAAGGACAGCTATGAAATCCTGAAACTGTGAAGCCACCTCTGTACTACATAGGTAAAATTCGCATTTTGCAGAATTGATCTCCAACCCCAATTCCTTAAAACGAGGAATCAAGGTGAGCAAATCTTGTTTCACTATGTCCGGTTGACCACCAAGCGTTCCGTCGTCAAGGTACCATACATTTAGCGGAGACTGTAAATTGACTATAGCCTTATGAATAGCCAGACTAAAAACAAGAGGACGAAGAGGGTCACCCTGTTGCACACCCACTTGTGACAGAATAAGGTTCTCCTTAAAAAACAAATTTGAAGTGGTACCGTATACCTGGTCAAGAAAAGGATAAAGAGAAGGAATATTATCCTTAACCTCAGCAAGTAAAACATCCCTCTCTATGGAATTAAAAGCATTTTTAATATCGAGCTTGATAATTACGCAATCGACATTATTAGCGTCCATAACAAATGAACGTGTGGCGTGAATTGCACCTTCACACCCAAGACGAGTTCCAACACCCAACTGATGTGGCTGTAAGTATTCAGCCATACTTTCTTGAATCGCAAAACATGCTATTTTAGCAGTTAAACGCCTAAAGGTGCTTCCAACTGCTATCGGTCTTATTCCGCCATCCTTTTTCGATAAGGCGCAAAGAGAAGCTCCATAAAAGTATGGACAAACTACCTTATTAAGTTGTCCGCTCAACAGAAAATTACACAATTTAGTTAAGCCCTCCATCAAACGAGGACCATTTTCGCCAGCAGAAATAGAGGTCAGTTCTTTAAGTGATCTGGACGAATACCATCTAATCCCGCGGCAGAACCGTTATAAAAAGAAGCCAGAGCACGTGAGACATTCTCCACAGTGCAGGTAAGAGGTGTATATGTTCGATCTGGAGGTGGAGGAAAAGCAAGAGTGCGAAATGGTGAAGGATGCCTGGATTGTAAAGCTGCTACAGTTTCAGGACCCGGTTGAGCCAAGGAGTCCTCAGAAACAAGCAGTCGGACTGCTCCTCTTAAGTCACCCTCGTATACCTTTGACTCAATTTGTTGGATATTATTATGAGGGATATTTCCAAAAACAGACACATCAAGACAAAAATAATCCCTTAAACCCTCACGAAAACTACCAATATTGGCCTTAACCTTTTGAGTCAGGTTACCCGTACCCCCTCTTTCGGGCATTTTTAAAGCCACATACGAAAATGATAAATTAACCCATCCCTCAGTCCCGTTTGATTTGATGCAATCATCAATTAACTTGCATAGAGTCCCTGCCGCCAAATTACGTGCCCCCTTGGGAATATGACGTAACACATGATTTGATTTTCTTAACGAGATGATATCTTCCAAACGAAATTGAAAAGAATTAGTCTGTACAGATTGAGTTTGTGTAGGTAAAGTCAAAAAGGTCAAATGCCCTACATTTTTATGTTTATGGCCTTGATAAATTTTAAGCCCTCGGGGCTTAAAAGTACGAGAGCACTGTGGGCAAGATACCGAAGATGAGTCCGTTCCATTAACCGTTGACATTGTAATAATAAATGATTTAATACAATCATACTATAAACACACAATGATGGTATAATCAAAATAATGATCTAAATAAGACTTATAATGTAAAACATTTTAAAAAATAACATGTAATTATAAAATAATGCATTTAAAAATAACAAGCCAATAATAATTTCAAATGTAAAATCATGAAAGTCAAAACAAAGTAATATCATAAACATTTAAACAAGCGATGTCATTTAAAATTCACAACACAATTTGTATAAAAAATTAACCTAGGCTAGTTAAAAGATGACCAAATCCATATTTTTTTTAAAACACTAGCAGTCTAATATTAATTAAAAACCAATAACAGTAGGTACAAAATTACTTGAAACGTCAAAAAATGTAATTATATAAAAAAAATGTTAAATCATCTTTATGATGATTTAACAATTCAATTAACATAACAATTAAAAAAAAGTCAAAATGTCAAAGTCAATTGTTTACATAATATATAATAAAGGAAAAACATAATAACAATAACTTAAAATATTTTAAAAGTCTTAAAAACCAATAGGCGTGAAGATTATTAATAGCACCAATTAAGACATCATGGATCAATTCATATCAACTCGCAGATTCTTCACTGATAAAAGCCAAATTCTGGTTTTTTAATAATTAAATAAAAGATCCCCCATACAAAAAGACGCATGCGCATGGGGAATCGAACCTGGGTATTGCGCGTGTTTCACGCTCAAACGCAACAGTTTCGACCGCTGGGCTGAGACGGTATGTGAATCAGGTTGCGAATATTGCGGTATCTCGTTGAAAGTTCTTTACCACTATAGAAACCGATTCATAATGCAAACCAGATTTTTAAAACTGACCACTTAAGTCAATAAAATAATGGTCACTGGCACTAACTACCGCACTCAAACTTAGAATAATCAGTTTTTAGAGATAACACTGTTTTTTTCCATACTGATTTTTGCACACTCAGGCGGGAAAATGTTTTGTATACAACTCTCGCACAAGAACATCACTGATAGCCGCTTTATGACACAATTATGAATTATTTTTAACGGAGCAAATTAAAAAGCGACCGCTTGTTGTGGTGGCTCCCAATTCATCAATTCAATTCAATTTATAACATATTTCTATTTTTTTTCTTGTTTTTACACACTTTGGGGCTATTTTTGTTTGTATATGTTTTGTTTTCAGTTTTAGATGGGTATTCTCTCGTGATCATAACAATTCATTTATATTTAAACCTTTTAAAAATTATAAGTTAATCACATTTATAATTCATTTTACACTTGAACTGAAAAGATTATGTGCCAAAATTTATTTATTTTAGATTTTTGAAGGCTGATTTCCTAATACGCACGTAAGTTTACCAAAAAGCAATAATAAGAACATGGACTATTGACATTTGGATGTTGATCTTACAAAGTTATGAGTACCTATTTAAATTTAAAAAATACCGTAAATTTCTACATGATAATTTGATAAAATATGGCAATAGATTAGAAAACAAAGTGTTCAAAGTTGAGTCTCGATTTCTGGGACCGAATTACAAGAAAGATTTTCCATACATTGGCAGGGAATAGAGCTTTTAGATTATGTAGGGAATTGCTAGAAATGTTAAAATTTACCATCAGTAAGTAATTTCCATAAAATTAGTTTAAAGAAACCCCAGGATTAAAAAACGTAGGTATGTTTATAGACATGTACAAAAGAATACTAGAAGTGTGTACTGATAAATGAGATTACTCTGTGTTAGACATCACTCTATTAATGAATCATTCTGAGTATGCTGTATTGTTTCCATAATGTGGCCAAATCGAAAAAAAACATGGCTCTCTAATAAAAGGGGGTAGGGTTGGAGCTGTGTTACACATCACTCTATCAATGAATTATTCTGAGTAAGACGTATTCTTTTCAAAATGTGTCTTAATCTGAAAAAAACAAATGCTCTCTAATAAAAGGGATTTGAAAAACTTACCCGACTGACAAGCTGGTTCTGTAGTAGATTTCAAACTATCCCTGTTCTTTTATTTAATTCAATTTTAATCGACTTTTTAGTATAATCTTATTGGGGTAGATAGATCTACCGACCTCTGTTGCTTAGAACATGAGATAACTGCGTCGTCATATTTTTCTACTTAATTACCCTCTTGGCTCAGGCCTGAAATATCTGTTTTCCTTTTTTAAATAGGCTATCGTCTTATTATGTTTGTTTTCCCATAATGTTTGCTTGATTTTCGTATCCATTACTCCAACAGGAAAGGGTGATCTACAGCAAATTGAATTATGCAGAAAAATAGTGCGTAATCTGCTATAAATGTGCGCCAAATAAAAAAATAGTGGGGGTTTTAGTTTGCCAATAAAAGCGAAAAAACGGATTCTGCTGGAGAAATGTCCCTCCAGCAGGAATATTTTGAAATAGTAGTCTGAGAGTAAAACAAAGTATATGGGCGTGTAGATCTTACTTTTCTACAAATGTGGCACCTAAAATCAAAACTGTGGGCCATACCTCGATAGAGATATTCCATTTTCTGCTGGAGTGACGTTTCGCAAAATCTTCTATCTCGGATCCCATCGCATGTGCGGCCGTAGAGTAAACGGATATGGATAGACTGTAACTAGTGACGATAAGCCCAATGATTGAATCTAAGGAAATATGTACAGTTAAAAAGCTATGAAGATTTCTTGAAAAACAAAAAATACGAGATACCGCTTAAATTTGAGAACCAGTGAGTTCATTGATGACAGTATTTGAATGGTCTTGTTCTTCTTAACAACTGTGAACCGTTGAAAGACCATGTACACGTCTGTTCTTGCATTAAATAACTTTTGACTCCTAACTGTTAATGCATAAATATGACGTGAAAATGCGAAAAACTGAATCAACTATAGATATTCTAGTATAAACGAATAAATAGTGAGTAAATCAAAGCGTACATGCTGAAAATTTCAGCTTGAAATATGGCCTATTGAAGAAGATATCCACCAAAACCCAAAACAACAGCTAATGGCTGGTTGTCCGACCAAATTGGAATGGTCACAAAAAAGCGGCCGTTTCATACATACGGGTGACCTTCCTAATACAATCATGTTAAGTGAAGCTGATTTTCGTACAGTCGCGCTAATATAATTTAATGGCGATCATGGTCTAGTAATCTATTATCAAGTAATACTGGTGTTTGCTTAACAATGTCGGAACCCTTATGAGTTGGTAAATGAGACGAATTATCAGTTAATATTTTTTGTAACAGACCTACTTTAAATTGTAAAATATTTATATATTTTCCGTGCACGACGTAAACGTAAAAGCGCGACGTACGATCTCCATACAAAATTCAATCGAAAAGAGACTGGGCACTTCTGGACCAAAGGTTGAAAAATAAAAGTGAGCGGCCACTTCAGAATCGAATTTTAAATTACAGCTATGAATATATGCTTATTATGTTGCCTGTCACAGAAGCCTGACAGCGAAGTAATGTTTTTAAAAAAGTAAGCACATATCATTGCTCATAAATAGAGGTTAATTCCAGAAGCGGCCCCCTGTTTTTTTCTTTGTCCAAGCTCTATACTAATTTGCCCACTCTCCTTTTTCTCTGTTTTCTCGTTGATCGATTTTGAAAAAAAATTGTATAGCATTATAGTATGCGTTATTTTAAGCATAACGTTGTCTGCAACGCGCTCCGATGTTTAGTCCACTAGAAAAAAAATTTAAACTTAAATTAAAAAAAAAGTTTATTAGTAATATTGAAAAAATTTGTTCGTTCACCTGCATGTTTTGTTCGGCAATATTGTTTGCCTGGCCGAGACCTACCTGCAGACACTTCTTCATATGCACCCATACGACTGTAAATAGCCAAAAATGCTGCATATTATTTTTAGGGACTTCAATTTATGTCACGGTAGCCGAACGGCCAACCCACATATTTTAAATAGGTATAAGGGCTTGTACAGTTAAGGCGTGTAGAGTTAGTAGCTTGGCTCTACATAAGATCTGATAGCTTTTTGATTGTGTGAGTCATATGGTCTCGTCTTGGGTGCATTTTAGATAAACATATTTTAGATAGGATGACCTCTTCCTCATTATCATCCTCCTAGCGTTATCCCGGTTGTGCACTCGCACGCGAGGGCCCAGGGTCCGCTACCATGATCCAGGATGTGGCAGATCAGGTGATTACAGTGGAGAGACTGCCATCTGACCTCCGTGACCCCGTTACCAGGGGAACCAGACCAGTTTTTGGATCATGGTTACACATGCAGTCGCCTGAATGTGGTAAATAACTCAGAAAAAGTCATTGGTACATAGCGGCATAGAATTACCTCTTCCTAAAATTAATAAATCAAAGTATACATACCTAAAGCATAGCTATGTATGATATCTCCATTCGAAAGGCTCGTAGATAGGTTTCAAGTGTCACTGTCTTTAAGGTCCCGGATTTGATCCCCGGTCGGGTCTAATATAGAAATCCAAATTTTCTTTATTTCCTGGGGTCTGGGCGTATGCTACCACCGTTGTTACAGATTTCTTTATTATTAATTATTTTTTTTCTACATAAGTGTACTTGGCCCAATATTTGACAACTAATTGTAATGCATAGTTAAGTAGGTCACCCGTATGTATGAAACGGCCGCTTTTTTGTGACCATTCCAATTTGGTCGGACAACCAGCCATTAGCTGTTGTTTTGGGTTTTGGTGGATATCTTCTTCAATAGGCCATATTTCAAGCTGAAATTTTCAGCATGTACGCTTTGATTTACTCACTAGTTATTCGTTTATACTAGAATATCTTTAGTTGATTTAGTTTTTCGCATTTTCACATCATATTTATGCATTATCAGTTAGTAGTCAAAAGTTATTTAATTCAAGAAAAGACGTGTACATGGTCTTTCAACTGGTCACAGTCGTTAAGAAGAACAAAACCATTCAAATACTGTCATCAATGAACTCACTGGTTCTCAAATTTAAGCGGTATCTCGTATTTTATGTTTTTCAAGAAATCCTTATAGCTTTTTAACTGTATATATTTCCTTAGATTCAATCATTGGGCTTATCGTCACTAGTTACAGTCTATCTATATCCGTTTACTCTACGGCCGCACATGCGATGGGATCCGAGATAGAAGATTTTGCGAAACGTCACTCCAGCAGAAAATGGAATATCTCTATCGAGTTATGGCCCACAGTTTTGATTTTAGGTGCCACATTTGTAGAAAAGTAAGATCTACACGCCCATATACTTTGTTTTACTGTTAGACCACTATTTCAAAATATTCCCAATGATTGAATCTGTTTTTTCGCTTTTATTGGAAAACGAAAACCCCCACTAATTTTTTATTTGGCGCACATTTATAGCAGATTACGCACTATTTTTCTGCATTATTCAATTAGCTGTAGATCACCCTTTCCTGTTGGAGTAATGGACACTTGATTTTCATGTTCTATACGTAAAAAAACTTAATTGATTGCATCTTACTCTTTGATAAATATCTATACCTAATTACTGGCAGTTAAGATAACACTGATGACGTTTAGTGACTGAATCGACTTCGATGAAATTTGCAGACTATGATTGAAGAAATTTTGGAAATTAGACATTTCTGGAATACCAACATTATAAGAAGGCAGATATTTTGAGGTTGCAGACGTTTAGAGAATAAGTACATTCTGAATAGCAGACATTTTGCGAAAAATACATTTTAGGAAAACGGATATTTCAGGCCTGAGCCACCCACTTTTTGTTGAACTCTCTAGTAAATTATACTTTCGTACATTTTTGTGAGTTCTTTCCTTACCTAAGAATTTATCCTTTGCCTAACATGAGATATACATTTAAGAACTTTATAATGGCAATCTAGTAAGCTCGTGTCCCGGTCAATGCAATATTTTGTATGTAAATAGTATTGAAATTTTTTTCGACTTCCAATGTCGGTCGCCAACTTGCTAGACTGCCAAAAATATACTATTTATTGTATTTTCTGAGATTTAAAACAATGTATAAGAAGAAAATAAAAGATTTCCTATTTAATCAGTTTTTTTTTCCATATTAGTACAGTCACGAGCATCAATATGTGTACATCTGCATTCGATTTGAGACCTTATTACAATGGCATAAAACTTATTTGTATACATTTCATTGCTTGCGACTGTATTACCTTTAGTGATAGTTAATACTTACGTTAATCCTAATTAGTAATAAACTCATCGATAAGTACGTATGATAAAAATACCTACCTACGCGACAAATTAACATCTTCAACCAAGGTTAAAATTCTTGCGATATAGTAAAAAAATATATTTCTACTAGTGGTTCCCCGCGACTTCGCCCGCAAGAGTTGAATTTTCCATACAAACTTTCATCTCCCATTTCACCCCCTTAATATTGTTATATCATGACAAAATGTAGGGTCTCGAACTGTCTCCACACCAAATTTAATCTCAATCGGTTCAGTGGTTTAAGCGTCAAGAGGTAACAGACAGACACACACTTACGCATTTATAATATTAGTATGGATAGTCCGACAAGTTCGTGCGCGACCGTCCTGCAGTCACCAGAAGTGCGGGGGGCGAGACACGCTTGATGTCAGCGGGGACCTGTATTGTTGCCCCCCGCATGTCTTGATGAGTGCAATGAGGGTCACTCATAAACTTGTCGCACTACAGAATCTCTTAACAGATAATGGAACACATTAATAGCGCTTTTTATAGGTGTACTCGTTTATTGTTTATAAATAAAACTAAAACCAACGTCATCTTCTTTGATCCCTTGTAGAGCATCAAAGCATCAAAAATCTCAATAGCATAGATAGAATTATTACTTAGTTCACGCCCTAGTGTTGCAAAAAACCGTTTTTTTCTGGTGTAAAAAAAAACTTTGAAAAAAAACGGTTTTTTTTCTGGACCATGTTTTTTTTCAAGAGTACGAAATCCAAAACTTTTATGACAAATACTTAAAAATACATAGGTGATAGAGTTTTCGGTTTAATTTTAACTCTACTATACTTTTCTGGTTGAGTGGTACTAAGATTTCATGAATATATTGGCAACATTTTTACATCAACGAAAGGGAAATCCCCAACATTTGCACACGGAGAAATCCCCTTTAGGTGTTTATGTTTATTTGAACGTAGTTGGCTTAGCGCAGTTGGGGTGTGTGACGGACGGAGAAAGTTCAATATCAAATTATTTAGTTTTTGTGCTATTCGAGTGTGATAACCAACTAAAATACCTGAGTATGCCATAGCGAGTTGGTTCAGTCTCTAAAATGTAAGGCAGAAAAAAAAACAAATTTCGAAAAAAAAACGGTGCTAAGTATTTTTTTTCAAAATACTGAAAAAAAAACATTTTTTTTTTTTCATTTTACATCACTATCACGCCCTATGAAGAAAAATACATTCTGTACAAAAGCACCGCCTTTATTGTATCATCTGTCTCTTTCTCTCCCCCGTTGTACTTTATGTGTAGGTAGATACACTGCGTAGGGATCCTTATTTTCGGCGGCTCTCACAACCGACTCCGTGGCGCAACGGTAGCGCGTCTGACTCCAGATCAGAAGGTTGCGTGTTCAAATCACGTCGGGGTCATAATACATTTTTTTTAGATTTTCTACCCGTTTTTTGTTTTGACCAATTAACCCCCAAATACTGCATTTTTTTTTATAATAGGCAGAGTGCAGACATTTGACCGCAATCTCACCTGTAGATAAGCGAGGATGGGTCATGTGTACGACTATAATAGTAATAGCCTATTGATTCACTAATTTCTTTTAAAAAAATCAGATCATAATTTTTTGGAAATACTTCCTGCAACGAATTCCACTGAAATTCACTTTCGTGAAAGTGAAATGAAAACTGCACTTTAAAAGTTAAAAAAAATCGAATTAAGAGTATTTAGCGGTAAGAGAAGAGAAACCCTTTTTCTTGTAATATTTATAAACAGTAAAGAAACCCTAAATACTAAGGCAGAGTCTCACCACCTTACTTTAACGGTTAATTTACCCTAAACGGGTTATTTTAGTATAGAGTATATTACAGTTAAAAGTAAGATGGTACAAATAAGCCAGTGTTACTATCTGTTAACACAACTGTACCCTCTGTGAATATATGAAATGAAATCATCCGTAGTGTAATTAATAATTTTTATTTAATCATAATATCATTGATTTCGACAACGGCGCATCGCTAGCGGGTAATACAACCTAGGAAGTGGGGACACACATCCATTCGGAGCAAAAAACTTCACGTCACTTTTAAATTGAAAACGACCAATATACCCGAAGTGGCGACACCACAACACAATAATACTTGCTGTGATAACTTTGAATCTATCCGAAATATAAAACAAGATTATTTCTCCCTGGATACGTGCCAAAAGCCAACATTCCATAGGGTCATACACGCTGACGAAAAACAATATTTCTATCCTTCTCTTACACGGCGTAAGACGCAGAGAAGAAGCGAGATGAACATATTTTGCTCTAGCACTAACCTATAGCGTATACATAATTATATACATTGCAAGTGGCAAGGCTTTCTATAGTCGCTAGAAACTGACGAAGACTATTACGGTGCGCTAGACTTCAAAATTGAGTGGCACTGGCACCACAGTTCAAGTTGTTAAACTTATAGAAGTTGATGTTGCGTTTTAGTATATATTAAAGTATTTGGCTTTAATCAATTTTAGTACATAATATATAAGAAATCTTCCCTGTTTCAAACGACAGATAAAATAAATCATACATAAGTATGTAATGTGATTTCCAAAAGCTTAATGTTAATATTTAATAGAAAATCTTTAATAGACGCTAAATCTATACTATTTCATCAAAAATACAAGATTTATAGTGAAATAAACATATAAGTGAAGCAATTTCTCTAATTACTTACATTTAGATTCATCGTTATCGTAAACTACATGAAAATAAAAGAGGATCAAACAACACACGATAAAAGAGAGAAAAATAATAGGTTACACGAAACACAATTAGAATAAAACATTTAGCTAAGCTCATCGGGCTACAGACAGACAACTAATGCCGGAGTCACACCGGCTGGTCTAGTTGTCGGCGCAGCCTTACTTCAATATACACATAGCTTTATGATTTATAACACAGCCTTTCCCTGCGGACGCTAGCTGAAGATCCAATTTAAGCATATTTCTCTCCACACTTTAAATAATCCAATTTTCTTTGGTCCTATTAACACTTGATTCAATAAATTTTTTTTAGCCTTTTCAAAATGTATATTTTTACATTTCCTGTCTCAATACAAGATATAGTCATTCGCTTCACAGAAATATAGGTAGTAGTCTAGGAGCTAGTGAATTATTAATTATATTACTTGTTAGACTATGCATATAGTATGAAAAACACGATATCGGGTTAAACGCTAAGTACACACAACACTAAATAAAATATTTAATTAAAAATACAAAGTTACATGCTGAGCTTTTATGCATGGCATATAATTTCGAGTTTAAAATTAATGCCTTAGTAAATAATAAACAGTCAAAATCTTAAGCTGCCTTAAATAAAACAAATTGTGCATATTCAGCAAACAAACACACATACAATTGTGTAACATTTTACAATGATTGTCCTTTTAACATTTTGTAAAAACAAGATATAAGTCTATATCAAAATGAATGAAAACAATAAATAGGCCCACTCTTGTTAAAAGGTTGAAGTTGATGTTTTAATTTTAAAAAAATAAAAATAAACCGCGCACACAACTCTTTTCGGTAACGGAAATTATGAAACTGTGACTTATAATCATTATAATAAAAGAATTATCAAAAATCCCTTTATAAAATGTTTACTGCAATATTACAAAGGCGCTTCTGTGAGGTATTTTGTTGTTACAAAAATTAACACCAACGCATTATGTGCAAACGAGGGCTATTCAAATTCCATTTTTCCTATGAACCAATTCTGAATAGATAATAAAACAAGTACATTTTCAGAGTCTCGGACAAACCGATATTTAAATTACTGTTTGTATGCGGGCGCATATTTACCTAAAGACTGGACGCGCTGTCATTTATGTATGGTGTCATATGGTATCCATGGCCGCCGACCTGTGTGGATACCACAGACCCCTATAAAACAAGTTGTATTATAGAGGTCAGTGGTATCCACTCAGGTCGGCGGCCATTTTGCAGCTTTTTAGATCATCTTGACATTGCCTGTCATCAAGCCGCCAGTCTCACCTTCAAGTACTCTAACGGCCCGCGTTAGTGTAAGTTAGGTAAATTGGCGCGCGTATTAATTCTATTTATTCACTTTTATATACGAACATCAAACAATTATTGTTACAAGACGAATGCTATTACATTATTATAGAACCTTAATTGGCTTGCCATGTCGAAATTGTTGTGATTTACCAACCACGGAATAGATGAACCTTCATCATGTGGGTAAGTAGGTTGTGTGGACCTACTCTTTTCTGTTGCATGGTCTAAATCTGACAATATTATTCTGATCGCCACAACAATTTCTAGTATAATCAACATTTTTATTGGTACCTACATGTAATATTGAATATTTGGCAGTCCTGGAATACTTTATTTTTTGTGCCCAAAAGAATGAGCCTAATCCGGTGAAAGTTGAATAGGTAAAGGGCAAATTTTACAGGCAAAAGATTTGTCTCAAAAAGAATAAGAAAACTGCGACAGGGAAGTTTTTGATTCATTTCAGTACCGAATAAAAATATATTTAAACAAAGTTTTTTTAAGCTCATTCTTTTGCATCGTTTTTAAAAGCCTGCTAAACTAGTAAGGCTTCATCAATATACAATTGTTTTCTTTTGTCACTATCGCTACTATACGACACGAAAAAAATCGCCTATATACGCCTAACTTAGCAATCTTTGCATAGCCAAATCAGACGACGCATAAAATACGATGATAAATAAATACAAAATATATTATCAACAATGATATGATACAGAATAAATACTAATATCTAAATCCAATCAATTTTTACGAAAATATTGCCAGTATTTCACTTAGAATACAATAATTTTATAAATAATTTCTCTCATTACATAAAAGTTTTATAAATCATTTATTAATTACACAGCGATACTGGCAACTATAGCCAATTTTATGTCAATTTGCGCGCGTTCTTTTTTAAGTTTTATGACTGGTAATTTTATTTAGCAAGATTTCAGGCAGCTGTATAATTTTTGGTGGCACAACATATGATAAGACCCTTATTACTTGTACATCTTGATCCTTTTGAATTCAATATGAAACTTGTTTCAAGATTGTTTGTGCGCTGGATATTACCAGAATACTGACGCATGCAAAAATTATAGAATTTTATATATCATTTTCAAAATCTAAGATAATTTTACATTCACACTAAAAAGCGTATGAATATTATTGTGTTGTGTGCGTGATCACCTGCTGAATCGAGGAGTGTTCTACATGTTGTATGTTTTCCTTGTGAATCTTTGTGTGATCACTTTATTTAGAGATGTGTTATAGGTACGTTTTTGTATGTAATCACATGTTATTTTAGAAATTATGTAGGCATTATCGGTATCACACAATTCTTTGACGGGAAATGTCGATCACACATGTTGTTTTTGTGTGATCATGACATGAGTCTTTGTTTGATCTAATGTTTTTTTTGTGTCGTGTCTTGCATTATTACTAGAGATCGGATATTTCAATGCATATTGACCTAAGCTCCATATCTATGGCCCTAGAGTCCCAGCAAGTGCCAGCTAATCTGATCTCACACTCGTTGCCGCATTATTGTAGCTATACCTACCCACCGATTCGTCAAGAGGAAGATTATATGTAGTTAAGTTTGGGTGGGCTTTCTCCGCACTTAGCGGCTTGATTGGGCCATTGTGCGTGTTGTATGTGAATCCCTCTGACTCTAACCAACTCAGCCCCTCCCGAAAAGCATTAGGCACTAGGCACTGTACAGGTTTATCACTATGAGCAAAACCTCGACGTAGATTCATTTACATTCTGTTTGAAACCTGATGTTTCCAACATTTTACAACATCCGTGGTCCCAGGTAGACAGGTGTCTACAGTGTTTTAATGAAAATCTCTAAAGCCAAGTTGTTTTTATTGCATCATTAACTTGAACAATTACATCTTCAGATATATTTTTGATGGTTTCATTCAGGTTTTTATATTCCTGCTGAACTTTCTCGCTGGCATGCTTATTTAATATTGAAATTAATAATTGGCATTTTCTGTCCTAAATTAAATAAATGATATTAACTTTGACTTTAGGTCAATATAAAAACATAAAAATTACCGATCTCTAGTAATCACAAATTGCTTTTTTTGTGTGTGTGAAACAATTTTTATGTTTATGTTCTGCCTTACACGTGACATCTAATCATCCAGTCTGTAGTGACCACATATTGTTTTTTTTTTGTGTGAACCAATTTTTACGCCTAACACGTGCTGTGAATGCTTGCATGATCACATGTTCTGCCAGGGCGCCGTGACGCTCGTGGACTCCGTGGCTGAGCCACAGCATGCGGAGCTTCGCATGGTGTTAAAACACCTATTTGCGATGTTAGTGATTGATAAAAGATTGTAGGTGTGTCTTGTAAGGACACATGTTGTGGTTCCATATGGGCCAATACTGATTGTTATTTTGACATTCATAAGTGCTTCTGTCCTAAATTGGATAATGATATAAAATTTGACTCAAGGTTAATATACACCCAAATATCCGACTTTGTGTGAAAAAATTCTAGTATTGCGATCTCCTAACAAGTGTCAGAAAGCACTAGTAGGGCCCAAAAGACATGTTCTAGCCCCATGTGGGCCAATATTGTTTGTTATTCATTATTATTGACATTTGATTTTAGGTTAATATAACAGCCAAATAACCGGTGATCACACGTTGCTTTTTTGTGTGTGAACCAAAATTTTTGTTAATATTCCGCCTAACACGTGCTGTGAATGCTTGCGTGATCACACTTCTTGCGTGATCGCACTGCTTGTGTGATCACATACTCATGGCGACGCGATCACATGTTCTGCCAGGGCGCCGTGACCAGCATATTGGAGTCAAGAGCTCGTGCGATCCGCTCGTGGACCCCGTGGCTGAGCCACAGCATGCGGAGCTTCTCGTAGCGCTCCGGGCAAAGGTGTAGAGGGTTGCCGCGGCGGAGACCCTGCGGAAGGCGAAGGGTTTATTAAAGAGACTGGTGATTTGTGGTGTAACATTTTTGAATAAATAAAAAAATTGTTTCAACAAACACACCAATTACCTAGCCCCATACTAAGCGTGAGCTTGTGCTAACAAGCGGGGGCGCCTACCTGGTCGGTCTCGCCGTACGAGTCGAGGTATGGAGCCGGCAGCATGGCGCCGCGGGCAGGCGCCGCCAGCAGCATCAGCTCACAGTCCCGCACGCGCAGGAACACGCCGGCGCCGGCGCCGCAGGATAACGCGTGCGCTACGCCCGCCCCCACGTGTTCTGTTCCACCGCCGCGACCCTGAAATGACATATGGACCTATCAATATACTCCGTTTTTTCTTTGCTGTCAGTATTTTTTTCCAAATGGAGATCGTTTTTACATTTTTGTCGTATGAGGTGAAAAAATGTGTGTTCCATAATAGTAATCCCATTTATGGTGTAAAGTCGGTGAATGTGTTCTTACGACTCAGGACAAATTTTATTAGCGTATGTGAGGAGAAGCTTCATTTTATTGGAGGCCAATGGTTTGTTTACAAATTGGGACAACGAAGAAAAAACGGACTATACGTAAAATCCATACTAACTACGCGTTGAAGCACTTATAACACCATCCTATTTGAAGTTTCCTAACCAGGATCCTATTTAGAATCCTAACTAGAAAGGTAGCATCCTCACTAGGAAGGTAGCGGCCTATTAAGGAATCTAACTAAAAAGGTAGATTTGAATTAGCTAGCGGACTCTACACGAAGAAAATAATTCGAATCAGCTCGGTCAGCTTCATTGTGAAAAAGCTGAACGTAAACAGTCAGTATTATTCATAACATTTCGGCAAAACCCACATCTATAGCGGCGAAAATGTCATATACTTTGTATACAAATTAGTATTGTTTTATGTTACTCACATAATGTAATGAAAAAGTACATCGGGATTGTCGTCGTCACTTTGAGTAAGTACATATATCCCAAATAAATATATTGATAAAAAACATTATGTCAACAAACACACCAATTTCGTGATTTCTCATCTATGGTGGATCCCATTTATAGCCTGACCAGGAATATATGGGACCTGAATTAAGGGCGCTTCGAATCCACTTTATATGACAACACTCAGTATAATCATACCAACGTAGATTGGCAACTGAACATAAAAACATATTTTTTATATGTTTACATTCCTGTATTTTTTAAGCCTGCTGCTTAATGATAACAGATTCTACGATAACATAACATGACAGAACACTCGCAAATTGAGTATTTATTAAATTTAGGAACTCTTTGTAATATTAATTAGCCTTGAATTTTGGACCAAAACACAATTATTTTTGCAAAACCACTAACGGGTAAAAGAAACATTTAATACATTGTTTCTCTCAATGATATTATTCATAATGTTATCATAATTTTATATAATGTATAGAAAATCTTGGACAACTCTACGAAGTATTTTTGTTGTAATATCCAAGTAGGGTTGAAATAAAGAAAATAAAACAAAATACAAGTATTTATTATAATCATTTTTCAAAATCGTTATTAAAATATTCTCCGTAGCCACCAGTAACCAATTTTCACTATTCGCACTATATGACGTACCAAAAATTAGTGATGACAACTATATCACTAATTAATTTAAAGAAATCGTGATGATCACATAGACTTTCTAGTAGAATAATACGACAACACATGTTAAACTACTTTTCTTTTGTGAAAACGAATAGTTCTCGGTATTTTTATCACATAAAAATTGCACTTGGTCGAAAATTAGAATACGCGTCCACTTTGACACTAATCATTATGACATCTGATGACATGTGAATGACGATTTGAGGTTTCTGTTGTCAGTAAAAGAAATTAGTTCCAGTTGTTTTCCGCAATATGGCGAGGTATATATACATGTACATATATTTCTGATCAGGCTATAACTTGTATTTTCGAATCATTTAATTTTTATGGCAGAGGGATGGGTAGATAGAAAAGAAATACTGACAATGAGTTCTCCTATATGGATTCTCTTTTACAAAGTTCAAACAAATAAGTATTCAATTCATCCTAAGATTGCAATAGCCTTTCCTTTGAGACTTTAACTTTACCATGTATTTTAGACTAGACTACGGGATTCGAACCCAAGACCAGATCATTAGTAGCAGCCAGTGTACCGAACCTTAGTCCGACCAGGCAGTAACCACAACCAGGCCTCCGCAATTTAGCTTAAAGCTACAAGTACATGCGCGGATAGACCGGTCGACGTTTGGTCGTTATAGATGTAAAAAGCCGGTCGGCTTGCATGTAAGATCGGCAACTCAAGCGCGCGTTTGTCAATCCTACGCTGTCAGGTATGACAAGGTTACGCGAGAGAAAGAGGCAAATATCTAGGTGTTTATAGCGGTAGGCTATTGGCGTGCCGCGATTTCAATTCCCACTTTATTGTGTCGTAGCGAAAGTCGCTATTAACTTAAATAACTATGCGGAGTGATCCTTCTGTTCTTGTTCTAATAATTATTGTGTCATTAAAAACAGCAAAGCACTCACCTTCATTATCTCCGTCTGACAACAGTAACTCTGCGAGCACAGAATCTTCCCGCAAACGAGACACATAGTCGGATACTTGCTGTCTTCCCTCTCCGAATTGGGACACGAGAACTCCGAAACGACGTTCATCAGCTCCGAAAAGTCTTCAGGGAGGGGCATAAGTCTCGGCGGCTCTTTGGGCTCTATCACTACATGAGGCGCAGGCCACTCCGTCGTCAAATTGCCCCATTCAATAGCTTTACTTCTAGCTAACGGCGTGTCTAATAACTCTTTGAACGTCGGCGGTATGTCTAAATACCCACACATGGTCTCCCAAGTGTCACCTCCTTCAACTGTCAGCTCCGCAGGAGGGATTATATCACTCAAAAAGTGGTAGAACAGGCAACAGCATCTTAGGAACGTTAGGCACTGTCGCTTGATCATCTCCCAAACTTCTATCGCGTTGAGATCATCATCTAAGTGTCCTTTGCGTAGTTCCTTTATCAATGGGAGCAAGTTTTCTAGATCTTCAGACTTTTTGAAGTCCTCCTGCCCCTCCATGGGTTCGCTCTTGCACTTATTGACGTTCATGACTAGCAGGTACCTAGTTAGAAGCGCTCGTAAACATTGTATGGTGATCTGTCTGGCTAAGTGGTTGGGACGAGCTGGGCCGGCCTGTTTAGAGAATAAGGAGGGTATGCTCAAGACTAGAGGGACGAGAGTGCCGAAGGGTTCGTGGGAGAGGGGAGAGGTGTTTTCTAGGACGTTAAGAGAGGATAATGCGTGGTGCGCGAGGTGTCTGGGACTCTGCCAGATGGCGGGAACTGCGGCCGCTAGTCTGATTAAGACTTGGAGGGCATCTCTGTGGCGGGCGGGGAGGTCCCCGAGAAGGGCCCTCTTTTCTGCTTGGAGGACCGCGTTGGTGCTGAGGATGGTGTAGGAGGTCGCCCGGTAGAGGGCGCCGACTGCTACCATGCCACCTGTGTCAGTGAGCCCGCATATTGGCGGTAGTATCTGTGAGGAAAGATAGTGGAAATAAATAAGTTTTTCTACTTCATTTAATTCCTATCACCGGTCAATACAAACATTGGACTTCATTTTTTGACCTCATCAAAAAGATCAAATATTCGGTTTTAGATAAATTTCGTTCACACGAAAGTAGTGCTGGTACTTTAATTGCTTTGTAGGTGCCAAAACCAACCACAAGATTTGAATCGGAGTAAATAATGTTTGAACAATAATAATTCAATAACACAAAATTCTGTCTACGAAGTATGTTTCAACTTAAACTATGTCACAATACTGACTAGATTTTTTTAAACCGTATTCAGTGCAACAAGAGATAACATATAGGAACATTCGGGCGACATATTTTGTTATAACTGAGTATGATGGCCCTCTACAACACGGAGGTCGTCAGAAGGGCACAAAAAAGACAATTCTACATACACTCCCGCTGCAGAAGCTCTCGATGAGCGGCTTGTACTGGCAGCGGTAGGGGGGCACCTCTTCTTGGAACTTACGCAAATAAATACATTTGCATTTGTCTGACGACTGGTTGTCTTTAATATCCGAGGATACAACGCTTAATAATAAATCTGGATTCGATAAAAATGAGCTAAGAGAACTCACGCTGCAGAAACTCTCGATGAGCGTCTTGTACTGGTCGCGGTAGGGCGGGGCCTCTTCTTGAAAGTGTGCCCTGAAGGGCGCCGCCAGCAAGTTCTCCGCGTGCGTCGACACGTACACTTCTGCTTCGTCTGACGGCTCGCCGTCTTCCATATCTGATGATACGGCGCCTACGCTACGCGCGCGAGCCTAGAGAATACATTTTAAGCACTTATTACACTACATGTGCACAAATACATGTGCACCACCAGCACCGGTGTGCTGTGTGTGTATTTGTGCACCACCCTGTAAGGAAATAAAAATATGTAATCGCAATTTACAGTAGGAAGCTCGCGTTCTAACTAGGAAGGTGACTGAGGCCCCACTCTGTAAGACGATATTCTTAGTTTCGGCTGTGATACGCTGCCATTACTGACAGGGACGGCTGTCCCTGTCAGTAATGGCAGCGTATAAGCGCGAGCGAGCGCGACGGCTAAACGCGAAAATACGGACCTTCCTAGTACTAGTACCTCCCTAGTTAGGATCCTAAGTAGGATGCGACCTTCCTAGTTAGGAAGCTACAAATAGGATGGTGTAATAAGAAACACTATTGTAGTTAGTTATTTTTTTAGTTAGCCACTTATAAATTGTAACCTACATTTACAAAGTTACATGTACATCTTGTAACGTTAATAGTTCAGTTCAGTAACGTTAATCAATTTGATCTGTTTAGTTTGCATATACTGCTTGTTTACGCCAAACATGTTATTTTGTTATCGGACTTGCCGAGTGCGCCTATTGTATGTGCGATACCTGTTATAGCGTTTTTAGATAATGATCGTAAAATCAAGTAACACACAGCCGGAATCTCCGGAGCGAGAATCTGACCTTGCCGTAACACAGTCTTGACTAGCACGGGAGGTAATGAATTACTTTATCTGGGTACCGCCAACTAAGTAATTATGTATGTTTTATTTATATTTTTGTTAGTGAATAAGGTTTTTCGGATCAACTACAAATTGTTTAACAAATAGCTTTAAAACCATTCAAAATTATTCTTCCAAAATCCTATAGCATAGCCATAAATTTGTGATAGATGGATGCTATTAAAAATAATGTTTATTATAAGTCTGCAAGTTTTTTATTTAAAGGTACTCTGTAAACTTATTAAGAAATAAAATATATTCTATTCTATAAGTGCTATAGATACAGAAATCGCTCGATAGAACCGCTTATCTGAGACCTCACCTGCGTCGTACAGAGGTGCGGGGATAGACGAGAACGGGGGTCCTGAGCGGTGCGGGCGATGGGAGTTTGGGACTTAAATTAGGAATTTTGAAATTTGCATTCTTTCCAAAATTCTAATCTCCCCATTAAATCCCTGTTCTCGTCTACACCCGCACCCCTGTACCCCACAGGCGAGGTCTCAGATATACGGTCGGACTATACTTTGTTTATCTTTCTGTGTAAATTGCATTGATGTTTCTTTCATGGTGTGCAAATGCTTTTTTATATTTAAAAGGTCACAGCATACGTAACGGGATAACATCCAGACGTGGTTTAGTACTGGGAGCCACATTTCCGTTCTGTCCGTGCATGTCGTGTCGTGTTCTAATGTAATTACAATATGATGTTCTTTCGTATACTTACATCTTCAATGAACCGATGTTTCCAAATGTTCGCTTTGTTTTTCCGTATGCATAATAAGCCTTGACTCGCCACTTCTAAGTTGTAACTTTAACAATAATAAAAAAACTATGCATATTTTATTAGAATACCTGTTTGTGCATCTCCTCGCAGACTTCTGTGCACACGTGTGCTGCCTGCAGCTGCACCTGCATAAAAGAAAATACAAAAAAAGTTATAGCTATTATTTTTCTACTCGACTAATATTCGTTGAGATCAGCCGCTACAATCGACATTCGGATAGGAGGGAGGTAGTATTATTATAAGCAGCGGCAGGGCTGTGTTACAGAGTCGCTTGCAGAGGGGGCATAGGATCACTTTCGTCTTATCGATCAGAGGGCCTATAGTCTTTCCAAACTAATAGAGTGAAGGAACAGAAAGCCACTATAGAGCCTATAGGGCTGTAATCTGGTATTTGAGCATGAGCACGAGCAGGGTAGGGCAGCCGTCGTTGTCTCGTTGCTTCAGTCCAGCGCCTATAGAGCTCTGCAGTATGTGGCGCACTTTACTGTCCCATATAGTATAGGGCTTAGTATAAAGACCGAAAAACATCTTACACTCCCTGGTCCCTAAATTGCACATTAAGGAGACGCCAAACGAGCGGTTTCGTTCGCTGCGACAATAGAGCGATGACGCACAGTAGTTCGTAGCTAAAGTCCAGTGCCTATAGAGCTCTGTAGTATGTGACGGATTTCTCTGCCACATACATAGTATAGGGCTTGGTATAAAGACCAAACAACGTCTATCTTTTATATTCACTGGTCTTTAAATTGCACATTAGGGGGATGGCAAGCGAGCTGTGTCGTTTGCTGCGACAACAGAGCGATGACGCACAGTAGTTCTACATTAACATATACATTGAGCGACAGTCTACACAGCCAGTTAAAACAAAGTGCGGCGACAGAATGCGCGCCCATCTGTTGAGTGGTCAGGGAGACGAGACGAGGGGTGCTGCAGTGAAACAACAGAGTGGCACACTGCAATGCAACGCTCTTATGACACTCAGTGCTTTTAAGTCATTGCGTTGCGACGCAACGGAGCTACAATGGCCGCGAGTCATCTCTCACCTGGTGCTTGAGCGTGAGAACTAGTTCTGCAGCAGCGGCGTGCTGGCACTTGAG
This sequence comes from Pyrausta nigrata, assembly GCA_949316185.1. Classification (NCBI taxonomy): domain Eukaryota; kingdom Metazoa; phylum Arthropoda; class Insecta; order Lepidoptera; family Crambidae; genus Pyrausta; species Pyrausta nigrata. The sequence goes on along the minus strand of OX438955.1, from coordinate 4,308,112 downwards.
GCTGTCACTTAGTACTCGAACGGTTAAGTTCGACTGCCATCTCACTGAACTATACGAGTGAATGAACAGGGAGTCTATTAAGCTGTCACCTGTTGTTTCAGCGGTCATGTTGGACTGCCATGTCGCTTCACTGAAATATAAGGTTGAACGAACATCGAGACTTTGGGGCTGTCATCTAGTGCTTGAGCGTCATCACAAGCGGGCTAGGGCAGCCGGCGTTGTCACGTAGCTTCTGTTCAGCGTCTATAGAGCCGACTCACTTCCACATTCATGGTACAGAGCTTAGTATATAAACCAAACAACCTCTTTTGTATACATCCCTGGTCCCCTAAATGCACGTAATGGAGATGTTACACGTTGCATCGTTCATTGCGACGATGTAGCGTTGTTGCTTCATAATTCTACATATAAATCTCACAGTATGTTAAAACGACGTGTTGTGACGAAACGCACGCAACGAACAAGTGGTCTAGGGGGGATAATTTCACACTGAACTGAACGCAACGCAGCGCTCTTGTGTGTCGTAATTTACAATAAATACACCTTAATGTCATGTACTTACTTATTTAATATCATTTATTATGGTTATAAATATTATTATAATTATTGTTAAAAAGTATTGTAACTGACTTCCTATTTCATTTGGCGCCAAACGCCAGCCAATGGGAAGCCAGCAAGCCAGTCGCTCCATTTAGTAGTAGTGGGTAGTGTAGCGGTGAGCGGTGGGGAGTATTCGTTATAAGAATTATTTTTGTAAGCAGCAGCCGCTGCAGTCTGGCTCAAAAATTTAAACAGTTAACATTACTAGAACTGAAGTGCTGTAGGTCCTTAGTTAGAATACCTAAACTTTTGAACTCAATATTACATAATTAAAATACAGTACAGTGAAATTATCCTGAGTTTCTATTCGACGCTAATACCCTTCTAGTTTTTGATAGTGAGCTATCATATGTGTTACTAAATTCTTTGAAATCACTGCGTTGCGTTGAACGGAGCTACAATGTCCGCGTGTCACCTCTCACCTGGTGCTTGAGCGTGAGCACCAGCTGCGCGGCGGCGACGTACGCGTCGTGCGCGAGCGTGAGCCCGAGCCGGGTAGTGTGTCCCTCTCACCTGGTGCTTGAGCGTGAGTACCAGCTGCGCGGCGGCGACGTACGCGTCGTGCGCGAGCGTGAGCCCGAGCCGGGTAGTGTGTCCCTCTCACCTGGTGCTTGAGCGTGAGTACCAGCTGCGCGGCGGCGACGTACGCGTCGTGCGCGAGCGTGAGCCCGAGCCGGGTAGTGTGTCCCTCTCACCTGGTGCTTGAGCGTGAGCACCAGCTGCGCGGCGGCGACGTACGCGTCGTGCGCGAGCGTGAGCCCGAGCCGGGTAGTGTGTCCCTCTCACCTGGTGCTTGAGCGTGAGTACCAGCTGCGCGGCGGCGACGTACGCGTCGTGCGCGAGCGTGAGCCCGAGCCGGGTAGTGTGTCCCTCTCACCTGGTGCTTGAGCGTGAGCACCAGCTGCGCGGCGGCGACGTACGCGTCGTGCGCGAGCGTGAGCCCGAGCCGGGTAGTGTGTCCCTCTCACCTGGTGCTTGAGCGTGAGCACCAGCTGCGCGGCGGCGACGTACGCGTCGTGCGCGAGCGTGAGCCCGAGCCGGGTAGTGTGTCCCTCTCACCTGGTGCTTGAGCGTGAGCACCAGCTGCGCGGCGGCGACGTACGCGTCGTGCGCGAGCGTGAGCCCGAGCCGGGTAGTGTGTCCCTCTCACCTGGTGCTTGAGCGTGAGCACCAGCTGCGCGGCGGCGACGTACGCGTCGTGCGCGAGCGTGAGCCCGAGCCGGGTAGTGTGTCCCTCTCACCTGGTGCTTGAGCGTGAGCACCAGCTGCGCGGCGGCGACGTACGCGTCGTGCGCGAGCGGCGGCGGCGCGTGGGGGGGGTGCGGCGGCGCGGGCAGCAGCGGCAGCGCCGTGTTGCACAGCCGCTCGCACAGGGGACACAGGAACTCTTTCTTCTCCACGTCGAACGCGGCCGGCTGGCGGAGGCGGTACGGTCTGTGTAAGGAATTAGAGGTTATTTCGAGTTCTGTTTTATACTTCAACTAGCTTTAGGATGCGATTTCCGTCTTTACCGATTTTCGTAGGATTTCCGACAAATACTCTCCTAGAGCACAGTACTCCCCGTGGAACCTACATGTCAAATTTTAGACTTCTAAGACTAGTAGTTTCGGCTATGCGTTTGTCAGTCACGTAGTCAGTAAAAGTGTAGAGTTTAATATAAATTGATATTAATTGTTTATAAACATAAAATAAGATTTACACACATTAACACCATTACACATGTACACACATAACAATGAATTAACACTAAATAAAGTTTATGTAGGATTGAACCTAAAAAAAATCGTTTATATGCTAATGGTTCTGATTCAAAAAACATTAATGGAATCAATGCTGAATGAAGGCTATGGGATATAAGTAAGGCTATGGGACATAAAAAGAACCTGACCATCAAACTACAGTAGCTGCACTCACCTCCGGTTCTCCTTGTCGAGCACGTTGTCGAGGTACTTGCGCCAGCAGCGCGCGTGCAGCACGTGCCCGCACGACGACACGTGCGGCTGCGCGCCCGTCCCGCCGGGCAGGTGCGCGTGGCGCCACCCGCGAGGCAGGCGCCCGTCACACCCGACACGTGCACGGTTCAGCACAGAAGAGTGCTGCACGAACGCGACCAGCACTAATGGTACTGAGGATAAGGCGACGAGGGCCTGCAGATGACAAAAATACGCTTTTAATAACGCGTTAAAAACTCACGCTCCCGCTGTTTAAATATCAGACTTCTACCCTTGTTTTTATTTGAAATGGGTTTGCTCTTGACTCTAGACTAACCTAGACGTAGCGTAGTCAGAGTCGACGGTGGAGCGAGTTTACCCAGAAGGTTCTGGCATTCCCACTCATTGACGGAACACAGCAAGCTGCTTGGCGCCTGGGTACGGTGGGAGGGTGGTAGCTACCAGGCGACACCTAACAGAAGCTACCACCGCTGTTAGGATTGTTCGTTAGTTCACTGCTCTTGGTGAAACACTAGGAGGTAGATCCTTCACCACTCCGCTCAAAACTTACGTTTCCGCTTTTTAAAAACTCAAACTTCCACCAATACACTACAACGAACATAGCTAACGCAAACGATCTCTCTCTCCTGGACATTATTGACCCCGTCTGATGGTGGGGTATGCCTACTTAATTTACTTTTCCACCTATCGGACGTATCTTAAATTAAATTAAATTGCAGAGGCACAGGTCTTTTTTGACCACAACTGCTTATCTTGTTTTTCGCTTTCGACAACGATGCATGTCAAAATATCGTATACAAAAGTCCCGAGGTTTTGCAAGGCTTATGTTGAATTCCCCTGTAAAGGCTTAAAAATGGATGTATGTTTGGTTGCGTTGATTTAGAATCTTGATTACTTTACAGCTTCGAGAGATCGTAGATATTTCATGTAAATTCCATCTTAGTACCTAAACAAACAGTTCAATGCAGACAGACGGACCCCAAAAGACGTTTTTCCGTTGAAGGTACGGAACCCCTTAAAAATATATTTTAAACGAAATTTTTCTATTTATTTATGATAATAGAAATTCTGTGTTCTTCACATGAAATACTTATGCGTTCCTTTAGTCCTAATAAAGCTGTGAAAAAATCAAGCTGTTAAGTTAACGCAATCCACAGATTCGGCCGTATTTTATAACATTTCGCAGGGGAATAAAAACCTACTACTGAGTACTTCCCACAGATAGAATCATGAAATTTGGCAAGAAGGAAGATCTTAAAGAACAAAAAACTGGAATTTTGTAGTTATATCGTTGAAAAAAGGCTTTGTTTGTACGGAACTCTCAGTGCGCGAGTTCAATTCGAACTTGCTCGTTTTTATCCATATTTACTGTATTAAGTATTTATTATTTAAAGTCGCTTCTAACCCACCCCTGGCTCATATTTCAAACATTCTGTATAAAGCGTTGCTCCGTATTTATAAATAGTAGCTCCCCGCGATTACGCCCGTGCCAAAAGTCGAATTTTCCATACAAACTTTCATTCCTCAACCCCTTTGGTGTATAATCTACTATTTCATATCGGTCCAGTGTCTTCGTAGCCAATTCAATACAAACACACAATCAAATGTTTCCATTTCATAATATTATTTTATTTTATTAGGAATACACTACAGTTTGACGACCGTTTTGGTGTAGTGGTTCGCGCCACGGACTGCTAAACCAGGCGGTTGCGGGTTCGAATCCCGCAAGGGGCAAATGTTTGTGTGATGAGCACGAGCATTTGTACCTAAGTCATAGATGTTTATAAATGTATATAAGTATGTCTATCCGTTATCCTAGTCACCATAGCACAAGTTCACGCTTAGTTTGGGGCTAGGTAATTGGTATGTTTGTTGAAACAATTTATTATTATAGTATCAAAAGCTTTATTAATTGCTAACTACAAAAATAATTACCTACGTGTTTCCAGATAGCTATGGCTTGTTCAAAAGATAAACAGTAAATTATAAAATATAAACAACATTACATAGTTAACAACTTTATTGTAGACGTAAACAAACACTCACCTCCTCCTGGCACATGATGCACACGCGAGGCGGGTCGGGCACCCCTCCCCCCCACACGCCGAGCGCCGCTCCGCAGTATAGAGACTTCAGCTCTTGCTGCTGGCTCTCTGGGGGTACCTGGACAAATAAGAAACACATACATACTGGTTCCGGTAGCAACAAATTCAAGGCTTGATATAACTTTCAAACTTTCATGTTGCATTGTTTATCATTTACATTCAGTTCGATTCCAATGTACCCTGTCTACGATTACATTTACATTTAAATTCAGTCTCCCTCTTTTTCTACTAAAAAAACGAAAAGAAACAGACTACAATAATTTAGAAACGTCAAGTGATGCGATTTCTTACGTATTTCTTAAGTTTTTGCGTGTTTTCGTCTCATTTTAGTCGACAACTAATGACATTCTTACTAATTTGTCCATAGATTCTCTAATTTTCTTAATAACTTGAAGAGTAAAACTAACTATTTAGGTTAACGTCAGATATTTTGTTTATGTGTAAAAGAGAGCATTTTTCGCCAACAAACTATGCTTCAGCAGTTTGGCGATAGAAAGTTCACGCCTGTATTTGTTTTTATAAATAAATAAAAAATATGTAGTATGCCTCGTTTCGTTTCATCAGCAGGTAAAAAAGACTGCATGAACATATTGCTACCTTGGGGTAGAAAGGTCGTAAAAGCCATAGAAGGTTTATGGCTTTTACGACCTTTCTACCCCAAGGTAGCGATATAATTTGTCTAAGAGAGAACTGTCGGGAATCTAGCCCGTGAGGGAGGATTACCTATAATAAATATGATATGCTGGGTGTGCCTGAAAATATAGATCAAATTAACAGTCGCATATTGAGCGTTCTGTACTGTACTGTACCTCAGTAACAGTCTCCTCGAATAGCGTGGCGTTGTTTGATATGAAGTTGTTCATTTGCGCCTTCATCTGCGCCATCAGCTTGGCGCGCCGATCTGCCGCTAGCTTCGCCCGGCGAGCCTTTTCTGCGTCTATTATGGAAACAGAGAATGTGGCTTAAAAAACAGATAATCCTGCACCTGTCGATGAGCTTGGCTTTTCGAGTACTAATTTTTTTTCAATTTGATCTTGTCTAAGAAAGAATGGCACAGTCATATTTAAAAATATGTTTATTTTTAGATAAGTATGAGTTGGCGCCATTGTCCGTATACCGTCGACAGGGCTATTACAGGGCTTGGCTTATTTATTTATGTTTAGTTTTTCAAGTATCGTGTTTCTAGACAGAATGAGCAATCAATAGAATGAATGAATAGGCTGCTTCTAGACAGACATGTCCCATCATCGACCGCATCGTCGCTTACCATCAGGTGAGATTGCGGTCAAATGTCTGCCTATTAATAAAAAAAAAAAAAACAATTGTTATCGGGACGCCGAAATCCTTATAATACTCGAAGCGTTAAAATGTACAAAACAGATCACAAACGAATTGTAAATCTTATAAGAGTCTAGTTTTAACTAGCACATGTTTTATTTTTAACTAGCCGTATTAATATTATTTGGTATTTTTGTAAGAAAGGAATTGTGTCAGATAAAACGTCATTTTACATTTACCGGATGTTTAACAATTGATGACTAGGTTGCTAATATTATTATGCAGACTGAGGTCCTCTTGATTTGGATTTCACACATCACATATCTCTTAAATATTATTAGGCGTTATTTCGCAGTTAATTCCCCACTTGATGTTATAATTTAGTTTATGTTGCAAAGTTTTCCTATAGATTTATAATTTTTTTACGTACCTGCTGCATCTGCAGACGCTGGCTTTTCTTCCTGGTCCGCCTCCATATTCTCGCCGTCTCCGATGTGCTCGTCGGTCTGGCCTAGTAATGACCTAACGACAGAAAAAATTAGTATTTTAATATCGCATTGAATTTGACACATTATTATATGTTTCGTACCGAAATATATTTTGTTAATTTTCTTAAATAGGTAGGCTACGCAATTTGGAAGGAATGTTCCTTTTCTCTTTTTTTGTATGTGTTCCTTCAACTAGCAACATTTCCTTCCGATCTGAGGTGTTTTTGCTAGCAAGTGCATCTCAAAAATGCGACGTTATGAAATTAAGTGTGCGAAAACAAACACAACTGATCGGCCGTTTCGACTGAGAGGACACGCGCACCAGTGGCTCTCGGTAATCCTTATTCGTCAACCAAAATTCGCGTGTGTCAGTAAAAATTGGAAGGAAAATACAAGAACACGCACCTATAGACGGTTAATAAATTGTGTGTTAAACAAAATCATCACTACGCCCGGCCGGGCCGTGCACGCGGCAGTCGCCAAGGAGACGAGGTATGTGGCTAGTTAGTATTAGAACACATAATTGTTAACATTATAAAACGTATAGTTTGCGCATGCAGTCGCAGTGGAACTTAGAATTGTTATTTATGAGATTGTTATCATGTACCTTTTTATTTTCGAGATTCCGATATTTCGGCAATAATGCAAGCGTCATGATTACGGAATAACTGAAGATCTTACGGATGGGATGTTATGGGCAACTATATCGGTCCTTCAAAGTCTTTTAATGCCTTCGTTACTACTGTTTGCAAACTGATTATTGCTTGCAACAGTGTCATAATATCCGAAACTTGAAAATAAAATATTCTAATGTTAGTGACCATGAAAGTTTAGAGTAGAACTTGTTTAATCAAATCAAATCTTTTTATTTCGAAATACGAAGATTCAGATACGAAGAACAAAAACATCTTTAGAATAGTTTAATATTTTTCATGAACTAACACAGTGATTACTTTTTGAATTTTGGAAAAGGGTTTTAGGCTTAGGTCGTGGGGGGACAGAGGGGCGTTAACAGAGCTGCCTCAGGCTAACATAACATAAACGAGAATGAATAGTCAAAAGTTAAGATATGAAACAAGAACGTTGATGGCAAGTATCACTAGAAAATGTTGGCCTGTCGCTCACCTCATCTTGGCCAGCGTCCACTTGGCCAGCGGGCGGTGCGCGTCCACGCGTGGACTAGTCGCCAGCCGCTGCAGCAACGCGACGAGCCCGCTGCGAGCCGCGCTCTCCGCGAACGCCACGAACTCGTAGTGGCCGCTCTCCTCGTCGCGGAGAGCGTAGCCTATGAGGTGGAGAGCCTGGGGGCATGAGAGGAAAAAATAATATAGTAATATTAAACATTTATGAACTGTTTGGTCTCTTCAAAATCTTGTTCTTGTTATCGGTGGACTACTCGTGATTCCTCCTTTTTTGTTTGCTTGTGTTTTGATTGAATTACTGCCAAAAGCTACTATTTCAAAGGAAAAGTTGGACTATTTGGTGATGCCTACGTTCTGTATTTATTTACTTAGAGATTTTCTCTGTTATTTCGGCATCTGTCAGTAAGATTGCTAATGCTTTGGAACAGATAGAAGAGGACAAGTGCTGTGTTAAACATTGGACACACAGCTACTGTACTTATGGAAGTGTAAATCAGCCTCAAGGCGAAATGTTTCAACGACCATATTTTTTTTTTAATTAAAGAAAAAGGGAAATAGATTGGATTAGAAAGCTAAAAAATGATATAATCGAAGACTTACAGTCCACTCAAATCGCACGCCAGACGCACGCTTTCGTCATTTGACGGTTGCTTGCATCTTGCGTAAAAAATAACGAAACTTTGTACACAAAGCGGCAACGTCGCGCTTGCATATTACGAGTACATACAATATACGCCTACCGTCCTTGCACCTTGCATGCCTTCGTCAGCAGGCCTGTGTAACTCTCCGCGTAGGTAGCAAAATCGTACCTACGCGCGACGACCCCTTGGAAGGGGCTTAATCAAGATGGGTGTCGTGAGCAAGCAACGAGACGCCCGCGCGTTTTATTTACCGGCGGCTCACGGCACTATGTGTGATTACGTTGCTGGCTGGAAGAACATGAATAAAGTGCTAGAAAGGTGCGCTAGATGGCGTAAGTAGCTTCTTGTAGCAGTCAATCCTATCGCGTCGCATGATAGTACGTCACTGAATAGGTTAAGTGTATTATGATTCATATTCCAGAGTTAAAAGAATGAAATTATCTTGCAATAGATTTCTGTAGGTGTCTAAACGAGAATGTGCTCGACTCTGAGCCGCACTAAATTACACCATATCGTTGACGACATTAAGTAGATATTTCTTTAAATTTCATGGCAAAGTCAAATTTCTGTACGGAGTACTAGTACTTATTCTGTGCCTTCGTCTAAAGACGTCGCCATACAGTTAGCCTAAGGGTAGTAAATACCTACTTTGTGCTGAGACGTCTTGAAAAAAGAACACTTTACCTTGTGCACTTGCGTCTCCGAGAAGGACCTGGCGCGCAAGTCAAGTGCGCGCTCCAGTACTGTCCTCAGTACATGTAAAGCGGCATCACATTGGAGCAAGCTGGCTAGTAATCTGAACTCTGTTGTTAGTTTTGGAAGCGGTGGAGGTGGGCAGCATTCTTCTAGTCCTGAGATATGAGAAAAAATAATTTATCTGGTTAAACCATTCATTAGAGTTTTTGTCTATACTAATAATATAAAGTGGTAGAGTTTTTACAGCAGTACCCACTTAATAAAGCGCGTCGTGAATCTTCGTTCACGCAGAAAAGACATATGGCTCCGAAGATTAACGAAAAAGCTTAAAATTTACAGCTAACCTTAGATTTCACCACTTAAGTACTTAAGTCTATAGTACATATAGTGTGTAGTAATATTTAATAAGATTCCTGATTATATTAAAGACAAACCTATTAGTCAATTTAAGAAAATACTACATGAATGGCTGGTAGAACGTGGATTTTATTCGATTCAAGAGTTTTTGAATAGCTAGGAAATATTTTTGAACAATAAAATAGGTAACTTGACATTTCTGGATTTAATAATAATATCAATGTGAATGAATAATAAGATGTGAATGTGTACGTTTGAATTGTTTGTTAATAATAATTAATAAAATAGATAATTGACATTATTATAAAAACATAGTTATTGTAGATTGAGATATGTAATAAAATAATAAATGTTTGCATGCTATTGTTAATAGTTAAATAGGATGAACTTTATAATAAAAATAAGATCTTTAGTGTAACCCTATTTATGAGCAAATAAATATATTCTGATTCTGATACACTGCCGGTATTAGTTCCGTCTCACTCACGCAAGCCCCGTCACTAAGTGACATGTGATACGGTACGCGCGAGCATGGCGACAGCTAATAACCAAAAGCGTTACAGAAAAAGACGCGTGGCAACAGCATTTCCCGCGCTTTAAAAATTCATCTTCTGCGCAGGTACATCGGTAAGCCATATCAGTTGGGTATTACTGTAAGTTAACTTGTAAATAGTAACTTCTGCAACTGCTGAACTGAGTCTGAAAAATATTTTACTAGTAGAAAGCTGTATTATTCCTGTCTTAAGTGACATAGGCCAGCTCTAACCGTACGCAAAAGACATTTAGATTCGAAACGTTTGGTGCCTATAGGTGGTATGTCAACGACTTAACCTGTCAAATTCTATAAGATGCACGGGGCCGATAACAGTTAATTTTGTATTGTGTCTGGAAACATGATACGAGAAGGCAGAGGCGTGCAGTCCATATAGGCAGTTAGGCAGTGCCTACCTCACCAAAATTTGTCGATTGCCATTAAAATAATTGTCAAAAAAATGTCGGCAGTCTATGTCTAATCTTTTAGCTAAACCGCTCAACTTGCACCATTGTATTAGCAGTAGGCATTCTCGCGGCTGCCTATCAGATTCACTCACACATGCGCAATTTCAGCTCATACTTACAAAGCCACACATTTAAAATAAAAAGCCGACCAAATAAAAAATGACACACTTTTCATATTGGTAAAGATAAAAACCGTGACATTCGCCGTACTTCGGTAAAGTAGGCAAGCCTACCATCTTCCTTTCTCGCTCAAATCTATCAAATCTAGAACTAAATAGTTTTTTGTCTTACTCACGCATGATGGCGTCATAACACTTCGGAGTGCAATCAAAACACGTCTAATTACGAACAACTTTAACATTTAAATTATCTAAAAGGTTGTTTTGATACTAATAAATCATATCTTTTTTTTACTTACTGATTGTATTGATAAATTATTGTTCGAAAATAATATTAGAAAAAAACAACTTGAAAAGTATCTCATGTGTAGGCGGCGGCATGTTTCTCGACACAAGATGGCGTGCGTTCCGTACTGCCGCGTATTATAAAAAGTAATTCAAACATGTTTTAACACAAAGTTCACGTCGGCCATTTTTTGCCTAGGATTAGTTTGCTTTCGCCTTCATCCCGCGAGTATTTTAAACCGTAGTTTTATTGTTACGCGACTTCTATTGCTGTTTTGAGTAATTTTAATTGTTAATGGGATTCAAAGCAGTCTGTAGTGTGTTCACATTCAAAACAATGAAGAAAAAACTAGTGTAATTAATTTTTAGTTTGTTTATAAAAAATAATATCAGTAAAATTACATGTCATATAAATTCATTCGTTTGCATATTAACTGTTGTGGTTAAATAAATCAGCGCACTAGGTGCAATACAAGGTGCACCGATAAAAATAAAACTAGGTAAGAATAGTAGATTGTTATACAAGGGCCGAAAGTGAACATTCCAATAGCTTGAGAGTGGAATGGGTGCGTTCAACCGAGTTAAACATACTATTTTTCATTTCGACTGTGAGGAAAGAAATAGTGTATCGATAGACTCAATAGTTGAGGCAAAAGCAATAGTATCCATAGAATATCGATAGTATCGATAGACTTTCGATAGTTGAGGCAAAAGCAATAGTATCGATAGACTATCGATAGTTGAGGCAAAAGCAATAGTATCGATAAAATATCGATAGTATCTATAGACTATCGAACATCGATAGTCTAGGTTAAAGCAATAGTATCGATAGAATATCGATAGACTTATCGAAAGTTGAGGTAAAAGCAATAGTATCGATAGTCTACCGATAGTAATGATAGTATCGATAGTAATGATAGTATTGATAGCTCCGTTAATATAAATACTATCGTCACATAGCAATACTATCGATAGTATCAAAGTTCAATATTGCAATAACTATCGATAGTCTCGATAGTGGCCTTTTATTCAATAGTAGGAGTATAAATTAGGAGGGAAAAACTATTTCCTACCCGGCTATCTACACATGAAAGTCCAACTTTCAGAATAGGTGAGAAGAAAATATTATTTATTTGCTAGTGTTCAAACAAATTCGGTAAGTAATTTACTTGGGACATGATTCAACTTTGTTTTCTTGTTTTTGTTATGCAAAATAACTTAATTCTATAACTGCGGTTAATTTTGCATGTATTATACATATTAATGTTCCTCTTGAATAGCTATACCAATACCAATAGGTGAAAACTGCATTAAAATCCGTTGCAACGGATTGAACAGGCGTCTAGCTAGCGGGAGTGATTTTGTGGTACTATGGAATGAAAATATTGATTTGATATGATCTTTATCAATACTGACTTGATTTTTTTTGTATGTGCTTACCTCACTAAAAACCAATGCACGCCCCTGCAAGAAGGTTTAAGGACGGAGACCACGCCTAGCGTGTCCCGATATTAAAAAGAAGCCGGTAGAACAATTCGTGCAATTCTTTTGCACACTCGCCGTTTAGCCTGTAGAACCATGAAAGGCACACGCTAGCTGCTACAACCAGATGACGTATTATCATTACCTTGCGCCTTCCTCCTATTCCTCTGCTCCTCCTCACTCCTAGACAGTTCCTCCCTCGTGTAGTGGTAGAAGAATGTGTCGTACTCGTCGTACAGATGCGATTTAAGCTTGTACACGCCACGGTTACTGTCGCCTGTCGGTTTTATGAAGTCTGCCACTTCGTGGATCACCGCTTCCAGGCCTGTCTCGTGGAGCTGGTCTTCGGGGAGAGATCTGGTAAAAAAATCCTTAAATCAGCATTATTAGGATACGCGCTATTGCAAGGATAACTTTTGAAGTGCTGGATGAACTTACAATTAAATATATAATTGAAGATCAATGTTTGTTTATCCTCTATGCGTTGTGCAACTGTTGATCACATTGTGATGAAATATTGGTAGAGGTGTTTTGGAGACACCCGGGTTTCTGGCCCAAAAATATATACGTGGCCTTATAAACAGAGGTAGGAATTAGGTACAGTTATTTATGTTCTTGTATCGAAATGTTGATATTAATGTAGAACTTCCCGGGATTTCTAATGGACAATCCCGTGTCCCGTATTAAGTAGAGTCCAGAATCCAGTAAACAAGTCAGGGTCAAACAGGATTTACCACACAAAGCACAATAGGAAACTAGTGAGCGCATTCGACGAACCGAGGTAAGCGAATGAGCTGTGTGAATGAGTAAACCGATTTATTGCTAATAGATAGTTTGAATGCGGTAGAAAGAGACAAAATCTAGTACATTCTGTTAAGCGGGGAGTGCTCCGCATTTCCGCTATTGTCTTTTGTTCTCACAAGCTATGTTGTGCGAACTACAACTGTGACTGTATTGGATTTTTTCAACTTCGGACATCTGATGTCATTGATGTAAGTTTGGCAACGTCGCGCGTGAAGTAGTTTAAATTGTGTAAAAGTAAATAACTTTTTATTTAAAAATCACGGGATTTTTTCTGCTCCTTAAAATTAATCCCGGGATTTGAGGCATATCCACTTTATTCTTTCGCTGTATGAAATCAGTGGAAGTACATGAATAACTCAACCTAATTCCGACCTCTGCTTATAAGGCATGCCGGATACAGCTAGTAATAAATAAATACATTGTTTTTAACAATCACACCATACGTAGTCCCAAATGAAGCGTTAGCTTGTGCTATGGCATGGATTTTGTCAATACAAAAGCATGGTTTCACAATTATCATTTTGCTATCCATACTAATATTATAAATGCGAAAGTGTGTCTGTCTGTCTGTTAGCTCTTGACGCTTAAACCACTGAACCGATTGAGATGAAATTTGGTATGGAGACAGTTCAAGACCCTGGAAAGGACATAGGCTACATTTTGTCGTGACATAAAAAACATTAAGGGGGTAAAATGGGGGATGAAAGTTTATACGGAAAATCCAACTCTTGCGGGCGAAGTCGCGGGGAACCACTAGTGATATTATAAAACTACTAGAGATTGCAATATAATAATAGGGGCGTGGGAGGAAGGGCAGCGCAATTTTATCGTGAACTTACGTATATTGAGATGGGTAAGTTACCTGTTTAGCTCTGAGTGCGGCATAGGTTTGACGCACAGCATCTGTATGATTTCTTTTTTGGTCCGCTCTGAAGCAGTCACCGCTCCCACGCCAGGCACCCAGCGGGATCCCACCACTGTAAGACAACTGATTGTTAATTTGGCTCATGGCTTGTTGGACTTGGCATGGATTTTTTAACCAGTCAGACAGAGCCAGACATAGAAATATTCCACGAATATAATATAACACGACGGATTTTAAAATCTTATCGCCTCATAATATGACACCTCGTACAGGAATTTGGATGAAATTTCAAATGGGTTGTTGTACATAATTATTCAGCCAATAACTTTTTATGACTGTTGAAAAACTGATTCCTATCATAATTATAAAAACATTAGTTTCACAGAGCAGTCGATTACAAGTTGTTGGGGTCGTTCTCAAAAAACATCTACAAATCAACTTCTTTTCTTTTTAAAACTCCGCGAGAAAAAGATACACCACCGGAAGGTGAGAAATCCTAAACTATCAAGGTCAATCAATTCGACGGCCGTCGAGTTGTTTGTCGTCCTAAAATTTAAGTAGGGCAAGAGGAAAATAAAAGATTACTGTCACAAATAAAAAAACCGGCCAAGTGCGAGTCGGACTCGCGCGCAAAGGGTTCCGTGCCATTAACTCAAAACATTAGACAGTATAGGCAAAAAAAAGTATAATATATTTTTATTTTATTTATAATTTCAAAAGTATTTATCTCAGGATACCTGAAACAATTTTAGATAAGAGTTTTCGCGCCTGTTTCTTTACGTGAGTGATTTGAAGTTTATAGGTCCAAGACTTTAGAAATTACAGGGGGGGACACCGTGCAAACGACTTTGGCTATATCTCGCAAATGGTAAAGCTGATAAAAAAGTGTTGTATCGAAACCCTACCTTATTTTCATAGTCCTTTTCAACGATACCCCACACAAGGGGGTGCACTCAAAAAAATAATTCACCCCCCTTTACATGTATGGGGAGGTACCATTAGAAAGGGGTAATTTTAATTTTTTATATTTAAAAAAATGAGATCTGTATGTCAAGTATCCTCGAACCAAGTTACATGCAAATCAGTCCATAAACGTAGAAGATATTCTGCTGTGACAGACTAGGACGGACGGACTGAACGATCTTATAAGGGTTCCTTGTCGGACTACGGAACCCTAAAAATAATATTTTGACAGAAGATGAGAGTAATTTTGTTTTTAGTGTTTTATTCAAAGGGTTTTAAAATAAATACACAGTTCCAACAATAACACCAATTACGCGTTGCAATAAGCGTTGGCAATGGCAACTTTGATAACGTATCGACTTATACGTTGATAAACATCACAAACATTTGCCCCATGCGGGATTTGAACCTACAACTGCTGGGTTTTTTGTCTGGAGCGCGAACTACTACACCAAGACGGTTGTCGCTAGAGTTTAATATACCTGTGATAAGCAGTCCCAAGAACTCCTCAAGCATGCTGATGGTGTACCGAAGCTGGTCGTCCTCCACTCCCTTCTGTTCGAAGTCCGGCGCCGCCCACTCCAGCAGGTTGTACTTGTTTAGTACGTGGATTATGAACTCGTTGCTCTCGATTAGGGATGCGCCAATCTGGAGAAGGAAGAGATAAAATAGGGGAGTGCCATAAATACTAAAGTGAGATTAAACTATCTTGAGTTAGTTGTATAAGTTTAAATAAGAAACCACAAATTCGCACACAGATAGGATTTGAACCCATGTCCTTTGGGTAACCGGGCCAACGCTCTTACCAACTGAGATACTGTGCAGTCTATCCAGCCGTGTGAAATTCTTGGTCTCTTTTGAATACGTCATTGCGCGACATCAGCGACATCTACCCGAGCTGTATTACAACAGCAGTGGGCCAAGTAGTTATTCTTTACAGAATAAATTCAACTTGAATGATGACGCTTTCGCTATTCAATAGTTTAAAAAACTATTGAGTTAGTTGAATATTGTCGTCTCGTAGCAATAACATGTATCTATACTTAATATATAAATGCGAAAGTAGGTCTATCTATTTTGTACCTTTTCATGCTCAAATCGCTGAACAGATTTAGATGAAAAGTATGTACTGAGATAGTTCGAGACCCTAGGAAGGGCATAGGCTACTTTTTGTCGCGATATAAAATGATTTAAGAGGTGAAATAGGGGTTGAAAGTTTTTATAGGAAATGTGACATTCGCGAGGGCGCAATCGCGGAGAACCTACAATTTACTTACCCTTTACTAATAATAAATTTACCTGCAGCATAAGCACGTCTCGGTCCAACATCTCCGCGCGGCACTTGACGTTGTGGTAGAAGAACAGCTGGTTGAGCAACGCGAATCCGTTTCGTCGCCACATGCCCGCGTGCACTTGCGCTATCATCGCCATAGTTTGCAGCACTGGCTCTGTGGACAATGTTGGTACTAAGGAAATTGTCACGAAGATACTCTGCTCTTTGCTATTGCTGTGCCCTTAAGCAGTTATTACACATCCTGTTTGTGTAGCAGCCTACTCAAGAAATAGGAAAATGTAATCGCAGTTCACTAATTAGGTTCCTACCTTCCTAGTGTCTCGGGCCCCACTCTGTAAGACAATATCCGTCAGCCGTCCCTGTCACTAATGCCAGCATGTCAGTGCGAGCGAGCGCGACGGCTGGACGCGAAAATACGGACAATGCGTTATCAAAGTAGAGCACCTGCCTATCCATTCTTCCTTCCTAGTTAGAATCTTAAGCAAGCCTGTCTCACTCCCCGTGTTGGTACCAGACACGTACCTACGCGCGGCGTACAGCCGCGGCAGTATAATCTAGTAGGGACTCTCGATCAAGCAGTGACACACGCGCGTGTTTTATTCACCGGCGGCACGCGGCGCTACGTAGCTGGCTCGACGAGCATGAGTGAAGTGCTCGTGCGGTGCGCTTGATGGCGATAGTAGCTTCTTGTTAGCTGTCAACCTTATTACGCCGCATGTTCTGACGTCCTTGAATAGGTTTAGTGTATGAATCGTTACCCAGAGTTATAAGAATGAAATTCGATTGCAATGTATTACGGTAAGCGTCTATACCAAATAAAACCATATTTTCTACGATATTAAGTAGATATTTTTTTAATACTATCCCAGAGTAATACTTTGTAAATAGTATTTATTCTGTGTCCTAAGTAGGATCCTAGTTAGGAAGCTACAAATCGGTTGTAATAAGTGCTTTACGGGGCGCTACATTGTATTTTTTTCAAACAATGTAGCTCGAAATAAATAAATCTGAAATCTGCTGCTTAAACGATACTAATATTCAGAGCAATATCGCGTAGTTGAGGGATCGAAGATATGCCAGCAGACATTCCAGGGTCAGCCTACTAGTAAGTAAGCCTATCGAGTTTGGGCTTATCCGATTTGTCTTAACTAGTTCTGTTTATTCCACCTGATTATGAGGACCTGATGCTGGAAGTGAAAGGTATTTTTTTTTACTTTTAGGAGTTTTTTTTTTAAATGTCTATGGAATCCCTTCGCATACACTGATACGTCTGTGATAACTCTGAGCTGTCAAATTGAACTTATTAGATTATTCAGACTATAGTTCTGTTTATTGCTACCTAAGGACCTGATACTGGAAGTGGAAGGTATTTCTTTTACTTTAAGGAGTTTTATTTTAAAGTCAGGGGTAAATAAAACAAATTAATTTAAATTTTCTCACCGATGAGTTCCTCGGGCGTGGGCTTGGGCTTATCCGGGCGGTCGAACTCGCGACTCCGGTACGAAAGCCCGTGCCTATGCAGTTGCAGCGTCAGCCCCGCTATGAACCGCGACAGTGGCCGGTGGATCGACACCGGCTCCACCGACACATCGTAGGGGATCACTGACGCGCTCTGGTTGCCCAGTTCTGGAATAGGACAAGTTAGTAAATATTTCATTCAAAAAATATTTAAGTCTTTAGGTGGAGCTAGGACCTACGACCTTTTGGTATCCGAGCGCACTTTCGCAGTAAGCACTTCAAAAATTTATTAATGTTTTCGACAACTTACGCCGACGGCGCTCGGTAAATTTTAATACGTGCTTAGTGCGCTAGCGAGCCGGTGTTTGATTTATCAATACTTTTTGGGAAATGTTTTAATGCATATTTGAATAAAGTTTTGCAAATTAAAAAGCTCCACACGACATCTTACCACTGTCGCCCACACTAGCAAGCAACTTCTAGTCGCGACGCCCTAACTCGGCTCCTACAGATGGCGCTGTTAGCCGCTCCATACAACACAAACCGCGATATGTAAGATTTAGCACGAGCTTGACTACATATAAGTCAAAAAACTCGAAAAAGAGACAGATTACAATCATTTCGAAGCGTTAAATTCTGTGATGCTACTTCATTAATTACAAGTTTTTTTTCGTCTTATTTTCGTTATCATTCAAGTTTGACGGGATCGTTCAAGTGATCATACACAATTTAAATAGAAATACATTGCCTTATTATCAGCTCTTTAAAATTAGATATTTTTAAAAACTTCTAGCGCCACTTGACGCGTGCTGACAACGACTTAGTACTGAATTATTGTTTTTAAGTGATAAGCAATTCACTTTGTAATCTAGAGATTAGATACTGCACTAAAAAAATGACCACCAGAGGAGCCTCGCGGTAATGCCGGGGATTCGGTAATACCTATTTAAAAACTCATTTTAGTCGTCATCAAAGTTCGACTTCTTTGAGGTGCTTGTAGCGCAGTGGCGGCAGCGCTTTTGTAGTGACACTAAAAGTTAAGCAACCCACGGCGCGGTCGTGGTTGGATGGGTGACCATTCCGACCATTTAAGTGACGTCCATGAAAAACATCTACGTGCTTTGGAAGGCACGTTAAGCAGTTGGTCCCGGCTAATATCTGTTGGTATTAGTCGGTAAGCCTAGTCCCTAGGGCTGCTTAATAACATCTGACGGTAAGGTTTGTCACTTGCCTTACATACACCCCTCTGCCAATCCGCACTGAGCCCGCGTAGTTGAGTATGGCTCGTACCTCCTCATAGTTGAGGAAGAGGTCTTTTCCCAGTAGTGGGATCTATATAGGCTGATTTTACAAAGTTCGACAGGATCACTAGTACTAATACTAATATCCACTCACCTCGCACCACGCGTGGTGGCGGCGCGTAAGTCTCGGCGTGTCGTCGCAGCGCCATGCGGTACGCGCTGGTCGCCAACGCGCGTTCTGCAGAACACCACTCCAGGGAGAGAGTGATGCTGTGAGCTAACTTCACGTGGAGGTTGAACGCAGATTCCCATTCGGGCTCGTACTCCATGTGCTGGCCGACCTGGGTGGATAATAAGACAAAAAATCAATAAAAATATTCCCGATTCTCTAATTACCAATGCTTAGACAGGCACCTTACACGTAAAAAAAAAAGAATTAGATGTAATAACATAAAATTACCATTGTTTAGACAGGCATCTTACACGTAAAAATTAAGAATTAAGATGTGAGTAACATTACAAACAAACAAAGATCAAAAGAACCTACAAACAGCAATAAAAGCGGTCTGGAGTGGTACATATCTACCAAATTGTTTAGTGGTCAGCACGCTGTCTTTTGTCCAAGAGATCCAGAATTTAAATCCCGGGTCGGGCCGGAGGTACCTACCTGGGGTTTTCTGCTTTGAAATAGCTTCGAAACAGCTCCGAATCAGGAGGTTGCTGGTGTTAACACCCCCATGCATTGGAAAACACGTAAAACCATTTGTCCTGAACCTGATTTCTCTTCAGTCATGGCGGAGGACCATCTAACCGAACTTTTGAGAGTACGAGTAAAGGAACCAAATTGCACGTGTGTATGGCGCACATATTGTGCAATAGTGTCTCCCGCGGGTCGCAGTTGCCTTATCTCAGAGATCAGCCATCTGCGAAGACCTATGCCTTGCAATGTTTCCGTAGATAGAACGTCCGACATAGCAAAATAGTGATCACTTTAAATTAATTTGCTTCAATACTTATTAGGACAAACCTATTAAAATACATTCAAAAATATTAATTTGATACTAGAGCCTATATCTTCATGAATATTAGGTTGTTTTCTGTGGAACTGATTTTATGTTTGGTGACTAGATTTTGGTGACAAAACTATTATTTTGGGGGGCAAACTCTATTATTAAGGAAACAGAAAACGACTTTAATTGGTGACAGCTTAAATCATACCCAATAAAAAATAATAATTAATACTTCACCATCAAATAAGATTAATTATGCCCTGAGAGAAACAGGGTTACACAGTCTCACCTGCCCGACGAGTCCATGCCCTGCATCATCACCAGCAGGTTCAGCACGAGCGACAGTTTATGCAGGAAGCCCTTGCGGAAGTCGTCGTCAAGGTCGTGGGCACAGAGCTGAGGAGATACTTCAGGTCATAGAGTAAGCACAACGGTACACAGTCTCACCTGCCTGACGACGGAGTCCATTCCCTGCATCATCACCAGCAGGTTCAGCACAAGCGACAGTCCATGCAGGAAGCCTTTACGGAGGTCATCGTCGAAGGTCGTGGGCACAGAGCTGAGGAGATACTTCAGGTCGTAGAGAATAAATTGCGCTCGCTTGAAGCCCATCGATATGTGGTTGCGGTCGAACTCCAGTCGGCCCTGGTGAGAAAATAAAATGGAAAATTAAGTCTCAGTAGACTTAAATTAATAAAATTTTCATATGGAGTTGTTCAAAATTAACCATAGATGTATAGCAATTGTTTTATTTAATTATTATTTATTGCACAAACAAAAAGTACAAATGGCGGACTTGATGCCTTATCTTTTTTAATTAATTATTAACAACTTTTTATTGGAACAATCGGGAGAGACGGTGGTGTTGGTGGATTACCAAATTATTTCAATATACAGGGTGTGGCGTAAATAGTGGTCCAAAGCAAAGGTGTGGATACACTGTACACTGAAGCACCACATACCAGTATTTAAAAAAAATTATGTACAGGGTTTTCAAAAAAAAAAATTTTTTTTAATTTTTTTAGAAATCGTTACCTTGCCTTACAAATTTGGTTATAATTTCCAAAAATGACGGTTTTTTTTATCATTTTTTTTTATTATTATTGCTGATCACTTGTACTTAGTACTCCATTCGTTTTTTTTTTTACAAACTGAATTTAATAAAAAAAATTAAGTTTCTTTCAAAATTCAATACTCACTGCTAGCAAATCGTTTGACTTTCAATGCTTTTGGTGCAAAAAAAATGTACCACACTGTCAGTGCCCATTGTTTAAAAAAAATGCCCATCTTTTGCAGATTCTAAAATGGTGCAACAATAAGTGTTACGACTTACAGGAAAAAAGTTATTGCTTTTCGAAACAAAAAGGAGCCCAATTCAGAAAAACAATTTATTTGAAGTTCAAGGGTTTACAAGGGTTGTAATTTTTTTCTGTGTGGTCCAAAGCAAAGGTGTGGATACACTGTACACTGAAGCACCACATACCATTATTTAAAAAAAAATTATGTACAGGGTTTTCAAAAAAAAAAATTTTTTTTAATTTTTTTAGAAATCGTTACCTTGCCTTACAAATTTGGTTATAATTTCCAAAAATGACGGTTTTTTTTATACATTTTTTTTATTATTATTGCTGATCACTTGTACTTAGTACTCCATTCGTTTTTTTTTTTACAAACTGAATTTAATAAAAAAAAACCCTGAAAACCCTGAAAACCCTGTACATATTTTTTTTTAAAATACTGGTATGTGGTGCTTCAGTGTACAGTGTATCCACACCTTTGCTTTGGACCACACAGAAAAAAATTACAACCCTTGTAAACCCTTGAACTTCAAATAAATTGTTTTTCTGAATTGGGCTCCTTTTTGTTTCGAAAAGCAATAACTTTTTTCCTGTAAGTCGTAACACTTATTGTTGCACCATTTTAGAATCTGCAAAAGATGGGCATTTTTTTTAAACAATGGGCACTGACAGTGTGGTACATTTTTTTTGCACCAAAAGCATTGAAAGTCAAACGATTTGCTAGCAGTGAGTATTGAATTTTGAAAGAAACTTAATTTTTTTTATTAAATTCAGTTTGTAAAAAAAAAAAAACGAATGGAGTACCAAGTACAAGTGATCAGCAATAATAATAAAAAAATGGATAAAAAAAACCGTCATTTTTGGAAATTATAACCAAATTTGTAAGGCAAGGTAACGATTTCTAAAAAAATTAAAAAAAATGTTTTTTTTTGAAAACCCTGTACATAATTTTTTTTTAAATACTGGTATGTGGTGCTTCAGTGTACAGTGTATCCACACCATTGCTTTGGACCACTATTTACGCCACACCCTGTATATATACTTTCGATGACTTAGATCAAGTCCTGTTACTGCTAAACACAGGGTTTTTTTTAATAAGTAAGTCTGGTTTTTATATTTATATACTTTGATTTATTTAAGCTTTTCACGCGCAATGTTAAAACACTTTCTCACAGAGCGCCACGGCGCCCTAATGAGTAGCCCTTGTTTCAAGGATCACCTTATTGTTACAGCGACCGTTGCACTCACTGACTATGGAGTTGGCGACGTCAAACTGCACGTCGTGACTCCTAGCGCCATCTCTTAAAGCTTGCTGAAACCTCAACTATACCTCCAGGTAACTGTGCATTATCACAGAAACATCCAACCCACACCTGGTAAATCCTAGGTGGGACATACAGGCTACTTTGACTCACTTTATTGTTGTACCGGCGGTTGCACTCGCTGACGATGGTGTTAGTGACGTCCAACGAAACGATGCTAGCACCATCTCTTGCTGCTTGTTGACAACGTCTTAACGCATCTAGGAAAACTGCTCATTATCGCGGAAATGCCAAGCCCACACCTGGCAAACCCTAAGTGGGACATACATAAGCTACTTTTTCTCACCTTATTGTTACACCGTCGGTTGCACTCACAGACGAAGGTGTTGGCGACGTCAAACAGCGCGTCGTGACTCCTAGCGCCATCTCATGCCGCTTGTTGACAACGCTTTGACGCCTACAGGAAAACTACTCATTGTCGTGGAAACTATAAACCCTTTATCTAGCAATCCCTTGGTGGGACATAAATAAGCTACTTAGTGACTCACCTTCTTGTTGCACCGGCGGTTGCACTCGCTGACGAAGGTGTTTGCGACGACGAACAGCGCGTCGTGACTCCTATAGCGCCATCTCTTGCCGCTTTTTGACGCCTTAACACCTCCAGGAAAACTGCTCATTATCGCGGAAATTCCAAGCCCACACCTGGCAAACCCTAATTGGGCATACAGGCTACTTTGTCTCACCTTATTGTTGCACCGGCGGTTGCACTCGCTGATGAAGGTGTTGGCGACGTCAAACAGCGCGTCGTGACTCCTAGCGCCATCTCATGCCGCTTGTTGACAACGCTTTGACGCCTACAGGAAAACTACTCATTGTCGTGGAAACTATAAACCGTTTATCTAGCAATCCCTTGGTGGTCTAAGTCAAAGTCAAAGTCAAAGTCAAAGTCAAAAAATCTTTATTCAATTTAGGACACAAAATGCCACTTATGAACGTCAAAATATCAATAAATTATGGCCCATATGGGGCAGAACATGTCTCCTTATCTTTTGGGCCCTACTAGCGCTTCGAGACAAGACACAGACAATCTGGCAAGTGCTGAGAAGAAACGCCAGAACAAACTCAGTCACCACTAGCTGCCACAAAAATAAAACAAATCAAAATAAACAGGTAGGTACATCAGTTTGGTGCAGGCTGGACTGTCCATACATTATCGTCATTAAGATAGTCTTGAATTTTATAATACCCCTTTGAAATTAGGGTAGTTTTGACATGTAACTTAAATTTATTAATAGGTAGTTCGATAACATTATGAGGTATTTTATTGAAAAATTTGACACAATTTCCCAAGAATGAATTAATTGTTTTGGCTAATCTGAAGTTTGGAATGACAAGTTTGTTTTTATTTCTTGTGTTATACGAAAGAATATCACTTTTTTTTATAACAAGATCTAAATTTTTGCGTACGTACATTATATTATCAAATATGTATTGAGAAGCGACAGTGAGGATGTTAGTTTCTTTAAAGAATTCTCTCAGGGATTCGCGGGGACTAAGTTTGTAAATGGCACGAATGGCTCTTTTCTGTAAAATAAAGATGGTATCTATGTCCGCAGCAGAACCCCACAAGAGAAGACCATAAGACATTATACTGTGAAAGTAACTAAAATACACAAGCCTTGCTGTTTCAACATCAGTCAAATGTCTAATTTTTCTAACCGCAAAGGCAGCTGAAGCAAGTCTCCCAGCCAGAGCGTCAACATGTGGTCCCCACTGCAACTTCGAATCCAATGTAATGCCCAGAAAAACAGTGGAGTTTGATAGATGTAATTTTTCACCGTTGAGTAGGATTTCTGTATTAGCTTGCTTCACGTTAGGCATGGTGAATTTAATACATTTAGTCTTTTTTGTATTAAGAAGCAAGTTATTGCTAGTGAACCAATTTAATACCTTAGAGAGAGCTCCGCTTACATTGTCAAATGATTCTTTGCCTCTTCTTGATTTGAAGACTAAAGAAGTATCATCAGCAAACAGAACTATCTCACATGAGTCTTTGGCATAAAAAGGAAGGTCATTAATATAGATCAAAAATAACAAAGGTCCCAATATTGAGCCCTGGGGCACTCCCATTTGAAGCGGGGCACCTGAGGAGTTAGTACCATTAACGTTTACTGTTTGTAGTCTGCCTGAGAGGTAAGATTTCAACATTTTAGACGCGTTATTAGATACACCGTAATGTTCAAGCTTAATAATGAGTGTTTGGTGATCGACACAATCAAATGCCTTCGACAAGTCACAGAATACACCAATCGCATCGTGTTTATCTTCATAAGCATCCAAAATGTGTTTGACGAGTGCCACCCCAGCATCTGTTGTATTTCTACCTTTGGAAAAACCAAACTGTTTCTCGTGCAGTAAATTGTTAAGTTTAAAATGAGAGAGCAATTGATTAAATATAACTTTTTCAAAAATTTTGCTAAATGCAGGTAGAATGGAAATTGGCCTGAAGTTGCTTGGGTCACTTTTTTCTCCTGACTTAAATAAAGGTATTATCTTACTATATTTCATTAAAGTGGGAAATTGACCTTGATCAATACATTCGTTGAATATATGTGCTAAGTGAGATGCTATGAGAGGTATAATGGGTTTTATTGTGTCAGTTGATATTCCCCATATATCCTCAGTTCTTTTTTGTTTTAATTCCTTGAAAGTTTTTACTATCATTAAAGGATTAATATGAGTGAAATCAAATGAGGAGTTACACCTGTCAACACTAGACACCAGCAGTGATTTCGCATGCAGAGCGCACGAATTAAGTTGTTTTGTGGTTTCGATAGGTACATTACAGAAGTACTTCTCGAAGGCACCTGCAACTTCATTATCAGATTTAATATTCTTATTATCAATTTTTAATGTAAATGTGTGATCACGTGGTTTAGTTTTACAAGTTTCTTTGTTTATAATATTCCAAGTTTCTTTAATTTTATTACTGGATTTATTAATTTTTTCACGTATATAATTAGATTTAGCTACCATGCAAACGTTCTTGAATAACTTTGAGTATTTTTTAACATATTCTAGGAATATTGGGTCATTATTTCTATATACTTTTTGATTATATAATTCAAACATTTTTTTCCTACTGATGTAAATAGATACTGTAGCCCAGTCACTGAACTTCGGTTTCAAATTTTTTATAACTAATTTCTTTTTAGGAAAATTTTTATCAAATTCGCTTTTAACTAATTCAAAAAAATACTCATATTGGTTATTAACATTGTCATTAATAAAAGGCAAAAGCGGAATTTTATCTCTTAAGTTAGACTTAATTTTTTCTTTACGGGAATCAGTGACTGGTCTAAATTGAATTACATTTTTAGTTGGCACAAAACGGTGTTCAAACGTGACTGACTGACCGCAGTGATCGGATTTTACAAAATTTACTATAGATTTTTTTATCACAACAGAGTTACAGAATATATTGTCTAAGCAAGTAGCTGTTGTAGCAGTAATTCTAGTCGGTTCAGCAAAAACAGGCATTAAATTGAAAGATTTGAAAAGGCTTAAAAACCTCACTCGATAGGTTTTTTCTTCATCTATAATATCGACATTGAAATCCCCACATACAACTACTTTCTTTTTATTAGTAAATAATTTCCTGAGTGATTCTTCCATTATTGACTCAAATAATTTAAAATTACCAGTTGGGGGTCTATAAACACAAACAATTATGTAATCGTCCAGCTCTGCACATGATAACTCAATAGTTCGTTCAACAGAGAGAGATACAATATCTTTGCGCTCTTTACATTTTAAATTATTATTGATTAATATTAATGACCCACCATGGATGGCCGCCTCCCTAGAGAACGAACTAATAAGGCTACAATTTTCAAGAGACAACATAAGTTCATACTTTTTGAGCCAGTGCTCAGTGACACATAAAACATGAATATTCCTTTCTTGTATGAATAATTCTACTTCTAATTCTTTCCCGGATAAGCCTTGAATATTTTGATGCACTATGTTTAAATGATTTGAACTTTCCAAGCTAGCTAGGCTTTGTTGTAAGCAAGAGTTTTCCTCTATTGTCTGAATATTTAATTTAAATGATTGTTAATTGGAACGGATTCCAAAGGTTGAATATTCATGTCATTGGTCTGCTCAATAGAAGCAGACTTGGTAGCCAAGTTCTTGGCTGAATAATCTATACAATATGATAGCGAAATAGCTATTTGTCTTTTGAGATAATTATTCACAAAATATTTATCTCCCGTCAGGTAAATCTTATTTTTAAAATAATTATTTATGTCAATTATATGGAATTTATGAACATTATAAGATGTCAATTTATGCAAGTCTAGGTTTATTTTATACCTTAGATTATTTTCTTCGTCTGTCAAACCGCCGCTATATGGTAAGGTAAACAAAACAATTTTACCTATTTTTAGCAATTGCAAGCTTTCAAAAATATTAAGGAATTTCTTTTTGTTTACATTACCTCTATTTCCTATAAAAATTATTAGCGTAGAATTTTCACTGAATTTAAAACTAAGTATTTTATTGATAATTACATCATAAGATGCTCCAGGCATGCAGTGATTTATCACACTTTGTCCCATATATTGTGCATGTTTTTACCCATCTCATCACTAAACATAACTATACTATTTGTTGACTGATATGGAGTTTTGTTAAGCAGGAAACTGTTGGATTGTACACAGGACAGTTTGAGAGGGCTTGTGGTTGATTGAGGGAGTGATGATGACTCACACCCGGACCCAACAATCATCAATGGGTTGGAATTTGAGTTAGAAGAATTATTACAATCACAAGTAGTTATGATGTCTGTTAACATCTGGATGTGTTCCCCACACTCTTTTTTAGTACATTTATATGTCTCAGTCATTATTTTTAATAAAAGTTTGAGATTTTCTAATTCATTTTGTAATTTCAATATATCATTTTCATATTTTGTCACACTATTTTCTAATATTAAAGAACATGCATCTAGCTCATCACCAAGTTGCCTTCTCTCATTTATATATTTAACTTTTGTAAACAAACAATTCTGTTTTTTAACTAATTTATTTGTTTTTTTAATAAACCTATTTATTCTAACGTATTTCTTAAATTTATTTTTACTGCACCTTAAAATCCCTGTAGATGTTGTGGTAGGGGAATCATTTGTTAGATCTATAGTTACACTAGGTGGACTTCCAGGTGCAGTTTGGATCTGGCTGGGCGCACTACCAACTAACTTGTCAAATAAAAGGGTGGTTTGGCTGTCAATGTAGTCTTGCTTCTCCATCTCCAAGTGGTGAATATGATCTCGGGCTTCATCAAGGTCTTGTTGAAGGGCAGTTATACGATTGAAGAACCCACTTATGACGGATTGCAGCCTGTCACGTTCGTCAATTAATAAGCCGTAGTTGGTGTGCAGCTCAGCCATCTCTTTCTTTAATTGACTGTTACTATCCAGCACATCCAACAGTATCCTCTCATTGTCTTCGCTTTCCCTATTCAGTTGCTCAATCCGTTCCTTGGCCGCCTGCAGTTCCTTCAAAGCCAGTAGGAGTTTAGATTCCTCCTGGCGAGCATAGGCTTTGCGAGTAAGCATCTTTACACTCAATCAATATAAAATCACGTAAGTAAGTAAGCCAAAGAATTGGTTGATCAACTAGAGGTTAGATATTTACTAACGTAAACAATATAACCTCAACGCGAAAAAAATTTTTTCGTAAGACAGTGTAATTTAGTCTATTTTTGTGGTTTAATATGTGTTATACGTGAACGACGCATATACACGATAATTAGAAAAAGCATAAAGAGAAAACAATGATTCACAATATTTCACAAGTTCAAATTCGCAGTGTCATTGACCGGTTATCACCGTTACACATATACACTAAAGTCCGTGAGTTTTTGCACTTTTTTTTTACACTAGCACTTAAATATACAGCTTAGTTATGATTAATGACGATTTTGAGCCGCTTAATGACTAGTAAATTAATTAATTCGATTTTTAAATATGAGACAAATTTAATCAAGATGTTGGCGGTAGTGTTGCCAGACGAAAAAAAAAAAAAAAAAAACATAAATAAGCTTCTAAGTGACTCACCTTATTATTGTTAGATGTTAAGTTGGCGAATCCTGACTCCTAGCGCCATCTCTTGCCGCTTGTTGACACCTAGACTATACCTCATACCGGAAAACTGCTTATTGTTTCGAAAACGCCTAGCCCCCATCTAGCAATCCCTAGGTGGGACATACATAAGCTACTTAGTGACTCGCCTTATTGTTGCACCGTCGGTTGCACTCGCTGACGAAGGTGTTGGCGACGACGAACAGCGCGTCGTGCTGCGCGATGAGGTGGTGTGCCAGCGTCGGCGTCGTGTACAGCTGCACCGACAGCGACGAGATCGAGAACGAGTGGTCGTGGTCGTCGCGGATGAAGTCCTTTAGTATTGACGCTGGAATTGAACACGTCGAAAGGTATAGGTACAAGTATAGGAGGACATATAGCCACTGTGCAGGCGGGTCTAGAAATCAGGATCTCTAAAGCCGCAGAACAAGTGTAAAGGACAGATCAAAATCTCTACCAAGTGCTTTTAGCAGCACTCTGGAGAAATACAGAGATCAAAATCTCTCTCAAGTGTTTTTCGTAGTACTGTGGACAAAATGGTTTCACATAAACAGATTCACCTTTTAATATACAAATTTAAGGTTTAAACCAAGAATTAATATTAGCAGCCTTGGTTCACTTCGCCATTTAGGTAAAAAGCTACAAGTACATGCGTGGATCGACCGCTCAACGTCTAGTCGTTAAGAATGGCACAAGCCAGCCGCATCGCATATAAGATTTACGAATCACGCAGGCTTTTGGCGTCGCATAAGTCGACCCTACGATGTCAGGTAGGTAAGATGAGATTATTTAAGACAAAGAGAGGCAAATATCTAAGTGTATAAATCGGTATCCTATTAGCGTGCCGCGGTCTGAATTTTATAGTGTCGTCGCAAGAGTCGCTATTTTGCTGCAATTAATACACAGCTCAATGAAAAAAATTGTAATGACTTGCTTATTTTATCCAAAAACGTGATAAAGACGTACAATGGATAGTTTCGCTGTACAAGAGAACTAACATATCTGACCACTCTCTTAAGTACTTTTTTAAATATCGCTTTAATACACAATACTCACCATAATTCTTAGTGAAGAGTATCGCCATAGCTCGCTTCGTGGAGTAGTCCATAAGCGTGGTAGCAATAAGCAGCCGATGCCAGGCGGTACGGGCCGCTTTCCACATACGGAAGTCATTCTGCATGACCGCCCCCGCAACCCCCCCACCCCCCACCGCGGTGCTACTGCACCCCCAAGGCTCCTCGCCTAGCGCTACTTGACTGACGGCCAGACGGAGACTCGGTTCTTGGCTGACGAAGTTCTGAAGCCTGGAATTGTGTGGGTTAATATTGGAGTTGTGATCACGGTGATGATGACAAGGAACGCTTGAAAAAATATTGGTTTCCAAAAAGAACGAAAAATTAAACGCACTTTTTTTGTTTAAAGAAGCTGGTTAATAAATATCCTAAGTTGTGGGTTCGATTACATTTTGTTATCCGGTGATCGATACTTTGAGGAATTTTCAGACTATTATTAGGAACTGTAGGTAGAGATAGCTATTGTTGTATAATAAAGTGTTTTTTTTTACAAATCTTCGACCTTGAAGACGTCGAATCCCGGGTTGGGTTGACATCGATTCCGAAATTGTTTTCTCTCTCCGGTCATGTCGGAGTGCTGTCACACTGAACTCTGATGGCAGAGTGCACTATAGTATCTCCTGCTTAGTTGGCTAATCTCTCTTGCAATTGGTTACCGCAGCCAATTGCAAGAGAGATTACTTATACATTTAAAATATACTAACAATCAGTAGCTTACAAAACACCTTAAACCTTACATTTAGGCGACTGATAATTTCATACTACATTCTCGGAGGACAGCGAAAATAACCCTTTTGATGAAGAAAAACATGAAAAAATACGAAAAGAAAATGAAAACAAGAGAAGAGAAAGAAGAATTGATATTTGGAACCTATTGTGCAAACTGAAAAACATTGTGATGTCAGAAAATAGCTTCGAGACTAAAATAATTCTTACATTAGGTGCAATCTATGAAGAGTGTAGATGTCTAAATAAGTTAATTTCCGGTGGTGACTTTGTTGAACGCTTACTGAATTTATTTAATGGAAAAGAGTCATAATACTATAAACATCCTGCAGTGGAACGCTCAAAGCCTGAAGCCGAAATTGACTGATTTTGTTTCTTTACTACACAAGGAAAACATACACATTGCAATAGTTTGTGAGACATGGATAGACGAGGATTTTCCTATTTATATAAGTGGCTACAATATATTCAGAAAGGACAGATTTGACTCATATGGAGGCGTAGCGGTAATTGTACATAAGTCACTTAACTCCCAGGCTTGCTTTTTCATCAATAGTAACCCAGGAATAGAATTAATTCACATCAAAATTTTTAACTGTAAGTACCTAGAAAATATTTTAGCTATTTATTGCCCTTCCTCTGTTCGTACAAGTCAAGCTGACTGGGATAAAATCTTTGCATTAACAAATAAAAAAACATTAATCGCTGGGGATTTCAATGGTCACCATACAAATTGGTCCTATAAGTGTGACCAAAGAGGATTTCAGTTACTAGACTCATCAACCGAACACGGTTTTGTCTCAATCAATAACGGCGAAGCCACAAGAGTAAAGCTGGTAAATAATAATTTACAATGTTCATCTCCTGATATCTCATTTGCATCTTATGATATAGCTATACATTTTATATGGCAAGTTCTTAGTGAAAGCTTAGGCAGTGACCACCTTATTTTAAAAATCAAATTGAATATTAATCCCGAGTTACACTATATTAACAGACGAAATTTCAAAAAAGCTGACTGGGATGGGTACAAAGTAGAACTCAGTGACAAATTCTTTAACTTTGACAGTAATAATTGTGACATTGATGATATCCAAAAATACTACAATTATTTTTTAGACCAGATAAGTTTGTCGGCTAGTAAACACATTCCGAATATTAAAATTTGTACCAATCCTGCTAGTAAATTTAAACCCAAGGACTACTGGAATGCGAACTTGTCTAGGTTAGTGGCTGAACGTAGGTTAGCTCTTAGTAAATTTAGAAAAAATCCCACACCATGGAACCTTAAATTACTGGAAGATAAAGTTGTTGAAACCAGAAAAAGCATTCAACAGGCTAAAAGCTATTGTTGGAGAGTATTTTGCAGTAGTATTAATGAGTGTACAAACGTGTCTGACATGTGGCGTAAGATGAGATGGCACAAAGGTTACCATCAACAAAGACATTCAATAAGTGAAGAAAAAAAAAGAGAACTACTCCTTTCTCTTACACCTCTATCAGTGATGGATCCTCCTCCTAGAATAAAAGCTAGCAAGAGTCAGATTGATAAGGCCTTCTCTATACAAGAGTTGGAATACTGTTTAAAAAAGAAAGATACTTCGCCTGGAAAAGATGGTATCACGTATTCTATGATTTATAACTTATCGTTATCAGGCAAGCAATTCTTATTGAACTTGTACAATGCCATCTACAGACTAGGTTGTGTTCCAACTCAATGGCGCACTACACTTATAGTACCTATACCTAAACCGGCAAACGGCCAAGAAGTTAAAGCCAGACCTATTTCCCTTATATCGTGCGTTTGTAAAATCTTTCACAATATGTTAAATAAAAGGTTAGAGTGGTTCTTCGAGAGCCAAGAGCTACTATCTTCAAAAACCTGCGGTTTTCGGAAAGCCCAATCATGTTTAGACTGTTTAGCTAGATTGGTTACTTACATACAGGTTGGTTTTTCCAAAAATATTCCAACAGTAGCTTGTTTCTTAGACATAGAAAATGCCTATAATAATGTACTAGTAAACAAAGTTATTAGAATATTAGATGATTTAGGAGCTGGAGGACATATTTGCAGATATCTTTGGTCCTATTTGAGCGACAGGTATCTAGTAATTAAAAGCGACAAAGACGATGTGATTACTGAAACGAGAAGGACAAGCAGGGGACTAGCTCAAGGCGATCCTATCTCTCCTTTACTGTTCAATATAGTAACCATAACCATCTCTCAACAAATCACGGGCGTTATGGTCTCCCAGTATGCTGATGATTTCGCTTTATTTATAAGCCATAAAAATTTGCATCAGTGTGAAACAAATCTACAAGGTGCTTTAAATACTATGATACTCTTACTTGACAACATTGGATTACAACTGTCTGCGCAAAAATCTAAAATGTGTATATTTAGCAGAGGTTTCAGGAGGAAACAGCTACGACTAAATATTAACGAAAATATAATAGGGAGTGAGGACGCGGTAAAGTATCTGGGCATATGGTTAGATAGATCGCTGCGATGGACTAAGCATGTGAATGAGATAACGGAGAAAGCCACGAAACATTTAAATTTACTTAAAATACTAGCGGGTTCGGATTGGGGTCTTCATCCGCAACATATTCGAACACTTTATATTTCATTAATACGAAGCCGTCTTGACTTTGGATGTTTTCTTTATGGTAACTGTGCCAAGACACATCTCTCAAAACTAGACAAACTGCAGAATCAAGCTCTGAGAATTATAGGAGGCTTCGTCAAATCCTCACCCATTCATGTCATGGAGTGTGAGCTATCTGTGCCACCCCTTTTCCTGAGAAGATTGTATCTTACTTATAAATATTGTATAAAGAGTATGTCTTGTTCTTCCAATTTAACTTTAGAACTTCTAAATAATTTGTGCGCTGATATAAATAATAGATACTGGCAAAAGGCAAAAAATCCTCTTCCAATGACTGTATTTAGAGAATGTTTAGATTGTAATATTTATAGTTCAAGCCCTCTTGATATGTTTAAACTGGATGTCTGGTCTATCTACATAAAAACAAATGACATTATCAATTACAATTTAGACTGTATACAAGATTCAAAAAGGAACCTAGGAATTTCAGTCCTACCAGAAATTCTTGAAGAGCTACACAATAAGTATTCAGGTTACATAAAAATATTTACTGATGGTTCGAAAAGTGGGGATGGACTAGGGGCTGCATATTATGACTTAACAAATAATGTATCTGGATCTTACAAGGTGGACACCAATGTTTCAATCATGACAATTGAACTCATTGCAATCTCAGAAGCCCTAAAATATATCGAAACCAGCAATCTTCAGAGTAGATTTGTTATTCTGTCTGACAGCAAAAGTGCTCTTCAACACTTGGCTCGGTGTGCCTCTGGTCATAGCAGAGGACTTCCGATAGCCTATACAGCGTTGCAAACTATTTATAGATTAACTGATAAATTAGACCTATCCCTGAGATTGCAATGGGTTCCATCTCATATAGGCCTAAATGGGAACGAGAAGGCTGACCAACTCGCTAAACTGGCGCCAAAGGAGGGTACCAGTTATACTATTTTACCTTATTATACAGAAGTGCTAACTAAATTTAAAATAACTTGTCATGATAAGTTTAAGGAATACTTTAACGAAAGAAGCAAAGAAAAAGGCATTTGGTACAGAACCCTGCAGTGTGAGCCTCCGCGTATACCATGGTTTTATAACTATAAATTAAATAGACACCACATTGTTGTTTTGCATAGATTGCGGTCTGGTCACTATCCCGGTAATTATTTTGCTTTTTTGATGAAGAAGGTCGATTCCCCAAACTGCAATCTATGTGGAAAAATAGAGGATGTCCAACACATTATTGTAGAATGTGATAAATTCCGAGAGGGAAGGGAGTTAATTATGAGAAAATACAATATTAATGCGCACAATTTAGGAGCCTTCAGCAATATTTTAGCAAAACCAACGAGTGAGGCGGCAACGCTCCTCGTAAATACAATTTCCCGCCATTATTGACTCCCTTCTCTCTTGGGTATTGTTTTTTTTTTTTTTTTGTGTGAGACTCGATGAGGCTGACATGCCAGAGACTGGTAAAAGCCTCCAAATAAATAGAGATATAAAAAAAAAAAAAAAATTCATACTACACGCGGTAGCGAGTCAGACGCGTGGCAGCGGCACTACTGTCGCGCTTCTGACGCCCTAATGTGAAAGTACCTTACTATACTCTAAAATAAACAAAATCTCACTCACCAATTCAGCAGCTTCATCGCGTATGTCTGGTGCGCGATGACGTGCGCGTGCATCACCAGCACCTTCAGGCTGGGCCCGTGCCGGGACGTGAACCTTTCGAACATCGCCGTGCAGCTGAGTAACGGAACGCGCGAGTCACGCACACACACCACGCAAGCGGGCAAGGGAAACATATGCCAGGCGGATCCGCAGTTTTGACAATTAGTTTTCGCTTATTACTGTATGTAATAGGTTCGATTTGACAGCTCAAAAGTAGTTTAGCTTAGTTTAGTTTAGTTCGCAGTGAAAGATCGTCTTTAGGTTGCTACTCCGAACCAGATAGGAAATCATATATATAGGAAATCACAGACAGATAGAGCGAAATACAGCATACGGAATGTAAATTCATTGTGTGGAACAGATTTTTTTATCGTATATTTAATAGGCAGACATTTGACCGCAATCACATCTGATAATAAGCGAAGATGTGGTCGAGGGTGTGACATGTCTGTCTAGAAGCAGCCTATTCCCTCTTTTCTTAAAGGAATCCAAATTGTAGTGTTTAGGAAACACTTCCGCCGGCAACAAATTCCACCCTCGATTACTGCAGTTTCGATACCGTGTTCGTGTGCTATGGCTTTTTAAAGACATTCACAATTTAAAGGTTTGTCTTTACATGACAGTCCTGTCATGTAAAGACTGTAGATAGACTGTACTTAATTTGACCTATTCTTAAGCTTTCAAAACTATGTAAAACAGAATCCGCCTGACGTATGACGTACGCATAAAAGTCAGAAATCTAATAGATACAGCATGCGTTTTGTTTATTAGTAAAGTCTGTAGTTGTGGCAACACTGAAAAATTGCAAGCCTTATTTAATATTTAAATCAACTTTTGTCGTTAATCCATTGCTAGACAGGATGGTGCACATAGATTTATGAATTAGACAGGCGATAGAATAGATTCTTTTGTCAACCAGAACCTTTATGTTAGTGGAAACAACAAGCCCCGTTAATATATATATTTAACTGTTCAATCAAATTATTATTATAACTGTTAATTATTTTCTTTATATTCACCAAATGATTTATTTTTACAACGTGTCATGTTTATTAATCGCACTGTATTTCATTGACTTGTAGAAGCGCGAAGAAAAACAAAAGAATAACAATCAAGAATTGCGTCACAATGTATAATATTTTTTATAACTTAAGCAATTATTTTGCAAGTTTTTACGAAATCAAATTGAATTTTGCTCACAAAAATTAATCGACTGTATCATCCGGTGGGACTCGAACCCACGTCCCTTCGCTATCCGGGCGAGTGCTCTTACCAACTAAGCAACGGAGGACGTTAGTCAGCCGACGAATTTTTGTAAGTGCTTGCTACGCCAGTGAGCCGTAGCTTAGTTGGTAAGAGCACTCGCCCGGATAGCGAAAGGACCTGGGTTCGAATCCCACCGGATGACACAGTCGATTAATTTTTGTGAGCGAAATTCAATTTGGCAATGTAATTTTTACTATATCTACATGTTTACTATGATTCATTCGCAGCAAAATAAAATATTAAATATTTAGCAAATATAAAGAAAATGCGCAGCCAGTTTGGCACTGAACTGAGTGATTTGATAGTCTCGATTGTTTTTCTATATATGTATACTGAATTTTTGGTACAAGTATACTGAAAAGCGCTATTTATACAGTCGAAGTAGTAGAAGGGTTTACCAGTTGGTAAAGTAAATAGCTTGAACAAAAAAAATCTAGACTCAAATACACATAGGTTGCGTAGATAGAATATAATTAAACGAATATTATTTTTTTGTGTGGTAGCCGAAGGGGTAGCTTAATACAAACATAAAACGATGCACAAATTACTTCTTGTCGTTATTCTATACCAGTCAGGAAGTTTGCAGGATTACAAAAAATATAAATACAGTTAAAAATACAGTAATAACATTATTTATCACACAATTCTAGTACGAACGATAATAGCATCTTATATAGTTGTAATAAGGATGCGTTTGGGCCAAAAACGTAGTCTGATGTGATGGCCACTATACAAAATCTCCACCAACTGGTACACCGATAATACTCGACTCCATAACCATCTAATACGAATCAGATCATCAACTTACGCCTCGATATCCGCTTTGAGTTTGTCAGCGATTTGGAAGGAGTTGCACTTGACTAGCGCTCTGCCCTCGCGGTCGATTAGCGTGACAAGTTCCACTGCGTCACGGTGGTTGCACTTCATCACGCGGGTTAGCGTTGTGATTACCTGTGGGAATAGGATTCTTATTTACGGACAGTGTGGCGAATTCCACCACGTCACGGCGGTTGCACTTCATCAAGCGAGTTAGTGTTGTGTTGCAGGTAATAGGCTCAATTCCAATGGGCCCTGTCCAAGATTAAATTTAGGTTCAGTCTCTTTCTTTCTCTGCCAAACAAACGAAAAGAGACAGACTATATTAATTTAGAAACGTCAGAACCTTCACTGCGTAAGTTCGACTCACACATGACAGATTATTTCGCTGTCAGTGGCAAAATCTGCTGGGTTCTTAAGCAAAAAAGGCTCGACAAACAAACAGACTGACATACATACAGACAGATGGACAACAAAGTAATTTCATAAGGGTTCCGATTTTTTTTGCGGTATGAAACCCTAAAAAAAAACTACGCACCCGACGGTACAGTAATATTCAACTGATATGGCTTGCCGACGTACCTGCGCAGAAATTGTTTTTAAAGCGCGGGAAGTACTGTTGGCGAATCAGCACGCTCGCTCGTCTTTTTCCTGTTCCGCTATTGGTCATTAGCTGCCCCCATGCTAGCACTTGTGAAAGTGAGATGAAACTAATATCTGCAGTGTACTATAGACCTTAAATTAGTACAATCTAAGGTTTATTATAAATTTTAGCTATTTCGTTAATCTTCGGGGTCATACATACTTTCTTTTCTGCGTAAACGAAGATTCACGACGCGCCTTATCAAGTGGGTACTACTGTACGCGGATCCAAGATCGTCTACGCGTACCTTATTTATGTCAGATCTGGTAAGGATCGGGTAACTGGTAAGGATTGTAAGAAAGGAAACAGTAATATTTCTAGTAATTATCCCTAGTTTTACATTTAACTATAAGGCAAAGTTAGTTAAAATTAAGATAAAGGAAGTACAGTAGGCTCCGCATCAACTTACCCAAATCTTATAAGATTTTTATTTTAACACTCAGTGTTATCATAAGTACCGTAAGAAACCCAAAATATTTAATTCAAACTTACCCAAATCTGTCAAAATATCTCAACTAATATGGAACTCTATTTAATAAACATAAGGTTGAAATATGGTTGCGCAAATTTCAGATCAGGGTAGGTCGATGTGGGTGTTTGTGTACCTGTTCAAACGTGTGCGTTTCGTCGTTATAGAGAACAGTGCAGTATCGGTCTGGCGAGTCTAGTATCTGTAGTAAGTCCCTCTCTGCGTCTTTTAACCTGAAAGAAATACATACATTATAAAACATGTTATGATACAGACAATGTTGTAAAACTTCTTTAGTCAGTTCGGATAGAAACAGGAAACTAATTCACATTTAATTAAGGAAGGCACGTATAAACCGATAAATTCGTGCGCAACCTTCCTGCGGTCGCCGGTCTTCCGGAGGTGCGGGGGGCGAGGCGCGCTACATGTCAGCGGGTGATGTTGCGGGAAAGGGGATTTCTTATGACAGTCGCATATGGACGGCGTTTTCTAGACCCCCACACGTCTTAGGCTTCGTGCAGATGGGCCACCTACCACCTCCACACCGGTGGATGTCGCGCGCCACGCCCTTTAGTCTCGTGCAGACGAAGGTGGCCGGTGGCCGCTACAATTGACACTCATCTGCTAGATCCATTGACAGATGTTTTGTCACAATTATTGGCTTTCTTTTTGCAACATTAACCCTTTGTAATACTACGTATTATAAGCTGTTGGTTTTCTTGAATAAATAAAAAAATGGCGAGTGGCCGCCACCGGTGGCGTGACGTAAACACTGATTCGCAAGTGGCCGCCACTAGCTCATGCGGTGACGTTTTAAAAATAATGTAAACAACTTATTGCTAGCCACAGCTGGTGGCTGTGGTCAGTAGCCCATCTGTGCGGAGGCTCAAGGAGGGTCACGGACGAACTTATCGGACTATAGGCAGGCTGCTACTCGTCTTCTAACCGGAATATAATAGCGTTTCTCCTCAAGTACATCGATAAGTTCTACTAATACGGTAACAGTCAAGCAAGATAACATTGTAATTATTTTTACAATATAAGCAATTTGTTTGCAAGTTAAATTAAATTTCGCACACAAAAATTGATCGACCGTATCATCTGGTAGGACTCGAACACACGAATTATAAAAATAATTATAAGTTAAGCTGATTTTATCATTTATAACTGATCAAATAATTGTAAAAACATTTCCATCGGATACATGTGGGTACATTCCCCAAGTATTGATGATTTCGAACGCCGGCTCACTGGCGTAACAAGCTCATACAAAAATACGTCAACTGACTAAAGTCCTCGGTGATTAGTTGGTAAAAGCATTTGCCCAGATAGCGAAGGGTCGTGGGTTCGAGTGCCACCGGATACTCATGATCGATCAATTTTTGTGTGCGAAATTCAATTTCGTATAAAGATGACATTGGGAACATTCCTTCTCATTTCAAGGTGATCTTGACAATACCTGAGGTCGTTGGGCAGGCTGGGCGCGTGGTCGTGTGTGAGTAGACGTAGACAGTAGGACAGACAGACGGACGCGACGATCTTCATTCGCTCCACTACATCCGGGGAGACGTGTGACGACGCTTGCTCTTCTTCTGTTGGCGCCTGTAATAAATAAATAAATATTAGACAACGTCAGATACATTGCTCTGATCCTAGGGTCGCTCGATAAAATCACAATTTAAAAGTCTATCGATAGACTATCTGCTGTTGAGGCAAAAGCAGTAGTATCGATAGCTCCGTTAGTATAAATACTATAGACAGCAATACTAGTGAGGCGGTCCAGTAGGGGGAGTGAAAGGGCTCGAAGTCTAGTAGGGGGAGTAAGAGGACTCGCGGTCTAGTAGGGGAGTGAGAGGGCTCGCGGTCTAGTAGGGGAGTGAGAGGGCTCGCGGTCTAGTAGGGGAGTGAGAGGGCTCGCGGTCTAGTAGCGTGGTGAGAGGGCTTGCGGTCTAGTAGCAGAGCAAGAGGGCTCGCGGTCTAATAGGGGAATGAGAGGGCTCGCAGTCTAGTAGCACAGTTATAAGGCTTGCTGATCTCTCTAAGGTCATGTCGGACTGCCGTCTCACCGAATTATGAGAGTGAAGGAATAGAGAGTGCACCTGTGTATTGCGCACACACTTGTGCACTATAATATGTCCCGCGCAGTTGGCTAATCTCTGTTGAGATAGGCCGCCGTAGTCAAATTCGGCTAGGAGGACATTATTATTTATAGGGCTTGCGGTCACTAGACCGCAAGCCCTGCTTAGTAGCAGAGTGAGAGGGCTGGCGGTCTAGTAGGGGAGTAGGAGGACTCGCAGTCTAGTAGCGTAGTGAGAGGTCACGCGGTTTAGAAAGAGAGTGAGGGGTATTTTAAGGCTCACAATCTAGTTGGAGAGCGACAAGCCTAGCGGTGCAGTAAAGAGAAATAGGTCTAGCGGTGGAGTAATGGAACATTAGGAGAGGAGTAGCTCGTGTACTTATGGTTCCTTGAAGTGGTTACTAAGTAGGTAGCTACTCGGCACTGACCGCATGCAACTCGCAGAAGGGGTCTCGCTTCCACGCCTCCGTGTCGCCGCAGTCGCAGCAGCCGCCGCCGCCCGACTGGCCCATCTTGTACTTGTGGTGCCGGTGCGCGGACACCTTGAAGCATTCCACGCACAGCACGCACGTGTTGTCCATGCCTGTAAGGAAAAATAGTTTAGTTTTAATCAAATTTCCGTTTTTGTTTTGAGATCATAAGTTAATCCTAAACAATATTTGGCATGTTTTGTAAAAAGTAGATATGTAATTACTTTCGATTAGTACTGATAAATCTGTCAGTGATTGATATCATCTAGTTATTACTATAAGGTCTTACTCCGGTTGAAGATATCCGTAATATCGAGTCTAGCCATCACTGGCTTACCCACATAAATTGTAATTTTGTTGTGTTTCTTGTTTTATAACCGTGCCTGTTACGTTGTTTGTTTTCGTGTGTTATGTGATGTCCATTCATTAATAAATGTATTTTCTTTCCTCTTTCAAAATCAAATAATTAGCAGCTTTGCCGCTTGCTCCTTGTCGCTTGTTAACAGACGTCCGCAGATGTGCAGAATTTCTCCAACAGTATGATGAGCGGTTTAGGGTGGTGAAGGATCTACCTCCTAGTAATCCACCCAGGGCAATAACATATAACTTCAATTTGTGATGGCGGATGAACTATCCTAGTAGCGGTGGTAGCTCTATTAGGTGTCGCCTGGTAGCTTCCATCTTCCCACCGGAGCCCGGCGCCAAGCAGCTTGCTCTGTTCCGTCGGAGAGTGGGAGTACCAGAACCTTCTGGGTAAGCTCGCTCCATCATCGAGTCGATGTCTGCACGCGAGTAATTAAAAAAAAGAAGCCCCTACTCAAGCGGCAGGATGAGCAGCTTCGCCGCTAACTCCTCATCTTACAACCGTCGCAAGTCTCTTACACTCACCGCACATACGAGCTGCTCCAATGGCAGGATTAGCAGCTTGCCTGCTAGCTTCTCGTCGAACGACCAGTCTAGAGAGGGACACAAGACACAACACTACACTCACCGCACTCGCGACAGCTGTAGGCCGGCTCGCCCTGCTTAAACACGCGTCCGCACAGCGTGGAGCGGCGCGGCGGTGGCGTCGAGCCCGAGGCGGAGCCCCATACGAACTGCTCCAATGGCAGGATGAGCAGCTTGGCTGCTAGCTCTTCGTCGAACGACCAGTCTGGGAAAGAATGGGGAAATAAATTCAATTGATCTTTAAAACTTCTTTCCTTTTAACTGGGATAAGGGCAAGCGGATAACGATGATGACTTAGCGCTGTTGACAGCATCTTTTTAACTCTTACACTAATAAATTTTAATATTCATTGGTTACTTTTTAATATTTTAAAACACTCAGTGTTCTTTCTTATTTATATACAGCTCGGGTAGATGTCGCTGACGTCACGCAATGACGTATTCAAAAGAGACCAAGAATTTCGCACGGGTGGATTGACTGCACGATAGCTCAGTTGGTAAGAGCTTTGGCCCTGTTAGCCAAATCCTACCCGTGTGCGAATTTTTGGTTTCTTATTTAAACTTATATTCATTGCGAAATCAAATTGAATTTTCGCTTACAAAAATTA
The DNA here is from genome assembly GCA_949316185.1 of Pyrausta nigrata. Classification (NCBI taxonomy): domain Eukaryota; kingdom Metazoa; phylum Arthropoda; class Insecta; order Lepidoptera; family Crambidae; genus Pyrausta; species Pyrausta nigrata. Next base: position 4,266,250 of record OX438955.1, on the reverse strand, counting down.
ATCGACTGTGTCATCCGGTGGGACTCGAACCCACGTCCCTTCGCTATCCGGGAGAGTGCTCTTACCAACTAAGCTACTGAGGACGTTAGTCAGCCGACGAATTCTTGCAAGTGCTTGCTACGCCAGTGAGCCGGCGTTCATTTCGTTATATTCATTGATTTTGAACCGTAATTATTCACCTACTTCATCTTAGCGTTTTCCCGGCTGTGCACTCGCAAGCGAGTGCCCAGGCCCAGGGTCCGCTGTAGGACCATGATCCAAGAACTGACAGGTACCTACCGCATGAGACGAAACACGCTAGATAGTACGCCACCGACGCTCCCAACGGTTTGGAACCGTAATTGTAACGGAAAAACGCTTTTTTGCGTTATGAATCTGTGTCAGCTGTCACTTATTGGTGTGTCATCATTACACACGCTGTGTAACTAATTATTACACACTAATAAGTGACAGCTTTCGAACGTGTTTATAAGGTTATCGCGGTATAATAAAAAAAGTTATATCTGGCACTAGTAAACTACATTTTGTAATTGACCATCAATGAATAACTAACTATTGGCTCTATCTATAGCATCCCATTATTGCTATTGGCACTATTTGGCATGTTACTTTAAAGACATTTTGCTTTTTGGTTATGCTTATTCTTAAAGATATCCTAAGATGGGCAAGTATTTGACCGCCATTATCGAAGTTAAATCAAGGGTGAAAAGGGCTCAGTCTGGTCAGGCCTGTGTATCTCCCCGCGTAGGTAGCAAAAACGTACCTATACGCGGCGACCCTTAGTAAGTGGCTAAAACAAGTTGCGTGTCGCTACCGGCCAGCGACACGTTAGCGCGTTTTATTCACCGGCGGCCGCGCGGCTACGTTGCTGGCTAAACGAGCATGAATAAAGTCCTAGAAAGAGGCGCTAGATGGCGTTAGTAGCTTCTAGTAGCAGTCAACCCTATCGCGTCGCGTGATATTACGTCACTGAATAGGTTTAGTGTATTGTGAATCATATTCCAGAGTTATAAGAATGAAGTTATCTTGCAATGTGTCTACACGAAAATGTGCTCGAGTCTAAGGCGAACTAAATTACACCATACCGTTGACAACATTGAGTAGACATTTCTTTGAATTTCATTGCAAAGTCAAACTTCTGTACGGAGTACTAGTACTTATTCTGTGGTCTGGTCTAGAACGGATCTATTTCTTCTACCGTCCTGGACCTCTGGAAGACGTAGACGTAAGAGTCGAAGCAAACAGAGACCTGTTTAACAACAATAATCTAAAAGCTTTTTTATTATGTTTCTCACTCACCCAAACACGTCCTGTTGGGTTGCGGCGAGTATATCCTCGGCACGGTAACCCGCCAGTGGTCTTGGAAGTGCGCCGGCGACAGCACCCCTTCCGCCATCTTGGTTCTCCACAGCTCAAGCACAGCATCAGCCTTCGCCGGGAGCGCGAATCTGCGTACCAATAACGTGTCATTCATGTCCGTCTTGCACTTTAATGGATTTAGAGATAAAGAGTCATGGTTCCGAGTCTACTTAGTCACAAGTCCGAAATTGATTTTATAAACTTTTATTTTTTAAGTTAAAAGTTAAGTCAGCCTATTAGATCCCACTGCTGGGAAAAGGCCTCACCTCAACTATGAGGAGGAACGAGCCATACTCCACCACGCGGGCTCAGTGCGGATTGGTGGAGGGGTGTCTGTAAGGCAAGTGACAAACCTTACTGTCAGATGTTATCAAGCCGCCCTAGGGCCTCTGACTAGGCTTAACGACTAATACCAAGAGATATTAGCCGGGACCAACTGCTTAACGTGCCTTCCGAAGCACGGAGATGCTTGTCATGGTCGTCACTTTAATGGTCGGAATGGTCACCCATCCAATCACGACCGCGCCGTGGTTGCTTAACTTTTGGTATCACTACCAAAGCGCTGCCGCCACTGCGCCACAAGCACCTCACCTCAACTTTTATTTTTATTTTTTACTTATTTTTACTCATTATTATTTTTAACACAATATGTTGATTATTTTAAGACATACTAAATCTTTATTGTTTACAAGTCTAGCTACAATGTTTATCATGAATATTTAAAATGATCATCATTTAAAACTACACATTAGCATTCAGTATTAGAAACGTGCGTTAGTTATTGTAATCTGTTGAATAATTGAATTAATAATATAAATATGTAGTAGCACGGAGCCACCCGCACCTAACTATTGGATTGAAACTATGCTACATATAATTAAATTATTGTTCTAATTAACTAATGTTTGGATCTTGATACTTAATTATTGTTACAAGAATTAATAATATCTTTGATTGATTAAGAAGGACTTCCTTATATCATCTTAATATGGTAGTGGTAGTTAAAAAACAATTCATTTTCCTTACAAAGACGGTATCTCCACTAATAATATAATGCGAACGTTAATCTGTCTGTCTGTCTGTTACCTTATCAGGACCGCTGAAACGATTTCGATGAAATCTGTCATGGAGATAGCTTGAAACCCTACGATAGACGAAGTTTTTAACTCGGAAATGGATGTATCATAACTCGGGATGAAAGTATGGGATGCGATGGCGCGAGGGAGGTCATGGGAAATTTAGTTTTGTTATAAGATAACAATGAAAAAAAAAGAAGTATGTTGCCAAATTGTCAGGTTTCTACTACAATGCCGAACAGATGACCTTATAGTTTTACAGTGGACATTTTATTGATACACGAATCAATCATTCAACATCATGCTTCACATTATTATTAACCAATGGTATATGGCTCAAATGTCAACCTATACTTTAATATACTTAAGAGTACCAATAGATTTTTTAACAGTGATTATAGTGCCACAATAGTTCTAAGATAGCTAGATTGCGATAGATTCACTGATAAGCCTGATTATTGGCAATGACCACCGACGTATTTGTCATCAAATCACAGACTTGATTAAGTTTATTTTGACACGCCTATTTCAAGTCATATTTGATTAAATTTTCATTCAAACGTCTTAGGTATTTCTAGTTAACACTACGCGTCGGTGCCACGGCAAACAAAACACTGAATCTTACGTTTGGCACGACGCCACAAGCGTGAACTCTATTTATAAAAAAAATGCAAACTACAGACGATAAGCAATTCAATTTTAAATTCTATTGCACATGAAATAAAGATCAAACAATTGAGTCACAGTGTCAGCCCTATTAGGAAAATGTTAGAGGTAAAGGTTGGTCATTTGAAGGTCTACTTACTGCATAGATTGGAAGTTTTCTTATTTTTTATTGTCATAATGCATGAGTTATTAGTTATTAGAGCCGTGATATGTTTAGGTTGAACGACCGGAGCTCGCAAAAAAACATCGATTTTAATCACATCTATTATCTTTTTATTAGACAATGAAAAAACTCTTTAAAAACGTCCTTCAAAATATGTAAATAGAAATAAATTTTCCTTAACAATGAATGATTTATCGTCGCCAATATTTTTTTAAAGGTATAGCCACAATAAGGAAAATAAATGAATTAGTCCCAGGACTTGATGGCCGCGGAAAACATGTAGTATACATGGCAAACAATTAATATTTGAAACAATTTTTTATTCGCATCTGTAAACCATTTCATGCATACGATAAAAATATCGAAAAAAGTGAAAGACATAATATCCCTCGTTTTGCTTTAAAGCAGTCGGTCAAATAAAACCTGAAACTAAATTCATTCACCCACCTAAATACCAGCACCACACGCGCTGGATTTTATTATTCCTACTCAAAACGAGCTAATCGAAAATAAAACAGATTTCATGGTTTCACAAAACCTTGTTGTATAGAGCCTGGTCCATTCGTAGTTTCATAATGAACCTTAATGCTACTAGTAATAAGATCGATATTTGTTTCACGTCCGTGCACAGCTGGTTGCTTCTTTGACAAACCGCTTTTAACTTCTGAAATGTAGGTACATTGAACTCTAAAAAAGTATTAAAAGAAACTTTAATAAGCATATTGTATGGTTAAAATACCTGTAGCATTGTTACGTACAGAAATATGCACAAAAATAAAATATCATATTTATGCTGCGTCATTTCCATAGTCGAATAATATTGTTGGTAGAACAACATGATGCATGAGCTGACTTCTCCCTCGCGCGTTTTAGATAGCCTGTTACTTTAAGATGGCTATCAGTGGATTTTGACAGAATACAGTGCACAAGTGTGTGCGCAATACACAGGTGCACTGTCTATTCCTTCCCTCTCGTTAGGTGAGACGGTAGTCCGACATGAACGGAAAGATCAGGCGCGGGACCAACGGCATAAGTGTTTGCGGGGCACAGGGGTGTCAACACCAACTTCCTGACACCCGCTCTGAATGATTTTCGACATAAATATTTAAAAAATATCGGCCTGACTCGGGACGCACTGGGGACCTTGTGGATAAAAGTCAGCGTGCCGACCACTAGACCAAATAGGCAGTCAATCCATATATTAATGCAATAATGGTGGATGTTGGTACGTCGAAAGACAGTGTAACACCAACAGGAGGACATTATCAACTGCGCGTGCGACAAGAAAGAGAGAACAAACTTATTACATGTTTACAATACAAAAAAACAATAGTATAAACAAAAACAATGCTGGCGAGCTATGTACTGTAGGTACTTACTATCTAAATAAGGTCATAATCACATCCATTGCTCTGATCCCTATGTAAGCACCTAAAGCACTTGTGTTATGGAAATCAGAAGCAACAGCGGTATCCCAATACCCAAGCCCGAGACCATACAGAAAATATGATTTCTATATGGACCCGACCGGGGATCGAACCCGGAACCTCGGAGATGGCAACACCTTAACCGGTGTGTGAGCCACTCGACCACGGAGATTATCGGTAGGCGGCATTGAACTTATTAGCACATGTCTACAATATAAAAACAATAGTAGTCTAAAAAACAACAACAAAGCTGGAGGGCTATGTACTGTAAGTCCGTATTATCCATAAAAGATATTTTCGGAACCAATTAAATGAAAATGTATAGTGAACATTAATCTGTTCCACCATTTGTGATTATCATCATTCATAACCACAAAATCTGAACAAATGATTTGCAGCGTTATAATGGTCTTTGGGATAACTCTACTGACTGGGAATAACTAACTGGATTTGCTGTGGTTATCCTCCAGTTACGCTTTTAAAACTTTATTTGCTGGTATCTGATGTGAGTAAAGTTGAGTAAACAGGAGGAAGACGAAGTGCATTTACGAAGACGACACAACGTTGCTTTGTGGTCCCGCTAAGTGGGACCATGAGGTTTTAACCTGACAAACCTATAAGACCCGCGGGCGGGTTGATAACAAATAATTTTTTATCGTGTCTGGAAACATGATACGTCAGATACGTGAAGGTTTAATGGTATTCTAGGCCATTGCCCAAGGAGTCCCACATAGCCTGCTGTCATCCCTAAGGCACACCAGATATGCGTAATGAATTTATTTGGCGAAAAAAAGAAGGTTGATAGATTGTTCCTAAAAAGATCGCTAGGCAAAGGTGACTCACTCTCACCACTTCGAGAGAATGAGGTAATCTAATGGCGATGATATACGGATAAGTGCATAAATACACATAAATAAATATAAATAAACAAATCAACTCCAGATTAAGAAATAAACAGTGAGATAACGCAGTTCAATGCATTCAATGGTATTTTTATTTCTCATAGTCACAATAAAGTCACTTGGGGCCGATAAAATCAGTACTGACTTTAGGTTTTTGTTTAATTCGTTTTAAATCTACGTTTTCTTGTACAATAAAGTAATTCGTATTAAATCTACGTTTTTCTTGGGCAATAAAGAATATATACATTACTACCCAATAACATGCGTGGTTGCAAACTTATATGAAGCAATAACTGCGATTTTATAAAAACGTATGAAGTTTTTATAAAGATATCGCTTCATTGTGATGAAAACGAATCATAAGTAAACTTAAACAATGGGTGGTAATTAGTTATTTGTTGAATGGTGAAAATGAGAACGATATAGCACACTATGGTTCATCTACCAAGCAATCCAGACATTATAAAGGCGATCTACTCGTAGACATAATAATAACGAATGCTCAATTAATATTACGAAAATTTAGATTTGGAAGAGTTGACACCGATACAATAAAAAAACAAGCAAACATTAATTTATTATTGAAAAAACAAAAAACCCGACTGCAAAAATTATATATTTTTTTTAAAATGGTATTTTTACTGCCTTTCATTTGATACCCATATTGCTATGGTAGGGAAAAAATCAATCCCCCCTTCCCCTTTTTTTCCATTTGCGCCCCATTCGTTAAATTGATGTAGCCTCTATCAAAAACTGACCAGCCGTTTGAGCTGTAGGGCGTGCCAAACAATTATACATCCATACTAATATTATAAATGCGAAAGTGTGTCCGTCTGTCTGTCTGTTACCTCTTGACGCTTAAACCACTGAACCGATTGAGATGAAATTCGGTATGAAGACAGTTTGAGACCCTGGAAAGGACATAGGCTACATTTTGTCGCAATATAAAAACATTAAGAGCGTGAAATGGGGGATGAAAATTTATATGGAAAATCCAACTCTTGCGGGCGAAGTCGCGGGGAAACACTAGTACATAAATACTTTTGAAAAACATTACCCTCCTTCCGCAGTTGGGTAAAAAGGAGTTAAGAGTCAAGAAGCGCGAAAATGTAAGCTACTCCGGATTCCCTTTCTCCCAAATCTCTGTAAGAAAGTAAGGGCTCTTACTGCCGCACTCAGAGACATCAATTAAATTTAATCTATAATTAAGTCTCGTTCTGTCACTTTCTTTGTCAAATAAAAGAAAGGCACTAACACTTAATTAAGGATTAACTTTAATTAAAGTCTCTAAGTACGGCATTCACACACACACACTATAAGTCGTCGTGTCTTGCTACGACTATCATCACTTCACGATGCGACGTCGTATCGAGCAAATTTACGACAAGCAACGTGAAAATTCACGATAGATTTTAATGATAACAGTGTCCTCATAGCCCAAATTTTTTTTTTTTGGCCGCAATCTCACCTGGTGGTAAGCGACGATGCGGCCGACGATGGGACATGTCTGTCTTGAAGCAGCCTATTCACTCTTTTCTTAAAGGAATCCAAATCGTAGTGTTTAGGGAACACTTCAGCTGGCAACGAATTCCACTCTCTAGCCGTACGCAAGAGGAACGACGATTTAAAACGTTTGGTGCGTATTAGTGGTATGTCAACGACATAAGGGTGGAACCCCCGCCTGCGTCTTATGTCCCGATAGTAGAAAGGGGCCGACCACGACTGCCAATGGCCAATCGCAACCGAGATTGACCAATTATAAAGTGAGAGATAAACGTGCACAAGTATGTTCGCAATACACAGGTGCACTCTCTGTTCGTTCTCCCAATGTTCGGTGAAAGCAATCAATCCGACATGACCACTGTATTACCACCACCAGCTTTCTGCCTGCGAGCTTATTCTAAATTATTTCAAGACTGAAACCCTAGAAAAAAAGGTCTGGCTTAACGCGGGATTCGAACCCGCGACTTGGACAAAATCCAGGGTGCTGACTACTAATAGACCAACGAGGCAGTCAAAGCAGAGGTGTGGATGGATTAACAACTTCCCAGCCATACACATTTTAAAAATATTTGCCAGAACTTAAAGAATCTTACTTCAAGATTTCATTTCTCAACTCTTCATTTGAGGCGTCGATGTGTTCACGCTCTTTTTTGCTTTGACAACACAAAACTTGAAATAACTTTTTGTACACCATCTTTATTTAGCACTTTGAAACATTATCGTATCGTCATGTCTTGACATTAGACTCGTAAAAATGCAACTGCCTTGTCTTATCGGCATGCACTATTTCAAGAGTATATTGCAATGGCCAGATGCAATATCCTTTTGTTTACTATTGCTCTAAACTTAGATAACACTTGTGCTATCTTATCTAAAATTATATTGATGAATTATAAAGCCATTATCCATGTCTATCACATATCAAGTGGGGTTTGTGTTTCAAGTGGTTTAGGCAGGGCAATATTTTAATTTCAGAGATGATCTATTTATGGCATTAATAAAATAAATGTGTGCGTTATTTTATGATTGTTTTATTGGCTTCTGTGTAAGGCAAAGGATAAATAATAGTAGTAAAAAAGGTCGAAATCTAAGTAAGTAACTTTTTGTTACGTATGCATCTAATTTTTTATTCTTTAAAATAACTTTGCATCACAAAGTTATTTTAAAGAATAAAAAATTAGTGAACTATTTTTTTGTGAGTTTGCGAAAGAAATAACAATGAAAGAAAAGTGAGAAATAAATTAACTCTTTCACTGCCACCTGCCACCATGTTTTTTAGACGTGCATAGAGATGCCGCCGTATAAAAAGCTGCGAACACGCTAGGCGTGTCTTCTAACGGCTATTTTTCGCCTTTAACGATGTTATTCAGTTATTATTTTTAATGCTACACTAGGACAACAATAGTTTATAGACTACAGGCCCATGTTCAAATGGATGGGTCATATGAACCACCAGGTATCACCCGTAAAACAATGGTGCGCCACAACGACGGATTTTTTATTTGAGAAGATCAAAAATTCAAAATTTACCGCCTTTGTGGCGCATCATTTTCTTACGGCACTACGCGCTTATTTATTATTTTTCATTGATCTATCGATGGTAAAAATGCCGTACAAAAATATATGACCACAATGTACTTACTCTTCGCCTGCACTTTTGAATTCTCACCAGCACTCAGTTGGACAGCTTACAAGTGACATCATAGTGCTGAATCTTATTATTTTATGCTCTTATATCGTCCTATATACGTCACCTGGTGGTTCATATGACCCATCCATTTTGAACATGGGCCTACAGGCCCATTTCATTGATCTATCGATGGTAAAAATGCCGTACAAAAATATATGACCACAACTTACTTACTTTTCACCTGCACTTTTGAATTCTCACCAGCACTCAGTTGGACAGCTTACAAGTGACATCATAGTGCTGAATCTTATTATTTTATGCTCTTATATCGTCCTATATACGTCACCTGGTGGTTCATATGACCCATGCATTTTGGACATGGGCCTACAGGCCAGGTCTATTACAATAGTGTCATTTGTTTTAGTACTTGAAATTATGGTGAAGAAAAGAGCAGATTTTATGGTAAATAAATGTATTTAGTAGTATTTGGTTCTCAAACTTTTTACTAGTATCCCCATGCATCAATGAAAAATGTGTGTGGTTATTGTTAACTGTGACATTGAAACTGATAATTGTGCAAGGATATTGTTTTATTATTATATTGAGTGACAGGTTTATTGTCATAACTTTGTAAATAATTCATTGTAGAAAAAAGGAATTAATCGTAATCACAGAATAAGTACTAGTACTTCGTACAGAAGTATGACTTAGCATTGTATTCAAAGAAATGTCTACTCAATGTCGTCAACAATATGGCGTAATTTAGTTCGCCTCAGAGTCAAGCACATTTTCGTGTAGACACACCTACAAAAATCCATTGCAAGATAATTTCATACTTATTGCTCTGGAATATGATTCATAATACACTAAACCTATTCAATGACTTAATACCACGCGACGCGATAGGGTTGACTGCTACGAGAAGCTTCTAACGCCATCTAGCGCCTCTTTCTAGTACTTTATTCATTCTCGTCCAGCCAGCAACGTAGCCGCGCGGCCGCCGGTGAATAAAACGCGCGAGCGTGTCGCTGGCCGGTAGCGACACGCAACTTGTTTTAGCCCCTAAGTAAGGGTCGCCGCGCGTAGGTACGTTTTTGCTACCTACGCGGGGAGATACACAGGCCTGTCGTAATAAAATAAACATTATGTTTATTTGCAGAGAAAAAAAAATTAAAAATGTTTATTGACAGGATAAACAGGTTTTACCAGTCCCCCTACTAGGCATGCCTGTCCTATGGGGAACAATTGAATTGAATTGAAGAGAAGATTTGGTATCATTTATTTTGTTTTTTCACTGTCTATAAAGTTACATTTATAGTTCAAATCGTTACGGATTCTCATTGTTTATCAGTTAGTCACCCAATCTTCCTTAATCTATTGAAAATATCAGTATGCAGTTCCTATATTTAGATAAGTCACAATCACAAAAGATTTAGTCGCTATGGATGAAGTGGGACAAATAATATGGATTGATTCTGGTCACTATTCCATCATTCTGGTGCCTGGTTATTACTCAAATTGTTTACCTGTCAGCTGTCATCATCTCGGCAGCATCTTCTTCCATAGATTCATCTCCAACCTCCACCTCCAACTGAACGGGCGGTGGTGAACTCATCCTTGATGGTCACCTTAGTGCCTACAAAGCCTCCTGCAATAAAATATAATTAGATCTTAACACTATGAAATTAGTTGCCTAAAATAAATGATATCATTATTATTATGTTTGTTTATCTGTTTCAGATACTCTCATTCACTGATGATGTTTTATTTTATTGATTGTCAACTTATGAAGTGTAATTGGAGAAAAGAGGAGATTTAATTTGATATTATTAATATACTCTTTTTATGGATAACTTTGTGATTTATTTACATTTTATTTGTGATGTATCAAACACATTAAAGCATCAACAGTTATAGGTAGACAGATATCTGTTAATATAGCTACTTTTAATAACACTAATTAGTATATAAATAATAAGTAAAGCCTGACCCCTTACTCTTAAATAACAATGCCTGGAAGATTCCTTGCCTTGACCTAATGTCAAACATTACAAGCAAGGACATTTGACAAGGTTCACTGATATTCAAAATGAAATTTAGCTAATTTTTATTTAATTTGGTATTGTAGTGGCTGATGGTAGGGGATTAACATAACAATAATTTTGCTTAAGAAAACTATAATGATGTGAATATAGGAAGTAAATATTATAAGAATACAAGGTATTAGACTTATGGACTAGCCAATTTCTAAGAATTATCTATGAATGCCTACTTGGATGGAAAATCATAATACTCCGAGAATTATGTAATAAAAAGAGATATATTCTCCTTTTTCCTCTTCTTTAAAGACATTCTAAGCCTAAGGAACATTAAAAACAAATGTGATAATTCATTAAATGTTGCATTAGGGATTACACATTGACAAAGAGTCGAGTTTACCAACACTTCTTTACTTTTTCTTCTTCTTTGTTATGGCAAGCAAACATAAGTATACCACTTCAAACACTCATTCTAATATTATTTGACATATTTTGTATGGAAAAATGTGTCAAATCAGGTTTGCTAGCTGTTTAAAAATTGGCAAACTCAGTTTAAGATGAGTAAAAATACTATTCCACATTTTAAAACAGCAAATTTGTAAAAAATTGGCAGACATTCTGAAACTACTCTACTCAACCAATTTATTAGCTATCTTTGTTTTAGAGCCTAACAAATCTACTTAGATCTAGTTTAACTTGATGAGAATAATGGAAAATGCATCGCGAAAATGTCGTTAAAATTACGACAAAGTGAAATCGTAAACCGCAATCTGATATCGATAAAGTGTTTAGGTACAATCAGTGATTACACGCGCGCTGAGCAAATGCCTTACAATAAAAGAAAACGCAGCTCACCTTCACTTTCGCGAAAATGTTAAATCATCCAATTGTTGACACAAAGAAACCAGCAAATCCAAGGGCTGAGTGTTCACAATCCACTGAACGGTTTGTCATCAGTTTCAGTTTTCGTCAAATCCATCACACCACACAGTATTAAATTTTTCACGATTATTGGCACAAATCCACAGCTGAATAAGAAAATTTTGACATTTCATCAAAAACAGCGTGATAATCAAAATTAATTAAACTGGATTGTTTAGCCAGGAAAAGGCAGGGTATTCACCCTTATTGATAATTTCTCACTTCTAAAGTATTTTAAACTGGCTAAATTTAAAGAAATCACTGTATTCACGAAGTAAAAATAAAAATAATGCAATCCCATTCCATCAGCAGGGATGACCGATTGCATAGTGATGTAACTTTATTGATTAAAGTTAAAGTGAGTACTCGATTGCTTAATGATTACGGTTTTTACTGAACTTTTATGTGGAATTCAAACTCACAAAGTTCCTAAAATCTCTTCTTAGCTATTTCTTTTCAAATGAGAATCTGATCCTAACTTAATCAATTGTCTGAGAAAATAAAGTTTTTAAAATCACTTTTTGTTAAGTATCCCGTATCACCAGCTAATAAAATTATTTTTTATACTTACTATACAATTTATTAAATATTTACAAAGCAACTACTGTATATATTTTATATCCGAAAATATTTTGTCTTATTAAAATGAACAATATTTTTTTTCATTTATTTATGCTGTATTGTATCATGCGATCAGCCTCTATGGCTATGAGCAGATGTGTTGATTGAAGGAGAACAAAAATGAACAATATTAAATCGATTATATTGAACACATTTATAGTAATATCGGTTTTTAGGTTTCAGTCCCTATTAAAGCTGTGAAAAATTGAGTGTTGTTGTTGTGACACTTAAAATTAACTACTAAAATTGTTTCTTGCCTTGCAATATTGACTCTTTTGGATTTGTGCACAAAGAAAACCAAACGAAATGAGCATCAAGAAAATGCCTTAAAAATTTTCATCAAAGATCGATAATAATTCTGAGCAATGTACTGTAGCGGCGGACAGAATCTACTATAAACCGCCGACCGTACGCAATCAGCTGATTGTCACTGTCAGTGTCAATCAAATCCAGTGGGTGTTTGGTAGTGGTGTTGTTGCTTTTATTTGCATCTAATACATTCTTGAATTCTTCTATATTATGAATACTAGAAATATATTTCGAATGTGTAATAGGTTAATCGCACCATCAATACATTCGCGAAGTTATGGATACAAAATTATCAAAAGACCGGACCCAAAAACTTTGAAAATGCCTGCACCTGGTTCAGCTCCCAGTTTGATGGAAATTATTAAAGAAAAAATACGTCTAAATGGGCCTATTACAGTTGCGGAATATATGCACATAGTGATCACGAACCCTACAGAAGGATATTATATGAGAAAGGAAGTTATTGGTGAAGGTGGTGACTTCATAACCTCTCCAGAAATAAGTCAGTTATTTGGTGAAATTCTTGGCATCTGGTTCTTCTCCGAGACGCAAAAAATGGGCGCTGGGAAGCCGTTGAATATTGTAGAACTTGGCCCTGGAAAAGGAACTTTAATGGTTGACATTTTAAGGGTAAACATTTGTTTAATTCTAATTATGCTAATCAATTACTTAATTGGTTTGTTCCTATGATAAGTAAATAACATGTTCAGTAAATCAGTAAATATTTTATAAAATACCACAAGGATAGACAAACGACTTTACCAATAGTAATATTATTTCAAAGGCTATTTTAATTAATTAATGTGAATTAAGGTCAAGTCTACTGACAATTCCTGCTTTATTTTTGTTTCAACAAATAATTATAAATCATAATTTATATTTTTTTAATTAAAGGTCATTAACCGTCTAGGCTACCAGTCAAATGAAGTAAGTCTGCATTTAGTTGAAGTCTCATCGACAATGCAGAATGTTCAGGCCAACCGACTCTGTATATCACACAGAGCTACTGACCTTGATTCTCCACACAATTATGAGGTAATACTTGTACAAACATAAACAAATTTTATCCTACCAATTTGTATGAATGACTGTATTTTTGTCTTCAATTATTTGTTAAAAAGAATATAATTTGTGTTAACAGGGTGAAACATTAGGTGGAATTAAAGTATACTGGTATAATGATTTAAAGAAGGTGCCACATGAGTTTTCCTGGTATATAGCCCATGAATTCTTTGACGTACTTCCTATTCACAAGTTTCAGGTAAGTAATTTTGCTTAGTCAAAAAATAATTATATCACATGGCATTAGGAAATGTTAGGAACCTGAAACACAACAGAAATATATTTCCTTAATAATTTTATTATGCCTCTTAAAAATAAAAAAATATGTACAGAATAAATAATAGTATAAGTACAGATCACTCCGTAAAATTATTTAAGTTAATAATTATTCATTAATTTACTTATATTGCTACGACACAATAAAGTGCAAATTTACATCCCGACACGCCAATAGCCAACCGATACAAACGCTACAGAAGGAAGATTTGCCTCTCTTTCTGTCGCGTAACCGCATCTTACTTGACTTGACAGAGTAGGAACGACCGACCGGCCTCGTCGATCCATATGATGCGGTCAGCATGTGACATACATATCGACCAGACGTCGACCGGTCGATCCGTTTTATACCTAAATTACGTACCTGTATACCATAATAGAAATACGGAACTGTGTTATTATATTACCATTAATTCACGCACAGAAGCATTTTGCTCGTAATTGCTCGTAATCTACAATTTTCATTCTTAGAATATTATTGTTTAATTGATCTTACATGTTATGTTGACTAGAATAAGTAGACCTACGATTGGGGCATCTCTCTTTTCACGGGTGAAATGTAATAGGTAATAGCGCCATCCTTTTTAACACCCCCGCAGGTCGGAGTATTCATTAATATTAGTCCATTGAAAAAAGCAATTCTAGAGTGCGTGAGTAGGATCGTAAAATTTTTTTTCGGAAATACGTTCAGGGTCTATATTTCATAAACATACTAGGAGAACTGGTGGAGTAGGGGGGAGGGGGGGGGAAAATGCCCATTTTTGTGTTTTTCGACTATATCTCAAAATTGGTGCATTCTAGAGAAAAACTTGCAAAGAATAGTTGAAAGACCATAAAATTATCTGCTAATTATACCTAGAACATTTTTAAATGTCCTACCGTTTTCGAGTTACACCTTTTCGAAAATGAGATTTTTTTACTTTTTAGCTGCTGCTTTATAACTTATTAGCAGTCCCAGCAGACGTCATTCTGCCAAGTAAATACGCCCTACACATACCCTAACCCCTAATTTCTCTAGAATGAACCAATTTTGAGATATAATCGAAAAACACAAAAATTGGCATTTTTACCATTTTTTACCTAATTTTCGAAAGGTGTAACTCGAAAACGGTAAGAAATTAAAAAAAACATTTTATGGTCTTTCAACTATTCTTTGAAAGTTTTTCTCTAGAATGCACCAATTTTGAGATATAAGCGAAAAACACAAGATTGGGCCCTTTCCCGTCCTCCCCCCACTCAGCCAGTTCTCCTAGTGTCCAGGACTTTTAGTATGTTTGTGAACTAGAGATTCTGAACATGTTTCCGAAAACAATCTTACGATCCCGCTCACGCACTCTAGACCCCCCTATGAGCGATTCATGCAATGGGCTATAAAGCGTCTTAATTTTTGCGATCATAAATCAGCATCCGTTTCTTTTTAGTCATTCCATAATACATATCAAATCAATTCATTTATTTTAAAACTAATCGTAAAAATCTTTATATTTCCTGGGTTTTAGAAAAAAGAAGATGGCTGGAAGGAAATATTAATAGACATTGACGAAACTGGAAAACTATATTACAGAATATCGGCTAAGGAGACGCAATCTGTGAAAGTATTGTTGCGACCACCATTGGATTCTGGAGATAGAACCGAGGTGGAGGTCAGCCCACGGAGCCTAGGTATTGCTAGGCAGCTTGCACAAAGAGTAGACCAATATGGAGGTATAGCGTTAATCGCGGATTATGGCCATGAAGGCGAGAAAGGAGATACATTTAGGGTATGTATAATCCATAACTACAGTATGTCCGGTCACAGATGTCAGAGCCTTCATGAGATGATAGATAAGTTTACCTGCAACAACAGATCAATAATTTTGCTTTTTAGTCGCGACATGAAGGCTAGGACACCGGTGACCGAACACACTGTATAAAAGTAAAGTTAGCCTATATAGATCCCACTGCTTCTTTCGAACGAATCGAACGACCGATCTTCCGCGTAGTATGCCCGCTGTTTGTAATTTATATGCAATAACGTGTATTGGCGTTCCGTCGCGGAAGATCCGCAACGGACTTTCCGTCAAGTGTGGCAAAGGCCTTACTCCACTACGCGGGCTTAGCGCGGATTGGTAGAGGGGTGTCTGTATGGCAAGTGACTAACCTTACTGTCAGATGTTACCAAGGTGCCCTAGGTCCTCTGAATGCTAATATCAATAGATATAACTTTACAAATATTATTGTAAATGCGAATGTGTGTCTGTGACCTGTGTGTCATCCGTTAAACCCCTGAACCGATATAAAAATTATATTAGATTGTTTATAAATACACGGCCGCAGTTCAGACTACCCTTTGAACTTGAGGCCGCCTCTATTCCCTACTTAATTTGCAACTGATCTCTCTCCGGTCATGTCAGACTGCCGTTTCACCGAACTATGAGAGTGAAGAAACAGAGAGTGGAACTGTGTATTGCGCACTATAATTATCTCCTAGTTAGCTAAACTCTGTTGACATTAGCCGTTGTAGTCAAAATTTGGCTAGGAGGACATTATTAAAAGCTGTTATCATAGTTCAAATAGGTAACGTGATGTGCAGCCGACTGTACGTACGCCTCACTGTGCGCAGCCTATCTTTACCATTGATAACCGTCTTGTCTTTTTTTCTAGGCTTTCCATAAACACGAGGTTGTGGATCCGCTTGAGAACCCTGGCGCCAGTGACCTCACAGCTGACGTGGACTTTACCCAACTCCGCATAGCCGCATCGAAAGCGCCCGGAGATGAGAACTACGCGATTGTAGTTGGTCCGGTGCACCAGAAAGACTTTTTAGAAAGATGTCAGGCTCCTGTGCGATTGCAGGTAAGTTTATTAAACTACTTGACCGTCACTGGAAGCTTTATATTGAGAAAGCATATCCGTATCTGTCGATTTCTACCAGTTCTAGTACCTTTTTACCCCTTCCCTTGTTTCCGGGACAGTGGCGACACCTGGCGGCCGCGCGACATTTTTAGTTTCCTTAAGTGTGTAGCGCCATTTTTGTTCATTGGCGTTTTGTATTCCGTCGAAGCAACTTGTGCGCAGCAGGCTCTGCCTCTGCGACACTGTAATTGCCTAAAAATAATTTTAAGTGAAGTAAATATAATCAAAGTGAGTGAGTATAAAACCACGTAAGTAGAAAAAAATCTACCTTACGAATTGTTGTTTAAAGTGAAAATACCATGCAGTCATGACACTCAACGGTTTTTCCGTTCGGATCTCGTGGTAAGTTTTTTAAAGAATTGCCAGTTCGTACATATTTATAGATTTTCACTTGCTAAATCAAATAAAATAAGTACCTACCTACCTAGTTTTTTTTTGTAATGCATGAAAACTAAAGTAACATCGCATCGAGCAGAACGCGACGAGGACGCAAACGTGCTCTGAGTTGTTCTAATGACAGCAGTTCAATATCAAGCTTGATTTGTCTCTGGCTCGTGTTTACTGGACCGGCCATATGCTTTCTTATTTGTGGGACCGGCAAAGACAGGCAGTTACGCCGCCGCTGTCAGCCCTCTAAGAGAAGTAAGCACACCTGCCATTCCGAATACCTAGGAAATGGGGGAGCTCCGCATGTTTCTAATCATATTTGTCCTACTGATAATTGAAATAGTGTTGAAATATAAATTGTTTTTATAAATTAAGCAATTTCTTTACAAGTTTGTAGGTGTTGATATAGATTATCAATACGGGGTTCGGTTTGTTGAGAGTTTAGTGAAATACAACGTCACTGACGACTGTCATGGCGACGAACGACATATCTTTACTTACGATATTGAAAATGTTGCTACCCAACGCTTGGGTTGTTTCTCTTGGTCAGAAGTTAGATTTATGCTGTTACATAGAAAAATTACAACCACACTATAGTCATAAAACTAGAAACAAACAAGAAGGTAAAAACATTTATGACACCTTTCGCTACCAGGCATAATATGTTGATAGGTCTTATCCTGCTATATTCATTCAATGCTTTTGCTTTCAGTATATTCTGCACGGTAGCCACTACGCGGAACCAATTACGTTTTAAATTGCTTTTTGTAACAATTCCTTTACATTTTACCTAAGTTATCGAAATTTGTGTCTGTAACTTTAGCCTGCATGCACCTTTTACAACCGTTTTAGAAAAGGGTAATGTAATGTAAGTAAAAATCAAATCAAAATATCATTTATTTGTAAAAAGTTTTACAAAGCATTCTTTCCATCAAAGTCGGGTTACAATCTAAATCTAGTTTTACTAATGGCCGCCACTCGTGGGGAATAACGTCCTAAAACCAGCAGTTCCATCGTGTGGAACTCATAATATTTTTCATGAACCGAACCTGACTTCATATGCACATGCATTCATAGTCATAATATAACAACCCACTCTCGCGGTGTGGATTTAACCGAGGTATGTTTTTGCATATGGGTCAGCACTTAAATGCTCAATATAGCCGCTCTTCGTGGGGGCATGGCTTGCGAAAACCAGCAGTTCTATCGAGTGGAACTCGTCATATTTTTCATGAACCAAACCTTACTTCCTATGCACATGCATTCTTATTCATATAACAACCCACCCTCTCGGGGTGGATCCAACCAAGGTAAGTTTTTGCATATGGGTCAGCACTTAAAAGCTCAATATAGCCGCCCTTCGCGGAGGAATGGCTTGTGAAAACCAGCAGTTACATCGCGTGTAACTTATAATATTTTTCATGAACCAAACCTTACTTCCTATGCACATTATATCAGCCTATTGCAGTCCACTGCTGGACATAGGCCTCTCCAAGACGGCGCCAACTTTCACGGTCTTCCGCTTCTCGCATCCAGCCACCACCGGCCACCTTCCTCAGGTCATCGGTCCACCTAGCAGGGGGGCGTCCAACACTACGTTTCCCGAGACGTGGTCTCCATTCGAGAACCTTCCTACTCCAACGCCCGTCGGTTCTGCGACAGACATGACCAGCCCACTGCCACTTCAGCTTACTGCACCTCTGAACGATATCTATGACTTTCGTCTTTTGGCGGATGATCTCGTTCCGGATTCTATCCCTTAGCGAGATCCCCAGCATAGACCGTTCCATAGCTCGCTGAGCGACATGCAGTCGGTGGGCCAGCTTGACTGTCAAGTTCCACGTCTCGGCCCCGTAGGTCATGACAGGTAGGACGCACTGGTTATATACCCTGTTCTTCAGGCATTGCGGTAGAGGCGACGAGAAGATGTGACGCAACTTCCCAAATGCTGCCCAACCTAGTTGCGCCCTTCTGGCAATTTCGCGGTCGAAGTTGTCTTTACCCAGTTGCAACACTTGCCCGAGGTAAACGTATTCCTGGACAACTTCGAGCATCTCGCCGCTGACTGCTATCGGTTCCGGGATAATATGTTCCTTGAACATGACCTTAGTCTTGTCCAAGTTCATCCGGAGACCAACGCATCGCGAGGCAGAGTCTAGGCTGTGCAGCATTTTTTGCAGATCCCGCGGCGATTCTGCCATTAGAACTATGTCGTCGGCAAAGCGGAGGTGCGTGAGATATTCGTCGTTGACATTGATGCCCAATCCCTCCCAGTCAGGAGTCTTGAAGACATCCTCCAGTGCACTTGAGAACAGTTTCGGGGAAATAACGTCCCCCTGTCTCACACCTCTGAGCAGCTGGATGGGGCTTGTCTTGTGACCTTGAACTTGGACGGACATCGTTGCCATATCATACAGGCCTCTCAGCACCTCCACATATCGCCAGTCGACTTGGCATCGCTGCAAGGATTCCAAAACAGCCCAGGTTTCGACGGAGTCGAAGGCTTTTTCGTAGTCCACAAAAGCTAGACACAATGGCTGGTTATACTCTTCGGACTTCTGTATAACCTGCCTGACTGTGTGGATGTGGTCTACGGTACTGTAGCCTTTACGATACCCGGCCTGTTCCGGTGGCTGGAAGGCGTCCAATCTTGCGGCGAGGCGATTTGCGAGGACTCTCGAGAACAGCTTGTAGACGTGGCTCAGGAGCGCGATTGGCCTGTAGTTTTTCAAGAGCGACTTGTCGCCTTTCTTGAAAAACAGCGCTACAACGCTCCCACTCCACGCCTCCGGGGTAGTCCTATTTGCAATGACGGCATTAAATATCCTCACGAGCTCCTTGATGACTGGAGGTCCTCCTGCCTTCGGGAGCTCGGATGTAATGCCGTCTTCACCGGGAGCCTTCCCATTGCTAAGCTGTTTGAGAGCCCCCGCAACTTCGTATTCGTCCACATTTGGGAGGTCTTCAGTGTAGTGGCGTGTCAGCGTGGCTCTTGGGTCAGTCGCACCGGGAGGAGGCTTCGAGACATGTGAGGCATATAGTCGGCCGTAGAAGCCTTCAAATTCGGCGAGAATCTCTGGAATTAAAGTGACTACGTCACCGTTCGAGGTTTTGAGTTTCGTCAGATGGCTCTTGCCCAGTCTTTTAGTAAAGACTTTTGACCCCCGATTTTGCTCAATCGCTTCTTGTATGAGCTGCTTATTGTAGCATCGGAGGTCGCGTCTCACCGACTCTTGCTGAGTCGGCGAGACGCGTCGGATCTCTTTGCTGAGACGCTGGGTATCTGACGAAGCTCCCTCCGGCATTTCACGTCGAATTTTCATCAATTCCAGAGTTTCCCCCGATAATTTAGACTTCTGGCTACCTCGCTTCCTCCTAAAGTGCCTATTTCTCACTTCGTGGATCACCCTAGTCACGCTTTCGAGGTCCCGGTCAACGCTCTCCGTGGTTGCTAGTTCTGCGAAGCGATTGTGAAGTTCCAGCTGGAACTTTTCGGTGCCAATTTCGGTTTGGAGCACAGTCGGACGAAGAACGGATTTTACCATCCGACTTCTCTCGACCTTAAAATTGATGCCTCTTACCAGTCGGTGATCGCTACCGGTGTCAAACCTGCTGATCACAGAGACATCCCTAAATATACGTCTTTTGTCCGTCAAGATGAAGTCTATCTCGTTCTTCTTCTTACCATCCGGGCTCCGCCAGGTCCGCTTCCTATGGGGCTTCTTTTGAAAGAACGTGTTCATGCAGAACAGCCCCTGCATGTCGAGGAAGTTGACCAGCATTTGGCCCCTAAGGTTTCTGTGTCCGATTCCGTGTGGCCCGATTCGCGTTTCGTCGCATTCTCTCACTCCCACTTTGGCATTAAAGTCCCCCATGACAACGGTGAAGTGGGTTTTGGTGGTGGTGTGTAGGGCACTCGAGATATCCTCGTACATGGCTTCAACCTCATTATCCGGGTGTGACGATGTCGGCGCATATACCTGTATGACCTTGAGAGTGTATCTCTCGGTCAGTTTTAGTACGAGGTACGCTACCCGGGTCGACACACTGGATACCTCCAACACGTTGTCACGAAGAAGTTTGTTGACCAGAAAGCCTACGCCACCCTGTGACAGTTGGTCGCCTTCCCGAAAGTAGAACATGTGGCCTGATTCTAGGGTCATCGTGTCCTCCCCCTTTCTACGGACTTCAGACAACCCCAGAACATGCCACTTAATGTTTTTAAGTTCTACCTCGAGTTGGACAAGGCTTTCGTCCTGCCGTAGACTGCGTCCATTAAACGCCGCCAGGGTCAGATTGTGGCAGCCTTCTGTAGCCCGGGGATTCTTCGCACCCCCTGCCCTACCGTTACCGGAGCCGCTGCCGTGGCCCGGAATAGTAGGGCGGCCGGGAACTGGGGGGCGTTTTCTTCTTGGCTCCATTCTCAAAGGTAATGCCCATACTCACCACGCTGGGCAGGCGGGTTGGTGAGCGCAGGACCGAGCCTCGTACCGGCGACGCTGCTGCCCGCCGCCGGCCAGAGGAATTTGGCTCAGCCTTTAGATGGTTATACCGCCATCGGTTCAGTCGCCAGAGCCTCGTCTGTTAGTTGGCAGGGCGCACCACGTGCAGGTGAGGTTGACAATTGGGCTTCGTAAGATGGTATTCGGAGCCCCTTACACCCCATTACCCCACTTCCTATGCACATGCA
The DNA here is from genome assembly GCA_949316185.1 of Pyrausta nigrata. Taxonomy (NCBI): domain Eukaryota; kingdom Metazoa; phylum Arthropoda; class Insecta; order Lepidoptera; family Crambidae; genus Pyrausta; species Pyrausta nigrata. The sequence continues at coordinate 4,244,324 of OX438955.1, read as the reverse complement.
TTCTTATTCATATAACAACTCGCCCTCGCGGGGTGGATTCAACCATGGTAAGTATCTTGATATGGGTCAACACTTAAATGCTCAAGATAGCCATTAGCCACCCTTCGCAGGGGCATGACCTGCGAAAACTAGCAGTTCCATTGCGTGGAACTCATAACATTTTTCATGAACCAAATTTAATTCCTATGCACAGGAATTGTTAGTTAAAATATAACAACCCTCACGGGCTGGATTTAACCAAGGTAAGAATCCACATATGGGTCAGCACTTTAATGCTCAATATAGCTGCCCTTCGCAGTGGAAAAATCAGCAGTTCCACCGTGTGGAACACATAATATTTTATTCATGAACCAAACCTTACTGCGTATGTTCTTGCATTCTTATCATATAGCAACCTACCCTCGTGGGATGGATTAAAGCAAAGTAGCTCCCCGCACTTAATGCTCAACACGAAAGTCAGAATTCTAGTGGAAAAGGTTCATTTCACAACAGAGGCTTTCGGCCCGCTCGCGAAGGCATCCTAGGATGCTCCAAGTCGCTCTAGTGTAAGCTGAAAAATTTAGACAATGACTCGTTTCAAGCAGGTAAGTTACGTACTATCACCGACAGTGGAGGAAAATGGGAGCACTAGGAATTGTATCAAAGCTGAATATTACATTTCCAAAGACCATTTCACCCCTATTTCTGGTCCCCAAATCAGATGGATCAGCCTTTCCAATATTAGACTACGTGATAGCAACCTCAAGACTGGCTGTGCAAGTTCCCAGTCCTATTGCCATTTGAAAGTGTGTGCGTGTCTTGCCCACACACACAGGCGCTTTCTTACGCCTGATGTACAATAAAAAGTTGTTGGAACCGGCGTGCCTGCTATTCGGCTTTAGCACGGTTCCAGAGACCGTTTACACTATCACGAATTGACTAGCTTAAATACTGCGTGACAAATGGAATGTAAAAATAATTGTTTATGAGTCTTTTTAACAACTTTTTATAGCCCAAACACACATGCTGCGCTAGTGGGTTTGACTGAAAGTTCACAGGTTCTTGGATGAAAGATAAAGTTTTAAATCTGTCTTATATCCGCAAAGCATAACTTATTTAGAAATAATTTGGAGGACTTGGAACTATCTAAATTCCTTGCCGAAAATAAAGTCGGTTGCAAAAATACAGCGATCAATAAATCTAAGGACTACAGATTATAATTAATTGGGCTTCTGAATTTTGCCAGCTTTGTTGTCTCTCGAAGTTGGCTAAATCATCATCAGTTTTTAACGTTACCAAATCTTCGAAGATCTACGAACTAAATTGCTACCAATTTAGTTACTCAGAACTTCATTAACCTCCTCCAAACGATCTAGCTCTTATGGGTCACAAGGAGAAGGGGTGTTGCGCTGAAAACAAAAATAGATGCTAACTTTACTGTATGCTCTTCAGAGCAAAGCCCAAGAACTGCATCACAGTTCAGTCCTCATATCTCTTTGTCCAATGCGACATCAAGACAGCAGTGTCTCATGCATGAAAAAGGGGAGGCACGATATCGCTACTCCTGATAGAGCGACCCATAACAACGATGCCGATCACTTTTCGCATCGTCGCCTTTCTCCGGACTAGAATGGCATCTACTGCTGGCCTGTGCAAAAATTGTATTTGAATACTAAATCCCTTTTCCTCTCAAGACCGCGCAGTTGTTTACAATTTATGTGTCATGATGTAAGACCGCCAAGCTCTTTTTCATGACGCGTTCAGCAGTGTTCTATGGAACGCATCGCATAGGTGTTTCTGCCACCATTTCATATATCGAGAGTCTTGGGTCATCTAAATCAGTCAACATCTTTCACCACGGTGGAAGAAGGTATTGGCTGAAATAGACCTCAAAAACCGAACCTAGGGTTCGGCAGCACTGCAAAAACTCTATCGATCCGACGACGGGCCTCATACCATCGCGGGTCGAAGACTAAACTCTCGGGTATACAAATGTGGGGTTTGGTTCAGGCGATAAAAACATTGAACCCTGAATACTTGACCTTACTAAGATGTTCTTGGCGGAACCCATAAAACAAATAAGGTGGCCTGGAAACGATAGACCTTTAAGTGCAAAAACGTAAACAAAATAGTTTTTAATATTTTTAACACTCAGTGTTCTTTTCTTATTTATATAAGTTTCTTATTTAAATTCATATAAATACGTTATAAACTAAATAACCTTATGGTTCGCAATCAGCAATGTTTGTGTCAAATCTGCATCTAGTGCACAATTACTTGTCAAATAATACAACTTTTACAAAAGTACCACACGTTACAACACTGAAGCATCTGGTAATTTAAGCTCACAGAGTTGACGTTACAAATGATTTTCAAATATTGCTATTTAATTACTTTTTGCACATGTACGTAAAATTATTGACTTGATCTTACTGACAATAGATTCTAGTCACTGTATTAGATATTAAGTGTAATATTTTTTCCTTTTTAAGGCAGTCTGTAAACTGATTTCGAACACTTATTTCAAACTTAAATCCTATGCTGTGGCTTGACAAAACAATTGATCCGCTAAAATATAATAACGTGACGTAATATAATGACGTGACTCGGCTAAGTCATTAAATTTATTTATTACACAAGTAACGTGTCTTCACGTAAAATAAGCCTGTTGGATAAAAAATATTTTCAAGGGTTATACCGAATCCTGGAAGAGTTAGATCAGCAGTAGCCGTAGCCTCTAAAGGTTAACTCGTAAATCATTCCCTAGACGAAATCTTAGCCCGAGGAAATTGGCGATCATATACGTTCCAAAATGCTGCAGACGAGAAAATAGTACCTTGTATACTATCACACAATTTGTTTGAATCAATAAGCTAGCCTAATATTATATAAAATTTATGGCAATTATATACCATAGTTTAAACTATAAAGTTCTATAATCACGTTGGCGTAACTGTATCCTGTTAGACACAAGTGGCGACACCAGGCGATGGCGAGGCGATCGCGAGGCGGCCACAAACAGGTCTCAATATAAAGCTTCCAGTGACGGTCAAGTAGTTTTAATAGCAGCGTTTTACCTGAAATAAAACGCATATTAAAATACTTACCTCACTGGAAGCTTTCACTTAATTTCTGCCTGGTGTAAAAGAGCCAATGAACAAAAATGGCGCTACACACTTAAGGAAACTAAAAATGTCGCGCGGCCGCCAGGTGTCGCCACTGTCCCGGAAACAAGGGAAGGGGTAAAAAGGTACTAGAACTGGTAGAAATCGACGGATACGGATATGCTTTCTCAATATAAAGCTTCCAGTGAGGTAAGTATTTTAATATGCGTTTTATTTCAGGTAAAACGCTGCTATTATGTTTGTACTATGTAATAGTAGGAGCTCTGTGTCAGAAATCTTGCGCTTTTAAGAAAAGCTTTAGTTTGAATGCCTTTGTAATCAAAACTAGCAATTTCCTGCGATTTCGTCCGCACCTCATGTCGGATTTTCCATAAAAACTTTTATCCCCCATTTCACCTACCTGATGATTTTATATCGCGTCAAAAAGTAGCCCATGTTCTTCCCACTGTCTCAAATGTGTGTCTTCAAATTTCATTTAAATCGCTCCAGTTTTTTCGGAGCCTATTCAATGCAAACAAACAATAAAATCTTTTCTCTTTTATAATACTATTGTAGATGTAGATTAGTGTAGATAACGTTTGTATTTTATTTTTTTAAGGTACTTATGGACAATGCGAAGACAGAAGAAGAAAAAGAAAAGATCAGAAGTGCATATGAAATGCTAATAGATCCTAAAAAAATGGGAGAAAGGTTTAAATTCATGGCATTTTATCCATCTTCCATGGGACAGATTCTCGACGAACGTCCACCGTTGGGATTTTCCGTACCTAAGTCTTAAAATATATGGTGGAAATGTAAAAAACGTAGTAAATGTATTTTTTTTTTATTAAAGTTATTATTTGTTAACTAGTTTAATATTTTTAATTGACCCCTCCCATTAATTCAAGTTCATGCTCTACTCTTCTGCAAATAGAGCTGAAAAAACACACCACCAACCGACTAGAACTACTATATATTATAGTAGGTATCTATCTCGACTCGATGACTCGAATGCGATATGGAAGGAGAAAAGACGTAAAGGGGATTAATCAATAAAAAGAACCTGAAATCATTTAGAAGGCTGTATCATAAAACGCTGGCCGCGCCATTTTTTTAAATAACCTTCTTAGTACATACACAGGGTATTCTTTTCGTTTTCGATACAATGTGTGTTGCAGAAAATCTGCATTTTACCGTTTTTTTAGCACAAGTGCCTTTTGACCTAACAACCAATGTCACCACCCTAGTATGGTAGTTTTATTTAAAAAGAAAAAAGTCACTGGGTAGTACTGGTAGTAGTTTTTATTATAAACACAGATTAGTAAGAGTATGTCTAAAGACAGATAGGAAACGGCCCTTTTTGGGCGCCTGAGTTAGTGGAAAATTTTGACAGCTAGCGCATGACCGATGACAGCTGTTTTTTTTGATCATGGCTTCTCTGGCACAGATGATATCTTTGCTCACTAAATTAACGTTATCGTTATTGAATAGGTATTTAATAACGGTACTTACTATACAGTTATATTATTTTTGGCTCAGGAAAAGGGTTTGTCACACTGGATGCGTTCTGCGATCAGGTCAAAGTAATTTCAGCCCACACTAAGAATGAGCAACATTGACCTGACCGCAGAACGCATCTAGTGTGACAAATCCTGAAAATAAAACAGTTAGAAACACTGGAAAAACTTGTATTGTTAAAAGATACAATAAAAATATAATGCAGAACGGAATTGCTAAGACGTATCATAAATATTCAAAGTTTACAATAATTATGTATACGTAGAGTGCAATTGGAGAACTATAATAACTAACCTACATTAAATAAGACAAACTACATTTAGTAGAGTGACGACTGACATAATTACTGTACACTCACACCTAACACAAACCGTTACAGATTTCATCATAAGTTCCAAAGTTTTAATTTTATAGCTTACCATTTAATTGTGAGAAAAAATGTACAATGTAGTTTTATTTATCCCTCGCAACGTTGTTTACAAACAATCAATTGCTATCTCGATTGGATTCAACTGATAACTGCATCTGAAGTATTATAAAAACAAACCATACAACGACTAAACTTCGGTAGAGTTCTCTCGCACTCTTGTCTACCTACTAACCACTTTAAAGCATAAAATACTAACACAACAACGGGCGTATTTTTAAATAAAAGACGACGCTAGGTGAAAAACATTTTTGCTCTTTTAAGGTGCGAGAGACCTCGACAGTACATAGATCTAAGATTAAGAGACAGACAGACACACTTTGCATTTATAATATTATTGTGGATAGACCTATTTGTTCAATATTGTACAATTTATTAACTTACTAAAAATATTAACTATTTTAGCCAAATAAATTATACAGACTGTCTCAAAAAATAGTGTCAAGCTAAGCCAAGAATTTAGTTACAGTCGAGCCGAATCCTATAGTTACGTATGACGTTTGTCAATTTTTTATTTTCAATTTTCTAGCATTAAAAATGATAATAATATTAGGAAACAATTTGTGTAGGTTAGAGTTGTTATAATGTATATCTTTTGTTTGTAATTAGTTGGTATTTCTGAATTTTGATTTGAAAAGATGGCGACGTAACAAGGTTTTAGCGACCTGTGGTTGAGCTGTCATACGTAACTTTAGGATTCGGCTCGACTGTTATAAACTTAAATCAGTATCAACATTAAAGAAAACTATTTGCAACAAAAAATACATAAAGGTTTAATTAAAACTATAGGCTAATAACAATGCCAAAATCACACAGTACACCATACTAGTAATTTTAGAATACTTCGATGTATGTATATTCGATACATGTATATTGCACACTGATTATGATTAACTGGCATGGAAGAGAAATTATTATAAAAACGAACATAAGTTTGAAAAAATATAAAACAAACATGCCATACAACAACAAATATGCATTAGCTAAACTCCTATTAATTTATACATGCGGAATACATACAAATGAGTAACGAGACGAAAAAGATATTATGATAATGATGAGTCCGAGAATCATGTGTATGTATATATATATATATATATGCATCATCATAATATCCTTCAGGTTTTGTGAAAGTTACAATAAGTGTACAATGAACATCAAATAGTGACAGTTGTTACAGAATCATTAAGCATTTGACGACTAAGTTTGCCTAACTAACGTTATAAAAATAGGCACTCAAATACACAACTTAATTAAGTAACAAGTAAAGAAGAAAACATAAATAATAATAACATAGTAAGGCACCGGTAATCTTTGTTAATAATTACCACACATACTTTAATATCCGTTACGATTGATGATAATATTTATTTTGTTTTCAATTCATTGACCTTGTATTTGTTTGAAATTAATGCTACAATCTATTGCTTACCAACACAAATATCTTAAACCTCACCTTGTCTGCTTTGACCTAAATATGTTAGATTATATACTACTAATACTAAGGCTAATTTTTTTTTGGAAATTCTTGTGTCTATTGAAAATTTTCTTCCTACAACTAGCATACAAAACCACCCTGTATAAAATACAACTACATGTTTAGAATTGAACAACCAAATTCTACAATTATTACCCAAACAATAGTTGTGGTCACGGGTGATTGTGATCACCTTCCTGATCACATCTGCAAGACATTGGATAATTCAACACCACAAAATCAAAAATGACCAAGACTAGTTAAATTATTCATGAAAATTAAGAAAAATATATACCGTCAGGGCCAGAATTTCTTGTATAACAAGGTGATGCATATGAATGATCATTTCTCACATCTGCAAAGATTCATTTTATTTGTTCAATCTTTAGAACTTTCTATTTTATTATGATTATTTCAGATCAAGCGGGCAAGTATGGCATGTTTCACACAATATGAAAAGTAATTTGATGAATAAATTTATGGCAGCACATTACACCTCTGTAGCTTCTTTAGTATGTGTAGATAAGTTAGCTTACATTATTTGTATTGGTACCTTTTTCATACTATTTCACTGAATATAAAAAGTTCTTGAACTACTCACATAGTGAAGGAAATGGTTTGGTTGGCTGCCTCGAAAGAATTTCTGCTGGTGTAAACAATGTTGGACCACAAATCAATAGCCTTCTGTTGTTCTGTATATATTTTTCTTCAAAATGAAGTTGGCAAACCTATAAAATAAACATACACAGGATGTGAGTGCTATGACTGTAAAATAGTGAATAGAGAATAACAAGATGATCTTCTGTTCATCAGGATTATTGAAAAAGCTTTCTTAGTATAATTTACTAGGTGTGTTATGATACTACACAGGATCTTTCTTCGCTTTAGAGGCAGGTGTATCAATTTCTAGGTATTTCAGAGATATCATGTGTATCGATAAATGTAAACTTTAGAACTAACCTTGCAGTGAATAAGCTGATCTTTAGTGAGTGATGCTAGTTCGGGAACAATAGGAATAAGATATTCCATCCAAATTGCTCGCAATCGATCAGTACGAGGCAACCGAAACGTCCTGATGGACTTCCTCTTGTTGGATGGGCACTCCGGAATCACGCAGAATCTCGGCATATCTGAAAGATAAAAGATCAAACAAAAGAGATTTGGTTAATAACAATTAAAACAATTTGCAAGAACTTAATAGAAAATGCAAATAAATAAACGGCCGAATTCGAAAACTCAAAGTCAGATAGGGCTGCCAACAACTAAATATGTTTTTTCCTAAGCATTCAAAAATATACCGCTCCAGAGTAACCAAAGTCATCTAAAAGATGATGAAATTGTATGTATTGTCTTCTTAATAGTGCATTAAGGGTCATTAAATAATAAAATAAAATAGTCAAAGCTTGTTTTTGATGTAATACACCAGCATTTGCAAGCAGTTCAATGATGATACCGACAGTTGAGTTAAGTATGTCAAAAGTTACTATAATTATCTTAAAATTGTTGTGTTTTACATTTTTATTTACAAAATTCATATTATTCCTTAAATATTTTCTCTACTAAATTCCCCTTCCACCGTTATAATTACCCTAATATTCAGGGAGATTATACCTTAAGTGGTAACCCTCATTGAAAATACTTTTTTAGTTCTGAACTTTATCACCAGATGTCGTATCGCTACATAGTCTGTGCGAAATAGTGGATCCTGATTTTTGCATAGATTATAATGCGCTGCCCACTAACTCTATGTCATCTCTATGGCCGTTTCCACCCCGTGATTATAAAGTAAAATCCTTCCAAGTCGTGATTTTCTTAATATAATATTGAATTATTATTTGAATATTTGCTTTTAAATAATTGATTTGATGAATTTACTAGAATCTATTTTCTGTTTCAAGATATTAGTCACACGCCGTAACAAATACTTATTTTATAGGTTATGTTGTCATCGTGTGGCTTTGTGTTTTACTGGATCAATCCACGTGTAGTTTATTTTTCAATAAATTCCCCCCATATAACTTCATAATATGACTCAAAACATCAAGCAAGAGTCGGAAACTACCGGCAACACGAAATTTAAAGATGGGGTCAACAGGAACGCGAGGCTTGTGGTCAGAAATATATCGTTCAAAGCGACCGAAGACAGCTTGCGAGAACATTTCTCGCAGTACGGCACTGTGGAGGAAGTGAAACTGCTGAGGAAGCCCGATGGCAAGCTGGTGGGATGCGGCTTCGTGCATTACACTTATGTGCCCATGGCCAACAAGGCTCTGACTGCTACAAACAAAAAACCGTTCATGGGTATTTTTCTAAACTTTCTTATTTATTTATTTACTAATTGTTATAATACAAGTAGGTTTGTAGAGTTGAAAAATAAATACTTATCTCTTTTTTTATAATGTAACTTGAGACCGTTTTTGGTAAATCCAAAATGACAACAATAGTCTAAATTTTGGTCTCATAGGTACACAAATTCGCATGTAGTACCGAATGTACTAATATTTTGTTCTTGTTTTACTTATACTTAAAACAATATATATATATATAGCCTGAATATGTTTGTCTCCCTATGTCATTTTCCAAGAATCACACAACGGTTTTACAGATCGTCCGATATATGTAGCCTGGGCAGTACCTCGGCATAAGTATGGAGAGGATAGAGAACAAAACCAGCCTCCCAAAGGAAGAACTAACAGCATTTCTTCAGACAATGGTAATTAAAAACTGCTGTTGAATACTGAATATATTCTTTTGTATGGTATTTTACTGAATTTTATTATCTTATTTAGTACCTACCTAAGTTATTTTTAAAATTCAATTGTGCAATTTTTTTAGCTGATGGGAACATGAAAGCAGAAAAAGATAAAAACAAACAACGCGTCAACCGTAATGCCCGACTCATAATCCGAAATGTGTCTTTTAAAGCTACTGAAGAATCATTAAAAGAACATTTCCAATCTTATGGAGATATATTAGAAGTGAAATTATTGAAGAAACCTGATGGGAAACTAGTTGGCTGTGCATTTGTGCATTTCAAGAATGTGCCGATGGCTAAAAAAGCTTTGTTGAACACTAACATGAAGCCATTTTTGGGTTTGTATTTTTAAAGTTTGTTCTATTGGCTGTAAATGCATAGTGTTATCTTTTTTGAAGCTGATTCTTGTCTTCAGAATCAAAAAAATTGTGACTTTCGTCCCGTACTTACTAGTGATGATAAAATCATTCCACTATTTGGTAAGTCAAGCTCAAGTAAAATCAAGCTGCTGACTGCATAATTTTAATTTATGCTATTTTCCAGGTCGACCAATATCAGTGGACTGGGCTGTGGCCAAAGACAAGTACATGCAGCACATCGTGAACCAGGAACTAGAGATGCAAGATGATGTCAAGAGGGAGGACTCGGACAGTGATGATGATGGGCCACCACTTAACATCTCTAATGATGACTTGAAGACAGAGCTAAAAAGTAATTTATAATCTGCGTGTTGTCAAAATATATAATATTTACTATTGTACGCGCTAATATCGGAATTCACATAAACTTTCATCCACCGTTTTACCCCCTTAATGTTTTTATGATTATAGTGAAAAAAAGTAGACGAAATCCTTCCCAGCATCTCAAACTAGCTCAATACCAATATCAATTTCATATAAATCGGTTCAGCGGTTTAGGAATGAAAAGACACACTTTGCATTAATAATATTAGTATCAATCCTAGTTTTAAGCAAATGTAAAAAAGAGTTGTTATATTATTTTAGGTGAATCAGATGAAGATTCAGTCAAAGAGGAAGATGACTCTTCAGCAGAAAGTGATGATGAAGAGAAAAGTGATGATGAAGAAGAAGATGATGATAATGACAACGACAGTGATGAGCAGGACGAGGAAAATGATGATGACAATCAAAGCCAAACTAGCACACAGCCAGAATGGAAAAGGTATACTTATTGCATAATGCCCCTATTGCAATAGCATATAATAAGATAATAATAATAATAAGCCTTTATTCTGAAAACAAGGATTACAAAACAGAGTATTTTCTTAATTATTTATTGGATATTCCTGATTTTAGTGTGCCTCTTGGCATAGGCCTCCTCTAACGCCTTCCATTGAGTCCTATCTCTTGCAACTCTTCTTTCCTTTATAATAAGATAAACTTTTTAAAGTTTCTTGTTGTATGGTTTATCACTAAACATTATATCAATACGGGAATTCATGCAACATACCTATCAAGTATCTTGTTTTTACTCTCGACATTTCAGCCCAATTGCATAGACTGTGGTCACGGGAAGGTCAAACGTCTCGGACGAACGGGAGAAACGTCGGGAGTAAAAACAAAATAAATTATAGGTACGTTGCATAAATTCCCGTAGAAAAAATCTCTCGAGTGTCTCATATTGCTAATTTTCTTCAGGACACAACTAAACGACGCAGAAGACGGCTGCACAGTGTTTGTGACGAACATTCCGTTCAGCGTGGAGAGCGATCAGCTGCGGCAGTTCGCTGAAGGCGTAGCGCCCGTGCGATACGCACTGGTCTGCCGGGATAAGCTGACTGAGCACTCCAAAGGTTCCGGGTTCATCAAGTTCACCGTGAGTTATTTGGCAGACTGTACAGGCTCATTTATAAGTACAGTAGTGAGTTTATATTGATAGTTAAGTAGATATTGCACTTTAAAAATGCCTCAACAGTATTTTTTTCTTATCTAATCTATAGATTGCTGATTAAATACTTAACACGTAATCCTTCACATATCATATTCCAGACAAAATAATCCTTAAAACGTGTAGTTTTCAAACTATAATTTATCGGACGGACAGTAAGTACTAAGTACTTAGGTCAAATGGCAAATACCCGACCAAACAATGATAAGAATTTACTTGTCAAGACTAAGCTATCTCGCTACTGTACTTACGGAAGTGTCTACTCGACTATGTGACTACCTTGTTGAGTCGGTCTTGTGGTCAGCACATTATCCAAGAGGTTTGAATCCCTGGTCAAACCAAAATTGTTTTTTTTTAGTAACTCAGAAATAGCTGTGGAGTCAAAGTTGGTGGTATTAACACCCCTGTGCCTCAGAAAGCACTTTAAACCGTTGGTTCTGCGCCTAATCTCTCTCTGGTTATGTTGGTTGGCCCTGTCGCCGAACTATAAGAGTGAAGGAGCAGAGTGTGCACTTATGTATTGTGCACTATAATATCTCCCGCGCAGTTGGCTGATCTCTATCGAGTTTGACGGCCAAAATTGTAATCTGGCTAGGCAGACACTACTTATTTATTTTGGAAGTATAAATCAGCCATTGGACCAGCCATAATATTGCATAAAACTGAAAGCCATGTGACGTTTCCAAAGCCCCATTCGACAATATTTGACACTTGAGGGACTTCCACTAACATTCATACTCCTCCATCACCTTCGTAACATGTTTCTTTTGACGCTAAGTTAACGGTTTCCCGCCATCTTTCTTGTAATATTAGCCACATTTAAACTTATCCACGCCAAATAATCACATCCCCTTAACCTTCAGAACGCCGAAGACGCCGAGCGGTTCCTAGCGCTCCCCCCCTCCTCCCTGCGGCTGGAGGGGCAGACGCTCGTAGCGCGACCGGCACTCCGCCGCGAGAACCTTCAAAAGCAGGACAAGCAACCCAAGGATAATAGGAACTTGTATCTGGTCAAGGAGGGAGGTGAGTTGCGATGCAATTATATTTTTTCTTCACGCGGAGAAAATGCTTTATGCATATCTTTGAAATTGCATAAAATCAATAGATTTGATGCGACGTTTTCAAAAAACGTTAAAAATAGTTTGTATAGAAATATATATTTTTGTAATTATGCCCATACAAATCACTAATTTCATAGGTAAAGCACATAATACACTATCCTATTTGTAGCTTTCTAACTTGGATTCTTCTTAGGATCGTAAATAGGAAGGTAGTGTCCTACTTAGAATCCTAACTAGGAAGGTAGTGATGGGGCTTGAATCGAAAATGAATATTCGGATCATCCGGCGAAATCAAATCTTGATTTGATCGAATTATTAAAACCTTGATTCGAATGATGAAATTCGGTAATATGGTACGAATGTTTCGTATCGATACAATGACTAAATTCAGCTCGAATATACATCTAAGACAGACCTTTTTGTGAATTTACTTTACGTTACCAATCGATAATCGAAGTCAAGGGATGCAATGCAAACTATGAAGCTGTCGAATTAACAAGTAAAAAATTACAACCACAGGTTCGAATCAAACGTGATTCGAGTCCCATTTCTAGTAACAAGGAAGCAGTCGTGTTCTTCGTAGGATCCTTATCAGGAACGTAGGAACCCAAGCAGTGAACTGCGATTACGTCTTCCTATTTCCTAAGTAGGATGCTGTATATATAGGATGGTGTAATAAGTGCTTGAGGAACTATTCATCCTCCTAGCGTTATCCCGGTTGTGCACTCACACGCGAGGGCCCAGGGTCCGCTGACCATGATCCAGGATGTGGCAGATCAGGTAATTACAGTGGAGCGACTGCCATCTGACCTCCGTGACCCCGTTACCAGGGGAACCTGACCAGTTTTGGATCATGGTTACACATGCAGTCGCCTGAATGTGCAGGTTTCCTCACGATATTTTCCCTCACCGTAAGAGCATCGGTTAGTGAAACAACTAATGTACATAACTCAGAAAAAGTCATTGGTACATGGCGGCATGTAGGATCGCACCGGTGCCTCCCGCATGAGAGGCAACCCGCTAGCCACTGCGCCACCGACGCTTAAGGAACTATTACATTGTCATAATACCTACGCGACGTTTCGTTCCCGCAGTGGTGGTGGCGGGCACGGTGGCGGCGGCGGGCGTGTCCGCGTCCGACATGGCCAAGCGGCTCGCGCTCGAGCGCAGTAAGACGCAGATGCTCAAGAACCTTAATAGGTAAGTGCGGAGAAAACTTTTAAATAAATATACTCGTAATATATTGACGTCTGGATCAGTCTGACACGGTTCAAGATTAAACCTTTCTGTCTAGTCATATACTAATATTATAAATGCGAAGCTGGCTGTCTGTTTAAGCTTAAATCGCAGAACCGATTTTGATGAAATTTGGTACAAAGAAAGTTTGAGTCCCGGGTAAGGACGGCTTTACCCCAGAAATCATAAACATTTACGTGGGAAAGTTGCAGGACTGCTAGCTGTAATAAAACTGTAGAAGATTAACTTGATATTGGTATTGATAAAATACACAGAAGCCTCCTCTGCTTTAGTCGCGACCAAAATTACCTAAATAACATGTGGTTCGCGCAGAACGGTCGCGCCTCCGCCTCGCGCCGCGATGGTATTGAATTAAAATAGCTAATATTCAATCAGTGTTTTCGACACTAACAAAAGTGACTGAATATTAATCTCTAATCTCGTTTCAACATATAATTCTGTCAAACTCGTAGCAGAGCCCCTACCACAGAATACTAGTACTTCGTACAGAAGTATGACTTAGCAATTGTATTCAAAGAAATGTCTACTCAATGTCGTCAACAATATGGCGTAATTTAGTTCGCCTTAGAGTCAAGCACATTTTCGTGTAGACATCTACAAAAATCCATTGCAAGATAATTTCATACTTATTGCTCTGGAATATGATTCATAATACACTAAACCTATTCAGTGACGTAATATCACGCGACGCGATAGGGTTGACTGCTACGAGAAGCTTCTAACGCCATCTAGCGCCTCTTTCTAGTACTTTATTCATTCTCGTCCAGCCAGCAACGTAGCCGCGCGGCCGCCGGTGAATAAAACGCGCGAGCATGGCTCTGGCCGGTAGCGACACGCAACTTGTTTTAGCACCTACGTAGGTGCGCCGCGCGTAGGTACGTTTTTGCTACCACCGCGGGGAGATACACAGGCCTGCCCCTACTCCGGTTGCCGACGTCCGTATTTTCGAGTCTAGCTATCTAGTTCGTTTGCGTCGTCATACTTGCGTGAGTGACAGGGACGGCTACAGTCGAAACTACAAACATCGTCAACCGGAGTAAGGCCTCTGATAATTGTGTGTTGTAGTTCTCATTTCAAATTAAACATATTATCACCAGATTCGTGTCTCGCTACCGCCTGGTAGTGTCCAACCTGCCTCCCTCTTGCAACGACACGCGCCTGCGTCGCATCTGCGCGGGCGCAGCAGGGAAAGCGGCGGTAGTGACCGAAGCGCGAGTCATGAGAGACCTGCGCGCGCCGGTCGGGCAGGACGGACAGCACCCGTGAGTATAGGAAGGGATATACGAAAGCACGTATTACACCATTCTATTTGTAGCATAGGATCCTACTTGTATACTTAAGTTTTTAAACATGACCACGTTGCGTAGTCGTCGAGCGCGGATGGATATTCTGTTCTTGCACGGTCTTATCAATGGTAAAATAAAATGCCCTGATCTCGTTGAACGAACCAAATTAATAGTGCCAGCACGTGTGCCTCACTACCCTATAAAATACCTTTGCTTTGCCTCCCACTCGGACCAACCTTGGTCGTCATGCTCCTCTCTTTAGATGTTGCTCACAATATAACAACTTGTGTAATAAGGAACTAGATATTTTCCATAATTCTTTGCCTAAATTTAGGAAGCGGCTTTATGAGCTTTTAAACGACTAATAAGTTATAATTTACTTTTGTTTTTGTGCAAGTGTTTTTTATATATAATTCTTGTTTTAAATATAAGGTTGTTTCATTAACTTTGCAAAGGTATGTTTGAAATTTTTCATCTAAGTAATTATTTACTGTTGTTTTGTAATTCACCAATGCTGTGTACGCCTATGAAAGGTTTACATATAAGATGTAAAACACTGTCAATTTTGTATTAAGTTAATTGTGTGTGTGTATAATATGTAAACTGTTGGCACACCAACTGTTTAAATAAATAAATAAAATAAAATAGGATGCTAAGCAGGATCCTGATTAGGATCTGTTTGATTGCTACCTTCCTAGTTAGGAACTTAGGATACTACAAATAGGATGGTGTACAAGTGCTTAAACAAAACGATACATCACCCACACTCTAAAGGAAAGGGAAGAAGTATCCTGCTGGCACAAACACGTGTCCTTTTGGTGTCCAATGAATGTATATATGCATAAATGCGTTTTCAACGGAACCAACTTCTTGCAAAAAATAATTAAGAGCATTGTGCACATTTTCGTTTTTTCTGGGCAAAGGGTTCTCATAGATCCTCGCGAGATATGAACTCACGCTTGACAATGTTTGTCAAATATGCAAGCCAAATGGCGTTTCTAACGTATACTAACGCTTCACTATACAATTTAAATATTTTTTATATGAACGTTTACAGTTTTATCATGTATTTTATTCAACAGTAATTGTTGCATTATTCATTCTATGACTTGTTTACAGATCAAAAGGCTACGGATTCGTGATGTTCACGCGCCACGAGGACGCGCTTACGTGTCTTAGGAAACTAAACAACAATCCAGATATTTTCGATAAGAATAATGTAAGTTAAAAAATCATTTTAAGCTCCCACTTTCATATCGTACCTTAGATCAACCATACCCGTTTTAATTAAGCCGTTGGTCCTGCGCCTGATATCTCTACGGTCATGTCAGACTGCCGTCTCACCGAATTATGAGAGTGAAGGAACAGAGAGTGCACCTGTGTATTGCGCACACACTTGTGCACTATAATATGTCCCGCGCAGTTGGCTAATCTCTGTTAAGATAGGCCGCCGTAGTCGAAATTCGGCTAGGAGGACACTATTATTGCATTAAAAAAACTGACAACATTTGGGGACTTTTACACCCACAACCTTTTGCCCAGTTAGCCAAAGGTCGTGGCTTCAACCTACCCGTGTTTAAAAAATGTTGATTTCTTATTTAAACTTATAGTCTGTTGTTAACCAGTAATGGATAACTAATTGTCAATTGAAAGTTTGTTGAAAGCCATGTTTGGGTTTTACTATCGTAGGCGTAGTGAATCCTGTTATTGATTCGTATAAGTATCTTACCCTTACCTTAAATATCTAAATTTTCTACCAATCTAAATAAAATACCTATATCATCTTCTCCAGAGGCCCATAGTCTCCTTCTCAATAGAAGACAGAACCGCCCTAAATGCAAGGAAAAAGCGCCTGGAAAAGTCCATAGCCAACAACCCTCTAGCGAACAAAGCCGACGGCGACAGCCAATCGTTCAAAAACAGAAAACGAAAGAACATGGCGCCGCCCGACGAGAGTTACGTCAAGAAAGGCCGGATGGAGAAACCCAAAAACCATAATGACGATTTTGCGAAGAAGAGGCTTATGGGTAAGAAGGCACAGGAAAGCGTCGGACAGTTTGTTAGAAGACCCAGGGATGAGAATACAGATGATTACACAGGATTGACAGCTAAAGAAGGGGCGCAGCACAAAATGAGGAGCAACCATAAACTAAAGCAGCAAGCAGACGTTCATAGACAACAGGTGAAGATGGAGAAAAAGAAGGGAAAGAGAGCGATGCAGCTAAAGATGGCGGCTAAAGAGAGAGTGAAACAGCCCAAACAGAAGATAAATAAGACGCCTGGGAAAAAGAATAGGAGGAAAAAGTTCAAGTCCAATGATATTCGGGATATACTCAAATAAATAATTAATTTTTACCTTCGAAATGCAGTCATATTAGCTATAGTACATAATTGTATTAGGTTATACAAAATGTTAAATGTTTTACAGAATAAAACAAATGTAAATAAGTACAAAGTGTATTTACACGAATAACAAGAACCTTAGTAGAATATTATGACGTCATAGATTCAACATGGCTGCCAAAATAGTTTGGCTTCGAGTTCGGCAAGAAATAATATTTATTAGGGCCATGGATTTGCCCCAGTGATTATAATTTTAGGATCTTTGTAGATTCCTCTCAAAAATAATATATCAACCACAACACTACCTAACGAGATTGCTTCCATTTCAACATCATAATATTATTTCTAACCGGTTTTCTCAGATATATTCGGGCACCTTTACTTAAAGTCTTCGCTACACTAACGCAGGCTTCAGGTCGTGAAAAACTGCACCCTTTTTAATGCCCGAATGACCGATAAGCTAAAAATTCAGACATTAGGAGGCATATTTACTGTAAGGAATTTCCGAACGCAATCCTTTGCTACGGTGCGCGCGCATTCGTGTCAAGTGTTTGACATGTATCTTCCCTCTCACTCGCACGATTCTCTCTGTACGCGGCGTCATATATTTTGTGAATTTTGTGATTTATTCATTAAAAAGTTTTTTAACTGAGCTCCCGTACATTACCTGCAGTTTTCGTTACACCGAAGAGCGCGTGGCCTCAAAAACGCGGGAACCAGCGGTCATTTGGACTAGACTTAGATTTTGCTGCAAAATTATTTAAATGAATGGCGACTCTGGTTACGATACAATAAAGAGCAAATTCAGATCGCGAAATGCCAATCGCCTACCGGTATACACTTAGTTGCCTCTCTTTCTGTCGCGTAACCTTATCTCTACCGACCGCGTAGGGTTGACCGATGCGACGCCAATGGCGTGCGTGATTCGTCTAATATTATTATTTGGTATTGGTATTAAGCTACAAGTTCATGTGCGGGTCGACCGGTTGGTAGGGCTGTCAAACGCCTGCCAAATCGCACAAAAGTTATAATCTGACCGCTTATCTGAGACCTCACCTAGGGGGAAAATGGATGCGGGGGTAGACGAGAACAGGGATGATGCGAATTTCGAATAATTCACAAGCGTCTGCCGCCCGCACCGCTCAGGACCCCCGTAGGCGACGTCTCAGATAAGCGGTCGGATTATAACTTTTGTGCGATTTGGCAGGCGTTTGACAGCCCTACCAACCGGTCGACCCGCACATGAACTTGTATAAGCTACAAGTTCATGTGCGGGTCGACCGGTACCTTAATTGTGGAGTGAGCCTGCTTTAGGTAAATATGCGTCCGATATCCGATCTCTATTTGTAATAATGTCTTCATCACCGCGCCATCCTAGCACGTAGTTTCTCTGGCTGCGACAGCAGACCGCATTTGTCGAGATGAGCGTAGAGCAGAGCTAGGTATTCTTTGGGGTGTTTGTTGTAATGCAGCACGTGAGGTGAGCGGTCCCAGCATTGCCATGTGCACTGGAAACAAAATAGAATGATAACATAAGATAGAATGAAAAAATAAAAACTATTTATGAAATATTTACGAAATGCTGCATGACGCCTTACATTGCGTCTTCTTCGGATTTGCAGTGATTTGGTTGTAAAAAAAATTTTACAGATGCACATAAATCTTTTGTAGCTCGTCAACGATGCGGGATATTACGGTTCCGTAGTCCTGACAAGAAACTCTTATAGTTTCGTCTGTCTGTCTGTCCGAGATTTTGATAAGAGACCATTAGTACTAGAAAGCTGTAATTTTGTAGGTGCATGTATATTAATTAGGCCGACAAAGTGGTAGAATTTTTTTTTGTTTTTTTTAGTAATATTGGTAGAACTTGGGTGTTGGATAACTGTGTACAAAATTCTTAGAATAAATTTTCATAATTGACTAAGATGAACAAGATAAGGGTACGGAACCCTTCGAGTCTGACTTGAACTTGGTCGGTTTTTGTCTATCGTCAAGTTCTTGATAACCACAACACAAAAATAGAATTAATGTAATATTTATCTGATTTGCGGTTTGATGAACAATGGTCAATGACTGAAATGTCCGGGTAGGAGGTGCAGACACTTGACTCTTACAAGATTTCGCATTTTAAAGCTTTATATTTTTATCCCCACTACCTGTAAGGGAGGTATACTAAAAATATATTCTACGAGTTACGGACAGACAAACGGAAATTAAAAGTAGCCCTTATGGGTTCCGGAACCCAAAAAAATTGCATAGCCTTGTGTACAAAGGGCCTTACAGTTATTCCCTACCTTGATGCCAATATCCACCCAGCTATCATGCACACTTCGATTGCTTCTCTACGCGCCGACGAGGTCGCTCCTCGACAGCAGGAACAGCGCCGGCGCGCGACACGGAGACACGTGAAACAGCTCTGACGCGCGGAGGTAGTGCAACGTTGCAGTCTCGTAGACAGTACGCCCTTCGTATACAAGGCTACGCAAATCTTCTATACCTAACAATTGATTTTAGTCTCTAACCCCGTTATTCCAAAAACTTAGTACCGGGTTCAAGCCAGGACTAATCTATCAGCTAGCCAATAAGAAAAGCGCTTCTCTATTAGGTTATGTCACGAATGTATCATTCATTCCTCTGTTGTCGGCTAATATTTAGACCTAATAGACCTTTTTTGTAATAACACCGTAAGCGACTACCGCAATACACATTCATTGAGGTTCATACACAGGCACGCGTCGCCGAGTACTTACATTTGCTACCTTGCTTGTATCTGTTACGCCTTCAGCGGCTTCTTCTTCTCTACGAACCGTGCGCTACCAAATATTTGCGAGTCGCGACATCAGTATTGAAGATTTGCATAGCCTTGTGATGTTTTTAAATGTAATGGCCTTGCTTTTTACTCTAAACTAACCAAGACGTGGCGTTGAAAAAGTCGAATATAGAGCGAGCTCACGGAAAATATTCTGGCACTCCCGCTTACCGACGCACGGAACACAGCAAGCTGCTTGGCGCCGGGCTCCGGGGGAAGGGTTGAAAATAGTGAACTTAAAATCGTATTCGTTACGCCTACAGTAACAGAATGAACAATCGCATCTTGTGATTATGCGTGTGTACGGAATGTGCTCTACCAGATATTCGCGACATATAACGTATCTAACGTTTGCATAGCCTTGTGTTCAAAGCGCCTAATTAGTTATATCTTACCTTAATGCCAATATCGAGCCAGCTATCATGCACACTTCGATTGCTTCTCTCAGCACCGATGGGGTCGCTCCTCGACAGCAGGAACAGCGCCGGCGCGCGGCACGGAGATACGTGAAATAGGTCTGACGCGCGGAGGTAGTGTGACGTTGCAGCCTCGTGGAACCTCTTCAAGTGGTACCTGGTTGTAAATTGTAAGAATTCGTGTACTACTTCACCAAGCCAACTAGACAACTGTCAAACGACTTACGAAAACGAAATTGGCAAAGGCAATTTTTTATTTACTCTAGCTAGACTAAACTATACCCGGCCCGGCGAACCTTGATCCCTATGACAGTTCATGTTAGTGATGGGTCGTGTCGATGTAACTAAATGTGATTTGGCTACCGCCCTACCACCACTGCCAATATAATGCTTTAAAACTTTATTTTGATGATTTGGATCGAGACGTGCGATACGACAGCATTGTAGATGAGCCGTTTTTGATAAACGTAGGCGACAGCAGCTGCAGTTCAGATTCCGAGTTCGTGACACAAACCCTAATGTCATTATCAGATTCAGATTAAAATATATAAATAAATGATCGCTGAACAGCTTATTTTAATTTTTAATTGTCTTGGGTATACAATCGTGAGTGCATGTATGCCGCGCTCCGTTCTATTCAATAGAGAATGTACTAATACTTAAGTATGAAAAAGTAATGACACTCATAATTTATCACATAATTATGCCACACATGAAAACTGATACTAATAAAATCAAATCTTAAATAAAACAAAACCTGGTGTCCCCAGAAATATTTTATAAATTTGAGTGAAATAAAAACAATTTTATGCAACTTTTTAACATTCAGCACCTATAACTTAAATGATTATAAATCATGTACACTCGTTTCCACTATCGACATTTGTTTATCGATATTTTTCCGCACTAGTCGATATCTTCCGAACGAAGTAACTTTTGCAGGACGTAAACGTAAAGTCTGATTGAGATAATTTCTTGTAAATGTTAAGAATTGTTATAATTCCGACGGAATATCATTGTAATGGCATATATCTACCGAAATTTAATAAATGGCATTTATAGAAGCCTCAAATTCGATTCTAATGTAACGGTGACGCCACTACAATGTTGTGTCGTAGGAATAACTGTCAATGTCATAGGGATCAAGGTTCGCCGGCCGAGTATAGACGTGGCGTAGACAGAGTCGATGTTGGAGCAAGATCGCCCAGAAGAAGCCTGTCCAGTCTGAGTATGAAGGTCTTTAGGTTGGAATTAAAAAGCAAATATTGTTACAATTGAGATGAATTGCCTAAGTTTATTTTGACACCATTGTTTTTTAATGTCCATCCATTGTCTAGTTTGCTTGGTCGGGTAATAAGAGCTGGTTCGGTACTATAGTCCGGCCGCTTATTTGAGACGTCGCCTGCGGGGTTCAATGGGGTCCTGAGCAGTGCTGGCGGCGGGCGCTTGTGAATTGATTGGGTGATTTAAATTTAGAAATTAGCATTATTTTTAAAAATCGAATCACCCAAACGAATTCCTGTTCTTGTTTACCCCCGTACGTACCCCTGTACTCCACAGGCGAGGTCTCAGATAAGCGGTCGGACTATTGATGTTGACGTAGAGTCTATAGTACCAGGGATAGTTGGTACCTACTAAAAAGATTATATTTTAGGACACTTGATATATTAATAATGGTATAACTGTTATAAATCCATGCAAATAATGTAAATGCGAAAGTGTGTCTGTTTGTCTGTGACCATTTTCATGCTTAAACCGCAGAGCTGATGAAGAAGGGGGACATATTCTATTTTTTGTTGCAAACCTTAAAGGGGAATAAAAGTTTAAATAGGCAATCCGTTATTTGCGCGGGCGCAGTCACAGGAAACCGCTCTAGTATAAAATAATAAGCGCGTAAAATTAGATACTTTTAATGCTAATTAAAATTAAGACACCATGTTTTAGGTACTGTATCTTTTATGCTGATGGGAATGACCATTTAAAAATGGTTTTTATTAGTTTAATTTATCTCTAACTTTTTTAGGGTTCCGTACCTCAAAAGGAAAAAAAGTAACCTTATAGGATCACTTTGCTGTCCGTCTGTCTGTCAAGAACTATTTCAGGAACGCGTGGAGGTGTAAAGTTGAAATTAACATCAAATACTTATGTCTACGGTCCCTTGAAGCTGTATAAAAATCAACCTTTGAAGTCAACGCAATCAAAAGATACGGCAATTTTTGCCCTATTTCCTAACATTTTTCAGGGTAGTTAAAACCTATGGGGTACTTCCCAGAACCATAAAAGTTAGCAAGAAGGAAGATCTAACATTACAAGTAAAGAAAAAAAATAAAAAAAACAGCGAATTTGTGATTACATCCTAGAAAAAACCTTTGTAGGGAACCCTCACTGTGCAAGTCCGACTCGCACTTGCCCGGTTTTTTCTCCTTTTCTTCCCTATCTTTAGTTTTGGATTTTCCGAACCAACGCACAAAGAATCCTGCCTAGTGTGGTTATTAACATTACAATGATACTAACTTCGTATAAGTCCGCAGAGCGTTTTGCAGGAACATGTTCTTCGGGAAGACCGCGGATGGGAACCCGACCGGGATCTCGGTGATGTCGGCCGCCGAGTCCCACACCTGGGCTGCCATGCGGTCCAGCACTGGCTGGTATCTGTGGGAAAGAGTTGGGTTAGAAATGCAGAATAAGGATGAGGAACTTGATGAGCGCAGTTCCACCAATAATGACGAGGGAATTGATCATTATTTTAGATGGTGTTAAGGGCATTATGACCTGATGTTTTAATATTATCCTAAATAACTCTAAAGCAAAAGGACATCAAGGACTGATATTGTAGTCTGCCAGTAGTAGGTACAGCACCTGATAGAAAGAGCAAATCCCTTGAACAAATTCCAAATATAATTATCCGGGTGCTAGCGCTGAGGGTAGCTACGCCCCACCCAGTTTATCTTGATTCCACGCGTAGGGGATATGAGCTTTATTGCATAGACCTCCCCTAAATGTACAGTCGGCAGCATGTGAGGTTACCCATTTGAACTACGAAAACAGCTTTAATTACGTAGGGAATAGAGGCGGCTTCAAGGTCAAAGTGGGGAAGTCTGACGTGCGGCCGTACTCTTTTAAATACCCTGTTCTTTGCTCTTTCAATAAGAAACATCGAGACGTTTTTGAATCGTGGCTTTAAAGAGCCTATATATAGTATAGTCCGTTAGAGTTCAGGAATCGACTTCGCAAATAATCTCTAGAAAAACTTGCATCCACGTCATACATTATACAGGCAGGATCAAGTAATACACTAATATACAGGGTTAGATGGGAAAAATAAAATACAATTATTTTGCTTTAAATTTCCGCTAAGACACGCTAGCGCAGGCACCAAAACCACACCAACCGCAACCGCGTTGAGTACCAGTTCAGTCAAATGCAGAATGCACCGCCTTCCCTCCCTCAGTACGCATGCACTACAGCTAATGCAGTTGTTAGTTACCAACACCAACGTGCAAAAAACCTCGACGCGTTTCGCCACTCCACGCGGCATCCTCAGGAGATATTGTCGCCTCGGCTGAGCACGGACGACTGAAATGAGTCGCTGGCGAACAGGTCTTTTATACCGTTTCCTTACCGTGTCTTAGCGGGAAATTTAAAGCAAAATAATTGTATTTTATTTTTCCCATCTAATAATGGATTTCCGCAAAGTAACGCCTGATTCTATTAATTATATTCAGGGTTAACTCACTTCTCCTTATCCTTCATAGCGAAGACGAGCGCCTCCGCCCACACGTATGCCCCGACAGAAAACCCGTGGAGTACCAGCGGCCCGTGCTCGTTGGCACACATGAACCTCATCAGGTTAGCCCCTACCAGCTGGAATGTTGAGAAACTTTTTAAGACCACAGAATATATCGTCACCGGAAATATGAAAAGGACAAACCACAAATTTTCAGGAGAGCCAAAAAACGATCTCTTTTTTTAAAAATGTGTTATATTTCTTGTGTTTGTAATGCTATTAAAATGACAACTACGGCAAAGTTTCTATAAATTTAAGTTTACTAAAAATGTTCTTATCTTTATAGTTTAAAAAATAGACTGTCCCTTACGTTATTTTTATTGTTTTAAATGTCACTTACACTAACTTTTTTTGAAAATGAAAAAATGAGATTTAATGTAAGTCCTTAGAAAATTTACTTGTGTTAATGTAAGAAACACTAAATTTGGTATTAGAGTTACGCTATTCGAAGTGTTTAAAGGAAAATGACACTTAAATTTAAGAAGTTAAAGTTTAATTGGCTGCTTTCAACAAAAGTTTAAGAAATTATTGTAGTAACTACGATCTATCGACTGATTTTCTCTTTATACTTACCATAATGAATAAAATAACTGTGTAAAAATCATACTTTTATTTTTTTTCTTTCAAAATTAAAAAAAAAAACATTAATTATAGCCTAACAAAAATAGCTATTACACAACAAAAAGTATTTACTTCGTACGTAATTTAAATATAATAAAACATAAAATACCTGTGTTCTAATATTTATTTATTAATATTATTTATAATGGGTCTCAGAGATGATGTAGGTAGTAAACACACATTAAACCTTAGCATTTTCCTAGAAATATTATTAAAAATAATAATAGTAAGACAGCCTCTTAAAGCATAATAAAATGCATGCATAATAAAATGGATAAATACTCGTTTTTATCCATTTTTATCGGATATTTACTCGAAATGTAATAACTAATTAGGACTGGGGTCTACTTTCCCAAGTGCGACAGGTGCGATACCTGTCATTTAAGTTTTTAACCGATTTCAAAAAGGAAGGAAGTTCTATGTTCCACCATTTGCCTTTTTATTTTTACGTTTTTTTATCTACGTTCACATCACACAAAGTTCTTCGTTTGTTGTAGATTTATTTTTAGAATTGTTTTTTTATTGGAAGAGCATACTTTTGAGGTTGTCCCACTGTCACCAAGTCAGGATCTGATGCTGAAACCCAGAGAAAATAAATGTTCGCGTTTGCTCCACTCGTGCTTTTTTATACATTGTAGTGTACTGAGACTGCCTGTTAATGTAGGCTTCAGCATCCTGCCTTATATTAAAATGGTTCCAAGTTCAAACACCAGTTCGATACGATTTCTGGGTTTTTCTGCCTTAAAAAAACTCAGAAACAGCTCAAAGTCGAGAAATTGGTGATACATCTCATCGAACTATGAAAGTAAATGTATTTGATGCGCTGATTTTGTTTCTTTTTCTTATTTTATTTATTGTTTTAGTTAAGTAGTAAAAACTGTTTAGATTAGTTTATATTTCGCGCATACACGCACTTATATATTATCATAATTATATAAAATGTAAATTCATTTTTGGCTGTAAGTTTAGCAAGTTAGTCTAGTTTAATATTAAGAAAGAGCTGTGAATTTTATTAATAAATAAAAATAGTAAAGGAACAGATAACTGCACTTATGAATCATGCTTGTCCACTATAATATATCCAGCGCAGTTGGCTAATCTCTGTTGATTGGCTACCGTAGTTGAAATTCGGCTATATAGCATAATATAATTACTACTGACAGGTTTAAAAGGTAGTTCTTTTGTCAAAATTGTCATAAGTCAATGTTATCACAATTTGTCTTGAGACAGAAATGTGTCATCGTCAAAGGCAGAGGTTTTAAGAAAGATCGAAAAGTTCTGTGAGGACACCTCAGTGTTGTACACTTCAGTTGCCAAACCTGTTAAGAGCTCGGCCAGCGATCCAAGAGCTATACTGACTCGACACTATACCGAAGACATCCTGGACATAGGCCTCTACAAAATTAGGATGGCCCTGAAACAACTTAAAAACAACAAGGCACCAAACTCATTGGTTCGGTGCTACTAGAGGGCATCACGCCTGATGCAGGAAAAGGGGGTATGGTAACCACTTTACTCGTTAAATGTTGTTCTTTAAAAAAAGAAGACTAAACCTTATTAAAAAAAAATACATCAAATCTATATCACATATCTATCATCAAATATCTATATCACTCCTGAGCCACAAACTGTTTTCAAGGGTCATCGCGTAATGTCTCGTACGTAGCTTTGATGACTTCTAACCTCCTGGAAATGGCTACAGTACAATAGACCATATCCGCTAAGGAAAATGTTACAGAAGTCCGAGGAGTAGGTACAATATGACTCTATGCTTAGTTTGTGGATTATGAAAAGGCCTTTGATTTGATCGAAGCGTGGACGGTGCTACGGTCTCTTCAGCGGTGCCACATAGAGTATAGAGGTGTTAAAGTGTTTGTACAACAATGCTACCATGTCGGTCCGATAACAGAAGCAGAGCTCGAAGGCCATTCCACTGCGGAAAGGTGTGAGACAGGGAGACGTAATATCTTCGAAACTGTTCACTAAGACATTAGAAGACGCCTTCAAGCTTTCAAAATGGAAAGGATTCGGCATCAACGTTAATGACGAATGCACCACATACCTCCGGCTTGCCACGCTGGAGCCTGGCACTATGCTTGACGACCTAAACCGAATCTCCTAACAAGTGGGTCTTAAAATGAACATGGACAAGACGAAAATAATGTCTAGCTCCCGAGTGGTACCCACTCCAGTATCTGTTGGGAACTCAACTCTCGAAGTTGTTGACAAGTACGTCTACCTGAGACAAGAAGGTACTTGGATTGGTACCCAGTGGTTAAACTAGGTAGTAGTTGGACTACTAGGTCCAATTTAGAGAAAAGAGGTCTGTCGGCGAAACCAATTCGGCTGGGCAGCGTTTGGGAAACTACGCAAAAACACCTTCTCGTCTTAATAACCTTAGTGCCCTTAACGTGTGCTACCAGTGAACACATATGGATCTGAAACATGGTCTCTATTATGGGCCTTAAAAAAAGCTTAAGTTCATGCAATGGTGAGGGCTATGCTCGGTGTTTATCTACAAGATCGAATCAGAAATGAGGAAGTACGTAGGAAAACTAAGGTAACGGACGTAGCCCTGCGAATCAGTAAGCACAAGTGGCAATGGACAGGGCACATAGCGCGAAGAACCGATAGCCGTTGGGGCAGAAAAGTTCTAGATTGGAGATCCTTTGATTAAAGGCGCAGCGTAGGACGGACGCCCTACGGCAAGATGGACAGACGACATTGTAAAATTGCAGGATCACACTAAACTGAATACAGACCGCTTGCAATCTGTTGTTGTGGAAAACCATGGGGTAGTCCTATGTTCAGCAGTGGACATCCTACGGCAGCATCGACATGATTCTCAGTCGAAGCCGAAACCGAAATTCTTGGTCATTTAATAATAAAATAAGATCTATTATTTTTGTTTATAGCTAATTATATGGAATTCAAAACTCTTTAGCACTTGTTTGGATTAAAATTACCATTTTACTATTATTATTTTCATAAATTTGCGGGTTATAGCAAGAAACGTATTTATAAAATATTTATCCATCTTTTTGGATAAATACTTAAGTAAAAATGGATATTTACAAGTATTTATCCCATCACTATAACCCATCACTACGCACATGTTGAGGATTAAAAATACACCAAATGAATCAGAACAAACAAACACGTCGATGTGTGATCATGAATGATTCGCGCGCAAAATGTCTCACTCAAACGCGTGGTGGCAGTGGTACAGAGAGAAAAGGAAAACAATATATTCCCTGTTAATTTTAAAGTAAACTTTTGTTCTAGGAGTTGATGTTTTCAAATAAGTAATGTAAGCATCATTTACTGAATAGAAATAATAGTAAACATAAAGTAAAGGCCCAGGTGACTATTTAGCTTCTCTAAAATATTTAATGTAAAGGACAAAAACAGTGTTTTCTTTAATTTATCGTTACTGTAAAGGGTACATTTTAAGTAAATATCGTAAAAAGTTTAGCGTAATGGTCTTATTTTTTTATCATCAGCCTGTCGACATTAAAACTTCAACTGTTTATTTTTAGTTTCTTTAAAATACTTAATGTTAAAGACAAAGTTGAGTTCAAAGCATGAGAAGAATAATGTAAACGGACATTTGTCTTTTCCAGATACCTTTCTACAATCAACTTTCTCGGACTTTGGGGGTTTAATTTTTTTATGACAGTTAGGTTAGTAGACACTTGAAAAAAAGATTATATTTGTCAGGAAACAGAGAGTTTACGGAATACATGTAGCGGTAGCGCTTATTTAAAATATAATTCAAGAAATGAATGTAACGTACACTACTACGGGAATTGAGTAACTTATTTTAATGTAAAGGACTCGTAGCAACACCAGATTCCTTAACATTAATTTGTTGAAAAAATAAACGTAAAAAATATTTATGAGATGTAAGGAACAGTTTTGTAAAAGTTCAGTAGCTTAGCTAATGTAAAAAACAAATTTACTATGTTAGTGTGTTTACAGTAAAAAGCTTCAAAATAAATAATACTACGTTACATTAATCAAGAATTCAACACAGTTCTTACACGTACTATGCATTACTTTTTAAGTTTATTTTTTACCAAATTAGTTAATGTAAAGGACATCATTTTTAAAGATAAATTCTAAATATACCATTGGATAGAGCGGAAAATTTGCAATCGAACTGTATATAAAATTCAATTTCGACAAATTGTCCTTTACATTAATTCATATTTCCGGTGACGATATAATAGTACAAGTACAGAAGGATCACTCCGCAAAATTAGCCCAAACGGTTGGACAGTTTTTGACATATGAGGTATCGTTGTATTCGTCAGAATTGTAAGAGTCAAATAGGCTATATACATTATAAAAATGGCGCCCATAAACGAAAACAAAGGGGGTGGGGGGGATTTTTTTTCTTACCATAACAATATGGGTATCAAATGAAAGCCAGTGAAAAGATAATTTCAGATTTTTTGCAGTTTTTTATTTCAATAATTATTTATATCATCGAGTCCTCTCGGACGAAGTCGCAGGCAACAGCTTGTCTTGTAAATGAAATGAAATGAAATGAAATATTGTTTATTTGCGTTTGTATAGGGTGTACAGAAGATGCCAGTGTAGTGAATGAGCGCCTATCCAGCCATTGTCAATAGCATGCAAATACTAAACCTATTTATTATTGTCTACAATCAACAATTTATTGAAAAATTACAATTTTATTTATTATTATTAAGGGATTAATTATAATTATACATTATGATAATTTTTTTAAATGTCATTGATTTTTAATCTTTGTGATTTAAAAATTCTTGAACCGAATAGAATCCACGAATTATTAACCATTCATGTAATATTTTCTTAAATTGAATAAACGACTGATCCTTTATAAACAGAGGTATCTTATTATAAATTATTACACACATACAAAAACTGTTTTTTTTGCATTCGAGCACTTTTTGGTATCAAATCAAACAATATCCTGTTGCCGTTTCTTGTGTTCCGTGTATATAAATCCTTAGCCTGTTTAAACTGGTTTGGGTTTTTTTTCACGAATTTTGCCACCTCGAATATATAGGCAGGGTAATGGCAGGATGTTCAGTAACTTGAATAACGGTTTACAGGATTTATCCGGCGCTACGCCGCAGATTGCTCTAACGCATTTTTTTTGGGCTACAAATGCTTTGTGCCAATTGGTAGGGGAAGTCAGCTCAAAGCGGCCACAGAAGGCAAAGCGGCCATGGCTCCGAATACGGTTCTATTAAATGTCATAACGAACTTTACCGGTTCGTCTTACAGCTAACCTTCCGCCCCGCCCACTGTCATTCGGCACCGATCACTGCAAGCGCGTGCGTGCAGTGACGATTTTTAAATATTTGGTGGTTTCCTTAAAAAAATGCGAGGTAAATCCAGCCTGATTTGATCTAAATCATGCATAACTCATTACTTTTATTTAATGCGCCTTAAAACTCATTTATTAAACTATGTTTGTGTCTTATTTGCTTACAAAGTTAATGTAAAATATGACAGCAGTTAATTTATGAAATAAAGTGCACGAAAAAGGCAAAGCGGCCAACTGACCGCATTGCCCTTAAATAAATGTGTAATACTTCGAATTATAATACTTGATTATTTTGTTTAGATGGTCAACAATTATAAATGAAACATTACCAAAGGGTTATGGGGCGATAGTACAATGACGCAAGCAATCAAAAACGTGAAGGAATAACAAGGCTCAATTTAATGTATAGCAATAAAATTTTAAGCAATTTTTGTTTTTTTATAACGTTTGAAAACATATTTATTTTAGTTATTAATAACACAGTTGATTAAAAGTGCCATTAATTTTAAGAGTTTAAATGTGTAATTGACACCAAAGGTTTTATAAAAAATACATGTTGATTTTAAACTTTTATTGGCAATCTTCTTTTTTCGAACACTACCTATATCTTTTGTCAAAAAATGTATATTTCTCATACATTACTGGACTGGCCGCTTTGCCCTTACCCCCATGGCCGCTTTGGGCGGCACCTTGGGCAAAGCGGCTTTTTGCCACCTTTTCGTAATTTACGTGTCATATATGTATTTTCAACTTTTTGCAGATTTGGATTGCGTACAATGAAGAACAAATGTTTTTTCTACCTACCAGTATAAAAATCTTTTCGAAAATCATTTTATTCAGTAGGTTTTTTACACCTCAAAGTAAAGGTGGTCGCTTTGAGCTGACCTCCCCTACTATTCCCCCAGATCACAAGTCCATATCGAAGTACTGATTCGACATACGCAAAGTAGGCAGTGAGGACTGTTGCCTTATTTGCTACTTTGGTCAATTTATATAGCGCAAATGAGAATCTGTTGATTTTAGAACATACGTTATCTACATTTTGCTTCCAGTCTAAATTATTATCTATTTCTGTACCTAAATATCTTACAGTATCTGCATGTTTAAGCACTTGTCCTTGGTAATGTATGTTTAAGATTAGTCCGAAATTATTAAAGTTCATATAGTATGTTTTGTTAATATTTATTTGTAAATTATTCGCATTTAGCCAGTCAATCACAATCCCAAGAGTTTTATTTACTTCAAGATCGTGATGAGCATGCACCGTACCTGTGACCCCTTCACCGGCCACATCAGCTGCCACGGCGAGCAGGACACGGAGACGACGTCGAACCCTTGCTCCAAGTACAGGTTCGCGTACTTCATCACGTGCTGCGGGCGCGCCAGCATCCAGTTCATGATGATACAGAGCGGCCGGCTGGTCTGCTTGTTTAATCTAGAAATTATAAGAAGTTAAAGTTCAGATTCTGGTGGCTACTATACACGGTGAGAAAAGAGTACCCCGAAAGATTTTAACTAACGACTCTAGTGTCTGTTTGGACAGCTGCTGTAACACTAACCGCCGTAATCAGAGACGACAATTAAAGTTAATCCTGCATTAAGTCTCATGCTGTCTTTTTCTATTTCAATGACAAAGATAGTCACAAAATTATACTTAATTATACATTAAATGTAATTGACGTCTGATGTATGCAAAGTAAGAGGCTAATAAGGCTATCCAAAGCGGAAACGCAGCCAGCATTCTTGCTTCCTTGCCTCATGGACACGGTTACATTTTTGAATAAGTAGATTTTTAAGTTTTGTTAAGTGTACATATTTAGTATGAAAAATAAACATTTGATTAGTGATTTGACAAAAAATATTAACATTATCAATTTTGAGATATTAAATTAATTGCGGTAATTCACAAATTGAAAAATTTCAAGAGTAACATGACTTAATAATGTGACGTTACCACGTTTGTCTGACGTTTGTTATTTTGCGCTAGTAAGGGCCATATTACATTGCGACTGTGATTTTTGTCTGATAAGCCGAATTTGGCGTTCTTGATCTCAGAAACAATAACAGATTAATAATGTTGACTCATTGAATACTGCAGAATAACTATTGCCACATGTAATAGCGTTCTCACATTTTGTTAATTTTGCTTAACTTTTTAATTAAACCCAAAATTGTAGAGAAAGATTTTCATAAAATGCGCGACGGAACTTTTTTGAGCTCCTGGATTGAGCTACTGTTCTAAACAAATTAAGTAGAATAAGGTAGAATGTTATCTCTTATATAGTCATTTAGGAACAAGCGGTCTTAGAAATTTTAAATAATGTTGATTAAATATAGAAAATCAATCCTATTCTTAACCAAAAAACTTCGAAAATTGCCTTAAGTTAACTATGGATCTCTTCTATATACGATAGTATAATAAAAAAAAAAAACAGAATAATAATTGTCACTTAATGAGGAATAAAGATGTTATAATTTTTAAGCATGACTTTATTGTCATACTTCAATAAAAGCATTAAACATAACTGCAAAATTACTACAAAATGGGGATGCACCGCAATGAGTTGGCCGTCCGAGCTCAGTACCGCGCAAGCGCTCTTCAGCGTTGGACCTGTGTCGAATTTCTTCGCGCCAATATAGATCAATCGTCCTGTAGTATAGTGCGACTACCAAGTTTTGATCACATAAGTATAATAGTTATAGTAGTTCTTTTTAGTGTTTGTTTTATAAACCGTTATATACATGCATTATTTCTAGCATGGGTCAAAAACCCCCGACATCATCGACTGAAAATGCGGTATAATGTTTTGTTGAATACTTATATTACCAGATATTGTAGCAGTTCAACTCAGAAAACACTGGTTAATTGTTTTGGTTTAGGTTAACTTATTTTTATTTTAGATACCGGTCGAGACGTTCTGTTTTATTTGTTATTTGCGAAAGACAATGAAGACAGACAAACTGCCAACACAAGCACTTGAAGACACATCTATGCGAGTACGAAAGAAGCAGCAGCGAAGAAGTCCTAAAAGATATATTATTGCACTTGAAAAAATGACCGCCAGAGGCGGGAATCGCATCGAATTCCCGCCTTCCCCAGAGGTTAGGCAATCGCCCGGCATGCGAGGAACGCGGGTTCGATTCCCGCGTCTGGTGGTCATTTTTTCAAGTGCAATAATATATGTAGATTGCAAAGTGAATGCTTATCACTTAAAAACAATAATTTATAGGCCAAATAGAACTAAAATGCTCGTCTTCTGCATACAACATGGACCCAGATGACGCTATAGCGGGAAAAAAAAATGTTTCAAAAGGAATCGCTCCGGTGAACTGGTCATGAATGAAAAACACGATTGGTTTTACCAAGTCCATGGCAGCTTCATATTGCAAAAAGAAATATCTGTCTTTTGGCAGTAGTGAGAGTTCAACGGAACAATAGCTTTTGGAACAACAAGATGTTGCCCAAGTTGACGCGTTTTTACCACGAGTGTCTGTATTAAAACTCGGTATTGTCACAATAAGTATCGTAACTCATC
Organism: Pyrausta nigrata; assembly: GCA_949316185.1. Taxonomy (NCBI): domain Eukaryota; kingdom Metazoa; phylum Arthropoda; class Insecta; order Lepidoptera; family Crambidae; genus Pyrausta; species Pyrausta nigrata. The sequence goes on along the minus strand of OX438955.1, from coordinate 4,210,717 downwards.
CGTATTTTTGAAATTAGAACCACGACTGGGCGGAACGCTAGGGTACACAAAAAATAAAACGACTAGATTTTATTGAAAGTAGGTGTGTTTTTTAGGATAAGTAATGAAGCGTGTATTTTTTTTCTTAAGTTCTTATTGTTATGTGTGATTATATGACGTCATTTCATTTGCATAAACATGTAATATATTTGCGTACAATATACCAATTAGGTACAAAAACTGTTTTATTCGTAGTATTCCGTTGAAAAAGAAAATTTCTTGAATTTTTACTAAGTATTTGTAATTATTTAGAGATGACAAGATATTATTTTGCGTATTTTAAAGACTAGCAACGAACAGAATATTCATATTCAATTATTAAGCGAGCATTGTGGCCGAATAGCCAAATATTCGGCAAAGGTATTTACCGGTGCGTGTGCCTATCGACGTGATTGTAGTGATGTACAAGACTCGAGGCTTCGAGTCCTATTTTTGCAGCCTCGAGGCGGAATGGCAAGGTCCAGTGAGCTCGGTAGGCTTAGTGCCCCGAGCTTAGCCAAGCTGCGAGCTCTCTGAGCCATGCCTCGAGGCTTTAAAAGAGCTCGAGCCTTCAAAAGAGCCGTAAAACAAGGTCAAGTCCTAAAATGAACGCAATCCTTCAATAAAAGCTCAAGTTGATGTTGATGACTTTAATATCTCCGTAACTAAGTAATAATGCGCGGTCGCAGTGTGGTGTCCATGAGCATCGGTGCTTTTGGGATGTGTTTAACAATTTATATTTCATACAATTGTTGTATTTTTTTTCATTAAATCTCTAGCTTAACATCATGTAACTGAATCATTCAAAAATAGTGCGTTAAAAATGCTTCAAAATCGATCGAATGCTCAAAAGGCCTTGAGTCTTCAAAAGAACTCGAGCCTTCATAAGATCTCGAGCCTTCAAAAGAACTCGAGCCTTCAAAAGAGCTCAAGCCTTCAAAGAAGCTCGAGCTCTAAAAAAGACTCCCGAGTCGTCGGGTCGGGTGCCATACAAACGAGGCGAGCCCTGTAAACGAAACCGAGCTCTAGGCAAAAGGGCTCGGACGCCTCGAGCCTTGTACATCACTACGTGATTGTCTTGCGTTTTGTTCTTATGTACTTATCGTCTTCCCACCCCGTGCAGTGTGCAGTCTAGTTTAAATAGTACTGTCAACTCGTTGGGACATCACGGACTATCCTGTACTAAAAGTGAAGGCCGCGCCATGCCAGCATCAACGACATCGCGCATGATGATGGCAAGAGACCAGACGGGATGTCACTTGTACCTTGGCGGACGGGTCGGGCTCTTGTGTGGGACGCTACCTGTGTCGACACACTTGCAGGCTCTCATCTGCCCGGTAAAAACTGGTTAGGCTGCGAAAAATGCCAAAAATTAAAAAAAAACAAGTACAGGCAGTTCGACTCCCGGTACCACTTTGGAATTGAAACACTGGTTCCTATGATATCTCTTTTTTTAAAGAGATTTCCAAGAGGCTGATTGACAGCAGTGGTGACCCAGCTACCTTGCACAGCGTATAAGCATCGCTATCCAGCGGGGAAATGGCCAGCATTCTGGGAACCTTACACAAAGACCCTTTTAATTTTTTTTAATTTTGAACATAATCATGTATTATAATAATTAGTCAATAATTATAAAAAGGAATTAAAAATATTAATATTACACAAGGCATCTTGACCGTTTGACGACTGTCTTGGTGTAGTGGTTAGCACAACGGACTTCTAAGCCAGGCGGTTGCAGGTTCGAATCCCGCAAGTTTGTGTGATGAGCACGAGCATTTGTGCCTAAATTATGGATGTTTATAAATAGTAAACCTAAATGGCATTAACTTCTCAGGTGCCGAAATGGGAGTGCCCCAGGGCTCAATATTGGGACTTTTGCTATTTTTGATCTATGTTAATCCCTTCCTTTTTATTCCAAGAGCTGTTTGCTGATGATACTTATTAAGACGAAAGAATAGCACCATTTCTCCATACAAACGTAGTCCCCTGTTTCCTCCCTGGATATAGACTAAGGTCGAAATTTTTTTTTGCTATAATATTTGCATTTACTACCGCTATGTTCCTATGTTTCGTTTTTTGCCATATTCGAATTAACACAGGAAATATGGGTCTCAAAACATTAAGAAAATTGCCAAATTTTAACCTCCAACTTTAGACGCTCGCCAAATAAAATCTACGCACATTAAGACAAAAACTAAAACATAGGAGCATAGTCCCATCCTTTTTTAATTATTTGTGAAAACAATTTTATCATTGGTTAAGTTTTCGTCGAGAAAACAGGGGACTACGAAATGCTGTTTTGGTCAGTTTTATGAAGCGAATTTTGGTCTGAGCTGCATTTGTCCCTTTCTTACTTTAAGAGGAGAGGTTTGAGGGGGTAGGTAATGTCATAACAAATACGTATACGTATAGTGATGCTTCATAGTCGATAAATATATCGATACGCCATTGTTGGCCTAATCGACATCGATGTATTAAGTTATAGTATATTGTCTTGATAATAATTTGTCTTAATATTTTATATCATTAGCTTTTTTCAGTCTGGCTTTTAAAGGTCTACTACTCCTCAGTGGTGTTTCTATAGAAGAAAAAGCAGGTAGATATTCCGTTGCTGACTCCTAGAATTACTGTGCACATACATGTGATGTAAGCACTTACTGAGGACGTAACGTAAATAGATTCATTTCAATTTGATAGATTGTAGCCAAGCTGATTTCGGATGTCGGTTGAAGCTAATTATAAGTAATGGATTTTACAGCGATTGCCCACGACTTCGTCCGCGCACATGTCGAATTTACCTTACAAACTTCCACTCCCATTTCATCCCCTTAGTGGATGAGTTTCTAAAAATCCTGTTAGGTACGTCATTCTTAATTTCTAATCAAAAAGCTAAAGACAACATTTTATCGATTTCGCTCCATAACTGACCGAGTCTCATACAAACAATTGTCCCTCCTTTTTTAACTCGTTAGAGGATGAATTTCCGAAAAACCTTACTTAGTTCACCCCTAGACCTCTTATGGAACCTTTGATTTGGAGTCTCTAGACCCAGCAGTTTGGGCTGCCAGTCAGTCATTAAGTGAGTTTTCATTTTAATATACATATTTAGAAGATAAGGTGAGTGAAGGCTTGTTATAATATGCCATGCTTCTTAAACCAATTAAACAAATTGTTTCATATTATTGCTTTTATTGCGCCAACTGCAAACCACTTGTTAGTATAATATACAATTATCTTCAAAACTAGGGTTAGTAACAAAGAAAGAAAAACAATTTTATTGTTACAACTATGAATGTCGATACACGAACCCATTGAGACTGTAACAACATTCTGGTTAGACTAAGCCCGTCTTCTTGCGAATGGTTGAATAAAGATTATCAGTCCTATGCTTCGCAAATATCGCAGATGCGCTACCGTATGGAAGAAGTCCAAGCCACAGAACAGAAAAAACGAGTAGAAATAGCTTTCTCGCCTATTAGTATGAAAACCAGTGTAACCAAACTAATACATTTGTAAGAATATCACATTATGATCCACACAAAAAATATTGAGTTGTAATTGGTATTTTTTAGCGACGACGAAAGAGCTTAAAACACAAATTCCATTAAATGAGTCCCATCTTTATTACTAAGCTTATAAGATTCTAAATTGTGCTTTCCTGATTCGTATGTGCTTTTATATTTTGTTATTCTACTCCCTACTAGATGTCACTTTTTTGACATGCTTTTCCCTATTACGATGCATTAAGGTCCATAATTGTGGCTGCCACTCCTATTCCTTGCTTTTAAGTATCAAATAGTTTTGCCACCCAACGCCAGATGGAGACACAAACTAGAGAAGTTTCCTGTCAAAATTAAGGATAGGGCATACATACACGATAAACTGAACAAAAAGTATCGATCTAGCTAGATATCAAATTTTGTCTCGAAAATAAAATTTATGCCCACATAGGCATACTTATATATTTATGATCACCCTATACTCGTATCATATTTATGTTTATAAAACGAAGTAATGTTCGTTATACGAGTTATTACTCCAATTAAACTGAAACTTTTGCAATGATTTTGATTTTTAAGATCAGTCTTCGCCCCGATTATCACATAAAAACTAGGTTTACGGGGTAAAAATATATTGTATGAGAATTAGACATATGCGCGGAGAAAGGAATACGAAATAAATGTAGGTTCTACTTACTAATTATTTCGTTATATAAAACAAAATCGTGGCCGTGTTAGTTAGGCCGTAGTTATACGAGATATTACTCAAAAATTACAAACTTTTTTATGACTAAGATTGGTCTCCGCCTCGATTGTCAAAAAAACTAGGATTATAAGGTGTAAATAGAAACTATAAGGTGTAAAAAAAATAGGATTATAAGGTGTAAATGGAAAGTGAAAATAAGAATCAGAATCCGAAATTTGCACGGACGAAGAAAATGCTGGTGTGAGTGTTAATAAGTATTGTTAACCCCCGACGTCAAAACGAGAGCGTGGTGTGTTATAAGTTTGACGTGTCTGTCTGTTTGTAGCATCGTAGTTCACGAACGGATGAACCGATTTCAATTTTGTTTTTTTGTTTATTTGAAAGATCATTATTCGGGAGTGTTTTTTACAACTCCCTCAATATGGGTATCAAATGAAAAGGCACGTCAAGTAAAATACTACACGATATTATTAATTTCAAAGAAGCCGCAATGGCCGCCACAACAATGCAATTTTTTCACAACTCCTTCAATAGTTGTTTCATTATGAAAGGCTTGATAAGTAAGGTACAATATAAAAAAGTCGGTTCAGGCGATTAAAAAAAATATATTATTATTATTTTTTAACCGCCAACGCAACAATGAACCCTCGACGCGACATTATAACGCCCAACCTTATCGTGTCGTATTATTTTTGACTTTTTAAATGTTCGCTTTTTATGTCAGACATATGGACATGACAAAACTATAAGATTATAGTTTTGTCATTTCCGTTCTGTCTGTCTGTCTGTCCGAGGTTTTGCTAAGAGACCGTTAGTACTAGAAAGCTGGTATTTTGTATGTAAACCAATTACGACGACAAAGTAATGAAGTAATTTTTTTAGGGTGAGAAGTGTGGGGTATCTTTGAGTAGGTATTTAATAATGAATTGGGGGTTTCTAAAACAATGTTTCGATTTATTGCTACATTTACGAAATATTAAACTTTGAAGTGCAACTTTTTGGTCCAATAGGGCGTCCTAAAAAGTTTTAAAAAAGCATGATGATACTGCATTTAATAACCTTTAAAGGAAAACTATAGCGATTAAGATAATTTTATTAATTTAGCAGTAATATTCGTAGAACTTGTGTGTTGGATAATTTTGTACTAAATTCAAAATCCTTAAATTCTCTAAAGTGACTAAGACGAAGTAGATAACGACGATAGGAAACTCTTAATGCGCGAGTCCGATTCGCACTTGGCCGGTTTTTTCTTATTACGGATTAATGTCACAATTTATAATTAAAGAAATAACCTGATGACACGTAGCGAATCCTTTGATAATTAATTAGTTACCTAGCAGTAAAGTAATCCGTGAATTGTGTTGAAAGTAGTGAGTAGTATGAAAATAGTTTCAATTTCGTTAAAAATAAACTTATCGATATTTTAACGTTAAAATATCGCATCCCTAAATGAGTAGCGTGTGGAATTAATACGGAATTAGATAACGGTACAAAATGTAGTTTAGATCTTATCACCATTGTTGTGGATTGGTTTTAGATTGTAATTTTAGCCGATTGCTATCAAGTGCAAATTTTCCAATTTCTATTAAAATAACGTGATGAATTACTTAATTATGGTATGTCACTCCTCTTTTTGATAAATTTGTTGTTTTACTGTTGTTATTCCGCACAAAAATTGTACAATTCAGCGTTTTTTAAGATTTTCGTCAATGTTTGAAGGCGTCAGCATTCTGTCGCAACTGTCGCCGACTAAAGCGCGTGAATGGGGGCGGGGACATCACATGCGCTAAGCTCATCGCATTTCAGATACGCGGATCACGCCCACTTACGATTTCTACTCGTTTTTTCTGTTCTGTGGTCCAAGCAGAGCCCTGAATCCGTTGTTATAGGTGTTGCACATGCAGCATTATCCTGCACCTGATATGAAATTGTTGGCGGGTATTGTATCCACTTTTGTCGGTTCTCTTCGCCCAAGATCCACCTCCGACCACTGTTATTAAAGGGATTCCGTCGTTTTCCTCCCACGCCAACATTTAGAATAATTGGCCTCTTCTCTTGCTGCGATCGTTTCGTGCAAAGCACGTATGATGTTTGTGCAGGTTGACCTATTTGTGTCGGGCATATGAAACATAAGTATTCATGAATCCTGCATTTTATACAAAAATGATGTTCTTCCGTTTAGCGATCATAAATAAACGACATTTTCTTTAAAAGATAGTGGATTTCAACTTGTTATTGTTGCACAATTAGATAATGTCTTGTTGAAAGGTGTTGTCATTGTTGTCAATCAATCTTCATAAGTAAAAAGTTCCGTTACACGTATGAACAAAATAAAAAATAAAAAAAAATCTTTAATTTTATAAACATTAAGCTTTTGCAAGATCATTCTTGTAGTAAAAGTAGACTGTCGTGTCGTGTCCTAATAGTATGTTTGTAAAGATATAAAAATTTCTATAAATTATTATTTTTGTAAAATATTAATTTACTTTTACTCGTAGTATGAGTGAACCGGAAAATGTCATCTGTCACCTCTCCTTCGTATTACTTGGTATAACTTTGATAAGCTATATTAAAGGATATAATCATGAAACTGACAGCCACGACATATTTACATTTTTTATTTATTTAATGATGTATCATGTTCAAGCTTCTATGTAAACAGCACCGTATTTATATCTCGCATAATGCCCTGCTTTAAAGATATAATAACGTAAATATAGGAATCAAAACACGAATTTTATTCAATATTGACTCTACAATAACCTGAATTTAAATAACTTTTTCTTCTTTGTTTTTATAGTTTTAAGAAGCTTTCCACCAAAAAGAATTGTGTATACATAGACTTTATTTTGTATTGCGTACTGTATCTTTAGTTATAGTTTATCAAAGAGTACGTCATGTTTCATGAAAATACTTTATTTTAGCGAGTTTTGCGCGAGGTCCAGTGCGCACACACACAAACTTACGCTACTCACACATGGATAGAGCAGTGCGGGGTACGGGGGCGGCCGCCAGAGCTTGCATCGAGACAGCAACATTTTATTTAAAAACCTATTTTTCAAATGTCACTTAGACCGCGTTTCCTCTTAATCTCCAAATTAAGAAGAGGCTAAGAATTATTTGACAATGTAAGCGGAGCTCTCTCAGGTATTAAAATGGTTCACTAGCAATAACTTGCTTCAATAAAAAAAAGCGGCCAAAGGCGAGTCGGGCTCGCGCCAGAAGGGTTCGGTACCATTATCTATACAACATAAGACACTATATTATGACATTAAAAAATCAACAAACTCAGTCACCACTAGCTGCCACAATAAAACCGGCCAAGTGCGAGTCGGACTCGTGCACGAAGGGTTCCGTACCATTAACTTACAACATTAGACAGTATAGGCAAAAAAAAACACGTTTGTATTCGTATTACATTTATTCTTTTTTCCGCTATAACAACAAATACTAAAAACAGAATAAGATTAATATTTAAAAGGGGTTTCCATACAACAAACTTGTTTTTTTACCGTTTTTTGCTCGCTATTAATAACGGCATCGGGTAGACGCTTGAAATTTTTACAGAATATTAAGTTGTACGAGGGTCAAACTGAAAGTTCTTAGAAAATCAAAAACTGATTACATTAGCCAGTTATTAGTTTTATTATATCTTTTCAAAATATTGTCCATTGACGTCAATACACCGCTGCATGCGATGGAACCACTGGGAAAAGCACTTTGCCCACTCGTCCTTAGGGGTCTCTTCAATGGCATCGCGATACGCAGCCACCGCTTCTTCAGCATTCATAAACCGCTTTCCTTTAAGTTTTTCTTTAATTTTTGGAAATAAATAAAAATCACAAGGCGCGAGGTCGGGGCTATACGGCGGGTGACCCAGTAATTCAACGTTTGATGTCGCCAAATAGTCGATCGTTCGCTTGGCGGTGTGCGACGAGGCGTTGTCGTGGTGAAGGAGGATCCTACTGCGAGGTCGTTTCTCTCGAACTTTTTCCAAGACAAGTGGCAAACAATTGGTAGTGTACCATTCTGCAGAAACTGTTTTTTGATCCTCTAACACAATTGTTGCGAAATGACCTATCCTTCCAAAGAACGAGGCCACCATTTTTTTTCCCGCACTTCGATCTCTCTTCACTTTAGTTGGCAACTCCTCGAAAGGAAACACCCACTGAGCAGATTGTCTTTTGGTTTCAGGATCATAACAGTAAATCCAGCTTTCGTCACCTGTTAGTATGTCGAACACAGCATTTGAGTCACCTCCGTTAAATCTTTCAATCATTTTACGGCACCAATCCACACGATGGAGTTTTTGAGCCTTAGTCAAATTATGAGGTATCCACCGGGCGCAAAGCTTCCTGACCGCTAAATGTTCGTGGAGGATTTTGTGCACTTGACTCATACCGATGCCTAAGCTTGTCCGAATCTGCTGATAGGTCACTCTTTTGTCAGTCTCTATCATACGCCGCACAACACAGATGTTATTTTCAGTCGTCGCCGTAGAAGGCCGTCCCTCACGTACATCATCAGTGAGATTAGTGCGACCACGTTTAAACTCATTAAACCAGTTGTAAACAGTCGCACGAGATGGGGCTTCATCGTGAAAGGCCAATCGTAGTCTATCATAACTTTCTTGTTGACTTAAATGACATCGAAAGTCATAAAAAATCATTGCACGAAAATTTTCTCGTGTTAAATTCATTTTGACGTGACACAGACAATTTTCAATTTGCCGCCAAGTCGTAAAACAAATGACAAATGAATGAAATATATACTCAGTAATATTGGCAAAGAGTTCTATTTTCAAATTTTAGAATATTTTTTTTATTATATTGTTTATAAGTGGCCAGTTCTAAGAACTTTCAGTTTGACCCTCGTATATTCACCTTAAAATAAATAGTTAAATTAAAATAATAATAATATTTAATTGGTGCTCCCATACAACAAACTTGATTTTTTTACCATTTTTTGCTCGATATTTATAATTGCAACAGGCACACGCTTAAAATATTTACATAATATTATGTTGTATTTCACTTGAAAAATAAATAATTAAATTAAAATTTTATAAAAATTAAGGGGGGCTTCCATACAAACGTGTTGCTTTTGCCTATACCTACTGTCTAATGTTGTAAGTGAATGGTACGGAACCCTTCGTGCTTGACTCCGACTCGCACTTGGCCGGTTTTATTGAGGCGCTCAAAAGATAAGGAGACATGTTCTGGCTCTATATGGGCTAATATTGATTAATAATATTGACGTTCTTAAGAGGCATTTTGTGTCCTAAATTGAATGAGTTATTTCTGACTTTGACTACAGCAGGCCTGTGTATCTCCCCGCGTAAGTAGCAAAAACGTACCTACGCGCGGCGCCACTACTTAGGGGCTAAAACAAGTTGCGTGTCGCTACCGGTCAGTGACACGCTCGCGCGTTTTATTCACCGGCGGCCGCGCGGCTACGTTGCTGGCTGGACGAGAATGAATAAAGTACTAGCAAGAGGCGCTAGATGGCGTAAGAAGCTTCTCGTAGCAGTCAACCCTATCGCGTCGCGTGATATTACGTCACTGAATAGGTTTAGTGTATTATGAATCATATTCCAGAGCAATAATTATAAAATAATCTTGCAATAGATTTTTGTAGGTGTCTACACGAAAATGTGCTTGACTCTGTAGCGAACTAAATTACGCCATATTGTTGACGACATTGAGTAGACATTTATTTGAATACAATTGCTAAGTCATACTTCTGTACGAAGTACTAGTATTCTGTGACTACAGTAAATAAAAGCTGCCGAATAGGCCGAAAACCGAATAGAAACCAAATATTCATAGCAAGTCAAAAATTTTGATCCTAATATGAAAAGAACTTTTTTGTGGCCACTTTCGCTATTTCATTTAAAGTATTTGTATGATATGCTGTTTTAAACTTTCATGGACATTATGATTAGAATAAGTTATTTACGGGATTGCTACCATATACCTTTTTTTATTTTCGAGTCTCCGATATTTCGGCCCTGTTGATGGCGCTTGCAATAGCGCCGATTTGTATGATATTCGTCAACAATAAATTGCACTTATGTATATAGCTACCATCACAAAGTAAATAGTTGGTGACGTGAGTTTATTTAATTATTTATTTCGCAAGGTTTTTAATATACCTATACCTTCTTATTTTCCTGCCACCTTTATTAAATAGCACTTACTATGCGTCTATGCCACGTTACGAAATTGACGACGCGGATAGCCACCACTCTCGGCGGCCGGCTTGCGAGCGCCACCCCTTAAAGCGCTTGGTTTTTCTGTCAAGATTTTACACGGTTTCTAAGCAACCGAGTAAAATCTTGACTTTTTAAAATCTTGAGACTTTTTTCGTTACTTCAGTATTGGACACATGTTGATATAACATTATTTAATCGTAATCTCACCAGAAGTCCCTGGTTAAAATCTGTCTGGCTAATCTTTTCCTGTCGTGTATTCGCACTGGTGGGAACATGCGCGTTAAAGTTTTAACTTTATTATAACCAGCTTCAGGACGTCCACTGCTGAACATATAGGACTTCCAATGGGACCTTTACAAGGTAATCTATCCGCCATCTTTCTGGTGGATTTCCTAAGATGCGTTTTAACGAAGGGTCTCCAAGGGCTTTTTTTGCTCTGACGACCATAAGTTCCATGTACTGTGTGCTCTGCCTAGTGCCACTCGAGCTTACTAATCCCCTGGGCTTTATTATTTTTATACGTTACCTTAGCTGTGTTTAGTTATACCTATACAATTAGGAAAATTCATTGATTATTTATTTAAAATCTGTCATCTCTCAGTAATAATAATAATAATAATAAAGCTTTATTATATTCCATACTATAAAAATACATTAGAGTTTTAAGTTTTAAGTTCATAGATCAAAAATATAAAAATATATCTCAGAAATACTTTTCATTTTACAATTTTATTATTTGCATGCAGGAATTTAATTTATAGTTCAATTGTAATTCAATTCAATTTTTAAATTATTTTACTATTTCATTATGTATTTCAATAATATATATTTTATTAAAAATAATTACGTTTTTCTTTTTATATTATGATAAATTATAATAGTATGGACCCCTTTCGGGTAAAAGCCTCCTCCAAGGACATCCATTTTTCTCTGTCTTTAGCTATGTTAAACCTATTCATGCCATCTCTTAGTAAAGGTCATCTAAATAAACTAGCCATCAACCTAATTCTAGCCATTGTCACAGAATAAGTACTAGTACTCCGTACAGAAGTATGACTGCAATGAAATTCAAAGAAATATCTACTCAATGTTGTTAACGATATGGTGTAATTCAGTTTGCCTCTGACTCAAGAACATTTTCGTGTAGACACCTACAGAAATACATTGCAAGATAATTTCATTCTTATAACTTTGGAATATGATTCATAATACACTAAACCTATTCAGTGACGTACTATCACGCAATGCGATAGGGTTGACTGCCACAAGAAGCTACTTACGCCATCTAGCGCATCTTTCTAGGACTTTACTCACGCTCGTCCAACCAGCAACCTAGTGTCGCGCACCGCCGGTGAATAAAACGCGGGAGCGTGTCGCTGCCGGCTAGCGACACCCAACTTGTTTAGGCCCTTACCTAGGGTTCGCCGCGCGTAGGTACGTTTTTGCTACCTACGCGGGAAGATACACAGGTCTGCCATTGTCGCAAATTAAGTAGGCATGTTGGTTGTACTTCTAGTCATTAACAATTCTATTGTGTTTCATGTGTACCTATCGGGTGGGTAAAATTAAGAGGTAATGTAGGCTGATTTACACTTTCATAAGTGGGTACAGTAATGAGTTAACTTACGGCCTTGTCGAGTGAAGTGTAAATGTGGTTTATTCCGAAACTGACCCGCAATCCGCAAGTTAGGTTAGGAACTTGAAAAAAAATATTAAAATTCCGAACGTAACTCTCCTCCTTACCTTTTTTTTACGGGGGGAAATCCTCATGGACTACCCTCCGCCTGGGGAAAGGCGGACGGGGGTGCCGGACTCTTACCGGCTAAAACCACCCCGGTGTCTCCACGCACGTGTGCGCGGGGCCGCGGGAATCCAAATTCTTCCGCAGCCTCACAGTAGTGCTGGCCCGGTCTGTCCGGGCCTCGTCTTCTGAACGGGGTAATGAGGTGTTAAATTACCCCGTGCATCGCCTCAGAGGTGCGCGCTGACACCCGCGCGCGCCTGCGACTCGGATCCGTCGAATAGGGGGCGGGGACTTCCCCAAGTCCCTCGCCCCTGGACCCATTCATGGGGGCCGGAAAAGGGCGTTGTCCGCCCTTCTCCTGCGCCCGGTGCGCTTTCTGCGGCCGGGGAAGGAAGTCGAGATCTTGCTCTCCCGTTCCGCAGTTTCCTTCTGCGACATCACGTCCTCGCAGAAGGACACCACCGCGTCCTATGACTCTGCGCTACCGACCATCCTCCGCACTACGGCCGGCAGCGACAGGTCGCCTCCTACTTCATTTGTGAGGACACGGCGCTGCTCCTCCCAAGCTACACACTCGGCGAGCGTGTGTTGCGCCGTGTCCTCTCCACAATGGACGCAGTAGTGGCACCAAGCGTCTGGCTCCCTGTCTATGTGGCACAGGTACTTGCCAAAGCAGCCGTGCCCTGGCAGCACCTGCGTCACCCTAAACGACAGGGAGCCGTGCCTTCTCCCGAGCCAGTCGTCGAGTACTGGCTCAACTCAACTCAACATTAGCGAGGCCGGCGGTGGGGCGCAGAAGCCTTTGCCGCCATTCCGCCACCAAGACCTGACGAAGCTCCTCTCGGCGCAGCGCAATCTGTCGCTGCATCGGCCACGAGCCCCGTGCCCGCTCGTCCTCGCGCCATTGATATAATGACGCGAGTACTATCGCCTCTAGGTCCCAGGGCGGGGATCCGGCCAGAACGCAAGCCGCCTCGTAGGAAATCGTGCGATACCCGCGGACGACTCTGACTGCCATCGCCCTCTGCTGTTTGCGCAGAATGGCGAGAGTGCTGGCCGTCACGTCCATCGCCCACACAGGGACCCATACAGGGCCATGGACCGCACGATTCCCATGTACAACCGCCTACAGGAGGCGCTCGGGCCCCCCAAGTTGGGGCTTGAGCTTGGGCGCCAGCCGCCGGAAGTGGGGCCCGAAATCCCATCGGCTGTCGACCACCAGTCCCAGATACTTCATGGTGGACTCGACAGCCTCTCAACTAATATAGGTAAGTAGGTTTTGCTCTCCTGTTTTTACCCGACTGCGGAAGGAGGGTTATGTTTTTCGAGAGTATGTATGTATGTATGTTTGTATGTATAATTGTTTGGCACGCCCTACAGCCCAAACGACTGGAACGTTTTTGACATATGAGGTGTCGTTGAATTTGTAAAAATTGTGAGAGTGACATAGGCTATATACATTTTCGAAATGGCGCCCGCAAATGGAAATAAAGGGGTGAGGGAGGATTGATTTTTTCCTTACCATAGCAATATGGGTATCAAACGAAAGCCAGTAAAAAGTCCATTTAAAAAAAAAACAATTTTTTGCATCCGGGTGTTTTGTTTTTTTCGAAAATTATGTTTCATAATGGGGTACAAACGAAAAAAAATTTTTTCATAGATGGGTCGGATTAGGGATAGGGTTACGTTCGGAATAAATCTTAGAATATTTTTTTTTTTTCAAGTTTCTAACCTAACCCGCGACCGGGTTAGGATTTCGGGTCAGATTCGGACTAAACCGTAAATGTAGACAGCACAACAGACCAGACTACCCATTTTGGTTAAAAACGCCCCTTATTATTACTTAGTCCATCTATTTTCCGCAGCTCATCACGCCGCAATAGACCCAATTTCAATCACACATATTTTTTTGTTTGGTGGATGTGCTAGCTAAGAATCTAGGCACCTCACTTACTGCATAGTCTTAGGGTCCGCACTGAGCTTGGTATTCTCATTGCTGATGTAGAGCAAGTTGTCAGTGAGAGCCTGCGAGTGCGCCAGGCGCCTTCCATTCATTACCGCTGGAGGCAGCACCAAAGTACTGGGCAGTGTCTGCAAAAAACAAAATCTGCTGAATTTGCAATATCCATACTAATATTATAAATGCGAAAGTGTGTCTGTCTATCTGTCAGTTACCTCTTGACGCTTAAACCACTAAACCGATTGAGATGAAATTTGGTATGGAGACAATTCGAGACCCTGGAAAGGACATAGGATATATTTTGTCGCGATATAAAAACATTAAAGGGGTGAAATGGGGGATGAAAGTTTATATGGAAAATCCAACTCTTGCGGGCGAAATCGCGGGAAACCACTAGTTTGTTATATTTATGTTATTAAAATGTCGAGATAAGATTCTTCTCACGAGGCTTCTATCTAAGTTTAAGTTTGAATACCTATGTGTCAACAACGAGCCACCGGTGGCTGTCGCCCTCCACGCCCTTGGTGTCGTAGATGCTTTGACAGATGATTTGTCAAAAAGGCGAGTTGCCGCCAACCGGTGGCGTGTCGCGAGTGGCCGCCACTCGCTACACGTGCGCGCGGGGACGTATTAAAAATAATGTAAACAGCTTGTCGCTAGCCAACGGTGGCTGTGGTCAGTGGCCCATCTGCGCGGAGCCTTACTTTTAAAATGTACTCAAAGACTACTGTAAAATTGAACGTACTTATTTACGTTTTCATACGTAATTGATGAAATATTAAAGCTTGATCATGTGGAATTGATTAACTGACAGAAGAATTGACTGTGATTGGCATTAAAGAATACAGGCTGTAAATTTTTCGTGACAGGAAACATGTTTGAATCTCGTGAGAGTAGTTTCTTGTACACTTGGCCCGGCGAACCTTGATCCCTATGACAGTTCATGTTAGTGATGGGTCGTGTCGATGTAACCTAACTTTTTATAGGCAAAGGCGTGACTTGCATTTTATAAATTTGAGTGAAATAATAGTAGATTGTTATACAAGGGACGAAAGTTACCATTCCACTCGAGAAGTTTCTGGCGCAATAGCTCGAGAGTGAAATGGGTGTTTTCAACTGAGTTAAACATAGTATTTTTCATTTCGACTATGAGGAAAGAAATATTGCATTACTTTTTTTATGTGGTACCAAAGTGGTTAGCGTTGCCGCTCGATAGTCCACTATCAATAGTTGAGGCAAAAGCAATAGTATTGATAGAATATCGATAGTTGAGGAAAAGCAATAGTATCAATAAAATATATCAAATATAAAAGCAATAGCAATACTATCGATAGCTGATACAGCTCTGACTATTGCAATAACTATCGATACTCTCGATAGTGGCTTTTTATTCAATAGTAGGACTATAAAGTAGGAAGGCAAAGCTATTTCCCATCCAGCTATCTACACATGAAAGTTCAACTTTCCAAACAGGTGAGATGGGAAAACAATTTCATGCCACTTTTTAACATTCAGCACCTATAACTTAAATGATTATAAATCATGTACACTCGTTTCCATTATCGACATTTGTTTATCGATATTTTACCGCACTAGTCGATATCTTCCAAACGAAGTAACTTTTGCAGGACGTAAACGTAAAGTCTGATTGAGATAATTTCTTGTAAATGTTAAGAATTGTTATAATTTCGACGGAATATCATTGTAATGACATATATCTACCGAAATTTAATAAATGTCATTTTTAGAAGCCTCCAATTCGATTCTAATGTAACGGTGACGCCATTACAAGGTTGTGTCGTAGGAATAACTGTCGATGTCATAGGGATCAAGGTTCGCCGGGCGAGTATAGATAAATGCCTGTTTTATTGAACAAGTAATTTTATAAGAAGACAGTCGATACTTACTTGAAACCCATATCCTTTAGGTAAGGCAAACAACGCAGTCCGAAGTACAGCCATTTTAAATGGTGTTCCTAAAACAGCAAAAAATAATAATTTTGAAACACCTGAATTTAGAATTTTGGTCAATATCCACTCTGGCAGATGATTAATACTGTTCATCAATATCAATTGAACACTGTACAGAGTCCACAGAGGAAGAAACCACTTATGAATATTAAATGATAAAACAAAAATATATATTAGGTCTACATAATATAGTTCATTATAACCTTTTTATTTTTACCATTACGGACATCGGACCCAGTACTTTTAGTAGGTGTAGTACCTAGTTATTGATAACTTAACAATTGTTTAACTTCGCGTAGAGTTACCATTTATAGCGACTAAAGAGACCAGATCCATTCGATACCATTTGATCTACAGTTAGGTAACCAACCCGACAAACTTAAAGGGCTTCTTCTACATTCAATTTTAATCATAAAATGTCCCATACATGTGGGGTGAAAAATCAACTTAAAATTTTTGAGATTAATTACAGCAACTTTAATTTTGACTGTATTTTTTGGGTAAAAATATTTTTTTAACAGTCTACAATATTGTTTTCGATATTTAAGTGATATTTATTGAATTGCCACTCGTTTTGAGTTATCTGACAATATTTTTCCTACACGATGACCACATTATTAAAATGCTGCCATTCCAAAAGGGTTGAGTTTTCACCCCACTTAGGACATTTTATCATTAAAATTCACTGTAGAAAAAGCCCTTAAAAGTTTGTCAGGTCGGTTCCCAAACACATTGTATAATAGGTAAGGTACCAATAATAATATTGTACCTTCAAACTAGGCCGAACTAAACCGACCATGTTATTTTGCGTTTCGCATACCTGGTAAGGTGCTTATTTATATTATAGTCGATAACAAATGCTTGTATAAGATAAACACAATATTACTTACATTTTATAAATAACACCGCATGAAACAAATGAATACTCACATTCGAGCGACCCGGTCGACAATGTAAGCACAATTTTGAACATTATTCACGGAAATGATACCATTTAGTTGCTGACCCACTGAATTCATGCATAATTTAACACCACAATAATAGTTGACACACACTGAATTGATTACACGCGATATTTAGTAGAAATAAACAATACAAAAATAGCAAGCGTGTATTCGGTTCGCGGGTCTAAAATAAACTGAGTGAGACCGAGTTGTTGATTGCCACAGTGTCAGTCGGCTATAGAATACAAAGTGGGGCACAGGTCAATCACCCTTGTGTAGTTGTTGCTTTGTTAAAAATCGATGTGATATCAGCGCCGCACTTTTTAAATGACCTTCATATTGGAACACACCTGACAAGTGCACATGCTGCAAACGCTATATGACCTTCATATTGGTGCACAGGTGACATATATTGAAATGATTATGCTGTTTAGTGCCATCCTCATCCTGTATATCTTTATTTAGACTTTATTCAGACTGCCTCGTTGGTCTAGTGGTCAGCACGCTGGGTACTATCCACGAGGTCCCGTGTTCGAATCCCGGGTCGGGCCGAGAGTGTTTGGGTTTTTCTGTCTTGAAATTACTTAGACACAGCTCCGGAGTCAGGAAGTTGGTGGTGTTAACACACCCGTGCCTCGGAAAGCACGTTGCCGTTGGTCCTGCGCCTGATCTCTCTACGGTCATGTCGGACTGCCGTCTCACCGAATTATGAGAGTGAAGGAACAGAGAGTGCACCACCCCTGTGTATTGCGCACACACTAGTGCACTATAATAATATGTGCTGCGCAGTTGGCTAATCTCTGTTAAGATAGGCCGCCGTAGTCGAAATCGGCTAGGAAGACCTCATCTTTATTTTTGTTTTTTTATAGTAGATATGTATGCGTTTGTAATGTGTGGTACATTCTTTTTTCTCTTCAATAAGCTTAAAAGTTGGAGTGGGTGGGCACGCAGGACTATTACATGATTCAATACAACACATATATATTTTTGATCTTTTATATGTAGAACCAGTTATATTTTGTATTTAAATGTAAGAAGTAAATTAAAACAAATATTTTTGAAACCTTTAGTCTGGATCAAGCTATCGCTTTTACAGGTTGATAAGCTTTATATGATAAGTCTGTATGAACGGTCGTGCGGAATGAGGTCATAGGGTAAAGATACCGGTTATCGGCCAGTTAAGCGACTTGTTGACTTCAAAGTTGATTTCTATCATATTGCTGTGCCTCAAGGCTTTTTTAAAAATAAGTCATTTGACCCTACAATAGACTAGTTTCATAAAACCTAACGTTAATAGGCGTAGGAGTGATACATCATTTTAAAATATATGATTTTCGTAAAAATAGCGAATATACCGGTTATCGGCCTCGTTAACCAGTTATCGTCCACCAGTTTACTGGTTATATACCTGATTCAAGGTAAAAAAAACAGTTCTTATTTGATAGCTCATAAGGTTTATAATAGTATGACAGTTAATCAATTAATACTTTAAAAGGGGTGGTATAGTTTTACTCTCTTTTGAGGCTTAAAACACAATTAGGTAACAGATTAAAATCTCGAGTTAAACAAATAGCTATTTTTGCCGTTGGACGAAAGTTTAGTGGCCGATAACCAGTAAAAACAAAACCTATATCCGGCCGTCTAAAATAATAATAACTTCATGTTATGTTTGAATTTAATTTTTATACGATTCTGTTGCGAGATGTTCGTTGATTAAATATCGCTTAAAACAATCATATAATAAAAACACCGTAAAATTCTAACTATTTTAAACGACCGGAAATAGGTTTAGTTTTTACTGGTTATCGGCCGCTAAACTTTCGGTATTTTGGAAGGTCATATCTCAGAATCTATGAGGTATACTGGCGGCCGGAATCTGGTAGTCAATTCACAAAATTCTAGCTGTTCACTAATAAAATGAAATCAATGTTGGTGAATTTAAGGTTTTCGCAATGCAGGCAAACAGAAATGACGTGATTAAACCGGTTTGCGACCACCCGGCCGGAAAGCGATTTTTGACATAAATCGAAACCTATTGTCCGACCACTAAAAATATTACAGATTATTAAATGTTTGGTGAGTTTGGGCATTGGAATATTAAATTTTAACATGTATTTAACACACAAAACATAAACAGTCACCAATAAAATAATAGTAATACTTAAAAGGAAGGTGGTTGTGGCGCAGAAGGTGCTTGTGGCGCAGTGACGGCAGCGCTTTGGTAGTGATACCAAAAGTTAAGCAACCCACGGCGCGGTCGTGATTGGATGGGTGACCATTCCGACCATTTAAGTGACGTCCATGACAAGCATCTCCGTGCTTCGGAAGGCACGTTAAGCAGTTGGTCCCGGCTAATATCTGTGGTATTAGTCGTTAAGCCTAGTCAGAGGCCCTAGGGCGGCTTGATAACTTCTGACGTAAGGTTTGTCACTTGCCTTACATACACCCCTTTACCAATCCGCACTGAGCCCGCGTGGTGAAGTATGGCTCGTTCCTCCTCATAGTTGAGGTGAGGCCTTTTCCCAGCAGTGGGATCAAATAGGCTGACTTATTAATACTTAAAAACTTAACTGCAAAAATTCATCCACCTGCTAATTTTTTTGTTAAATCTGCCACGCATCCACACCAAATTTTGAAATGACGACAGAGGGCTTAACACGCAAATGACGAGGTCATGCTTAAGGATTATGAAGCGTAAAGTTTGTCCGGGTTGAACGGCGCAAAATTAGAAAGGAGCTGTCTATTAACCTACCTATTATTCAAAATAATGTGCAAAGTGGCCGAAAAGGGGTATGTTTACCCTATGAACTCGAATTAAAGGAAGAAATTCCGGCGCACCAACTTTAATGTTCTAATTTTAACTCTTTCAGTGGTCTCAATATATTTCAGGGCCAATATTTATGACATTGAATATCATTAACTATTTGAAACTCATTCACTGTTAATTGTGGTGATATTCAAAAAGCGATAAGACCGAATATTTTTATGTATTAGATTTGATTGATTTGATGAAGACGGTATTCAATTAACTGGTTACTGACTCACTGTTTTTGTTGCCTTTAGGTATATTATGATTGGGATCAGAATGTATAAAAATATGACATTTATGGACTTTTAATAATGTAACACTTTTTTTGTAATTTAATCTAAATATATTTTTAAATGTTTGCATGCCTGAATGCAGGCGGAATACACGAACAACCATAATTTTAAGATCTGCTTTTGTATGTTGTATTCTCAGCCAATAAACGTTTGATTTGATTTGATCAATCACCATTCAGATGTACGACTTACAAGCTTAGAGGCTTACAAGTCATAATTATTTAATACAAGAATTATTGCTTTCAATCAACTTTCAATAGTTCTTCTATGCCCAATATTTTTTATGTAAAACAAAACTTACTAAATAAAATACTTATTAAATGTTACAAAGGCAAAATATGTTATATCATGCTAGGTACGTATACTATTGTGATATATTTAATAAATAATACACTTTTATAGTTTTAAAAAAGTTTATTTAATTCTAACTTCTATAGTGCGTATAAATTTTAACTAAAAAGTATCTTATAAATTAAAAAATACATATACCCCTCTTTCCATCAGTAGTTGATACGAAAAATACTTTTTGCTCAACTAGAAAAATAGTTCAAGATGGTTATAGCCATTTTTAATACCCTACTGACACTTAGCCATCAGTTCATTTTGTACAGTAACTAGGTAGCACCACGGACTTAACATTTTTGTTGTAAAAGCAACCCTATTACAAGAGCAAAAGATACCACAGTGTTTACCTTGATATGTTGTCGTCCGTACTTACTTATTTACCACACTTTTGTAACTATCGGTATTCCTAAATATATTACTACATCATATTATTACTTACGTTTACGCGTAACTACTAATAGTCGAACTGATTAAAATACAATTTTACGATTTTCTTCGCGATTTATTTGAAACCTGACGTTTCGAACACTTTACAGCGCCTGTGGTCATAGGTACTTAGTCTACAAGTGTGTTAAAAACGTCAGGTTTTAAATAAAATGTAAATAAATGGTGAACAAATCCGTAAAATTTTGTTTAAATGATAAATTATAACAATAGATACTAAAGGTAGGCATATTAACTGACGCGTGACGACTAAAGTCAGTAAGATATTGAATACGGCCGCTAAGGCGAGGCGATTTTGAACATCTAAAGATTTTAAAAATAATTATTACAATTAATTGACAGTCAATTCGGTAGTTTCTTTAATCCAAGATTTACAATCTATTTAGTTTATAGCAAGTTAGGTAATTTGTCTATATAAGAGGTACACTAGAGTGAGCGAGACATGATACTCGCCTAGCTCCGGTTTTGTAGAGCGCCATCCCTGTCATATTTTTCATAATCATAACATTATGTTTCACACACTACTAACATTCTAACTCGAGACAATGGTTAGTTTCGTTTTTCGAGACATTTTTAAATTCAACAGTTTTCTTGAATTGCAAGATCATTTTATTTATTTTACTAAAAATATACAAATGTATGATTTTTTGGTCTGCTAACAGCCGTTTGACATTGATAATTTATGTAGATCCACTTCCATAGCGACTCGGTAAGTACAATTAACGATAAATATGTTTAAAGCATTCCGTTTCTGCCAATGTTGAATGACTGATAGAGACAAAATGATATTAGCGTTGCGCTCATTGTATTTAACGAGTCGTTGTGCAAATGAACCGATAAAAAATATTTCGTATTTAGTTTGGTAAGATAATAATTTTTTTCTTTACGATTTAACACCCCTCCTGGCTCACATAAAAAAATTGTTTGCATGCTTTTTCAATTCCTTAATTATTATAAGAAAGACAACAAGTGACTCGACTTTTGATTTAGGTACTTTAAAATAAATACTGGGTTATGTTAATTACAATTTAGTCTTAATATATTCTTATTGCATTGCTATTGGAACAAATCGAGCTGCAATGAATTAATTAGACAATTTGAATAACAATACTCATTGTCTTCATACGTCTTTTACCAATGTTACGTAAAATGAATGACGGCACTGATTTTGAATTTGGTTACACTTTGTTGCTTTAAATACAGAAACGCCACTGCGGTTTGCGGCAGAAAACTACATAAAGTGCGGACCCTTATCCAATGAAAGACTTTTGGAACTTTTCATTATAATATATTATATTAAATGTTGTCAATTAGGAACTTTAGGATTAAAAGTGCACAAGAGATAATGTGCACACACATTTCTAAGATATTTGACACCACCAATCGTTAACATACTTTTAATGAGCTGTCATCTTAAAAACATTCGTTTCCATAGATATTCTATAGGAATAGTAAACAGTGACGTCACATGTTGATGTACTCAACGTAAAATTTTCAAGTTTAGCTTAATTAAAAATATTAGTGTACGTTTTTTTAATCATCCCCATTTCTCCTACAACTTATTTATGACACTACTCACACGAGTTTGATATGCATCATAATAATATTGTATGGGACATAGAATGCTGAATATCTGGTACAGCTTAACTATTTTGAAGGAATTTTGAATTAGTGTACGTGTGTTTTAAATATTAAGTCAATGTCAAGTACCCAATTGGGAATGATTCCCTTTTTTTTCACCATAAGGCGTTAACCACCAATCGATAGATTTATAAGATCACTATAAAAAATACAGTCTAAATCGTCGTCATGAGTAATATTCAAAGAGAAGAAATATTACTTTAACTATTTAATTTGTCCTAGAAACCTACTATAATCAACACATTTTAACCCAACGAGCGGTTACGCAGTAGCTTTTCTTTCACACACTTATTGTTTATGTGCGAGACAGAGACATATCGCTCAATGCTACCCCGCGACTTGAAAATACGTTTACTATAATAAGAAAAGTCATCCTTAAACCATAGGCACAATGAAAAGTGAAGTGAAAACAATTCCAGCAATATGAGGAGTTTTAACCTGTTAAATCCCATAAGACCCGCGGGCGGGTTGATAACAATTAATTTTCTATTGTGTATGTAAAACATGATACGTGAAGGTTTAACAAGACACCTGGCGTTTATATGTTTAATTAACTAGTAAATCTATTTAGCGGGCATAATTCCAATCTTGTATCAAATACACTAAACTATATTAAATAACCTTTTGTGTTTAAATTTGTGACACCAAATATTATTTTTAAACTAGCGGTTTTGACTTCAACCTCGCAGACGTCGGACTTCTATAAGCCCGCTTTCATTTTCCATTTTTTTAAACCCTTTAAAAATTTACATCGCAAGAAAAAGTAGTCCACACCAAATTTTATCTAAATCAGTACATCGCGAAAACGCTGCAGACAGACGGACGGAAGGACAGACAGAGCTTCTTTTTTAAAATATTAGTAAGGATTGTCCCAGAAAATCATTCACGGTGTCACAGTGTTTAAATAAAACTGAACATATCTCTCTCAATACGTAGTCTAATAGAGGTCGGAGTCATAAAGGCTGTACCACAATTTGCCTTTCTCCTTAGCGACGTCTGGAGTAGGAATATCAATCCCCTCGCTTAGAACTGGTGTCACAAATTAAACTAAGGCACTTATTAGATGAGCGATATTCAGACAGTCGTACTAAAACTCAGCGTAGTGTAATAAGTGTAAAGCGCTTATTTCACCATCCTATTTGTAGATTCCTAACTAGGATCCTATTTAGGTCCTAACTAGGAAGGTCGGATCCTACTTAGGATCCCAACTAGGAAGGTCGAATCCTACTTAGGATCCCAACTAGGAAGGTCGAATCCTACTTAGGATCCCAACTAGGAAGGTCGCATTCTGCTTTGGATACAAACTAGGAAGGTCGCATCCTATTAAGGATCGTAACTGGGAAGGTCGGATGGATAGGCAGGTGCTTTACTCTGATAACGCATTGTCCGTATTTTCGCGTCTAGCCGTCACGCTCGCTCGCACTGACATGGTCGCATTAGTGACAGGGACGGCTACAGCCGAAACAACGGTAGTCATCCCAGACACCTTCCTAGTTAGGACGCGAGCTTCCTAACTAGGAAGGTAGGAACCTAAGTAGTAAACTGCGATTACATCTTCCTATTTCCTAAGTAGGATGCTACACAAATAGGATGGTATAATAAGTGCTTTAGGCTGTAAGTCTCTCTGCCCTATCTCGCTCTTTCATCCTGTGGGCTTAGACTGTCTGAACATCGCGTAATCTAATAACCCCTTAAAAGTGTTGTTCTTACAAGTGATCGACATTATAACCTCTGGCGCATCTTTTCGGGCTGGGCGAGGAGGTTTTGCGAGTTGAGGTGCGAGTACAGAGCCTCTATGTACTCCTCTTTGTGGAAGGTAAAGTGCTGCACGTGCGGCGAGCGGTCCCAGCACTTCCATGTGCACTGTGGGTGAAAAATGTATGCAATTAGGCAAAAAAGCGATCAACGAACAATCAGACGCATGGATTCGGATTAATCCACATCGTGTCAAGAAGCTAGGTTAGTTCGATACAGCGACGCAATAGCCTAGTACAGTAGTACCCACATTATAAGGCGCGTGGTTAATTTTATATCGATAGTATTTTCATAAGTTTAAATGAGAAACCAAAAATTCGCAAAAAGGATTTGAACCCACGACCTTTGGCTAATAGAGCCAAAGCTTTTACCACCCGAGCTACCGTACAATTAATCCACTGTGCGAAATTCCTGGTTTCTTTTAGAATGCGTCATTACGTCACGTCAGCGACATCTACCCGTATGTACATTGCAGAATAAATTCAATTGAAGAATCATAACGGTTTCGGTACACAATAGTTTAAACTTATAAAATAACACTGAGGGTTATAAATAATAAACTATGGGTAGTGATTGTTTAGAAGTCTGCTCACCTTGACTCCCAGGTCCACCCAGCTATCATGCACACTTCGATTGCTTCTCTCAGCACCGACAGGGTCGCTCCTCGACAGCAGGAACAGCGCCGGCGCGCGGCATAGGGTTCCGTGGAACAGCTGCGACGAGCGGACGTAGTGAGACGTCGCGACTTCGTGAAACGTCTTCATGTGGTATCTGAGGGCAAAGCGGATTGAGATTACTGGGACTGCCTCGTTGGTCAAGCACGGTAGATTCTATCCAAGACGTAGGTAGAGTTATTTTTTTCTTTGAAATAATGAAAGAAGCATTTATTGATTTAAAACATCATCACAAATAAACAATGTAGACAATTACAAAGATATTACAAGTACACACTACAAGACATAAAACACTACGAAATCAAAAACGTAACAAAAATAATATTCGTCAACGCTAGCCACACAATGCCGTCGTGTGTTTGGGATGTCCCAACTTGAATGATTTAACCACTGGATATGTAACGTAAAAGAAAATGCATGTGAACATCATCGACCAACTTTTTTTTTGACTTGAAAGAACTCAGAAACAGCTCGGAGTCAGGAAGTTGGTAATGTTAACACCCCCGAGACTCTGAAAGCACGTTAAATGGTCCGGCACTTTAAGAGTGAAAGAATAGAGCGAGAGCGCACATACTTATGCTCCCAAAAATCTCCCGCGCAGTTGACTAACTCAGTTGAGCCGCCGTGGTAGAAATGCGGCTAGGAGTACATTATTACAGATAAGAACCTAGCCCCACTCTGGATCATGGTTGGCTCAGTAGTTCTCTGCCGTCATTCAACGTGGCAATGAGACTGGTACAATGAGGGGGGAGGGGCTTTAGATCAGCTAGGTTGCATAGTAGAAAAGACTCACATAATTTTCACTTTAGACTCATAAACCATTTAAATATTTGCTTAAATTCTAATGTGACTAATAAATTATGTCTGTAAATATTTAGGACCAACATCGATGCGTAGCTTTGTTTAATAAATATCAACACGAGTTTTTCACGAGATTTGACAACATAACATGCGCTGATAAGATTATGGTTACGTAATCTTAACTTATGATAACGGTTCAAAATATTTCTACATTTATTTACTTTTAAATTTACTTTCCGGTACTGATATTATGGTTTAAAATCGCGTGTATTTTTTGCAGACTTCACATTACGTGTAGTGGTGATCGGTGGATGGTAATAATTAATACATACTTGGCGATAGGCTACGTAATTAATTTGTTTTTATACATAGATAAAAACGAGTCAAATCCATTTCTATCAATAAATAGTAGTTTCAAACAAGTGGTAATAATATACCGCACAATTTCTTTGACGACCGTCTTAGTGTAGTGGTTCGCGCACCGGACTACTAAACAAGGCGGTTGCGGGTTCGAATCCAGCAAAGGGCAAATGTTTGTCTGATGAGCACGAGCATTTATACCTAAGTCATGGGTGTTTATAAATGTTTATGAGTATGTCTATCCGTTATCCTTGTCACCATAGCACAAGCTTACGCTTAGTTTGGGGCTAGGTAATTGGTGTGTTTGTTGAAACAAATAATTTATTTATAATTTCTGGTGCTTACAAAAAACAAGCAAACAATAAACCTTTTGATTTTCTACACACATTACTTTGCTGATCAGTCACAATTTCTTACCACTACAACTTATGTTTAGCCAGAATCACTTAACCTCAATAATAACCCCCACCAGTAAAGAGGCTAGGTTGTTAAAGTAAGGTAAGAAATGTAAGTAAGTACGGGTAGGGAAAGTAAGAAAGTAAAGAGAAGGATAATAAAGCTAAGTATACATCTATCTATAAACTTTCCTCATAAATAAAGAACATACTATTTATGTGACAAACAAAGGTGTAAATTAATTAGAAAACTTTTACAAGGCGATACTTCACGGACCTACTAAGTGAGCTGTTAGCTAAAAAAGTCAGAAACTTTTTGATATTGCTTTATTGGGATTACATCAAAGATGCTTTTAGCATAATATCGTTTATCGCAATAATAAAATAAAAGTAATAATTAATCGTTTTAACAAACACACCAATTACCTAGCCCCAAACTAAGCGTGAGCTTGTGCTATGGTGACTAGTATAACAGATAGACATACTTATATACATTTATAAACATCCATGACTTAGGTACAAATACTTGTGCTCATCACACAAACATTTGGTTTAGAAGTCCGGAACGCGAACCACTACACCAAGACAGTCGTCATGAAAATCAACGTCGTCGGTCGGTCATCGAGTCAATGAAATAATATATTGGCTACTCGGGAAGTAAGAAACTTTTAATATAGTTTTACATTATAGATGCTTCTAGCATAATATCGATTATCGCAATTAAATAATACCCCAGCTTATATTGTCTCCTTAGCGATAAACTAAATGTCAATGAAGGTCGTGCTCCATATTGCAATGCATTTGGACTTCCAGACAACTTACTTGCATTTTGTTATCTTGATAAGTGAATGGAAAAGTTCAATGAATTTTATCTCCTAACGTGACGATACGTATTTTATATAATACCGTTTAAGACAAATGATTTACGATTCATACGAACAAAAGAATAGCGCAGAGAAAACTACCATGTTTTTTTTTGTTTAGTATTTGCAAGTAAGTTACGAATGTCGTTTGGGAGTTCCGAAGCACATCAATAAGTCTCGAGAATCAATTGAAATCACTTAAGTTTATTCATTAGCATTAGCAAGTGTAAAAAACCCTTAACGAATTATACTTGTACCTTTCTCAGGAATCACTGTGTATGAAAATCTGCAGTTATTGAGATCACCGTGTGATCACGGTATGATTGGTACACCAGTACGATTACTGGCACATACAGACAGACAAGGTGGCGACCTTATTTTAATAATAATATGTAGTTTAATATTTTTTGGTATTTTTAGGTGATAAGATAAGCGTTCACTATGCCATTTAAATATTTTTAAAGAAGAACAAGGATGTATTTGTTTAAAATGCAATAACTATAAGAAACAAATATGCAATAACTAATCTATATTAAGTTTATGGGAAAGTTTAGTTTAGTTTACGCCGGCTCACCGGCGCAGAACAAGTATTTACAAAAAATGGCGCAGCACCAAATAATTACAAAAAATGGTCGAGCAACTAACATCCTCGGTAGCTCAAATGATTGATTCGCCCACATAGCGATCGTGGGTTCGTGTCCCACTTGGAGACAGCCGATGAGTTTATGAGTGCGAAAACATAAGGAAACACAAAAATGCTTAAACCATATAATAACAACACGACATAATAAAATTTGTACTCACTCCATATAAGCCCTGAGCGTTTTCTGCATGATCTTGTTCTTCGGGAAGACAGCGGCCGGCACGCCGATCGACAGCTCGCTGATGTCGGCGGCTGAGTCCCACACTTGGGCTGCCACGCGGTCCAGCACTGGTTGGTAGCTGTAAATACAGGTAAATAAATAATAATAGAATGTTAATGAAACCAGTCTCATCCTTTAAGGGAGTAATAAGTTTTTTTTATTAGTATTGTGACAATGATTAATATTTGCATTTCGCATGCAGGCTGAAAAAATATAGTTGTGGCCTACATGGCCATATTTTTACGATCTGCTATGCATTAATGAATGATGTCTTCTCAGCAAATAAACGATTGATTGATTTTACTTTAAAGCGTCGTTATAAAAAATTGAGGCCTGACTGAGGTAGTAGAATTAAAGGATGGTGCATCTGATTTAGTAAATAATGTGGGATTGATGGGCTCACCCCTTAAAGGATGAGACCGTGTACAGTTACACCCTGTATAGTGAGTTTAGATATTGTAAATGACAAAAAGACGAGACTGGAGACGCGACATTATTCAGTCTCAACTTTATACACGAGTATATATATTATAAGATCATACATCGTGTGCGTCGGAGATTTTTTGGTGTCTACAAACCCGTCTACATCTACCTACACATATTCCGGTTATTTAAGTATGCGTGTCACGCGATCGCGTGATCATCAGATCATTGTTTCAACAGATCACGTGATCAGCTTAACTTTTTAAATATAATGCGGTACAAGCATTTATGTTAATTTTCAAAAGAGATAGGTATACCTATACTGTTAGGAAGCAAAATGTTGTCAAAGTTGATCTCAACGATTCGGTGAAATCAACTTTGACAACATTTTGCTTATATCAAGCCGTCGCCAGCCCGATTGATTCATTTCTAGGCAACAAACATTTATTTATTCTAGGCAACAAAACACCTACGTAAAATTGGCCTTTATAATAAACTAGCGACCCGCACCGGCTTCGCTCCGGTTAGTATAGGTTAGGTGCAATATGCATGTATAACCTTTCTCTTGAATCACTGCATCTATTACTGAAAACTGCATTCAAATCCGTTGCGTTGTTTTATATATCTTTTGAAGAGAAGCGTACGGACAGCGGGAGCGACTATGTTTTATACTATAGGCCTACTAAGCCAATTAGGTTGGAAGTTGCTCAAACGACTCACAGTTCCTTATTCCTCATGACGTGGACGTAGACCTCGCCCATCATGTACCCAGCCACCGAGAACCCGTGGATCACCAGCGGCTGCTCGTTGTCGTTAGCCGCCATGAACTTGATCAGGTCTTCCGCTACCAGCTGTGGGATGATAACATAAAGGTAAATTCAACATAGCTTTGAAACCTGATGCTCATACTGCATGAAAGATAAAGCTTAAAAATCGGCCAAGTGCGAGTCAGATTCGCGCACTAAGGGTTCCGTGCCAACTTTACTGAATTAGGACACTTACTTCTACATAGCCAAAATACCACAATATTTTGTTGGCAGCAAATATAACTTTGTTTTTCATAGTGTTTGTATGAAGAACAAAGTTATGTTTGCGGTTGTTGAAGATGTGCTATATCTCAAAAACTACTAAGTAGTTCAATCTCGTTCAAACCAATTTTCGTTAAAAGAATTTGTTACGATCTACTTACATCATGTTTTTTTTTTAATTTACACTTGCTTAGTTCAAAATTTTGATGGGGGGGGGGGACGCCCATTTTACCACTTTGGAAGCGTCTATCTATCGTCTATCGTCTTTTAGAAAAAAATGGTTTTCGGAACCTCTATGTTATTTTAAAAGACCTTGTCATTTTAAAAGACCTATTTATAGACATCCTACACGCATAGGTTTGACAAAAAAAATTTTTTTTGTTTTAGTTTCATGTATGGGATATTAAATATCATTAATTTTTATTTTTGTATGAGAATCATAAAGAGATTAACTACCAAGTTTCAACTGTGTAATGCTAATAGTTTCAGAATAAAGTGGCTGTGACATACGGACGGACGGACAGACAGACAGACAAGACTTTACAGAACCCTTAAAACCATTGGATAATACATCGATGACACATAAAAGTAAATGTTTTAGGTATAGGCGCGGTAAGAAAAAACCTTTTAACATGCATTCCAGTTCAACATCTGCTTTCACTAGTCGCAGGGAATCGCATAAATCAAATCATGAAACGACAGTAGATGTATGAAAACAGGTACAGAAATATTTAAGACCTAAAAAGGCAAGCTAAAATACAGTTAGCATGCTCTAATAAAACTTTTAGAAAGTTGATATTTTTGGTATTCACAATCAGCCCTTTTTACCCGGAGACCTGTAGGCTGTAAGGTAGGGTAGGTAGGGATATATAATGTACCAAACTGCGACCCCTTCTGTCTGCGGCCACATGAGCTGCCATGGCGTGCAAGACGTCGTCTCCGTAAGACGACGTCAAACCCTTGCTTAAGATACAGAGCTGCATACTTCATCACGTGCTTTACATTGCGTCTTGTCTACGGGCCCAGGTAAGGTATAGTTACTGACCTGCGACCCCTTCTGCGGCCACATCAGCTGCCAGGGTGTGCAAGATACGGAGACGACGTCGAACCCTTGCTCAAGGTACAGAGCTGCGTACTTCATCACGTGCTTCTGTCTCGCCAGGAGCCAGTTGATCATGATGCAGATGGGCTTGTTAGGCTGCTTGTTTAATCTAAAAAGATGGTGCTGTATTAGAGGTGGATTTTGAACTTGATGTGCCTAACAGAGGCCCATATCTGGAGGCCCGTCTTCCCCTTGAAGAAGGATAAGCGTGGCGTAGCATTGTAAAGGGTGGGCAAAAAGCCCACGATAAATTCTTCGCTGAGCTGGCTCAAAGGAGAGAGAAGCGCCATCAGGTGAACGCAAGCCCCCTTTGGTAATCTACATCAGCGTGCGGAAGATCTGTCACTCCGGCATAAGCTCACTAAACTATCGAATGGTGGATCGATACAGATCATCCCGCTCAGTTTTAGAAAATCGATACTGTTTACTAGCAGGCAAAACTTATAAACAACTACAAAAGTACCGACCGATTAAGGTTATTATGCACTTAACATCAACATGCCGCATTTAAATTTATAATGGTTTTAGAAAGACTTGGCACAAGTATAATTATAAAAATTTATTAATTGATACAATAGCGGCGAGCCATACTGATCGATCTATCAATTAACTGACAATATTCGAAGTTTGATATGATAGGAGGTTCTTGATTGATTAGTATTGCTATCTGAATAAGCTTGTGTTTTAGTTACTAGACAAGATATTGAGGTCAGCAGGACCTGTGCGCATAAGCTGACCAATGACCAGCGCTTTTAAAGTCATCGATCAGCACTCGACAAGTAACTCATCCATCAGCAATGCCAATTGTTAGGTCAGTAGATTACTTCATGATAGAGCTTGAATTATATGTTGCTGATCTTTTAGATGTTTATCGTCAGGCCCTGCGTGTGCGCATTTCAGTCATAGTTGACCAAATCAATTCAATTTATTTATTTCAGACAGAACTGTCTGTCTGTCTGGGCACGTGTCCATAAATAATTTCCCCATAAATTTCAATATTCAACATTCAACCACAGAATAGATAATAGTACAAGTAAACCCAATGTTCAACAAAAATTCAAGTAATTGGTCGGCAATGTCCTAATCGGCGACTTGTAAAGCAATGCAAAAAGACTAAGATAAAATCTTACTTCATAGTGGAGGGGTCAGCAGAGAGCTTGAGCTTATCGTTGCTGATGTATTGGATGTTCTTTGTCAGGTCCTGCGTGTGCGCATTGCGGTCGAAGCTGACCATCGCCACCGGGGCGCAGGTCAGTAGCGGGCGGAAAGACTGCAACAAACGTTTTATTTAGTTTTTCGCTGAGAAGCAGTGAACGCATATGCATAAACGGTGGTGCTTCAACTTGCCAAAAAACTCTGATATTCGCACTTTTACTAAAGGGGTAAAAAAATAAAAATCAAGATTTTATGAATCACAGCTCTCCACGGCAAAGAGTCTCAAAGAGACCTAGACCGCAGACAGAGAGACGGACATGGAGAATCTATAAAGGTTCAATGCTGATTGCAGAACCCTAAAATATATGATACTTTCGTTGCGAAAAAGCACTTGATACTAATAGAAAGTAACACTCAATCAATTTAATTTCCTAAGAAAGTATTATTACAAGACGTGATTTGCAAATATTGCAGACAATATTTGTCTTTAATGGTGTCAATATGTATGTAATATTATTGCAATATGTAATATGCAAAAGTGGTGGGTGGCACTTATGTTTAGCTAACTGAATAGATTTAATCTTGCAAAGCAGCAGTTAATATTTGTTTAAAATTTATTTCACTGAAAAAAATATTCGCGGGCTCATTGCATAAAGGCATTCTTTATCAGACAACCGCTTGAGAATACAATATTCTGCTACTTGGTATGGTAACTATAGCAGTAAGTTGCTGAGTTTATACACACCAAATCTAGGAATTCTGAAGTTTACAAACTATATTCCTTATGCAGCTTTAGACAAAGCAGTTGTTATGTAATGAATCATCGTTGATATTTCGTAGTTATCATTAAGTTGTCGGCTAGTTTCCAATTTTCCATACCATTGTATTTATATAACATATTTTTAGACAAAAACAAGTGCGGGCAAAAACAAGCTACCAATCAAGGTCCTATGTATCCTAACTAACCCGAAGCTACGCAAATTTTAGACTCTATGTGAAACGAGATAAGAGTCACTGTTAACCGATTTTTTATGTACATATTCATGTATGTAATTGCGAAATAGATCAACATTGGGTTTTGTTAACTGATTACATACAATACGGACTGATGATAGTATGTCGATATGATAATGATTCTTTGTTTGGTTACCTAACGACTTAAATAAATGTAAAAGTAATGGTTTGGTATTGTCGTTATACATACAGGGATTGAAGTAATGGGTAAATTTTAAGTACTTTAATAATACCGCAAACAATCAAAATTAATTACAGATGTTTATGTGATGAAACTTAAATTAATTAAAGATGCTTCTAAGTATTTTCTTTCTTTTTTCAATTTGTTACGAAACAAGTGAAATACCGATTTCAGAGAAATAGTCTTTGAGAATCTTCTCAAAGACGGTTTCACTAAAATTCCGTTAGGCATAAAATATTACAATGGGTTACCATCCCGAAGCTTATCACACACGAGGCAAACAAAACAGTGGATAGCTAGTTTATAAATAAATTGACCTTTAAAACATCAGGTGCTCACTGACTAACTATTAACGAGTACCAACTAACTTTCTGTATTACTATTTTACATTAACCATGTTAGAGATATTCACGCCTATCATCTTGGTGTAACCTTAGGGCACTATATCACTGAGGTCCCAGGTTTGATCAACGGTCGGGTCCATACAAATGATTTTTAGTCTCGGGTGTGGGTGTTGTGGTACCCGGAATTGTTTATGATTTCCATAATACAAGTGCTATAGCTATAGCTGCTTGTGGTGATCAGGATCAGAAGGTATGTTATTTATAATCCTTTAATAAACTAGCACGCAATTTTTAACTGAATTTTTATTGCGATAATGAGACATTATGAGCGTATCAATAGCTTATTAATGCAAGTAACATAACTGCTTTGACTCTATTGACCGCCTTCAATGCCAGTCACGGTCAAGGCCGAACTTATAATTGATTGTTCCTTATCTCGTCGTAATAAGGTCGACGATGGCACAGCTGTGTGGAGCCTATTACGCTCATTGTAGCTAAATGCTAGAACTGCAGTAATAGCTACCAGCTATCTAGGTTTTAGCACTGGGTGTATTGGGATGTACTGTGGCCAGCACACCCCACAATACTATCAAATTTCGTTGCAACTTAACCCATATTACAACTGCAAAAGATACCATATACAGCATATGTCCGTGCTTTTGACGGCGCGGCATTGCCGTTAAATTCGAAAGATATTTCACTTGATTTTAGGTAAAAAAAAACTAAGGGCTTAAAGAAAATCGCAAAAAATAATTCTCGTCAATATTCATCGTAGGTAAATCGCAGTTTCGCCAACGTGAAATCTACATTCTACCACAGAATAAATAATCTACACTACCCGTAGGATGTCTGGATGCGATTGATATTAGTAATAACAAGACCGCCTAAATTTTACAACTTTTAAATAATTAATTTGAGTCCTGTATTCAGCTTCATGAATAGATTGATATTCTTTATTACAAAATAAAAGATAACAAAGATACAAAAAAGAAATTAGGAAAAACCGGCCAAGTGCGAGTCGGACTCGAGCACGAAGGGTTCCGTATCATTAACTTACAACATTAGACAGTATAGGCAAAAAAAACTTTTTAAGTTTCTATTTGTTCTTTTGGAAAAAAGTATATATTTTTATTTTATTTATAATTTCAAAAGTATTCATCACAGGATATCCGAAACAATTTTAAATAAGAGTTTCCGCGTCTGTTTCTTTACGTGAGTGATTTGAAGTTTATAGGTCCAAGACTTTAGAAATTACAGGGGGGGGGGGACCGTGTAAACGACTTTGGCGGGCTATATCTCGCAAATGGTAAAGCTGATAAAAAAGTGTTGTATGGAAACCCTACCTCATTTTCATAGTCCTTTACAACGATACCCCACACAAGGGGGTGCACTAAAAAGGGGTAATTTTAATTTTTCGTATTTATAAAAATAAGATCTATATGTGAAGTATCCTCGAACCAAGTCACATGCAAATCAGTCCATAAACGTAGAAGATATTCTGCTGTGACAGACTAGGACGAACGGAACAGACGGACTGAACGATCTTATAAGGGTTCCTTGTCGGACTACGGAACCCTAAAAAATACATTTTAATGTAGGCGGTTTTATCGCTGAAAGCGAATAAACTTTGCCCTAAATGTTTAATTCGAACTTACTGCCATTAAGAACTCTGCTCGTTATCAAGCAACCTCTTTTAGGTACTAAGTAGGATTTACCAGCATGTCAATAAATGTAGGAAAAATTACAAATACTCAATCGAACGTTGCTTAAGTTTAGTAACGTCGGAAACAGGATTAGTGTTTCCTAACGAAGCAATACGTCCTAATAGGTTCTTAATTTATATCAATTTATAGTAACCAGTCAAGTGTGTCGAAACGCATAGGTAGGTACTTAAAGTCTGACTCCTTGCCTAAACATATAGACAAGGAGTGAGACTTTAAGTAGGTATTTCAATGTACAAACAGGTGTAAATTAAGGTATTTATATCCTTTAACTACAGATTAGCCTCATCCATCATGCTTTGTCTTTTTTTTCAAGTAAAAGAACGAATAAAAAATATGAAGAAGAATAGATAGATGTATGTACTCGTAGATACTCTTTATTGCACACCACACACAGTACAATTTACATAAATGTTCATAGAGAATGGTAAACAAGGATGCCCTCTATTCCCACGGCTCTTTACAATTTTAATCGACGTCGTCCTAAAAACGCTGGAGGAGGAAATTACATTCTTTCACCTTAATCAGGATACTAAAATAACCCTTCCATTATGTCTGTCGTTTGCCGATGATCTTATCCTTCTGGGAACAAATTTTAATCAACTAAAAATAATTTTCAATCGGATGAAAGACCTACTTTTAACCGTTGGGCTTAAAATCAATGACTCCACAACCAAAATCATAGTTCGCGACCCGACCAATAAAACAAATAGACCCCTAATCTTAACGATATCGAATGGAGTAATCGTTAATCCGGTCAACGAAATTAAATACCTTGGCACCTACATAACATCGGGACACAGCAGAAAAGAAACAGTCAAAACCCGATGTAAACAAGGTGTTAGAAACTCAAAAATACTAATTCCATTAATTAAAAAAACAAAAATGCATTGGCAACTAACGAGACTACTATATAAGATGATAATTGAGCCTACTATGAGCTACGGGCTAAAAGCGGCCGCAATCACAAAAGCGAACAGATCAATGCTAAGAAGATATGAAAGGATCATTGTTAGAGATATGCTGAGTCACAGCAAGAATCCACCAAGAAACCAAAAAGTTCACCAGATTTTACAGGGCATGACAATAACGAAGCGGATAAAATTTATGAGACTCTGCTATTATGGACACGTTCTACGGCGCGCACACCCCCACATCCTTCATAGCGCACGAAGATACAAAGCTAGAAGATTTAAGATCGGCAGACCGATATACACGTGGCGAGACTCCCTGGTACAAGACTTTAGGTACTACAAGCGGTGCCCAAAAGAGTGGAACGAACTAGCAAAAAACAAAACTGAGATGAGGAAAGCTGCACAGGAAATATTCCAATTAGAAGAAACAGATAGTAAATCAGACCACAGCTCTACGTCAACATGACCGAAATAATGTTTTTATCAGATAACACATCTAATAAAAACACAAAATCTCCCAGAGCAACACAACAATCAAATAACAGGACCAGAGGCATGTACATACATCCACGAGTATCCACAAAGGCAGACCGCCCACCTAACCAACGCTCAGTCCCATAACGATACCCGTCTCTACCTATATTCCTATACCAAGCTCGATGCACATCTTGTTGGTTGTGGCCGATGGGCTCCGGCTAGTCGGTCTTCCTATCCCATCCCAGAGCGTGTCTCTCCTTATAAAAATCGTGCTATTTGGTGTGCCGGTTTTACCGGATCAGGCCTAGTTCCTGGCTGAATAGCACATCGTATCGTATCGTATCGTATGTTCATAGAGAATGGTACAATTTAGGCGGTCTTATTGCTGAAAGCAATTTTACTTACTAATACTTTTGAAAAGGGATGTTTCAAAGTACGTACATAAATAATTACATAATATCGGGTTTGGTCTATCTCGCCCCGAATCCAGTTTACTAGTCTTTCAAGCAAATTGTTATCCACGCATGATATAATGTAATACACCTTTAACTGAATTTCATATCATTTAAATACAAGTGGACTTTGGACGTCTAGCTTCTGTCTGTTTGATAGTAATAAACAAAATAAATCAGTAAAATATTAAGCTACGAGGGAATCAGTTGAGGACTTGCTTGAGTCATAATATTCTTACAAGTCCTAATCCTTGTTAAGACGGAAGAATAGCACCATTGCTCCATACAAACGTAGTCCCCTGTTTCCTCCCTGGATATACACTAAGGACGAATTTTTTTTTTGCTATAATATCTGCATTTACTACGGCTATGCTCCTATGTTTCGTTTTTTCCGATATTCGAATTAACACAGGAAATATGGGCCTTTAAAAAATAAGAAAATTGCCAAATTTCAACCACAAACTTTAGGCGCTCGCCAAATAAAATCTACGCACATTAAGACAAAAACTAAAACATAGGAGCATAGTCTCATCCTTTGTTTAATTATTTTTGAAAACAATATTATCATTGGTAAAGTTTTCGTCGAGAAAACAGGGGACTACGAAATGCTGTTTTGGTCAGTTTTATGAAGCGAATTTTGGTCTGAGCTGCATTTGTCCCTTTTTTGCTTTAAAAGGAGAGGTTTGGGGGGTGGGTAAAGTCATAACAAATACGTATACGTACAGTAATGCTTTATAGTCGATAATTATATCTGTTAGCGCATCAATGTCACTAAAATCGCACGACAAGAAAACTAAACTATGCGGGGAGGACCAGAGGAGCGGGGAGGGAGACATCTCGTAGCTCGCGCCGGCACAGCCCTGCACATCGCTTCATTTCGACCTTTCAACGACTCGACGCGTAGACGGCAACCCTACTTGTACGCATACTTAATCAGAATAAATCATCGAATTGTTCCCTCTTCGCCGGATCATCACAGGATGAGATATCAGCGCACCTGCAGCATCACAGCTTCAAACGGTCAGGCCTACTATCCATTCCTTAGCCCGTTTCCAGTGCTCATTTGTGCTAATATTCGTTTTTAATTCTAGAACTTCTGAGTTACCGGTGTGTACCCTCCATTTTATTGTGCATCGCGGACGACACCTCGACTTCATTTCGGAACTGTAAGTACTTGTTTTCACTTTCCACACACCAAAATGTCTAAAAAGAGGCAATCAATTGTAGATATTGAGTCCCTTCAAGATAATATTCGTGATTTAGTTAAAAAGAGAAGTGCTATTAAAGGTAAATTAACATTATTCGCAAAATTTTTGAACACTTTAGAATTGTCTGAATTAGGTAAAATTGAGCTTAAAGAACGTTTAGATAAACTGCCAAATTTGTTCGATCGTTTTACTTCTGTTCAGGACGAGTTAGATTTAATCGTATCCGAAAGTCAGATAGAAAAAGAATTAAACGAGAAAGAAACCTTTGAAAATCAATTTTATGCACTTGTAGCCAAATGTAAGTGTATTTTAAAAGATTCAGATTCATCGCAGAGCATATCTCGCAGCCGTAGATCTACCGTAAATCTACCCACAGTTTCTTTGCCTCACTTTGACGGTACGTACGATCAATGGCTCGAGTTCCGTGACACGTATTTATCAGTTATTCACAATTGTAAAGATTTAGATAATATACAGAAGTTTCACTACTTACGTTCCGTGTTAACCGGTAACGCATTACAAATAATAAAGTCATTAGAATTTTCGTCTGATAATTACATTACAGCCTGGGATTTGTTAGAGAACAGGATTAACAATAATCGTTTATTAGTACATAATCATTGTAAAGCTTTGTTTTCTGCACAATCAGTTACTAAAGAATCCGCATTTCAAATTCGTAAGCTTATTGATACTGTCTTGAGAAATATTCGCGCTCTCAAAACTTTAGGCGAACCGACTGATACATGGGACACTTTAATTGTCTACATTATTGTCACAAAATTAGAAATATATTACACTTGAAAATTTCGACAGGCTCTGCCAACGCCAGGGTGGCCGAGAGGTTAGGCAATCGCCCGGTATGCGAGGAACGCGGGTTCGATTCCCGCCTCTGGTGGTCGTTTTTTTTCAAGTGCAATAATATATTTAGATTGCATAGTGAATGCTTATCACTTAAAAAAAAAAAAAAAAAACAATAATTATCACAAAATTAGATTCGTCTACTGAACGGGAGTGGGAACTTCACAAAAGTACAATCACGCATAATAATAACAAGTTGTCTTTATCCGACTAAATTAAATTTCTCAAAGACAGGGCTGACGTATTAGAAACAATTCAAGTGTCCCAGAGTAAAAACACGGATAATAGCAATAAGAAACCGTCACCGTCGAATCAACCTAAATTCACACATAGTCATGTTACTACCCAAAAGGGTTCTAATAAATCATCAAATCCTTCTAATTCTAAACGTTATATGTGCATTATGTGTCAAGCGAATCATTCACTTTATGCATGTGAATCGTTTCTTAAGTTGTCAGTATCAGATAGATATAAATACATAAACGATAAAAATCTTTGTAGTAATTGCTTACGAGGTGGCCATGCAATTAAAGATTGTTGGTTCGGTTCGTGCAAGCACTGCAATAGTAAACACAACACTTTATTACACAAAGACTGCGTTATCACCGATTCATCGTTATCATCGGGTCCAGTCGCACAACAGAGTTCACAGTCGGTAGGACCGCGTGAACTAACTCACACACTTCATACCGCATCATATAATGATAATATAAATTGTAGTTCACACGCATTAAGACAACATGTATTTTAGCAAAACAAAATATTCTAGGGAAAAGTGGCATACGACCACGGCTTACATTCGAACATCCTACATTCTTGTTTCATACTTTTTAGAGCGTGATTTTTTGGTAGTCGGGTTTTAGTTTTGCAACTTCATATTTATTGTAATTATAACCATTAAATCCTAAATCCTCCTGAAAATAATGGCAATGATTGCCATTATTTTCAGAATAAAAAAAACAACAGAATTGTTGTATATTGTGATAACTACGGAACCCTACACTGCGCGTGGCCCGAGACGCACTTGGCCGGTTTTTAGTTATTCTATTATGCTGTAAGTTTAATATTAATTAAATGTATCCTCTTGGGTGTAATCAAAGAATCCACACATTCTATTGTTTTATATTAAACTAACATAGATAACTTGGTAATCTATTTGTATGACCAATACTAGCTAGCCTATGGTACAATAGATAGGCTACCTGCGTATATGTAGCTATGATATGGCACGTACTTGAAGTACAGTCGTAAAGAATAATAAAAAATGAATATTCTTTGAGATTTAACTATATTTTGTAGTAAGTAGTTCTGATCTGGATTGCACTTAAACATAGGATCCCTATAATTCATTTTAGAACTTAAGCAATTATTTTGCAAGTTTTTACGAAAATTAATCAACTTTTTTCTGCTTCTTAATGCTTCGAAATAGGATCCCTATTTCGAAGCCTTTAGGTAAAAGTTTAATCGTGTGTAATCAATCTAGGACTATGTTATAACTTTTTAGTTGACAAAGTTATAGTTATACCAGTTGTTCTTGTTTTGTCAGCAAGCGCGAGTGATCGGCTCACAGATTTAGGAAGGTTGGTCAAATGATGGTAAAGGTCAAAATTGGAAACGTTAAGATGACGACTGTACTCTGGCGTGAAATACAATCGCTTAATATGTTGCATGCACGCGGCATTTTCCGTAGCCAGCGCCAATAGGAGCTAATAATATTTTCATAATTCGTATTTACATACCATAATATTGTACCCATGTTATAAACGAGGAAGTGTTAGAAGATGGAAAGAGTTTAATTTCGTTCACATAAAAACAACAGGACTGATATTGCTTAAACCTTAAAAAAAATTGGCACATAATTTGGAAATAAATTATTTAAGAATTCCATTTAGTTTTAATAATTCCACGGTTTACAGGGGCAAGTCATTGTTATGGCTCGCGTACACCACAACACTATGCAAGTTCCTACAATAATCTAATAAAATAATTTGTTGAAATTATGTTAAAGGATGATTATGCCGTCAGTTTTGTAATTGATTTCTGCTTCGACCTCGGATCTTAATGGGATCAGTCAGTGGATGCTAAAGATCAAGAACAGGGCCAAAGGAAGGCCTTAGATATATGGTTCCTCTGTTCTTAACATCGGTTCGTCTTTACATATTATGCCTAATCCAAGCATTAGATGCATATCTAATTAGTTGCGGCCAGACGGGCTTCGGCTAGTATGTCTTCTTTCCTATCCCAGAGCGTTTTCCTAAACTGATGCAGTGCACTAAAAAAGAGTATAAAATAAATCGTGGCACCACTGTCAATTACAAACGTGTCAGGCTCAATTATTTGATTACTAAGCTACAATGGCGCCTCCATTTATTTTCTACTCTTTCTTGTTGCTCTGTACCTAGCTTTTTATTGTAACTTTTATGATTTTTATCGTTTGTGTCCTGTCTCGAAGCACTAGTAGGGCCCAAAAGATAGGGAGACATGTTCGGGCTCCATAAGAGCTAATATTACAGATTTAAAATTTTGATGTTTTTTGGAATTTTCTGTCCTAAATTGAATAAATTATTTTCTACTCGCTGTGCCAGTATTGCAGGATTAATTAGGCTTTGATGCAGTCTTGAGTAAGTACCTCGTATCGTTATCGTATCATTGAAAATCCCTTTAAAAAGATGCAACTTAAATATTTATTCAATTTTCACACAAATATGCGGTGTGGTGATGAGGGTTGACTCACAATGAATATACAGTTAGTCAACATTCAGGATAATACAGACATTTCTGGTCTTTGAAAGGTTTGAAACTAAAGAAAATCGATGTGGGTTTTGATCGGGGTTTTATACGACTTTCCTTTTAAAGGGAAAATTATACTTAATTCTAAATGAGTTTCTGAAATCCTACCTACCTGTTAGACTGCTATTGAGCCGCGAGACAGTAAAAAAACAGGCCAGTTTTCTTTCCAACGAACTAACTTAGATAAATGGCTAAAATCATCAAAGCCTAGGGGGAAACGTTCACTTATCCGTTAGGTTTTGATGTACAGTACCAGCACATCAGATTCCATTTTCGTTGCAAACTAGCTCCTATCAAAACTGCTTAAGATGACGTATGTTTATGTGTTGTCGCCCATGCCGTAGCGAGGCGGAGGGGTTTCAAATTACTTTATCTTGTGACATGACGTGATAAGTGCACCATGCATTGACTGATAAGATAAGTTACCATCTCATAGTTCGAACCAGTCTAGAAACTGGGCAACCACCAACCACTTAAGTTGCATCTCAAGGCGGTTTAATCTTAAACGCTAATCAATCTCATCGTTATAGACCCCGACATATTAGCCGAGCGCATCGCCGCATGGACTCGGGTGGTGTGATAGCTAATTGTTAACAGCACGTGCGCGCGCGCATCGTGACTCGTGACGTGGAACCGGCCGTTGCCAAGTGCACTACGTAGGGCTGCGCAGAAGACGGTGTTTTACAAAGACGTCAGAAGGCAAGGGGTGTCGCCATCGTATGTTGAACTTGGGTATTCAATTATAAGGTCGAAAACCAAGCAAACAGGTAAACCTTTGGTATCAGATACTGTTAATCAGGATATGGGAGATAGAATAAAAAAATCTTAATAATTGAACCCGAAACTGCACGCTTAGCATTAGTAGGTTTAGTTGCATGAACGAGTCTTGAAATGTCGATGGCAGATCTTTACGCCGAACTCGCAAACATTTGCTATTCTTTTCGGGGCAGTAGAGTTGTAAAAATCTGTAAAGTTTTATCATGCAGGACAATGCTAGAATAACGCAATGCTCTATATCCACCGGATATCATCGTGCACGATGTTGAAAATAGCCTATACCTGCTTACTTCTAGTCTCCGAACTACATTATCTACTATGTGCTCCTAAGCTAACACAGCAGTCGTCACTGTACTGACAGCATTTGTATCATCAGTAGGAAACTCTCAATATATGCACGTCAGAAAGGGGGTTATTCACGCATCATAACTCGCACTTTCAAAAGTGTCAGGGTCAAAGAAGACAGCCCTAAGTTCTGCAACGAGCAGTGAATGCGTTATTATCAAATGTGTTATTGCATTTGCGTAGTTGCAGTCACAGATTACTCGTATGGGAATAGAATTGGTAACTGGTACTCATTGCGTGGGCGCAGCGCCTATTTGCTTGCTGTTCAAGTAGACGACAATATTTATTGTCATAAAGTAAAATAGCAACGACTGTGCTCACGCTTTCAAGCATATGTGATCTGATCGCATGTTTAGATTCTGTAGTTATGCTCACACGCTCGAAATATTTTTAACAAAGAAAGAGCTTGGAGTTCCATACATTTATGGAAAAAAAGAAATACTAAACTTGAAAAGCATCACTTCGTTGCTTTTGATTTGTAAGAAGAAGGCATAATCATTGATGATTTATGATATTATCAAGGTTTATAATGGGTCAAGAGCTTTTGAAGTGATGGAGCAAGTGATACTAATAGCCTAGCCTAGATATATGATATGAAGGCAATAACTATTAGTGTTGTTGCGTCAGCTTTAAAAATAAAACTGATAATAAATAATATAATAATAATGTCCTCCTAGCCGACTATTTCGACTACAGTAACCAATCTCAACAGAGATTAGCCGACTGCGCGGGAGATATTATAGTGCACAAGTGTGTGCGCAATACACAGGTGCACTCTATTCTTTTACTCTCATGGTTCGGTGAAACGGCATTCCGGCATGACCGTAGAGAGATCAGGCGCAGGACTTAGGGCTCAACGTGCTTTCCGAGTCAGGGGTGTTAACACAACCAACTTCCTGACTCCGGAACTGTGTCTGAGTTATTTCAACACAGAAAAACCCAACACTTTCGGCCCGACCTGGGATTTGAACCCGGGACCTCGTGGATAGTACCCAGCGTGCTGACCACTAGACCAACGAGGCAGTATATTTACGCATACTAGGTAGGTAAGTACACAAGTATAATAATGACCGTGCAAGCGTTCGATTTTGAACTATCTCTGTTTGAGAGCAAAAAAGCAGCTGCTTGGCAGGTCGAAGCAGCGTCGTTACCCTCGTCAAGACGTTTCTTAATGTAGTCTGTCACTTTTAGTATCATCAGCAAAGAACAAAACAGATTACACTTTTAGTTTAGACATTGGTGTAGGTAATAGTTACCGTGGCGCGTGGTCTCAAATTGAAGCTCGGAATTGAATCCACTA
Source organism: Pyrausta nigrata (assembly GCA_949316185.1). Taxonomy (NCBI): domain Eukaryota; kingdom Metazoa; phylum Arthropoda; class Insecta; order Lepidoptera; family Crambidae; genus Pyrausta; species Pyrausta nigrata. The sequence continues at coordinate 4,166,329 of OX438955.1, read as the reverse complement.
GTAATATACTGGCACAAACGTGTGACGGGCATGGCTAGAGTCAAAAATACGGACGTCGCCATAATAGGGCCTCAGTACAATGTCCAACTCCAACGTGATAAGCTCTCCGAGCATTAACCTGTATCAGGTCAGGTCGGATAGTAGTACTTACATATTAACATAATGGATGCATCCACAGTCCACAGAGCAATTTATTGATGTTTCTATTTTTATACACAGATAGACTTAGATGAATGAGAGAGAATGCCACGTTTTATGGCGTTAAGCCTGCCTTTTGTATGTATAAAGCGTCGGAAATCTACTCATATTATAAAAGGGCAAAGTTTGTATGTTTGTAAGAAGTATTAATCTCTAGAACTACTGAACCGATTTTAAAAGAGATATAGACAATATTATATATTTTTAATTGTATAGCAGACCCCGAGCATAGCTGGGGCGGGTCGCTTCTCGCTCGTAATAGTTATTATTTAGAAGGACTATTTAACTAATTTTATAGTCGCCACATACCATAAAATATTATATGGATTGTTTACTATGTTTACCACTTGGCTATAATATCCTACATAAAGTATCTTTGTATGGTCAAAGATAGACACCACAACATGTTGTTTACATAATGCAGTCAACAATACTCAAGAATTTAAAAATTGTACATTCGTATGTGAAACTAATTATGTTGTTGCTTGTTTTACGTAAAAGCATGTGTGCTATGGTGATCATAATCTACTGTAAAGTAATCACTATAACACATTTAAACGTAACAAGGATTAGCGATTGATTGATTAAATTACCGAAACAATTTTGCTACTAGCAAGCTCAAGAGATAGGAATATTAATAATATCTATTGAAATACCAATTACTGATACACAATCTATTTCCTTATTATAATTAACAAACAATGCAGGTATTAACTGGCCATTTTAAGGCAAGAATTTTAAGGTTTTACAGCAATGTCATTGTTAAGTTAAAGACAGCACATAATACTTAAAATTAAAATGACTAGTGTTTTTGTAAATTACACACTATTGTAAAAAGTGCACCTATGTGCAATAAAACTGACTTACATGTCCTTTGCTTCTCAGTCCAACTTTCCCGCTATAACCAGCCATCGACAATGCAGTCCGAAAGACTCCCATCTTGCAATATTGTTACAATCTGAAAAATTAGAACAATTAAGTAAAAGAAGTTTACCAATAAGGTACTTAGAGAATATTTTTTTACAGAATGACTGGAATATTGAATTTAATACAAGTGTGTGACAGCAGTTGAGAAAGTTAAAACAGAATTAATGTCTTGCTTGACTAAAAATAACTTAAGGTTTTGAATATTTAAATCATCTTTAAACATTGTCACAACGATTTGCATGTTTTTTTCATTCAAAAGTTTTACATGTTTTAAAACCAGGACAGTAGATGTGTGTTTGTAATAGATTACCTACTGCTTTCTTTACCGCTTTAATGAAAGCCTCAATTAACAAGATAAAATAAATAAACTTATTTAGTTTTATGGCAGTGACAGATTTTTTTCCAATAGTTTTAGCCACTCAAGAAGAAACCCAGCCATTGTATTTAGGTCTATTAAAATAATACCAATAGTGGTTTTTTTTTGAGTAGAGTAGGTAGGTATAATAAATTGTGTAGGCAATGGATTGCAAAACTTCTGCAAATTAGAAGCTTATTATCAGGAAAAGCAAGCGCATAGACATCTATATTTTCTTACAAAAATTACCTAGGATTAGGTACAAAATTCAATTATAAGGACAAATATTATTCGGTTTAAACAAAATGCACCCAAGGATAGGAAAACTATAGATTTGTGTTTAATTAAAAGAAATACGTAAATAAAGCTTAGACACACTCTTACCCTCAAATGGTCACAAATAAATCGATTGCAGTACAAATTCTAACTGTGCAATCACTTGGCTTGGCTAGCACTAGCACTCTTCATCTACGCGATGAACGAAAAATACAACACGATAATTACCAACAAATTGTTTATATGTTACAACAATCAATTATATCTAAAGAAAGAAAACCGGCAGATCTAGGGGGCAAGACAAACTAAAAATATTCTAATAAGGTAGGAAGTTTCCGATTTCTACCAACAAAAACACGCACTACTTGCGTGAACACGGCGTGAGTGAGAGGGGGAGGGCTGGAGAGAGGGAGGGAGGTGATGTATGAATGAATGAATAGTGGAATGAATTAATAGATAATCGTTCGAAAACTAGACATCAAGACGTCATACTTGAAAAATAACGTTATATTAACGGTACCGTAAGAGTTTCATGTATCCAATTTTCGAACAGATAAAAGAAACGTCATAAACATGTGGTCCAATTTTGACATCTGTTTTGTGTCAAAAAAACCTAACCTGCTTTTTCGTAATTTGTGATGTGTTTATTTTTCATTTTGGATTATAAAAGCAGATATTATAAACCCGTATAATTAAGTGAAATGGATGAAAATGAGGGTAAAGAATTGGCAGTACTCGGAGTGAAATCATGGCTAATCAAGCAACTGTTCAGTCTCGGTTTGTGCCTTTATTTTCACTTTTGGTTAATGAACGATGGCGCTAATACTATGCATAGCGGAAGCAAATCAGCTTGGCTAGAGAATTTGCAACTATGAATACTAAAAAGAACTTACGCCGGTTTTCCTTTGGCAAACAAAGGATCCTTTGATAAAGCAAGCTAGTTTACGCCTGTTAAATACAGTACGTAAAGTTATAATATAATTAATTTTTAGGTATAAAGTCGCCCACACCGATCCAAAAAGGTTGTATACCTGGTATCCTGGAAGGTAGTGACTGCATCGGAGCAGCCAAGACCGGGTCGGGCAAGACGTTCGCGTTCGCGCTGCCGATATTGCAAAACCTGGCTGAGGATCCTTATGGGATTTTTGCATTAGTTCTTACGCCTACACATGAGTTAGCTTACCAGGTTTGTCTTGACATATTTATAAGGAAATTGTGCAGTGAACATAAGCTTATAGGCCAAGTCATGAACTTGGCATAAAAGTATGAATAAGGTTGGTTTTCTTATCCTGAAATATTATTTGCGGACTAAAAAAATAGTTGAAATCATGAAAATGGTCCATGACTGCAAAATGTTTAAAGAAACTTTATGGATATGCAACATGGTTTTTTCATCAAACTGTATCACCTCATAAAATGACATAGTATGATGGTATTCTTCTGAATTTTTCCACCAATCCCTATCCATCACCAATAACCTTGCAGAATGTAATGAAATAAAGGAAGTCTTTTTTTTAAGATTTATGATGACAACCCATGAAGCTAACAACATGCTCATCTTTTCAGATTGCAGATCAGTTCAGTATTCTTGGGCAGCCCTTAAATCTCAGGGTTTCTATTGTGACCGGAGGATCAGACCAACTAGAAGAATCACTAAAGCTAGCAAAACGACCACACATTGTCGTAGCCATGCCTGGTCGGCTGGCAGATCACATATCTGGCTGTGATACTTTTTCGTTGAAAAAAATTAAGTATTTGGTGTTGGACGAGGCAGACAGGTAAAGGCGTAATTTCATAAAAAAAATATCTATGAGTTTTAAAGTTACTAAATATAAATTAGTAATCATTTGTCAGGAGACAAACTGCTACCAAGAAATTGAAAGATGAAGCAGAAAATAATCTACAATAGAAAAAAATTGTGCATCTTTTCAAATATATGTCAGTGTAAAACTTTACTAGCAGCAATAAAGACTTTATGAATACTGTAAACTGTAAGAACTTTGATGAATGACTTAAAAAAATGTGACTTGCAGCTTTTTCTAGCATTTATGTAGCAACTGCAAAACAATACATTCACAAGTTCCACTCTACCTTCTCAATAATTGAATTAAATTTCAGACTATTCAGTGAATCCTTTCAAGAGGATTTGGAGACAATATTCAATGCATTGCCACAGAAAAGACAAAACCTGCTGTTTTCTGCTACCATCACAGAAGATGTCAGGGAGTCAAAGCTGCTTCCATTAAATAAAGAGGTATAGAACATGTTTACAATTAAATACAAATGTTTATGACTACCAACAAGTAATAGAAAAGTTCTGTAATACTCAAAGAAAAAAAAGTTATGATTGCTTTGAAGTACGATTTTGGAAAAATTTCAGTAAAGTTCAAAAATTGGCATATCTCCCAAATCATAAAACTTTATTTCAAGAAAGTGAGTTTCAATAAATTAGCTGATGTCCTCCTCTATATGGGCTTTTGCTATGGCGGGTTCAGTGCTAGTCACCCTGTATAGTCTGACAAGTTCGTGCGCGACCCTCCTGTAGATCGCTCGCTCCTGCAAAGACGAGGCATGCTAGATAGCATGTGCATAGCATTTACGATAATATTCACGTGTGATTGGCGCTTGCTCGTCCTCCGCACGTCTGGCGGGGCGCGCGAACTTGCCGGAGTATACCCGCACCACGTCCTCGTTGACCAGCACTGATTAACTATACACAAGTTCTGAGCACATGATTTCTGCTTCACTCAATTACCAATATCATAGAAAAAAAATGTTTATTCTATCACAATAGTATGAATCCATATCCCTTTCATAATTACAAAATTAATTAGTCTCTCTTAATTCTTTAGGGAGGGTAACAGGCACATGAACCAAGATTTGCTTCTGAGAGTGGCTATTGGGAATTGAGCCCATTGTTGCTTATCATAGCAGTGGCAGGGGCTATAATTATGTTGGGATGTATATAAGTTGCCCCTATAGCTCTGTGCATAAATAAATGATTTATATCACATTATAGAAGATACAAACCGCCTCTATTGTCCATGTTTTTGGCTCTCCACTCCTCTTACTTACTACTGAATTATGACTTAAGTCAGTCCGATGGCTAGATGATATAAAATACGAAGTAAGGACATCGTTCTACAGAACTCAAGCCACTTATAGTCCGAGACGTTCGTAAGAAACAAGGCGACAAACAAGGGCGAGCAAGCGCCAATCACACGCGACTGTGATGTGATACAAAATCCCCTTCCCCGCAACTTAGCCCGTCCTTGCGAACATAGCATGCGTCGCCCCCCGCTGGGCTTTGATTTTGCAGGAAGTTTGCGCACGAACTTATAGGACTATAATAACAGCTGTTTCCCCCAACAGAAACTCCTAGTCTGGATGGAGACGGACCCCCAGCTGACAGTAGCCACACTGGACCAGCGTTACGTGGTATGTCCGGCGTACGCGCGCGACGTGTATCTAGTGCAGACGCTGCGCAAATATAGAGAGACCAAGCCCAGCTCGCATATCATCGTCTTTACTGATACTAAGAAGTTAGTATTACCTATTTGTTTACCCGTGATTTGTATCGCATACGTAACAACTCGCAATTTTGTGCACAGCGCGCGAGAATTTAATTATCTTGCTGTATAATTTAAGTTGAGTTTAGACCTATGTCACATTTGAACTTTTACCTCCTTTCTATTTCGCGGGAGACGTTTTTTTTTAACATCATTCCCCTCTTATCTGTGTTATTGCATCCTTAGAATAGTGAAAATTATTAAAACTAAAACTTAGTTGCGCGACCGAAAAGGCAGCCTGTGGGTTCTGAACAAACTTTTTCAATTGTTTTAATAGCTATTACTAGTTAATATATATTGTCGGTTTCTCGCGACTCCGCCTGCATAAATGTCGAATTTCCTATAAAAACGTTCATCACTCATTTTACTCCCTTAGAGTTTGTATATCTCAACACAAAGTAGCCTATAACCTTTCCAGGATCTCAAACTTTCTCTATATTACGTTTAAGCGTAAAGAGACAGCCACAAAGTTCTGTTTTTACCCGACAGCGGAAGGAGGGTTATGTTTTTAAAGAGTATGTATGTATAATTGTTTGGCACGCCCTACAGCCCAAACGGCTCCACAGTTTTTGACATATGAGGTGTCGTTGAATTTGTCAAAATTGTGAGAGTGACATAGGCTATATAAATTTCAAAAATGGCGCCCGCAAATGGAAATAAATAAATCAATCCGCCCGATTTTTTCCTTAGCATAGCAATATGGGTATCAAATAAAAGCCAGTAAGGAGGCCATTTTAAAAATATAATAATTTTTGCAGTCTAATAATAATACTAAAAATAATCAAATAAAAAAAACTAAAAACCCGACTGCGTTTCTGTGTAATTGGAAATTAAAAAACCCTAAAACAAGAAAGAGGTCATACCCGGGTTAAATTGGTACCCATATTAAAAATTGTAGCAGTCGGGACCCATGTTAAAAAGTCAGCCGTCTCGTCAGTAGATTAGAGTATTCTGCAATGTAATATATATTTTTTTATAAACTGTAAATGAATCTAACTACTTAATTATTCCTATCGCAGGGAGTGCCAAGTGATCTCAATGATGCTGAACGCGATCAGCATGGACAACGTGTGCCTCCACGGGTTCATGCGGCAGCGCGAACGCAGCGCCGCCCTAGCGCAGTTCCGAAGCAACTTGAAGTGTACGCTCGTGGCCACTAATGTGGCGGCGCGTGGGCTTGACGTGCCCACTGTCGATCTTGTGGTCAATCATAAGCTGCCGCTCGAGCCGAAGGAGTATGTGCATAGGTAAGTTACAGCGCAGGAGAAGTGTATGCTAGCAACACCAATCAACTGAGCTACTGTGCAGTCTATCCAGCCCTGTGAAATTTTTGGTCTCTTTTTGAATGCGTCATTGCGTGACGTCACTTATAAATAATAAAGGACCCTGTCAGTGTTAAAAATATTTAAAAAAGTAAGAGGTAAGCTTTTGTAAGTGGAGTCTTCTCCATTCCATGGCATCTTTGACTTCTCGGTACGACGCGACACCTAACTTTATTTATTTGGACCATATATGACCTTCTTGGCCTTCCTCTTGTCCCTTTATAAGCATTCTAATAAGGTTATCGTGTCGCATTAAGTGTCCCAGCATCTTGCCTTTCCACGACGAATCGCGATTTCCACTGCAAGAAATTTGCAATTTGATTGAGATTGTTCGCCGTAGCCGAAAATTTGGTAGCTTTCAAATCTTATCAGACTGCAAAACATATACTAATTTACAATACTTTCCCAGGGTGGGTCGCACAGCGCGCGCAGGGCGTACCGGTCTCGCCATCTCCCTCATCACGCCGTACGACATTCTGCGCCTCGGGGAGATCGAAGACCACATCAAGACCAAGCTTACGGAGTATAAGATTGACGGTAAGAAACTTAAAGAAACCTAAGACTCGCATTGCGTTTTCACTATAGCGATGTGCGTAGCGAGCGTAAAGTATGAATAAAACTGCTTCAATTACTTTTATATTTACTCGGTCTGCTGAGCGAGGCTAGGTAATTAGGAAAATAAAGCTATTCTATTGGTTTGAACATTCCTCTAGCTAGGATAAATGACACAACTTTCAAATGTCATTTTAAGTGACAGTTATCTATTAATAGACATCATTTTTCTACCATTCAACAGAAAATTTATAACAATTTAAGTTTTATCGACAGTGAATATGCATAAAAACCCCCTAAATGTTATCAAAGTTGGACATGAAATTGTGCCGAGGCTGTCAATTTATGTTGTTAACCAGTATTGAATAACTTGAAGTGTCAGTTAAAAGTTGTGCCATGTTTGCGGGGTTTGTTTTTGTATGACGTAGTGAATCTTTAATGATTTATCTAAGGTTGCAATAAATAAACTGGTTACAAGTAGCAATCTTTACAAGTAGCGAACATCGCTATCGCCAACAAATTTCAAAAGTCACGATTCGTTGGCGAACTTCGCTTATGAATGGATTGTAAAATGTCTACGGGCCCAGAAACTAAAACTTAACCGAAAATTCGAATGCGAGCAGGCCTGTGTATCTTCCCACGTAGGTAGCAAAAACGTACCTACGCGCGGTGACCCCTAGGTAAGGGCCTACACAAGTTGGGTGTCGCTAGCCGGCAGCGACACGCTCCCGCGTTTTATTCCGCGACGGTGCGCGACAGTAGGTTGCTGGTTGGACGAGCGTGAATAAAGTCCTAGAAAGATGCGCTAGATAGCGTAAGTAGCTTCTTGTGGCAGTCAACCCTATCGCGTTGCGTGATAGTACGTCACTGAATAGGTTTAGTGTATTATGAATCATATTCCAAAGTTATAAGAATGAAATTATCTTGCAATGTATTTCTGTAGGTGTCTACACGAAAATGTGCTTGAGTCAGAGGCGAACTGAATTACACCATATCGTTAACAACATTGAGTAGATATTTCTTTGAATTTCATTGCAAAGTCATACTTCTGTACGGAGTACTGGTACTTATTCTGAGACGCGAGGCCCTAAAACAACTCGTATTTTCCAGACGACGAAGCAGTGAAAGTGTTCACAACAGTCAGCGTGACGCGGCGCGAGCAAGAGGCTAAACTGGACAACGAGGAGTTCGAGCTGCGCAAGCGCAACTATCGCATCAAGCGCTGGCTCATGGCCGGCGTGGACCCTGACGTTATGCAGGAGGGGTACGTCTCTTCTATCGTGTGAACTTTAGAAAAAATCTTAGAGACTAAGCACGCACGCAAAATTACTGATTGCATTTAATATTAATATAAAATTACTGATTGCATGTGCCACGTCTGGCTTAGTCTAGAGTCAAGAGCAAACCCATTTAAAAAAATATATATATACAGGGTGCTTATTTCAATCCGAGCGATATTTAGTAAAACGACTTATGATCACTTACAAAACACGCATTAATAATCAATTAATACGAGAAAAATAAAATGAAATTATAAACGATCATTTTTTGTAAAACCCTTACTGTACTGTGACGTAAGATACTGCGATACGTTTGCACTGTACGAGTAGCAGGCGCGACGAGCGATAGGTACTTACCTACTTAGCTAGTATCTCCTTGCTGACTTTTATCGGACGTCTGCGTTGTTCCTAAATGTGTAAATAGCTATTTGGAAAACAACTGATCTCACGTACTTCGATTAGTTGATACCAAATTTCCCTTCCTACTTTTAACGGGCTTAGGACCGACAAACATACCTAAAATTTATTTGTACCGTATAGTATGACACTAGGCATGGAAGATTTCATGAATAGCAGATGAAAAATCATATGAAATGAATTTCATTGTTCACACCTGCTATTTTTTTTCATATAGACTGCTACAAATCGCACTCTGCGAAATCATAGATCATGCTCATTTCATTTCATTCATTGATGACTGCTTGTAGCAGAGCGAGTCGCGAGCGACCGAGTAGGAATGATTTGCCCTAGATGCGTGTTAGAAAAAGACAAACACACTTGTTATGCGATCATAGGTGACGATCGATACTGGGTGGGCATTTTAAGAACTTAAAACTTATGAACATAAAGTTTAGATTCGTTTGCCATGATTTTTCATGACAACCTAAATATGACATTTCATATTAGTAGCAAATTAGCAACCGTTCACAATAATTCATATTTCATTATAAGTAGCAAATAGCAAAAAGTGTTACATTATGACACAACGAAAAAAAATCATTGTCAATGAAATTTCGCATGTGATTTCATATGAAAAAAAATCATCATTTCATGAAATGAAAATGAATTAAAAGTAGCAATCATTTCCATGCCTATATGACACCTATGAATTTAATATACTGAGTTTGGGCAATCAATTAGAAATTAGTCCCTGAGCTTTCAATATCTTAATCAACACTAACCCAAACCCTTTTAAAATTGAATATGATAATGACGTGAAAGTCGTCTGTATCTTTTTGAGCACGATTATTACTGGATACGGGATCCGTAATCGGGAATCGGGAATCGAACCCCGAACTTTCAATACCTCTTTACATTGCTAACCTAACCTTTTTAAAATTAATTGGTTTTTATTGTTTATTGATGCAAAGTTAAGTCTGTAACTTATTGAACACGATACGAGTGATCAACCGGGAATCGAACCCAGAACTTTTTGTACTAGGCTAAGATAACTTTTTTAAATTGAATACCTAGTTTTAGTTGTATTAATGAATGAGACAAAAGTCATCTTGTAACATTGCTTTAGTGAATTCGGACAATAAACCGGGTACCGAACCCTGAGCTTTCGATAGGTATGTTAATTTTCGCTAGGCCTTAACCTTTTCAAAATTAAATACCTAAAAGTACATTATTAAATGTCGTGAACCTTAAGTATTTTTGGCGCAGTTAAAAATGTGGAATCAACTTATTTACAACTGTTTATCTTAATACCTACCTAGTTTTATGTACACTTGTATTTGCACTCACCTTAATAAATGTTCAAAGTGGCCGCCAGACTGAGCAATAGACAGACTTATTTTATTTATTTATTCTTTATTGCACAAACAGAGTAGTACAAATGGCGGACTTAATGCCTTAAGGCATTCTCTACCAGTCAACCAGTGGGTGAGGCAGAAATAGTCGTGGCGGCGTAAAAAGAACAACATAATAATTGAACTATTCTTATGCAAACAATGTATTATACACCTACATACATACATTAATATAATAAACTTACATAAACATACATAGATATAATAATAAATCCATACTTACTGTACTTACTTAATAATGTGAAGTAAACAAAAAAAATATAAGTTGACAAAAGTTCAGAAATCAAAAAAAAACAAAACAAGCGTGAGCGTCACAGACTTGCACGGCGTCTGCTATTCCTTTTTAAACTATTCAACACTAATTGATTATGTTTGACTGTTTGGTACGCACTTACTATTTTTTGTCTCAGGTCCTCAACATTTGTTGATTCTTCCGTATACACTAATCTTTTTACATCACCCCACAAATAAAAGACTAAAGGCGTTAAGTCTGGGGACCGTGGTGGCCAAGGCACAGGTCCAACACGCCCGATCCACTGACTTTCGAATATACGATTCAGGTAGTCACGCACTTGAAGACCGTAATGAGGCGGTGCTTCGTCGTGTTGGTAGAAAAGGTTATGAACTTATGATGGAAAGACAATGGTATGTCTTCTTACATCTCTTCAACGACGTTTTCCAGCAGTCCCGGGTATGTAACACTGGTGAAGCGGCCTTCGATGAAGTAAGGTCCCAACAGGTGATTCCCTACTATCCCAGGCCACACATTGAGACTAAAGCGATGTTGAAATGAGTCTCTCTTGGTGACGTGTGGGTTGTGTTTACGGTGGGTCCACCAGTGCTCATTGCTCATCAACTAGCTCAACGTTAGAATAGTTTTGCGTCATTTTGAAAAAAACACACGGACGAGTTGAATTCGCGATGTTTTCGTTACAACTGAGTTGGGCCGGAGTAAGTGTGACAAAGACGCCAATAGTGGCGGCTCCCGATCACAGGCGCCGCCCGGGCGCCCGGCGCGCGCGCTAATCCTTTGTATGTAGGTATTGTAGTGAGCGCGTCAAAACATTCGTTCGGCGAGTGTTGGGGTCCGATTCCGGAATCGAATGGGGACTATTATGAAAATCGTGATAATTTTTTTTGGAAGTCTGTTTTTTTAGTGATTGGTGATCAGTATAAGGTACATAATTACTTCTAAAAATACCGCTCGGATTGAAATCAGCATCCTGTATATTATGAAATTGAAAACATTTATTTCAGAAACAGTTTCCATACATTCTTAACCTAATACTAACTATAGAGAGAAATAAAATACTTAAGCTACTGACACAGTCCGATCCAATCCCAACTTCAAGCTCTAATGGAACTTAAAGCTAGGAATGGACCGAACGTGGATGGATGCCCAGTAGGCGGTGACAGGGCTGAATATCCTCTTTGCAATACTTACACACACACACACACAGCAGACAGAACTTCGATCTGATGTCAAGAAATGTTTGACAATTCTACAAATATGTAGGCTTGTAAAATAATCCCGTTTCACAACACAATTATTGTCAGTAATAGGGTGACGGACCCAACTGCTAGCACTGCACCAGTAATCAGCACCTCGAAAATAAACTGAAAATATAGGATAAATGTGTATAATTTCAATGTTGCAAGGGTAAAAAACGCGTTCAGATAGTTTTAAATTATTTTACTAGCAACACTGTAAATAGTTTACATTTATTGTGAAGCGGTATTCTTAAGGAGAAGTGAACGATGTGTGATTAGAAGTGATTATTGGGCATTCTGACACATCAAGGGTAAGATTTGTCTTACGTTTATTAATCATTTAGAAATGCAATTAAAGCACTATTTAAAAATACTGGTATTTAAACACATCCTTTAAGTTATGCGCATCTTAAATTAAAATAATTTTAAGATATTGTTTTTACTTCCAATAGATATTTAGGGTGCTAATAACTGGATACTGAAATTTCAAGTTCTCCAATTATTAGCACACCTGCTAATACTAAGATACAATAGACATAATTAATGTTTTCTTTTTTAATGGACTGTGTGTTACTAAAAGAATGGTTGAGTGCTGTGTAAAAAAGTTTTCCAAATCCAGCCCCGTGCTGAAAATTAATTTACCATTAATTATCATTATGGTATATTTGGTTCAAAACTATACGGATATTTGATTGTGTTTAAATTATTTCAACGTGTTTTAGATCTCTTAAGATAAACCCATCAAAAACAACAAAAAACCCTTATAAAAAACTAGCCAAGTGCGAGTCGGACTCGCGCACGAAGGGTTCCGTACTATTGTTTATTTCATCTTACTGCCGTACTCAGAGACGTCAATATTTCATTAAGTCTCATGCAGTCCTTTTCTATTTTATTGCCAAAGAAAGTGACAGAACAAGACTAAAATATATTTATCAATTAATTGACGTCTCTGTGTGCAGTTAGCTACTTTAAAGAACTTATCCGAAGGGTTTTGTATTTGGTACAAAACTATCCAACACCCAAGTTCAACGACTATTACTGTTAAACTACTAAAATTATCTTAACCGCAATAGTTTTCATTTACAGTTTATAAAATGCGCTTTCATGTGTTTTTTCCTATTAGAGGGGACTAGACCAAAAATGTGCACTACAAAGTTAAATATTTCGTAAATGGAGCATGGAGTATTATTTATATAGCAGAAAAAATGTTTAAGAAACCCCTAAGTAATTTTTAAGATCTACTCAATGATACAATGAGGTAGACTACAAACATAAATAATAATAAAATAAATTGCTTCAATCTTCAAAAAAAATATTGTGAGAAGAAAAGTGAGAAGAAAACTAGGTAAGTATATAACAGAAAAGGTACTGACTGAAGGCTAAACTAATGACTGAGAAAATCAGTTTTTATGTAGGTAAAACTATTTTTAGGTTAAGTTTGTATTTGCATTTACTGGTTACTGAGGCCCTACTCCTGTTAACGATATCCGTATTTATGAGTCTAGCCATTACGCTCATTCGCGTTGTCATTCTGTTGTGTGTGAAAGGGACGGCTACATTCAAAAATACGGACATCGTCAGCCGTAGTAAGGCCTCTGGCTTAAACCAAATAATTTATGTTTATTTCTTATTTTTCTAGTATTATTCAAACAACTTTCTTTAATAATTATTACTTTAAAGTTCATCTTACTAGTTTAAAGGTAATTTTCTTACTCTCCCAAAGATCTGTCCATGTGTTTTTTACCTGCCATAATTAGTAGAAATGTTAAAAGACTGATTAACAATAACAAAGTAAACACTTAATTTTTCTTAAGGATATTTTCTTTTTTCGCTCTTTAAAATGTATAACAATTCGCAGTGCTGATAACTGGGTAAGTAGGTGATCATAATTGGTGATGACTGTGCTGATAAATGGAGATAGGCTTGAATTTTGATAAATTCCAATGTTGACTCAATAATGACCAAAAATAATTTTAAAGTCTTACTTTACACAACGGGTCATTAAATTCTCAATATTAATAAGGCAACACATTAGTTATAAAACATTGTAATATATAAAATATTTTGAGTTGAAGTTTGATGACCTCTTAAAGTGCTGGTAATTGGGTCCGTCACCCTATTATGATGCCTAAAAATTGGCACAGAAAGGCTAGGCATCTAGGCATGTTCACAATTTCCATATAAAATGATTTTCAAAATTGACACTGTCGCATTACATTGAGGGATTTTCTGAATGCTCCAAATTTTAGTTTTATTTTATGTTGTCGAAATCATTTAACTTCATAAAACAAAAACAAAATATTGTAATATTACGTGTAACTGACATGTGGAAGTAGTTTACGTCAAAAATTTGCGAGTTGCAAATGCAGTTAAAAATAAAATTACATAAAAAAACGTCTTGATAATCACTAAATTGTTAAGAATTACCTGTCAGTACGTGTGAATCCAAAACATATATTAAATATAATACTTTTTTCCCAGACTGGAAGAAATGCGTCGTAAACGAGTCAAAGCGGCCAAGAAAGCGAAATTGGAGAAGATCAAACAACTCCAAGTGCAAATGGCCAAAGAGGGAGCGGCACAGAACGATGACAGCCGCCTGCAACCGAGCGAGACAGATATAGACGCGAGCATCGTCGACGGTTTGAAGAAAGTCAACAAAGGCTTGATGAAGAAAGACGACAGATTCAAAAATGTCATTGGAAAGATCAGTAAGATTAAAAGGAAAGCGGACAACGCCAAAAACCAGACTGTGAATAAGGAGCATAAAAAGAAAAAGAAGATATTGGATAAGGAATAAATGTGTATTTAATTTACAAAGGATTTCATTTTTCCCATAAAATCTTCCTTACCCCTTTTAGTTCATTTGAAGAGTGAAGTCCAGGATGAAAACTATTCCATGTCCCTTCTAGATTTATCCTACATCCACACACTACCGAAATCTCCATCCAACATGAAATGAGGAATGGCTTGTCGAATAAAGTCTGCAACTTGTCTCGGAGGCATGATGTAGGACGAGTTGAAAAATTAATCTGAGTAAGATTATTCTCTAGTTTCTGATCACGCTACCCTTTTTTTGTGATAATAAACTAGCTTTTTTGCGTGTTTTCGTCTAACTTTAGTCGTCATCGTCATCGAATGACATCCCGACTAACTTGTCTATGGTTTCTTTTATTTCCTTAGCACTGACAGCTGTTTAGTCTGACGTTTCCTAATTAATAAAGTCTCTTTTCGTTTATTTGGCAGAGAAAGAGTGAGACTGAACTTAAATTTAATCTTAGACAGGGCACATTGGATGATTGGAATCAAGCCCAATAACAATTTATTGCATAATTTAGGGTATAAATCATCATATCAGCCTATTGCAGCCCACTGCTGGACATACGCCTCTCCAAGACGGCGCCAACTTTCACGGTCCTCTGCTTCTCGCATCCAACCACTACCACCAGAACCGACGGGGAAGGTTCTCGAATGGAGACCACGTCTCGGGAAACGTAGTGTTGGACGCTCCCTAGATAGATAGATGGACTGATGACCTGAGGAAGGTGGCCAGTGGTGGTTGGATGCGGGTATAAATCAGTCGCAAAAAAATAAAAGAAAAATATGTCAATAATTAATTTATTTATACATTGTAAAATTACAAATAAATACAACAATAATATACTTTGTTTAAGCAAAATGTAAGTAGTATTGATGGCAAATGATTTGGCACAAAATTTAGCCGATAAGCCATGGTCTACAATTTATCTTTGCATATCTTACCTTGCCTAAATGCATTTATGGTGTAAAATTCTAAAGTAGACTTTGATTTACGCGACCGAAGTAAGCAATAGTTGTTATGTATAATTATTTTTATAACTTAAGCAATTATTTTGCAAGTTTTTACGAAATTAAATCAAATTTCGTTTACAAAAATTCATCGACTGTGTCATCCGGTGGGATTCGAATCCACGTCCCTTCGCCTTCCGGGCGAGTGCTCTTACCAACTGAGCTACGGAGGACGTTAGTCAGTCGACGAATTTTTGCAAGTGCTTGCTACGCCAGTGAGCCGGTGTTCGATTTCATCAAGACTTGGGGAATGTACCTGCGGCTACATTCCCAATGTGACCAATGGAAATATTTTTACAAATAACTAACTAACGTCCTTCGTAGCTTAGTTGGTAAGAGCACTCGCCCGGATAGCGATGGGACGTGGGTTCGAGTCCCACCGGATGACACAGTCGATTAATTTTTGTGTCTCTTTTCTCGGTCACGTTTCTCAAACTCTTCCTTGTATATAGCTATAGTGAACTATTACAACGATTTTGGTTTTCGAGAATTTCTCTATCCAAGGTTATCAAAAAACCGGTTTACAAATAATTACTGATTCGATTCACAAATTATATTATAATTCTAGGCATATGCAACTACTATGCAGGAATAAAAAAATAATGAACTAAACTTGAAATTAACGACTGCAGTGTGTACATAGTACTTGTTTGTGAATTTAAAAATATTGTATATTTTATGTCATTTTATGAAGGCTGCCAATTCATATAATAATTAATTTTAGGACAATACAATCACATTTTATCACGTTAGTTCGTAAACTAAAAATAACCGATCGTAAAATTAAAATTTACTTTGAGCAAACAATATAAAATTTGATGAAATCCATTTTGCTTTTGAAAGTTTTATAGAAATATATTAGCAAAAATCTTGTATTGCATAAATTTTAGAAATGTTTAACGGTAAAAATGCTATCAAGTGGAACATTTTGAATGCATCAAAGTGAATATTTTGCAAAATACATTGCGAGTACTATTTTCAATAATTTAATTAATGATTTATTATTCTATTCCATTCAGCTTTGGAATGTGCATTAAACTAATTAGGCAAGTTCGCAGTTCGCTCTAAACAAAAGTCTAAACATTTGTCGAGTAAAATACAAAATAATACCACCATTAACATTTTCTCCAATCTCAGTAGATTTGATTTCTCAATGATTTATTTTTTGTACAAAATAATAAGTTTATTTTCGCAGCGTGCACGCCTCGCTTATAATTAATAATGATAATTTAACATTTGTGAAAATATACATCGATCTATAATGTAGGTCAACAGATCGGCGTCAATATGATCGTCGACAATGATAGATTTTAGCGTCCATCAATATGGCTCACCAAAGTAGCTACGAGTTCAAATATATCAATAAAGTACAAAATAGTACACAACATGTACAGAATACTGGTAATATTTTACTGGCGCTTCTTGGTGACTGGAAAGGCTGTATAATTTATTTATTTAATCTCAGATGAAAAGGCCTAATAATTAGACAGGTCATGACCCGATCTTATTATCTGTTGATCGAAGTATCTGATAGTGAGTAAGAATGTATTTTATACAAGATCTTAAGCTTGTAACATATAATATAGAAGTCGCCAGTTTATGGCAGCTCCGAACATAATAATGTCATTTGTCAGAGCTCCATAGAATGGCAACTTATTGCTTTTAGCATATAAAATAGTTTAGGCGTGTGACATAACAATTTAGCATAGGAATACAGAACCCGTATCAATGGCAAATCAATTGTAAAGACTAGAATCTTTGTCTTGTTTCTATTATCAACCATTGCATCGTTTTTTAAGACTATTTCAAACACCTAGTTCTATAATCTTTTTACAAAATTGCAAGAGTAAAACGTTACCAGTTTTAGTTTGGGACGAGTTTCAAAGTCATAAATATTAACTTAGGGATCATTCATAAATTACATCACAAGTTTAGAGGAGGAGCGAGGAGGGGATCAGCCAAGTGTGACACTAATGTGTGTGCAATAAAGAGCGTCATATCTTAAGGAAAAGCTTTGTCACGTGACATGTCTCAATAAAGTTTTAAGTAATTGTGAATTAAAATAAAAATATATGTTGGGATCAAAACATACGAAATTGGTATAACGTTATTTTATGGATGACCTCTTACTGTTTTATATTTAATACAATTTCATTCTAAAGTCCTGTAACCAAATTCTATAGTCTTGTAACCAAATTGTTAATGTCACTAGCTTATCTTTAAACCCCTTCTTACATTACGATACTAACAGACGACTAGTATCTTACATTACGATATTAACAGACGACTAGTATCTTACATTACGATACTAACAGACGACTAGTATCTTACATTACGATACTAACAGACGACTATTATCTAAAGTTTTGGAGAAAAGTATCTGTGGAGTGACATACTTCACAGATACATTTTGTATGTGTGATTTGTATAGCTCGATATAGTGCGACTGCTCAACTGAGTCCTCGACTGTGGGGATAGACGAGAACGGGGACAGAGAGCGGTGTGGGCAGCGGGCGCTTGCACCTAATTAGAATATTGAAAAGAATGCGCAATTCAAAGCACCCAATCAAATCGCGTGCCCGTCGCCCGCACCGCTCATGCTTGCCATTCTCATCTACCCCGCAGTCGAGGACTTAGTTAGGCGATCGGGCTATACTGGTAGTTGGCTAATCCGGTTGCGATTGGCCGCCGTGATCGAAATTCGTCTAAAATTTCATTTATATTGTTATTTAGTATCTTACGCGTGCGCTATCAGTCTTAGGATACACATCATTCTGCGCCGTGTATCTACAGACAAACTGTGGCTCAAACCTTGAAAAATGGCGGCGGAACAGCAGGTCAATATTGAATTTGATTCGTTTTTCAGTAATGTGCGAACCTTGAGTAGCGAACGTACTCTATTGGTATCATTTACACAAGACTGATGTATCGTTTGTAGCGAATATCCTAACGTAAGAAGGGTTTAACATTTGGTGACGCCTTACATGGGGGTTTATTCCGACATCTGCAGTAACGAGTTGATCGTGGCGTCCTTGTTCCCGCGATTCGCTTCGAGGACCGACTTTATCACCTCTTTGTCGATACTGGGGAACATTTCTTCGATCTGGAAAAAAGAAGAATATTATAACAGGGATCGAGACCTTATATTTTTGAAAACTGACGGCCCATGTATGATAGGAAAATGCTTTGCTTTAGCCATACTCTATTGTAAAGAAAGAAAGAAAATACATTTATTGGCACAATAGTAACATTCAGGTACATCATCATAATAATATAAAGTTAATAATAATAATTAAATTTATAAAAACTAATGAGGCATGATGTACAGTCGGCAGCACGTTAGATTACCTATTTGAATTACGACAATAGCTTCTATAACGTAGGGAATACAGGCGGTCTCAAGTTCAAAGTGGGTTAGTCTGACGTATTTTCCCTCTGCTCGGGAGTAAACACTAAACTATCTCGCTCCGCTCGGGAGTTAACGCTCAAAGTGTGTACATGGATCTGGCCAATGTATGGAACATTCTGGTATATTTCCTTTCAAATTCAAATTTGTTTATTGCATATTGCCATTATGAGTGGATGGATTTCTGAATGGATTTCGTTAAAAGTTGGCAATGAAGTAAATTCATAGTCTATACATATAATGGGTGCTGAGAAAGGGACCGATACTTACTATGACATGAGGGTATCCAAGACTACAAATCCGCCACTACGCGTTTTGCGACACAGCACTGACAGTTGAGTCTTGACAGCTCTCTCTCTGCGTCGCCTATCGAAATCTGGCTAACAATAGCACCCTACATACCTGTTGCATCTGCTCCGCGGTGACGGGCTGCGGCTGCTGTTGCGGTGGCGGTGGCGGTTGTTGCGGCTGCGGGTAGGCGGGCGCGGGGTACACCGGCATCGCCGCGTAGCCCATGCCGGTGCTGGGCACCACTAGCACTGGCGGGAACGTCGCTACCGCCGCTGGGCCCACCTGTGACCAGAAAGGTTAAATCTGACTAGGAACGAAGGTACTAGATAAAGGTCATACCACAAAATCATTTCTTTTAAATTTTAAAAATAAATTAATAATTTAAATCATCTCGGAAACGGAACATCACTAAATCGGTGGAATCTTTTTCATTCTTCTATTTTCTGCCCTTCTCTTGACCTATAATTTAATAAGTTCAATTTGACAACTGACATAGGGTCAGTTGTTTACGAATCGGTAGGTAGAATAATCGATCCAAACATCAAATCGATAACCAATCGATTCAAAACATTGTTATTAATTACAAAATATTTATCGTTTTAGTTGCTTTTTGTTTCTTGAGTATGTTTTAGAATTACTTTCTATAAACCACAAATAACATTAAGTCTTCAAACTCTAAAATTGCATACTGAAAATGTTATTTGTTCAATAACAACCGATGAATCGATAAATCTGTACCGCCATAACTAGTAAAAAGGTGACAACACTAAAATTATGAAAAAAAAAAACAGAATAGAATATGGCCGTTTTAGGACGTCGACGACGAAGCTGTCCACTTTTTCTTATTTTAAAACCTATAGCATCTTATTTTCATTGTTTTATGTCTTGTCGATAGAATTCCTGGGCATACACTGCTATGTTTTGTGATAACTCTGAGCTGTCAAATTGCACCTATTAGATTATTCAGACTATAATACGACACGAAGTTTATCTTTTTTATTTGCTGCATGCAGCTTATTCATTGCATACTCATAGATTATATGTATTTGATCCGCGATAAAAATGTCAACCTGTATACAACGATCTATTTAAAATACAATTCATTAGAAGTGTCACAGTCGAACTGTATTTTATTTTAATAATAAATTATAACTCACCGAATAACTTAGTACAAGGTTGATCATCCCCTCCACACCATCGCCTTGCTTGCCGTTTAGCGGGTACCAATCTTCGTGTGTTTCTCCCTGAAACATTATTTCGTTAGTACACTGGGCCACACATCAACCTTCCCTGCACCCTTATTCACAAACGTCGGAAACTACAGATTTCGAATCCGAGAGGCAGGTTTTCGAAGACGTCAAAAAATCAAACTTCAGATTCAAAAACTTTGATGTTTCCATTAGGCACAAATGAAATTAGCTTTCGAAAACTCCGTTCGGAGAGAATGTTTGACATTTAAATTCATCAGTGCATCAGGGTGCTGATCTGTCAAATATCCGCAACCATATTTAAGCCTTATGTTGATCACATAGAGTTTCATATCATTTGAGATATTTTGACAGATTTGGGAAGGTTGATGAAGGCTCACTGTACATATAACAAAATACTCACACTACTATAAAGACAAAGTTGGAACTAAAATAAAAATGAGTCGGCAAATGACCACATAATAAATAATAGTACAAGTAATAGTAGTGAATAGCGACTCTTTTTGCGACACAATAAAGCGCAATTCAGCTCGCGGCAGCGCTAAGCCCTGCCCCTAGTCGCTGCATCTCTTTCCATCGCGTAGCCTTTGCTCTTCTAACTGCGTTAGGGTTGACATTGTTTTAAGGTTAGTTAATCAGAATATTGGATTACTAGTTATATCTATCATCATTACTTTTCTGACGTCCGAGGCAAGAAACACGGACTTAGTTGTTATTTATACAAAACTAGGTCGGTGTTATTACAAAAAAAAATTAGACCAGGTTTGAACTAGGTCTAAATATTAGCCGACAACAGAGGAATGAATGACACATTCGTGACATAACCTAATAGAGAAACGCTTTTCTAATTGGCTAGATAATAACTTAGTTCTAGCTTAAACCCGGTACTATGTTTTTGTAATAATGGGGCGTAGGTCTAGGTACCTATTTTATTCTACTGTGTTAAAGAATAGGCATAATGTTATTGTAACTCTTTTAGACATAAGAAAGTACATGCGCATCAAATCTAACATGAAAATGATTGGGACAAATAGTCAAAGAGCCAAAACCAAAAATCATTTGGGAAATTCGAAATACCTAATTACTTTGTACTAGTGATGTAAAATAAAAAAAAACAAATTTGTTTTTTTTTTTCAGTTTGTTGAAAAAAAACATGAAAAAAAACTTAGCACCATTGTTTTTTTTTCTAAATTTGGTTTTTTTTTCTGGCTTACATTTTAGGGCCTGAACCGACTCGTTTCGGCATACTCAGGTATTTTAGTTGGTAATCACACTCGAAAAGAACACTCGAATAGCACAAAAACTAAATAATTTGATATTAAACTTTCTCCGTCCGTCACACACCCCAACTGCGCTAAGCCAACTACGTTCAAATAAACATAAACCTAAAGGGGATTTCTCCGTGTGAAAATGTAATTGATTTGGGGATTTCCCTTTCGTTGATGTAAAAATGTTCCTCATATATTCATGAAATCTTCCCAACTAACATGACAGCGTCAAAATAGCCTACATATCACTGTTATAATGCTTTCATTTGAGAATTAAGAGTGTTAAGAATACCTGTAGTAGGTTGGTAGAGGACTCTATACCACCCTTATATCTACGAATCAGGCCCCACTTTTTACAGGTAAAGGTGTCAGGAAGCCTATACAACAGTATTACTTAAGGGTTAGAAGTACTTAGAAGGGAGTTTATTCACCCTCAGCTATTACTTTAGCTGATCCTACGTTCTCATAGAAGCATTAGCAAACACAATAGGTGTCAGACAACCCTCAGTTCAGAATTTTAAACTTGTTAAACCTATAAGAGAGAGTGGGTTAACGCTTTAACGCGTACTATATATCTAAAACATTCTCAATTAAATATATACCCGCTTTTTGAGAACTCTTTTTGTATTGTTTTTATGTATAAGCTTCAAAGAAGTCCAAAATAAATGACACAAAGAAAATAAAACTTATCACAGCAACATTTAATGGCGATCTGCTCGCAATGCAAGTTTTTATTAGAAGAAGAAAAAGAAGTGAAAAGTAAAAAGGTGCTGCGCCTGCGATTTCACTATAAGTGTTTACCATGTTTTCCATCTTAATTTTAACGCGCTCCGGATTTATTAAAGATTTAAAGTAAAACTTATGCATAATAAAATAGATGCCTCAAAATTTTATCAGCAACTTGTTCTTTTTGTCGGCCATTGGCAAGTTAAGTTACGTGGTATCGTTAGAATGATAAGATAAACATTAATAATGAAGTATTTTGTACATAAATATTGATCAAACAAGTCAATTTTTAGGTTACTTCACTAAAACAATGGCGAACTTGCCATTACAGCTTTAGCTCTTCCTTAACGCATCTATTACACTTTTTAAGATACAGCATCTTTAGTCGAGAGTATTGTGCAGTCTTTAGTATACTTAAACTTCATAAGAGAGTTATGCAACGCTTTTAATATCTGGTGTTACGACACACTTGACTAACTCTGTTATGCAACCCATGCCTGCAGCTTAAAGTTATCACAACACCTAAAGATATATAAGATACTTCACAGCAACCATTAAGTAACAATAAACATCAGTAAATGTCAGCGGGTGCTGTTGTAAAGATTTAAGTGTTACAAACAGGTTAAAGCTATAAATCTTGACTCCACTAGCTGTAATCAACACTATTATTACTCTCAATACTGCAAAACAACATCCATTATAGCCCTAGAACCACTATCGGAGTGAATTTTATTTCTTAACTCCTGTATAACGTTCCAAGCTATAACTGAGATTATTATAACGCCGTTCAAAAGATTAAAGTGTTAAAGAAGCCTGTAACTGACGGTATAATGTTTGTTGGGTTAGTACCACTCAACCAGAAAAGTAAAGTAGATTTAAAAATAAGCCGAAAACTCTATTACATATGTATTCTTAAGTATGTGTCTTAAAAGTTTTGGATTTCGTACTCTTATTTGTTTCTTACGTTTACGCGAATTGTTGAACTCATTAAAACACAATTTTACGGATTACTTCGCGATTCGCGAGGAAGTTTCCCTATGACCACGATCGCTGTAAAGTGTTCGAAACGTCAGGTTTAAAATAAAATTGTGTTTTAATGAGTTTCGTACTCTTGAAAAAAAACATGGTCCAGAAAAAAAAACAGTTTTTTTTCACACCAGAAAAAAAAACCGTATTTTTGCAACACTACTTTGTACCGAATCCTACTACGGTAAAGAAAAGCTTACGAAAATTATTGCGTTAGCTCTTGGTCTATGTATTAAATACTTTAATTTGTTTAGTCTTAATTGTTACTGTTAGCAATAGTGTTAAAAACCGCGAACGCAAATGGGTACGGATCGAATATCGATCGTCAAGATAACGTGCGACTCGGCTGGCGCGCGACAGCCCCGCTGAATCGACCGACCGGTCGATCCACGCATGTACTTGTAGCTTTTAGCACAGATTAAGTACTAGTACTTCGTACTCAATGTCGTCAACAATATGGCGTAATTTAGTTCGCCTCAGAGTCTAGCACATTTTCGTGTAGACACCTACAAAAATCCATTGCAAGATAATTTCATACTTAATGCTATGGAATATGATTCATAATACACTAAACCTATTCAGTGACGTAATATCACGCGACGCGATAGGGTTGACTGCTACGAGAAGCTTCTAACGCCATCTAGCGCCTGTTTCTAGCCGCGCGGCCGCCGGTGAATAAAACGCGCGAGCGTGTCGCTGGCCGGTTGCGACACGCAACTTGTTTTAGCCCCTAAGTAAGGGTCGCCGCGCGTAGGTACGTTTTTGCTACCTGCGCGGGGAGATACACAGGCCTGCTTTTAGCTAAATTGTGGAGTGAGCCAGGCCACACGATCGGAGCAACTCGGTCGAAACGTCAGGCAAAGTAAAGGTAAATGACGTTTGACTCTCTATGGATGGATTGCGTGCGTTAATACTTTACCACCCCATAATTTTTCAATAGAACTTCTCTAACGAGCGTATCGTCTAGAAAAAGTTTTTCTAAATCAAATATGTCCTCGTTTGTAAAAGGGTAATCTTTAAATATTCCTTCGTGTGCCATACCAGGATAAACTCATTACTCATAATATTCATTGTATTAAAAAATCGTTAAAGTCTTTACTTACTTACTTATGTGAGAAGAATAAAGCACATTGTCTTGTGCTTTATTCTTCTCACATACGATTCATTTTCCATTAGGAAGAGTCAGAAAAGCACTTACATTAAGTACAGCTGGTGGTATGGTGATGTGTGACCAGGCGATGAGCTCGTCCATTGTGAAGGAGCACTCGTCGAAGATCTCCAGGTATATCGAGTTCACTCCCGGTGGCAGGAGGCTGCAGAATTAATAACAGTGTAAGTACAGAAGGATACCACGGCAAAATTATTAAATAAATAGCGAATCTTGCCATGATACAATAAAGTGCAAATTTAGATCGTAGAACGCCAATGGCCTACCGATATAAACATCGATATATTTGCTGTTTTTATTGCTGAGGTAACGAAATAAGACAGGCTACATTTTGCTTTAAAATAGCTTTCATAATTAGGGAAACTACAGAATCCCAAGACAATTAAGGAAAGATATCAAATCATCAAGAAATCGCGACAAAAATGAAAAAAACATTAGAAATATTGTTAGCTTAGTCGCATTTTTTTCCGAAAAAAAAAAGTTTCTTCTCCAGGGATCTATTTTAAAAAGGTACAGTCATAAGCATCAATATGTATACATCTGCATTCGATTTGAGACCTTACTACAATTTCATAAAAACTTATTTGTACACATTTAATTGCTTGTAACTGTACACCAACAGCAAGCCATATTTACATTATACAAAATGATAGATCTTAAGATTTAAGAGGGATTAAGATGCAAAGATTAAGATACATGACAAATGAGAAACGAGGGAGGCCGTAGTCATGGCTGCGACTGTTTGCTACTAACTGATTCAAGGGGTCAAAAGAAATGGCTTACCAATGGATAACTTTGTTCCACCTGGGCGTCTTCCCGCCGCTGGGGTCGGTGTGCGTCTCGTATATGCAGTGGCCGACGCGCAAGCGCACGTACGGGTCCATTCGCGTTAGACCTGACGAGGTACACTGTTATTAACGAGTATCTCATAGACAGCGCATATTCGGTTTAAAAAAAACTAGCAAACATAATTGTAAAAAAAATAAACACCCGACTGCAAAAATATACTAGATTTTTAAAATGGTCATTTTACTGGCTTTCATTTAATACCCATATTGCTATGGTAAGGAAAAAAACAATCCCCCTCCCCCCTTTATTTCCATTTGCGGGCGCCAATTTTAAAATGTATAAATCCTATGTCACTCTCACAATTTTGATAAGTTTAACGACACCTCATGTGTCAAAAACTGTCCAGCCGTTTGGGCTGTAGGGCGTGCGAAACAATTATACATACATACTCTCGAAAAACATAACCCTCCTTCTGTAGTCGGGTAAAAAACAAAACCCTCCTTCTGCAGTCGGATAAAAACGGTTGTTCTACTATACATCCCCCTTACCAGACAAACTATATCTACGAATTCAGCTCGGATAGTCATTATTCTGGTGTACTATCTCGGAAAGCACATAAGCTGTCGCGTTGGTCCTGTGCATAATCTCTCTCTGTCCATGTCCATCAAAAATCAAGAAGAAGAATTTGAAAGTAAAGTTGAAAGTTAATGAATGTAAAAGTAAAGTTAGCCTATATGATTATATTATAATTTTTGTATGTAATTCTATTTTTTTGATATATTCTATATTTTTAGCTTAGTTTTAAAATTTAATTTAATTATTTTTAACTTCAGCTTGCACCGTAACCCACTCTCCTTCTCTTATCACTAGTGGTTTCCTTTACCCAAAGGTTGTCTGGAAGAGAGCGCTCCCAGCGATAAGACCGCCTACATTGTACCTACCAACATAGTTTTTTTCTGTTATTATATGTTTGTAAGGTGTTTTCTGGTTGCAATAAAGAGTATCTATCTATCTATCTATTTACGATCC
Source organism: Pyrausta nigrata (assembly GCA_949316185.1). NCBI lineage: Eukaryota > Metazoa > Arthropoda > Insecta > Lepidoptera > Crambidae > Pyrausta > Pyrausta nigrata. Next base: position 4,139,809 of record OX438955.1, on the reverse strand, counting down.
CACTGCTCGGCAAAGGCCTCACCTCATCTATGAGGAGGTATGAGCCATACTCCACCACGCTAGTTGCAATGTGCTCAGTGTTATTCTCACCGTAATTTTTGACCAGTTTCGCCTGCACTATTGTGATGCTGAGCCTCGCTGTCAGCGGGGGTCCAGCGGGGGGCATCTGTAACAAAAAGAAAACGAATGTGAAAACAAACGAAAAGGTTTTGTACTTGGACTTGGGGTGCGTTTTCAATGGCGCGTGGCTAGCGGACTGGAGAGGAGCAAATTGCCTGAGTAGCGTTTGTGTATACCATTTAAATGTGAGAGACACTCAATTTTAGGAGGCCTTCAAGTGAGTGATGGATTTGAGTAGCGTTTCAGTATTCGGCCGTTAGTCTCTCCTCATTGTCTATGAGGCAGCTGGAAACATACACGTCGAAATCTCTACTACGCTCCCCTCCGCGTTAATGGAAACTCTTACCATTTTACATTGCACTGCAACAGTATTTTTATTGTCTGTAATGCTAATTAGGTACTGACCTACCTAGGGCCTTCTTCTGTAATTTGATATTTGTTTTTATTAAATAAGTGGAAACCAGCAACTCTTCAAGGTTTCAGTCATGAGAACACATTAGAGGTACCTACCATTTGTATCGCATTACACATACATAACAATGCTATTTGTTTAATAAATGATGTTAAAACAATGATGAACTATCATTGCTCCTTTTGTTAGTCAAACAGGATCTAAGTATAATCTAGGTTTCTCACGGCCGAATACTGAAACGCTGCTCAAATCCATCACTCACTTGAAGGCCTCCTAAAATTGAGTGTCTCTCACATTTAAATGGTATACACAAACGCTACTCAGGCAATTTGAACCCATGATTAGCTGAGCAGTCGTTTAATGTTTACATCATGGCAACACTCATTTTTAAAAGTATGTTCTCGTTTACGATTTTCATATTCTTAAGGAGCGTATTCGTTTTACGCAGCATTCTTTGTATAGATCTTTGTTTTTTTTTTGATAGAAACTTTTACGACGCCATTGTTGTGAAATGAAACGTTCGAGTGACAACGAAAAAAAAATGTCTATCTTTTTGACATTTGTCACAGCGCGGTTCTAATCAAATTAATTTCAATTCACATTATTAAAATACGAGGGTCAAACTGAAAGTTCTTAGAAAATCAAAAACTGATTACATTAGCCAGTTATTAGTTTTATTATATCTTTTCAAAATATTGTCCATTGACGTCAATACACCGCTGCATGCGATGGAACCACTGGGAAAAGCACTTTGCCCACTCGTCCTTAGGGGTCTCTTCAATGGCATCGCGATACGCAGCCACCGCTTCTTCAGCATTCATAAACCGCTTTCCTTTAAGTTTTTCTTTAATTTTTGGAAATAAATAAAAATCACAAGGCGCGAGGTCGGGGCTATACGGCGGGTGACCCAGTAATTCAACGTTTGATGTCGCCAAATAGTCGATCGTTCGCTTGGCGGTGTGCGACGAGGCGTTGTCGTGGTGAAGGAGGATCCTACTGCGAGGTCGTTTCTCTCGAACTTTTTCCAAGACAAGTGGCAAACAATTGGTAGTGTACCATTCTGCAGAAACTGTTTTTTGATCCTCTAACACAATTGTTGCGAAATGACCTATCCTTCCAAAGAACGAGGCCACCATTTTTTTTCCCGCACTTCGATCTCTCTTCACTTTAGTTGGCAACTCCTCGAAAGGAAACACCCACTGAGCAGATTGTCTTTTGGTTTCAGGATCATAACAGTAAATCCAGCTTTCGTCACCTGTTAGTATCTCGAACACAGCATTTGAGTCACCTCCGTTAAATCTTTCAATCATTTTACGGCACCAATCCACACGATGGAGTTTTTGAGCCTTAGTCAAATTATGAGGTATCCACCGGGCGCAAAGCTTCCTGACCGCTAAATGTTCGTGGAGGATTTTGTGCACTTGACTCATACCGATGCCTAAGCTTGTCCGAATCTGCTGATAGGTCACTCTTTTGTCAGTCTCTATCATACGCCGCACAACACAGATGTTATTTTCAGTCGTCGCCGTAGAAGGCCGTCCCTCACGTACATCATCAGTGAGATTAGTGCGACCACGTTTAAACTCATTAAACCAGTTGTAAACAGTCGCACGAGATAGGGCTTCATCGTGAAAGGCCAATCGTAGTCTATCATAACTTTCTTGTTGACTTAAATGACATCGAAAGTCATAAAAAATCATTGCACGAAAATTTTCTCGTGTTAAATTCATTTTGACGTGACACAGACAATTTTCAATTTGCCGCCAAGTCGTAAAACAAATGACAAATGAATGAAATATAACTCAGTAATATTGGCAAAGAGTTCTATTTTCAAATTTTAGAATATTTTTTTTATTATATTGTTTATAAGTGGCCAGTTCTAAGAACTTTCAGTTTGACCCTCGTAAGTTTAAATAAGGTTGAAGTGCAGTGCAGTATTCAATAACTTTTCAACTAACAAAAATGAAATGAAAATTAAGAAGTATAAAATAGTCATACAAATTTTTAAATAAAGACAAAACAATTTGGTATGCCCTATGTGTTCTACAATGGTGGATCAAACCCATCAGCCAGATTGTCCGATGACCTAAAAGACCCTGCCGGGACAACTTGGTCTGGGGACAGAGCGTTTGTGGAAAAGTTTGGAGGCCGAGTATGCCCTGCAGTAGGCACATACATGCTGAAGAAGAAGAAGAACACATCAAATACTACTCGCTTATTTCGACTTTCTACTTATTGTTATTATTTTTTATGATTTAATTGTGATTATATGATGACTACTGAAAAAAATGTGTACATATTTATTAGCAGTGCTGACAACAAAGTTTTATTTAATTTCAAGACCGGTAGGCTGAACTATTAGCTCTTCCTCAACAATCTCCTCCTCCTCCTTCCTCAATAAGTAGTTCTCATGCATAATAAGGCTATCTCTTGAGAGTGCAACAATGTGCAAAATACGCATACTACAATAACTAGAAGGATTTGTAAATTAAATTGTAATTTTCGCTTTGGAGGCAAAGAAAAAAAACCTTTGTAAGACAACAAAAAGCCTCTCTGTGGGATTCCTAGTGCATATCGGAGCCCTGATTGTGTTCTAGTATTTAAAAGTAGGCTTAAAAAAGGGCGACAAGACATTATTTTATATCGTGATATCACTATCAACTGATTTGAGAGACCTCAAGACCACTCTCAGATTTAGCGGATACTCAAATCGATTTGACAGCTAAATAGCGTTGAGTTGCGTTTCAGTATACCATTTTTCATCTGAGTGGCGTTTGAGCACGACTAATTTTGATATGGTCTTAAGTTTAACAGATGCTTACATTTTGGTTTTGTGTATGCGAATTCTAAGTTTAGGAGCTGCTTAATTGTTTGATCAGCCGTCAAATATTTGAGTAGCGTTTCAGTACTCGGCCGTCAATCAATCTAGGTATTTTAAAGCCAGGTTATTTATAGAATGAGAACAAATCTTATCTTCCTTTGTTGTTTGCTATCTGATTTTGCTGTCTTATATCCAAGTGATCGGCCCACAGATCAGCCACACTAAAGGCCTAGCGCGGGCGCGACAGCTGGTGCGAATGAGAGCTACCGTTTTTGCCTCACCAGATGGCGCCACTATTGAGTTAGGTCTGTGTGGTTTTAAAAGTTTATTAAACGCGCATGAAAATCAAAATTTACTTCTAAATCATAATTCATACAATAAAACCGAAGCGTAAACATATCGGCCATGCCAATGAACAAAACGGAACTGCGCAACAGTTCCATTTTGTTCAAAATAAAATGATGACATTCGTTTTTGAAAGATAAAAGTGTCTCACTTTACTGAAATTCATTGACCTGTAATGCATATCTATACATATAATAAAACAGTAAAACCGATGCGTCTGTACATTGAGTATTTTTACCAAAAACTAATTGAAGGTGATGTTGAAATAGTAACAGAATAGGAATCTACAACTTTTATTTTATTTGTCTGTTTGTCTGTTTGTACACGCTAATCTCCGGAATTACTGAACGGATTTGAATGAAACTTTTTTTTATTGTGTAGCTATTAAGTCTGGGCAAATACTACGCTATAACTTATTTTAAAGATCGGAGTACCTGACGTGGAACCTTAGCAGTACACTTAAACTAAGAGAGATATGAAAGCAGTGCCTTGAGAAAAGTTATTCAGCGTGATGAGCATTTTCTATTGACGCACACAAATTGAAGGTCTGGAGCAACTGATATGGAACCCTAGCAGCTAAGCTCAACTATAAGAGATATGAATAGAGTGCCTTAGCGAACATTGTTTAGCGTGATAAGTACTTTCTATTGACGTACACAAATTGAAGATGTGGAGCAACTGATATAGAACCCTAGCAGCTGAGCTCAACTATAAGAGATATAAATAGAGTGCCTTAGGGAACATTGTTCAGCGTGATGAGCACTTTCTATTAACGTACACAAATTGAAGGTCTGGAGTAACTGACATAGAACCCCAGCAGTTTGGCTCAACTATAAGAAATATAAATAGAGCGCCTTAGGGAACATTGTTCAGCATGATGAGCATTTTCTATTGACGCACACAAATTGAAGGTCTGGACCAACTGATCTAGGACCCTAGCAGCTCAGCTCAACTATAAGAGATATGATTAGAGCGTTTAAGGGAACATTGTTCAGCGCGATGAGCATTTTCTATTTACCTACACAAATTGAAGGTCTGAAGCAACTGATATAGAACCCTAGCAGCTCAGCTCAACTATAAGAGATATGAATAGAGCGCCATTGGGAACATTGTTCAGCGTGATAAGCATTTTCTATTGACTTACACAAATTGAAGGTCTGTAGAAATTAATATGCTAAATTACTTTATTTTCAAACTTGAAAGGTAATCCTACTGTCTCTAAGTTACGATCTGGTGACAGAAACCTGGAGAAATCGAGAGAATCCTTCAGATTTTATAGGCATGTATAGCATGTATTTGCTGTAGCAAATTAGCATTAAATTTTTAGGTATTTAAGTGTTTACATTTCGGAGTCATAATTTGATGGTGCTGACCTTAACACTAAGTAGTTTGTGGATACTTTCACCACAGACAGTTTGTCGAAATTTTGTTAAATTACTTTGTTATTAATGAAAGATCTAAGTGAATTGGCCCTATTTTTTATACTACTTATCACTAACTAACGGAAATTGAACTACGAGTGTAAGAATAGTCTTACTTACTTTACGTTTTAAGAGAAAGGGTATGGAGGCCTTTGCCCTGCAGTGGGATACAAGAGGATTCTAATTATAATAATAACTTTACGATAGTAGTGACTTACAAACCGACCTTTGAGTATGCTAGGGACACAATAAATAAATGCTAAACCGCATTTATTGCGGAATGGTTTAAGTCTGACTTTTTTCTGAACACTAATACTAAAGTTATAAAGTAAACTAAAAAGTTTAAAAACAATCCTTTACACGTTTACTAAAAAAGATATACGACAAAATTTAGTTTTAGAGTCGGTGTCACTGCCATCTGAAATTTTCTTATCAGAGGAGGATGGCGAGGTGATAGTAACCTTTCAAAAAATTTACCTTGATTTTTCATTCCTCTCTTCTCCTTACGACATGGTAGACTAAGATATCATGATAGCTGGATGGCGACGGGAGTATACAATATTTTGTATCACCGAGTCCACGCGTACGAAGTCGCGGGCAACAGCTAGTTCCCTATAATGTAATCTAAGTTATTCCCAATATTCACAACATAATTATAATTAGATATACGAGTAAACTCGAATAGTCAACCCACAAGCAATGAAATTTGACATTTCCAAGAGCTCACCCCACGCGACACAAGCGCCTCTATCGGGAGAATCATATGCGATAGCCCTCATTTTGAATTTTCCAACATGTGAAAAGCGCCTTTGCGGCAATGATGGCGGAAGGCGCGACACTACTGTGGCGGTTTCATATATTTGCCGCCCGCTGTCTCGCCCGCGCTACGCCCAGTGTGGCCGAACACCAAGAAACATGTCTGCATTTTTATGGCCTTTTATTGGTATCTGTCACTGAATAGGTTTAGTGTATTATGATTCATATTCCAGAGTAATAAGAATAAAATTATCTTGCAATGGATTTCTGTAGGTGTCTAAACGAGAATGTGCTTGACTGTAAGGCGAACTAAATTACACCATATCTTTGATGACATTGAGTAGATATTTCATTAAAGCTCATTGCAAAGTCAAACTTCTGTACGAAGTACTAGTACTTACGAGTATTCTGTGCCCGGCTAAGATTGTAGCACCTGTATCACATCTGCCATATAGTACCTATAGACTGCCTCAATGGCCCAGTGGTCAGCACACTGGCTTCTCTATGGCCTCAGTGCCCACATAAAGCCGTAGGTCCTGCGCCTGATCTCACTCTGGATATATTTGATTGCTGTCTTACAGAAATTTAAGGATAAAGGAACAGTATTTTGCATATAATATCTCCTGCACAGTTGTCTAGTTTTGGTTAATTAGCAGCCATGGTCTAAATTTGGATAGAAGGACATTATTTTATGGTTCCAGATACAATATTATCTATTAGATTTCATCTCTCAACAAAGTCACTTAATTTATTTCAAGTTTTTTTTACTGAAAGATATTTGTTTCTTACGTTTACGCGAATTGTGGAACTCATTAAAACACAATTTTACGGATTACTTCGCGATTTATTTACATTTTATTTAAAACCTGACGTTTCGAACAGTTTACAGCGATCGTGGTCACAGGGAGACTAAGGTATTCTTTGTCATTACAAAGTTTTGAAAAATTTTAACTACCGTCTCTCAATAATATTAATTTACGTTCCTATTTACGCAGAAAGAGCTAACCGTGTCTTGAGATCTTGCAGTGCTAGGTGTTGCTTTGGTTTTTGCTAGAATAGGATCCCATGCCGGTGGAACTTTCCAACCATCTTCTCTATTGAAATTTGGATGTTTTCTAATTTCAATGGCTTCACGTAGCATTCGAGGAATAAAACGCCGTTCTTTTGCAAGTATTTTAGGTTGGTCAAAACGAATGAAGTGGTTGGGTTTGTCTAAGGCATGTTCACACACTGCAGATTTCGTGTTCCGTCTATGTTTTACGTCAGCTATGTGTTCTTTTATCCGCACGCCTACGCTTCGCTTTGTTTGCCCGATGTAGGAGAGGCCACAGTCACACTCCAGCTTGTACACCCCTGCATCTTGAAGATGTATGTTGCACTTGACAGGTGACAGGGACAGAATTGGTTAATCTTCTTTTGCGGCTTGAAGTAAGTTTTGATTGAAGCACGCTTCAAGATATTCCCAATCTTGTCAGTGACTCCCTTCATGTATGGTAGTACTGCAGGTTGGCGTTCAACTGTCATAGGCTTGGCAAGGGGTCTGCAACGACGTGGTACTGGAAGCTGGTTGTCCCGTAGTTAGTGATGGGTTTTTATCCGGATAAATACTCAAAATGGATAAATGCTCATAAATATACATTTTTACTCGAGTATTTATCCAAAAAGACGGATAAATATTTTATAAACATGTTTTTTGCTATAACACGCAAATATATGATTATTATAATAGTAAGTTGGTAGTTTAAACCAAAACAAGTGCCAAAGAGTTTTTGAATCTAAATGATATATAATAAATACAACTCAAAGGTGACTGACTGACTTACATAGTTATCTATCAACGCACAGCCCAAACCACTGGACGGGTCAGGCTGAAATTTGGCATGCAGGTGGATGTTATGACGTAGGCATCCGCTAAAAAAGGATTTTGTTTAATTCTGCCCCCAAGGGGTTAAAATAGGGGATGAAAGTTTGTATGAAACTTTGTCAATTTTAAACCGAGCGGGCTGAGACTTTGCATGCATAAAGCTACTATGACGTAGGCATCCCCTGAGAAAGGATTTTGATAAATTCCTCCCTAAGGGGATAAATAGAGGATGAAAGTTTGTATGAATCTTTTCTTAGATTTTCGACTGATTGAACTGAAATTAATGATTACCAACTTACTATGATGAAGACGTCCGCTTAAATAGGATTTTGATAAATTCAACCCCCATGGGAATAAAATAAGGGATGATGGATATTTCGATGTATATGTATTAGTTTAAACCTATCAGTACTTACCTAATGGAACGAATAATTTAAGACGAACAAAATAATTTTAATTCGAAATGTTGACAATAGATGTCGTTAGTAGTATTTTAAAACGCGGCATCGTTGTGTTTTCACTAAGTTACATATACCCAATAATGAGTGGTCGCCGTATCTAATATTACATACTATACCTAAATTCAAATCAGATATTTTGACGAATCGGGGAAAAACACGATTCCGTATGCAATGTGAACATCCATCCGTCATGACGTTATCTTATATTTTGACGAATCATCAATGACGGATCCCGCGTGAATGAGCCTTAACCTACCCAAAAAGAGTGCCTATTGACTTCGATTTTTCATTCCTCTCATCTCCATACGACATGGTAGACTGAGAAATCATGATAGCTGGATGGCGCGATGGGAGTATAAAATATTTTGTATCATCGAGTCCACGCGGACGAAGTCGCGGGCAACAGCTAGTTCCGTATAATTAGCTATAAACAAAAATAATCGATCTTAATTATTAAATGACCAAGATTTCGGTTTCGACTGAGAATCATGTTGATGCTGCCGTAGGGTGTCCACTGCTAAACATTTGACTACCCCATGGTTTTCCACAACGACCGATTGCAAGCGGCCTGCATGTTATCCTGCAATCTTCACAAGGTCGTCTGTACATCTTGCCGTAGGAAGTCCGTCCTACGCTGCGCCTTTGATCAAAGGATCTCCAATCTAGAACTTTTCTGCCCCAACGGCTATCAGTTCTTCGCGCTATTCATTGCCACTTGAGCTTACTGATTCGCAGGGCTATGTGCTTTACCTTAGTTCTTCTACATATTTCCTCATTTCTGATTCGATCTCGTAGAGAAACACTCAGAGCATAGCCCTCACCATTGCATGAACTTAAGCTTTTTTATGTGGCCCATAGTAGAGATCATGTTTCAGATCCGTATGTGATCACTGGCTGCACACATTAACTAAAGACTTTCGTCTTAAGGCAATGAGGTACTTGAGACGAGAAGGTGCTCTTGCGTAGTTTCCCAAACGCTGCCCAGCCAAATCGGATTCGTTGACAGACCTCTTTTCTCGAAGTTGGACCTACCTAATGGTAACCTAACAACGTACCAATTCAAGTAACTACTTGTCTCAGGTAGACGTACTTGTCAACAACTTTGAGAGTTGACTTCTCCACAGATACTGGACTGGGAGCTAGATATTACTTTCGTTTTGTCCATGTTCATTGTAAGACCCACTTGTTGGGAGATTCGGTTGAGGTTTTCGAGCATAGTTTCAAGCTCCAACGTGGCAAGCCAGAGGTATGTGATGTATTCGCCGTTGACGTTGATCCAAATCCATTACGGAAGCTTGAAGGTGTCTTCTAATGTCGCTGTAAGCAGTTTCAAAGATATTCGTCTCCCTGTCTCACACCTCTACGCAGTGGAATGGCCATCGAGCTCTGCTTCTGTTCACGGAACGACGTGGTGGCATTGTTGTACAGATACTCTAACACCTCTATATACCTATAGTCTATGTGACACCTCGGAAGAGACTGTAGCACCTCCCACGTTTCGATCGAATCAAAGGCCTTCTAATAATCCACAAACGCTAACCATAGATTGTACTCCTCGAACTTCTGTACAATTTTCCTTAGCGTATGGATATGGTCTATTGTACTGAAGCCTTTTCGACAGCCAACTGGTTCAGGAGGTTGGAAGGCATCAAAACAACGTACGAGACAATACGCGATGACCCCTGAAAACAGTTGGTGGCTCAGAAGTGATATACATCTAGTTTTTTTAATAAGGTTTTGTCTTCTGTCAAAGGTACCTTTCAAACCTACACTAAAACTAAAAACATTAATTATATTCTGGTATATAGCCGAATTTTAAATACGGTAACCAACCAACAGAGATTAGCCAACTGCGCTAGAGATATTATAGTCTACAAGTGAGTGCACAATTCATAAGTACACTCAGTTATCTGACTGCGCTTCAATCTCATAGTTCGATGAGATGGGATGGATAACCAATTTCCTGACTTCGAGCTGTTTCTGAGTTATTTTAAAACAGTAAAACCCAGAAATCGGCTCAAACCGGGGTTTGAACCAGGGGCCTCTTGGATAGAAATCAGCGTGCTGAAAACTAAATCAACAGGCAGTACCTATCAGTACACTAGAATGTTTAAAAAGGCGCAAACGGAGCAAGCGCGAACATTTGTTTTCTTTGGGTTACAGCATTAGATCTTGACTTGGTGACACTGAGATAACCTCAAATGTATGCTCTTTAAATGAAAAAAAAAACAATAGATTATGAAAATAAGTCCATAACAAACGAAGAACTCTGTGAACGTAGATAAAACAAAACGAAAAAAATTACATATGGTGGAACATATAACATCCTTCCTTTTTGAAATCGGTTAAAAACTTAAATGACAGGTATCGCACCTGTCGCGCTAGGGCCCAGGCCCAATTAGTAATTTTTATCCGCCATTTCGAGTAAATATCCGATAAAAATGGATAAAAACCAGCATTTATCCATTTTGGATAAATATCCGAGAATTTACTCTTTGAGTATTTATCCACTGCCCATCACTACCCGTAATACCTTCCTTACATGCTGAAGCTCAGCAGCCAGGTGTCGGTCGTCACAGATGCCCCTCGCTCTCTGAAACAAAGTTTTGCCCACGGTAGCTAACTGTGAAGGATGATGGTGAGACGCACCATTGAGATATTTATCGGTATGGGTGGCTTTTCTAAAGACTGTGTGGCTAAGGGTATGATCCGAATTCCTAGTTAGTAAAATATCTAAGAAAGCTAGTTTACTGTCTGCCTCAATTTCCATAGTAAATTCGTCCGACAGCAACTGCGACATTTTAAGTTTATTTACTATTTGCCTACAAACGCGTAAAAGTAGATCAAACAAACAAAATCCTGAATAAAACCAGCGACTTAGTACGAAAACACAGTGACAGTTTAAGTCTAGATGTTCAACAGTTAGTACCTACGTGTGCAAAACCACCGAAATTGTATGGGTTGCCAAAAATTCATAAGACTAATATCCCGCTACGTCCCATTGTGAGTCAAATTGATACCCCAACCTACAGATTGGCTCAGCATTTAGCTAAAACATTATCAAAGCTAAGGGGAGAAACAACGGCGTATGTGAAGGATTCCTACCATTTCATCAGCGAAATTAAGAACTTACAATTAGCAGATGATGAAACTATGGTTAGTTTTGATGTACAGTCCCTATTCACAAGCGTACCAGTACAGGACTGCATTGAAATTACTAAAAAGAAGCTGGTTCAACTCGACATGCCAATAGAATATGCGGAACTATTGGAACATTTCCTTACATCTGGCTATGTACTGTGGGATAATGAGTTCTATCTGCAAACCGATGATGTAGCAATGGGCTCTCCGGTATCCCCAGTTGTTGCTGATATTTCATGGAGGATTTTGAGGATCGAGCTCTGAGCACATCACCTATATCACCAAGGTTTTATGAGCGGTACGTAGATGACACTTTTACAATTTTACCCACCAATAGTGTTTCTGCTTTTCTTAATCATCTTAATTCAATACATCCAAAAATTTAATTTACTATGGAAATTGAGGTAGACAGTAAACTAGCTTTCTTAGATATTTTACTAACTAGGAATTCGGATCATACCCTTAGCCACACAGTCTTTAGAAAAGCCACCCATACCGATAAATATCTCAATGGTGCGTCTCACCATCATCCTTCACAGTTAGCTACCGTGGGCAAAACTTTGTTTCAGAGAGCGAGGGGCATCTGTGACGACCGACACCTGGCTGCTGAGCTTCAGCATGTAAGGAAGGTACTACGGGACAACCAGCTTCCAGTACCACGTCGTTGCAGACCCCGTGCCAAGCCTACGACAGTTAAACGCCAACCTGCAGTACTATCATACATGAAGGGAGTCACTGACAAGATTGGGAATATCTTGAAGCGTGCTTCAATCAAAACTTACTTCAAGCCGCAAAAGAAGATTAACCAATTCCTACCACCTGTCAAGTGCAACATACCTCTTCAAGATGCAGAGGTGTACAAGCTGGAGTGTGACTGTGGCCTCTCCTACATCGGGCAAACAAAGCGAAGTATAGGCGTGCGGATAAAAGAACACATAGCTGACGTAAAACATAGACAGAACACGAAATCTGCAGTGTGTGAACATGCCTTAGACAAACCCAACCACTTCATTCATTTTGACCAACCTAAAATACTTGCAAAAGAACAGCGTTTTATTCCTTGAATGCTATGTGAAGCCATTGAAATTAGAAAACATCCAAATTTCAATAGAGAAGATGGTTGGAAAGTTCCACCAGCATGGGATCCTATTCTAGCAAAAACCAAAGCAACACCTAGCACTGCAAGATCTCAAGACACGGTTAGCTCTTTCTGCGTAAATAGGAACGTAAATTAATATTATTGGGAGACGGTAGTTAAAATTTTTCAAAACTTTGTAATGACAAATAATACCTTAGTCTCCCTGTCACCATGATCGCTGTAAAGTGTTCGAAACGTCAGGTTTTAAATAAAATGTAAATAAATCGCGAAGTAATCCGTTAAATTGTGTTTTAATGAGTTACTGAAAGATGTTTAAGTATGATGATATAAAACTCACTGTAGAGCCACTAAGCTGTTGCTGCAAAGCCAAGGCAGCTTGATAGTCAGCATCTATGTTGTCTGTCGTCCCATCCGCTCGGAGGAAACCCGAAGGTAGAGGACCAAGCAACACCTGTCAAAATAAGTTTTTTAAAATAAATAAATTGTAATCAACAACCTAGGCCCAAACAAACCGTCAGCTTGTTTTTTAATCAGCAAGTAGACCTGTGCCATGAGTGGCTAGCCAGATGTAAGGAATGTGTTTCTCATAATTATTGGGATTGACTTGCTCTGATCTCTCTGTATTAACTCAAAATCTAAATCTACTATATAATATGACAAACTTGACAGGCAGGTGTAAATTGGATTAAGTGCAATACATTTTGAAATATAAAGCTAATAATTCAATAAAGAGATTATTGTTTTGTTGCAAAATGTGTTGAAATGCATGCATACACCTAGTTAAGCAAATTACACCTATGCGACATACTCGGTTCTCTATACTATTTGTACTATACGACATTCTCTGGAATTTTCCGACCACTTATTTGCGTGCTACATTTAATCAATACATTCTAGACACCAAAACAAAAAGCTAAACTAGCTAACATAGTCAAAACCGGTAGAAAAACTTGTTTTCGTTCATGATACGGCGATACGGGATACATTATTAGCGTTTAATAAAAGCAATTGATCCGAATGAATCACGCAAATTCTTGTTTTATCATCATAAACTTAATACTTAATATTTTGCAAATTACAAAAATCTCACCCTCCGACGACGCTCCTCATTTCTATCATCGGGCACAGTCGAAGTCATTCTCGGTTTTCACCCACTATTGTTTAACGAAAATGAGAAAATATTGTATTATTTTAGCAAAACAAGATTCTCGATGATTAGGTAGGTATTTGTCGCACGCACTTCACTTGCCACTTCTGTCACAAACTTCTATTCACGAACACGATGTGACTTTTTTTTTTTTAAAGTTTTTACGGCTCTGGGCTAAGACCCCTTTTGAGCCAGTCGTATTGTTCAAAATCTAGTTCATACAATTTTAAAGTTACACTGACACGACAGTTAGGTTTGAAATTTCACTGGTAGAAGTCAATATCAATTCACAAATTATTAAGTTTATCACAAAAATACACTAAATAATAACTGTCCGAAGGTTCTTCTCGTCACAGGGTACCAAGACTTGCAACCACATAATTGTATATGGCCTTATAAAACTTAAAGTTACTTAAAAGTTCTTGTAAATCCTGAGGTACGGGTTCAGGATAACATTCAGCCTGAAGATCATTAATCAACACAAGTCGCTGCAAGCCGAAGCTTCGGCACTCCAGAATCAGGTGTTCTAAGTCGGCTACAGGTTCTTCGTTACAATGTGGACACTCTGTGCTCTGAATTAGGTTCAGTCTCTTCAGGTGAGTAGAAGTGTGACAATGGCCAAATCTAAGTCTTCTTCTTCTTCTTCTTTTCTTTTATGGCGAATGAACATAAGTCTACCAGGTCGGGTATACTGTTCCGCCAAGGTCACATGTGAAACATTGACACGTCAAGGGATTTTACAATAATTTTGAATTTTTATATTAAACTAAGACTGACAATTTAAGCAAAATTAACCACCTAAAACAAAAAAGACAACACAATTAAGTAAACACAACACAGTTAGAAGCTAAAATACAACATGCAGTTGGAGAAGGAATGAGGTGAAGAAAGGGTATGGTGACAAACAAAGATGAAGTAGAAGGTTCATTTTTGTTTGTCACAGGGAGAGAACTGCTCTACATTATGCTATGATAGATTATTTATAGGTTAATATTTTTGGATGTTTTAAAATTTGAAAGGGATTTTAAAAGCGAGGGAGTTAAATTCTGTAAAACACATTTAATATTAGTTGGAAAAGGGAAGCTTTTAGGAAGGTAGTCATAGAAAGAAGCACCAGTAACAGGACAATTGAAGAAAATGTGATTAGTCGATCCTAGTGTACAGGAGTACACGAATGGCCAATTCGAAGCCTGCAAATAATTGAAACAACTTTTTTGGGAATATTAGTGTGATGGAAGAACCATGGTCTCGGAGGAATGGTCTGCTGTATATCGGCATAGTACTTTCCAACAGATCTTTTCGAGTTGTTCCAATGAGTGTTCCATGATTCATATAAGTGCATTCGGGGTAACGTTGAGGCATCATGAGAATATAATTTATAATGGTCTAACGAGCCGGATGAGACAGCAAACTTAGCGAAGGAGTCAACAGTTTCATTTCCAGAGATTCCCCTGTGACTGGGGATCCAGGTCAATACAATATTAATACCCATTGTTTTACATTCAAAAAGAGCTTCTCTGATCTTAAGGATGGTAGGGAACTTAGTTTTAGATTTGAAAGGGTTGGCCAAAATTGCTTGAAGACAGCTTAGAGAATCTGTGAAGATTATGGATTTGTTGAAAGAATGGGATCTTACATATAGGATTGCTTCTAATATAGCGATAGATTCACCCGTAAAGACTGTAGAGACTGGAGGGCATTTAAAATTTAAGGCTATTTTGTACGCTGAAAGCCACACAGCAGCTCCTACACAACCAGCATCTGAGAATTTGGACGCATCCGTGAAAATAGGTGACCATCCTTGCCGATGTTCAGACATAATTGACCGAAATTCTTGGGGGGCAGAGGTGGAACCTTTAGAAATACCAA
Source organism: Pyrausta nigrata (assembly GCA_949316185.1). Lineage (NCBI taxonomy): Eukaryota > Metazoa > Arthropoda > Insecta > Lepidoptera > Crambidae > Pyrausta > Pyrausta nigrata. The sequence continues at coordinate 4,124,353 of OX438955.1, read as the reverse complement.
AGTATAATATTACAGGTGGGTTAAAGATTAAAGATTCAAAGCTGTTTAAGAAAAGAGGATTTAGGGGAAGTTTCTCAATAGGAGTCGGGAGACGGTTGAACTTTTGGAAACTTAGGATGATACATGGGATATTTTGAGTAGATTCAGAGGGATTGCTTAAAGAGGAGAGAAGCTCTATTCTAGCCAAAAGGGGGTGAAAGGGATTGGTGCAACTTTTAGATAAAAACGATCACAGAGATATTGTCTACGGAGAAAGAGAGGGGGATCAACACTTTCGATCTGCAGAGCGTTAATAAGAGAAGATTTCATGGCTCCTAAAATTATTCGTAAGCATTTTGATTGGATTTTAGATAGCTTTTCCAGAGCAGATTTCTTACCAGGATCTAAGAGAAACGAGGCGTAGTTGAAGTGGCTGCGTATAATCGCGTTGTACAGCAATTTCTGCGAGTAGGGATGAGCTCCCCAACGTACTCCAGAAAGAGCGCGCAACACGTTGACTCCCCTCTCTGCTTTTTGGCTGATATAATTAAAGTGAGAAGTACCAGTCAACCGAGAATCCAAAATGAGGCCTAAAAATTTTACTTTATTGGAGCAAGGGATAGAGTCTCCATTATATGTGATTTGCATTTCTGGTATTGCGCGTTTAAGGGTGAATATTACGGAGCAGCATTTAGGGACAGATATTGAAAGGCCATGATTTGACAGCCAGTCGCCGAGATATTTAAGAGCGGAGTTAGCCGGGATGACGCTTGAGATAAAGATTTTGAAGAAAAATAGAGAGCAATGTCATCCGCGTAGTGTTGGATGTTGCAAAAGGAGTTAACTGTACTGTCGAGGTCGAAAGTGTAGATGTTATAAAGTAAAGGGCTAATTACAGATCCTTGGGGCAATCCTTTCCAGACGAGTCTCGAAGGGAGGATAGAATCTTGATGTCTAACTGTGATGGACCTAGACATCGGTGAGTTAGAGATGAGGCGTACCAGCTTCTCTGGAACACTCAGATGGAGCAATTTTTGCCTGAGAACAGGAAGAAGGACGTTGTCATACGCCGAGGAAACATCAAGGAAGACGCCGACTAAATACTCCTTGTTTTTAAAGGCCAGCCTAATATCGGTAGTGAGAACGCTTAGACTGTCCAAAGTACTTAACCCCTTACGGAAGCCAAATTGACTTTTGGCTAGAATGCCACGAGATTCGACGAACCATTCAAGCCTATTCCTTATCATGTGCTCCATTACTTTAAAAAAAAAACAGAAGAAAGCGCGATTGGGCGATAAAAATTATAGTCGAGGGGGTCTTTTCCTGGTTTGAGGATTGGAATAACCAGCTGCTGCTTTCAGTCATCCGGGATAATGCCCCAGTCAAAGAACATATTAATAAGATTGAGGAAATAATGTTTAGCTTTATCAGGAGATCTACATAAAAAAGAATAAGGGGCGCCATCAATCCCAGGGGAGGAGTCAGTCAGACCATGAAGGGCTAATTGAAGCTCCTCGAACGAAAAAGGTTTATCTAAACTACCACAAAATGAAGAACAAGGGGAGTTGGAGGGAAAACTGTCAAACGAAGGAGCAAAAGGAGGGGCGAGTTTATCAACGAAATCATTTAGCCAGGAAGAAGGGTTATTGGAGGTAGCATTAGGACAGTCAAGAAAGTGGCGGAATCTTCTAATTTGCTTCCACACCAAGGAGGAGGGAGTTCTGGGGGACATTGACTCACAGAATTTAATCCACCCTGTTCTTTTTTTTTTAGCCAGGGACTTTCTTGTTTGGGCCAATACTCGCTTGTCATTTATGTAATTCTCCAGGGTCATTGATCGATTGTATCTTTTTTCAGCATCTCTGCGTTTCCGAACAGCGGCAGTACAGTCTGAATCCCACCAAGGAGGGGATATCTTATGGGTAAGATTCTTTTCCGGGATATGGTCGGCAGCGCAGCTTTGCAAAGTAGTTATAAACTGGGAATAGGCAGAGAGAGAATTATTGGAGCTTATAGTTGGAAGGGAATCAATTTTTTCGTCAACAGATGACCTGTAGCTAGGACAATCGGCCTTATTTAAATTAAATTTTAAGAGGGGAGGTAAGCGGGGATTTTTAGATACAGTACCAGGAAGCGATAAAAGAATAGGGAAATGGTCACTACCAAATGTGCTGCTTAGAGCACACCAGGAGATCAGAGGGGCTAAATTAGGTGAAACGATTGATAAATCCACAGCGGAAGCTGGGTTTTGAGTAGGGAGAACTCTTTTAGTAGGACTGCCGTCGTTCAGGATACACAGATTAAGATCATCCAAAAGATCCGCGAGCAATGACCCAGGAGAATCAGTAGAATGGCATCCCCAAGAAATGTGGTAAGCGTTCAGGTCGCCCATAACAAGAACCGGAGGAGTGAGGGAAGAAATAATGGAGCTAAGTTCATTAATGGAAGAAGAGTTAGGATGAGGTATATACACAGAAAGGAAGGAAATGTTATATGCACGCACTGCCACGACATTGATGTCTTGACTGTGGGGGGGGGGGAGAGGGATCTGGGAAAAAGTCAGGGAGCGCTTGATAAGTAAGGCGCTCCCTGCATATCCATCATCTCTGTCATCTCGCAGACACGAATAGCCCGTCACACGAAAACGTGATTCAAGGACCAACCATGACTCCGAGATGGCAAAGATAGATGGGCTATATTTATTTATAAAGTGAAATAAAGCATGTTTTTTTTGTCTAATGCTTTGGCAGTTCCACTGAACTACCGTGGGATTCATTATAACTACTACTTAAGGGGAATTGAGAGAGCTGGGAAAGTTTATAGGCAACGTTGGACAGTATGGAATCTCCTTTACCGGAGACTATGCGAGTGATTAAGGAGAGAATAAATTCTAGGAGGAAGTCGCTGTCGACAGAGGGAGGAGAGGGAGGAGAAGATGGGTTCAAGGCACATCCGTTTGGGAGTGAGGAGGCACAGTCGCGAGTAATCGCCTGATGCGCCTGCTTGTCGTATCCCTTTCCCAAAGGAGCCCGAGGGTGAGGAGCGGGCTTAGAGAGTGCTTTTTTATAGGAGACCGAGGATGGGGGCTGGGTGGGTTGCGAATGGAGTAATGTCGACGAGCCAGAGAGTGAGACCGGAGTTCTGGTCATATTGGCATAAGACCTACGGACTGGAGGATAGAGTGTAGATGCCTGTTCATATGAAATGTTGTCTTGGGACATGGATATCTTAATTAGCTTCTGCCGAGCATGCTCAGGGCAGGACTTGTTCAAAGCAAGATGTGAGCCAGAGCAAAGAAGACAAGAGCTCATGTTTTCCTGGACGTTACATTGGTCTCCGGAGTGAGGTTGGACACGAGTTGAGCGGAAACATCTTGGCTTAGAGCGACATTGAGCTTTGACGTGGCCAAAGCGGCAGCAGTTCAGGCATTGGATAGTAGGTAGTTGGTAGGTCTCAACAGGGATAGAGGTGTGAAAGCAGTAAACCCTCTCAGGAAGAACCTGGCCCTGGAAGGTGACCACTATTGATTGAGTAGGGACCCACGATGTTTGATTATCCGATACTACTTTTCTGTTCAAGCGCCTAGCTTTAAGGAGGATGCCGCACCCTGCGGGGACAGTTAAAGAATCCGCTAGTTCTGCTATTGTCCAATCGGAAGGAATCCCTCTGATTAGACCCATTCGGGTAACATTGTATGTTGGTATTGAAGCAACATATTTGTGGAGGGTCAAAAGTTCATTTAAGATAAAACTGTTCGCTGCAGAAGCGGAGGCAAATTCTACCGAGATTCTATTGCGGCCAATTTTCTTGACGCCATCAAGGATGACTAGTTGGAATTTATTTTGGACCAGGAATTTACCGAATCTGATCGGTTGAAGTGATGTCGGTGCTGAGGGATCAGAGTCAATAAGACCTACATGCACGATGAATGGCCCTTTATCTTTATCGCTATATGCTTTAGGAGCGATCACCAAAGACGGATGGATGTACGTTTGTTGAGTGTAAGGAGGGGAGGTCGGAAGTTCAGTGTTCATCCTCTTAGGAGGTTCGGGGCCCTCGGGGGAATCAAGACGGCGTTTATTAGTCGTTGTTTGAGAAAACAACGGAGGCGATAACGAATCAACTACGGGGGATGAATCCATCGGAGATGCGGCTCGATCCGGAGGATCGGGCGGGTCAGGAGGAAGCGGATCCATTAGTTAGGTGTACTTACCAGGAAACACAAAAACTACACTACTAAACGTTTACACAAATGGTAATGGAGCTTAAAAGCAAAAAACAAGGAGAAAAACAAAGCCCAAATAGCTATTGATCACTCAGGAATCCCGATAGCACGTGCGCCTGCAAACACTCGCGCGACGGCATCCAAAATCTAAGTCTGTTGATAACAGTGATGAATTTTCTATTATCAATATTCAAGTTCTTGCGATGGTACCAAGGTATAGAAAAATTTAAGGAAGCCCGAACCATTTTCCCTTTTCTGCACTTGCGATCATCCAGTACTCATGCCACAACTTTTTCAGGTCCTGGACTATCACTGCTTGGTAATCGGTCTAAGGAACTTTCATCAAAGTGGAGTGATCAATGTCAAAGCCATTTCTTGCCGCACAATCCACTTTTTCATTGCTGCTGATGCCATGATGAGATGGTACCCACAAGAAGCTAATGTTTTTACCAGTAAATGTAACTATTTCATAAACTAGTTGTCTGATAAGATAGATCATATAATTTAGATTAAATCTTGGTGAATTATTTTCTAAAGCCATTGAAACACTTTTGGAATCAGTCATGATAAGAGTATCATAAGTGGTATCTAAATCTTTTATATGTTGTAAAGCTAAAAAGATGGCATAACTTTCAGCAGTAAAGATAGAACAATAACTGCCAATTTTATAACTTTTAATCAATTTAAGTTCAGGATCATAGTATGCTGAATTTACACCATCTTCTGTCTTAGAGCCATCAGTATAAATTTTATAATATGCTTTGCCATCTAAGAATTCATTCAAATCACTTTGGCTATTATTTTCTCCCATATAATATTACAATAATTATTTACAAAGACATCAAAACTTATTTTGTAAATTGGCCATGGCTTATCTATGTACATATTTACAGTCATATTATGTATATTCATTGCAATTCTAAGTAACTCTGGAGTGTGCCCAGATATTAACTCAGAGCCTGAAAATCTTGGGAGAGGGGTAGAACTGATTTCAAAGGTTTGAGGAGGTAATACTCGATCCATGACAAATTTATTCTTAGAAGATACAAGCTTAAAACAGAAGTTAGAGGCCAGTTGAATACGTCTCAGTATGAGTGGAGGAATACATGATTCACATTGCATAGAATTAATAGGGGTCGAGCACATTGCTCCTGTTATAATTCTTAGGGCTTTATTCTGAATGACATCAAGTTTTTTAAGTAAAGTTAATCTACAGTTCATATAAGCTAAAGAGCTGTAATCAAAGTGACTGCGCACCAGGCTTTTGTAGAGCATAGATAATACTTTGGGATCAGATCCCCAGTTTACCCCTGCTAGAGAGCGCAATATGTTTAGTGACTTGGCTGATTTTTAATTAGAAGATTTATGTGGCTATCAAATGTAAGTTTTTTATCTAAGCACACTCCTAAGAACTTTTTCTCTTGAAAAAAGCTCTTCCATGGCGGAAGAGCTTTTTTATCAAAAAAAGATTTGATTATTACAATCAATAAATGTTTTGGAAAACATCATTACACCACTTTTATGAGGACTGATATCAAGTTTCAGTTTGTTATGATAAAAATGGTGAATTTCAGTCAAAGCTATATTTAATCTATGTAACAGCAATATTTACATTTCTATTTACAGTATATATTAACAAATCATCTGCAAATTGTAGGAATTTAACATCAGACTGTTTTAAATATTTATTAATTTGGCTTGTATATATGTTGTACAATAAAGGAGATATAGTAGCACCCTGCATTTTTCCTTTATACACATATTTTGGTCCATGAAACACATTATTAAATTTTATGTACATAGTTCTTTTGTATAAAAAGTTAAAAATCCATATACAGACTACGCCGGGTATGCCAATATCGCTTAAAATGTTGATCAGAACTGTGGGATTTAAATTATCAAATGCACCCTGTACATCAAGAAAGACACACACTTGAGGAATGGCTGTGAGAAGAGTTCTTAATGTCTGAAATGAGAGAAGTAAAGCTTTCTGCAGCACTTCGTCCTTTCCTGAATCCAAATTGTTCATTTGGTAAGATGTTATTTGATTCAATATAGTGATCTAATCTAATTTTTAACATACATTCGAATATTTTTCCTATACAGGAAGAAAGGGAAATAGGCAGAGTAAATTAAAAATCTGCAATAATACTTGTTTAGCACTAGTGTGAAGGCGTCGAATGAGCTCGTATGGAATCTCATCCAATCCCGGCGTCGTATTTTTTCGAGATTGTAAGGCTATCATAAACTCTTCCCACAAAAAAGGTTGTGAAATAAATGCTGCCTTATCATCACCGTTTTGTGAAAAGTATTGTTGAATAATCGAAGTGTCTACATTTTTTTCAGGAGGAGATGGGGGAGCATATTTATCAAAAAAAGATGGAATCCACTCATCATTCTACGGCAACTGTGCAATAGACAAGCGCTTAAACCTCTTCATATAATTCCATACAGTACTAACAGGAGTATATCTATTAAAAGATTCACATAAAGACTTCCATCCACTTTTTATCACAAAGAGTTTTCTTTTTAAATGCATCCAGCTTTTTATACTTAATATAATTGTCTATAGTTGGATTACGTCTGTAGAAGTTTAAGGCTTGTTTACTTTCTGCAACTGCACTTTTGCCCTCATCGTCCCACCATGGCACTGGTTTCCTAATTAAATGAGGAGTAGATTTTATGATTTTAGGTGTGCAGATTTCTCTAATATTAATTAAATTGTTGTAAAAATCATTACAAACTAGAAGAGGATCTGTAGCATCAAAATTAATATTATCAGATATTTTTTTAGATTCCAAATTAAATTTAGACCAATCTGCTTTATTGTAAATGTACTTATGGACAGGATCACCTAATTCATATTTTATTACAGAGGTTTGGATGTCAGTCACAGTGGGATAGTGATAACTTCCCAGTGGGTCGTCGTGAACCTTCCAATCACACAGTGGAGCTACAGTGGGACTAACACAAGTTATATCAATTGCCGAAGGATTATGAGTAGATGTACCTACAGTGGTTAAGGCACCTGTGTTAAGAATACACAGATCACAGTCGTCCAAGGTGTTATAAACTTCATTGCCACGACTATTATTAGCTGCACAACTAAATGCTATGTGATGGGCGTTTACATCACCAGCAAAAAAAAGTGGTTTAGGTAATCTCTGAATTATTTGTTTCAGTTTGTTGACTCTAAAGCGAGCACGACCTTCTTGGAGGACAGCATACACATAAAAAACACAAATTACCAATATTAGTCTGTAGATTGATGGCTACAGATTGCAAATAATCATAGTATGGCAGATCTAACAGAGAATATTTAAAATAATCTTTGATCACAATAGCTACGCCACCGCGAGCTTCTTTTTCTTTACCTATTTAATTAATTATATTATAGTTAGGAATACGGAAATTGTTATTAACTTTAAGCCATGTTTCATTTAATAAACATATGTCAATATCGTTTTCTAATAAAAAATTAATAAGTAGGTAGTGGTTTTTTATTTATAACACCTTCAACGTTATACTGTGCAACTCTTAAGAAACTTTTATCCATTAAAAACCTTTTCTTTGAAGCTCTTTATAAGTATCTCTTGGATAACAGAGTTAGTGATTTTCATTGCCAATTGCGACCAAAGCGCCAATAAGTCCCTTTCGTATGTAGTCATTAGATAGAATTTCATCAATTAATTTTTCATTTGAAAGTTTTTCTTTACTATCAGTAGTATTTACAGCCGGGGTAGGACTAGGAATGGAAGGAGGAGTGGGCGATGAGCCGGATGTTTTCCTTGATGCCAAGGGTTTTAGACTAGACTTGGGGGGGGGTAGCCAGTGCTGGGAAGTCTTGTAAGTTTTTCGTCGCTAAGTTTTTGGGAGTCGCGAGCATATTAGCATACGTAGGTTTGTTTCTTTTATCTTCAATTTTTTGTTTTTTTACTGGACAGTCTCGTGATATAGCAAGGTGAGCTCCTTGACAGTTAACACATTTTGCTATTTTATCAGAAGAGCACTCACTAAAGTGATGCTCTTCTGAGCAAATAGAACACTTTTGAACCGACTTGCATATTTTAGCGCCGTGATTAAACTTAAAGCATTTGAAGCACTGTAATAATGGTGCATTGTACTCAAATACCCGAAACCTAAACAAGTCCAGGTAAACGTGCGTTGGCAGTGTGGTTGAAAGAAAAGTCATGCTGACTGTTTGAAATGGCTTAACAATGCCATTTTCCCTTTTGGTAAACCTAAGTACACCTATTACTTCAAATTCAGACGATAGCTTTTTAAATAGTTCCTCATTGCTAATACTTGTAGGTACGAAACGGAGCACGCCGATAGTCTCCACCGCTGCTGCCGGAATATATGCTTTGAGCTGATGCTTCGTTAGGAAGGTGTCATTCTTTAGAAAGTTGTTGGCATAGTTGGTTTGGGAAAAGGTAAGACAAATCTTGTTGGCGTTGACTCGTTTGATGTTATTTATGCCCTTAATATCGTTTTTGAAAAGGTTGGTGGTGACTATGGGATTATTATTCCCAATCTTCTCATCCAACTTGGTGCTTTCGACATAGACGCAAATATTAGACACTCCACTCACCGAATTTTCTCCATATAATCTTCGATAATTTGGTTTCACATACGGTTTCTAGAAGTCCTCAGTAGTATCGGCGCCGGAATTCCTATTAGGAAGTTTTCTTTTTTCCGCTTTCCCGGGCGGGTCTTCACCGTCCCCATCCGGCATAGCGATGGGCGATTATTACTAAATTAATCGAATTATTCGAATGGTCTCTGTAATCTAATGTATTCGATAAGCAACCGCAGTCATTCGATTATCCTTCGATTATTCGGTGAGCAATACCGGAGCGTGCGGTGAGCAGAACTACTAACGAATGAATCGTCATTCGTCGCGTCGATTAATCATTCGTTCGCTGTGTGCACAGTCGCGGCAATCCAATTGAATGCATCGAAGGGCCGAGTATAGATTATCATTCGATTGTCGATTATTATTCGATTATTTTTTTTCCGAATTACTAAATCGACATTCGATAGTTCGAATGGTCGATTGTCGATTCATTCGATTTTTTTTTCGAACAATCGCCCATCGCTAATCCGGCATGATGAATTGGCAAACTATTGGACAACTTCCAATAGAGAAGAATCAAATTGTATCGCTAAAACACGAAAAATATAAATTTTCTTGAAATGCGCGCCTAGTGCGTTCAAAAGCCCGCCAAAAAGTCCACACGATGTGACAAGCAATCAGAGTTGCCGCTATATAAAATGAAAAGTCGCTGAAAATAGCTAGTAAAATATTAATATCCGGTAGTTCGTAGTTAAGATCGGACCGCATATATAGAACTTGAAAATTTCGACAGGCTCTGCGCCAACGCCAGGGTGGCCAAGAGGTAAGGCAATCGCCCGGTTTGCGAGGAACGCGGGCGGGTTCAATTTCCGCCTGTGGTAGTCATTTTTTCAAGTGCAATAATATCAAATATTTAGTTTGCAAAGTGAATGCTTATCACTTAGAACCAATAATTTATTTCTCATTTTATTTATCAATATATATTGTTGTTATTTTTCTCAACGGCCGCACATCGAACTACCCTATTGTGACTCTGAGATGAGATGAGGCGGGTTCCCAACGTAATAAAAGCTGATTCCGTAGTTCACATGGGTAACCTGACGTGCTTCCGCTGTCAATTTCAGTTTAAAGTTTTTTGATACTGTTATAGTTATATTACATACATAATATTATTAAATAATACAATCATTACATGATTGTCATATCACCTGGTTACCGGCAATGGGCATAATACAGACAGGAATTCTATATAATACCTAGGCAATGTATAGAGTACTAAACGTGGCGTGTGGAGGCAATAAACGAATTAGTATTATTGTTCATTATATACTTTACGGATACCTGCTGGCTCTCCAGCAATGTGTAAAATAAATGGATTTTTGTCCGGATCCGGACTCCGGGTGCAGAATCTTTCAAAACAAACAAATTAGTTCTGCTGACGCTTCGCCGGCCGCTAACCGTCGCACCGTTCACCTGAAGAAAAGCACGATACGAAGTTTACTGCATGCTCTCGTCTTTTAAACACATAACTGGCTGCGTGTTAGGTATTGTAAAGAATACATAGGAAAAGTATAAAATAATCTCACATTCATATCTGACTTATTTGTCACTAACATATTACGTTTTTAATAAAAAGAGTCCTGCTAGTTAAATTGACAAATAAATACACAAATATTAAAGCTATTTAAAAAAAGCTAATAACTACAAATATGCATGTACCATCGTTCATTGTAAATCGTAAGATATAGTTCGATTTCATTTTAATGAATTTTCTCGTTATCTGCAGTTAATTACGCAAGTTTTGGGAGGTCTTGCGTTTCAAAAATCCATTATAAATTTTTTTTGGGACATCCTAGAGTACCTACAGTGTACAAGTTAAAACAGTACAAAAGTTTTAGGCGTCTAAAATTCGCAGGCTTTAACGAATAAGTCGCCCGAATGGCAATCAAGAGCACCAAGCATTTGACACTTGACAGTAGTCATTTTATCATTGCACTATTCTTGTCGTAGTTCCATATGTAACTATGTAGGTCTTTAAATTATTCTCATTTCCCCGTTTTCTAGGTATTGACCCATTCGTAGCTATATGACAGCTTTTTTTTAAAGTGTAGTCTGTTCTGTAGCCGTAAAACAGGGGTTTTACGGCTTCGGAAATCCATACAGCCTTTTTTTCAGTGCTGTCATCATAATTTTTTATCATCTCCTTTATTGTAGGAAAATATTAGTCATCGTAAAGGTAAGAAGAACAGGGTAGAAGTATCTTCAGTTTCTTATTATCTTCTGTTTTTAAATATCTTTAAATGTCCATATGACAGCATTGAAATGTATGACAGCTAAGCCAAGAACCTAGAACCTACAACAAAAAACATATGATAGCTCAGTATGGCTGTCAAGAAAAAAAGTCAGTCACGTTCTTTTGCTATATTTTTTTTCGATCTTTACTAAAACCGTTAATTGTGAAATTTATCGCCTTTTCTAATGCTAAAACTTAATTATTGAAAAACAAAACACCCTATTGCAATAATTATAATATTTTTGAAATGGTCTTTTTACTGGCGTTCATTTGATACCCATATTGCTATGGTTATTACAATATTCAAAAAGAAACCAAATGTAAATAAGTTTTTAAAAAAAAACAGTACCTAATCACTTAATGCTTTTACACCCTTGAAGAGTTCTTTACCAAAACATAAATGTAAAATAAAATAAACCTAAATAATTTAATAAAACAATATTACTTTAAATACCTACCCCACACGGATAATCCATGTTTAAAAAATATTATGTATCTATTAACTTAAGTAATTCATATTATTTGAGTGTATTTTAGTTACTCTCTTAAAAAAATGCATTACCTAAAAGGGTCATTATGTAAAGCTCCATTGTATTTATAAGACCTAAATGTACTCATAACGGCAATAAACCCATTTGAATTCGAATTTAGGAAAAATTAATCCCCCCTCCACCCTTTATTTCCATTTGCGGGCGCCATTTTATGAATGTATATAGCCTATGTCACTCTCACAATTTTGACAAATTTAACGACACTTCATATGTCAAAAACCACAGAGTACTTTGTAATATCAAAAACTGTCCAGCCTATTGAGCTGTAGGGCGTGCCAAACAATTTATACATACATTACATACTATATACCTACTTTCGAAAAACATAACCCTCTTCTTACAGTCGGCTAAAAAGTATGATTACCTTAGTTAGACGATTTTTTATGTATTATCATCATAATTCATAGTCAATAATTTTGATTTTTATGAACAGTCGGCCACACATCAACCTACGTTACCTCATTTGTAAAAATTCTGCAACCATATAAAATACAATAAATTATTGTTTTTAAGTGATAAGCATTCACTTTGAATAGCTCGAGAGTGGAATGGGTGCTTTCACCCGAGTTCAACATACTATTTTTCATTTCGACTGTGGGGGCATTATCGATAGAATATCGATAGACTATCGATAGTTGAGGCAAAAGCAATAGTATCGATAAAATATCGATAGTATCGATAGACTATCTATAGTTGGGGCTTGAGCAATAGTGTCGATAGTATCGATAGAATATAAATAGTTGAGGCAAAAGCAAAAGTATCTATAAATTATCGATAGTATCGATAGTTAAGGCAAAAGCAATAGTATCGATAAAATATCGATAGATTATCGATAGTTGAGGCAAAAGCAATAGTATCGATAAAATATCGATAGTATCTATATACTATCGATAGTAGGGGAAAAAGCAATAGTATCGATAAAATATCTATAGTAACGATAGACTATCGATAGTTTATTTTTCAAAAATGAATCCTATACAGATTGCCCAGGATATAGATAACATCGGTAACGTGGAATGCCACACGGTAGAGTACCCGGATCTGTGCAATAATATTTTAAATGACCAATTTCAATTCAAAATTTTGACCTTTAATATAAGAAGCATACAGCAAAACTTTGACAGTTTCCTGATATCCCTAATTCGTCTCAAAATTACCTTCGACGTTCTTATCTTAACAGAATGCTGGCTTGATGAAGAATCCATAATCAACAAACTCGACGGTTATAACTCTTATAGGACTGAAAAAAATATTAATCAAAATGGTGGTGTTGTTGCATTTATTAAATCTGAACTATGTCCAGTCGTGAGTGAGCCGGTTATTGAAGACGCAAATTGCCTACGTATTGATAAACCAAACCGCTTATCCATTCTAGGAATTTACCGCTCACCTTCTTACACTAATATTACTCCTTTTCTAAACTCTCTGGAACAACTTCTCGAAAGCGACAAACATAAAACCGAATTTTTGGTTACTGGTGACATCAATATTAAAATCAACATAAACGACAGTGATACCACAGAATATTTATGTCTGATGGCTGAATTTTCTTTGATTCCAACCGTCAACAAGCCCACTCGCAACAACAACTGTCTAGACCACGTCTTTCCTTGCACCAAAAACAGGGTAGTTTCTGTCGTCTGCCAAACAAGTGTTACTGATCACTCTATGATCCTTACCGGATTATTCGGCAAATCGGACAAAAGTCAGCACCAAAATAGACTTCGATGCAGAATCAACTTTGAAAATGTTATCACAGAACTTAAAAATACCGACTGGTCTGCTTTATTCCACAAAGCTGATCCCAATGAAGCTGCATATACATTAGATCACATTTTGCAGTCGATAATCAAAAATAATTCCGAAACAGTTTTTACTAGTCGCTCCAAAACCAATCTCAAACCATGGATGACGCCTGGGTTAATTCGTTGCTCAAAACATAAAGACAGACTACATGCTAAAGTACGACAAAATCCACAAAATTTAGTTTTACATAAAATTTACACAAGATACAGTAGTTTCTACAGGGATTTAATAAGAAAAATAAAATCTAAATATGAAGCTGAAGAACTTGACAAACATAAAAATAACCCTAAACTACTTTGGCAAACAATAAAACAAATAACTCACATTAACAATAGCAAAATACCAACCTCAAACCTAACTGCTAATAACCCAAACCCACAAAAGAGCGCGGATCTTTTCAACACGTACTTTTCCACTACCGGACGGAATCTTGCCTATGACATTCTAAGTAACATCAATCTAACCGAAGAAGCAATTGCAGCCAAGATGACAAATCCCAACTCTCCCCCTGGTTCCTTTTTTCTGGAGCCTACTGATGAATACGAAGTTGACGCATTAATAGCGTTCTGCAAAACAGATAGTGCCCCTGGCCTAGATGGAATTTCAAATAGACTTCTAAAAATTATAAGGCCTTACATTGTTACACCTCTTACATACGTAGTCAACCTAAGCATATCAGCAGGTCAATTTCCAAATAACTGGAAAACGGCATCCGTTACGCCTATTCACAAAGGAGGCGAGAAAGATTCCCCCAGTAACTACAGACCAATATCGCTTTTAGGTGCTTTCTCAAAGGTTTTAGAAAAAATAATGAGTAAGAGACTGGTTAACTTTCTCGAGGGGAACAATCTTCTGAGCCCACGGCAATTTGGTTTTAGGCGCGAGAAATCCACTGAACAGGCGGTTTGTCTTCTTACGAACATTATTTCCAAGGAGCTTGATAAGGGAAACGTTTGCATTGGGGTGTTTTTGGACTTGGCCAAAGCCTTTGACACCGTTTCAACACCTATTCTATTAAATAAATTGCACAACATGGGTATCCGTGGTTTAGCTTTGGACTGGTTCAGGAGCTACTTAACAGGCAAAACCCAATGTGTTAAACTTGACTCCTACACTAGCCAATTCGTACCCGTCGACTTTGGTGTCCCCCAGGGTAGTATCCTGGGGCCCACTTTGTTTCTAGCCTATATTAACGATGTCACTCTGCTGGGTCTCAAAGACGCGGAAATCGTCTGCTATGCTGATGATACTGCAATCATATTCCAGGGTACATCTTGGGAAGCAGCCCACCAAAATGCAGAAATTGGCATTTCCTTAATTAGTAACTGGCTAAACAATAACTTGCTTACACTTAATACCAACAAAACCAAATTTCTAACCTTTCACAAAACCGCTGCCTCTGCCTCTACTATTGGAAATGTCCTGAAAGTACACACCAATTACTGTCCAAAAAGCCAATCTATCCCCAATCATCAGCTATGCCTGTGTAGAACAATTGACAAAAGCGACTGTATTAAGTATCTGGGGATAATAATCGACGAAAACCTTAACTTCAAAAAGCATGTTGAATCTGTGTCTTTGCGAGTCAGAAAAATTGTTGGAATTATGAGATTGTTGAGAACGTCCGCTGACTTGAAGCTTCTCAAATCTGTGTATCTTGCTCTGTGCCAATCAATGATTTCGTATTGCATTACTGCATGGGGTGGGACAGGAGCAACAACTCTACTACAACTGAAGAGATCCCAGCGCTCTGTCCTTAAAGTTATGCTTCAAAAAAGCCGTCTTTATCCGACAGATATACTGCACCAGGAAAGCAATATTCTGAGTGTCCGGCAATTATTTATATTAAATGTTTGTCTTTCGGCCTATAAACACATGTTACAAATGCAAAACAGAGAAGAATTACAATAAAAGCGGATCCTAAAACTACCTGTACCATTCACCAAAACTTCCTTCTCTCATCGACTTAACGCATTCCTCTGTCCGTTCCTGTACAACAAGGCAGCAAAAACCTGTAACTTGAAAAATTGCACAACCCGCGAAGCCAAACGCAAAATCTCCCTATGGTTGGGATCTTTAGGTTACGTTGACACCGAACACTTGATGCACATTTTAAAATAGGTAAATCTACATATTCCTGGCCACGTAATTAAAATAATGTTCACAATGATCAAACACACATTTACAGGCACACACCCGCACAATACTCTATACACTCTCGTACACACGCACACACACTTGTATCATGGACGAAATATACAGTGTGTCCCTGGATAAAGTGCAATCCCGAAAGGGGATGAAACTAGACCATGAATCATTGACTAGAAAAATATTAAAAAAAATATAAAAAAATATTGTAGGATTTATTGGTATTTTAAGATTTTCATGTTTCATTAAGGACTTTATGTACAAAAGTATTGATTTCTTCCAAAATAATGGGTCTATTTCTTTGAAAAAAAAAAACAGTATGCCTTATACCTGGCGATGACCATGAAATAATAAATAGTCCGCAAAAAAGTAACTATCTTGGGTAAAACAATGTATTTTTATGAAAAAAATGATTTTTTTAGACGTTTATTTTAAAAAACTTCAAATTACTAAAAAAATGTGCCCTATAACTATGTAATTTTATAGCTTACTTTTATTCTTTACCATTTTAGCTTCCAAATAAATAAAAAAAACCAATGTTCTAATTAAAAAATCACGCTATCTACGAACTTTTAAAGTGGAGCCTAATCGTGTTACCGTGCAGGTAGAGACCGTTTTTTTCCATTGTTTCCGTCCTACTCTGTGCCTTTCGGCAGTGTAAATAACTCCTACCTAGCCAATTTTTGAGTTAGAACATTGGTTTTTTTTTATTTGGAAGCTATCATTATTATTGAAATGTTGATACTGTTGCCGCTGTTTGTCAACTATTACAAACCAAGAGCACAATAGACAGATTTGTTTTCGTACGGTATTTTAATAAACGCCATCTATGACTTTTAAGAGTACTAAATGAAATTGGCAACAAGCATGGAAGTCCGCTGATAGCAGACAGATAGACATTGCTCGAAAATTAAAGCATTGGCTGGTTATATTAGCAACGCCATCTGGATGGTACTTGGATTATTGTGAATTTCCGGGGAACGCTTTTTTGTATGGCGATTGTTGGTCCTTATATATTTTGTCCATGCTTGTATTTATGCCGAACTTGGCCCCCACGTGACAGGCTCGCCTAGTGTGGGGTCCAAACCTTAACCCTCACTCAGCTACTCTATACTTACTATTTTACGCGTTTATAACAATGTTTTACTTAGTTTTTATGTTGTAAACTTTCGTTTTACCTCTTAAATTTTGATAAAACTGTTAGCCTACCTAAAATTTAAAACCTTATTATGAGTGTAACAGTTTATGGTTTAATAAAGATTTTTTTTATTTTATTTAGTATCGATAGACTATCGATAGTAGAGGCAAAAACAATAGTATCGGTAAAATATCGATAGTATCGATAGTTGAGTAAAAAGCAATAGTATCGGTAAAATAACGATAGCATCGATAGTGGAGGCAAAAGCCAAAAGTATCGATAAAATATCGATAGTTAAGGAAAAAGTATCGATAGTCTTCCGATAGTAATGATAGTATCGATGACTATCGATAGTATCAAAGTTCAATAATAAAATCACTATTGATAGCTGATACAACTCTGACTATTGCAATTACTATCGATACTCTCGATAGTGGCCTTTTATTTAATAGTAGGAGTATAAAGTAGGAGGGAAAAGCTCTTTCCCACCCGGCTATCTACACATGAAAGTTCAACTTTCCGAACAGGTGAGATGAAAAATATATTATTCCACTTGAAAAAATGGCTAGGGTGGCCGAGAGGTTAGGCAATCGCCCGGCATGCGAGGCGTTTTGTTCATGAAACACGTGAACAAAATACCTAATATCAAAAATATCAATCGCATGGAACGTCCCCGTTTGCTTGTATCGTTCCTTGTTGTCACTGTCAAAACTGTCAAATAATGCCAAATTGTAATTTTTACAAAGTTTGGTTTGGGATTCTGATTTCGATTTAGTGCCGTTTAATTTATTAACAGTTGTTAAAACTTTCTGTGCATAAAGAACAATAAACCGTTTGAGTACTATCTTGATCTTAATTAAGAATTGGGACTCTAGTTCCAATTGCGTACCCCAGAAACTGTGAAGTGTTGTTGGCGACATTATCGATTGTTATTTTACAATGGATATCCTCAAAACTCCTAAGGTAAGTGTATTCTTTAGTAAAATTTAGTTTACTAACATTCCCACACAGATTTATAACGGTTATCAGTTGGTAGACATTAAAAAAACAATGATAACTCGCTTTGTTGGACGGGTTCCATTGAGCGTTGTATGCTGCTTATTTTATGTATTTGTGATTTATTTTAATTACAAAATGAACGACATCACACCGGAATCGTTAGTGAATATGATTATGATAATAGTTGTTTTTCAAAAAGTCTAAATTTAGTGCCATCTCAAACTGGCTTACAATAAGAAAACTAAAGAGTATATTATTAGCCCATAACAGGCTTAGTTTAATAGGTACCTATTAGCTAGTCAGATTTTAGTAATACCTAGCTAACACTGATAACAGGCACCTAACTTCTACATTGCGCCTGGATGTTTAACTATGATTAACACTTAATATCAATGTTTTGAATACAATATTCCTTATCAGAATTATTCACATATACCATGTGATTACAATTTACATAGCTTGTGAATTACTCATTTATAAACCTTATGTTATTCATATTAAAACATATTATTTTAGTGATTTCCACCTTTCTACTTCCCAGATTGCTAGGGAATATCATTCCAAAAGTGTGAACCTCACATCCGTGCAGTAAGATTCAAACTGAATGACACTAGTCTATGCTTTCTAACATGAATTAATTGTTGAAAATCCTAAAATTACTGTGTAGAGATCTTTAATTCATTTAACCTTTTCTAATGTAGTGTTGAGTGAATATTAACTAGATATGGGTAGGCCCGGGTGAGTTTTAAATTTGCTTTACAGCCTATTCTTTTGTTGAATAGCTAGGCACTTAATTTGGGTATGGCATGGATATAGCAAAAAGAGATATAAATATGAAAGAGGAATAGGAAGGCCAGGAAGACCAAACATACAACAATTGCCGGAAAAAGCTGATGACATGACATATAGGAAGTTGAAGGTGCTGGCAGAGTTCAGATAGGCCTGGTAATTGCTACACCAACAAGAGTGCAGGTCTTAAGTTATGAATGAATGGATATCGCTTTTGAATTGAACTTAATAGCTTAATTATCAAGCAGAAACTTTATATATACTTATACAGATGTTGGCCTTCTTTATTCTTAGGCAAAATCTATAAAAATTAATAATCTTTTATCTGAAATTTTCTTCCTACGTTAAGATAGCTGCACAGCCCTGGTATCTAGATTTAGACCTGACGAAAGAAATGACTTAAGATTAGAACCTACCACTGGCTTGCCGTCTGTTAGTTGGCGTATCTGGGATTTGATTCCAATATTCTTTTTACGTTATTTCTTCCCTATACAATATGTAAAAAATCCCTGTCCGACCCGTTAAGGTGTTATCAGGTATAGAGTCAAGGTTGTATTTGTGTAATTATTTTCATAAAATATTAGAAAAAAATTACCCCATGAAAAAAAAAGATAAAAAATACTACACTTAAAAAACTTACATGGCAACGCGAAGGGCGGTGACGGGGCGCGCGGGGGCGCGGCATAGCGCCGGCACTCGCAGGTAGCGCAGTCATGACCCCAGATAACCCCGGCTCTTATTATTAGCCAGATAATAATGTGTCAATCGTAAGAAACAGAGACTTTTTGGTAGCTCTGAAAAGAGCTTTTTTTTTTGTTGGTGATTAGTGTTTGGTGGACTCGTGGCCTGCCTGCGTCAAACCTTTCCCGACCCTGCGTTGCCCGCAGTGAACACGCGTTTGTGCAAACGCTGGAACGCACGCTCTGACGGCATCACTGTGATACCCAGCGGAATAGCAAAACGCACTTCATAGTCTCTGCGAGCTTCATAATAATCACAGTCACTCCTATCCAGACACATGAGCATATTAAAGTATTTTTGATTCGTATACGACATTTTGCGGATCAACGGAACGGAACGACCACTCGGAAGTAATGTCATCGCGAAACTGACCTGTAATAATATCGGGATAGCCACCGGCACGTGCCGCGGCGATATCAAAGGCCGCGGCTACGTTTATTGTAGTACAGACAAAGCGAGTAGGCGGCGTCAATGGAGCCGCGCGCCCGCCGGGAGTGTTAACGTATTTTGAAAATTACCCCGTTTTAGGGTAAATAAGTGCTAAACTTGTTAACTTTAAAAATCGCCAAAAAAAAAGTATTAATGAATTACGTAATTTTGGTACTTATTTTGGTAACGTTATTAAAGCAACTTTATGACCCTTTCGGATCGGACAGGGTTTTTGTTACATATTGTATATCGCACTGCCGTTATGCCAATCGTGTCGTGGAACGCACGTCAGTTATTGACGTACATACATACCTACATCAAAATATACCCAATACTAAGATAGGACTGCAGTTGCTTCATATTGTAGTAACTACTTATCTGTCTAGTGGGCGTTCCCGCCGCCACACAAACGCACTTAGGGCTAACGAATCACGGGCTTTAACTTCGTTGTTGTCATTATTAGGACAAGACAGAGATTAAGTAATTCGTCGTGAATTCTGTCCTTCGATTTTCCCAACCAGGCAACTAGGTATTTTATAAGCATTGGGCAGTAAAAGAAGTGGGTCAGATACATTCCAAAAGTTTCCTATCCTTGAAATTTATTGCACATCTTAAGGTTTGTTAGGGGTGTCTCGTCACGCACAGATATTACAACTGAAGCACGTGTGTTTTGATAGCCACCCGGCGAACGGTGATCCAAACAGCTGTCGCCCTTTGGCCCGCTGTAAATCGGTACCGTCTGTCTCACTTTTACGCGCATGCTCTATCACTAAGATTCCTGCCCCTTGGCATTTGAAAATGGGGCGTAATCGGAGACAATAAAGCGTAACATCGTTTAATGCAGCAGTTCCAGGTCCGAATTTCGGTGGCGGAACCGTGATTATTGTCAGTCGCATCTGCGGCGCCGTGGAGTAACGTCGTGTGTTCAATCCCGCTCAAATTTCCCCCTTTTCTTCAAACTTCTCTAATGAGGTTGTAATTGGAAAAGTTCTCGGTCACCTTCCAGTCTTATAGCGTGTCCGGAAAAGTTAGGTGATTTATCAGAAGTTTGGTAAAGATTGCTGAAGTTGTAACATTATTTCGGTTGATATTGCTTTAATCATATTATGTCTTGCCGTCTTTGTTATTGAGTTAACAGTCGCTTCTGTGATTAAACTTAAATTGGACAGTGGAGATATTTTTTATTTGAATTAAATGAGTTTAAACTAACGTAAAGAGTAGTTGAACAATGGCGCTCAGTTCTTTGACTCCATCGGGCATGCTTGGCGAGCTGGGTCGCCTGGCCAGTTGGTTGAAAGGCGACTGTCTTTCATCTGAGGAGTATGCTGGGCTAGCTGTCACGGAGAAGGTAAGATATAGTATGCTTGTTCCATCAGGCTTCGAAACCTGTTTCTACTGGAAAAAGTTTACCTTATACAAAATTACAGCTAAGCAATTTGTGAAAGCGAAGTACATAGTAAACCTTTTAGAATTTCATTTTAAAGTCCTCAAATACCTATGCTTTTTACGCTTTTAGCTCGGGTGTATGAATGTGTTGTCTTGTTACTTACACAGTGTAAACCGCAATAAAAGCTATCAGGTGGCGATACAGCGATTACATTGACTGACAGATTTCAAAACACGATACCTAGTTGAAACCACAATTTTCAAACGTTGTCGATCTTGGATGTATTGAATATTTATTACAAACTTTGCCAACCTTAGATAATTCTACCAACGCTTTGAAGAACTACACTTTGGAAATAACGAGAACCATTTTTTTTGCTAACGAGCAGAGAAAATTCAGCAGACAATCAAGAATAAGTAACACTTGACAAAGTAATTATATTTTAAAGGTCACGGACGTCGGACAATATTCTTGGAAATTGGTTTTAAACGGAATATGATGGATAGTGGGAAGGAAAGTGACCAGCGCATCAGACAGAACATTGTTGTCGGCCCTATTACAAAAGCATTAGATAGCGCAGTGTTAACCTTGATTTGCTGTTGTTTGTGCCTAATCAGCTAAGTCAAAGAGGGAGGGAAAATCGTAAAGCGTAAGGACTTGACCCAAATCTGATCCATATTCTGTAATGATGTTCGTATTTTCAACTACAGCCTGTTTCGACTGCGGGCTTGTGGTGGTAGATGTTTTTAGCAATTTTTAGACTTCTACCTGGTGGGTGCTACATGGTGAGGTTTTAGACTATTCTCCTCACCCCTACCTAAAATCACGGTATTTTTCGTTACATTAAAAAGCATCTTAATTTTTTTAACTATGTCTATGAAAGCTAATTTAGTTCTGGACAATTAAGAACCATTAAGAAGACATTTTAATGTTGCGCCTTAAATAAACGAAAAGCAGAAATATTGTGCACCGCCTTTATTTTCTCTGTTTAGACCTATGGTCGACTGGTAGAGAATGATTTTCGCATTAAGTCCGCCATTTGTACAATAAACTTTAAAATGTTTCATTCTCCTCACACCCTGATATTTTGTGAATTTTTCGAACGCACTTTCTCCCTTTCGAGCCTTTCGTGATTGATAAATCAGTTTATCAAATCAAAAAATTGCAGGACCAAACACAGATACCGGTCGTTCTGAGCAAGGCCCCTGGCTGATCCGCCGGCTAAAATTTAGGTCAACAGTGTACCCAACCGTGACCCCTTTGGACACATTGCAATCATGTAGACTGCATCCCCGGAGTCACACAAACAGATCACGTATCCCGTTCCTATATAGTATTCGATGCACTGCAGCATAATATACCTTGCATTGGGTGCCGATATATCGGAGACTTTATAAAACTAAAAGAAGTATAGTACTTTGAACATTTATGGGAAATAATAAATCGTTACAAACATCACATTAATAACGCACCCCCAATCAATCTAAGCGTAAGTTGTGCTTATGATTACGACAATCGGATAGACATAACTAAAAATCCATGACTTCCAAATGCTCTTTCTCATAACACTAACATTTGTCTCTTGTGGGTTTCGAACCCGCACATTGCACTCTGGTTTTGTATATCTGGAACGCGCACTACTGCACTAAGACGGTCATCATCAAGACTTAGGCAACTCTATCTGATTCTTCCAAAAATAAACGGTAAAGGTGGTGGAATAGGGAATGGAATGGTTGTGCGAAAATTCATACACAAGCGCAGACGAAGTTGCAGTGTACGGCTTAATCTCACACAAATATGACGCAATAACATTGAATTTGTGTCGTTAACTGTAGCCCTCGGTTCATGCATAGTCGTTTTTTAATTGTTTAAGAAAGAAAGAAAGAAAATATATTTATTAGTGAATCACATAACACACGAAATGTTTCAATAAATGCACCAATTACCTAGCCCCAAACTAAGCGTGCCTGCGCTATAGCAACTAGGATAACGGATAGACATACTTATTACTTATATCGTTTATACATCTATGACTGCTCGTGCTCATCACACAAAAATTTGCCCCTTGCGGGATTCGAACCCGCAACCTCTGTTTTTGCAGTCCGGATCGCGAAGGACTACACCAAGAGTGTCGTCAATATGGAACTGGAGTCGCGAATAATCGTAATAGTAATGATTGTATGTATCGAATATCCAAGTTACATGAAATCTATGAACCGAAAGCTCAAACCAACCCCAACATTCAATTCTAACGCGTATACATTTAAAGTTTTAAATGCCATAATTGCGTACTAAGCGATCGTGATAAGCGTAGGTGGATCTCCATCAAAGTTTTGCCCCCAAACAAAGGTCAGGATAATTCGTTTTAAATGGAGGTCTATAGAAGTTACCCCTTGCTTACAAGGATCCGTTATTACCCGACTTTAATATTAATATAATGTTTCATCTACGTACGAATATAATATTTGATTTGGACACAAGCCGCTAATTAATACTGATCCGAACCAGAATTTAAGGTTTCGTGAAAAATAATAATAAATAAATATCTTTATTCATAAACAGGTGATTTTACATTTCTTTGTTGCGATCGAGGATTTCTTTTAAGTAAATAAATACTTGTGGTAGAATATCCCCGCTCTCCACATTAATTTAACAATATTTGACATGTTTAGAAATAGTAATTATAATATAATGTTGTACTAACAGTTACAGTATACAATCCGAGTTATCAACAATAAATATAAGAAAAAAAAGTATTTTAATTATGGATTGAATTTGATAATTTTTCATTTATTATATTAAATTAATTTAGGAATGTAATTTACTTTAAGAATGATTGTTAATAATTGTTTTTTCACTTGGAAAATATTATTATTTTTTAGGGTTCCGTAGCCGAATGGCAAAAAATTAATATTTTTTAGGGTTCCGTAGCCAAATGGCAAAAAACGGAACCCTTTAGTTTCGTCAAGTCTGTCAGACTTTCCGTCTGTCCGTCCGTCCGTATGTCACAACATACGGACGGACGGACAGACGGAAAGTCAGACAGCCACTTTATTCTGAAACTATTAGCATTACACAGTTGAAACTTGGTAGGTAGATGTATCCTGTTAACTGCTTCACGATTCTCATACAAAAAATAATTATATTTAAGGGGGGACTAAAAAAATATTTTTGGTTTTAGTTTAATGTATGGGAATTCCTCTAAAGAGAGTCGATTCCTATATCACCCTGTATTAAAAGAATACGTAGCTAGAGATATTGCACGAATCCGTACCGCTCGATAATCGTATTCTGAACATGTCGGAGAGCTGAAATTGTGAAATATTGTGTTTTCCTCCGCACTCTTTCTTTGTTAGAAAAGATTTGCTTGCTTCTCATAGCTGTATTTACTTTCCAAATGGTGTTTGTGAAGTTTTTCAAGAAATAAAAGTACCTTTTCTGTTTTATATTTTGTTTGGACGATTGCTTTTAAAAAGTTTTTTATACTATACCCTAATGATCGGATAAAAAGGTTGTTTGTGGGAACCTTGCAAACATCAGCCACTGAAGTACGGCTATAATCATTTGATTACTCTTGTTCTACCCCAAGCAACCTCAGATCAACAATAACACTTGTAACATAGATATTGCATCAAACTGTCAATCGCGGGGCATTTTGAAGGCGTGTGTCTGTGGTATTGTGGTATCGCTAGAATTGAAATATGCTTTTTCTATAGTTCATTTTTAGGGTTCCGTACCACATACGTAAAAAAACGGGACCCTGTCTGTCTGTCACCAGGCTGTATCTAATTAACCGTGATTGCTAGATAGTTGAAATTTTCACAGATGATGTAATTCTGTCGCCGCTATAACAACAAATACTAAAACAGATAAAAATATATTTAAGAGGGCTCCCATACAAATGAGTTTTTTTTTTAAACTCATGATATGTGTAGTGTTTAATGTTGTATAGATAATGATATGGAACCAGATGGGCACAAAAGTGCTCAAGTCCGACTCGCACTTGGCCGGTTTTTTAAGGCAGTCGTATTTTTTTAATAAAGGGATTTATGTTGCACTCGGCTGAGAGTGATGATGACATCGCACGAAAATCGTAGCATATTGCTGACTTGTGCAGTCGGATGGAAAGGAGAGTTCTAATTTCCTCTTTGGGCTGATGACGTCACCGGATGTCAATGGCGACCTAGAAACGAAGCATTCGGTGGGCTTCAGTATTATGTATACACCCAAATACCAGACCTACATTCATTTATCTCTACGGACAAATGCATTACATTCACGGAATACTTACTGTGTATTGAAGCATTGATTGATAGTTCCAACGCATTGATAGATTCATAAAATTGTTTTTTATTTATTTATTCTTTATTGCACAAACAAAGAAGTACAAATGGCGGACTTAATGCCTTAAGGCATTCTCTACCAGTCAACCACTGGGCGAGGCAGAAATAGTTTTTTAATATTGACACATAAGTATACCGAGTACCTTTTATGTGAAGTACTTGTGTATAGAACCATCATGTTAAATGATATTTATAATTTTTCTGCAGGCATGAAAAGAAATCATGCCAAATTAATAAATAATCAAGACTTGGGAATCCTAAAAGAGGCAATGGGCTAAAAAAATCGACTGAACCAAAACGAATCTGTATAAATTAATAAAATATACTTTTGAAATTAATTTGAAGTTCGCCCAACGAAAGACAGCGGGTTTTCAATTTGTAAGGATCTCGGTGAATGAATTTCAGAGATTTTTACCCAAAGGAGCTTACGGTATCTCATTAACTTGAATTCCTTTGGACATTTCTATAATTGTCCAAAGTTCTTTAGACAGTATTCCAAATATTGAAATAAGGAAAGCGAATTCTTTTAATTGTTGTAAAAAAAGAATTAAGGTATCTCCGCTGTTGTCAGGCAGGAGATATTGCTTAGCTACCTGTTAGTTTTGTAGCGACATCTTACCACTGTCGCTAACACTAGCAAGCAACTTCAAGACGCGACGCCCTGACTCGGCTCCTACAGGCTAGATGGCGCTGGTAGCCCGCTCCATACAACACAAACCGCGATATGTAAGATTTAGCACGAGCTTGACTACATATAGATAAACCAAGACGGTGACCATTGGACCTTGGTCCCCGACCATTACAACCGGTCGGTAGGAAGCGCTTCCCTTTGCCTTCCTAATCCAGTTGCGCCAAAGTTTAAAAGAAACTAAAAATATAACTAACTAGCGGTTGCCCGTGACTTCGCAAATTATCAAGTTTCCCATTCATATTTCCCTATCCCTATCCCCTTTTCTCTCCCTTAGCGGTTGTATTTGACCTAACCTGGAATATGTCATTCTGAAATTGTAACCATTTTTTTTATCGATTAAGCTTCAATCTGACAAAATTTAATACTGTCTTACCTCTCATTTGTTACCCCAAAAGCAATGATAGTGCATTTAAAGAGGTAGATGTGTCATACGCGCGCGGAAGATACTTGCCTTAAATTGAACAATTTGCTTAATTTTGCATTCAAATTTCGTACAAACGTAAACGAACGTGTGCTCGTCGCATCAAATTCGAATTGCCGCGCAGAAGAGATGACATGTCTACCTCTTTTTTAATACACTGTCCTTGCCTTGCTAAGAATAAAGTACCTAGATAAAACAATGATGTGTTTTATCTAGGTACTTTATTCTTACTTATCCATAACATTCCTATTACTTAATTTCTTATCTTCGACTTTGATGTATAACTATATCCATACTAATATTATAAATACGAAAGTGTGTCCGTCTTTCTGCGAATGAATGGGTCAGTGCAAGTAAGTATTACAACCGTCTTGGTGTAGAGGTTCGCGCCCCGGACTACAAAACCAGCAGTTGCGGGTTCCAATTCCACAAGGGGCAAATGTTGGTGTGATGAGCACGAGCATTTGTACCTGAGTCATGTATGTTTATAAACGTATATAAGTATGTCTATCCATTATCGTAGTCGCCATAGCACAAGCTCACGCTTATAGGTTACTAGTGGTTCCCCGCGACTACGCCCGCAAGAGTTGGATTTTCCATATAAACTTTCATCCCCCATTTCACCCCCTTAATGTTTTTATATCGCGACAAAATGTAGCCTATGTCCTTCCCAGGGTCTCGAACTGTCTCCGTATTAAATTTCATCTCGATCAATTCAGTGGTTTAAGCGTCAAGAGGTAACAGACAGACAGGCAGACAGACACACTTTCGCATTTATAATATTAAATATGGATTGGTGTGATTGTTGGAACAATTTATTTATTACTCACGTCTAGGTTGTTAATGGAAATCGTTAGGCACCTCTGACTCAAGAGCCTAGGCGTTTGCTTTATAGTGGGGATTCATAGTTAGATATTTAGATTATGCGATATATGGCTTGGATTGTAACAGTAACTTTTGGTTGTCTTTGAAGAACTTATTTAAATTAATTGTTTTTTTTTTAATTTTCCCTCATATTAATTTTGTAATTTTTCTTGATATTGTCTTTGACTGTACAAATCAACTAAACCTTATTACTGAAATGAATTTTCAAGATACCGAATAGACCTACCTGCTTATTATTCATTGAGACAAGTTCACAAGTTAAGTCGCAAATTCTAATCAATAACAGTTTCTGTTGTGTTGCTGTATAGAAATTTCCAATGTCATTCATGTCTTTACAGTATTGAAATTTGAATCCAGGGCCAAAGTATGCGAAGACTGTGAAGGTCTCCAGACTCACAAGGAACGTTTAGAGATGCCTCTGCGGCTTTACTTAATCAACTAGAAATGGGCTACTGAAAGGAAGGGTTGCCACTTCAAGAATTTTAAAGTAAAAGCACTGGTGAATTTCACTCCACACATGCATTCTGAAACTGTCTTCTTCTTCAGTCGCATCATAGGTCGTATGAACTTCACACAATTTCTACAAATCTTTTAAGGAAGTTTCAAAAGACAAGAAAATTTTAAGGGGGTCGTTTTCGTGAATTCGATTGTAAACTACATATTACAAATGGAGTCCAAAAAAAATTTTTTTTTTCATATGACTGAAGAGCAGAAGAAAGATTCTGAGTGTATTTTAGCAGTGGCTTATTTTTTATCTGCTGTTTATAATAAATCGTCTACTCTCATCTGTTCTCAAACGACTTAAAAAAAGAATCTCATTCCGACTGCTTTTGTTTCTTATAAATCTCATTTTTTGAGCATTTTAATTCCCAAAATTGTGAATCCAAAAGATAAGCAGATGACAGCCCTGTCAGCGCCAGGCACACAGTTCAGTGGTTCGGAAAATGCCTTTACATGAGCTCCGTCTTTCACTGTGGCGGGTCTTGAATATCAGAGGTGCAAAATGGAGGAGTAATACCACAAAAGGCCACAACGCAAATAGCTGTTCTTCTTTATCTTGACAAAGTAGTGATGTTTATTTAGTCATAATCAGTTTTATCCAAACAAAATAAAGTTGGAGTAGTAAACCTTTGGTTCATTATTAAAATAAGACAGACAATCTCAGACATACGTAATTACGTTATGTAAATGTTTTGATCATAATATTAAATTATAAGAAAATAAAATAAATTGTTTCTCTGGCTGCACCACAAGTTATGTTTTCGTTGTTGTTGAGAAAAGATTTGGTTACTTCATTTGAATACTTCGAAATTCAAATTCGTTAGGAATAGGTATTACTACGATTATATACAAATACCATTAGTATTGTTGCTATGGAAACAGATCATCCGTAGTCGTGCTGTCTGAAAAAAGGTTTCGTTTCGTACCCAAAGCACAGAATAAGTACTAGTACCACAGAATACTAGTACTTCGTACAGAAGTATGACTTAGCAATTGTATTCAAAGAAATGTCTACTCAATGTCGTCAACTATATGGCGTAATTTAGTTCGCCTCAGAGTCAAGCACATTTTCGTGTAGACACCTACAAAAATCCATTGCAAGATAATTTCATACTTATTGCTCTGGAATATGATTCATAATACACTAAACCTATTCAGTGACGTAATATCACGCGACGCGATAGGGTTGACTGCTACGAAAAGCTTCTAACGCCATCTAGCGCCTCTTTCTAGTACTTTATTCATTCTCGTCTAGCCAGCGAGGTACCCGCGCGGCCGCCGGTGAATAAAACGCGCGAGCGTGTCGCTGGCCGGTAGCGACACGCAACTTGTTTTAGCCCCTAAGTAAGGGTCGCCGCGCGTAGGTACGTTTTTGCTACCTACGCGGGGAGATACACAGGCCTGCCCAAAGGTTAAAAATGGGAGCTTATTATTAAGACTCCAAATCCACTGTCAGTCTATCTGTCTGTCACCAGGCTGTATCTCGTGATAGTTAGACAGTTGAAATTTTTATAGATGATATTTATTGTGCCGATGTGTAGCAACAAATATAATAAAAACAAAATATAATAAATATAAATGGGGTTCCAATAAAACAACCGTGATCTTTTGTCGTTTTTAAAACAAAAATAAAGGTTATAATAGCGTGTCTAATTAATGTATAAATAATGGTTCGGAGTCCCTTCGTGCGCGAGTTCGACTCGCAATTGGCCGGTATTTTTTTCCGTAAGGCTTTTGCTACTTTTTTAATAACTCACAACAGACTATGAATAATGTATTGCCCGGAGGTAACATGGGCCTACTGGGAGTATTCATTTGTTTTTCTTTTATTAGCCAAATTCCATTATTATATTATGTAAAAAATGTTTTCCAAGTTAATTTCGACGGTATCAAAAAGTGGTCTTCTATTGTTTGCATTTTGTAATGCGGTGGCTTGCACGTTTTCTTTTTATGTGTAAATATGCTCCTCCTTAAATTAGGTGCAGAGCCTAGGCTTACTACTAATCCTAAATCATCATAATCTTCACTGGTATGTGATATGATTTTGTTTGCTATTGGACACATCAATCGAATAGTGTGTGCAGTGTGCTATGGGGATGAAGGATTAATACGGTTGTGCACTCGCACGCGAGGACCCCGGGTCCGCTTTGGACCATGATCTAGGATATGGCAGATCAAGTAATTTAACAGTGGAAAAATACCATCTGACCTCTGTGACCCTGTAAAATGGGAACTTGACCAGATTGAATCATAGTTACACATTCAGTCGCCTGAATGTGCAGGTTTTTTCACTATGATTTCCCATACCTTGAGATTATCGGTTAGTAAAGCAACTACGTAATGTGTACGTAACTTAGAAAAAGTCATTGGTACATGGCGGTACGTGGGATCGAACCCAATACCTCCCGTATGAGAGGCAACCCGCGTCACTTAATTCTGTTCCATCAAAATGTATTTCGACGACCGTCTTGGTGTAGTGGTTCGCGCCACGGACTTCTAAACCAGAAGTATGTCTATCCGTTATCCTAGTCACCATAGCACAAGCTCACGCTTAGTTTGGGGCTAGGTAATTGGTGTGTTTGTTGAAACAATTTATTATTATTAATTATCATGGAGGAACTTAGTATTTCTTCAATGTTCTTTCCAACAAAAAGAAACTATCTTAGCAGTTTGTCAAGGATCTGTACTGAGACCTTTAATTTAGACTGACGTTTGTATAGGAAATCGGACCCTCCCGACCAGAAAACACTTTTACAGACTAATCGAACGCGAATCGCAGTAAATTGAACTACCCGTCTTTTAGGCCAAATTGATTTATGGTTTTGTTCTTGGAGTAAAGAAGGAAAGGATCTTGAAACTATTTGAAGTAATGTTTGTCTATAAAAAATAGATGTTTTTTTTATTATTTTTGACAACATCTCGTTTGGACACCTTCCCGTTTCGTGATCCTGATGAAATATTTAAACATAAATTGCTGTTTATGTGGTGCCATAATTTGGTATTTTGGAAACATTTTCGAATTCGTTTTAGATATTTATTAAAATTTCGAAACAGGAATATGTCAGAAAAATTAAAATATTGCAATGTTAGGCCATAATATAGTGGTTATGTGCCTGCGAAGTTCGTACTATAGATAGATAACTCTTTATTCAACACTATAAAAGAAATAATAATAATGTCCTCCTAGCCGAATTTCCACTACGGCGGCCTATCTCATCTCATCAGAAATTAGCCAACTGCGCGGGACACATATTATAATGACCAAGTGTGTGCGCAATACACAGGTGCACTCTCTATTCCTTCACTTTCATAATTCGGTGAGACGACAGTCCGACATGACCATAGAGAGATCAGGCGCAGGACCAACGGCTTAACGTGCTTTCAGAGGCACGGGGGTGTTAACACCACCAACTTCCTAACTCCGGAGCTGTGTCTGAGTTTTTTCAAGAAAGAAGAACCCAACTCTCTCGGCCCGACCCGGGACCTCGCTGACCACTAGACCAACGAGGCAGTCATGTACCTAAAAAGATGTACATTGTGGCTAAAAGCTATCTGTCCAGACGACCTTATACTTATTAATCTCGTAATTGTGTCTTTAAGATAATATGTAATATAATTGTGAGTCGGATTATATAATAATCTCATGATAATAATATAATGACATCATGGAAATGTAACGGTGACCTGTGAACCGTAATATTTCCGTATTCTAAACGGCTTAATTGCTAATAATAACACTTGCTATCGTATTGTGTAATTAATGCGATAAACGGCTACAAATATACTCGTTAATTAGTGTGGATTATCGCTTGATACTGTTTATTTTATGAGTATAATAAAGATTCTTAGGTCTTGTAAGTATATTGGTCGTCTTGGTGTAGTGGTTCGAGCCCCGGACTTCTAAACCAGGCGGTTGCCGTTTCGAATACCGCAAGGGGCAAATGTTTTTGTGATGAGCACGAGCATTTCTACCTAAGTCATGGATGTTTATAAATGTATATAAGTATGTCTATCCGTTATCTAGTCACCATAGCACAAGCTCACGCTTAGTTTGGGACTAGGTAATTGGTGGTATTATTATATATTGATCTGTGTGTAAAAGGAAGAATGCACATCTATTTGTATTTGCGACGAGCTATAGTGCTACATTTTTCAGTAGACAGCCGCTATCAGACTACACATTTTCTTGGCGTAATCGCCATAGTTAGTACTGCAAAAGATGCTGCTGTTTATAGTTTTTAGCTTGCTTAACATACTGTCGTATCGTCCTTTATTTTCAAGAACTAGAATATCACCATTCTTTAATATTTTCATGATCTTAAATTGTTGTTTGATTTTGATATGGATTAAAACTATTTTGATTTTTAAAAGCATTTTATAATAGTCTACAAATACCAATACCGGTAATCCCGGTATTGAATACAAATAATACCGAAAATCAATACCGGGTATTGAATAAGGTACGGTATTACATGCCCTGGTCCGTACGTACATTGCTTTTCGGGAGTCTTTCTCGGAAATTAGAACAAACAGAACTAAGCAAATCATTTCGTCCTCCCCTTATACCTCAATCAAAAATCGGTGTATAAAAAAATTACAAACTTCAAAGGGCGTCTGTCAAATCATAAAGTAAGAGATAACTCCCAGGAACTCGGGATCCAAGGCAAAATCCCTCATTTGTGTCATTAAGTCAAGTGACTTCGTTTGCGACGGGACGTGACTGAAAGCCGAGGAAGTTGACAAACAACCACAGACAAAATATACGTAATAGATACTAAAAAGTTCATACACCGATACGAAATCGAAAAATCCGACGCGAAAAAAAAGAAGACCTATGCCCCTAGACTAGATGAATATATTCTACAGCGAAGTTCGCTATCGGTAACGAAATGTATGAAATTAACATAAACATGATGTGATTATTGCATACATAAATATATATTGTTCTTGAAAAAATGACCACCAGAAGCGGGAATCGAACCCGCGTTTCTCGCATACCGGGCGATTGCCTAACCTCTTGGCCACCCTGGCTTTGGCAGAGCCTGTCGAAATTTTCAAGTTCTTCCTAAAGCTTAACGGTCATTTTTTCAAGTGCAATTTATATTTAGATTGCAAAGTGAATGCTTATTACTTAAAAACAATAATTTATCTTATTGCATACATATTTCGTTGGCGATAGCGAGTTGCACTGTAGATGTTGCATCTTGTCCAGGGGCGCTGAATGGCACATACATAGCGGATAGCCGGAGCTGGTATGTTCGAGAGATGAATAAGCGCGGTGTCATCCTAATCATCACATTACATCTTTATATCACAAAAATAGTCGCCCCCCTGTCTCTACGCTTAGATTTTAATCAGTTTTCAGCAATTGAGAAAGGTTTATAACATGTTTTATACATGCATAAGCACTATAAGCACCGAACCCGAGGTGGCGGGTCGCAACGCTAGTCATGTATAATTTTGTCACAGATTAGGAAAATTCATGCTAATATGCTCTGTCTATCGCCAAAGTGGTCTGAGTAAACGTACGACCCCTTCCGACCGCGCAGAAAGTTGGTTTGCGCCACACTGCTCGATTACGCCTTTCAGGATAAAAGCCTTCTTTTTTGGGGTTCCGTACCAATTGCGCGGACTGTGTTCGTGTACGTACTTATGTGTCATGGGAAGACTGCCTAGACTGTGGCTACGTTTACACATTTTTTTCTTGTGTTCTAGAATGGGAACTGACCTTATTGGAACGTTACTGTTATGGGCGAGACCTGCCAAATAGTTCTAGGCAATTCATTGCAGTTTTGTTGAGAGGGGTTTGATCTTGAAAGATTTATTTATTAAACGGAAAAATCTCTCAATCTACTTGCATTGTATTAAAACTAATCCATACCTACTGAAATTATCCGAAAATAAAAAACTAAACTTCGTCCTCATTTACCTTTCAAGATAAAAGCCTCCTTGTTCCGGGTTCCGTACCCAAAGAGTAAAAAGGGGACCCTATTACTATGCCTCCGCTGTCTGTCTGTCACCAGGCTTTATCCCATGAACCGTGATACTTAGATAGTTTAAATTGTCACAGATAATGTATTTATGTGTATTAAGAGGATTTCCAGTTTTTGTGGAATTTTAAGGGTTTTTGACACGTCCTCATTGTATACTAAGCGTCGTACTACATAGGTTATCTACATGGAAAATTGATTTTCGGAACATTAAAATCAAAGTTTTCGTTATGTATTTGACTTTAAAATAAGCGGCTTTTTGAAATTTCTCTGTACACAAACCGAAGTCTCGTGTTCTAGATTTTAACAGAAGAGCCATTTTAACAGGCAAACTTACTGCTTCATAAGACCATTTTGTAATAAATGGCCCCATTCAAATCTTATTTCCTTTAAAGCTAGCGGGATATTGCATACTAAGGAATGAAGAGATATTTAATTTAATAAAACTAGGTCAGTGAAAAACGACAGACACGGCTGTTGGAAGTGGAAAACACCTACAATGGGAGTTGAGTAAATAGTAAAAAAATCATCATTTTTTTAATGTACCTTATTGATGCGCCTGTGATCTGGTTCACTTGTTAGAGCAAGTTATTATAAACTAGTGGTTCCCCGCGACTTCGCCCACAAGAGTTGGATTTTCCATATAAATTTTTATCCCCCATTTCACCCCCTTAATGTTTTTATATCGCGACAAAATGTCCTATTCAGGCCTATGTCCTATTCAGGGTCTCGAACCGTCTCCACACCAAATTTCATCTCAATCGGTTCAGTGGCTTAGGCGTCAAGAGGTAACAGACAGACAGACAGACACACTTTCGCATTTATAATATTAGTCTAGATAATGATCCATTATTATCATACTCAGTCGTAAGACATATACTCTTTCAGTAGTGTTTTGTATAAAGCTTTAAGACTATTGACTGATGAAAAGCGACGTTGCTGCCGAGGATGGGTCATGTCTTTGTGTCCTATTACTAAGACTCTAATGTACGTCTGTCTGTCTGTCACCAAACTGTGTCTCGTGAACCGTGATAGTTAGACAGTTGAAAACTTGAAATTTTCGCCGATGATGTATTTCTGGTGCCGCTATAGCAAGTAATATTTTCATTTTTTATGACGACTAGGATAACGTAGCGCGAAAACGGACTGACTAGTAACAGTCTTTTCTTAAAAGTATCCAGAATTTCAGAGTATATAGTGTTTAGGCAACACTTGAGCCGACAACGAATTCCACTCTCTAGGCGTACGCAAGAGGAACGTAGATTCAAAACTTTTATTTAATTGTGTACTCCATGAACTGCGAATGGGGTTGGAGGTTGGAAAGAGATGACCGTGTTCACTAACATTATTATAATACGGGAATTCAAGCAATGTACCTATCTGAGTATTTTGTTTTCAGACTGCCTCGTTGGTCTAGTGGTCAGCACGCTGGGTACTATCCACGAGGTCCCGGGTTCGAATCCCGGGTCGGGCCGAGAGTGTTTGGGTTTTTCTGTCTTAAAATTACTCAGACACAGCTCCGGAGTCAGGAAGTTGGTGGTGTTAACACCCGTGCCTCGGAAAGCACGTTAAGCCGTTGGTCCTGCGCCTGATCTCTCTACGGTCATGTCGGACTGCCGTCTAGATAGGCCGTTTAGATAGGCCGCCGTAGTCGAAATCGGCTAGGAGGACATCATCATCATTTTGTTTTAAATCCCTACGTTTCGGCCCAATTGCATGAACTGTGATCACGGGCAGACTGCCTAGACTGTGTCCACGTTTTCACATTTATTTCTTGTGCTCTAGAATCGGAACTGACCTTATTGGACGGCGAGAAGGCTAAGCAGTGTAACTGCTTGGCAATGCATTGCAGTTTTGTCGAGACGGGTTTGAACTTATTGCAAGATTTATCTACGAAACGGCAAAATTTCTTAATCTACTAGCATTGTAAGTATAACAACAGCCTATTGAAATGATTCAAAAATAACTTCGCCGTCATTTACGTTTTCACGTCTCAAACTCTGAACTTATTACAAAATACCTTGTGCCCTGAATCGATTAAGATTTGGAGATAGTTTGAGTCTTTGGGAAGGCATAGAATTAGCTATATCCCGGAAATCATTCCTTAAAAGGATGAAAAGGGAGATGGAATTGTATATGGGAAATCAGGGGAAATACTATATTTTCGCGGACGAAGGTGCGCTAGTCTTGTCTACACTAATATTATAAAGAGGAAATATTTGATTGTTTGTTTATTTGTATTGAATAGGCTCCGAAACTACTGGACCGATTCAAATGGAATTTGGTACAGAGACAGTTTGAGACCCCAATAAGGACATAGGCAAGTAGCCTATGTCCTTTTGTAGCGATATAAAATCATCAGGGGGGTGAAATAGGGGATAAAAGTTTTCATATAAAATCCGACATTTGGCGCGGTTGAAGTCGCGGGGAGCTTCTAGTAATAAATATATGTCGGAGCATGAGGCGATTGGCGGTGTTTATTTTGAAGTTTCGAGCTGTCAGAACACGATGACAGACGTCATTCGGTTTTGACGTTTAAACATCACATCATACGCTCGCGTCAAACTGCGGCTATTCGATTTTACCGTGCCACAGGTTCACTATTACAATTTATCGCGTTCCATAAAGAATGTTTTGTATGAGTATTTATTTATTGTTATTGCGTGAGAGAAAACATTTGTGTTCGTCGAATGAGTGCGTGTAATAGGTACAATAACACTTTCAGTTACCGGATAATAATTTCATGAGAGCTATTTGTGTAAGGAAATATAGCATTATTATCGCTTGCTAAAGGTTAAGCGAATACGATTCCTTGGGATTTGTTTGTGCCTCAAATGTTTAAGGATCTTCTAACTCATAAACGTAATACTTCTACATTTTTTCTTTCTTTGCCTTCTTTTTATCTTAACAGGGTTTCCGTTCTTAAATCTGCCAGGTGTGCTTCACTCAATATTTTGCTATGACAGTGCAACAAAAGGGTTCTACAATGTAGAGATTTTGATAGTTTTAGTATGAATGGACCAAACATCAGTTGTCTCTACTGCATGCCTGATACCTGAAATAATAATAACTAAGATTAGATACTATTTATTGGGCACCACACACAACAGACATTGAACAAAATGTTCATAGAAGGTTGTATTCTATTGCCATTGATTTAACATATCTGTAGCCCTGACTGAAAGGCTTAACGTAAGTCATACCACTGCTTCGATACAATGAGAAGAAGCAGTAGATGAAATTGAACTGAAACAAGTTACAAGCGATTATTACCTGACTGATTGTCTAAAAGTGTCACTCTTCTGGCCAACGCTTCTTTTAAAACGGTTATGCCGGTATTATTGTAGAAGGTAGAGTATGCTCCAATTTTAAACTAGTTATCAGTGCAGTGCGCTCAGTCCAATGTGGTTCCATGCTTTGACCTTTCACTTTCCAGCTTGCACCAATCGATTTGCTGGGCAACAGCGCACTTTGTTAGTTTTATTACCATAGTATAACGTTACGAAACGTAGCGCAACCCTAGTGGACAACTTAATTTTCTTTTCCATACCTAAAAATAACAATTCCTAAATATTGCACTCAAAAATCCTTTAAGACGGACGGGAGTACTATATTAATTTTCGTATGCTAAGTTCTTTTTAGTATAATTTATTCCTACAAAAGAACAGTACAGTTATTTGTCCTGAGTTAGCACAGCACAAAGAGCACAAGTCTACTAAATTCGCCTAGCCAAATTGCAACGGAATCATAATTGAATAGCTATATTTTTAAATTTGGCCCTTACTAGAATTGTCAAAATCTTGCTAAATTAAATCAAATTTCACTTAAAAAAATTAATCGACTGTGTCATCCGGTGGGACTCGAACCCACGTCCCTTCGCTATCCGGGCGAGTGCTCTTACATTCCCCAAGTATTGATGAAATCCAACGCCGGCTCACTGGCGTAGCAAGCACTTGCAAAAATTCGTCGACTGACTAACGTCCTCCTTAGCTTAGTTGGTAAGAGCACTCGCCCGGATAGCGAAGGGACGTGGGTTCGAGTCCCACCGGATGATACAGTCGATTAATTTTTGTAAGTGAAATTTGATTTAATTTCGTAAAAACTTGCAAAAAAATTGCTTAAGTTATAAAAATATAACAAATCTTGCTATTTAGACCCGAGTTCACCAATATTTAAACAGCCTCGATTGACAGTAATATTGTCAGAATTCTCATGCAAATTATGTCGAATAATGCTAAACCGGCTGAATGAAAATTAATCATGTGTTGGTAAACTCCAGGCTTAAATACGATTCAGTTACAATTTTTCTAGTGGAATTTAGTCGACTTGGGCGCCTTACAACTCAGTGGACATATTAGATAAAATCTGTATATTAAAATTTGACCATTGGTTTCCTAAGGTGTGTTACTAATCAATGAAATCCTATTAGCTGTACGGAATAGTAAAGTATACTATTCCGTACAGCTAATATTTCAGATTTTCTATCCTTTAATCAAGTAATCCTACCCTTAATTGCCTTCAACTAATTGAATCTTGAAACCGAGAGCTTGTATCTGGAGAAAATTAATTGACTAGAACTGCAATAGAAGATGTAAAGGAAAATAGCATGGCAGCTGGTACTGAAAACTGAAAGTAATTGAAACTTATTTTTTTCTTTTTTAATTAATAGGCAGACATTTGACCGCAATCTCACCTGATTGCAAATAACGATCAGTACCGTTACCATGAGTTTACGGTGGTTTTACTCGCTAGCGACGACGTAAAAAAAGTGTATGGATAATTTTAGTTCTCCAAGTAACCGCTAGAGGCGCTGTGCAATTTTCCATACACTTTTTTTACGTCGTCGCTAGCGAGTGAAACCGCCGTAACGGTACATGGTAACGGTACATGAACAAGAAAGTTCAGTACTTTCGGAACAAATTGACCGTGACAAACAACAGTGATCCTATAAGAGTTAAGTTTTTTACTCTTGAGCTACAGAACCCTAATTCAAATACATTTAATGTATCACACTCAAACTAAGTGATGGATGAATCAGGATGGAAAAAAATACAATGTCGAGTCCAGTTTTACAAAATCAAGTCTGAACAGCAAGCTTAGAACTATTCTGAACTAAACTCGCCAGTGTAAAGTTGGAGGTTTCCTCTAGTTGTTTTGCTAAATATATCCAAAGAGTTCCAAACTTCAGAATTCTAGAAGTTCCGAACTCAAAATCCTCAACTTGGCGAAAGTTTGGAACGTGTCGAACGAACTTCGTGGCACAAAGTTGTGAAGGCATTTTCAAGAAAATGCAGAATTTTCGCGAAAAAGTCTGGGTGTTGCGACTTTCTTATTCTAACCTTATATTAATCTAAACACATACAGTGTCACCTACTTACATAATTGTTTTTTATTTTGTTTAGAATGGGTTTGGTCTCTTTTTTCATCCAGATAATTTAAATATAGGTAAACTTGGTAATTACATTGCTAGTAAGCTAAAAATTTGATTAAAAGTTAGAAAACGTGAATAAATAAATACATGGTATTATTCACCTATTTTGTAAATAGGTGAATAGTAAGTGGGTTAGATTAATTTGATAGTTTGAGACTCAACAACAGGTAAAGCATTAAAAATACCATTAACCAAAGTGTCTGTAACTCCAAGAAACTTGTAATCGTAAACTGAACGGCTGAACCGTAAAAGCGTAGTCATTATTGTGCCGTAAAATATCACAGCCATCACAGGTCTAAGGTTAAACCTCACGAATGTGTTATTAGCGACGAACAGTTCGCCAAATGCGTGACGCAATTCTGCGTGACTGGAAAATTTATCAGGGAAATTGTGCTCAATTCAGAGGCGGCATGAACTTAGAGACAGGGCTCTGCAGGATCAGTGGCCCTACTCCTGTTGAAAATGCCCATATTTTAGAGTCTAACCATCACGCTCGTTCGCGTTGTCATTCTGTCGTGAGTGAAAGGGACGGCTATAATCGAAAATACGGACATCGTCAACCGGAGTAAGGCCTCAGTTACTACATTGTCTAAAAAGGGTGTTTTCAAAATACCAATTTTCGGTCAGCAATGGATGATACGTGAAGCTGATCGAGTTCCAACCTCGGTTTTGCCTTTGTATAGTGGCCCCTATCTATTACAAATTCATAGAATACCACTGCGTTTCAGTTTATCTTGTCCTGCCTTCCTCCGTACTGCCTTCATAATCTTTTCTATGATACCTTTCTATGATATGACTACCAATCTGTGATTTAGAATGACAGGTTCTGCGTTCTAGTTTTACCTCAAGCCATGTGGCACCCCAGAGACCAAACATAATAATGGTAAACGCTGTAAATCTTTGATTTCTAATACCGTGGCGTTCGTGAACTGCTCCATATTTTATGGAAACACCGGTTCTTAACAGTCTGTCTGGGCGATTTATAAAACAGCTACATTCTGTGGACTTTTCTGAATCTATGTGCGATTACGAACTATATTTGCTACGTAGTAAGGCCTTTGATTCGAATTATACTAGATTTATGGGAGACAGATGACGATGCTCTGATTGTAATAACCAAAATCCAGATTTGCCACTGCATTTCATGCTTACATTCGCTTCAAATATGTGATAAGTGACTAAAATATGTTTCTCATCCTGTACCTTAGATTGTGGAGCGAAAAATAAAGACTCTTTATTATTATAATTATAAAATATGATATGAATCAGCCTTGTTGCTTCAAGCAAAATTATTTAATCTCATGAAAACAATAGTACTAGTATGTATTGACGTACTTAAACTAAAACAGCTTTCCTTTGTTACAGGTAAGAACGTTACTGGTGCTGTCATACTTATATCTATCGTTTTACGCACATCAAGTCCTTGAAGCTTTTATGAGAAACGCAAATTACGGGTACGAAACACGAATTCAAACCGAATGGTAAGACGACATTCAATAATCTATTAGACGAGCTATTAGGCTCGTTTCCAATGTGCCTTTTCGAAAACTAATTTGAATCTATTTCTTTCTGTGGTAAGCAAACGAAAAAAGACAAGACTACAATGAAGGGTACTTAAAGAAGTATTTTTGAATATACCATTTACTTGTCTTACCTGACCGTAACAAATATTGGTCCTTCTTACCTGAACGTAAAATTCTAATCTTATCGGGTCTACCTTTATGGAATGAACGCACCATTTGCCAGAAAGTAGTAGTATTTTCATTTCATACATAAAATATGCAAGTACTAAATGTCACAGATATCAAATGCCCGCTTATCTGTTATACTGTAGCATCATATTCGGAAAATCCATTACGCTTGAATAATTAATTCACTTTCACGTGGCGGATCCAATCTCGCTGGCAACACGTTGGGCGCCATTCTCAGGTACATTCGCTGCGCCATCTGTCACGCCTGTCTTATTAAATTAAAGGTAGACCATTTGTTTCAAAATTGCGTTGGTATACGTAATGGCTTATTTGAAGGTGTGTTTTAAGTTATTAAGTAAACTGTGCCGTCGGCACAAGACAGGACTATGATTTTTGTCTTTATAGCGTAGAACGTAATCGATTAAATTTTCGAATCCTGAATTGTGTAAAAAACAATTACATTATTCTTAACTTTCGCGAACTTCTTATAACAAAATGTCAAATCGTGATTTGGTGTTTATGGCATCCTAATGTTATATTATAAAAAAAGGCTTTCGGAATAAATTCTGATGGATGTACGTACGCAGCGTTTTATGACACAATTTCAAGTTGATATATAAAAACGACCGGCAACGCGTTGGGCGCCAATTATCCAATTCACTCTGTCGTGACGTCATGCGTCACTCTCGCCCGATTAAATTTAAGCCAGTAAACGCATATGCGATCACTGATTAAAGCCAGGAATATCCCATAGATAGGTAGGTATTTCGGAAAGTTAAAAAGTTAGTGCGCGCGCGTTTTTCCTGTGGTCGCCAGAGGTGCGGGGCATGCTAATGTCAGCGGGAAGTGGATTTTTTTGACAGTCGCGTGCGATTTGCGCTTCCTAGCACGTACCTCGCACGTCTTATGGGACGCAAGGAGAGTCTGACACGAACTTGTCGAACTATAAATTAATAAGCATTCATTTTGCATTCTAAATATATTATTGCACTTGAAAAAATGACCAATTTCCTATCAATGACAAATTCCCGCCTCTGGTGGTAATTTTTTCAAGTGCAATAATATATTGTCGAACTATAGAGTACATATCTACAAAGATGCACTGGCGGTGACAGGCGTACGGGTAATTGAATAGTCAGGAGTTAATTATAAAGTTTCTGTCATACTTTACACCATTTTTAACGTAACTGGTACCTAATTATAATTAATAGGTAGGATACATAAAATACACAAAATGTTCGCAAAACTTGTTCCATTATTTTAATGAAACAGAAGCGTCAACCCTATTTATGATGAAGACAGCTCCACAAAGCGCTCTTCAGTCTTTGCTCTCCCAGCGTTCAATG
This sequence comes from Pyrausta nigrata, assembly GCA_949316185.1. Taxonomy (NCBI): domain Eukaryota; kingdom Metazoa; phylum Arthropoda; class Insecta; order Lepidoptera; family Crambidae; genus Pyrausta; species Pyrausta nigrata. The sequence goes on along the minus strand of OX438955.1, from coordinate 4,081,993 downwards.
TACGAGTGCCGTGCTCAGTATGCACACTAGTATGTGCAAATTGTTCTGTAGCACAGACGCACATCAGACTAAATTTTTATTGCGAAATCGTCCTTATTACACTGCCATAAGATGCCGCAGTGCTTAGTTTGATGTGCCGTCCGTACATCCGTCACATTGCTGAACGGTTAAAATGAGCTGTCACGCATACAGGATGACTGGGTTGAGAGAAGTCGCTTTGTCTTATATTGCTTTGACATACATATTCGTACAATGTTTTATTAACCCTTTGCCATGAACACGTTTACTAAGGATACTCATTTAAATACGAATACTGGTAGAACTTCCAGAGAAAACGAAAGTACCTACCAACGTATCATTCCCATGGGCACCACTTGTCGTAACTCTGTCTTGTGAAACTTTTTGCGCAACGTTCATTTTGCTGAAAGATTGTGTTGAACAAAGTTTAATACCAACTTTTACTCTGAATTTCTGAACTGAACACTCCGGATGTCTGAATAAGTTTAACGCTACTGAGAAATACCTGTGTTAGGTGCGTGCGTGCAATTTTTAAATTAATTACTTATTATACTGAGTTATAGCAAAGAGGTGCCAAATGTTTTGAAGTGATTCTAGGACGTGACTTTATCAAACTATGCAAAGAAACAAAAATAAATTGTCAGATTCAATTATTCCGCGTTAATAATCGTACGCATCCACATTATCTGCGTTACGAGCTACTGAAATAAGATTATTATTTTTTGGTGCGCGAAAGTTGCGTTCGTATTTTTCGATCCCTTTCAGCAACATCGAAAATAAAGTAAATAGAGGTTTACTTTATTTGCGGATGTTGCTGAAAGGGATCGAAAAATACGACAAATAAACATAAAATCTTATTTTAAAATTTTGGACACGCTCTAAATTTCAAGTCGAACTAGGTAGGTAATGTAATAGGTAAGGGCATGACACAAAGAGCTTCAAAGTCCTACGGGCTCATTCACGATAGACGAATACAAACAACTTATTACGTAAACAAAATAACAGGGTTATCCTTTAAATAAAGAAACATCCAATATTGTAAATAGTAAATCAATGGGCCGATATTGGAGATAAACACGCAATTTGCGAATAAAGCCCTGTTTACCTAGACAGACACTGGGTTATAGTACTGGCTAGTATATTGCGACGAGCTCCGAATACTGTTAGATCGCAACAGATAAATCCGACAAATATACCAAGAACGCCTCGATCATATTTAATTTACCAATAATAAATAAAAAAAGACAATCCTTTCCAAGCAGGCTTGTGTAGACTTTCAGTAAGCTTAAAATCCATGCAAAAGGGCAGCGAATGATTTAGACACAGGTAAGGGGGATTAAATATTAAATGGTAAGCATTGTATTTAAAAAATGATTGGAATCTGTTCTAAAAATTCCAGTTTTTTTTTCTTTTTTGTTAGTTATTTACTAATCTATACATATAATAAAACTGTAAAACTAATGCGTCTGTACATTGAGTATTTTTACCAAAAACTAATTGAAGGTGATGTTGAAATAGTAACAGAATAGGAATCTACAACTTTTAATTTTTTTGTCTGTTTGTACACGCTAATCTCCGGAACTACTTAACGGATTTGAATGAAACTTTTTTTATTGTGTAGCTATTGAGTCTGGGCAAATACTAGGCTATAATTTATTTTGAAGATCGGAGTACCTGACGTGGAACCTTAGCAGTACACTTGAAACTAAGAGAGATATGAAAGCAGCGCCTTGTGATGAGCATTTTGTATTGACGTACACAAAAGGCCTGGAGCAACTGATATGGAACCCCAGCAGCTCAGCTCAACTATAAGAGATATGAATAGAGCGCCTTAGGGAACATTGTTCAGCGTCATGAGCACTTTCTATTGACGTACACAAATTGAAGATCTGGAGCAACTGATATGGAACCCTAGCAGCTCAGCTCAATTATAAGAGATATGAATAGAGCGCCTTAAGGAACATTGTTTAGCGTGATGAGCACTTTCTATTGTCGTACACAAACTGAAGGTCTGGAGTAACTGATATGCTTAATTACTTAAGACTGATTTTCAAACTCCCAAGGTAATACTACGAGTATAAGAATAGTCTTACTTACTTTAGGTTATAGGAGAAAGGTTAGGAAGGCCTTTGCCCTGCAGTGGGACACGACAGGCTCCTAATAATAATAATAACTATACGATAGTAGTAACTTACAAACCGACCTTTAAGTAGGCTAGGGACACAATAAATAAATTGCATTCATCTATCACGGTAGGGAGGTTTGAGTCTGACTTTTTTCTGAACACTAAAACTCACGTTACCTACCTATATTTTTTTTTACAAACGAATAAAACTGCCTTCAATAAAGTAAACTAAAAAGTTAAAAAAAAACCTTTACACTTTTGCTACGAAAAATATACGACAAAATTTAGTTTCAACTTCGTTGTCACTGCCATGCGAAATAGTCTTACCAGAAGAGGATGCGAGGTGATAGGAACCTGTCTGAAAAAGAGTGCCTATTGACCTTGATTTTCCATTCCTCTCTTCTCCTTACGACATGGTAGAGAGATCATGATAGCTGGATGGCGACGGAACTATAAAATATTTGTATCATAGAGTCCACGCGTACGATGTCGCGGGCAACAGCTAGTAAAAAATAACCTAAATAGAGTACCTGGCTCGCACCTTTTTCACCTAAATTTTTCAGTGGCTGCGTCGGGCCACCACCACCATATTTATAAGGTAATTCTGCCATAAAACTAATTCGAATTATTTACAGCGTCAGAACGTCTGAACCGATTTTAATGATCTTTGATTTGTTAATACTCGTAGTTATGTTTTTGTCATGATTTAATTTACCTGGATCAGTTTTGTTTTTAGCATGAGATAATTACCGTAGATTACTCGTAAGCCATTGTGCCGCGTTTTCAATTTGAGGCAAACTCATTGTTTTTGGAAGAGGTAATTAAAAACAAAAGCCCGGTGATAACAAAACGTCGCGTTCAATTTAAGGTTGTCAACAGCGCTTGTATTGCAACTAAAAGCATTTAAAAAAAGTTGTTAGTATGGATGTAATTTGCGCTCTCAAAAAGTCATCGACAGTGTCGCCATAAGACGATGAGTCGTTAAAAACTTACAAAGAGATTGCTCAAATTTTAAAAATAATCACAGTCGTATACATTTATTGACTTTAATTTCTTTCCATTAAAGCTTAGATATACACTGATCAACAATTTGACCACTACTAAGATCCGCGTTCACCAAGTTTTAAAAAGACTGTAAACGTCAATTTACCCCTTGAGGATCATAAGACTGCCGGCGGTCGCATACCAATTGATTTTCTATTGTGTCTGGAAACTTGATCTCTGAAGGCTTAACGGTAATTTGCTAGGCCAAATCTATCTAGATTTTTTTTTCTGTTTTGTGCTCGCTAACCCTAGTCCTCGTTATGTTATAATGATATATCTAAAGCCTTCAGGCCGCAGCACCTGAACGCCCCTTAAAATTTTCATTTTACCACGTTCCGCTGACACGGTAAAAGAATTTAAACAAAGGCATATTTTCTTTTTATGTAAATTAATTTCATAAGGCACGTTTCTGATGGCTTTTCATTTATTTTTTGGAACGTTAATATCACGTTTACTCCGGCTTATTTTGCTCCAGCGTACTTACTTTGAAAAAGACTAATGTGTTTAGTTCTGGATTGAATCTATTCGAGACTAAGTAGTAAGAGCATAATGTTATTATGTTCTCTTATCAGATAAGAGTAAGGCACTTTTGAGCGTTAGAGCTGTGCACAGGAATACATGATTGTTTTTAAGTGATAAGCATTCAGGAACGCGGGTTCGATTCCCGCCTCTGGTGGTCATTTTTTCAAGTGCAAAAATATATTTAGATTGCAAAGTGAATGCTTATCACTTAAAAACAATAATTTATCGTATTTGCAAGCTTCATCTTTCGATTTTTAAATACTTGCAATAGTATTTCTTTCGAGTGTTAAGGGTGTTACCCCAATAACATTGATGAAAGCAACGCGGCATTACAGCGTTAAGAAGCACTTGAAAATTTCGACAGGCTCTGCCAACGCCAGGGTGGCCAAAAGGTTAGGCAATCGCCCGGTATGCGAGGAACGCGGGTTCGATTCCCGCCTCTGGTGGTCATTTTTTCAAGTGCAAAAATATATTTTGTGCACAACGATATTCTTTATTTCATTTCATTCCTTTGTATTACTTCGAATGTCCTCCTGATTTACAGTCTTATATTAGTACTCATCATCGACGTTGCCGACAGTCAACTTTGAGAGTAAATGTAATATCTCATTCGATTTGTTCGATATCTCCAAGTCCACACGATCCTAAACATATTTTCTCGGATCGTACATCATGCGTCCCAACGGATTTGCCGAATCTTGCGACATGTAAGGGGTTCTTACATCGTTTGTCTCACATACGCCCTTGAGTCACATAGGGATCGTTTATTACTGTTGGGAAACTGCAAAGTTTTTAAATTGATTATCTATGGACAAAGGCATTTTCAAAGCCTGAACTTAATCTTGTGGTGTCCCATTTGGTTCTAGCACTTTATGTATGACTCTTTGAAAGTAAGAAAGAGCTCTTTACGCCTTTGTGGTCTTGTAGTTCATGAGTTTGACTCTGTGATCAGGAATTTCTGAGTTCGAGATTTACTTGGTCCTAATCCACTGACTAAGACTGCAGTTTTGAATCCACCCTAAACATTATTCCAGATGAAGATGTCCGTATGTCCGAGCCTAACCATCATGCTCGTTTGTGGCATCCAGAGTAAGGTCTCTGATTTTCCAATAATTCTGTTGGCGATAGATATTAGATCCTTTTTTTATAACTCTATGTACATTGTCTATGACTTTTATTTTGATACCTTTACTTGTTTTTTTAGTTGTTAGTTTGAAGTCATTGAAATCATAATAAACAGCAAAAAGTGATTTACTTGTTGTAATTAATATTTTTCAGTTACTTTGTGTTGCATTTCTAATAAATTCAATGCGCGATTCCTTATTTCGAGATCAGAATACTGAGCACCGGTTTCTGATTGAGCTATGACGTCTGCCTTTGTTGCGGACTGTATTTATTATGATGATTGTAAGGTCGCTGGAGCTTGTAGAAATTGGTTGCAGATGAAAACACTGCTTGGAACTTATTCTTGAATTTATTCAGTTTTGAGACCACGTACACACGCCGGTGATGGCAGAGAGAGACAGCGACGTCAAAGATAAAAAAGTAAAACTTAGTGTTGCGAGGACAAATATTGGGGTTGCAACAGCCTTTACTATGCCTTTGGCTGCTCTTAAAGTCACCGGGCACAAATCACAGATATTGCACAGTAGCTGAAAAGAACATCGTTTACCTATTTTCAATGATTAAATATTCCGTTTTAGTTCCAATTAAATTACGAAATAGTATTATTAGCCCGTTTTAATTATCGTCCTGTTGGTTTTAACACGAAAGTTTAGATAGGGATTGATTAAATTTTGTAATAACTTTCATTCATTAAGAGCCAAAAATATAATGATATTTTCCTGGGACTGGAAGCCTCAGGCTACATCCATCCGGCCTTTGTGCGATTTTCATTTCTATTATAACTTTTTGCTACAGTCAAATGAAGGACATTTCCTGACATTTAATTTTGAAATTAAAATAAATATTTTTGACGGCGTCTGTCTATTGATAGATGTCATTTTACTGAATTTTCATTTTAATTAAATCAAGTTTAAAAATTATTTATAGTATCCATTTATGTTAGATAGTGAAAGAATGCCTCGCGTCCTACAAGCCTGCTGCAGCAAACCTCAGAGGAAAAAGTACTTTGTTGCTGCTCCAGGCTGCACCGACGATGACGCCGCGGTTGCTGCTTTACCCGACAAATGGGTGCCCAGGCATGCAGGCCCAGTCCTCGCCAACTACCTTAAATCCCAGGAACAAAGTCACCTGAGTGTCCTCGAAGACATATCCAAATCGTCAAAAGAAATCAACGATGCTATCGACTCAAAAATCCGCAGCCTTGCCGAAGCCCTCTTAGCACACATTAAACAAAATGGACTCGATATCAACTTCGTTATAGACCGCGCAGATGTTTCAGACAATGTGCCGTTAATTCCAGAAGAACGAACCGCAGCGCTGCAAGAGATAGGCAATATTTATGCTCAACGAATAGAAGAGATGGAGGCATTTAGACGAGACGCGTTGACGTTAGAGAGACAAAGAGCAGACGAATTGAGAAAATTACTGCGTGAGCAATTCCAGCGCCTAGTCAAAGTTGGTTATCGTCCTCCAAGAGATTTGCTTCACGAATTTGATCAGCAAACATATGCTATCAATCAACAATTGCTTAGTAACTCAAGAGCATATGCAGAATTGGAAGCGGAATTACATGCGCAGGCCGATGCAAGCTTGGTACGTGCTAAATCAAAACTGAATCAGATGTGCTTAGGTGTATCGCGAAAACGTATGCACAGTGCATTTTCGTGGAGTGACGAAAAGCAATCTGAAAATCGACCGGCAAGTGCGTCGCAGTCGCAGAACAAGAATCGTCATTCTTCAGATCCCTCTCTCAATCGTATTATTAATGACGCTGAAGATTTCGAGGAATGCTTCTCTCTAATAGTACAAGCGTATCGAGCTGCTGTAATTAAAGTATTCAATGGCTTTACTGGCAAGTTATTTGAACTACACAAACATTTGGGATGTTGTAGTTATATTGAATTAAAACCAGAAACAAGTGAAGTAACTGATTTACAAGTTATGATAGAACGTGTATTGCAAAGGTTGTCCAGCAGTATTCAAAAAAATGCTCCCCATACTCCAGAATTACTAGATATGACACGATTCAGTACGTTAAAAATGCAAAAAAGCCTTTGGTCTTTGGGAGAAAGACTTCGAGATACCTACACCATATTACACGACTCCGGCCACCTTTGGGACGCTCATATGCTGAGATCAGCTCTCGCTCAAAAATTAACTATGGCTTGCGTTGAAGATCTTGTAACAAATCATGATACGATGGAGATGGCCACCGAAGTAACATTTAATATAGCATTAGAGCAGTTACGAGGAGCGCCCGATTCGGAAAAATTGCAACAAATCTACGAAGGAATGGTTGTCATGCTCGAACGGACCGCAGATATGTATAAACAACATAGCGAAGCCGAACTAGGAAAGTTAGAAGATTTCATGAACTTTCCTGAAACAATGGCAAACATATTGATGTCAGAATTCTATTGCTTTCTTGAAAAATACCCTAGAACACCCCCAAAAACGAGCAGCGGAATAATAGCGACAGGCGGCAGTAACTCGCCAAGACCTGAAGTAAATACATTAAAAATGCCTCTTCCACGCGTTATCTTGCAAACAGAACTGCAAGAAGTATCATTATTGAATTGGAGCAATGGTTTTCTTGAAACATTTGAAAACAATGTCTATTATGTGCCTAATGAGTTGAGGCACCAAGCTAGTTTGTGGGTAGAAGAAAAGGCGCGTGCTTTGCGCATGCGGCATTCTATGAAGCTTGTGTCGCATAGTGTCCGTATGGAACGCCTGAAAGCAGCTCGTGATAAACGCTTAGCAGAGTTGAAATGTCACGAAACTCGTCTTGATTCTCATCTCGAGGCCGTCTATGAGTTGGTGGAACAGCTACCGACAGAAGCTTCTGAATTCTTGTCTCTGGAGGCCCCAGAGCTGTATCCGTACTGCGCGTGGATAGATGACATACAAACAAAGATAGACGCACTACTAGCTCAGGATCCACTGGACCCCGAAACGAAAAGGCTGAAGATGTACAGTTACGCGCCTCGCTTGTTGAACCATCGGAGTCAATTTGGGAGTTCTCTCAACGTGGCTATGGATGCGTGTAAGCTGCAGATAGAGAATCGCATTCAGGAGGCTCGTATATCAAACGTTCGTTTTGCCTCTCAGTTGAAGTTGTTTAATGAAGGGGGCCATTATTCTGCTCAGGAAGCGACTAAAGCGTGCGCTTCGTTGATGCGCGGGGCTGATGCCATTGAGACGTGCCTAACTCGATCAATTGACGCGTTGAACCACCGTCGCTCGCAGTTAATGGCACTCGCCGATCAGAAGTTAGTGCCACTTCAGCGGATAGTCGATGAGTTTGCGAAATCTGGCGGCAAGGGCGGGGCAGACAAGAGGAAACCTATAAACCCAACCAAGCCTGGGAAGAAAAAGTGATCTGATTTTTATATTAACTTGCTAATTGTATTAATAAAATAATAAAGTGGATGATATTTTTAATGTCTTAATGAAATCTTTACCTAAAAAAACTCATTTTTTTGATAAACAGCGGCCCAAATCCGGTAAATCTGAAAATTCGCTAGCAGAATCGTAATATAATCGTAATTTTATTTTATTTTAATTAAATAGGAAGCTTTTGACAGTTCTATATGGGCCAAATTTCAAAATCATGCTATTCAATTACAATTTTGCTAGAGTAATTTAGAAGACTTTGCCCCCTGAGTATGTAGATTAAAATAAATAACTTCTAAATGCCTCTGACAATAATTTGAGCCCATTTTAATCCAATTGTGTTACAAAATACACAAACGAGGCGCTCGTTCATGAGATCGTTTGCATGAATTTGTTCGGCCTATTCAAAATTTTACAAAGGTGGTCTTTTTGTAGTCTTCCTTTTGTAATAAAACGTATTTTCTTTTTCGTGGCTTTGCTGTGGTTAAGATTGCAATGATAAACAAAGGACTAACGCTGTTATATTTTTTTAATTACAATCTCCAGTATACATACATAATACTATTTTTTACAGCTGGCTCGTCCGAATATAGCTCGGCAGTAAGGCTGTTAAGCTGCTTTTCCAACAGGTTTTGGCTGAACTGCGTATCTGTGATCTGTATTAAATCTACTAATATGATTACACCTTTTTGACGTCTTTGGGAATTTAGGTGATTACTGCGTATTGTAGCTTACGAGTAGCTAATATTTGTTAAAAAAGCTTCCTAACTGTTGGAGCAGCATCCTATTAGTTAGACCAGCAATCTCCGATTACGCTTAATGCCTAATGTATTAGACGGATGAATGCATTGCTCTATAAGATTAATACCAACTGTGCTACGCGTGTGGAACTGTGGAGATAGTAACAAAAATAATTAAGTTAGTTTTGCCCTTTCTATCAGGCAGCGGCATTGCTCATTGGAGAAATGGATACCAATAGCTTTGGTACACATAGTTTTTGTACACAACTAAGGAAGAGAAACGGTTATTATCTTAATTATAGAAATCAAGTTTGTATCTCTGTAATATACATGTGCCACAGCTTAAGGTCTGGGCACACAGCCAGCGTGGCGGGACGGCGAAGTTACGGCGACGCGACGCCGACGGGTTGAACGAGTTGTATAATATAGAAATATGGGAGAAATGACAGACAGTGCCGCCACGCTCGGCGGGGCGGTAACTGGCAAGTCACGTTGGCGTCGCACTGGGCGCGAATACAAAACGCAGCGCGGCGGGACGGGCTACCGTCGCGCCGAGCGCGGTGTAAACGGGACGCCAAGCGTTGTGTTATACGATGTTCGTATTTAGTAGTCACACAGACGACGAAGCGTGGACGTGTCGCGCTCGGCGGGACGGAGTTTTGTATTTTAATAAAACTTTTGTACCAAAAAAATGGATAGTGCAACAATTGAACGTCTGATAGAATGTGTCAGAGGTTACACATTCTTATAAGACCTTAGCCACAAAGAATATAAAAATGTCACTCTGTAATCATCTCTGTTTCTTCTTCTTTCGAGCTAAAGCAAACAAAAGCAAAGCTGCTTCCACGTCTGAATCGGTTGACATCTTAAAAATGTGATATCACGCCACACTGCGGGCGGAACGGCAGGCGCGATGCCAGCGGGACGGTCACGCCTGCAGTGTGACTGACTCATAGCGCTGGCGTTCCGCCGGCGTCGCGTCGGCGTCGCGCTGCGCCGGCTGTGTGCCCAGACCTTTAGTACGTCAATAGCGTGTTACGGAGCACCTCAAATACGAACAATAGAATCATCTGATCATGCAAAAAAAAACGGCTTTAGAAACGGATTTATTCTAGTCTCTTTAATATTATTGACTGGTACAGTAAAGAGCAATGAAATCTATACAGATGTGTGCTATGTCATATTGCCATTGTGATGTGGTCTCAAATTTAATGCTGCTGTATGTATTCTTAGTGCATATTAATTTCAAGAGCATTTACTACACACGATCGGTTCTTTTTAAAGACAAGACATGGTATCCTCATAGTGCCTCTTACCGTCTTTAAACGCAAATTGTCACTCAAGACGAGTGGATAAGGCCACTACGTCTCCTGTAATCTCCAGGGGTGGAGTGCGGCTTGTGTAGCGATAAATTTTACGCCCCCGTGTGTACACAGCCTTAAAAGGAACAAAAATCAACCCTAAGAAACTCGAGTTAGGAACTCAAGTCCGGACAGCTGAAACTTTACGACGTAGCACTGCTTTTCAGGCCACGAATAGCTCTTGAGCCATCAAGACTTGTCTTTAAGCTTTATATTTTTAATTCTAAACCTAAACCATTGGATGTAATTGTGATTTTGCACCTGTAAAAGAAAGAGGCATTTTTAAAGATGTTAAAGTAGTAGCGTTAAAACAGTTTATTTCTGTCCCACAGTCTCTCCAGTCTAACTGCGAGAGTTAAAGTTTGTAGAAAGTAATCTCTTTCACCATTAGAAAGCTACATTATTTCTAAATGTCGTAAGGTCTCTCTCTTCGACTGACCTTTCGGGTGTAGACGTCCTTGAATCTACGCCACTCGTCGCGGTATTGTGCAACCTGAATCCAATTTTTCCCAGCGGTCCTTGTTATGTCGGCCTGCGCTTCTGAGGTCTTCCTGGAGGACGCTTTTGACCCCATGGTCGCCACTTAAACAGCGGCCTGTTCCAAGAATTTGTCTTTCGTGCCATGTGTCCTTGCACATTCCATTTCAGTCTCGCTACGCGTAACATAACGCGGACGTAAGCTGTATCAAATTAATAACATTTTTAAATTGCACCAGGATTCCTGGGCGGATTGTTAATCTTCAATAATTTTGTTTCCTTTATATTTGTTTCAAAATATTGTTTGTGATTTTTTTTTCCACTATGTCCTACGAGAGAACTTGTGTACTAATTCCGTGGTAAGGTTGGAAATAGTTGGCATGTATCAGTTTCAAGCTCCAGTTGCGGCCATATCTTATTTTATGGCGCTGCGAGTGTGCCAATTATAGATTTTATTGCCGAAGATGTTATGTTAATGATACGACCCCTGCCTGGCTTATGTCGGTATATTTTCTTTATGAAGGTCTGATTATAGAGAGATTGGCTTAAGAACATCTGCTCTAGAGGCTTCACAGATGGTCTCCGCCAATTCGAACACCACTCGAGGTGGATATTACCTAGAAACATCTAGGGTGAGTAACAACCCTCACACACCTCATAGTTGAGAGGATGACTGTAGCCAGAAGAAGGCCATAAATTTACTTACTTTTATCTATTTCTTTACCTATTTTGTCTATTATTTTTTATTGTAGAGTGAAGTACTGGAAGTACCAAGTGATTATTGCGTTATAAATTGCACTGTGCCGAGAGGATCTTATAGGTTAAAGCGATCTCTCCCACGCAATATGCATAAACTGCATGCTGTCATACAAAAACAAAGCCCAAATATGGCACAACTTTCAAGAGACAGATTACTGGTTAACTAAAATAATGGTTAAAATAAATACAATAATGTTGGGATATGAAAATGTTCCGCGGTGTCGCTCGGTTTTATGCAATATTCTCAGGTATGGTATACTGGCGTTTTGCGAATCGCGCGATCGAGTAGACGATGGAGTAGATGACGAAAAAAATCGTCCCCACTTCACATGTAGGGGAGCTACCCTGAAAAATGTTTTCCAAAATTGTATCTACCACTTTGTCGGTGTAATTGGTATACATACATACACCTAAAAAATTATAGTTTTCTAACACTAGCTGTATCTTTGCAAAACCTCGGACAGACAGACAGACGGACATGACGAAACTATAAGGGTTCCTTGTCAGGACTACGGAACCCTACAAACGCAAGCTCTGAAGCCGATCGTCCACCGCCAACTAAACTATGTTAGTTCAGCTTAGCTCGCGTAGTTGAGGCTGTTTTTCATACATTGCCGTGGAAGCACATGTGTGAAAACTGGCTCAACTATGCGAGCTAAGCTGAACTAACTTAGTTTAGTTGGCGGTGGAATATCGGCTTAACGCTGGCATCAACAATAAATAATGTTCATATGACATAGCTTGTTCAAACATAGCATGATTAACAATTGGTGATTACCCCCTGATTGTAAGTCGTATCACGTACTGTTTTACTCATGCGCGTCACACGTAACAACCCTGAAAGTATACTGAAATAGCTCAAGATTTTTTTATTGAGTCTGAAAGGTGCTTTGTGGCTTTAGTGAAAAAGGGTCCTAGCATAATATGCGTCCTGCATACAAAAAGTTATATGGTCCCTTTGCTCTAAAAGATACTAGCGGTGTCCCGCGACTTTGCCTGTGCAATTGACGATTTTTCCTTCTTAGAGTCTCTAACTGATGATGATGTATGTTTTCTATCATTTAGTATTAGTTAAGTTAGGGATAAGTTGACACTGATGATGAATTTCTGTTAGTATATAAAATAAATACCCGCTTACTATAATATTATGATTATACCATTGCACCTCATGTGTCGAAAACTGTCCAGCCGTTTGGGCTGTAGTGCGTGCCAAACAATTATACATACATGCTCTCGAAAAATATTGCCCTCCTTCCGCAGTCGGGTAAATATTTGCCTATGACACTCAGGAAAAGTGCAGCATTCTACTGATAATATTATGTATATATATATATGTATATATATATATATATATGTGTCCGAATATATATATATAATCCTAATTAATATATATATATATATATATATATATATTAATTCGGATTGGTGGTTGTTGAGTATATAGGTTCTTTATGGGTTTATTCGTCGCAAACATATGAAAATGGAAAGTCTTTCCTGTTTATAGTCTTAAGTATGATTCTTTATATAGTAAATTACAGTACTTACTATCGTAAATTATAGGAATTAGTATAACTACTATTGTAATATTAACAAAATATTTTGTACCTACATATTTTATATTTTTAACTAACTATCTTATACCAGTAGGTACTGACCCTCGTGTCGCGGTGAAACGTAGTGGGTATGAGCTTTATGTTTGTTCTCGGGCCGCTAATTAGTTGATTAATTAATTAACTACTATTAGTTAGTTACTCATCTATATGAGTAGGTAGATATGATAAACAAGTGGCACTGAGTGCGCACGAGTGCAATGATGTATAATAATTAGGATGCATAAGTATCTTGTCAAAAAAGATGTCAAGTTCTTCTTTTTCCATTGTTTATTACACTCGGCCGCAGGTCAGACTATGCATGTTGACCTTGAGTCCGCCTCTATTCCATATGTAATAAAGGCTGTTTTTGTGGTTCGGATGTGTGACCTGGCGTGCTTCCGACTGTACTTATTGTATGCTGTTAACGTTTAACCTCACAACTTTATACAAAATGTTATGTTAAGGAAACCTAGTATTGGCCTACTAAATTAGCAGTACTCATAAAATAGCATAATTCATTGTAGCTGTTGGTTTCTTAAATAAATGAATAAACTAAAACTCTTGAATAAAATATGATATGATACGGCTCATTTGGAATGTTTTAAGGAACACCTATCTGTGATAAAGTCCAAACTAGCTATCTCTTATTTATACAAGTGTTATAGCAGTAGAAAACTCATTATAAGCACAATTATAAATGGGGGATAGTCTATAGAAAAACCTACTACAGGTTTAAAAAGCTACTAATATACCTCAACATATACTAACTTTAGTGAATAAATAAGAATTTACGTTACTTTCGGGTTTATAACAAAAACTAGGGATACCTAAGGCCGTTATCAGCATTTCTCATGCATAAATAACCTGCCAGAAGGTCTGTAATGACCAGCCACAGCCACACCACATAATCACTGACATTTCGTTATAGTGCTCCACCCGAATTTTGGGAAATAGCTCCTGTAATTTACTTGACGTAACCAAATAGCTGTCCTGTCTGTTTGATGGGACAAATTAACTTTCTATTGTTATTTCGGTTTGACGGAGCGTTGCCTCAGTTAGTTAGGAAATTAGTCAACATTTAGAACTTCTTGCTGCATCCTCAATTGTCGTTTGTCCAATCACATCAATTGGTAATTCTTTATATTTAAAAGACTTTGTACATACTCTTGAGGTGCGTTTATAAAGTATGACACAGTCGGCAGCAAATTATCTAAAACGATTTAGTTGGCACCAGAAAAGTGAAAAAATACGGATAAAAATTGAGTCTCCATAAATAAAACGAACTTAATAATCACTGAGAAGGTCAAATTGGTTGCAATTTGCAGAAAACAGACACCAGATGAGTTATCAGTTACAAACTCTCCTTTGCAGTTGCTTGATAAACTTGGATATACTTAATCTTGAGAAAACTTTCTAGCGACTTCTGAATTAACTATTGAACAAGATGTCCGTATGTTCAAGTCGAGCCATCACGCTCGTTTGCGCTACCTACTATGGTTGCGTGCTGGTGTGACAGGGACGGCTACAGTCCAAAATACGAATTTGTCATCGTCACGGAGTAAGGCCTCAGGAACTTTTTGGCGAGAGAGATAACTGGGTATGATAAATGGATCCTCAAAAAGTATTCTCTAGTAAGTATCTAGGTACTCGTGTGTCGACGATGTTGTCACGGTTGATAATGAGGACATAAATAGATAGCGTTCCTTTTGGACGAATTAAATTAACTTAGGAGGAGAACGATAAGACGTGGTATTCGATAAATCCAAAGCGTTGAATTTCTTTTCCTGAATTTTCCTCATCATGGACCTACTTTTTAACGGGTTTCTCTTGGGATGCTCTTCAGTTTGTATTTTATTTGTCGCCATTTTTGTTGTTCATTCGGTGTCAGTCAGAGCGTCTTTAATGGTTCAAGATGTGTTTACGATTTTGTTTTTTCCGCGTTTTCTGCGTTCAGATATCCACCATGGGAATAGGATATTGACAATTTCATTTACATCTGAATGAATTCGCACGCAGCGACAACCAGCAAAATAAAGTAAGTACATGAATATTGATGAAAGCCTTTACATTGATTTTGTTCAAAAATGTTGTGCCATTATTTCATATTCGAATACTAATAGTTTGTCTAGCCCTCGATTTGGATCACAGGCTCAACATAGTATATACACAAAGTAAGGATGTCTGATTTGGGTCAATGTGTACATGAAAGCGTAGCACACACAGTGCTTTCTATAACAGGCTGAATTATTTCATATTATTTCTATTGTAACACATAGTTTGGCTAGCCTTCGATTTGGACACCACAGGGGAAGGTCGGGGAGTGACAAGTATGTTTGTTCGGGCCATGATTTGGGTCACATCACATTATGCTATCGACGCAAACTCTATTCAAACAAGGGTTTTTGTTTGTGCACGTTATAAATCGCTACCATTTTTTTTTTAATTTAATAGGCAGACATTGGCCGCAATCTCACCTGATGGTAAGCGACGATGCGGCCGATGATGGAACATGTCTGTCTAGAAGCAGCCTATTCACTCTTTTCTTAAAGGAATCCAAATCGTAGTGTTTAGGGAACACTTCAGCTGGCAACGAATTCCACACTCTAGCCGTACGCAAGAGGATTACGGAGTACGCAAGCCGAACGAGGATTTAAAACGGTGCGTATTAGTGGTATATCAATGACATAAGGGTGGAACCCCCGCCTGCGTCTTATGTCCCGATAGTAGAAAGGGGCCGGTGGAATCAATCAAACCATAATAGATAATTTTAACCTATGCCTGGCTGAACCAACCTCACGATTAACATGATGATTAAGAGTCAAACATAATGATTATATGGAAACGAAAATTCAGAATGAAATTAAAAGTAACATTATTTTGCTTTTCATTTATTTCTGCTAAGCGACGCCGGCGCAACCACCGAACCCCAACCACACCAACCGTTACCGCGTTGAGTATTAGTTCAGGCAAATGCAGAATGCACCACCCGCCCCATGCAGCACAGCTAATGTAGTTGTTAATACCCAACATCAACGCAAAAACTCGACACGTTTCGTCACTTCACGTGCCATATATCCTCAGGATATGTTGTCGCCTCGGCTGAGCACGGACAACAACTCCCGCCAATAGCAATGCATCTAGTTATGCCTACCACACAAACGTTTTGAGACGAATCCAGTGCTCCACCAATATCAGAGAGTCCCACCTGTCTGCAAGAGCATTAAGGATGATGTTAGTGCTTCACAACTTTGTGCTAACTTTACAAACCCAGTGATATGTAGACACTTGGGTTAAATTCTGCCTCTATGGATGCGTTGCTATTGTGCTATCTTTGGTCTTTCATGCCGGATTTCTGACAAAGCAGAACAGACTTGCATTGCAGCGAACAAAAGGCTGTTACTAACTAGCAGAACAATGTTTGCATTCCGGCAGTTTCCATTTACTCTTTGACACAACCTGATCTGAATCAACGGGGGCTTAATTAAAATGTTATTCCGAGGACAGAAACCATTTAACAATTAACAAGTCTCGAATTACTGAAGCTACGCAAAGCAAAAGTTTAAAGCTAGGATTACCCACGAGATGTTCCTGAAGCGAAACACAATAGCTGTGTTTATGTAATTGCTATAATTACTGAAACAAAATTAAGCATCTTACACACTAGGAAAAAAAACTTAATGATTTGCATCATAGCGCAGAATAAATAACTAATAATTATTCTGCTATCTTAGTCTTAGACTTGACTTCACCAATCCTTAAACAGTCGGTAAGTCGATTAACGGTAATTTGACAGAATTCCCATACAAATTATGTCAAATAATTCTAAACGGGCTGATTAAAAAATAAAAATGTGGTGGTGAACTCTAGGCTTTGATGAATAATATCAACGATTCACTACGCAATACAAAACAAAGTCCAAACATGGTACAAACTTCACTTTTTTTTTCAATTTCACTTGAACTGGACACTTCAAGTTTTTGGTCTATCCATTTTACACACAGATCACACTAATGATGATGATAATTTATAACATTGAAGTTTTCGTGTAAGTGGATACGTTACACGTATAATTAAATTTAGAGCCTCCATGTCCCAATTGTTGTTTCTGGACCATTTTTTACATACAGGATGTAGACGCTCTTAAAATGACAATAACGAAATTCGCCCAAAAATTCAACATGGCTTATTAATAAAGTATGTGGGATACAGCAAAATAACCGCCGCGCCGGGATCAAAATTCGACCCGAAATAATTAAAACGTGACAGGCCCAACTCAATTATTTTTAGGCTCAGAGATAACTTTAAATGAAAATGTAAAAAAGACACGCTAAAGCCCTGGGGAAATACCCAGTGCAGCGATAAGATAGATGTAATAGAATAATAATGAAATGAAGAGAAACGGGCTCGCGGAAGTTTATTCTGTTGATTTTTGACCCGCCACTTGGTCCGCGCTTTCCTATACAAACTTCTACCCTTAGTGCTTGAATTTAAAAAAAAACTGGAAAACGCCATAATAATTAATGTCTAACCAAATATCTTAATATCTCATTATGTCTAAAAACTGATGAAGATTCATACAAAGTTACCCCCTTTATTCTTTTAATTGACGAATTTCCTAATTTACTTTTGTAGTGCTCACCTACACTATAAATAGAAGCATAGTGCAAAATTTCAAGCTTCTACGAGTAATTCCAGTAATTTGGGCTGTGCCAGGCCTGTGTATCTCCCCGCGTAGGTAGCAAAAACGTACCTACGCGCGGCGACCCGTATTTAGGGGCTAAAACAAGTTGCATGTCGCTACCGGCCAGCGACACGCTCGCGCGTTTTATTAACCGGCAGCCGCGCGGCTACGTTGCTGGCTGGACGAGAATGAATAAAGTACTAGAAAGAGGCGCTAGATGGCGTTAGAAGCTTCTCGTAGCAGTCAACCCTATCGCGTCGCGTGATATTACGTACTGAATAGGTTTAGTGTATTATGAATGATATTCCAGAGCAATAAGTATGAACTTATCTTGCAATGGATTTTTGTAGGTGTCTACACGAAAATGTGCTTGACTCTGAGGCGAACTAAATTACGCCATATTGTTGACGACATTGAGTAGAGATTTCTTTGAATACAATTGCTAAGTCATACTTCTGTACGAAGTACTAGTTAGTACTTATTATGTGGCTGTGCGTGCATTAATATGTCAGTCAATTTATGAACACAACTGTTATATTTTCATCTGTTATATACCTATCTTCTAAAACTTCCAACTTATTTGTCGCCTCATTTTCCCATACGCCGCAATCCGATCCACGGTCAGTGTACATACTTTCCTCGAGCTATCCCTTTGTTCTTTGACAGCGACAGCTGCTACACAAAAGATACCTAACGCCCACGTGCTAAATCACACTTTCTCGTAACACACAGACAAAGGACTTCCGAGGTGCGGCTTAAAAGCTTGGGAGACATGTATCAAGTGTCCATCGTCTTCGTGATGTGCCTTCAGCAGTAATAGTTTATCTTGTTTTGGTCCAGTTTGCTATCAATCTAAGCTGTCCCATTTTGGTGCCGTTATACAACTATTCTTATGGTGGAACACAAATGGCCTCCGGTCTGTTTTGACTGATTCTTGTATTGTACTGATCTCATAATGAACAAATATCAAAATGAACTTTTCCCAAAATGACTGATTTTCTTAATGTCTTTGTTTTTGAATGCCGGAAACTCATAATGTCTGACAGAAAAGGTACAATCGTCATAATAAAAACCAACCTGTTTTTTCCGTACGATGTTTGGGTAAAACAAATGAATATCTTGAAAACAAATGAACTTCGAGAAAATAAGTAAACATTTTAAAAACCAGTCAATAATAAAAAAAAACAAGTGAACATCATAGAAACAAAAGTGAATCTTGTAAAAACATGTAAACATCGTAAAAACAAGCGAGTTTTGGAAAAACAACTAAACATCATACAAAGAAGTTATTTTAAAAACATGTAAACGTCGTAAAAACAAAGCAACTTCGGTAAAACATTGAAAATCATGAACATCGTAAAAACAAGTGAACATAGCTCGTAGTAAGAAACATTTTAAAACAAGTGAACAGTGTAAAAAACAAGTGAACTTCGGAAAAACAAGTGAACATCGTAAAAACCATAGTCTGCAATTTTTGCCTGTTCATGAGATTTTTACATGTTGATTGACTTGTCCACAATTATCACTTATTTTTCGACGCTAACTTGTTTTCAAGATGTCTACTTGTTTATTAAAGCTAAATTTTTTTTACATGTTTTTCCGATAATCACTTGTATTCCGGAGTTCATTTGTTTATTTACGAGGATCACTTATTTTAAGAGGTTCACTTTTGTTTTTCGATTTTCACTTGTTTTTCCGAAGTTTACTTGGTTTTAAAAGATCCACTTGTTTTTTCGAAGTTCACTAGTTACTTCAACGTTTAACTTGTAGGCTTCACTCCCATACTATCGCATCATCACATTCGTTCGTCATCTGCACGCCTCCTTCATAGTCACACACAATCATACTCTTCAGTCTTGCTACGCACCTCATTGCATATAACCATAAAACCAAATTAAAACATTCAAAACGTTATGTGAAGTGACAGCGCTGTCACTCAAAAAAAAAAAGAATAATTCCTACAAGACTTTCGGTGCCGGTAGCTTTGTAATTTTGTAACAAACCTAAGGTCGTACAAAAACACCTACAAGACCTAATACGTAAAAACGTATGTTAATTCATTATTTACTCTTACTGTATTGATAACAAATGGCAGTGAATTTTGGCAGTGTGATCGTCTAGTTAAATGGTAGGACCGTACGTTGTGTAATTATGT
Source organism: Pyrausta nigrata (assembly GCA_949316185.1). Lineage (NCBI taxonomy): Eukaryota > Metazoa > Arthropoda > Insecta > Lepidoptera > Crambidae > Pyrausta > Pyrausta nigrata. The sequence continues at coordinate 4,061,998 of OX438955.1, read as the reverse complement.
AGTAAACCGAATTCTTTTAGAGGTACGTGGATGTTTACTTATAGGTTTGTTTCTCGAGAAGTTTTCTGGGCGTGTGCGCATCATAGGGAAAAAGAAAATAGAAGTCGCGATTGCGAGCCCGCAGAGCCCCAGCCATACGCTCAAACGGGAAATGGTGACCATGTTTTACCATCGGTAAACCAATAATCGTCTGTCACCTCTCAGAATGGCCCTACAGAAACACGTTATTTAAAACGTGAGAAGGAGCGCATATAGGAAGACCTGAACTTAAAGATATCCAATATAAATATCCCTTGATTTATTACTCTACTTGACTTCATGAAAAGACAACCAAAGATCTGTTAGGAAATATTCCTGTGTGTCTATCAACCGTTAATAATACAGAGCTAATCTAAAGATACCAATGACTTCTGTATAGGACGAAAACCTAACCATTTGCAATTAGTCCTATGAAACCATTGATATGCTCACATCAGCCCATATTATTTTAGATACTTAAATTAAGTGTTTATTGACCTTTGGCAGCCCGTTCATGAAAAACTAATTAATAAAATAAATTTAAATGTATTGAGTCAATTAATGCTGTAAACAATACATCGTATAAAATTTATATTAAAATCTTTGCTCAGATCTGAGGAATAAAGTATTATAGAAAGGATTAACACTAAGGATGGATAACTGAAAATAGTCCACAATCTGACCTAACTCCTAACATACTTAAAGGACCAATTCTCAGGGGATAGGAATAAGAAAGACATTGGGATTGGGAAGGTAACTACGGTTTAGCCCTACCTAACCCCTAACTCGAGGTGCTTGTGGCGCAGTGGCGGCAGCGCTTTGGTAGTGATACCAAAAGTTAAGCAACCCACGGCGCGGTCGTGATTGGATGGGTGACCATTCCGACCATTTAAGTGACGTCCATGACAAGCATCCCCGTGCTTCGGAAGGCACGTTAAGCAGTTGGTCCCGGCTAATATCTGTGGTATTAGTCGTTAAGCCTAGTCAGAGGCCCTAGGGCGGCTTGATAACTTCTGACAGTAAGGTTTGTCACTTGCCTTACATACACCCCTCCACCAATCCGCACTGAGCCCGCGTGGTGAAGTATGGCTCGTTCCTCCTCATAGTTGAGGTGAGGCCTTTTCCCAGCAGTGGGATCTAATAGGCTGACCTATATAACCCCTAACAGTATTATAACTAAGAAGTAGTTATAATACACTACCTACCTAAACTTTTTCTAAGGTTTGAGTATTGTAATAAATCAGCTGGAAACATCCAGAAACAAAGTCAATGAAGTGAGATCAAAGTAAAAGTAGGTCAAATAAAATCATTTGAATAAAAGCTTAGTGGTTGGTATAAATTTGATTCAAAGAGAATAAAATAAAATCATTTGGTCAAGATTCAGAGGTTAAATGTATAGATCATAGAGGATAAAGTTCAAAATAAATCAAATAAAGTCAAGTAAATTGGTTCAAAATTAGAATAGTTTTGTATGTTAAATAAAATCATTTAGTCATTGCATAAATGGAGTTTATAGGTATGTAGATTTTAAATTGATCTGTTGAATCTCACAGATAACATAGTTTGGATTGAAGATAGAAGAGTATTTGGTTATAATTTGATGGCATTATAGTTTCATGAGCTTAAAAAATATTTATTCAGGTAAATTAAATTCAAAAATGACTATCAGAACATCAGCATAGATCTCATTAAAATAGAATGGTTAAGTATCTATGTAATTGGTAATAATTTGATAGGAATGAGAAAACAATAATTTTATAAGTTCAATGTTTTCGATTAAATAATTTAAATTCAATCAGATATAAATCTCATAAAAAATAAAAAGGGTAATAAAATAAGTAATAATTTGATGAGCTTAGAATTATCCGATTAATTAAATTAAATTAAATCAGACAATTATCAGTATGTCAGAATAGATATCATCAAAATTGAGCATTAAAATGTTAAAATCATATTTAAAATAATAGCAGTTTCGATGAATGATTTAAATAACAATTGACAAGGTGATTATTAGAATTTCAAAAGAATAAAATAACAAATATCTAAAATCAAACATAACACAAAACAACAAAATTAAACATAACACAAAACAATAAAATCAATAAATAGTTAACAAAGATTGTCTCTCCAGTATATGGAAAATATTTAATATGATCAAAAGCTTTCGTTGTTTATATTTCTAAATAAAAGATAATTTCGTAATTATGGTTGGAACCACTGTAAGGCTGTTATGATCGTAAACCTTTCCATATTCCAGCAACAATATAAAATGTCAAGAAATCTGCTGAAATATCAGTTTAGTAAAATATAAAACCAATCTATTTACACACTCACATACGAAATCCTTCTAAAATCATCTACTTCTGAACAACTTCTTTTTAATTAAATGTCCTGGGAATCGAACCCAAATCATTTCACTCACACTATAATATACTCTCTTATATTTGTTACATAAAGTATACTCATACAACCATTATTTGATAATTCAATTCAATGTTTTAGGAATTGAACCCAAAACATTTTACTTACACTGCAAATTACCTACCAAAACACTATCGTATTTGTAGAATGAATTTGTTTAATACAACTAGGAATTGAACCCAGTTCTCTTTACGGTGATTGTACTTATAACTTCATACAAATATACCACCAGCACATCCAGACACATCGAGTCTGTTAACAATTTAGGGATCGAACCCAAATTGAACTATCCGACACTAATAGCACCAAATCGTTGACAACAAAAATTTATATCATAATTACTTACAATAATATGATGTTAAAACTGTTTCAACAGATATCTTAATTACTTAGTTAAAATCACTCACCAATATAATCAGCCAAACCTGCATTATCTAATGACCCGTAATACGTGTCTTTGAGCTCGAAATTCAGCCGGACCTCACCTGGTTATCACCCACCTACACTTAACACGAAATCTACTAACACTCCCGAAAACTGTCCTAGGACTCCGAAAATAGTAACGCGTATTCAGGAATGTATCGAACCGAATTCCCAAATTTCTGCCCTAGGTCTGCCCTGCAATCACCTTGTCAATCAGTTTTGTTTCTTCCCCCAAACCCCTACTACTTTAAACAATAACAAGCCAATACTCGGAACATATCTGAGATGCGCAACATTTTTGTTCTGTGCATGTTTTTAATAAATAGATTTAATGCACAAATTTTTATCAAAATAATATTGTTGATAATAACCTAATTAAATGATAAAGATTTACTTAACATAATGATAATCATCTTGAAATCAGAATTAATTGATTTAATATTTCAATACCATTTATATAAAAGGAACTTAAATACTTATCCCTTTTTATTTAATTTCCTGGTTATATTTTGTCTGAAATGATGATTTTTTTGTATGTTACTATAAACATGAATAAATTGCAAATAATAGACCTAATCATTATACTATCCAAATGTTGACAATCACTGATGTCGTCTGACCCAAGCTTAACACTTGAAAGGGTCGCATTGTTTTTGCGCCACATGTTTTTTTTATTATGAAACGCGAACCAAACTATGAAGCTATTCATGATTTCTCGAAAAACATTTGATGTCTCAAATGTTTTTCGAGAAATCATGTTCTTATAAATTAGAACTAGAATTCGTATCCATACTGACATTTAAACTTTATGTTGAGCTTGTATAAAAAAATATTTTTTTACTTTAATTTGCAAGGGTTGGGGTGTTACAATTTCTGCTAAATATTTTCGCTTCGGTTATTCTGTGCGCGTGTGTAAAAATTGTGTACCTTCTTGACTCTATCTCTGTTCTTTGTTTTCCACTGATTCTTCTATTGCTCCTTCTTTAAATCGGCGTGTATATATTGGATGTTTGTTAATATTCCTGTACATAAATTCTGTACATACTAAAGAAGACTTTTCCTTACTCTCTACATTACCACCACCTTTACCGCCAGACTGGCGACCCCTTCGCCAAAAACTTGTTTTACGCCATTCACTTGTTTTTTCAAAGTTCCCTTGTTTTTACGCGAGTAACTTGTTTTTCCAAAGTTCACTTGTTTTTACGATGTTCATTTGTTTTTGCAATATTCATTTGTTTTACGATGTTTGTTTTTACGATATTCATTTGTTTTACGATGTTCATTTGTTTTAGATTATTATCGTTATTTAATTAAAAAAAGAGCAGTTACTAATCTACTATTGACTTCGCAAAAGATTTTTTTCTTATAGATTATACTCTATCTATAAGAAAAAAAACTTTCGGTAAATTTTATTACAAGAATTTAAAAAATGTTACTGACTGTACATACATTTGACAGTTTTATTTCCGACATTATGTAACTAAGACATTTAGAAAATCAGACATTTTGGGAAAAGATGATTTTGATATTTGTTCATTACGGGATCAGTACTATTCAAGAATCAGTCCAAACAGACCGGAAGGTACAAATGTGTGGCTTTAGGAACATCAAACACCCTAAGGCCGACTTGCGCACGTCCGGATTATCTAATTCGGACTATCGCCAATGGAGCTTCTGGATTAGCAAATACAGATTTGCGCAAGTATGGGATTTCAACTCAGATAATAGGCCTTGAACAAGTGTGGATTAGCTATTCCACACTTGCACATGTGGCCTTAGTCTTCCTCGTTACAAATCTTCGACGTACGTAGTTGTTCGGATCATGGAATTTTGGTAATGGGCTCGATTCTAATGTGCCATGTCGAGACTAATTTTAAGTTCAGTCTATTTCGGTATGTGCTAAACAAACGAAAAGAGACTGGCTTATATAGTTTAGAAACGTCAGCCTAAACAACTGTCAGTTCCTAAGGGAAAAACAGAAACTGTAGACAATTTAGTAGGGATGGCATTCGATGACGACTTAAGTTAGACAAAAACACAAAAACTTGTACAAATACGTAATAAATCGCATAACTTATTTTGACTTTTCTTAATTCTTCTTGTCGTGTCGACACTGGCGTTATATTTTTGAGGACCAATACTCGGCGACTAACAAATCATTATCAGTAGCGTTGTACAGGTCCTCACGTGTGCAGGTGTAGGGGCACGTTGGGCATGACAGTAGGTGTGTCATTGTCTGGGGAGAGACACCACACATACATTCGCTGTCCGCAGCGTAACCCCCACAAGTCGGCCGAAGCAAGGAGAACATCTCCTTGCTTCGGCCAACTTGTGTCCGAAGTCTATTTAAAGACTTCCAAGTTTGCCAAGGTAGATCATGCCCAGGGGGGAGCTGCTCTGCCAAAGGAATGTGTGATGTGTTGGGGTATCTCTCTTTCCAGAGCATTAAGCGAGCTTGATTAACGTCGCCATCAAGTGGGGACACCTCTTTGATGAAGCTATGCCGACTCTTCAGTCGGTTCAGTTCAGTCAGTTTTCTTAATTATTGTAGTCTGTCTCATTTCGTTTGTTTAGCTCAGAACAGACAGGGCACATTGGAATCGAGTAAAGTCTCCTCTGTGTATTGGACAATACCTAGTTAGGTCTGTCACATGTGTAATATGAAATAATTTAGACATGTTTATTATTTATGTAACCATTTAAACAGCAAAATGAACTTAATAAAACAAAGATTCATATGGTAGTAAAGTTTGTTCAAAATGACCCCCGCGATTTTCAATACAGGCCTTCAATCTGCGCGGCCAGTCGTCTATCGCAGCACGAACGAGGTCCACGTCAATATCGGCGGTTGCCTTAATCAAGGATGCCTTGAGTGACTCCAAATCAGGATGAGGCTTTGAGCAGGCCTTTTCCTCCAAGTGTTGCCATATCTTGTAATCTAACGGACTCAAATCTGGATTGGAGCAGGGCCAGTCTTCGTGCCGGATGAAGTCGATTTTACGCGCCGCCAGTCTTGTGTGCTTTTCGTTCTATGAGCTGGCGCAGAATCTTGTTGGAATACCCAGTGCCTGTTATTAAACATGGTATGAGAAACAGGTTCCACAAGGTTCTTGAGGACTGTATTTTGATAAACAAGTGCATTCGTTTTTACGCCTTTCTCACAAAAATTTACCTCAGTTAAGCCCCAATAAGATTTCCAGATGCTTTTTTCCCGGGTACCGCTTCAACAAAGCGCGGCATCTCTTCAGTCTCAGGTCCATTAAACGAGCGTGCAAACGATGTCCTGTTTTTCTTTGATATGCCCTAAGCCTTCATTTAACACCCTTTTCACCGTGGTCCTGCTTAACCCCATCTGAAGAGCCAACAGTTTCTGCTTACGTTTGGGATTTCTTTGAATTCGCGCCTTCACAGCTTTTATCACTGCTGGAGTCCTAACAGAGCGAGGGCGACCACTTCTTGACCTGTCATCTACACTAGAGTCTTCAATGTATCGTTTTATGGTACGATAAACAAATCTTTTGGTTATAAAATTAAATCAAATTTCACTTACAAAAAAAACCGGCCAAGTGCGAGTCGGGCTCGCGCACGAAGGGTTCCGTATTCCCTAGGGTGGCTACAATCACTTCAAAACGCTTTTACATTTAGGCGACTTTAGCAGCGCGACTTTGGCGTATACAGTCGCGCTGTCGAAGCTTTTAAAAAGTGTCTCCAAAATGGTTATTATTGTCTATATCTATACTAATATTATAAAGAGGAAATATTTGTTTGTTTGTTTGTTTATTTGCAACGAATAGGCTTCGAAACTACTGAACTGATTTGAAAAATTCTTTCACCACTAGTTTCGCGCAGTGCGAAAGACGTTACAAAGAATGCTGAATTTTAGAAGACGAGCGTTCGAATCTTAATGGGTGATATTTTTTTGTATTTATTCAAGTTCATAGATTTTTTTCTTTTTTAAACAAGAATTGGTATGAGCATCAAAATTAGTGTAACAGATTTTAAATACTACACACACAGACTAAGATTGCAAAAAAAATGCAATCCGCTGACTAAAACTGCTAAAACTAAGACCAATTTCGGATAAATTTGACGTGTAATTAATATAGGTATTCATGTGGAAATCAAATTTCTGTAGGTACATTGATTAAACAACTTTTTTGCAGCTTTTTCGAAAACATCAGTATTATATCCCTGGGAACGATCCCAGATTCTTACGATCATACCCAAGATGTTAACCACTGGGCCAAGCGTGCTTATGATTATCTAACGGAAAGTAATAAGAAGTACGTACTCCAAGAAAAACTCATTTTAGCGCGAACTTAAAAAACAACAATGCCAAATGACGCCATCTAGTGACGTATGTCAGAACTAACTTATATTAATATTCGTTTATTTGCATACACCGTGCGCCCAGTTGCAAGAGAATTTTATAAAATTATTGGTAAATGATAAAATGTTTCTGTAAAACCATATCAATATTTAATAGGAATTAAGTTTTATGTTTCGTGGTCTATTTTTAAATCTACCTAAACATAATTATAGAACAGTATAATAAGCATAGCGCTAGCGCTACATCTACTTTTTTTTTTGGACCAGCATTTTGTCCTCGCGATGACTTCGTATTTGATTTAACAACAATTAACGATTTTCGGACTTTTTCCTTAACTTATGCTGTAAGACCTTCCTTCTTGCCAAATTTCATGGTTCTAGGTCTATGGGAAGTACCCTATAGGTTTTGATTCCCCTGAGAAATGGGGAAAAATGATAGAAAATTGGACAAAATTGGCCGTATCTTTTTTTAGCGTTAACTTAAAAGCTTGAATTTTTCACATCATTAAGGGACCATAGACATAAGAATTTGATGTTAATTTTAACTTTATACCTCCACGCGTTCCTGAGTAAAAGGGTCTTGACAGACAGACGGACAACAAAGTGATCCTATAAGGGTTCCTTTTTTCCTTTTGAGGTACGGAACCCTAAAAATTAATCGACTGTGTCATCCGGTGGGACTCGAACCCACGTCCCTTCGCTATCCGGGCGAGTGCTCTTACCAACTATGCTACGGAGGTCGTTAGTCAGTCGACGAATTTTTGCAAGTGTTTGCTACGCCAGTGAGCCGGCGTTCGATTTCACCAATACTTGGGGAATGTACCCGCATGTATCCAATGGAAATGGTCTTTTGGTAAATATTAAAATTTTTCAGTAAGTCGAAAATCTGAATTGGCGCGTAACCGCAACAATGCAACGCAGTAACTGCGACATGGGGGTTAATTACGTTACTCTGTTGCTAACAATTCAGTCTTGAAGTTGGTTGAAAATGTCACATTTGACAACTTCAATTACTCTGTTAAGCTGGCCATTCACGGTTAGTTCGAAAAATGACTCCACTCACTACAATAAAAATAATCTGAAAACTGAATTTCATTCAGTGATTCCAGAACGTGGGCAAATCCCCACGCAAAGGGTACTTTTAGTTTTTTAATTTATTAGGTAAAATGGGCGGGAAGGTCTTAGAACCGGTAAAATATGGGCAATTGCGGAAAAAAATGATAAGGTTAAGTTACTTTTTTATTACTTATGCCTATATATATATATATATATTCGAATTCAACAAACTTTTTTGTGGCCAGCATTCTAAATTCAAAAGTTTTGTTGTGTGACATAACTTATAACCTGACTATGTATATTATTTATCCTTGGCAGTGTCTATTTTGGATCATGGGCAAAAAATATCTGAGTGGGACAAAAGCGCTAGAATCTTGGTTGTGGAAATAGTAATCTGTTTAAATAATATTTCGCAGCTTATTTTGTATTTATACGCGACTAAATATGGTGAGTATACATTTTTTGCATCCTTCAGTTGTGGCGGAGCGTAGAAAATTAATAAATCATATATGGTGAATGGTACAAATGAGCGCTTTGATGTTGATACAGCAATATCTTTTTATTTAGTACTCCACAGTATCTTAATTGAAATCGCACGCGACTAAATTAATATACTCTCAGTGTCACAGTTCGTTCCTAATTTGCAAATAAGTCCGGGTAACATGAGTGCCGAGCGCTGAAGATGAACGGCAAATGAAAGCTTCCTCGTTGCTTTGAAGTAGTAGTGATGACGAAAAGTTGTTTTTCATCGATACCGTACTTGGTTTCGTCATTATCTTCCATTTTGTAGGAATCGTAAATCTTTCATCCACTTTTAGCTTCTGGAAATCGTCCTAGGCTAGGAGGTAATTTTGAACTCTCCAAATTATTGAGATGTTTTGAATTCCAAATGATCCTGTGGGCGGAATTTGGCGCTAACTCGCAAACCATTTTACTTAGCCGATCTGATATTATTTTATATGGAATTTAAAGAAAACCCAAGAAAGTGTTTTTTATTGATGTATAGGGTTTGATAGCGCCTGGGGCCTTCTTTCGTTAAAAGCACTTTATATCAAAGTTTATTTTGCGTCATTTCCAATTTTCCCTGGGCATCCACTATAGAAAAATATAAGTAGAGTACTTTCGACACTGCCACGTTGACAGCCTACCCGTATGTGTGTGTAGTGTAGTCGGAAAATGTTGGTGATATTTCCCAGTAAACGTGGTTGCATCATTAAAAGGGTCTTTATCTCGGGGATGTGGTTGTACGGCCAAAGCAACATTTTCAGTTTGAAGAATTCTATTGTGTTTCCTCTACGTTTCTAAGCCAGCGCGTGTATAATTGCTCTATTACGTAGAAAATTTTCGCTGTAGATCTGAAATTTTTGGTCTTGGTAATTCAAATATTACGGTACTAGGTACCGTAATAAAGCTACATTAAACTAAAGCTACGTTTCCAACAGATAAGCGCGAACAAACACATCCTCTCATCCTCATCTCAATGAGAACCAATTATTAGCCGTCGGTGTACAAAGCAAAACATGATAGAAAACCGCAAATCGATGTATAGGATTAAAATGTAGTACACGGGTACTTTAGATTAAGCCTTTGACTGCCACGGAACTAGACACAATTGAATTATATTGTTTGGGGGTCACCGGTGACCACCATGACGCTCAATGTGTTAAACAATCATTTTGACCGGTAGTTGTTCAAAATATCCCCATGACGTGATAGTGATGACGTCATAATTTTTTTCATTTTTTTTAATCAAAAATAGGTGTGTGGTATCAAATGGGACTCATAAGCCGGTTTTATAAATATACTGCCACACGTTTTGGCCACATTTTTTCTAAAAATCCAAGAAATATTTTCAAAACATACCAAACATCCTCCATGTAGGAGACGGTTAATATGCTTTTGTAAAACATACGCCAAATGTTTCTAAATATACACATATCTAACCGCGAAAAGGTGATTGGATTGTTTATAATAAATGGAAATGGACGGATGGAAAAATATAAGAAGTACATATATCTAAAAACTACCGGTCCAAATGATGGTTTTAACATAAAGTACCCGTTCAGCCTCACTTAGTGCAGCTCTTATGTAATAGGCTTAACAGGGTGAAACTAGGTACATAAAACGAGTTTATTGGTTTTTAACAAAATCATTCCTCGCTTGCAGCCTCACACATCTATGTTGTAAGCGCAGCCTTAAAGTAGCGATACTATCCAAAATGGATCATAATCTTGGCCCCGAACCTTCTTATTCGAATTATCCTCGCTACATTAAAGCCTAATCTTGTCATCGTCTGAGAGCTTACTGACCTTCATAAACGTGTAATATTAATAAAGTACCAAGAACGTTGGCGTTTTCTTGGTTTTTAGCGAGTTTTATCGGTTCGGAATGGAAATGGCTGGCTTATCGCCTCTCTTTGCTTGATTATCAGCCTTGACGTGGGGTTACTTGGGGTGTGGTGCAAGGAAAATTTCTATTCGCTCGACAGATCTGAGGCTCTAGTATTTAATACGGTATCAGTAATCCTTGTCTTTTCTTCTTACGATTTAGTAAGCAGGATGGCAGAAGTCAGAAATGCAGGTACCAAATTAGGGTATTCGTATAATTGAAAGAGCTTAACAAAAGAAAATAATCGGTTTTGGCTGTCCGGTCTCTGGCTGGTTTGGATGATTTCTAGAGTTTGTTCAAGAAATAACAGAAAGGTTTTATGCGACCGAAGACGTGTGTGAAGTTTAAAGCTATTATTGCTTTCCCGAAAGGTACAACTATGCAATTTAAAAGCAATCGAGTTAAGCGATAGGCTTGCTGAACAGCGTCATTGTAGAGAGTAAATGTTTCAGGAATATGTCCTAATTAAACACTTAGTGTTTTACTGAAACGTAAAGGTCTTATGTCTCGGACCAAATATTTTCCAGCATTTTTCTTTGTCAGAAATGGAGGGCACCGGGCTTTTAGCTATATATTAGCATTAGTACTGATTGCACCTTATTATTAGTTTATTGGTCGTTTGCTGTTTGTGTTATCTTTGTCGATCGAATAATTGGTGCTTTTTAATTACGTTTCATGAAGCGCTTGAGATCTCATATTCCTTATCCTAACGTTATCCCGGTTATGCACACGCACGCGAGGGCCCAGGGTCCGCTTTGGACCATGATCTAGGATATGGCAGATCAGCCAATTACAGTGGAGCGACTGCTATCTGACCTTCGTGACCCTGATAACAGGGGAACCTGGCCAGTTTGGATCATGGTTTCACATTCCTTCGCCTAAATGTGCAGGTTTCCTCACGATGTTTTCCCTCATCCTAAGAGCATCGGTTAGTGAAACAACTAATGTACATAACTCATAATAAGTAGGTAAATAATAAATAAATAAATTGTTTCAACAAACACACCAATTACCTAGCCCCAAATTAAGCGTGAGCTTGTGCTATGGTGACTAAAATATTTTATAAACATCCATGACTATACTCGGCCTGGCGAACCTTGATCCCTATGACATTGACAGTTATTCTTACGACACAACGTTGTAGTGACGTCACCGTTACACTAGAATTGAATTGGAGGCTTCTAAAAATGCCATTTATTAAGGTAAGGTAGATATATGCCATTACAATGATATTCCGTCGGAATTATAATAATTCTTAACATTTACAAGAAATTATCTCAATCAGACTTAACGTTTACGTCCTGCAAAAGATACTTCGTTCGGAAGATATCGACTGGTGCGGAAAAATATCGATAAACAAATGTCGATAATGGAAACGAGTGTACATGATTTATAATCATTTAAGTTATAGGTGCTGAGCTGAATGTTAAAAGGTTGCATGAAATTGTTTTTATTTCACTCAAATTTATAAAATATTTCTGGGGACACCAGGTTTTGTTTTATTTAAGATTAGATTATATTAGTATCAGTTTTCTAGTGTGGCATAATTAAGTGATAAATTATGAGTGTCATTGCTTTTTCATACTTAAGTATTAGTACATTCTCTATTGAATAGAACGGAGCGCGGCATACATGCACTCACGATTGTATACCCAAGAGAATTAAAAATTAACTGTAGGACAAAATCAAATAAAACAAAAGCTGTTCAGCGATCATTTATTTATATATTTTAATCTGAATCTGATAATGACATTAGGGTTTGTGTCACGAACTCGGAATCTGAACTGCAGCTGCTGTTGCCTTCGTTTATCAAAAACGGCTCATCTACAATGCTGTCGTATCGCACGTCTCGATCCCAATCATCAAAACAAAGTTTTAAACCATTATATTGGCAGTGGTAGGGCGGTAGCCAAATCACTGAGTGACCTTTGAATTTTGCCATTTCATCCAAAAAATATGTCCGCTTTGTTTGCTGTTTCTGCAGGTTCAACAGTCTGACTAATTCTTTTTTGAACATTTGAATTTTTTTTTTGGCGTTAGCTGCCACACCATTGCGTTGCAACCACTCTAGGATTTACCCTTTATTATTGTTGCTGGTAGTGCTTTATTCACTTGGACGGAATGGTATGGGGCGTTGTCTATCAAAATATGGTGGGGCTCATTTAAATTATCCATCATCACTTCGTGATCATGGGTCTTTTTAACTGATTTGAAGGCCCACAAGCAATTAGGCGCAAAACCTTTGGCTGTACCAGCGTGGCAGATATCAAACGCTGACCCTTGCCTTCTGGCGCTTTGGTACAGGATTTTGCTGTGTCGTCTGTCCATATTTTGGGGACTGTGTGATCGGCGTTGAGCCACGTTTCGTCCAGGTAAACCACATTGTCCCAGTTCTCAATAGTCTTTATTTTTCGTAGAAAATCACATCTCATCAGTGCCTTAACCTTCCGCTTCATTAACACTTTCTTTTTGTCACACTTTCCATACCGAAATCCACATTTTTTATGACGACTCTTAGAGAAGTGATACCGCCTTTAAATAAATCAGCTGATTTCAGCGACGCCAATTACTTTTTCCTAATCCTGTCCTTACTTGCAAAAAAACATTAGAATTAGAATTTCTGGCACCGACTCCAAAAAATAACAGATAATAAATTGGAAATAGGTTTCTTGTACAATTCCGTAGAACAGTTAGTCAGTCATTTAAATATTATTTTGTACTTTTTAGTTTAAATTTGTTTATAAAATTTTTAGTTTTAATTAGCACTGACATCAGAGGAGGGAGAGGGAGGAGAGTTTTGTTAACATCCTATACAGTACCTGACAAAACATCTGGTGTTTTAATTACTAAACTCCTAATTTTTAAGGAGTTCCACCATCAGCTCAGCTCCACATAATGACTATCAAACGAAACAACATGTCAACATTAAGATACTAGTACGAAAACACTATACGTGCCTTTAAAATTTAAGGGTTTCCCTCGATTACATCAAGATCCCATCGTCAGATCTCGACTTGGCCAAAATGGGACCAACTACCTTCTAGTTGTAGTATAGCCTAAGTATAGCCTCGAGGTACACATTTTTTTTTTTAAATCGGTCCATAACTGACTGAGATATGCGGTAACATAGCCACAAAAAAAAAACAGACAGTCGAATTGATAACCTCCTCCTTTTTTGAAGTCGGTTAAAAAAGTTAAGTTTCATCGACACGCGACCCATCACTAACATGAACTGTCATCGAGATCAAGGTTCGCCGGGCCGGGTATAAGGTACAAATGCTCGTGCTCATCACACAAACACTTGCCCCTTGCGGGATTCTAACCCGCAACCGCTTGGTTTAGAAGTCCGGGGTGCGAACCACTACACCAAGAAGGTCGTCAAAAATGGCGGCACGCACGTAGGATCGATCTGGTACCTCGCGCATGAGAGGCTAGCGACTAGGCCACCGACGCTCCTATGAAACGTTTGAGATGTCTATAAATTCTCGTTGTCCATTTAATGAACTAATAAAACATGCCTATTGATATCAACCCATCAAGTTGTTTAATACTCAGGTTTCTCTTCTTAAACAAACTGATTTATTATTCCGAGTGCTTCCTGATAAATATTTAACTTAGGGACAGGATTTCCATTACTAAATTATACTGCAATCTGTGTGAAATCCCTACGTGTACTCGTAGTGGTAGCCAAACGAGTAGTCTTACACAATTGTCGATAAGTTCGACTATCGATAACAACAAATAAATCTGAATAAAGATTCAGCTGACATTTACTTATGTATTTATGCTTTATTGTACAGCGAAATAATGTTCAAAGGATAAATTATAACCAGCATGTAGAGTTAAGATTGTGCGACACAAAAAATAAGGACGAACTCACAGTACAAACTACGCATGTCTTCTTAAAATAAATATTTTATCTAAAATTCAAAAGGCATGACTGTAAAGAAATACTGCAGTTATTTTAGTTAAGATACCCTTTGGGACCTGTAACAATTTTTGTTACATATGCATATGCACTAAATGTACCCTTTCCTTTTCTTCCTGTTTTATTAAAGTAGCGAACGGTAAATGGCTATGTTTGGCTCGGTATCCGTATAATATTTCTTTTATCCGCCCCATTGGGTCCACAATAACTGCTTAAGGAAGGTATCGTCCGAATTCGGTTACGATATTTACCTTTTATTCAAAGCTTTTGTCAGAAGCATAAAGGTCTTTCTTTTTTATTCTAAAGAAAACTAATGCAAATGTAGGTTATTTTTCTATTACTAAGGAAAACTTGTACAATGTTACTACCTACATATTGTGATTTGAGTCAGAAAGAATAGCTATTTATCAGGCTGCTTACTTCATCATTAGATAGTAATTACAGCTTTTTTAGTCTTTTAATTTCTATCACAGTTCTTATATAATCTTCTTATATATAAATGTAATATTCTATTGGCCTAAAATTTTATTTTGTTTTCAATGTAGAGCTGTGAATATTAATATAATAAAAAGAGTAGTTTTTTTTTTGGCTAACTTTAAGGCTCCGCGCAGATGGGCCACCGACCACCGCCACCGGTGGCTGTCGCGCGACACGCCCTTCGGTTCTGCCGTTCTGCGCAAACGAAGGTGGTCGGTAGCCGCTACAATTGTCATTCATCTGCTAGTTCCTTTGACAAAAAAACTCTTTTAAAATGTGTATAAGAAAACACCAGTACCTATTCATATAAAGATACGAAAGCCATCCCTTTGTATTGGTTAAAGTTAAAATAAAACATACGTCCGAAATGGAGTACCGAGAACTCGATCCATCACGACCGAGTCACGAGTCGGTGCTTCATTTGGCTTTATATAAAAGGGTAGATGGATTAAGTATCACGGGAAAACTTCGGGAAATCCATTCCATATTTAAGTATCCACGTGAAAGAAATAAGAACATGATTTTTCACTTTTAGGTTGGTAGGTACTTGTTATTTAGGAAATTTTACGACATCTATTTACTATCTGTTTCTTTATATTATTTATTTTTTTGCAAAAGATGGTGGTAGAGTGTAGACTATAACGTACAAAAAAAAACAAGACTAATTACAATGTGTCGATCTGTTTGTGAGTTTGTGACTATAATATTTATGGTTTTTAAAAAATAGCAACACCTACGTTGAGAAGCTGACAGCCTACAGCTGATTGAAATGATATATTATTGCACTTGAAAAAATGACCGCCAGATTCAAGTGCAATAATATATTTAGATTGCAAAGTGAATGCTTATCACTTAAAAAAACAATAATTGATTGAAATGATGATGAGGACTACGTGAACAATAATAATAACTACAAGTGGTGTAATAGCGTCTCTTTCTGAATGAAGGAACAGAGAGTGCACTTGTGTATTGCGCACATATTATATATTTATATACACAGTGTTACTTTGCATCCTTGCCATATTCACAGAGATAAAAGAAGAAAAAAAAAGAAGAAGAAGAAGGGGCGGCTTTTATGATGTTAGAAAGAGAGCGCAATCGCCGCAGCTCTTTTGTGCCGATGAACAGCCAACAGTGATGTGTATGCGCTACGATAGTTAATGGTGTGCGTAACAGATTGTCGATAAAATTAAATAATCAAGATTAAAAATCAAAATTTTAGGTCACAATTTTTTTATTGATTTGAGTTCAGTGTCCATAATATTAGTTACCTCCGTAAATATGGCAAGGATGCAAACTAAAATCGTGTATATTGTTGACCAGTTGAGATTGGCTGCCGCCGCACTCCGCCGTCGAAATTCGGCTAGAAGGAGGAGGACATTACTATTATTGTATTATAAATAAATAAATTGTTTTAACATACACACCAAATTAATTAGCCCAAAACTAAGCGTGAGCTTGTGTTATGGTGATGAGATAAATTATTGTTTTTAAGTGATAAGCAATCACTTTGCAATCTAAATATATTATTGCACTTGAAAAAATGACCACCAGAGGCGGGAATCGAACCCGCGTTCCTCGCATACTGGGCGATTGCCTAACCTCTCGGCCACCCTGGCGTTGGCAGAGCGCAAACCACTACACCAGGACGGTCGCCGACTATTGACTTGCTGTCTTTTCTTAGCTATAGGCAATGGTACCAATAAATATATTATAGGAAAAACATTACTCTCCTGACGCAGTCGGGTAAAAGAGGAGCTTAATTTGAACTTAAACCTCGGCCTCAGACAAATTTGTACAAAAGAAAAGGAGATAAATCCCAACTTTAATCAAAAGCCCGGAATAAACAAGATAATATGCTAAAATTGTCTGCTTTGCATTTCATACGCATACACAGTATGCTAAGTTGTGGTCCGTTTTATGAGCTTTGACCTGAAAAAGATTCGTTCACGACTATGTAATGACATGATTCCAGGAATAAACTGCTTTGATTAAAATAACATTAATTGTAGCTGGTTTTTTTAGGGTTCCGTAGTCCGACAAGGAACCCTTATAAGATCGTTCAGTCCGTCCGTTCCGTCCGTCCTAGTCTGTCACAGCAGAATATCTTCTAAGTTTATGGACTGATTTGCATGTAACTTGGTTCGAGGATACTTCACTTAATATAGATCTCATTTTAAAAATACAAAAAATTAAAATTACCCCTTAGACCTATAAACTTCAAATCACTCACGTAAAGAAACAGACGCGGAAACTCTTATTTATAATTGTTTCGGGTATCCTGTGATGAATACTTTTGAAATTATAAATAAAATAAAAATATATACTTTTTTTGCCTATATTGTCTAATGTTTTAAGTTAATGGTACGGAACCCTTCGCGCGCGAGTCCGACTCGCACTTGGCCGGTTTTATTATTATTCGAAATGGATTTGCTCTTGACTCTAGACTTAGCCAGACGTGGCGCAGACAGAGTCGACGGTGGAGCGAGCTAACCTAGAAGAAGCCTCTGACGTGGTTTAATTAAAAATAACTATTTTTCATTGGAAGAGACCGGGTAATGTAATATTTAGAAATATATTAAAACGCGCATAACTTAGTCTGGAGTTCATCAACGTGTTTAATATTTGTGTTCATTATTTGACATATTTTGTATGGGAATTCTGACAAATTTACCGTCAATTAAGGTTATGGGCGCGGCTGTATAAAAATTTGTGGACTCGGGTCTTACTTACTTAGATATTATTGCACTTGAAAAATGAGCACCAGAGGCAGGAATCCAACCCGCGTTCCTCGCAAACCGGGAAATTACCTTATGGCTACCCTGGCGTTGGCGAAATTTTCAAGTGCTTCTTAACGCTGTAATGCCGCGTTGCTTCCATCAATGTTATTGGGATTACACCCTCAACACTCGAAAGAAATACTATTGCAAGTATGCGGTAGGCAGGCTAACAACAAGTGGTGAATTCGCCCATAACCCAGTTATTGTGCCCGAGCAAAAGTTTGCTCACACAACATAATTTCCGGTTCCCGGAATCTGCTGTAAGCCTGAGTTCCACAAAAGGCTTGAAAGTATTTATTTAACGGCACAAATCGACATCGGTATGAAAATATGCGCACCACGCTTTGTATGCCGAATGTTTGTTATTATAACACTTGCGATATGGGAACAGTATACAAACAATTTATTTTTATCGCTAAAGATAAGTAGAAGAAAAGTTCGAAGTTATTTTCAAATACAAATGGCCCTAGATTATAGTTACAAAAAGTGACCATCCTAGTATATCCTAGTCATAATAGATAGATTTGTTTGTCCGATTGTCAAAACAGAACCAACTTTGAGAGCATATTTGTGTTTTCGACTCTACCCATTGCATTAAATCTCGCTTTAATCCTTGCATCACTGATTAGTAGCAACTAAATTCTAGTATTCTTTATAATAAACATTCTGTTTGTTGCAGTTGGAGAATGTGCAGCTCCTGGACAAGTACAATCTGCGAAACCCCTCGAAAGGCACCCTTTACTTCGCCACCACGCACCTCATATTCGTCGATCATGAAATGAGAAAGGAAACATGGGTATGTCCAAACATTATTTACTCCTTTGGCCTCAAAGAAGCCTTTTTTAACATGAATGTGTCAAATCTGATAACACATACATACAGGTCTTAACGCGATAACGAAACAGTTTGAAGGTAAAAAAAAATACCTTCAACTGTTTCGTTATCGCGTTAAGACCTGTATGTATGTGTTGTGTGTGAAAATCGCGAATCTTTAAGAGTGACCTGTGTCAAATCTGGATTCTAAAAGAACTTGGACTGCTACCTACTTATGTAGTGTACAGTCGACAGCACGACAGGTTACCCATTAGAACTACAAAAACAGCTTTTATTACTTAAGGAATAGAGACGGTCGAAAGGTCTAAGTGGGGTAGTCTGACGTGCGGCCGCGTGTACTTTAAAATATGTTATGGCTCTAGCATGTCATGTCATCTCAGACGCCTATGTCGGTTCATATACTCGTAGTTTGACATTAGGTTTAGGTTTAGGCCATTAACAGTAGCCAAATAAACCGAACCGATAGCCAAATATTAAGGCCTACATGCTAAGATGAAAAGGATAGGCTATCAGTAGCCGAATAAACCGAACCGATAGCCACAAATTAAGAGTATTGTGCACTAAAATCCTGACAGCAACTTTACAAGAAGGACTAAAGGCTTCTAGAATATTACTTTTAAAAGATTGTAATCCTTCTTTTCAAAGAGATATTTCTTCCAACGACATTTCCTTTCGCCGGCATCGCAAAAGCAAAGTTTGCGTTGTTAGTGTTGTCATTTTAACGACTTTGTCAACTTACAGAACGCTGTAGCGGTATAGATGTTTGAAAATTAAATTAGTTTTCTAATAGAGATGCGCTGAGTACGATTTGCAATTACATTTTTAAAATGTTCAGTAGCATCGTCTGGAATAAGTAGTCTCTCTGCTAATGCTTAGGAAATCGGAAACTTATGAACTTTGTAACTTGCTGGCTTTCCTAAAATGTAGTTAGGTACGGAAGTGATTAATTTTCCTTTGAAAATTACCCTAAGCGATATTCTAAATGATTGACCTAGTGTCGAGTCACGACCAGTAGTAGAATTCTGTAATTGCTCAACTCGTTCCTCATAGTATAATTCTAAAGATATTGCGGTTTGTGTTGTGGCGAAACTATAAGGGTTCCCTGTTGTCTACAGATCTCTAAAAAATCTTGCTTAAATATTAAAAGGGCTGAACAGCTTTCAAATCTGTCAGAACTTTTCCTTTCCACTGAATATCAAAGAGGCAGCAGTGACAAGGGCAGCGGGTGGCTTATTTCAAAGGCATCTGTTATTAACAATTCAGATAGATATAGGTCTTTATTCCAATGTGCCTAGTCAGATTAAATTTAAGTCTCTTTCTCCGCTAAACAAACAAAAAGATCAGAGACATAATACAATAATTTAGAAACGTCAAATTAAGTGATGCTATTTTTTACGTGTTTTTCAAGAATTTCCTTCGTAACTTTAGTCGTCATCGAATGACATCTCTACTAAATTGTCTATGGATTCTCAAATTTCCTTAGCAACTGACAGCTGTTTAGTATGACGTTTCTAAATGAATGTCTCTTGTCGTTTATTTGGCAGAGAAAGAGAGAGACTGAACCTAAATTTAATCTTAGGCACATTGGAATCGAGCCCATTTTATATAGCCCATTTAGCCTAGCCCTTTTTAGGCAGTAAAACATTAGCCGGGTTCGGAAAGTGCCCCAAACTGTGATCTTGTCCTTTCCAGCTGCGGGTGAAAAGGGTCGCTGTCAGGCATCCAGGATTGGCCACGAAGTAAATCTTTGATTGGCGGAGAGTGACTTACTCGTAGTTTTGCTGTTGTACAAACACAAAATTATGTTCATGGTTTATATATATATATATATTTTAAAACAGAATCTGTTGAACATGGTTTAACCAGGTTTTTGAAGTAAAACATAGACAGACCAGTAAATACGATGTGGCATGAATGAACATACTAATACTCATTATTACTCATACTAAATCACATTTATGGGGTCGTGTGTTGATTTTCTTATGGATTATGTAAACATTTCTGATAAACTGTCGATACTAGTCACACTGTTTTTTTCTATTTAGTAAGTAAATATGTATTTCTTTTTTTATTGAAGTTTATCAATGATACGAGGGCACGTTAAGTAAACCGGTGGTATCTTATGCAGTTATAATAGGGATGATTTTGCATAAAAAATTTAGCTGTGCAATTAATGACTAAATTACACAATTATACGTAAGTCAGATATTGTAGTTTGAGAGAGAATTACTTACTATTGAAGCAAGCCCCTAACTTTAGACTACAGTGGTATTTGCGGTGTTTCCGAAGTAACTTTATAATAGGGGTTTTAGAGGGACTATTTTAGCTTCCATCCCTATTATATTTTGACCAGATTGTGGTACGGTCGGCTAGTTACCTCAGTATTAGGGTATCTCGAAAAGTTTAATCCAGATGTGTTGACCTTTGTACCTGGGAGCTTCATTATTATTTCAATATTCCATGGGCTTGTTTCTGATTACAATGTCACCCTAGGTCAAACGTGATTTATTTTGGAGCAACTTTATTAATGTTTAGTTTATTATGCAAAGGTTCATTAATCATCCAAATATAAATTAAGTACTTACTAATTAATTTTATTTAATGTGTATTTACCAGGACCAACATTAGGTACGCTCGGCCAAAAAAGTGGTCTAACAGTTTTGACAAAATGTCATGTGTAAATAAAATAGCGATAAGGTTGAACTCGCTCATGGATTTATTACATTTTCAATAAAAAAGATGCACAAGGCGTATTTTTAGTTGCTGTCAGAATGTATTTGCATAGGAAAATCAACCCTGTTGCTCTATGACGCGCAAATGATTTTCAACCTTAGGGTGATGACCACTTTCTTAGCCCGACCGTACCTATTCCGTAAGACATTTTACTTAAAGTCTTATTAAAACGTGACTTTCTTTAATAACTCTGTTTCTAAATTGTTAGGAACAATTTACAGAATACCTACCCTGGATTAAGTTGATTTATACGCGAACTGTTCGCAGCGGGAGCGGACAGACTACAAATCGTCCAAATTACAGCCACCTACCGTAGCATATAAATTTCTACTTGACATTAAGCTAGGTCACAGTTTTTGTTTTGAACGTCGCGCTTTGACACATTATTTACGGCAACACGAGAAACGGATTATAATAATGGAAAAGGTAAAAGGGTTTATTCTTCTGAACGTCTATTCAGGGACTATTTGTACTTCTATAAAGATATCATCTACACAATAATACATTACCTATTTGATGTATACAGAAACTAATGTTAAACTAATAGTCTACCTGAATACTACGAGTAAATACGTTACATTGGTTCCCGTATTCGCTCTTTTTTTTTAAATTTAATAGGCAGACATTTGGCCGCAATCTCACCTGATAGTAAGCGACGATGCGGCCGATGATGGGACATGTCTGTCTAGAAGCAGCCTATTCACTCTTTTCTTAAAGGAATCCAAATCGTAGTGTTTAGGGAACACTTCAGCTGGCAACGAATTCCACTCTCTAGCCGTACGCAAGAGGAACGAAGATTTAAAACGTTTAGTGCTTATTAGTGGTATGTCAACGACATAAGGGTGGAACCCCCGCCTGCGTCTTATGTCCCGATAGTAGAAAGGGGCCTCTTCTTCAAAATATTACTGTTTCTCTATTTCAGAATATAATATTAGGTGACCTTGCTTCTCTGTCTGTCCGTCTATTATTATGACTATTAATCTTCGGCCTATTACACAGGCCTGCAAAAAAAACTTTTTTTTGGTGCAGCTCTGTTTGTGTCTATGGTCGATAAAGTAGGTAATGTACGATATATTGCCTACGCATAATTATGCTTCTTCCACAATAAAGATGTTTATAACTATAGTCTAACCGCTTATCTCATCTCGCCTGCGGGGTTCGGGGGGCAGACGAGAACAGGGATTTGATTTGGTGATTTGAATTTTGAAGAGAATACGAATTTGCAAAATACAAATCATCAATCAATTCACAAGCCCGGTCGCCCGCACCGCTCAAGACCTCTTCGTACCCCTGTACCCCGCGATGTTTCAGATAGGCGGCCGGACTATACTCGTAGTAAACCAACTCTAAGCCGAATTTATCTGGTGTGACACTTGCCCGAAAATAATAACCGATCCAAGATCCATTGAACACGTATTTCGCACTGGCAGCCGTTAGTGCCGAAGACGCAAAAAGCGGTGTGAACGAATCCGTAAAAGATTGCTTCCACGAATAAGTTACTCATATTTGAATTAAATTGATTTGTTACAACTTAAATACTTAACCATACCAGCCCTGTGTATCTCCCCGCGTAGGTAGCAAAAACGTACCTACGCGCGGCGACCCTTACTTAGGGGCTAAAACAAGTTGCGTGTCGCTACCGGCCAGCGACATGCTCGCGCGTTTTATTCACCGGCGGCCGCGCGGCTACGTTGCTGGCTGGACGAGAATTAATAAAGTACTAGAAAGAGGCGTTAGATGGCGTTAGGAGCTTCTCGTAGCAGTCAACCCTATCGCGTCGCAGGATAATACGTCACTGAATAGGTTTAGTGTACTATGAATCATATTCCAGAGCAATAAGTATGAAATTATCTTGCAATGGATTTTTGTAGGTGTCTACACGAAAATGTGCTTGACTCTGAGGTGAACTAAATTACGCCATATTGTTGACGACATTGAGTAGACATTTCTTTGAATACAATTGCTAAGTCATACTTCTGTACGAAGTACTAGTACTTGTTCAGTGACCATACCTTTCCATTCGCAGATACTCCTAATGCACATATCCTCAGTGGAGCGTCTGCCGATCACGACGACCGGTTCGCCTCTTCTAGTACGCACAAAGACGTTCCAGTCAGTGTTCTTCGTCATCCCACGCGAGCGGGACTGCCACGAGATGCACCAGACCCTACTCAGGTTGAGCCAGCCAGGTATACTGATTTGACCTTGCTAAGTTAGCAATCCAAGTTGCAAGAGTGGGAAAGCTTTTCTACCAGACCAGATCGATGTCCTTATATTCGACTCCTGTCGTCCTGCTCCCTCAATACTATCACTCAACTACTAAAATATTTTTTCAGTTCACATAGACGAGTTATACTGCTTCCACTATAAGTCAACTCCAGATGATCTTCCGAAGTCAGCGGGGTGGAACTTCTTCGACATACAAACGGAATTCCAGAGGATGAACGTGCCTAATGACCAATGGGTTCTGTGCACCGCTAACAAAGATTATGAGGTATGTTAGACTGCTTTGAAATGAAAATTTTACTTAAAATATCCAAACTTTGTGGGGATGCATTGATGACAATAAATCTGCAGCATGGAGTAGATTGAATGCTTAAAAGTTTTTGTCAGACATGGTTTATGTTTGGTAATATTTAATCGATCACCAAAGTCATCCATGTAAATATGCTGAACAGCCAGTAGGATAATATAATTTACGGTCACGAAAAAGATATAGTAGTTGCAAAACAAATCTGAATCTAAACCCAGCCCATTCATGCATCTATTTTGAATACATCGTTGTTACTCGTAAAGTAAACTCAAAACAGCCACAACCTTCATGCTTTTTTCCAGTTCTTAACGGTCCGTTAATGTTCTGATCCATCCATCATCCATCTTCTCCATTGAATATAACTGAAAATTCTTCTTTAGCTCTGCGACACATATCCCAGCGAGATCTACGTGCCTGCGCGCGCGTCGACGGCTGTGCTGCTCGGCAGTGCCAGCTTCAGGTCGCGCGGGCGACTGCCAGCCCTAGCGTACCTTCACCACAACAAGGCTGCCATTGCGCGGTGCAGCCAGCCCCTTAGTGGGTTCTCTGCCAGGTATGACATCAGTTTTCTATAAGATCAGCACCCTTATCCACAAACGTCGGAAACTACAGATTTCAAATCCGAGAGGCGGGTTTCCGAAGTCGTCAAAAAATGCGATTCTCAAACGTCGGAATCGAAAACTTTGACGTTTCCATTATGCACAAATGACATCAGTTTACGAAAACTACGTTCGGAAAGAATATTTGACATTCGAATTCGGCAAGAATCCGACACGGAAACATTCCAAGTGTTTATGAATCAGAGTGCAGGAAGGGTGAAAGCGGCTTTTAACACAAACTAGGGTGTCTGTTGAGCATGACCCTAGATCCCCAAGCGCTAAGGTGCTAAGATATGTACATCTAATACATAGGCTGTCGGTACTTTCGTACCTTCACCACAACAAGGCTGCCATTGCGCGGTGCAGCCAGCCGCTCAGTGTGTTCTCTGCGAGGTCCATTTTTTAACAACCGCTCGTTGACTCTGACTAAACCCTGTCTCGTGTGTGATCCAAGATCCCCAGAACACCACGGCTCTTCGTACAGCGCATTTTAACTAGCTGCCCATTTCACTGCCAGGTATCCGCCTAGTTTATTTCAGGGCCCTCGCTCCATGTTCAAAAACCAGTTGTCGAGCTACCGTGCGCAACTGCTGACTTTACTGACCCGTGTAAGTTGGTGTTACTCCCTAAGTTCAGAACTAAAACCTTTCGTGTGCACTTCGGTGCAATCTTTAATCAGTGCCAGTTCTTGATGTTTCTTGGATGGTGTACCAAAAATACAAGTTATCCTTATTGTTACAGATGCATGGAAGACGAACAGATGCTCGATTTGATCAGACGAGCGAATCCCAATTGTGGCTACATGTATGTCGTCGACACACGACCGAGGGTAAGAAGGCTTTCATATTACAAGTTAGTATGAAACAAGGGGGGTAAGTTTGTATGAAACTTTGTCAGTGTTGAAGATTAAACGATAAAAAATTGTATTAAGCTATTAACCTAAAAAAATAAGAACATTACAGGATTTTTCGCAACTTCTAAGGGGACTAAAAGTGGGGTGGAAGTTTGTATGGGAAATATGACGTTTGCGGGGCAACCGCTAGTAATATAAAATAGTTAATAAAAGTAAAATAAAATAAATGATAAAAAGTTTATTGACGACTGATGCTGTTCTACATTTCAGCAGATTTATGCTATAAGAGAAGATAATATTTAAACGGTATAATATTAATATTTAAGTATAAAAATTCCTTAAAAAATTTAAATGTATCAGCACACCATTTTTTTTTAATAAGTAATAACGGCCAACTCTTGATCTTCATCTTAGCCCGAAGGCAAAGTTGCTAGAGCAAGCTTGCCCAAGAGTAGCGATGGGCGATTGTTCGAAAAAAATTATAATCTAATGAATCGACAATCGACCATTCGAACTATCGAATGTCGATTTGTAATTCGGAAAAAAATTATCGAATAATAATCGACAATCGAATGATAATCTATACTCGGCCCTTCGATGCATTTGATTGAATTGCCGCGACAGCAGGACAGGCAGCGAACGAATGATTAATCGACGCGACGAATGACAATTCATTCGTTAGTAAGTAGTACGGCCTGCGCACCGCACGCCCCGGTATTGCTCGCCGCATTATCGAAGGATAATCGAATGACTGCGGTTGCTTATCGAATACATTCGATTACAGGGACCATTCGAATAATTCGATTAATTTAGTAATAATCGCCCATCGCTAACTAAGAGAAGCCCATTTACACACACCTTAGAGAGTGTCGGGTTATACGCACTCGGAAAAAAGGACGCAGGCAGGGCATTCACTCCTTTTTAACTGTAACCGAAACATGTTATATAATGCATGTTTTCGTGCGCACTAAGCCTTTGTGGTTTTTTTTTCAATTTAATAACGTAAAACCTTCAAATGTTACTATTTCAGATAAACGCAATGGTGAACCGCGCGGCGGGCAAGGGCTACGAGAACGAGGCGTTCTACGAAAACATCAAGTTCCAGTTCATGGGCATCGGAAACATTCACGTCATGCGCAAGAGTTTGCAGAAGCTCGTCGAGAGTGAGTATACAGGTTGTTAGCAGGCCTGTGTATCTCCCCGCGTAGGTAGCAAAAAGGTACCTACGCGCGGCGACCCTTTGTATGGGGCTAAAACAAGTTGTGTGTCGCTACCGGCCAGCGACACGCTCGCGCGTTTTATTCACCGGCGGCCGCGCGGCTACGTTGTTGGCTGAACGAGCATGAATAAAGATGGCGTTGAAGTAGCTTCTTGTAGCAGTCAACCCTATCGCGTCGCGTGCGCGAGCGTGTCGCTGACACGCTCGCACGCGGAATTTAGATACATAGTCTGTAATTTAATTTAATGAAATATTTATTGTTATAGCGTGCGAACAGAACAGTCCAACTATGTCATCATTCTTAAATGGCTTGGAGTCTTCAGGGTGGCTGAAACACATCAAGTAAGTTATTTCGTTAATCATTTCTAATTAATTAATTTCATATTTTTATGTAGACCTCTGTAGGTCTATCAACGATATGACATTGTATAGATCTATAATCAGACCGCTTATATGAGACGTCGCCTGCGGAGTACAGGGGTGCGTATGTAGGCGAGAACAGGGATTTGTTTGGTGATTTGAATTTTTAAAAGAATGTGAATTTCGAATTTCAAAATTCAAATCACCCAATCAATTCACAAGCGCCCACCGCCCGCACCGTTTAGCTCATTTATTTACAAAAGTTCCCGTCAGAAAAGTTTCCGTGTGGGATCTTTTTTAACGCCTTCGGAAATTGCCTCTCGGATTCCAAATCTGTAGTTTCCGACGTTTGTGAATAAGGGTGCAGGACTTTATTAGATTAAATTACATTGTATTATTAAATATTTGATTGATGTCGCACTCTTACTTTTTTTTCAAATTTAGATCAATATTAGACACATCGTGGTGGATAGCGTGCGCGATCGAATCGGGCGTTAGCGTGTGTGTGCACTGCAGCGACGGGTGGGACCGCACTGCACAGGTGTGCTCGCTGGCCGCACTATGCCTCGAGCCGCACTACCGCACTATCAACGGCTACCAGGTACTGTAACACACACTCGCTAGTGATGTACACTGCGGCGACGGGTGGGACCGCACTGCACAGGTGTGCTCGCTGGCCGCACTGTGCCTCGAGCCGCACTACCGCACCATCAACGGCTACCAGGTACTGTAACACACACTCGCTAGTGATGTACACTGCGGCGACGGATGGGACCGCACTGCACAGGTGTGCTCGCTGGCCGCACTGTGCCTCGAGCCGCACTACCGCACCATCCACGGCTACCAGGTACTGTAACACACACTCGCTAGTGATGTACACTGCGGCGACGGGTGGGACCGCACTGCACAGGTGTGATCGCTGGCCGCACTGTGCCTCGAGCCGCACTACCGCACCATCAACGGCTACCAGGTACTGTAACACACACTCGCTAGTGATGAACACTGCGGCGACGGGTGGGACCGCACTGCACAGGTGTGCTCGCTGGCCGCACTGTGCCTCGAGCCGCACTACCGCACCATCAACGGCTACCAGGTACTGTAACACACACTCGCTAGTGATGTACACTGCGGCGATGGGTGGGACCGCACTGCACAGGTGTGCTCGCTGGCCGCACTGTGCCTCGAGCCGCACTACCGCACCATCAACGGCTACCAGGTACTGTAACACACACTCGCTAGTGATGTACACTGCGGCGATGGGTGGGACCGCACTGCACAGGTGTGCTCGCTGGCCGCACTGTGCCTCGAGCCGCACTACCGCACCATTAACGGCTTACAGGTACTGTAACACACACTCGCTAGTGATGTACACTGCGGCGACGGGTGGGACCGCACTGCACAGGTGTGCTCGCTGGCCGCACTGTGCCTCGAGCCGCACTACTGCACCATCAACGGCTACCAGGTACTGTAACACACACTCGCTAGTGATGTACACTGCGGCGACGGGTGGGACCGCACTGCACAGGTGTGCTCGCTGGCCGCACTGTGCCTCGAGCCGCACTACTGCACCATCAACGGCTACCAGGTACTGATACAGAATCTATAATCCCCCCCCCCCTCTCATCACCAGTGTTCTCCTTTACCCAAAGGGTGTCTAGAAGAGATGATCGCTTCCAGCGATAAGACCGCCTACATTGTATCTACCAAAATGGTTTTTCTTTTATTTTATGTTTGTTAAGTGCTTTCTGGTTGCAATAAAGAGTATCTATCTATCTATTGCCCTGTATCACACTATCAAAAGTATCGATTAGCTATCGATACTATTGCTTCGACATCACCTATTAATATTTAGCTATAGTTGAATATCAATAGCCAACATAACCGCAAAATGATTTGGATTAAAACCGACTCCTTACTGCGACGCAATAAAGAGCAAATTCAGATAGCGTAACGCCAACCGATATAATCGATGATGATGATGGCCTCCTAGCCGAATTTCGACCACGGCGGCCTATCTCAACAGAGATTAGCCAACTGCGCCGGACATATTATAGTGCGCAAGTGTGTGCGCAATACACAGGTGCACTCTCTGTTCCTTCACTCTCATAATTCGGTGAGACGGCAGTCCGAGGCACGGGGGTGTTAACCAACTTTCCTGACTCCGGAGCTGTGTCTGAGTAATTTCAAGACAGAAAAACCCAAACACTCTCGGCCCGACCCGGGATTCGAACCCGGGACCTCGTGGATAGTACCCAGCGTGCTGACCACTAGACCAACGAGGCAGTCAACCGTCAACCGATATAATCACCAAGATATTCACAGTCGTTCAACGGTTAATAATATAACCAATTGTTTATCCTTTTTATATTGTTTTGCAGGCACTGATAGAAAAGGACTGGTTATCGTTCGGTCACAAGTTCACTGCCCGGTGCGGGCATATCGCGTGTGATGGTCGCGAGAGATCGCCTGTGTTCACACAGCTATTGGACTGCACATGGCAACTGTTGCGGCAGCGACCCGAGGTAATTATCCATACTAATATTATAAATGCGAAAGTGTGTCTGTCTGTCTGTTACCTCTTGACGCTTAAACCACTGAGATTGACGATTGGGATGAAATTTGGAATGGAGACAGTTCAAGACCTTGGAAAGGACATAGGCTACATTTTGTCGCGATATAAAAACATTAAGGGGGTGAAATGGGGGATGAAAGTTTATATGAAAAATCCAACTCTTGCGAGCGAAGTCGCTGGGTACCACTAGTCTTATTATATTTCTTCTTTAAAATGGGACATAGTGTATTATGAAAATTTGCAGAAGGTAAATTCTACAAGCTGTTTACACTGTGTCAGCAGAGACACTAATTACTAGTAAGCTGTAGTTTGGCAAAGGGTTTCCATTAGCGATGGGCGATTGTTCGAAAAAAAATCGAATTAAACGACAATCGACCATTCGAACTATCGAATGTCGATTTAGTAATTCGGAAAAAAAAATCGAATAATAATGGACAATCGAATGATTATCTATACTCGGCCCTCGGATTCATTCGATTGAATTGCTGCGACAGGACAGGCAGCGAACGAATGATTAATCGACGCGACAAATGACGATTCATTCGTTAGTAGTACGGCCTGCGCACCGCACGCTCCGGTATTGCTCGTCGCATAATCGAAGGATAATCGAATGACTGCGGTTGCTTATCGAATACATTTGATTACAGGGACCATTCGAATAATTCGATTAATTTAGTAATAATCGCCCATCGCTAGTTTCCATGCCGTTCTGCGCAAGCGAGTGGGTTCCTTCTGGTAGCGAGTGCGGGGCAGCACCAACACTTGCAGAGAGTTTGCAGAGAGGGTAGATAGCCATATTCTTGCCTACTGGTCATCCATACACGTCGGGTCTAACCCTAGCTTTAGGTTCGATTTGTTTGTACATTGTACTGGATTATATAGTAAACTAGTGGTTTCCCGCGACTTCGCCCGCAAGAGTTAGATGTTCTATAGAAAACTTCCATCTCTTATTTCACCCTCTTAATGTTATTATATCGCGACAAAATGTATAGCCTATGTCCTTTCCAGGGTCTCGAACTGTCTTCATACCAAAATTCATCGCAATCGGTTCAGTGGTTTAAGCGTTAAGAGGTAACAGACAGACAGACAGACACACTTTCGCATTTATAATATTATGTATGGATAGTGTTTACTCGTATGTGTACTTAGGTTATAATTTATGGGGACTGTGTTTATGAAATCTTTGAGAATCTTTTTCTGGAACCAAAGTTGTCGCTGTCTAACGGTAAAGGAAGAATATCGTGAGGAAACCTGCACACTAGTCGGCTAGTGTGTAAAATAGAGAAGGCAATGGCAAACCACTCCATTAAAATTGCCAAGAAAGTCTTTGTGTATGTTTCATTCCACATAACGATCGCGACCCTTAGCTCCTGAGGTATACTACTGGTTTTTTTTTTTAAAAAAATAAACAATTTCAATAAATTTTTGTTTTTAAGTGATAAGCATTCACTATGTAATCTAAATATAATTTTGCACTTGAAAAAATGACTACCAGAGGCGGGAATCGAACCCGCTTTCCTCGCATACCGGGCGATTGCCTAACCTGTCGGCCACCCTGGCGTTGGCAGAGCCTGTCGAAATTTTTTAAGTGCTTCTTAACGCTGTAATGCCGCGTTGCTTTCATCAATGTTATTGGGATTACACCCTCAACGCCAGGCTCTGCCAACGCCAGGGTGGCCGAGAGGTTAGGCAATCGCCCGGTATGCGAAGAACGCGGGTTCGATTCCCGCCTCTGGTAGACATTTATCAAGTGCAAAATGAAACAATTTCAATTTCAAACCTAAAGTATGCGTGTGTGCATGCGCAGGCGTTCCAGTTCAACGAGCGGTTCCTGCTGACGCTGCACGACCACGCGCACGCGTCGCAGTACGGCACGTTCGTCGGGAACTGCCAGAAAGACCGCCGGGACCTAAGGTAACACACACGCGAAATGCTTCGACAAAATGTAATAGAATTACTAACATTAATTTCGCTCACAAAAAAATGCTCGACCGTGTCATCCGGTGGGACTCGAACCCACGTCCCTGCGCTATCCGGGTGAATTCTCTTACCAACTGAGCTACGGAGGACGCATTTTTGAGAGTGCTTGGCGTGGAGGGTCAATGTTGGCATTCATCTTTAACTTCCGGTACGTGTAATATTTAACCACTTGACACGACCACAAGCTTTTTAAATACATTTTGTATAGCATCGGCACAAACTAAGCGTATGAATCGCTTTCGAGCTACAAGCTGCAGTGGTCGCTCGCTAGTTCGTAGGTTCGAGTCCCACCGGATGACACGGTCGATGAATTTTTACTTTCTTAAAAACTTGCACAAATTGCTTAAGTTATAAAAATAATTAAAAGTGGGTAACGTTAAACTCCAACTACGCGTTATTACTTTTTTTGCAAATTAAATACGATAAGTAAGGCCACATCTGCCTAAAGCCTTCATGAGCGTTTATTATTGATCATAAATTTTGTTTTATGTTTGTTTGTCACAGGCTATCGGAGCGCACGTTCTCGCTATGGGGCTACATGGCGAACCATCTGCATGAGTATAAGAACCCGCTGTATAACCCTAAGGCGCACCCCGACGTTCTAAAACCCGACCTTAGCGCGCAGAGCATAAGGTAACTATTTAGTAGTACACGTTAACCAAAAAAAAAATAGTTTGAAAGTGTTGCATTCACGTTGCATATGTTAGGTTAGGCACTTGAAAAAATGATTGCTAGAGATGGGAATTGAATTCACGTTTTTCGAATACCAGGCGATTGCCTAGACTTGAATGTGTGAACATTGTTTGTGGAAACAATTTATTTATTTATTGTGTATTTGTAAATACCTACAGCTTTTGATATTTTAATCAAGGAATATTGTACATTATTGTAATAAATGTAATGAATACATAAAATGTAATCGTATTTGGCTCCCTTTCTCCATAAGATGATACATAATTGAAACCAACTTGGTTTCAATTATGTATCCTTTTAGTATTTTTGGGTTCCATACTGTAAACAATACCTAGGATAAGAAGAAACCAAAAATTTGCACATGGACAAGGGTAGGATTTGAACTCATGACTTTTGGCTAACCGAGCCAACAGTCTTACTATCCGAACTACCGTTCAGATAATACATTCGTGCGAAATTCATGGTCTCTTTAAAATATAATTGACATATGATATTAATTTATCTAAAGAGCATGATGTATATATCAAAATTTCGATTTCCGTATTCTAGAGGTATAATAATGATTTATCACATTTTGAGATATCCGCCATGTTTTTTTTTTCGATAAATGTTATGTGGCATAGTATCGAAGGCGTGAGACTTGGTCCCCCCCAGGAAACGCGGTCACGTGGCATTTGAAGAATAGGTATTTGAATAAAATGTTGATGTCTCTATGCAATCTCTGGCGCCCGCCTAAGCAAGAAAGGGACAAATAAGCAGACTATAAATCGCTTTTAAATTTGTCCAAAACAGCATTTTTTAGTCCCCTCTTTTCTTCGTCCAATTTTCTTCTGTAATAAGTTATCAAAGGGAAAAAACGAAAAATAGGAGCATAGCTGTGGTAATTTAATGGTAAAACAATGACCTTTAGCCATTATCCAGAGAGAAAACAGGGGACTACGTTTTAATAGAGAAATGGCGCCTAGTCTGACTTAATGGATCATTCCACTATACTCATTCCACTTTTGATTGTGTTCGAAGGTTCTGGCGCGGCATGTACTGTCGACACGAGAACGGAGTGCACCCTCGGGAACCCCTGGGGGACTTGCTGCCCGCCGCCGTCGAGCACTGCTCCGCTCTCGGCCACCACATCAGCTACCTCGCCCGGGTGAGTTCATCGTCATCATCATTGTAGAATCCTCTACGCACTGACCTCTATAACACAAGTACGCTGGACTAAATATTATCTAAGAAATGACAGATCATTTTTGTGCCGAATCAAAGCGCCCCCACCGAGTGTCCAGGAAACTAAAATGGTGTAACTTGCATATATTTATGTCAACTCCCATTAGTTCCGTGAGACGACCACCACACTCACTACAGCCGTCAGCGCCAAAATGTTCATAATCAAATAATAAATAAATTGTTTCAACAAACACACCAATTACCTAGCCCCAAACTAAGCGTGAGCTTGTGCTATGGTGACTAGCATACCGGATGGACATACTTATATACGTTTATATACATCCATGAGTTAGGTGCAAATGCTCATGCTCATCACACAAACATTTGCCCCTTGCGGGATTCGAACCCGCAACCTCTGGTTTTGTAATCCGGAGCACGAACCACTACACCATGATGTCGTCAAATGGCTTCATTTTTAGGTTGACAGGCAGTCCAGCGAATTTGTATTATAGAGGTCAGTGCCTCTACACGACTGCCTCGTTGGTCTAGTGGTCAGCACGCTGGGTACTATCCACGAGGTCCCGGGTTCGAATCCCGGGTCGGGTTGAGTGTGTTGGGTTTTTCTGTTTTGAAATAACTCAGACACAGCTCCGGAGTCAGGAAGTTGGTAGTGTTAACAGCCCTGTGCCTCGGAAAGCACGTTAAGCCGTTGGTCCTGCGCCTGATCTCTCTACAGTCATATCGGAATGCCGTCTCACCGAACTACGAGTGTGAAGAAACAAATGTATAATTACACTATAAAAAGGAGATATTTCTTCGGGTATCCACTGTTGGGATTGACCGCCATAGCCGAACAATTTCTTAAAGAAAGTTATTATAAATATTTACCGGCTTTAAATCACCATGAACATTGTTCGCAGAGAATATCCACGTTCAAGAACCTGCTATCCGGGAAGAAATCGGAGAAGTCAAAAGAGACGACCGTGGTCAACTACCAGAACGGCAACGTTAACACCGTGGACATTGAGGCGAAGACGGACGCCTTGCAGATCGATAATAAGTGAGATTATTTTAGTTTTTATATTATTTTATCATTCATTTAATTCGACAGGTCATTATTAAGATGAGATCGGAGCTGTGTGTGATTTACGTAAGAATTGTACTGTTTTTGTTCGTGATAGCGATTTAGACGAGTTCTCACAATCAATTACACAAGAATAAATAGAGAACGGATAAATATCTCGTTTCGAATTAGTACTTCGCGTTTAAATAAAAAAATAGAATAGTTAAAACTAGTGTAGAATAAAATAAATAAATTGTTTCAACAAACACACCAATCACCTAGCCCCAAACTAAGCGTGAGCTTGTGCTATGGTGACTAGGATAACGGATAGAAATACTTAAATACATATAAACATCCATGACTTAGGTACAAATGCTCGTGCTCATCCATCGAGGACATATCCTACTAGAGGCGAAGTAAAAACTATTTTACTCCGAAACTTTATCTGCTCTGACAACCGCAATAGAAGGTGTCAGTTCTGTCAAAACCGTATGACAAAAACCAATTGATCTGTGTGGTATGTCAACGTGAATACATGAATTGTTACGAAAAAATGAGATTTGAGAAATAATTAACATAATGTCTTATTGTTCTATACTGTGTTGTAAGAAAAAAAGCAAAACATCGAATTTTAAAACGGATGTGATGTCATTTCATCGGTAAGTATTAGTAATTATGCAATTTTAAAAAGTTCATAAAATTTTCCTACGGCTCAAGATAAATCGGTCAAGCGTACTGACGTTTAAGTCTCATCTTGCTCCCACTAAGTGGTTAGCACATAATGTCATCTCATTCTATTCGTTAACACTCGTTACTAGTGTTGCGCTGAATTGGTTATACGACTTATCGACATTTATGTGCACAGCTTACACAATAATTATTTTAGTACTTTGGCAGCACGGAGGTATAGTGATATAATTGATAACACAAATATTTACACTCGCGCACTAGAATCAATACCTATGCAAAAATAACATTAACCTACCTATACCGAGGGAGGTTTTGTTAGAATTATTGATTTTCTTGCAAATAACAAAACGCTGACACTTGACATGACGTTTGATAGTTTTCTTGGTTTAATGGATTATGAACAATGAAATGCGTAGTGAAAGCAAAGAGTATGGATGTTTGCGTGTGTAAATATATGTGTATCGATTCTATTACTGTAAGGTGTGTGACGATAATAAAGGTGATGAATGGATGTTTGCGTGTGTAAATATATGTGTATCGATTCTATTACTGTAAGGTGTGTGACGATAATAAAGGTGATGAATGGATGTAATGAGAAGCGAATGAGGAATTGGAGCCTTCAAATAGAAAATCTTTATGGCAAACCATACCAATAAAAGAAATAAGACAATTTACCCAGAAAGATGTATAATGTAGGTGGTTTTATTGTTCCAGACAAAATACCTACCGTATTTACCTACATTCTCATTCACTGAAAAACCTGAAGTGACTAAGTGACTATGAAGTAGATAATGGTATAATTTCGTGTGCGAGTTCGCACTCAGCCTGTTTTTTTTAAAAAAAAACCTTGTCCGGGCTTTAAAACTTTGAAAGTGAAGCCTCTGTTCTTAGGTAGATATATATCGGAAAACATGATTTTAAGAAACTTGTTTCCTGTCGTATATAAAGTATGAGCCTTATTCTTAATTTATAGAAATTAGAAAACAATAAACGCATTTTAATAAAAATACTTTAACTGAACTGTATTTAGATTTCAATGTAATTTCTCTGTGCTTGGCTTTTAAATTCATGTTTTTATAATTTAAGCAATTTATTTGCAAGTTATTATGAAAGTTAATTTGTTTTACAAACAAAAGTTAATTTTTTATTATATACTAGCTGACCCGACAGACTTTGTCCTGTTATTTAGTTTTCTTTAATCCTCTTTGACGATATCTGTCAATTTTATGTCGAACGCACTGACCTCTATAGTACAAGCACGCTGGACTAAACATTCTCTAAGAAATAATACATAATTTTGTGCCAAATCAAAGCGTCCCCACCGAGTGTACAGGAAACTAAGATAGAGTAACTACCATATGTTTATGTCGAATTAGTTCCGTGGATGGTCACCACACGCTTACTATAGCCGTCAGCGCCAAAATTGCGATAATTAAATGGCTTCATTGTTAGGTTGACAGTATGCAGTCTAGCGTATTTGTATTATAGAGGTCAGTGGTCGAACGTCATAAGGTTTCATTCAAAATGTTTTAACGTCCAAAGCGCTAAGGTTTGATTAGAAATAATTTTATATGGTGGTTAAGTATTCCTGAATTTAATAATTTTCCGCGCAATTTTCTTATTTTTTTCTTTCATAAGAACCTTCTTCTGACAATAACAAACAACAAAAAAAAAGAATTAGTGAAATCGGTCCAGCCGTTCACGCGTGATGGCGTGACCAAGGGAAATAGGGATAGATTGATAACAATTTTGATGATTCATACTATAAATGGTTATTTTTGATGACTAACTTAAATTTCTTAGGAACAAGAATCAGATATTATATTTAGGATATTGCACATTAGTGAAAAGTTTAACCTTAGGTGTAATAAAATATTGTTCCCATTAAATTAAACAATAACATCGACTATCGATATTAATTTCTTATTGACCATCACTAATACGGTGTTTGACATTCAGTCGGTTCATTCGGAATCTTTCGGATTTGGCGGAATTTTTCTGGAACAAAATTAATGCCATTTCCCCTCTAGTGGGATATGTCCTCGTTGTGCTCATCACACAAACATTTGCCCCTTGCGGGATTCGAACCCGCAACCGCCTGGTTTAGAAGTCCGGTGCGCGAACGACTACACCAAGACGGTCGTCAAGAATATAAAAAAAATGAAATAACTTAAAGAAAAAAATTAAAAACTTGTTTGACAATCGTCGCACATGTCGTGTTTGGTATAATAGGGCCCAGACCTTTTGCTTCTAAGGTCGAGATTTAAATGAAACAGCGTCAATGAAATTCCACAGATTACTATACGAGTCTGGCGGCAATCTCTCTGAGATGGAGTGCGCGAACCACGACCATCCTCTGAAGGATGCGGCACTCCCTAAGCCTAAGATACCGCTTATCACTGAGGTAAGAGGGGACTCTATTCTCGTATTTACTCAAGTCTTGATATCATTGCAGCATTAACGTTTTGTCTCTGTAAAAACCAGCGAGAAAACGACAATTGTACCGTTTTGAAACCTATTATAATAATAATGTCCTAGCCGAATTCCGATTACGGCAGCCTATCTCAACAGAGATCAGCCAACTGCGCGGGACACATTATAGTGCACAAGTGTGTGCGCAATACACAGGTGCACTCTCTGTTCCCTCACTTTCATGATTCGGTGAGGCGGCAGTCCGTCATGACCGTAGAGAGATCAGGCGCAGGACCAACGGCTTAACGTGCTTTCCGAGGCACAGGGGTTTTAATACCACCAACTTCCTGACTCCGGAGCTGTCTGAGTAATTTCAAGACAGAAAAACCCAACACTCTCGGCCCGACCCGGGATTCGAACCCAGGACCTCGTGGATAGTCCCCAGCGTGCTGACCACTAGACCAACGAGGCAGTCAATCTATTATAGGTACTGTAATTTCACTGTCAAATTGGTTGCGCAAATGATATACTGGCATCCGACAAACCGTGACGTGACTATTGAATTAAGGTAGACTTCGGAGCAACGTGGCTTGCGGCTGTTATGGAACTGTGGGAATGTATGAAATATCCGCATGCGGCCATGACGCATCACTCGGAAAGGGTTTCATACACTCCCATAGTTCCATGATAGCCGCTATGACCACAAATCAATCTACCTACCCCGATCTCTTATGATGATAAATCATGCATCTAACTTAAATCGTCGTTCCTCTTGCGTACGGCTAGAGAGTGGAATTCGTTGCCAGCTGAAGTGTTCCCTAAACACTACGATTTGGATTCCTTTAAAAAAAGAGTAAATAGGCTGCTTCTAGACAGACATGTCCCATCGTCGGCCGCATCGTCGCTTACCATCAGGTGAGATTGCGGCCAAATGTCTGCCTATTAAATTTAAAAAAAAACTAAGGTTTATTAAAATTTCCAGAGGGCAGACGGCACGATACCGCCCAGTCTAGCGGAGCTGGACTCGGAGGTAAATAGCGTGGCGCTCGACTGGAAAAGCATCAAGAACGTGACGGAGTGCAGTTGCTCCACGCCCCTCGACCACTACAGCAGAAAGGTATTCTTATATAAGTTTGAACCAAAAATTCGCATTTGGTTAACCGGGCCAACGCTCTTACCAACTGAGCTACCGTACATTCTATCTACCCGTGCGAAATTCCTTGTCAATTTTTTTAATACGTTATTGCGTAACGTCAGCGACATCCACCTGAGCTCTATTGCAACAGTGGGCCAAGTAGTCATTCATTACAGAATAAATTTAACTTGAATTATTCCTTTTTTAATAGTTGTTGGTAATTATAATAAATAAATAAATTGTTTCAACAAACACACCAATTACCTAGCCCCAAACTAAGCGTGAGCTTGTGCTATGGTGACTACATTGATTTAATATATATAGGGATATCTCATCACACTGACAGCTATGGCACATGCTCTAATCGGCCGGATCGCCTTTTTAAGCCGAATTAGTATCTAATGACGCGTGGTCCGTCAAACAATGAACATGCCTAAGTGTGTCGTCAAAAATTGCAAAAATCACAGCTCAATGAATCGTAAAAAATATGGAATGACGTTTCATCGGTAGGTAAATATTATTGATAAGGTTTGAAACCGAAATAATACTTGAAACCTGCTTTAATATTTTATTTTCTAATTTATTTACGTAAAACATCGCCAATCTTCTATCACTTTCACACCCAAAGCTAAAATGAAACAAAATACGTGACGTCATCGGAACAAAGTCAATTTTAAGGATGGAGTCGCTAGTGATATTTTTTTTGTTAAACAAAATACTTGAACAAAATACTGTTAGGTTTCCACAAAATTATGTTTGTAAAGAAAATGAAGCAAATTTATCGCAATAAACCAGGACAATGAGTTTTATGAGAAGGGAAAATACAGCGTTGTGTGTTCGTATATTTTTTCTGAATCTGATATGTAGGTATTACACTACACGTAAAGGGATGTAGATGCAAAAAGGCTGCAATTAGGCTAGTATTCGGGGCACCCAGCCTATGTTTTTTATGTTGTATTTGACTTGCTTGTTGTTTAACTGTCATATATCTTAGCCATCGGTAAAATCCAATGTAGAAGTTAGGTATAACGAGTACCTAGACTAAAGAAACGGTTTTTAATTTTAGTACAGCCAGCAATACGTCAGGTTACATGTGAGCTATAAAACAGCTTTTATTACGTAGTTAATAGGGGTGGTCTTAAAGTGAAAGTGGGGTAGTCTGACGTGAGCCGAGTGTACTTACACACCGCAAGTCAGACTACACGTGTTGACCTTGATACCGCTTCTACTCCTTACATGATAAACGCTGTTTTTGTAGTTCAAATGTATGCCTTGACGTACTTCCGACTGAACTTAACTAGGTTACCTTATTCACCTCGTTTTTAAATTAAGTTAGCCAACTGTTTAGAAGAGAACCTTCTAGCTACCTTAGCAGTAAATCAAAGTATTTTCATAAAACCACACTATAATAAATAACTGAAGCTAAAATAAAGACGAAAAAAACTGTTTTATAAATAGTAATTTCTGCTGGAACTCTTGTCTTTTAAACCGTGCTAACAATAAAAACAGCTGCAGGGAAACAATAACGTAATGTTCAAAGCAAAGGATACATTTTCAATAGAATAATTTAGTAATCCGATTATAAAACTATTACACTCATTAATTAACTAAAATAATACCTGTGGCAGTAGCCTTATGCTTCTTATAAATCTGTGGAACATGTTGTTGGTGTGTGTGTACTATAGTACCTTTAGAATATTTTGCCTCAAAATCAATTTTGTACATTATCGTTTGTGTCATTGTCGAGCATCGAAATGTGAACCATCCCCGCATTTCAATGAGTTAGGTTAGGTTAGTTTGTAGTTGTAGTGTTCCTACCCAGAATTGGTGAATTGTGTCACAATAATTATTATTGGTTGTAGTATGACAAGTTTGGACCTGTATAGTAGAAATGTAGAAATATGATTATTATGAAAGTGTCTTCATTAAAAAAATACTCGTATTCTCATACACATAATATACCAAATTTTATGAAAAGTAGTAAATAAAATATAAATCTTGACTTTCATCAGTTACTTAATTTCATACAAAACATGAACAAACAATCTACTCCATTACTTCTTTGTTCGTATTACTGGCTTATGAATCTTCAAATGAATGATATTTGACATATGACGTAGTGTCGTCATCCATTGCTGCGTAATTACACATGACAATTTAAATAGCTGAAGCTTAAGCGGCAATGTATGAACTTAGCCAGTTAAAGCTTCATAAGGTGAATAATAACATGTGCCATGTTTGGGCTTTGATTTTGTATGGCGTAGTGCATCCTTATATATAATAAATCAATGGGTGACTAGGATAACGGATAGAAATACTTAAATACAATATATAAACATCCATGACTTAGGAACAAAGGCTCGTGCTATTCACACAAACATTTGCCCCTTGCGGGATTCGAACCCGCAACCGCCTGGTTTAGAAGTCCGGTGCGCGAACGACTGCACCAAGACGGTCGTCAAATTAATTATTATGGCAAATATAAATTACGGGTCAATGAATGTCAGTGATTTTGAGACAGTTTTTACTTATGACCTCCTGTTTTTTTTCCATGGCAGATATGCATACGGTACGGTTCTATTGTATTAAAAATATGATTTTAATGTAAACATTGTAGCTTAGTGGGTGACTCGTCTTTGATAAAACTGGTCCCAAGGACGAAACACACTTTTTAATTTTTAGGAAGGGTCAACTGGGCTCTCGCTTTATGGGTTATTGTTCTGTGTTACAGAAAACTTTAAACGGCCATATTATTCTGTTTTTTTCTTAATTTTAGTGTTGTCACCTTTTTACTCGTTCCAAATAACATTTTCAGTATGCAATTTTGAGTTTGAAGACTTAATTTTATTTGTGGTTTAAAAAACGTAGTTCTAAAACATACATATGAATAAAATAGTCACT
The DNA here is from genome assembly GCA_949316185.1 of Pyrausta nigrata. Classification (NCBI taxonomy): domain Eukaryota; kingdom Metazoa; phylum Arthropoda; class Insecta; order Lepidoptera; family Crambidae; genus Pyrausta; species Pyrausta nigrata. The sequence continues at coordinate 4,020,437 of OX438955.1, read as the reverse complement.
AAAACGTAAAACATTTTGTAATGATTAACAATGTTTTGAATCGATCATTATAGATTTGATGTCTGAATCGATTAGTCTTCCTACCGATTCGTATACAGGGTGTATACGAAACCCTATATGTCAACTGTTAATTGAACCTATTAAATTATTCAGACTATAGTTAAGCGTTAAACAAATGAACATCGTTTCGGGGACGAGTCGTCCCCTAAGCCAACATGGTTTACATGCGCGTTTAACTCACTTCATTAAAACTTCCGAAACTCAACAATGGCGCCATCCGGTGAGACAAAAACGGTAGCCCTGTTGTCATTGTCGTTGATGCGCCCGCGTGTATCTAAAGCCGGGTACAGACTGCTGTAACGTAACATGCAATGTAACATAAAACGAGCATTTCATAAGTGTGGACGCAGCGCGCGCTCGAACTGAGCATGTACGTGCTCGCATCTTGAACCAGCATGCGCGCGGCGAACATAGCTCAGTCTGCCGCGAACACGCGAAGATAATGGATCAGAACGACCAATTACTGGCTACGATGATTGTCGGTCAAACCGACAAAGGAGCGGCACGGCGCGCATGATTTGAAATGCTCTGTTCGTGCGCATAGAGTGCACGGTTCGTGCGCGCAAGGCGTCCACACTATGGGAATTTTGTTACATTGCATGATACATTGCGACAATGTCAACGGCAAATCTTTTCATTGCGTGTTACATTGCATGTTACGTTACAGCAGTCTGTACCCGGCTTTAAACTCGAGGTTAATAAAATTCAATGACTTAACACATTCACAGCACCACTGCTGGGGCTGTGGGCGTTGTGTGTGCACTCGCTGCGTGCACAAGCGCGCCCCCCTCCCCGCGCTCGCCTCGCCCCGCGCCGCGCCGCTCTGCGCGCACTGCGCCTGCGCGCTGCAACAGGGGACAGGTCAGTGATAGGATTCTTCTGCCACGTTAGTGCGACGAGCCTAGTTACTTAATATTAACAAGTGCGACACCACTGCGATTTCAATGCAACAGGTCTAGTACTCAAAAATTTACAGCTGCGACAGCGACACTGCTGCGATGACGCTGCAAATCTGCAATTTCAATTCGACAGGTTTAGTGAATTAAAAGTTCGATTCTGCTGCAATTTCAGTGCAACAGTTCTAGTAACTTAAAATCGACATCTGCAACGGCGCTGCGACATCATTGCGATTCTGCTGCGATTTCAGTGCGTAAAATCTAGTCACTACTGATTTCATCTTAACTGATGGTTAAATATTTGTAAAAATATTTCCATTGGATACGTGCATTGGGGGTACATTCCCCAAGTATTGATGAAATCGAACGCCGGCTCACTGGCGTAGCAAGCACTTGCAAAAATTCGTCGACTGACTAACGTCCTCCGTAGCTTAGTTGGTAAGAGCACTCGCCCGGATAGCGAAGGGACGTGGGTTCGAGTCCCACCGGATGACACAGTCGATTAATTTTTGTAAGTGAAATTTGATTTAATTTCGTAAAAACTTGCAAAATAATTGCTTAAGTTATAAAAATATTAAAATTGATTGCTGCGACGACGCTGCGATGACATTGCGATTTCAGTGCAACAAGTCTAGTAACTGAAAATTGATTGCTGCGACGACGTTGCGATTCTGCTGCGATTCTCGTGCGGCAGGCCTAGTAACAGCGACAGATTTAGGCACAAAGTATAAAGCTGGGTAAGGGCCCCCTGGGGCTGCGGCCGTTGTGTCTACACTCGCTGCGTGCGCAAGCGCGCGCCCCTCCCCGCGCTCGCCTCGCCCCGCGCCGCAACAGGAGACAGGTACTAGTACAAGCGTATATAATTATTGAAAATACAAAACACGACTGCAAAAAATATTAGATTTTTAACATGGTCTTTTTACTGGATTTCACTTGATACCCATATTGCTATGGTAAGGAAAAAACAATCCGCCCTACCCCTTTGTTTCCATTTGCGGGCGCTATTTTTTAATGGGTGTCTTCCCGATCCAATCTTCAATATCTGCTGAATCTCCTGATTATGTAATTCGCTTATTATCTTGAATTAAATTTTTCACTGCTAGCACGTTTTCTCCCGTAATAGCCTTCAAAAGGCGACCGCTTCGTTCTTCATCCCCCAATGTTGGTCGACCGCGCTTAAATTCATTATACCAACGATACGCGGTGGCCTTGGAGGGGCCTTCATCCATAAATGCCATTTGAAGTCTATCAAACGATTCTTCCGGTTTCAGGCGACACTTAAAATCGTAAAAAATCATAGCTCTAAAATGTTCCCGGCGCAGATTCATTTTTCAGTCAGACACGATACCGTTATTACTACTACGGAGCCTAAGCTGTTGGTCCTGCGCCTGACCTCTCTCCGGCCTAACGGATTACCGTCTCACCGAACTATGGGAGTGAAAAAAGATTGGACTTGTGTATTGTACACAATAATATTTCCCGCGCAGTTAGCTGATCTCTGTTGAGATTGAGCACCTTAGTCGAAATTCGGCTTGGAGGACATTATTAGTATAAAATAATGCCTGCACAGACATATTCCAGGCACATAACTTTTTTACACTGCACTTAAATTGCTGATTAAGATTTACTTTTATTTATTTATGAAAAAAAAAATGAAGTGACCTACGTACCTACTTACTTAATTTTTCTATTTCAGATATAGTTCCAGCAGCCAACTAAAGCAGCACTCTAGAAAAACTTGTGTACATAAAATGGGTACTTTTGTAATTAATGAAGTTCCATTAATGTTTAAAATAATTCATGGTATGAATTCAGAGTGGGAAAAACAGTTGTCTAGAATTTTTATTTCGCTAGATTTTTCTTCGCAGAGGAAAGTTTTTAAAAATATTAGAATAATCTATGTCCAAGTCAATTTGATTTGTCAAGTGGGCAGCAACACAAATTGGTTTTATTCAATTTCGTATGCTATAATAAAAGAGAGTACTAAATAATGTTATAATAATGGTTTAATTATGTACCTAATTTCAGTATCACGATTTTCGCAGAACTTTAAATAAATTGTCATCACAGTCTTCTAGTTTTAAAATCCACTCTGTATAGTGAGAACCTAGGTTATTACCTATTTTATTTGTTGATGCATTTGTGTATTATAATGACCGCTTGAATGATCTGTATTTTATTGTACATACATAATTAATGCTGTGGTGTATTTTGAGCCAAACAAAATATATCCTGAGCTGGGTACAGTAATCCAAATAGTTTTAACTTCTATACCTAACCTATAACCCGTAAAAATGGACGAAAGTTACCGAATCTGTTAGTTACTAATTTTTCAAGTAAACGTTATAGTTTGACTTCTATGATTAACGAAAAAGAAGATTAGTGCCCAGCTCTGAATAAAGTGTATAATTGTGATAAAAACTGTTTCTTAAGCAAATGACATAATTTGCTCTCTATAGATAATAATGTTGTAAATATGTGCTGGCTCATTCCATACATTTAAATTGTACCTTTATACTATATTGACTATTATCAGCACTGAAGAAATTGAGTCTTATCTGAAGCCGATCTGCTAATTGCAATGTCACACACATACACTGGCTGGAACGAACCAGTTTTTTTCCCGCCTCTGGTGGTCATTTTTTCAAGTGCAATAAATGTATTTAGATTGCAAAGTGTATGTTTATTACTAAAAAACAATAATTTATTATCATATTATTTAGGTAGGTACTATTATCCAGATTGTAAACAAAAAATTTTTGGTGCTTTTTCCGATTTTTAAAACTATATCTACACACGTTAGCTACCGCGCCGTTTTGTTTGTGTATGTTTCAATGCGGCGGCGGTAAAAAATAAACGGTAGGTCAATCTCGCTCTTCCGACATCTATGTTAGGTCAGTAATATTGATCATTGTGAAAATGCTGTAATTAGTTCAAATTTTAAAATGGATGTAAATATTTAGTTGTATCATTAAAACATAAATTTTATTGTTATTGTTATAATAAGTTGTGGATGCAAAGTGTAAAATATAGTAAGTGTATATCTGGTGTATTATTTCATTCAACTCTCCAGATTGAAGCTTTTATCTTGATTTCGAGATATATATTTCATGGACATCGCTCACCACAGTTTTTTATGAAACCTTTTAGACTAGAGCTATAATATATTTTTATCCCCACCCCTAATAGGTATTCTTTATTAGCTCACCCTCCCGCAAGCCTCTCATGAAATATATATTTCGTAGTAAAAATTGAGCTCGACTGTTCTTGTTAAAAAGAGAAATTGGCAAATCCATTAATTTAATGAATCAATAAAGTTTTACAGCTACAATAGTTTGTTAACAAGCCACCCAGATATCAGTTATTTCTTGTGGGAAGTTATCGCTTTTCACACAGTGGTCATGGTAATTTTAACGCTTGCTTTCCTAGCACTTATCGGCGCCACCGTAGGGGATGAATCGCCGAAAGATGAGCAGGATACGCTGGAGAAAAGTCGCATGATGGGTGTAGACACCATCCACGACGCGAAGATAGACAAAGATACGATTATTACTCGAAATCTGAAGATCGAGAAAAAAAATAGAGCGAAAAATAGTAAGTGATTATTTTTAAAGAGTATATTATTATTATACAATATATACTTTGAAAACCGGCTGTCTAAAGCGGGAAGGGAACCCGTGCGGCGTTCTTTGCATAGTTACAAAAGCTTAAATCTTTCGTAGCGAGTGAATGGTGAATGCGCGAGGCGCGATAGGCCGAGCGAAGAAAACTTCATTTCTCATCCTAGATCGTGAGTTCGATCCCCGCCTGTACCACTGAGTTTGTACAAAAACTTAAGTACAAATTTTCAAAGATATCATCGCTGCTTAACGGTAAAGCAAATCATCGTGAGGAAACCTGCACACTAGTTGTCTAGTGTGTGGGATGAAGAAGGCAATGGCAAACCGCTCCATTATAAAATGCCAAGAAAGTTGTGTGTTTCATTGCACATAATTATCAGGACACTCAGTCATTTGGTATACGACCGTGAAGAAGAATGGTAAATGCCTAAAAATACGGGTGATGAGTTTTCCGTGAAATTCATGACACTCTTGAAACTACACTGATGTAACAGACACACGCTGCACGTCTGTCAGACTACCCTACCTTCTATCTACTCTAAGATCCTTTCGTAATAGTTGACCCCACATTGACCTTGAGATAAGAACGGCTCTATACCGTACTGATAAAAGTTGTATTCGTAGTTCGCATGGATAACCTGACGTGCTGCTGACTGTACTAACAGAAGTATTGACGAAATCGAACGCCGGCTCATTGGCGCATCAAACACAAAAATGCAAGGGTTCAAGTCCCTTCGGACGACACGGTCGATCAATTTTTGTGCGCAAAACAAATTTATTTTCTATTAAGGATAAAGCAATAAACTTCCCTACACATAATAATCATATTAAGACCTTCGATCGGACCTTCCTATCCTTTGCGTGCACTGCGGTTAGAATTGTGACGTTTTCCAAAGATGTAAAAGTCAAATCTGTCACACACAGGACAATATAGATAGTTCAAAACTTGTTCTTTTTAAGCGTTGTTTAATTGAATATTTTATCAAAGTTTTTAGGTACAAAAAACATTTTCAAACATCGCTTACCGCCAGTGAAGGCCCGCGCAAAATCCACGTTAATGACAGTTGTGTATAATCACTTTTTTTGTTATTTTATTTTACGGCCTTGGCTTCAGCCATCCAGCAAACTTACCTCTCTTGTAATAATAGGGGTCAATGCGCTAACCATAAAACGACTAATATCTGTAATCTAGAAATGAATCCATTTTTGACTTCAACAAAGTATTGATTGTATTATTAGTTTATTCTAAAAACAACTTCATACTTACAAAGGAAGATAAGGAGAACTCAGAAAACATGTTTACCTTTTCTTCCATATTTCTCATAGCTCATCACCATAAAACGGACGAAGAAAAGGAACCCGACTGGTCATATAACGCTATCCCTCAGAAAATTTCAGCCCATGTTAGCGATTTCAAACGCAACATGACAGAATGCCTTAAAGAAGTACAAGCCAAAGACAAGAGGACAGTAAAAAGGCTCTCTCCTAAGGTGGAGTCTCCAGTTCACGGGGAATGTCTCATCGCTTGCGTATTGAAACGCAATAACATTATTGAGAAAGGAAAAATTCGTAAAGGTAATTTGCCTACTCGACTTAATTTATTGTTTAATACCTAAAGCTCTTTTCAAGATCTATTTTAACAGAGAGATCTTGAAGTGGTTCTTAATATTTATTTTTTACAGGAAATCTAATATCATTGGTGAGCAAGTTTTACGCAAAAGACACCAAAGTGATGAAAAAATTGGAGAAGAATTTAGATAGGTGCATTGAAATGAGCGTGCAGTATCAAGAAGATGAATGTAAATTAGCATCGCACCTTAATGACTGCACCAACGATCTTATGGCCAGTAACAAGCATAAAGTTGTTGTCAATTATTAAACTTTTCATTGTACGCAACGTTTTAAATCTATTTTTCATTTCACCTGTTCGGATAGTTGAACTTTCATGTGTAGATTTTTTTTATCTATTTCTTCTTTTTTTATTGATTGGCAATCCACGCCTATCTTTAGTCTCAACGACCGAGCTTGACTTCTGCCATTTTCCAGTGAGTTGAGGAGTTTTTTTAATGTTTGGAAAGGTTTGACGTGCGTGGGAGGATTTGCGGGTTTAGGACGGAGGAGAATACAAAGTACATAGATTTAATACTATAGTTTTAGATAATGATGCTTGAGAAATTGTATTAAGGAAAATACATATTTTTTATTAGATGGAAGAGGGGCTTTGTTTTTAACTAAAATGTCGTATAATGTTAAATAATTATAAGAGGGACAGCTAAATAGGATATGTTTAATATTACCTTCCTTCAAACCACATTGGCAAAGCGAAGAATCCATGATATGTACTTAGTTTATGTATGTACTTAGTCGATAGACTATCGATAGTTGAGGAAAAAGCAATAGTATCGATTAAATATGGATAGTATCGATAGTTGAGGCAAAGGCAATAGTATCGATTAAATATCGATAGTATCGATAATCTACCGACAGTAATGATAGTATCGATAGCTCCATTAATATAAATACTATCGACACATAGCAATACTATCGATAATATCAAAGTTCAATACTAAAATCACTATCGATAGCTGATACAGCTCTGACTATTTCAATCGATATCGATACACTAACTATTGATACACTCGATAGTGGCCTTTTATTCAATAGTAGGAGTGGAGTATAAAGTAGGAGGGAAAAGCTATTTCCCACCTGGGTATCTACACATGAAAGTTGAACTTTCCAAACAGGTGAGATGAAAAAAAAAATCCACAGGTGCCATTAAAAAAATGACCATTCCTGGGCAGCAGTTGGTCCAACATAGGTAATGTCCTTTCAAATTTGGTCAGCGCCTCAGACGGCTCGTTTGCGAAACCTGTTTTTTTCAATATAAATTCCGACACTGTCAATCTTGAGCGCATGTGACTGACAAATGCAAACTCGCACTAAGCCCTATCGAGTCGATTTCGTCTGACTCGGAACATCTCTACTTCATGGCTGTCATGTCATGTTGTAGCCATCAGAGGCTACAGATTAATCAATAGTTTTTACTAAAGTAGCAACTCTTGATCATCTCATAAGTATTTAACTGCTCCGCCTTTCACATACAGAAGATCCCCCACCTCCTGCCACCTTTATTGAAAAATGAGGGATTTTCTGAAAACTCAAAATTTTAGTTTTATTGTATGTTGATAGATGGCGCTGTTTATCTAAGATACAAATATTGTGTCGAAATCATTGAGCATAAAACATAAACAAATTATTGTAATATTATATACAGACATGTAGTGACGTGAAAAATTAGCAAGTTTCAAATTGCTGTTAAAAATAAAATTTTATAGAAGAAACGTCTTGATAATCACTTAATTGTTTGTGACCCCTTAGTACGCGTGAATCAAAAACATGCTAAACATATTAACTCAGACTTTTACTAAAATAAAAATCTACCTGACTTAGTTTAGTCAAAGCCATCTAGCGGATTTTTAAGTACTTATTTTTGACACTAGGAAAATCCCTCACTGTGAATCATAATATCCATTGATTTTTGAGTATATCTGTGTCTCGTTTGAGAAGTTATGAAGACCATTACAAAGAAACTTATCACAGCAAGCAAATATTTTTGGGAAAAAATCATATATGTGTAATACACATACACACACACACACACATACACTTATGGACGACATTACTTTTCTTATGAAGGGGAAAATAAACGAATAATTCCCCAACAATAAAGATTAGGCTGTTATGGACAGGTCCACAGATTAGTAAGAGTATGGACAGGTCCAAGTTATGTTGAGATTGCCGTCACAAGGGGAGTTTTGGGCGCGAAACGAACCGTGATGGCTGGGCTTCGTTTCTTAATTTTCTAAATTAGTTTTTCGTGGTGATTGTTGTGATTGTGTGGTGGAATAATCGTGATAATGTGCTGCAGTGGAGAACTAATGAAGTAAAAGTGAAAAAAAAAACAAAGTAAGACGCGCGCTCCTATCTGCGATATGATCCGGTTCGATTTCCCGCTCAAAAATTCCTTGAGAACATTGAAATGTAAACTATCCTCACATTACAATGAGTTAAATTAGGTTAGTTTGTTCGTACCTAGTTTAGTGTAGTGTTTATGACGAGTAGGTACTGGAAGAAAATTATATGAATACTGAAGACGTGGCTGTACTGACTTGATCCTTTGCCTACCCAGAATGGGTGAATAGTACAAAAAAAAGCAAATTCGCAATATCGTACGTATCGTAGCGTAGTATACTTACTTTACTCTTTGGTAGTACTCCACAAATTATAAAGAGTTAATACTCTTTTAAAATTTGATTTATTTTGTGATTTTGTGCAATATCGGATCGGAATCGCAAATTCGCAATACTCGCGTTCATATTTCTTTCCTACTTTTCCTTTGTTGTTTTTTCATCGTTGGCTTGTTCGTCTGGTTTTTATTTTTACATTTGGGTTGCTGTTGTGTGGTACTTGCTAGTTATTTTGTGTTGATATTGTTCTTATCTATAAGGTTTTCCGTTTATTAACAAAACCTAGTGATGGTAGAAAGAAAAAATCGCAGTTTCACTTTAGTTAGACCTGTAAGGTTTTCATCTATTTTAAAAGCCCTAGGTTTGTAAAATACAACTCCTATCTCTCTGTAGTCATGCATTTTTGGTCTTTGTTGTTGTGTGTTGGTTTTCAAAATGCCATTTGTGGGACTTGAGTTTAGAATTTCTCTGGCAAATCGGGTAGATTTAGGGCATTTGAATACTGAATAAAAACGCAATGCATGTATTCTTGATCAATCACACTTGTGCAATCATCACTAATTTAGCTACAATATCTAAATGAGTGATGATTGCACTTAATTCCTGAATTTCCTATTCATCCAACCTAAAAGAACTTTAGAGTGCTTCTCAATTTAGAGTCAATATATTTGTTGAAATGTTGATAGTCAAAGTCTAATAATGTCCTCGGTCTCTGTAACCCAGTCTGTCATTTTCATTAGCAAATTGCTATCATGCCTATTGATCTTCATTAATATTTTGATCCATTGTCACCAAATTGAAAAGCCAAATATACTGTGGCTGTTCAAAGACCTTCGAATAATACTAAGATAGTGCAAGATACAGACAAATTTATTTATGAAACCAAATCATATTGTTTATTCAGCATATAGACCATTGCAGGCCTACGCCTGGTAAAGGAGGAGTCACAAACCAAACTAACACAAAAATATACTAATTACATACATCCTTTTTTGTATAAATAAAGTATGTAAACAGTATATTTTAGTGTTCTAAATGAGAAGGTTGAATTTGTGGCTTTTTTTTAAACCACTGCTCGGCAAAGGTCCCTCCAAAGCTCATGTGGTATTTTTGCCTCAGTCAATTAGTGTCTCAAAAATTCTGTGGAAATGCACATTGTTAATTCTGTAGAAGGGTGATTCTATCGTCACGGGTGGGACACTTACTTCAGTTTTCAGTATGTGTGACTAATTTATGCTAACTGTATAAAACATTTTATATTGGTTTATATAGAAAACAACAAATGAATTGATCTACTTATATATTCATAGTAGAGACATGGATAACACCATATAAAATTAAATCAAAAATACAGGTAATTTGTTGTCACGGGTGGGATAAAAAGTTGACATTCTTTTTACAAGTATTGATGAAATTGAACGCCGGCTCACTGGCGTAGCAAGCACTTGCAAAAATTCGTCGGCTGACTAAAGTCCTCCGTAGCTTAGTTGGTAAGAGCACTCGCCCAGATAGCGAAGGGACGTGGGTTCGAGTCCCACTGGATGACACAGTCGATTAATTTTTGTAAGAGAAATTCAATTTGATTTCGTAAAAACTTGCAAAATAATTGCTTAAGTTATAAAAATAATTATTCTTTTTACACAATAATCATGTTCATTAAAACTCTGCTATTTGATTAAACTTTTTAATGCAAATTACAATTATTGTCTGAGACAATAAACTGAAAGTAACATTTGAATGGAAAAAATGACCTAATATTAAGGCATTTTTTTATAAAAATTAAATAAAGTGTTTCTCGGGTGGGACTAGCATTGTCATGGGCTGAACATGTATGATTTATCAGTCGAAATAAGCGGCTTATAAGTTTTTTTTGTTGATATGGATGCTAAAGTCTTATAATTAGAATCACTCCAGCTACTTGAGTCTGTATCAGGGTATATTTGAAACATTGATCTTGAAAGCTTTGCATCTTTTCAGATCCGAATCAGCAGTAGTAGCCCCTAACAAATCTCTTTGGTTATAGCCAGAGGCGGATCTTGAATTTGTGGGGCCCTGGGCTAATACTGCTTAAGGGCCCTACCTAATTACTCAACTAATTGCCATTTTGACAAGAAACTGTTTTCTGTAGTGATATATGTAATGTAATATATGTTAAGTACAGGAAGAAAATAGGAAAACAAAATATTTTATTTATTTATTAAAACATTATTTATTGCAAAATAAATTGACGGGTTATAAATGGTTATGTTATATAAATTATAAAGCAACCTTTCTGCATTTTTGTGCTGCAAATTCTTTTATTTGGTCATCGCACTGTAGGTCCTTTGTTAAATCGCAATTTATCGAAAGAACTGATAAATGATTTAGTCGATAGTTCGACATTGTTGTCCTGTATTTGTTTTCTATACAGGGTGGTCTAAGTAGTGACGTCAATAAATTTTTTTTAGATTCCTCTCACCTGGGGGTATCCGAAAATACCCCATGTATGTTCCGCGATTTTTTGTAGTTTTCGAGTTATGATTTTTTTTTGTGTTTTTTTAATATTCTCTACCCGCGAGGATTCAAAAATTCATATCTTTTTTTCTATTATGTATTTTGCAATGATTTTTTTTGTGCCGTGGTCGTTGTTAATGCTGTCTTAATAATAAAAATAATGCATCTTTTTAAACTTACTAAAAGGCACTAAAAAAAAACTTGAAAGTTCGAACTCTGATTTTTATTAGGATTTAATCAAAAATTCTACTTCAATTTAAAAATACAAAAAGTAGTTTCCATAGCTTCTGCTTAGGTTTAAAAACTTTGCGGGGTCCTAAGCTCCTAAGATCATTTAAAAAAAATGGTACTTAGTTGGCCTTTTTTTGTTGTAATCGGCCTTCGAAGGCGGATAGGCTAAAAATCGTTGAAATAAAATTAAAGCGTTAAAAATTCTTTTATCTACTTTTTATCATTCTTATGGTAAATTTAAGTTTAAAAAGATATTTTAAAATCATCTTAATTTAAAATCCTGTAATTTTTTTTATTGAAAATCAAAATTATTACTAAATCAATAACTAAAGGTAGTTCGTCACCAAAATTATTTAAAAATTACACGAGTAAAATAATTTGAAATTTGCTGTTTTGGATAGCAAATAAAAGTCACAATTTACAAAATAATTTTATTACAATAAATTTTCAAAATTCCTTCCTCCAACTTGAATACAAAGTTGACAACGTTTGAGAAAGTTGCTTTTTAATTGCCTAAAGCTACTTGAATATTCTTGCTTTATTTTTCTTTCCGCATCTGAAAGTTTTTGTCGCAATTCTGCTTCGTTGTTGCTCTCCGTCGCGTACACAAGCTCTTTATAAAATCCCCAAACAAAAAAGTCGATGGGGTTGAGGTCTGGCGAACGTGCAGGCCATTCGATCGGCCCTGCACGCCCAATCCATCTTCCTGGAAAAGTAGCGTTCAAATGCTCTCTTACTTGTACAGCATAGTGACAGGGCGCGCCATCTTGCTGGAAAATCATATCTCGTCGTAATTGGAGATTCACATCTTCTAACAATTCACTAAGATTGTTTTGGAGAAAATTTAAATAAGTATCTCCATTTAACCTGGCCGGTAATTCAAAGGGCCCAATTAACTCTCCATTAAGGACCCCAGTCCAAAGGTTGACACTAAAGCGTGTTTGAAAGTTTGACGCCCTTGCCAAATGGGGGTTCTCATTGGCCCAGCTATGATAGTTGTGTATGTTGAACACTCCAGTCCTTTCGAATCGGGATTCGTCCGTCCACAGTATTTTATTAAAAAAATTGGGATCTTCTTCAGATCTTTGTAACATTGCTTCACAAAAAGCCACTCTCCTTGGGTAGTCAGATTCATGAAGCTGCTGGACACGCTGGATGTGGTACGCACGGTACCCTTCTGTGAACAAAAAAAAAACTCTGCTAAGTACTTGTCATAAGTAAACTGGTGCGGCCTTGGTCATTGCTGCTCTGAATGCACGCATGGTTTCTTTGGCAATAGCTAAGACAGAGTACTAAATAGGGATAGACATAAAAGGATAGACATAAAAGTTCAGTTTTTAAGGTAGTTTTACATCACAAGTAAATTTGACCAATAAACGTTAAATTTTGACTTTTGACGAAGCAACGTGTCTGCTATTTTTTTCCATTGCATTAACAAAAAAGTTACTTAAATTTGGTACTTAAAATTAACTTAAGAATTTTTTTTTAAGAACTTAAACACCATCGGCTTACTACTTTCTGACGACACCTACATAAGTAACTAAATTAAACCTTCCTTTTTTACAATACTGTAAAAAAGGAAGGCAATTAACAGCTTTGGTAGGTATCTCATTTTTATGGCTTACCTACCTTGGTTAAGAATTTTGAGAACCGTAGTACGCGGAATCCCGGTTTGTCTAGTTATTTTTCTTGAGCTTGTACTCGGGTCTCTTTGAATTTCTTCTAGAACTTCTTCCACTTGATCCGGATCCAGGGGTACAGCTCCGCGAGGTTGATTTCGCCCAGGGATGCGTCCAGCCAGCATGGTGTTGTATGTGTTAATAAAAACCCTGTAATCCGGGTCTCCTCGTCTCACTAATGCCTCTCGATAAAGCCTCGCAGCTTCACTACCGTTGCCTTGGGCAACGCCATAAAAATAAAGCATCTCTGCATATTGGCTTAGTGAATAGCTCATGGTACTGCACAAAGAGAATCCGAATCACTGAGTAATAACAACAAGTAGTTCGTAAGGCAAATCAAGGTCCAAAATTCAAGCACAAGTCGTTTGTAAGACTAATCAGGGTCCGAAACACAACTAAAGTAAATCTTGAGGCAAATCAGAGTCCAGTAACACAGCGTAAGTAGTTCAAGGGAAAGAAAATAACGTCAACGAGAGCGAGCAGTCTTAACACGCGCGATGGCAAGAAACGACTAAAATAAAAATGTACCTTTGAACAGAATAGCACAAAGAGCGGGTCATGTAGCAGATAAAAACCGGTCCCATTGCTACCTGATGGCATGTGCGCGACTATTTCACAAACATCACAACTTGAAACATAAAATTTACTGAGACCGAAATTATTGTTAAATAACACGAGCTACCGTAATTTTACAGGATTTTAAGTTAAAATTGACTTTTAATCACATTTTTAACTTAAACTTACCATATGAGTGATAAAAGGTAGATAAAAGAATTTTTAACGCTTTAATTTTATTTCAACGATTTTTAGCCTATCCGCCTTCGAAGGCCGATTACAACAAAAAAAGGCCAACTAAGTACCATTTTTTTTTAATGATCTTAGGAGCTTAGGACCCCGCAAAGTTTTTAAACCTAAGCAGAAGCTATGGAAACTACTTTTTGTATTTTTAAATTGAAGTAGAATTTTTGATTAAATCCTAATAAAAATCAGAGTTCGAACTTTCAAGTTTTTTTTAGTGCCTTTTAGTAAGTTTAAAAAGATGCATTATTTTTATTATTAAGACAGCATTAACAACGACCACGGCACAAAAAAAATCATTGCAAAATACATAATAGAAAAAAAGATATGAATTTTTGAATCCTCGCGGGTAGAGAATATTAAAAAAACACAAAAAAAAATCATAACTCGAAAACTACAAAAAATCGCGGAACATACATGGGGTATTTTCGGATACCCCCAGGTGAGAGGAATCTAAAAAAAATTTATTGACGTCACTACTTAGACCACCCTGTATACGACATCCTGGAGAAAGAACGCTCCGCTTCACAGCTAGTGATCGGCATCGTTAAAAAAATCTTTAAGATAGTATAGCAGTTTGGGAAAACATCAACAAGTTTCTTTTCATAAATTAGCCAAAAAACAAGAGGTGTAAGACTCTGTCTTAGATTGCAGTAAGTAAAATTTCAACTGAATGCACTCATTCACTAAATGTTCGTCTACGTCATTTGGATAATAATCAATAATATTACGTACACTTTCCAGATCTATGTGTTCTTGATTTTTGTCTTGCAAATCCATTAAAAATTTAAATTTTTTGCTATAGGTCTCATAGGCTTGGCTTCTATTATTTAAATCCATAATCATCTTATCCAACGCAACGTTAAGCGTGTCTCTTTTAAATTTTTCTGCGCAGTTCACTAAGACTTTATCTGTAGATTTATCTGAAAATTTCAAAGTAATGCGTCTCTTATTTATGTCACTGTAGTCTCTTCCCACTCTAGTACTTAATTTTTTAGCTTTCTCTTCGTATTCCTTTAGCTTCTGATCTGATTGTTGCCTTATGTTTTTCACGAACTCTTTTAATGACACAATTAACTTATTGCCTTCACCAATGTCTAAACCAGGGCTTCTGTACTTTTTTATTAACTACATTAAATCTCTCCAAAATTTCTTCCCAAAAAACAATCAAAATTGCAGTTTCTAGTTTCGCCAGTTTATTAAATAAATTTCGTGCCTCTTTTCGGAAATCAACTTTTTCATCGTCATTTTCGCCGAAACTATTGAGAATTTTCATAATGCCATCATAATTACTTTTCAAAGCTCTGACAGCATCAAAGTGACAAGACCATCTGGTCTGGCTTAAACTTTTTAACGTAAATTTTAGTTTTGTTTCACGATTTAACAGTTCCCACCTATGGGTCGAAGCAGAGAAGAAAACGTATATTTGTTGCACTATTCCAAAAAAATTTACAATTTCAGTTGCAAGCTTCACGGATTCTTGATCTACTAGGTTAAGGGAATGCGCAGCACATGGCACGTAATCCGCGGATTAATTTTTTTCTTTTAGTAGTGCTTGTACACCATTGTAGATTCCGGCCATATTAGCAGCGTTGTCATATGACTGTCCCCTGCAATTATCCAGTAGTAGTCCATTTGTTTCCAAAAAGGCTTTTAGAATATTAAATAAATATAAGCCAGTATGACTACTAATTTTAATGAAAGATACACATCTTTCATACACTTTTCCCCGAAAACAGTATCGTAATACAATAGCAAATTGGTCATCGTGAGACAGATCTGGGGTTGAATCCATCATAATTGAATTATACTTTGTGTCGTCGTTATTTATTTCAGTTATAATTTGTTTAATTATCTGTTTACCCATAATCTCAATTATTTCCTCATATACTGTTTTTGATAAATATGATATTACAGGGTTTGGTCGCAGCCCTCGTTGTTCAATATGTTCACGTATGAATGGGTCGAATTCTGCCAATAGCTCTAGAGCACCCATAAAATTACCATTATGTGGAGAACCAAATACTTCCTCGGAACCTCTAAGTGCTAAGCCTCTTATACTCAGAAATTTTAGCACTGCAATAACCCGTTTTAGGACATTTTGATAATATTCTGTTTCTTTATTTAATTGCTCCTGAAGCTGCTTGTCTAAAACAGACTTATTTTCTTTTCGTGTCAACCACACTAACATTGAATTCTTATGTTCATTAGAATTTTCGTGATTTTCTAAACAAAATCCTATGTGTTTCCAACCAGAAAATCCGGTTGTGTATTGACAAGGAGTTTTAGAAAAAAGTTTGCAAGTCAAACAAAAAACAGTACCAACCCTTTTTGAATAACATAACCAAGATCTTTCCAGTAATTGGCCATTTTTCATTTTTCTAGTGAAATACCTATTTGAAAAAGATCTGTTTTGTTCTTTATATTTCTTCATTGAAGCTGAATAGATATTCTTCGGATCTTTATTTTGAAAGTCAGTCATTTCATGTGAGAGGACGAAATTAATTAAATCATTATTCAGCAAATCTGGCCACAAGCCCACGTCAACATATTTCTCAAACTCAAACTTAATATTTTCTAAATTTCTTTCCACCTCGGTATCGGTATTACCTCCCTTTTGCTGAACACCAATTTCATTTTCAGAGGAACCAGAGGGTTGCTGGAAGTCAAGATATTGCACATTTTCATCGTTGGTATTTTTTTTCTGGTTTTCAAAATCTTGCATATTTTCATCACTTGTATTTTTTTCCTCGTTTTGCGATTTTTTGCTTCCTTCGGTTAGATTCTCTTCGCATAAAATACCTTCCTTTACGTTTTTTAATGGATTTATTTATTATAACGCGAATGCTATTTCATTCGCGTTTATATGTTCCGATTTAAAAAAAGTTTCAATTACTTAGTAAACTAAACACACGCACTAAACACATTTCTAACAATAACAAAGTCAATTCGTTAGTACGAGGGTCAAACTGAAAGTTCTTAGAAAATCAAAAACTGATTACATTAGCCAGTTATTAGTTTTATTATATCTTTTCAAAATATTGTCCATTGACGTCAATACACCGCTGCATGCGATGGAACCACTGGGAAAAGCACTTTGCCCACTCGTCCTTAGGGGTCTCTTCAATGGCATCGCGATACGCAGCCACCGCTTCTTCAGCATTCATAAACCGCTTTCCTTTAAGTTTTTCTTTAATTTTTGGAAATAAATAAAAATCACAAGGCGCGAGGTCGGGGCTATACGGCGGGTGACCCAGTAATTCAACGTTTGATGTCGCCAAATAGTCGATCGTTCGCTTGGCGGTGTGCGACGAGGCGTTGTCGTGGTGAAGGAGGATCCTACTGCGAGGTCGTTTCTCTCGAACTTTTTCCAAGACAAGTGGCAAACAATTGGTAGTGTACCATTCTGCAGAAACTGTTTTTTGATCCTCTAACACAATTGTTGCGAAATGACCTATCCTTCCAAAGAACGAGGCCACCATTTTTTTTCCCGCACTTCGATCTCTCTTCACTTTAGTTGGCAACTCCTCGAAAGGAAACACCCACTGAGCAGATTGTCTTTTGGTTTCAGGATCAAACAGTAAATCCAGCTTTCGTCACCTGTTAGTATGTCGAACACAGCATTTGAGTCACCTCCGTTAAATCTTTCAATCATTTTACGGCACCAATCCACACGATGGAGTTTTTGAGCCTTAGTCAAATTATGAGGTATCCACCGGGCGCAAAGCTTCCTGACCGCTAAATGTTCGTGGAGGATTTTGTGCACTTGACTCATACCGATGCCTAAGCTTGTCCGAATCTGCTGATAGGTCACTCTTTTGTCAGTCTCTATCATACGCCGCACAACACAGATGTTATTTTCAGTCGTCGCCGTAGAAGGCCGTCCCTCACGTACATCATCAGTGAGATTAGTGCGACCACGTTTAAACTCATTAAACCAGTTGTAAACAGTCGCACGAGATGGGGCTTCATCGTGAAAGGCCAATCGTAGTCTATCATAACTTTCTTGTTGACTTAAATGACATCGAAAGTCATAAAAAATCATTGCACGAAAATTTTCTCGTGTTAAATTCATTTTGACGTGACACAGACAATTTTCAATTTGCCGCCAAGTGGTAAAACAAATGACAAATGAATGAAATATATACTCAGTAATATTGGCAAAGAGTTCTATTTTCAAATTTTAGAATATTTTTTTTATTATATTGTTTATAAGTGGCCAGTTCTAAGAACTTTCAGTTTGACCCTCGTATAGTCGACTATAGCAGAAGTGCAGAAAAATAACAAAATTGCGTCGGGCGATAAGCGGAGGGAAGTCCCCAGTAATAGACAATACTATACACGGAATACACCGACCGAAAACAAGCGACAGGGAATTCCCCGTTCCGTTTAATAGATGCGCACTCGGGTTGATTGATCGCAGTGTTGCCAACCTCATGATCGGATTTTTTAAAATTCTAGATAATTTTTATTATTGACAATATCGTCTATTGGTTTCAGTTCGGTTGGGGGCCATCTGTATTCGCGGGGCCCTGGGCTGCAGCCCAAAAAGCCTTTAAGTAGATCCGCCCCTGGTTATAGCCTTTGAAAAAGTGGAGTGACTGTATTTTATCAATACCAGTGGCCAGTTTCCATCTACTATCTAGGATTTTTCTGTTAGCCTCGATTTCTTCTTCTGACAGATGTAAGATGTTGATGTTTTTAACGGTCTTACACGCTGCCACCACAAAATCTTCAGCGTTGTTCATTTCAACTTTTCGCTGTTTAACTTGGCTCCACACATCTATCCTCTAATGACAAAATAACGTAACCTCAAAACGGCTAAGTTGAGAAAATCGCGTTTGAAGTTTTAAGAGCGTTAATAGTGATTTCTCATTAATTTAAAATTTTATGGACCGATTACTTTGAATTTATTTTTGGTTGCTCATCTATAAAATGTGTTACTATAAAAGTAATTTAATACCCAGAAAAGATAGGAAAGAATTAAAAATACTTTTTACTAATCATAAACATTTTAATTAAAAAATATGCATAATCAATACAACAGTTACATTAAAACATTTTTACATTATTCAGATTCATCCTCTATTTCTAAATGGCTTGTGTTTAAACAGCGCCCAAAAAAGTACCTATTTTATTACCAAAAAAATTCTAAACGGTTACCAAAATGGATAAATGGTCACCAAATTACGTTTCCTAAAATATTATGAAATAAATCCATTTTTTGGTATTATTGACTGCCATAAAAATATACGGACGACTTTAAAATACTCTTTAGACTAAATATTATATATTGTCACCACTCAGATGTTACCAGTTATGTTATACCGTGAGTTCTAATTTGGTAATTTTTGCTAGGCTAAAAAAGCTAACGATCGCTAGATTATTTCTCAAATACCAAGTAATATACTGGGGTTCCCAAACGTACGTCGCTTAGTTATTGTTATATGAAATGCACTAAATATACTGGGGTTCCCAAACAAACGTCACTTGTTTAGGCCAGGCGTATGCTGAGAGGCAGGCGACGCAGGCCACGCAGTGCAGAGCGGAGCAAATTTATGTATGCTGCAGCGCAGGCACGTGCGGCTCAGATGCGTACAGTAACACAGATAATATAATACAGTCATTACCCTGCTCTGCGTTGTGCGGTCTGCACTGCGCGGCCTGCGTCGCCTGTCCCTCAGCATACGCCCACCCTTATTGTTGTATGAAATTATTTAAATATCATTTAAAAAACCAACAAAGTCAAATCAAAATATGTTTTATTAGAGTCGTAGGCACTTAAAGGTATAACATTAACACGTTGACTGCCGTAGGCAGTGTAAAGATTATCCTACGTCTGGATAATCCCCATAGAAAAATAATAATGTGGCCGACATGGCGTCCAAGGTGTTAATTTCTTCTAATAATTGAAATAATAAAAATCATAATCATTGGATCAACAAAGCTTTTTTGGATTTAGCAGGCCGCCCTCTCTTTCTCTTCTCACCGATAGGGATATTTCTGGCTTCATGAGGGGGTTCCACGTACTTTAGCCTGATTGCTAAACCCAATAGATGTTTACAGGTATACTGTTTTAAGAATGTAGGACAGTTACACCTACCGGTTAACCAATGTTCGCTGTTAATGGGTAACATTACTTCCCATTCACTGAAAAACTGATCTTTAAAATCATTGAAGCTTCCCCAGTCTTCATTGAAAGTTTTGCATTCCATCTTATCACCGGCTGGTATGCGGTAGTATTTCGCTGAGTCAGTTGTCTGTTTGACGGGTAGTCTTTTAGGCAGTTTAGCCCATTGATACGCTTCAGTCCATTGTTTGAGAGTAATGGTGGGTTGTTGAGAAACGGACTTATTATTTTTATAAATGTTAGACCATTCGGTCACCATATCTTTTGCTACCACCAGGAATCGCGACAGTGAGTGACGCTCACGTAAGGTATGGTCGTCTTTTACAGTTCGATTAAATGCTTCCAGTGCATTGTTAGTTGCTGGAGTACCTGGAAGGACTCCTAAATACCAATTGCGATTCATAATCAGCCATTCTTCTTCAAAGTATTTTATAAATTCTTGTTGATCTTTCCACTTCGCCAAAAAACTTTCACAAGCACGGTCGAAGACATCGGAAGACGATGAACACTGCAAAGCATCTATATCAGATAATATTTGCTTGCGCTGTGATTTGTCCACTGACTTTTCAACTTGTTTTTGGATATTTTTTTTGCATGTGCCCAACACATTCTTATTTTGGCATTAGGTCCAAAAACTTTTACGAAAGCATTTTGTATGCTTTTTGCTGCATCAGAGATCAATACTTCTGGAGTTAAGTCTTTTTTGTGTATAGAAGAGACACTGTTCTTGAGAGCCGTAAATACAAATGTAAAGTCAGCAGTTCGTTCCGTGGATGTTACGCTTAGAGCAAATGGATGAAAACTTCTGTCACGATCAGTTGTTCCAACGATGAGTACCGGAAAACCCTGCCAGATTAATTTATATGTTGCATCAGCGTGAACAATTTTACAATCACTTGCAAGGCTAAGTAAGTATTTCGTTGATAACATAAAACGAAAGTAGGGGTCTTTGTCATCGTCAGAAACTTCGAATGAAACCACAAAGGTACAGTGACAATCTTCAGGAATTAGTGAGTGAGATACAAGCCACGCCTTCAGTTCTCCCAGGCTAATAGTAGACGGCCCGTACTTTTGTTGACGAATTTGAGCCAGATAATTTTTCAGTTGTATGTTAGATGGTAACTGTATACCTTTTTTTTTCGCCAAAGCACTCATTATTGCCTTTGGTTTCAGTTTGAGTTCAAATAGTTTATCTATTTCACTGCAGGTTTCCGAAGAGATACCGCGTGCCGAAAGTGATCCTAACGAATCATGGTCGTGATTCTCTTCTGTCCGATATAATATCACATCATCTGACGTAGAATCAAACAACAAGTAAATTGCCGCCGAACACTGCAACCCGCGTCGTTTTACTTTATTGCAACGATAATATCTCTTTACACCTTCTTCAGTGTTGTGTACTTTTTGAACAGACCACACTCCTTCGTTCTTAATGAGAACTTCGGCATCACGAATATTCGAAAATTTTTGCACTATAACCCAAGATCTTCCTTGTTTGCGTCTTCGTTTCATTTGTAACTGATTATTTTCTCGATCTGAATCAGTCTCAGAGTTAGTAGCGGAGCTTCAACATTACTTGGCCCTGCCAAAGCTTCGTCGGACATCGTAAACAAAGCGCGTGCGCTACGAGCATAGAAAATACACAACTACTTTTTAAGCCGCTACAGCGACGACTGAGAGAGAAGGAGCGCGCGGCCTGTGCCTCACGCACCGGCGGCGGTTATGCGGGGTGCGGAGTGCGGGGTTAAGAAATAAAGGGGAGCAAATGTTATTTTAGTCTTACATTAAATTAGTCTGGGATCAAATAATGTATTTTATATGACGTCAAACTATTTTGGAGTAAGATTTTTGGTAGTAATATTAATCTTCTAGTTAGACAGAATTTGGTGACCGTTAATCCATTTTAGTAACCAAAAATAATATTTGTGCAAGGCTTGCGATTTTCCTGATGTTATTTCATTTATTTTGGATCATAATATTATATACTTTAGGGCCCTTTTAATAAAGTCCATTGATTTTTTTTGAAGTTGTTTATCTTATTTGGTGCCTAGACTTAGAGTCTTAAAAATATTTTTGGTGACCGTCTAAATTATACCCTTTCTAAATTGACAGGCAATGTCTCAAAAAACGATCTTCTTTGCAAAGGCATTGTCGCTACCAGTTGAATAAAATCAGTTTTCTAGTATATTCTTCTTGACCAGTAGTTTGGAATAGCCTCTGTTGAATTCAATTATCTTATGGTTCGAGATATTCATACCTTTGGTAAAAAATTTCTTTAACTCATCCGTAAAAAGAAAGACATCATTGTGTTTAATAGTTTCAACTAATAATTTTTTTCGAGACGATTGAATTGTTTCAAAAAAAACTTGAAAATCATATAAGTTGTCAGCTTTATTAATTTTTTTTGTTATGCAGGCATGCACATCTGCTGCCATATATGTGTGGCCTGGTTCCAGGTTTTCAATTTTGATTGAATTAAGTGAGCAGGCAGAACTGTTTATTATTCTAAAGTGAGATGAATATAAAATTTTGTCGAAAGCCGAAGGCAGTACAACGACCAAATAACAGGACCGAAGAAATTAGAAATATCCGAAAGGACTAAAGAAGCTCTTGAAGAACACCACGTGTATCTACCAAGGCAGACCGCCCACCTTATCAACGCTCAGTCCTATAACGATACCCATCTCTACCTATATTCCTATACCAAGCTCGATGCATATCTTGTTGGTTGTGGCCGATGGGCTCCGGCTAGTCGGTCTTCCTCTCCCATCCCAGAGCGTGTGTTTCCTTTTAAAAGTCGTGCTATTTGGTGTGCCGGTTTTACCGGATCAGGCTTGGATCCTGGCTGAATAGCACATCGTATCGTATCGTAACATCATGAGTCCATGCTAATTAATTTTTCAGAAAACAGAAAAATGTATCTACTGAAAAAAAAGCACTAAGCAGTACAAACAAAAATTGCAAAGTTTTTATAGATTAATTTACATAAAAATTAGATAAATAATATAAATGGTTTTAATAAAATATTAAAGTTTCTAGACTTATGTTCTTTCTCAATTACATGAAAATAAAACTACATTTGTTAATTAATTGAATTATTTATTAATAAAATTAAAAGACAAAAATGAGTTCAATCTTCATCATGAACTTCTACATCCTCCTTGTCAGTAACAGGCCATTTAAAAACACTTTACAATATTTTTGTATTCTGCGTTCTTGTGGCAGGTAGCGTTCAATTTTCTCAAATCCTTTATCTTTTTCTTATTTTTACACTCGCGAGCAACCAAATCGACTTAACGTTAACGCAAGTATATAAATGCATTTATTTCTAAAAAATAAATATTTTACTATGCATTTTATACATTTTTGAAAAGCTCTACATTTAAACTTTAAATTAATACCATTTTTATTAATTTTCATGCAGTTTTATGAAAAATATGAGCTTCAAACGAGAGCAGAGCAGAGAACTTTGAAAAAAATGCAACTTTGGAAAAATGGATAGGTTTCAGTAATCTCAAAACAAAATGAAAAATGTTTACAAAAGAAATACAATTTATTAAAATAAATATTTTGTGTTCCCTCCCCTAGCCCTGATTACAGCTTGCATACGATTTTTCATTCATTGATCTTATAAGTTTTTTTACCGTCACTTGGCGAATCCCGTCCCACTCCTGAAGTAACGCTGCCTTCAACTCACTCAACTACGGTCAATGTTGCTGGATTTCTAGCCCGGACTCTTCGTATGAGCTCATCCCATAAGTGCTCAATGGGATGTCCGGGCTGAGCACAGGCCAGTCCATTGTCCGGATTCCAACGTCGACCAGGAACTGCTGAGTGTTGCGTGACGTATGGCAGCGGGCATTAAAACGAAGCTCTCGCCGATGAAGCCTACATACGGAACGACATGGTCCGTTAGGATGTCTGTGATGTATTTATCGGCCGTCAGCCCCCCTCCTCGGCCTCCACCAGGCACGAAAACAAGCTCAGTTTTTCCTTCTAAGGAAATGCCGGCCTACATCATGCAGGAACCACCGCCGTATGCCACTGTTTCAGCAAAACAGCACTGCGCAAAACGTTCCCCGGGGCGCCTGTAGACCCGACCTCTCCTGTCACTGTCATGCAGACACATTCTGCACTCGTCGGTGTACAGTACCGACCGCCATTGGTCGATGCTCCAATTGAGATGCTCCCGAGCAAATTGAAGGCGCGCTTGCTGGTGGCCTGCAGTCAATTCCGGTCCCGTGACAGGCCGTTTTGGAGTGAGGTTGACTTCTTTTAGACGTCTTCTGACTGTCCACTCGCTCACAGTCACTCCTCGAACACGCCTCAATTCCTCAAAACATATTTGATGGCTGTTATTAATTCCTCAAATGGATCGCCGTGTCTTAGGACTTTACGGAATTTTGTTTTTGTCTAAAAGTTTTTTTTTTAATTTCTCCACTGACTCTCAATTCTCTCTCTCTCCAATTTTCTCTTGCTCGTCTTGGTGTTCCAGCTCATAGACAGCTACTGCCTCTCGGCAGTAGTTGTACCATTCCGCAACTGTTGCTGTAGATAGGCCTGAAACATCTTCTTCAGCAACCTCTCTCATTACTTGATGATATGTGCATTGGTCACTGAACGCAAACATAAGTTGAAAGATGACAGTTATTGGTATCGGCATCGGGCATCTTCAAACTAGGTCCCCTTTGCTCGGCTGAAAGATTGAGTCCGGCAATTACTCTTCCGACAACGGAATTTGGCCAATCGGCCTGTTCCGTCCCTGGTAAGGGTCATCTGTCTTTTCCGATGATATGGACACATTTTTTGGGTAGGTATAAGCCCTCTCTCCTCGGCAAATTGAACACATTGTTCATGCGTGCCAAGTTTCTTATAAAAGCGTTGCCAGGACCATAGAGACCTGTAACAAATGAAATCAAATTGGAGTACCAAACAAATAAAAATAATAATGCCCTGATTAATAACTGTAGTTATAACAAACCTCAACTCATCAGCAGTATACAGGGTCTAACGATATTAGTTATCAACCGACAAAGGGGGTTATCTATACATCATACTGAATACGATGGCAAAAAATGAACAATAGTTTTATAAAGTTGTGTTTTCTAATAAAATAATTCGATTAAAATACTGCTAATGATTAAACACGCTGTATCTTTACGCACACACATGCGTCGATTCACAGACAGTGTAGTTACGTGAACACAATTCAAAGCGCATTCACACACACACAGCTGTAAGATGATTGGTCGAGACGAAAAGGCTGGAGGTGCCTACTTTGTCGACTCTAGCCGCCTCTGTCATCATGATAGTGCGAGAAAGTGACAGCTAGAGTCGAAAATCTTACAGAGAAGACCCCAGGCTGCTACAATTTGGATGAGATGACAAACCTAGCTGGCTGGTATTCGTCTAGGTGAAAATGATAACTACTTAGCTGTGCAAGTTAAATGAATAACCGCATTTTTTACTTAAAAGGGTGATAGATTTACTTACTTTTACTCTCTTTCGAAGCTGTAATCATCTCCTTCTTATTGCCCGTCGAATGTGTAAATTAAAAGTGTAATGAAATGATCTTACCTACCTAATAATAATTATTTCCTGTTACATTTTACCAAGCTTTTGATTTTAAGTTAGTGTGATAGGTATGGTGAGCAAGTAATAAAAACAAACAATCATTCTAGTCAAATCAATGACAATAAACTTAGATTGCAAAATCTAAAGCCGAATTTACATAACGAAATTAGTGTTGTGCATGTTGGAATGAGTTTCATGAAAGTACTTGCAGCACGTGTGAAACTATTTTCATAAAAATAATAGTGTCGTGAAATCAAAAGTATCACCAACGACATGGCTCTGCCAACATCAAAGCTGCATTTTGCGATGCAAAACGTTGTGGTGCAGATGCTAATATATAAAATTAAAAAAAGGTTATCTCGAAAGAAAAGAAGTTGGTGGATTCGAGGATGGGTAGGAAGAAAGCATTTGGGTGCAACGCGTTTAATTTCTGAATTAGCAGATGAAGATCCTGAGAGCTATACAAACTACTTTCGAATGAGTGTAGATTGTTTTAATTCTTTATTAAGTAAAGTGTCATACAAAATATCTAAACAGGATACAACATGTCGAGAAGCACTGACTGCAAAATTGAAACTTCAAATCACCTTAAGATTTCTTGCGACAGGAAATAGTTTGATTTCATTATCATACGATTTTAGAGTGCCTTCGTGTACTATATCGCAATTTTTACCTGATGTGCTGAAAGAAATTTATGAACAATTAAAATACTGCATTCAGGTAAGAAAATATTTTTTATTTGGTTTAATTAACAACCGAGGCATTATGATATGCGTATTAATAATTATCAAAATGTAATTCTCTATCCAAATCAGAACCTGATATGCTTTCAACAGCTTGCGAAAGTATGTCTTCATTGTATGTGTAATACTCGTCTTCTGCATCATTATTCGTAGCAGTACTAGTAGAAGCAATAGACTCCAATTCTGATGAGGATTGTGCGACTTGCTGATTCTCTGGTATTCTAATGGTAATAGTTCTGTTAGACTCCATACACTCCGACACTGATGATGATGTACTTCTTTGTGATAACGTTGTCTGTTTTAATAGCTTCATACGTTGCTGTCTTATAGTAGCCAATATTACTTCTTCGGTCTCTAGGGCAGCTTCTAATGGAAGCTGGCGTAACTGCTGAGCTATAGTGCGTCCGAAAAGGTCAAATTCATCATCACCTGAGTTGTTTGAAAACTGCTTCGAAGAAACTTTTTCTAATGCATCAACTGCTCTAAGGAGCGGATCTTTTAGTTTCCTTTTATTTCTTGAAGGTGTACGTGGTGCAGTAAACTCTTCATCGTAGGATTCAGAAACTGAAGCTTCTTGAGTGTTGCGTGCGACGTTTGGTGTCTGAAACAATATATTGAACTACTCATTTTCTTTTACAGGTACCAGACAATGAAGAAAGTTGGAGAGATATAATTGATGGATTTCATAAAAAATGTAATTTTCCACTGTGTGGTGGTGCTATTGATGGCAAACACGTTCAAATACGTTGTCCGATGCACTCCGGAAGTGATTATTATAACTACAAGGGAACATTTAGTATTGTCCTCCTAGCAGTTTGTGACAGTGATTTAAAGTTTAGGTATATCAATGTGGGTCACTATGGCCGAGCTTCTGATGGAGGAATATTTGCTAGATCAAATTTTAAAAAGACTTTGGAGGAAAAGGCTTTGAACTGTCCTGAAGGAATGGTTTTTTTGGGAGACCAAGCATTCCCTTTGACTGAATATCTTATGACACCATATAGTCGTCGAACAAATTTATCAAAAAAACAAAAAATATTCAACTACCGACTATGCAGAGCTCGGAGAACTATAGAAAACACTTTCGGTATATTAGTTAGTAAATTTCGGATATTTGAAAAACCTATTCCTTTACTGCCAGAAACTGTGGACAAAATTATAAAGGCATGTTGTGTTTTGCACAATTGGTTAAAAACTAGATCATCGTCCTATATTCAACCAGGGTTGATTGATGAAGAAAATCCAAATACAGAAGAAATAAGGAGAGGTTCATGGCGAGAAATACCACAAGAAGCATTCAGGCCACTCAGCAGTTTTAGTGGAAATCATTCCAGAAATGCCCACAGAATAAGAGAACATTATAGTGACTACTTTGTTGGACAAGGGCGTTTAGAATGGCAAGAAAGAATGATTTATTAAATTTAAAAATAAATAAAAAATAATAACTTACCAAATTTTCTGTATTTTCTCTGGTGTAACTATCAATATTTTTCAAAAAATCCATATGAGTCAACCACGGTATTTTAGACACGTACACCTCATCAGTTCCCATGCCCGTCGTGTTATTTTTTTTTTGCTTTCAATAGTTCGTTGTTATAAGTATTACGAAGTATCCGTATTTTGGTTACAACTTCTTTCACAGTCCCCATTTCCATGGATTCCATAATAACTTTGTAGGCTGCCTCTCTAGCATCTCTATTTGTATATTGAGGGTGTTTTGGATCCCAAAGACACTCGTTACGCTGGTATTCGTTGATGAATTTTATGTTTTTATCGACTGGCCAACGTTGGTTTGCCATTTTAACGCGTAATTAGCTGCACGATGCACTCAAAAGCACACGTCTGCTCCGTGCAGATGCTTTCGCGACACTAGTTTCGTGTCGCGTTTTCATCGTGAAAGTAGTTGCGTGACATTAGTTTTACAAAAAAATATGCGCATGGCATGAAATTAATCCAGTGTCGCAAAACCGATGCATACATTATGAAACTGTAAATTTACACGTGAAATTGTTGATAAAATTAATGTCATAAAACTAATTTCGAGCCACTAGTTTCGTAATGTAAATTCGGCTTAACTAAGTCTAAGTCTATCGAAGTGTAATAAAGTTTAATCTGAATTTTGCTACTAACAGAATAAGATGTAAAGTGGTTAAGAATAAAATGAAAATGCCATTTTACAATAATTTATTATTACTTCCTATCACATTTTAGCAGCACAAGGACTCTGAAACCTTTACACTAACTTAATGTGTCAAAGTCAGTTCATTAAAAAGTACCTGATAACAGAATTTACTAACACTTATTTAAACGTAATTATTTTCAGTAGATTTATAAATTACAAAACTTTTTGAAAAGGCAGGGCTTAGGCATTAAAACACACAAAACGACCAATGTGTCACTGTCACTTTTCACCACATTAAATGCGTTTAGGATTCGCTGGCGTAAATTGAGTCAGGGGTCGGGGAACGCGTTGACCAGGGTACCGACCCACTGCGACCGATCCAGCGACGCCCGTACCTGCCCGTTAGGTAGGGAGTAGGCACGACGTAGGTAAATCGCGATCAATGTGGGCAGGCGCTCCATCTTGCTGAAAGAACATTCCCCACGACGTCCGCAAGCAGATCCAGTCGAGGGTGGCAGTTCATCAGTTGAAGGTGGCAGCTGCATCAGCTGAACTAGCCGTCGGGTGGCGGTCAAAAAATTCCAGGACGGCCGCTTCCACTGTCACAGGCAGCCGTGGTCACTTAGTGTCGTCTACAGGCATAAACTGCCCCAATCGCGGAACCGCTGTTCTGCTGCTAAAATTGTCCGTGGGTTCACGCCATTGCATTGTGGTAATAAAATGGCATCGCGTTATGTTACTAAACATCCTCACCATTTGAAAGCAAGTACAAGATTGAGGCAAAAAAAAGCAAATTGCGTGCAATAAATAGGTACACGCGCGGACGCTTTGCCGAAAGTCGAGAAAGAAAGAGCCGCTGCGCCGGCTGCGAGAGATGTGCTTACGTTCGGGTCGCGCTCGTGGTATCGAATCGGGATATTGAATAACGAATTGTAAGGAATTGATCTTAACGCCACACTGTGGGTCGAAACGCCATTTTGAGGGACTTAGCATATGACTTTCTATTTTCACTTTTTTCTTTTTACCAATGGATAGCCTATTATAGCCTTAATCGAAAATGTCATAAGGCATTTTGTGCTAAACCTTATAGTTTAGCTGTAAAAAAATAAATAGTTTTTTTTTGTATGGGACGGATTACTTAAGTCTATATTGTTGTTGACCTAAGGGTGATCACGCGTTAAAACCTTTTTATTCTTATTATTTACCTATAGGACTATAAACAAGCACTAACACCGTGTCTATAAGTCTGCAATTCTCTGAGTTATTGCGATCGGAAAATAAATAAATTTTATACCTTACAAAGCTTGATTTTTGAATAACATTTATCAAATTAAACGTAAAATAGTAACTGATGGTTACGTATTTTACCATTTGTGATTAGGAAACGAACAAAAGCATGAACCCATACAATCTTTGAGTACTTGAATGTTAATGAGACGTTATAGATGCTGCTTTAAAAAGAAAAAAGTTTTGGTTTGTGGCTATTCTATAGACGTTTATGCTGGAATCGCTCTGCATGTTTCAGAGATAATTGGATTAGATAAATACAATAAAATTAAACGTTAAGCACCTGAGCATTTATTTTTAAAATATTGTTCATTGACACAAAATATAAACATTTAAGTAGGTGCATAATTAAGAACATAAAAATTATTAGAAAATTACTTAAAATTAAGCCAACAAAACATACAAACATCAACGAACCACTGACTTCTCGTTTTGCCTTAATATTTTAAAACATTTACACAAATATATCATAAATGTAACAACACAAAATCATAAATTACACTTAAATAACAAAGAATTTAATAAAATAATATGTACAAAGCTACCATTCCAATATCAATAATACAAGTATTTACAATTATCTTAAATCACAAGGAATTTTAATACAATGAAACTTACTCACTATCACTATTACTATCTTGTAAATTATCTACATCAATAAAATCTATTGCTGGTTCTGTCGGAAAATCCAGAAGAAGCTCTTTGGCTCTCGAAGAGAGAACCAATAGGTTTCGTTTTACCATCCGAGGTCTAAGACTGGTAATCTTAGGATCAGAAGACAAAAGAAAATTGTGTAAAATATCTTCATTCGTCGCTATCCTACTTACTTTCCTAGAATGGTGTTCTCTATAATTACGGAAGTCTTTATTGCGAGCTTCTGCTGCTTCTTCCGACAGTTTACCAATTGGAATGGAACCAAAATGCTGAATAATGGCAGAACCATGCACTAAAAGTTTGTGCAAACTATAATACCAGGGATACAGTTTTACATATAATTCCGCAGTATCATTGCAAAATTGAGAGAATTTAGAAATATCAACGCGTTCTCCACACGCAACAGTTTGGAGAATCACGTGTAACCTTTCAATTAAATTCTGATCAATTCCAGTGATACGGGCTGTTGTGTCTGCTTCCCTGAAAAATTTCCTTGCAGTATTGCCATCGTTAGTGGTGCCAACTCCTTGCTTGTTGACCACATCAATTAGCAAACCACTGTCCTTTTTGAATGCTTCTTGAATAGCGCTTTTGCGTAGCTTCATTTTTTCTTTGTCATCACCTCTGCAACTCCATGTTTTGAACTCCAACCGGTAGGCTACAAACCAAGCAAAAATATAATGAAAAATAATGATTAAAAATACTAATACTACTACTAATTATTACTTCAAATAATATGTAATTTAGCGTGGTGAAAATTATAATTTTTTTTCTTACCTATATGTAGTAAGCACTCCATGCACCTTATCCAAGCATGAAGAGATGATAGCCCATACTGATACATATCTTCATTATGCTGTCTTTGGGGATGGGATTCCAGATCATTCATTTCCGATGGCTTCGCTTTACAAATATCGCAGACAGCTGACGAAGTCCCTGATAAATAGGAGGCTATCTTGCCGTCAATCATTGTCAAATGTAATTGGTGTTTTACTGCAATCTGTTCAATTCTTGACGGTAAAAGTGCTTCTATTTCTCCGGATATGCTGGCTTTTATGGCTGTTACAGTTGCTTGAGATTCTTTTGTAAATTTAAACATAATTGGACGGCAATAAAAGGTTGAAGAAGGTCGGTCATTTTCCCAAAGCACTGTTCCATCAGGTTTCTGCAGCCTAATCGGTACTAGACTGGCCATAAATATACTGCTCTCATGAAACTCTGTATCAGACTTTTGTTTGTAATTACTTTGACCTGAAGCACCATCAAAACCCCATTTGCTCACAAGTTGTAAATCAGTGGCAAGTTTCAGGTCCAAAGTAATCGAATCCAAAAGTCTGTATACAGTTAAATCCAGCAAAGCTTGCAACTTAATTGATGCTCCGTCTTCAGTAACCAAGATGTCTTCTGTTTTTGGATAACAATTCTGTTTTTCCTGTCTAACTTTATAGTACGAAGGGTACAAGTCTGTACCATTTTCGCTAGCTGCCTCTCTTAGGTTTATGTATTGCCACTTCGAAAGTTTAAGGGAAATTATTAAAGCCAATGCTTTTTCGGGTGTATATGTTTTTCTTTTGTCTTCACTTTTACCTATACAATCTTTTACTTTTTCAAGGTCTTCTGGGTTATCCAATAAATGTTGCATAATTTTTGCCACATCTTCGTTTCCAGAACTTTTTAAGCTCCTCATAGCAACCGCATTCACTTCTTCAGGGGACAATGACAGCGATTTATTTATTTCCTCCACACGTCTTCGCTTTTGCTTGGAGCCCAAATCTTCAAAAGGTTTTCTTGGTGTAAACATAGCTGTTGAAGGTCCTGATGTAGGAGATTCTGACGTAGAAGGTTGTGATGTAGATGGTTCTGACGTAGAGGGTTGTGATGTAGATGGTGGCAGATTTTCTATATTATCAGTATCATCACACGTGTCTTCATGATCTTTGCTTAAGATAACTTCTTCAGGCCAAGTTATTGGACTTTCTAGCCAATCTCCATTGTTCCGTATAAACTGAGGTAAAACGCGACTACTCCTTCTCCATCTAGCACTCACAATAGAACAAAATCGCTCACAGAACTTTTTAAGTACAGCACTGGTCTTCTCCGGCACATTCATTTTCTCTTGAAGAAAATCAAAAAGTTTTTTACTGTCCGACAGTGATCCCAAGTTTTCTCTCAAAATCACAAACAAATCTAAATTATTTACTATATTTTCCATCTTAGCGAAAAGAAAATAATTCACAGTCACAAGAGATTTAAATAGCAGTTAAACGAAGGTTCAACGAATACTATTTATGATTTTCTCATTACGGATATTATATACCTTTTGTAACACCAGCAACTATTGAATTTTCATAATAAAATAACAACCCTAATTAGTAATTAGAAACCTAAAATAATGAGTACTTGAAAGTGATTAGTGGTATCACTTAATTTATTTCATAAATAGATAATAATGTGAAACATAGTTAGTTAATCACGTAATCATTAGCTATTTTAGCAGAAAACATTACCAATTAGCGTAAACATAATAGTAAGTATTTGTTTTCAAAGTAATTTAACTAATTTCTTAATCCTTTGTATGTTTTTGAGTACTTAAAGATTGTGTGGGTTAATGGTTTTGTTTATTACCGAATCACAAATGGTGTAATATTTAACCTGCACCTACTATTTAACGTTTAATTTGATAAATGTTATTCAAAAATCAAGCTTTATAAGGTATAAAATATATTTATTTTCCGATCGCAATAACTCAGAGAATTGCAGACTTATAGACAAGCTTTTAGTGCTTATTTATAGTACTATAGGTAAATAACAAGAATAAAAAGGTTTCAACGCGTGATCACCCTTGGGTCAACAACAATATAGACTTAAGTAATCCGTCCCATACAAAAAAAACTATTTATTTTTTTACAGCTAAACTATAAGGTTTAGCACAAAATGCCTTATGACATTTTCGATTAAGGCTATAATAGGCTATCCATTGGTAAAAAGAAAAAAGTGAAAATAGAAAGTCATATGCTAAGTCCCTCAAAATGGCGTTTCGACCCACAGTGCGCCACTCCACTCCATATTATTTCTTTCAAAGTGGCTTAGACCCAAAATAAAAAACACAACTTTAGGTACATACCTTATCTTTTAAATTTATCAAAACTTAACAAATTTCGTTGTTTCAGATAATAATAATAACACTACTTAATGCTTCCAAGGCCTAAAAGATACTGTTCGTCCTTAGTACCTACATGTGGCATTTTTCTTATTCATTAGTAGACATTCTAATAGTGTCAAAATAAAGACAAATTAAGTGCATTATTACAAAAATATCCGTCCGTAACTGAACAATTAATGTTTTAAGATTATAAAATTCATCGCTTTGATCTGATATTTGAGTAGATTAAAATTCCTCTCAGCTGTCGTATCACAGGTCGTATGCGCGCACATCACTAAACGCTTGCGCTAGTAGGCGACACAGAAGACGCCGCCTCGCTAGCTACTCGCCTTTCGGCGCGCGCGGCCGTAAGTACGAGTACCGCACGTGCCTTGTCTTGTTGCGTACTGTGTGTGTGTAAGTAGGCAGTGGCAGTGCAGGGTGTCCACGCCGGTAAATACTTTTGTTGTATTTTTATTACCCAATATAAAGTTTTCTGATGATAATTAATTACAAAGCCTACCGCAACAGTAGATTTCAGTTAAATCCATGCCATTCTGTCATGGAATTTAACACTTAAGAATTATTCGGTTAATACACGTTCGATAACGATTTTTTAAAAAGCTACGATCGAATGATTTTGTTGTTTATGCTTGTGTCTTAATACCTAAATGAGGTCGAGTAATGAAACGATTTACGACAATTCGTTTTCAAAACTACAGAACATTAAATACTTACATAGTTTTTTGGGTATCAAACCAAAACATAAACGAATATTCAATTTAGATAAGGAAGGAAAATTGGAAGACCCTGGAATAAAAATTGCGCTAGCGGCTATTTTTGTTGGTGTGCGCCCTTGTCAGTCGGCTATGGTTGTGGGCGTGCGCACTTGCCAGTGTAGTAGTTAAGCAGCTGTAAATGGTGTGTTTTTTCACAACTGAGAAATGAGAATGTTTTGTTGAATATCTCGATAACTAGCCTGAATTTTTGGCCCAAATTTGGTAAGCTTGATCAGTGTGATGTATAGATATCTCCCTTTGCCGGTTGATAACTAATTTTGTTAGACCCTATATAGCAGGGATGCACAGACTTTTTAAGACTAGGGGCCACTCGGGCAAATTATGAACTGATGGCGGGCCGCCAGAAGTATAGGTAATTAAAGACAATAAAGAATTGATAATTATGTATTAAAATTGAAAAAGAATTTATTAATTTGAAGCGTGGCACTGCATAGTGCTTACAATCTTTTTTTATATTTGGCTCAAATTTACTTGTAGCAACACGTAAAACTGCTTCCAAACTTTCATTTGCAAGGCGGTTTCGATTTTTTGTTTTATTATTATTTAGTATTGAAAAGGTTTGTTCACATATATAGGTAGAACCAAATAAGCTGGCACATTTCAGAGCGTTTATGCGCAACTCTTTGTACGTATTTTTATCAATGCAGCGGTAAAAGTTCAGCAAGTCTCCTTCGTTGAATTTGTTGCGTAAATCTTGGTCGTTTTGAATGTCGATAATTTCTAACTGCATTGACTCTGGCGCATTTTCAACTGAAATCGTGAAAGGATTGCTGAATATGTCCAACAGAGGTTTCACTTTTTTAAACTCCGAAAATCTTTCTTGAAAAGATTGAATCAAAATATCTAGCTTTTCTACATAACTGAAATTAATCGCAGTTTTGTTGAATTTTTCAGCCATTTTCTTATAATTCGGAAAATGATTGTAATTTCCAGAATTCAATTGCGATCTGAAAAGTGTCAGCTTGCATTGAAAGGATGATACGTGAGCGTAGAGCTGGGATATCAGTTGATTTTTGCCTTGAAGCCGTGTGTTCAAGACATTCAAATGATTTGTAATGTCAACTAAAAAAGCCAAATCACACAACCAATCAGGATTTTTAAGTTCCGGGACATCCTTTTGCTTTTCCGCCAGAAATATTCCAATTTCTTCTATTAAATTTAGAAATCGTTCCAGGGTCAATCCACGACTTAGCCACCTTACTTCTGTATAATACAGTAAATCTCCATATTCGCTTTCGATGTCATCAAGGAATT
The DNA here is from genome assembly GCA_949316185.1 of Pyrausta nigrata. NCBI lineage: Eukaryota > Metazoa > Arthropoda > Insecta > Lepidoptera > Crambidae > Pyrausta > Pyrausta nigrata. Next base: position 3,984,707 of record OX438955.1, on the reverse strand, counting down.
GTTTGAATTGCCTGTGATTGAGTCCTCGTGATTTTATGAAATTCACAGTCGAAACTACCACTTTCATGACATTTTGAAATTCAATTTTTTTAGAACAGAGGGCTTCTTGGTGTATAATGCAGTGAAACTGCATGAGATCTTCAGCGTTTATGTTTTTTTCTTGCAGATGCTTTTTCAGCAAAGTAACTAGCCCAGAATTGACACCAATCATCGAAGGAGCACCGTCAGTAGCAACTCCCGATAATTTTGATAAGTCCAAATCAGTTTTTGAACACTCATCCAAAAGTACATTGAGTATATCAACTCCTCTGGTTTGACCTTTCAATGAACACATTCCTAACAACTCTTCTAAGACTTCAAAATCTTGAGTAACACCTCGTATGAATATGAGAAGTTGAGCTGTGGAAGTAATATCAGTGGATTCGTCGAGTGCTAATGAAAAAAATTCAATGATCTTAGTTTTTTCATTTAATTGTTCCGCAATATTACCTGACAAAGACATAATACGTCTTTGGATAGTCATACGATTCAGTTGAATTTTCTCAAACTTTTTTGCTGCTTCTGGACACATTTTCTTAGCGGCAATTTCTATGCATTCTTTTACAAAATCCCCATCATTGAAGGGGCGACTGCGCTTTGCTATCATTCGAGAAATTTCATAACTAACTTCTGTAGCTGTTTCTGAATCTTGGATGGGTTTTGTAAACATAGCTTGCTGACCAATAAGCTCCCGTTTTAAAGACAACATTTTTTGCTTTCTTAATTCGCCTGTAAACTTGGTAAAAGTAGGATGCTGCGTTTCATAGTGCCTTTTTACATTATATTCCTTTGCAATCGCAACAGAATTCTTGCAAATTAAACAAACGACTTTATTATGCGACCATACAAAAAAGTATTTCTCAGTCCAAATTTCTTGAAACTGCCGATTTTCATCTTTAACCTTACGTTTTTTTACTAGGTCCTGGCTTGTCCATGTTGCGTTCTAATCCTGGCTAGGATTAACACAGCACCTAAAAACAATTACAGTACCTACTTAAATTACCCATCCTTTTTTAAATTAGCAAAAATAATTGATTTAAATAGGTAGGGAAACACTTATTAATAACAGAGTTTTACTTACGATTTCACAACACAATTATACACGGCACTTGACGGGAAATCTACGTTGAATGTGGATCAAAATATATGACACCGGCTAGTCGAGTTAAAATCTACACTAGAACTATTGACACTTCACTCAAATTAAAACCGAACTGTCGGTCGCTGCGGTTAGCGTGGCTTTTATACCGCGCGTATAGAGTCGAAAACTGTCTGGAGAAATCTCGAAACCGACTCTGGAAGCTTCGTGTATCTACCTACGCGAGCAATCGGGAATTCGTGACTATTGCTATCTCGCTCTTAAGCGCACTTAAGAGCGCGCGCGCGAGATTCAAATTACTTTTCGAACATATTTTTTTTGGTTTTATTCTGGAATAGAATTCAATATTTTTCGAATGTACGAGAGTATTATTTTTGCTGTCGGCGGGCCACCAGTATTCGACCGGCGGGCCGCAAGCGGCCCGCGGGCCGCGGTCTGTGCATCCCTGCTCTAGTGACAAAAAAAAACGGTGTACTGAAATCATCTTTATTAAAAAACAAAAGTCTTAACTTAAATCTTAAACTTAAACTAACAAATTAAACTTACAGTAAACCATAAGGTGTACCATACCAGTAAGGTAGTCATTTTGAACATTTAGTTTAGGCCCTATACTAAATGTTCAAAATGACCACCGTTAGCGGCGATGCAAGCTCTGCACCGTCTAATAAAAGAACGTTTGATTCTGCGTGCATACCCGCTAGTATTTATTTCTTCGGCCGCTCTTCCGATTCTTTGTCTCAGTTGATTTACTGAAGTGATTTCTTCATGATATACCTTTTCTTTAAGGCACCTCCAGTAGAAAAAGTCGAGGGGGTTCAAATCAGGGGACCGAGGTGGCCATGTTATAGGCCCTAGTCGGCCAATCCATCTTTGAGGAAATGTCGCATTTAAAAATTCTCTTACGATAACAGCGTAATGGGCCGGACAGCCGTCATTTTGCAGCCACATCACTTCCCTCACCTCCGGATCGATCGCTCCGAGCAATTCCGGAAGTTCGTTCTGTAAAAAGTTTAGGTACCTTTCGCCATTTAGAGTTTCAGGTAACTCGAATGGGCCAATTATTTGCCCACCAATGATCCCAGTCCATAAATTGATTTTAAATTGATACTGGGACCTGTCTTGTCTAATTAGGTTGGGATTTTCAAGTTGCCAACTGTGTAAATTATGCATGTTAAAATATCCGTCTTTTTTACACGATGATTCGTCCGTCCATAATATTTTATCGAAGAAGCTTGAGTCGACTCGCATTCTGCGTAGCATTTCTCGGCAAAACTGAACCCGGAGTGGTCGATCACGGGGCAGTAAACTTTGCACTCTTTGATAGTGATACGGGTACAGTTCATGCCTTTTCAACACCCGATGCACCGTTCTGGTAGAAATTCCGGTCCTCCTTGCTATGGCACGAACTGAAGTGGTAGGGTCTTCATGTACCAGTTCTAAATTTTGATTGTCATCATAGACCATTGGGCGTCCCTCACTTGCGCCGCCAACGCCTGTACCTGGTATCCTCCCTTCAAGGTATGCCTGATGCACTCTAATAAACACCCGATGATTGGTTAGAAAAAAATTACAACCCTTGTAAACCCTTGAACTTCAAATAAATTGTTTTTCTGAATTGGGCTCCTTTTTGTTTCGAAAAGCAATAACTTTTTTCCTGTAAGTCGTAACACTTATTGTTGCACCATTTTAGAATCTGCAAAAGATGGACATTTTTGTAAAATAATGGGCACTAACATTGTGGTACATTTTTTTTTGCACCAAAAGCATTTAAAGTCAAACGATTTGCTAGCAGTGAGTATTGAATTTTGAAAGTAACTTATTTTTTTTTTAATTAAATTCAGTTTGTAAAAAAAAAACGAATGGAATACTAAGTACATGTGATCAGCAATAATAATAAAAAAACTGCATAAAAAAATACCGTAATTTTTGGAAATTATAACCAAATTTGTAAGGCAAGGTAACGATTTTAAAAAAAAAATAAAAAAAATTTTTTTTATACTGGTATGTGGTGCTTCCTTGTACAGTGTATCCACACCTTAGCTTTGGACCACTATTTACGCCACACCCTGTATTTATTAATATTAAAGTAGGATAAAAACGTACTTGAATATTTTTATGAACTGACAATGCGCATTTGAAACGGAACGCAATTGACAGCAGTAAAAAAACATGGCAAATACTTTATTCAATAAAAGAAAATAAACACAGAGACATGCATGAATTAAAAATAAATAAACTTAAAACCTACTTAATCAAAAATAAACCCGTGTCCTTAAGGCAAGGAGGCGAGGATGCTGGCTGCGTTACCGCGTTGGATAGATATACTTATCCTTTGAGGGAGGAACGAGCCAGCTTTACTATTTGCTAAAACAGAATTTAATTTAGGTGAAATTTTTCCAAAAAAGTAAATTAGCGGATGGTCCCCACGGTCCAAAAGTTTCAACGCCAAACGGTGCAAACACATAATCACTTGACAGTGAAGCATACTTGCGTCGTATGGCGTTTTCAGCTAACTCCGCCGCCGCTCCAGCTTTAAGGGCAAGTACATACTGGGCGCTCGGCGTTGCGTTGAGCGCGCGTTGGTCGCGTACACACACCGCGCTTAGCACGGCGTTCAACGAGCGTTAGTAGGGCGAACATACTTTTGGCTCAGTTCGAAAATGGACGTCGAAGAGATTGCTTGTGTGTGGCTCCTCTACCGTCGCTATAAAAGACGACGACAAAGACAAAGAGAATATTGGGTGCACCCTATACTGAGAGATAGACTGACGCATGGGTCGTTTGTTACATTATATCCAAAATTAAGACAATATGGGCCTAAGTTCTTTAATTATTTTAGAATGTCTGTGAAATCATTTGATGAATTACTGAGTATTATAAAAGCTGACATAACGGGTAATTCAACAATATTAAGAGACGCAGTTTCACCAGAAGAAAAACTCGTTATAACGTTAAGGTAAGTTTAAGTATTTATTAAATAAATGAATTATTATTATTCAAATAAATGAAGACTGTCCGAATCTTGGCTTGAAGGTGACGACACCCACGTCGACGTTGGCGGTGGTGGTGGCGGTGGCGTCACAGACCACTGTTGTGATGGTGTTGAGGACCTAGCAGTAGTGTATCCGGAATAAGACGGTGTAGAATATGCGTATTGATATTGGTACTGATTTGTTTGTTGTGGCAATGCTTGATTCTGTGCTTTTTGAATTACATTGAGCAATTCAATATTTGTGGACAGCCGTCGATATGAAGTATTCATAAGGGATACGATTCAGGTACCTTCTTGAGCTCAGTGTATAACGATAAACAGAATAATTTGTCATCATCTTCATTAGTTAGTTGTGCTGTTTGAAGCTGTTGTCTTGCGTGCAAACTTTTTTCTAAAATATCAACTATTTGTTTATCCACTGCATTTATTTTTTGTTTTTTCCTTGTCCCTTTAATTTGTTCTTTTGGAGGTGGCATCAAGTCTTCATTTTCCGCATTGTTTAAATCAGAATTTGTTGCGGCAAGAGTTTCGAAATTGTTCTCTGTATCCTTATTTACTACGGAACTCTCGAGAAATTTTAGTTTTGCGAAGTATACATATGGTACATGTTTGGAGGATCCAGACCCAGATGGAAGATTTTTTTGCCGTTTAGACTCCCTTATGTAATTGTCACGAATACTTTTCCATTTTCTTGTTAGTGTAGAACCTGAAAATAAATCATAAAATGCTATTTTTATTTTTGACAGATACTTGGCTACAGGCTGTTCGTTCGCAGAATTACACTATGGATACCGTCTTGGAAAATCGACTATTATACAGATAGTGGAGCAAGTATGCAAAGTGCTGTGGAGCAAATTAAAATCTATGTGCATGCCTGGAATGACTACCGAAAATTGGAAAGAAGTAGAAAAAGGTTTTATGAAATACGCCAACTTCCCAAACTGTATCGGCGCAATTGATGGGAAGCACATTGAAATAATACAACCGGAACATACAGGCTCGCTTTATTTTATTTATAAAGTTTATTTCTCTTCGGTCTTGCTAGCAGTGTGTGACGCAAATTATTGTTTTATATACGTTGATATCGGATCTTATGGTAAAAGCAGTGATTCAGCGATTTTTCAACACTCCGAATTTTATAAAAGAATGATGGATGGTAAATTAAATATTCCTAACCCGAAGCCAATATCAAATATCGATAGAACACCATTGCCTCACGTGTTTGTAGGCGATGAAGCCTTTGGAATCATGTCAAATGTGATGCGCCCTTACAGTGGAAAACAACTCACACACACAAAAAGAGTTTTCAATTACCGATTATCGAGAGCAAGGCGCTATATCGAATGCACTTTCGGAATATTGAGCAACAAATGGCGAATATTCCATAGACCTGTAGATGTAAATATTGAGTTCGCGGAAAATATTATCAAAGCATGCACCGTACTCCATAATTACGTGCGTACACGTGACGGTTATAGATTTGAAGATACACTTTATCTTTCACCTTTACAATCTATAAGTCCAGAAAATATACCACGCGGCAGTTTGACTGCTAGAGACAAATTTGCCCGTTATTTTGTAAACGAGGGAAAACTTCACTGGCAAGACAGTATGATTTAAGTACTTACCTAACACGTTATTGTAAACAAGAATTCAATAAAATAATTACTCACCCAACAGTTTCTTTTTCTCCAAACTATCTCCAGCGTCACAAAAAAATTCTACAAGCTCCTCCCAATTACGTTTTTAATCACTTTATTCTTATAATCGGGACTTTCCATATCCCAGATAGCTGGTCGCTTTTGAATTTCATCAATAAAGAAATCTGTATCAAAATGCTCGATCTCCATTTTCGTTGTGCCGTGCGTCCACTCTACACAAAAGCGCGCGATAAAATGTACAACAACATGGCCGCCCATGTACCTCGAAGCGCGCAGCTAACGCCCGAGCAACGCGCGCTCTAAGAGCGAGTACATACTGGGCGCTCGGCGTTGCGTTGAGAGCGTGACGGTCGCGTACACACACCGCGCTTAGCACGGCGTTCAACGAGCGTTAGTAGGGCGAACATACTTTTGGCTCAGTTCGAAAATGGACGTCGAAGAGATTGCTTGTGTGTGGCTCCTCTACCGTCGCTATAAAAAAAGACGACAAAGACAAAGAGAATATTGGGTGCACCCAATACTACGAGATAGACTGACGCATGGAATGTTTGTAACATTGTATCCCAAATTGAGAGAACATGAACCTAAGTTTTTTAATTATTTTAGAATGTCCATAAAATCATTTGATGACTTACTCGACGTTATAAAAGTGGATATTACTGGTGAATCAACAATTTTAAGGGAATCAATTTCCCCAGAAGAAAAACTCGTGATAACGTTAAGGTAAGGTTATTTATTCATTCAAATAAATTTAAGTGGTCTGAATCTTGGCTCGAGCCTGTAGGTGAAGGTGACGATGACGGCGGCGGTGGGGGCGTCGTAGACCACTGCTGTGGTGGTGGTGGTCTCGCAGTGGTGTATCCAGAATATGCTGGTGTAGAATACATGTATTGGTGTTGATTAGTATGTGGTGGTAAAGGCTGATGATAATTCTGCGCTTCTTTGAGAACATTAAGCAATTCAATTTTTGTTGTTAGACGTTGATTCTCGGGTACTTTTTTCAATTCACTGTACAATGACATACAGAAAAGTTTATCATCGTCTTCTTTAATTAGTCGCTCCGTTTCATTTTGTTGCTTTGTGTTTACACTTTTCTGAAAAATATCAATTATCTGCTTATCTACAGCATTCATTTTTTGTTTTTTTCTTGTGCTTTCAATATGATCTTTAGGAGGTGGCATCAAGTCTGTATTGTCTGTATTATCTACACTTGAGCCGGTTATATTGCTTTCTGTGTCGTTATTTGCTGTAGAATTCGCAAGAAATTGTAGTTTTCTGTAATACACATATGGCGTATGTTTACTTGATCCAGATCCAGATGGAAGCTTTTTTTGCTTCTTAGCCTCCCTCATATAATTATCCCTAATGCTCTTCCATTTTTTCATAAGTGAAGAACCTAAAAATAAACAATAATCATTTTTATTTTGACAGATACTTGGCCACAGGCTGCTCCTTCGCTGATTTGCATTATGGATACCGTCTCGGAAAATCAACAATTATAAAGATAGTGGAACAAGTTTGTATAGTACTATGGAGCAAATTGAAAGGCACATACATGCCGGAAATGACAACAGAGAAGTGGAAAGAAGTAGAAGAAGGTTTTAGAAAATACGCCAACTTCCCAAATTGTATTGGCGCAATCGACGGGAAACATATTGAGCTAATACAGCCAGAACATACAGGGTCGCTATTTTTCAATTATAAAAACTACTTCTCATCAGTCTTACTAGCAGTTTGTGATGCAAATTATTGTTTTGTATACGTTAATATTGGATCCTACGGCAAAAGCAGTGATTCTGCTATTTTTCAAAATTCTGATTTTTTTAAACGGATGATGGATAATAAGTTAAATATTCCTAACCCGAAGCCCATATCAAATGTCGACAGAACACCACTGCCTCACGTTTTCGTCGGCGATGAAGCATTTGGAATTATGTCGAATATTATGCGCCCGTACGGAGGAACACAGCTAACACACACAAAAAAAGTTTTCAATTACAGATTATCAAGAGCAAGGCGCTATATCGAATGCTCGTTCGGAATACGGAGTAATAAATGGCGAATATTTCATAGACCTATAGATGTAAACATAAATTTCGCGGAGAATATCATCAAAGCTTGCACAGTACTACACAATTACGTTCGAATACGTGATGGTTATAGATATGAAGACACACTTTATCTTTCACCGTTACAATCTATTAATTCAGGCAATGTACCGCGAGGCAGCTTGTGTGCTAGAACTGCAAGAGAGAAATTCGCCATTTACTTTGTAAACGAGGGAAAATTACAATGGCAAGACGACATGATTTAAGTTATTACAAATATGACAAAATTATAGGAAATATAATAAAAAATTATACTCACCCAACAGTTTTTTCTTTTCTAAATTGTCTTCACAATCACTAAAAATTTCAACCATCTCCTCCCAATTCCTTTTTTTTTATATTTTATTTTTATAGTCAGGACTTTCCATGTCCCATATGGCAGGACGCTTTTGGATTTCGTCTATAAATAAATCTGTATCGAAGTGCTCGGTCTCCATTTTTGGTGAAATATGCGTCCACTCTACACAAAAGCGCGCGTTCAAATGTACAACAAAATGGCGGCTCATGTATCTCGAAGCGCGCGGCTGACGCCCTGCCAACGCGCGTTTGAACGAAAATATCAAAGCGCGCGTTCGACGAGCGCTTGATCCGAAACGCGCGCTTGCATGTGTACACCTAGTAAGAAATACTGGATCTCAAAGCGCGCGTTACCAAAGCGCGCGCTTCAAAGCGCCTAATGTGTACTCGCTCTTACGAAAAAATGAAGACGCGCGTTTGACGCGCGCTTGCGTGTGTACACCTAGTACAGAACTATGGGTAAGTTCAGATGACAAGCGCTCAGCGCGCGTTGAACGCGCGTTGAATTTTTGTATAGTGTTCACATGGTGCGCGCTTGTCAGGCGTTAAACGCGCGTTGTCGCGGCCAGTTTGAGTTCTACATTTGTCGAAGATGGACGTAGAAACAGTTTTATCGGTGATTTTATACAGACGACGGCAGAAACGACACAACAGAAGACGGAGATATTGGGTTCACCCAATTTTGTCAACCAGGCTGACTGAAAGTCAGTACATTATTTTATATCCTAAGTTAAGGCAATTTGAGCCCAAATTCTTTAACTACTTAAGAATGTCCATAAAGTCATTTGATGACTTACTGACTCTCATAAACGATGAACTCGTAGCAGATAAAAACGCTGTGCGATATAGCATTTCACCGGAAGAAAAACTCATAATTACATTGAGGTAAGTTTTTTAATAATCAACATAATCTATAAATCAAATAAATCAAATCAACTGGTTTAGGAACAATTTTTTTAAAGAAAAAATAACATTTTGTTACTCGCAGAATAACTCTAACTCTGATTCATTGCTGACATTAGTTGGTACTGGCGATGGAGTAGGTGTTACTGGCGATGGAGACCCCATTGTTGTAGGATAACCATAATGTGCAAAATTATTTGACACACTAGACTGCTGTGATCTATAATCATGATAACGAAAGCCTTCAACAGAAGCTGATGACTGATGACGCTGCTCTTGTGATAAATAATTTCTTCGTTATGGTACCGAGTAATTTTGATGTACATATGTCTGTTGTTGTGGTCCTTGAAATTCATTTTGGTTTTGCAAAATTAAATTATAAATGGCAATTTTAGTTTGAAGTCGCCTATATTCCGGAATTTTTTTAATCTCTTTAACGAGTGACAAACAAAACAGCTTGTCTTCATCGTCATCTTCTTTTGGATGCGACACATTTTTCTGTGCTAAACTCTGCTCTAATATGTTTGCAAATCTTTCATCAGCAGGATTTAATTTTTGTTTTTTTCTTGAAGTAGATTTAGGACTCTTAAAGCCAGAACTTATTTCTACTTCAGCAACCTCTGACGAAGTTGATGCATTATCTGCATCGAAACTACTTTCTGTATCTTTGTTGGCAATTGATGCCTGTAGAAATCGTAGTCTATTATAATGTATATATGTCGAAGTTTTGGAAGCTCCTGATCCCGATTTGACAGTCTTCATTTTCTTCACCTCTCTCATATAATTATCCCGTAAACTCTTCCACTTTTTTTGCAGGGATGACGCTGAAAAAAAAACAGTATTTAGTAATAGTTTATGTTTTTTTCCAGATATTTGGCCATTGGATGTTCATTTGGGACATTAAGCTACGACTTTAGAATTGGCAAATCTACTGTGGCTACTATAATACCACATGTATGTGAAACTATTTGGAAAAAATTAAGGCCCGTTGTTATGAGTGAACCAACGAAAGAAAAGTGATACAGTAAAAAACAACATGTACAAATGAAAGAAATTATATATTTTTTATTAATATATATCAAACAATGAAATATCATATTCTGAAGAAAATCAACTCAAAACTTTGTACTTATAGAACATAAACAATCTTTTGTACTTATAAAAAATGACCAACATAAATATATATAAACCCAAAAAAATAACAAATATACTACTATAGAGGTAACAAATGTTTTTATCTTTATACTTATTACTATTTATTTTTAAACTTTGTACTTAGCACTTCTCCAAAACTTAAATTAAAACATCTTCATATTTATTTATTAAGCATTAATTATTATTAATATTAACCTAAATTAGTCTTTTCTTGGAGTTTTTTGGTCTTTGAGATCAATGAGTTATTCAATCTTAATTTTAACATCACTTGTAGAGTCATCTAACTCTGTAATAACGTAATTCCCCCTTTTAACTAACTTAAGCGGCTTTATTTTCTGTATCACATCTTTCCATTTATATAATTGTTCATCTTTAATATTAGGCCATCTCCAAAACTTCACACCTTGCTTCATGCACCTAACCATCAAACCATCTTCAAAAACAGATAGAACTTCTCCGGGATACTTTGACGTGCCCCATTTAATCAGGACATGATCTCCAATGGTAACATTCTTATCACTGTCGGAGACAACAGTAGATCCCTCATTTTCTAAATCAATTGTATCATTTTCTTTTAACATTTCAGTATGATCTTGAATGCGCGAAGACGACGCTGAAGACAGTTGGTAATTATGCTTCATTATATCCAATTCCATTGACTTTTGAGGGGATTTGCTACGCCTCTTAGTAAATCGATTACTGCGGTGTTGTTGAAAATACCCCAAATGATAGTGGGTACAAACTTCTTCGCAATCTATGCATGAAAGTCTTCTGCACTGTAAGGTATTGTGAAAAAATACGAACTGGCGTATTTTTTGTGTTCCCCGGAAAGTAGGAATAGTTTTGGACTGTTTTATGAGATCATCCATCAGCGAAATATCTGCTGTGGTAACTTCAAACAATAAAATAGAAGGACACCTGGATTGAAGGATAGGTTTCAATGAATTCAGGTCTACGATATCATGGCCTTCTGCCACGACTTTATCAGCTGTCCGTTTCAGGGTTCCACCGACACCGTCAGGCGCTCCCTTACCGTGCCCGGGTTCAGAATAATGCCATGAAAAGTATGTGATTTCTGGATAGAGATCTTTTAGATGGCGACACACCATTTCGAACATAAATTTATTTTTGTATTGATTAACAGGCCCATCACTCAACATATGTAATCAGGAAATAGGTAAATGTTGTGTTTTTATCCACTCAAATATGGGTTTCAAGTGAGCCCAAACAGCCATTGTGTCATGTCTATTGTCGCTAGAGAGAGAACAAAAGGATACAAGTTTGATTGCATTATCCTTGCGCAAGTAAAGTACTCCTGTATGCATTGTTATCTGCTTCCTTCCTCCACCAAAGTGGACAGCTTGTATTTCCTCGTTATACTTACAGCAATAGTTTTCACTGTAATCTACATGAATTAAAATGTCGTTTATTGTTAATTTTTTTTTTATATTTTGAATGGCCTGATATTGATGTGCTATAGTGCCAATATGTGAAAAAAAAAGTGGTAATGCTGCTTCCAGACTTTGAACAAGCAATTTCAATTTAACCCTATACTCTTTCTTCACGGGTTTACGAACTGTCTTTTTTTTCCCATCCTTTTCAAATGAACTGACTTCATAAATCCATTGTTGATAAGTCACAAACTGATTAGGCATTGGTAAATAGTATTCCAAAGAGCGTTCCTTGCAGGTTGAACATTCCCTGAATAGACATTTTGTGGAATGCACATCGCAGGTTATTGTCGCTAAAATTGAAGTCACGTTACGAAATTTCAATGCTTTGACTTCATGCAATTTAGATATCATCAATTGAATATTGGCATGCTGTATGCATTGACAAGTATTTCGGGTATTTACGTTTTGCCAAGTAACCCAAAAGGGTCTGAATCTGCAAAAGGTTGATAAGCTTATCATATAATTGACCGTGCTTAAAAACTTTTTATGTAAATTATGAAGTGTATCATATAAAACACGCTTTTGTTTAGTTTTACCATTTTTGGATTTAAGATAGTCTTTTTTCCCCGGGCACATCCTTGAGTTTTCATCTTTCTCCAAAAATTTAATTACATCGTCCTTTACCTTCATCATTTTATCGCTTATTTTTCGAGGCTTTTGTCTTTTGAAAGTATCATGTTTAAAAAAAGGTTTCGATGCATGTGAAGTAACTTATATTTCTGCAATGATTTCAATTTCAACATTTCGTAATATTTTTTCTTTTTTTCATGTTTCTTTCCAAGATCTTTGTAACTAGTCTCTAGATCTCTTGTTAACGCTTCTCCAAAAAGTAATTTCTTCTTCACACTCTCAGGAACGTTTACATTCTTAAGAAGCGCATCTACTTTAGTTCCAGGCGATTCTGGGTCAGTTTTTTTTGTTTTCATTCTCAAATATCTCTTCTTATATTTTTCGCTTAACTTCACTGTATTCTTCAATTTTTTTTTCCAAATTTGCAATCTTTGTATACAAAATAGCTCGTCGCCTTCGCATCTGTCGTCTATTTCGAGCAACTACATCTTCTCTAATTTGCTGCACAACTGATACTGGACTTGGTGGAGGTGTATCATCAATTATTCTTTGTAAATTTTGGTGTGCTATAGCTTTTTTATTCCTATACACTTTACTATTTTCTATCCATTGTTTTCGCTTTTGTCTAAGTTCTCTAGCATTCATATGAATAACTGGTTTTACTTGACCTTTCTCTTTTTTCTTTAAATATTTTAATCTTTCTTTTTCCCGCAGTTTTTTCAAAGATTTAGTATTATTTTTCATTTTTTCTCGCCTTTTTCTATCATAATCTTTCTTTTTTAATTTTTTTTCTGCATCACTCAACTTCTTTTGTCGTGCCATTTTGTTTCCACATACATGCACATGTTTTAAATTAAATACCATGAAATACAAGTTGCAAGAAATAAATAAAAAATCTAAGAAAACCGCAGAATACTGGATAAATCATTCCCTCACACGGCCGTCATTCCCTCACTCCTAAATGCAGTAAGGGAATGACGAATTTTAACTTAAGCTACAAAAACACCGACACATAACCTCAATTTGCTTGTTACATTGCGAATATGTATTTTACTCCCAAAAACGCATAAAACCAACAAAGGAGATTGGCAGGCTTCTATGGAAGTTTTGTACACCTAAAAAACCTCGTGTTTGGCTACGAAACATTTACAATTGGTAGATAAAAATAAAAGTAATTGAGGCTTTAATTATCAGATTTTATAAAGTTGGGGTTCTGAAGTTATATGAGTTTTAATAGGTTAACCTAACTTACCTAAATAGGTACCTAACCTTGTTTCCTATGATTGACAGTTGACATTACTACTCGTTCAACATAATAAGGCAGTTATTAGTGATAGATATTACGTCGCCCGCCACCCCGCGCAATTTCTGTGATCCACGCACGCGGTTTGGCGCCGAGGCGTCGAAACATCTGTCACTGTCAACTGCCTAAATAAGTTAACGTACGTTTAACGTAACTTACCTACCTAATAACTTGACCAACTTGACTACGCCTAGCCTCCTGACCACGGACTGACTGACACATGAAACCTCTGGCCACTTGTTTCTTACTGTACGGACGCCAGCACATCAAGGTAAGCACTGTGGCATCCTTGTGGTTGTAATACGGGCGATTTTGCAACAAAAATGTATAGTTTGATGAGCAGGCGACTGTACTTTTACCTAAGTAGGTAATATTCTAGTTTAAACCCGGTGTAAAAGAAAAAGATCAATAGCTGTTTCTCATTTCTACTCGAGTACCTATTTGGGATAAATAAAAATATAATTTTTATCATTACAGAGCTTTATTTTCATAGTCTTACAATTACATCATCTAAGAAGCTAGCTGGTCGCGTCATACCCTCGTGGCGAGCATAACCCAAGTACCAAAGGATACTCATCACATGAGAGCAACATCCCACAGTTCTGAGCCCCACAATGCAGTTGCAACAGTAACTTGTAATTGCTGCTAGCCCATTCAAGTTTCTCTCCGTAACTATAAAAACAAAATATGTTTTAGCCGATGAATGGCGAGATTTTATTTTGGCTCGAAGTAACAGAGGATTTATTCCCTCCAACCCAGGTATTTGGTCACAACCTACTTCCAAAGTATAAATACCGTGAAACCTAAAATGTTCACCCACATACGACCGTGCCTGCTTAGTTTGATATGTGCCACAAGCAAAAAGAATTAACTCGTGCATGGTTAACCTAGGGAATGCCATGGTTGTGCCATCGATTGGTACAAACATTGAACTGCGTCTGTTCAAGTTTAGTTCAGCGACTAAATCTGCAATACTGTTATTTAAAAACATGCGTTCATGTATAATGTTAACAAACGCCTCTGCATTCACTGTATTAGTGTATTGTGTGCTAAATGCGTTTAGCAGTGCAGCTGCGATTTTAAAATCATCCATCATATGTTTCGCAGCACGGTTAAAATACTCGTGGCGGAATATTTTAAAATCTCGTTTGAAACGGCCATTCACAGCTTCAACCACCCATCTGTTAATAGTCACGCACCGTGATCTGTTAGCTTCAAGGGTGGTCAACTGAGAACGGCCGTCTTCCTTTGTCTCTGGCATGTGGCCTATATACCCTTTATCGTGTAGTGCATCCATGCAGTCTCTAAATCCGCGATCTAAAATGAAAATATCATTTTCATTAAAAAAGTCATTGAAATCTGATTCGTTAAGCAGATCACGCATGATCGTTGCATCGTTAGTAGTGGCACTAAATGGTCCTCTAACATCAATTATGTACCCGTTACAACAACACAATATGAATGGTTTGACCAAATTCCTGTATTTATGGAGGGAATAAGTGTCCTTTTGAAATAAGTAATTGGAACTCTTTTGGGTATACAAATAAGTTGCATCTGCAATGGTGATGGCAGGTTTTTGCTCTGGTGGGGCATCAGGGTCACCAAGAAGCCCGTCTGCAACAATTAAATTGTTGGCTGCCACTTGCTCCCTGGTCATGTGACCAAACCCTAAATGTCGGGGTACATAGTCTCTTAACATTATTTGTCGTGCCACAGACATTAATGTTTCTAATGTTCTCCGTGGAACTTGAAATAGACAGGACAGCCGGTTTCCTGAGTCTCCTGTAGCTAGTTTGCACAGGAGGGCTGTTAGTGCAAAACTACCCCGATGCATATTTTTAAGGTTCGGTATTTCATCTAACAACTGTTGGTGTTGTCTTTTAGTAAATCCCATGAAATACTTTACTTGATGATCGGGGTAGTTTTGAATATTTTCATAGTTAACATTGTTTAAGCCCTCCATTAATATAAATATGATTTCTTCAATGTACTCTGCTTTAAATAAATCGAGACTATATTCAGCAGAATACAATCTATCATAATGCTCATTTTCTAAATGGTGGCTGCAGATACGTGTACCTCTTGGAATAAAATAATTAAATTGTAATAACACACGACGTCGAGTGTCTTCAGGTATACTATGTCGCTCTGGTCCACGGCACTCTTGGAAAATGCAATGTCTAGGTGTTTCAGCTGCTCTCCTCATATTGGGCAACGTAATAAATTGAGGTTGTTGAACCTCATTTATATTAATTTGTGGATACTCAATTTCTTGTACCCGTTCCAAGCATGCACGACAGAGGTCATTCAAGGAAGGCATCTATAAAAATCAAGTTAAAGATTAGATAATAAGTAGGTCTATACTTTAATGCTTTTCACAGCTTAAAAAGACAGTCAAACATAAAAGTCATAAAAGTAAAAGTCTAAATATACTTTACCTGCTGGTTTTCCATCAAATGGGAAACATTTTCCAGAATCCTCCGTTCTTCAGTAGCAGAAGATTGTCTCATGGTAGACATCAAAGTATTATCACATAGAGAGCATGTTGTGTTCGGATCAGGGTTTCTTTGCGCATTTGGGTCTGTAGGTTGGTTATCTACCTGTGGTGGCACCAGTGGTACAGCTCTTGATGCTCGAAGCCAACATGGTACACAAGCCTCATCATCCGGGGCGAGCTAAAATCAGATAATTGAAATAAATAATAATTAACATCAATCATAATATTTTACTATTTCATCAGGCACACCTGACACTAAATGTTCTTATAGCAACCAAAGATGAATACTATAAGCTATTACCTGCTGTGGTTGGATCCATTGAGATATAACAGTGGATATTCTTTGTTCTTGTTCGTTTGCCCCATCAACTAAAACCCTGCGTCGATTTATCCTTAGTATAGATCTTCCACATACTATACAGACATGTTGGTGACCAACTTGGTCTTTCGGGTATATTTTCAGAGAATGATGACGCAGTTGTTGCTAGTTCCCAGCAAGCATGGCAAATATGGTCTGAAGGTGATAACTGGAAATAACAGTCAAAATAAGCTGTATGTATGTAGCTATGTACATAACCAGATGCTGGAATTAGTTAAGATTCATTTATGTACTTCCATCGAAATGTTGATATTACTATGGATTTTGCTGGAATTTCTAATGTACTATCCCGTGTGGCAAACAATATTTAGCAGCGTTGCGCGTGCAGTGGTTTAAATTGTATAACTAAACTTAAATCACTTTTTTATTTTGACAACACGTCTGGTGTAGTGGTCGAGAAATCGGCTACTACACAGAGGGTATGTCTTTATATGCAAATACATAATACGCATATTTAATAAATCATAGGTTTTTTCTGTTTTTATATTAAATCTCTAGATTGAAGGCATACCTATTTCATTCTTTCGCTGTATGAAATCAGTGTAAGTACATAAATGACACTACCTAATTCTGATCATAACTAGATAAAGATAACTAAGTTATGAATATCTTTTAATAAACATGTTTATTTCATAACATTGAATTTTTTTGATCAGGACTAAAAATGATTGTTAATAGTTATATTAAAGCTTCATAGATTGTGGTCAATATAATAGTAATAGTCAAGGAAAAGGAGTACTTGTGTCTTATTTACAATAAGTACACGGTGGTGAAATATAAATAGTATTACCTCTCTTGGATATGTCCATAGCCGTATTGTGTTTACTAAAACATCACTCTCATCTCTCAGAGCGTGCCGCCTTATGCGAGTTAAACGCACGTTACAATTGATGCATTGTACATTTGGCATTGTAATCACACAATGAAGGTACACTTAACAAACACAAATCACAGTGCCTCAGCAAAAAAGTGTCCAATATCACTATGCGTCCATTTCGCTAAAACAATAAATAATAACAAGCGTCCTTTCGCAAACAATCAATTTCGTATACGGAGGAACAGGAACTCAACTCGACGTATAGAAAAGATTACGGTAGCTATGCTTTGAACAGCACAAAACATAACAAACAGACCGACGAAGTGAACATCAACACAAACGCCGAACGACAGCCATTATGCCACCAAAGACAATACAACTATTTTTACAAATTGACATAAATGTCACTGTCACTCACTCTTTTTTTAAATATCGAACTGATATCGATTGATTTTAGGAATCGATGAATGAACTAAGAACACTATCTATTATTAAAAGAAAATCTGTTGGGTTGTACAAAGATTACTAAAATCTTATAATGTAATACAGATTAATTCAAATAATAAATGGTAAATAATAATATTTTAAAATATGAGTACGAATAGTAGTAATGCTTTGAAAGCTTAACGATTTTTTAATCGATTAACTTATTGAAATGTACAGCAGCGTTTCGTTTTCATAATGTTTCTTTGCGTTTTGTTATTTAATAGTTTATGTTACTAAAAATTAAGATTTTTTCATTATTCCCAACTTTTAAAATTATTTTGATTATTGCAAAATAAGCCGTTTTATTCGTTTCATAAACGCTGTAAATGTGGATCCTAAACAAACAATAAAAGAGGTGTACCTCAGCTGCCATTCTCCTTTTAATGATAGATATTAAAATGCTTAATACATTCATGTAACGTGAGGTAATGATCGTCATAAATTTAACTTTTAACAATTTTTCGCAAAATATTTTTTTACACGAACTCACCTACGGTTGAGAAGAAATCACCATCTTGAATCATTTGAGAATGTTGCCAGGCACTAAAAACTTAAGGTTGCGTTCCTAAATATCGTTTGACACGTTCAGAAATCGAATATCCGTAATAGGATGAGGGAATGATGTTATTTGGCGGGACATATTTAAAATCGAATTATTGTTTTTATAAATTCGTTGTTGTAAGATGGAAGCTTTTATCGACAATAACAAACATCTTTCTTATATATTTGCATAATTTTATTGTTAAGAATATTGATATATTTCAGATAAATAGGCATTTTAGTAATATTTTTGAACTAAGGGACAAGGTGAGGGAATGATTTTCACGGTAACAAAGTAGCCATATCTTTTTTTTCTTCAGAGGTAATATGTTTTCTTTTTAAACAATAGCGGTATAGACAGCGTACATTCAAATAAAAAAAAGACTTATGTAGTTAATGCATATGACTCGGCACTAATGGCTCGGGAATCAAATTTCGAAATTTGATGAGAAATACCCACGTATGTTTCGGGGATTTTTTTATATTATTACTAAGAAATTTAAAAAATGGTTTAACCCATTATAGACTGAGTTTTTTTTTTCATATTTTTGTTTCTTTTTAATATGTTCTTAAGTATGGTCTACTTAATGCTATACAAGCACTAAAAACATGATCGGACCTGTAATCTAGAAAAAAAATTTTGGTACCATATGGTACCTAGCCTTTTAACGTGTAAGTAAGTTAAAAACATAAGATAATCGTAAACTTTATAAAAATAAGTAAATTATATATTTTATTATTATTTCTTGCTTCCTTTTTTATTATTATATGTATTATTATAAAAGCAACTAGCAGGAGTGGCATTTAATAAAAAAAGCTATATATTGGTAAGTAACATTTATTTTTATCTTTGAAAATAAATAAAAAAGGAATGGAACTTGGCATTGCACGCTGCACATACGAGGGCCATTCAATAAATACTTAGCCTACAAAAGAAAAAAGAAAATTTTGAGAAAGTAAAGATTTATTATTCAACATAGTCTGCTTTCAATTCAACACACTTGGCCCAGCGATACTCCAACTTTTTCAACCCGTCCAAAAAATACGATTTCCCGAGGTCTTCAAAATAGGCCTCTATGGCGGCGATGACCTCATCATTCGTTCGTCATTCGTCACAGGACTTACGCCATGAGCAGTAGACATCGCTGTCACAACTGAATTATCCACCCAGCGAACGACAGAAATATCGTCTTCAACGCATTTTACAGATTCATAGTAACCGTGTTTTTTTTTAGTATATCTTTTTTACTTGTCAAAAGAATGTCTTTTGGTAAGCGGTTTTCACGCTCAGTTCCAGTTCCATTATAGCCTCGACTTTTCAAATGTAGCAATAGCTGAAAACCGGTAAATAAATTATCAAAGTAAAAACTTGTGGGCAGAGGTTGCACATTGCTAGAAAAATCGTCAATCATCTTTACCCAAGGAGCTGCAGCTTTTCCAAACTCTTGATCATACTTAGGATTCACATTTACACTCTTGCTCTGATAGATTTCAAAATCTAATAAATAAGCATAGGGCGTATTCAAACACCAGACTTTAAAGCTAAATCTGATAGGCTTTCCGCGAATGAATTGCTTACAGCCATGTTTTCCGAAATATTCAATCATGGACACATCATAGTTTAAAGCAGCTGAAGGCACATAATTTTCGCGAAAGGCCTTTCGAAGCAAGTCAAAGGTTTTAGTTTCCACATTTTATCAGTCACATCAATCTGTGTATTATCCGCGCAATGCAAAAAGCGCATTATAGTCTTAAAGCGATCCCGTCTCATGGAGTTAATCATTTCATTTCTCATATCAGACCCTCATTCATTACTGGGATCAAGTAATGATTTTTGGATGGTACAGTATTATAGCCAGATATAATGAGAATCGCTATGAAAGCTTTCATTTCGTCGTAAGTTATGTTTGGGTTTGGGCAATTTTCCTAAATTTTAAACGCAGCATATTTTGCCGATTGACCGACTAATAACTTGATGACTTCTTCACTCCAAAATATCTCGAACATTTCTACATGAGATTTTTCTCTATACTTGGAATAATAATCACCATGAGGAAAAGTAGGTAACTGCTTTGAGAAATCTTTTTTCACCCAGGTACGTTCAGGCTTTGTTTTTTTTTTCGTATAAGTTCATCTATGTTAGAACTATCCGAATCATCACTGGAAGTACTTGAACTAGCTACTTCACCTCTAGCATTATTAGCAGTGCCGCGACCACGTCCACGGCTACGTGAGCTAGCATGGCCTCGTCGTCTTGAAGCACGACTACTTCGGCCTTTACAGGTATGCTGGGGAATGAAGAGTCCGTTTCTGGCGCTGGTGTTGTTTCTCGACGTGAACGACTTGTTCGACAGCTTTTCTCTAATAAGACCTCACAAGAGGCGCTGAGCTGCCGACCAGATAGATTATTTATGTCCCCACCAGCATCTTCGTCTCCTGGATCTTCATCTGAATGAACGGCAGGATCTGGCGGTTCTAAATATTTCCTTTGGCTCGAGATCCTCATCGTCTTCCAAAATTGCCAATGCCTAGTGTATATAACATCTGAAATAAAGAAAAACCCATGTACTTATCGTAAATTATGGGAACATATTTTACAACATCTTCCTGAGTACCTTATATACCATTGAAAAAATCATGTACTTCCCAAAAATATAGTAAAAGTAAAAAAACATAAAATAATTCAAAGACACGGTAGGCGGCTAGCGCTACCGTACGGTACCGGCAAGGTTGACACACAATATTTGCCATTATTATTGCCTACCAACCTAATTTTACATCATTTTACAGTAAGAACACTTCTTGAGAATACACGATTGTAACAAAATTCGTACTTCATTATCACACATAAAAATATGATCACTTACTTGAAAGGTGCCTCCATTTTTCCGAGAAGTTTTTGATGCACTCACTTCAACTAACAATGACACACAACTGAAAAAAATAACTTAATTTTGGTTCCTAGAAGCATAGACCACATCTATTGGCTACGACTTGCACCCATAAGAGCGCTGCATCTTGTCACGTGTTTATGTATAGCGCCAAATTAAAACACACAAAAAAGTGGTACCATTTGGAACCACTAGTCTATAATGGGTTAAGAGAAAATCATCATGAACAAAACAGTAATTAGGTATAATAAAGATATTAAAGTATTACGAGTAATGACAATCAACAACTTAAACATAGAAATAGGCAACCGCATAGAAGCAGTCTATACACGGTATGCTAAGACATAAAAGAATACACAGGCAACTAAGCTAGTTATTTAAAAGAAATTATTTACACAAAATTATTTCTGTTGAGTTACAATCGTCGCACAATTTCACTTTGTTGTCGACGGCCATCCTCCAACGCCTGCTGTTCACTAGCTGGAGTCCTCGACCCTGGAGCTGTGGCAGCTGCAGGCTTTGATCCCTGTCACTTTCCTCAGGGAGCAAGTCAGCAACAGGAAGCCTGTGGTGGTTGGCAATGTTGTGCAGCACGGCACAGGCATTCACTATTCTTGCCACTACATTGTGGTCATAATGTAGTACTCTGTGTGCTAACAAACATCGTCAGCGGTAAAGGGAAGCTTGAAAGATCAGCTTCCATGAACATCTGAAGTGCTTGCAGAGGTGTCAGCGGAGGTAACACGTCGTCGTCGTTATTCACTTTAAAAAAGGCAGATCTATATTTGCTGGCTCGTGTCGGTGAATTAGTAATTTCTTTGAGTACTTTTGAAGCATCCCTTTGCCCAGTGTTTTGGTAAACAGATTGTGCAGCATGGATGATGACATGCTTCAAAGTCGCGCGGATTTCTTTTGTTTTTCTTCTTTTGCTACGCTATCTTCGAATGATTTTGCTGGCCTACCTTGAGGACAGGCCGATTCTAACGGAATCTTGAAAGTTCCTTCTAACCAATATCGGTTGTTTTTTAGAAAAACTTCTTCGTGTTTGCTGGCTTTTCATGCTGGCTTTTCATGAATTCGGTTTTAATATAAGAATACCTTAGCTTCAAACACTTTTTAGTCTCCATAACGTATCAAAAGAAAATCTTCATACGAATTGAGTTTTTCCCTTAACTTGGGAAATTTTGTCTTACCTGTTCAAAAAGGTACATCCGAGGAGAGGTGCACATTACCTTCTTGGAACTGTTAACTACCTGAGTAAATAGTTATCTTATCATAAGGTTTTTTTTCGGATAACGAGTTTTGGCCGCCTAATTGGTTGAAATCAACGTATGTGCGGCGGTGCGCAGCACAAGGTTGCTGGCTGGACGAGCATGAATAAAGTCCTAGAAAGATAAATTATTGTTTTTAAGTGATAAGCATTCACTTTGCAATCTAAATATATTATTGCACTTGAAAAAATGACCGCCAGAGGCGGGAACTGACGACCTCTGGCGGTCATTTTTTCAAGTGCAATAATATATCCTAGAAAGATGCGCTTAAGAGTGAAATTGCAGGTTAACGAAAATTTTACTCAATTAACAATTATCAAGAACTGTTAGTCTACATAAAAATATTAAAATATATTAGTAACAGTTAATAAGTTCACTAGTCTTTTATTCACTTTCCCTGGTAGTCTATAAATCGTCATAAATTTTCACTTTCACTTTCACATACTCGACGCGCACGATGACGTCTGGACCACATCCATTACTTTGTAGTGCTTCGTAGTATTCATTCATAAGTTTCGTAGGTTTTTATAGAAGGTTAGGCAAGTATTATTCCACAACATTTGATTTCTCATACTCTTAAATCGTGTAGAAGGTAATACTCAATTTACTCATCTATTCTCGATTTTCTTGCTGTTAGGGAAGTTTTTAGACATTGTGTGTGCTTTACAAAATAAGAGGTAGTAATGGTTATTCGGTGACTAAATGTACAAGTTAATCCTTTTTATTGTTACTTCTAGGGATAATACAAGTTTAACTTTTGTTAGAATATACTCGTAAGATTATATAATTTCAAAATATAATTAATGAAAAAGCGTAATATATCTCGTAAACTAATAAGGTGTAACAACTAATGGTTATTATATACAATAGGGTTTTAACTACTAAGTGGTTTAATTACTAAGGGTTTTTAATGACTAAGGGTTTTTAACGACTAATATTAACACTAACTGGGCCCCTAAATTATCACATAATTAAAATTTATATATTTGATTGCATTCATCCGAAAATGTGTGACTTTAATTTCTTTTAAGAAAATTAATTATATTTGTAACCTTACTGGGTCTCTTCACGTTCCTAACAGGAACAGTAGTTTCGCGTTCTTGTACAGTTACAGGCAAGATATTTCTTTTCGGATTCGCTATAGCAACTGCTTTTTGAAAACGTGGTTTATCTTTAGATAACCTTTTATTAACCATCTTAGTGTATACTGTGCCTCCCGGTTGGATTTGCGTAGTAGATGACGCTACCGGTTGTAATCTTTGTCGCGTTGTCTCTTTAGATTGAATCATTTTATCCGAGATATATTTATATAAAATGTTTGTCTTCTTACTATGATCTCTGATTAATTGTTGCATATAATTTTTATTAAAATCACAATCAAAAACGCTTCTAGAATCAGTGTGTCCAAATAATACTTCGAAAGGAGTAAATCCCGTCATAGAATGAATTGTACTATTGTATGTCATATTATCAGAAATATCACTAAATCTATTTTCTAGTTTAATTATTCTGTATATTTCAATTATAGTGCTATGGAATCTTTCGATTAATCCCATAGAATTAGGATTATTAGGGGTTCCTATATGTAAATCTATATTATGCAAATTTAATAATTCTTTCATCAAGTTATTATTGAATTCGTATCCTGGATCGCAACTGATTTTAGAGGGTGTACCATATAATGAGAAGTATTTTAAAAGAGCTTTTATGACTTGAGGTGTAGATCTATTCATAATTTCGATTGCTTGTTCTAATTTACTAAATGCATCTATTATAGTAAGATACATTAATCCATCAATTTTAAAAAGATCTATAAATATTTTTTAAAAGGTTTTGACTGAGTTTGTGTAAGTTCAATTAAAGGTTTTAAAGGTGATCTATCATATTTGGTTCTTTTACAAATATCACATGCATTTATTATTGCGGACACAGTTTCTTTCATTCCTGGCCAATAATAATTACGTTTTAACCTTGTAAGGGTGTCCTTAATACCACGATGGCATGTTTTTCCTTGGTGAGTTTTTAAAGTTATTTCTTTTTGACTATTTTCATCGTCTATGACAGAGATTCGTTTAGTGCATTCTATTATTTGAATTGAATTACTATCAAAGAGATCCGAAATTATTTCGCAAAATAATATTTTTAAATCTTTTGTTGCGAAATAGATAAAATATTTAGTGTTTAAATTTATTGTGTCTTTAAGGAAATTTTTAATTAAAATTTCAATTTCAATGAGATAAATATTTCTGTTATTTTTCTTTTATTCTTTGATAAATCATTTATTTTGATTTTATCCCTATACCAATGATTTACAATAATTTGATTAGGTTTTGTATCAATCGCTTCAGTTAGGACTGGAATAACATTAATATCATCATCATTGAAGTCATCAGCGTTATCTAGAGTTGTAACTTCTGATGCTGTCATTGTACGTTCAGACATATTTTCATATATGTGATCGTTAAGTTGTGAAGTAGAGGGTGATTCATCAACAGTTAAAGTATTTAATTGAATTCTAGATAATGCATCTGCATTTAAATTTTGATTTCCCTTTTTATAAATAACATCGAAATTGTATTCTTGGAGTCTCAATCTCCAGCGAGTAAGTTTACTATTTGGTTCTTTTAAAGAATAGAGCCATGCAAGAGGTCTATGGTCTGTATAGACTGAGAATTTAGTACCATATAGATATGGTCTGAAGTGCTTAACGGCCCATAGAACGGCTAGTAATTCTTTTTCTGTAGTACTATATTTTTGTTCAGTATTACTCAAAGTTCTGCTTGCGTAAGCAACAGGTTTATCGTTACCAATATTTCCTTGGGAAAGAACTGCACCAAGTGCGACATTGGATGCGTCTGTTGTTAAAATAAACAGTTTACTAAAGTCAGGATATTGTAAGAGTGGGGCATTTGTTAAGAGGTTTTTACATAGTTCAAATGATTGGGTAAATTCATTTGTAATTTCGAATTTAACATTCTTCTTTAGTAATTGCGTCATAGGTTTAGTAATTTTGGAGAAGTCTTTTATGAAACGTCTATAATATCCTACTAATCCTAAGAAAGATTTAATTTCTTTTGCATTTTTAGGAATAGGAAAATCTAAGACTGCTTGAATTTTATCATTATTTGGTCTAAGTCCCTCTTTCGTAATAGTATGACCTAAGTATAATACTTACTTTCGTAAAAATTCAGATTTATCTAGTTGAATTTTTAAGTTGGCTGTTCGTAGAGTGTCGAATACTAATTTTAATTTTTCCAGGTGTTCTTTCAAAGATGTTGAAATATTAAAATGTCATCTAAATATATGAGACAATGAATTCCTTGTAAACCTCGTAATATGCTATCCATTGCTCTTTGAAAAGTTGCTGGGGCTTGATTGTGTGCTGAATGCTGTTTTAGGTTGATCGGGCTCATCAACTTCTATCTGATGATAACCTGATGCTACGTCAAGAGTAGTGAAATAAGTGCTATTTCCAAGCTTATCAAAAAGATCGTTAATGTTTGGGAGTGGATATTTATCATCCAAAGTTATATCATTTAGTTTGCGGTAGTCGACAACCATTCGATATTTTGGTTCGCCGCTTGCATCTAATTTCTTTGGGACAATATGGACTGGGGCATTCCATGGTGAAAAACTAGCTTTAATTACGTTATCTTTTAATAATTTATCAACCTGTCCATTTTTTATTTCTTCTGCTTGGGAAGGTGGTTGACGATAAGGTTTAATATATACTTGTCAAAACAAAATAAAGGCCACGAGTTATTTTTTTATTTTGGTGTAAATTATTAAACATTTTCATAATGAAAGTAGTAAAATATTGAGTATACAAACTCTTTAATACCTAAACTTTTTAATATTGTAGTATTCATCTAATGCTAGCAACAATTTTAAATAAAATTTGATTTAAAATTCTTTTTGAAAATTTTGTTTCCATTTTCTTTGACGTTTTGCTTTCCTTAGCTTCTTAGCAATTATCAGAGTTCATTGATATCTCGAGTCAGAAACATCTTTTGCAGTATGCCACAAGCACGCAGGCGTCATATGAACTCGCTGACAGCAACCAGAGCCATTACAATGATTGAAGAAGGTCATTCGCAGCGATCTGTGGGTTTGCAATTGGGATTTTCTCGAAGAGCTATTCAAAATCTATGGAATCGTTTCCAAGAGACCGGCAGTGTTAGAAGAAGACCTGGTTCAGGCAGAGTTCGCATTACAACAGCTCAAGAGGATCGTTACATTCGATTAAGTGCGCGCCGAGATCGCACAACGACGGCCCGCAAGCTGCAAAATCGTTTACGGCTCACAACGGGTACTCGTGTCAGTGACCAAACTATTCGTAATCGATTGCATGAAGACCAGCAGGCATCAAGAAGGCGAGTTGTTCGTGTTCCAATAACCAGAAATCATCGTGCAAATCGTTTAAGATTTTCCCGTCAACATTTGGACTGGGCATAAACCAATGGGGCATGGTGCTCTTCACAGACGAATGCTAAGTTAAATTTTTTAACGACGATCGGCGTATTAGAGTATGGAGAAGACGCGGCGAGAGATTTTCAGAAGCCTGCATCCATGAAGTCGATCGTTTTGGTGGTCCAAATGTAATGATTATGGGCGGGATAAGCTTACACAGCAAAACTGAGCTCGCTATTTTAAATGAGGGTACTGTTACTGCTCAGCGGTATATTGAGGAAGTTGTCAGACCACATGTGATCCCATTTGCCCAGCGAGCGGGTCCTGGATTCATCTTGATGCAAGACAATGCTCGTGCACACACGGCTCAAGCGACTCGGTTTGTATTGGAAGCCTCTCAAATTCAAGTCTTGCCGTGGCCGGCGAACAGTCCGGACTTAAATCCAATAGAGCACATGTGGGATCAGTTGAAACGAAGAGTTAGAGACGGTGATCAGGAAATCCACAACCAACAGCTACTCATCAACGCTGTTAAAAGGGCCTGGAAAGAGATTCCAATGGAAAATGTCAGGCATTTGATTGAGAGCATGCACTCCAAGCTTCAGGAGTGCGTAGCGAAACGAGGGGGGCATACCCGTTACTAAAAGATGAGTATGGAGTATTTTCTTTTGTTTTCAGTAACTTTACATTAATTTTATTTTTAACCTTAAATGAGTTTTTTTCTTTCAAAAGCAAATAAACTTTTAAATTATTATTATTATTGGAATACATTTATTGGTCTACACGTTAAAAACAACATTAGTTTTCGTTGTGGAGACAAAAAAAATATATATTGGTATTATTATTTTAATGGTACAGACAAAATACCTCGTGGCCCTTATTTTGTTTTGAGTAGTATATATTGGATTATCATCTTTTGTACGGATTTTATGTTTAACTTCATGACTGAATGATAATGGTATATCATCATGGTGAAATAGATCTTTATATTCATAACAAATTTTATATATTAATTACTTTTCTTCTGAATTCATATGATCAGTCCTTAATTTTTGTAAATTTTCTTCTAGGAGTTGATCATAATTTGAAGGCAAGTAATTAGTGTAACACGGTTCTTGAAATTTAGTAACTTTAAATGGTTTCTTTATTTGAATACTTATGTATTTATCACTAGAATTTTGAATGATGGTATAAGCAAAGCCCTTTATACACTGTGTTTACTACAATATTTTGATTTGTTTGTGTACCATATTGATACTGCGCCGCGCGCACTCGCACGCGTACCTGCCTTGTTTTTATTTGTTTAAAACGTACCGTGAGAACCCCGACGACTAGTCGACATCGAGACGTTACCTATGACACATGTACTAGACCGACCAGAGCGCTTTCGCCGCGTGTGTATCCTGTGAAGCTCCTTACAGACATTTCGAGTGATTGTGGCCTGTGAAGTGATACCTAAACCCGGAAAGCTGATGTGGCAAGTACCTAGCTATAAGTGCTCCGACTTTACCTATTTTCCACCTATCATTGTCGCCCTCCACGTGTAATCCACTGCCTAAACTCTCAAACACACTGTACTAATGCACTTAGCATACGCACGCCCTCGTAAAATTCTACAAAGTCTACAATGCCTTGTCCGTTGACTAAGTCCCTCGGAATTTTAATGACTTGTTCCATTTTTGGTTCTAACGTTACTGTAACAATAGAGCTTGCAGTACCATTTTTCAAAGAATTATAACTTATCGGGATTTTTACAGTTGGTGTTACTAAACACTCATTTTCTGTGTCAATGACCGCATGCAACTTCCTTAATAAGTCTATATCAAAAAGTCCGTCATAACATTGGTCTATGTCGTAAATGTAAAATGTATGATATAAGTTGACCTCGAACAATTTAAATAACGGTATTTTTACGACTTCGTTATGTTGACTCACAGCGTGTGTGCTAATTACGTCAAATAACTCATATTCTTTAAACATTTTATAATATTTTTCGCATACTTTGTTGCCCAAGAATGACCTTGTACTTCCTGTGTCTAATAAAATTCTCGCGTTAATTTCTGGTACGAATATGTATGGCAATGAGTTTAAATTACTTTTGTCTATGACTGGGGATTCGTCTCGGAGGCCGTTACTTGAAAATTCTCTCCTGGCTTCTCAGAAGTGTTTGGTGAATTTTCCGTAACTGGCTCATTATGGTAATTTGTATAGTTTTGCCTCGATGTCGACGCTTGAAAGGGATTCTGGGTGAATCTGCGATTCATCCATTGTTGCCTAGGTTGGCTAGAAGTAGAGGTGTGCGCGATGTAGGGGAATTCGGAGGATAAATTATAAACTTTGGGTAATATTTGTAAGAAATCAATGTAATTCGTGTGAAGTAAAAGAAACAACTGGTAAAATAGTAAAGACGTCAAAAAGAGAAGGAAATTGAAACATTAAAAAAAAGTATAAAAACACAAAGAGTTCGGTTTGCCACAAGAGGGTTGAGGCTATCTTGGGAATTGAGACTGACCCTGTGGTTGGTTCTGAAAATGACCTTGAGGTCTGAAATTGGTGTTAAAGTTTGGAGTAGGCCTTTCATTTAGGCGGAAGTTTTGACCGTGAAATGGTCGAGGTTTGTAACTTTTATTATGAGACGGCGCTCTCTTTGTATTAGAGCTAGATTCGTTTCGCAGCATATACTGCTTTTGGAAGTTGACTTCTTCAGTCACTATTTGTAATGCTTCTTCTAAGTTTTTAGGGTCTTTCAGTCTGACGAGTCGTAAAAGATGCTGGGGTAAGTTATACTGAAAAACTTGTAATGCCGTATGATTATATATGGACATTTTAGTATCTCTCGTTGCGGCATCATTTTTTGCTATAATTTTTGCAAAAAGATTACTTTTGACAGACTGAATCCTATTAAAGAAATCCAGATACGATTCGTTATTTCTTATTTTGAGTTGTTCCAATTCTAACACTAAGCATCTCTCGGACTTTTGATCTCCGAAATGCTGAATAAGTATTTTCTTTAAGGTTTGCCATGGGACACTAGCATAATCGTACTCGCTTATTAGTACGGCTGCTCTGCCTACTAATTTACTTGTAAGCTTTTGCATCACAAATTGTACTTCAGTGTCATTGTGGTTATGAGTTCCCACCATAGCCAAAACATGTTCCACTTTTTTAATAAAAAGGTTTAATGTTTTTGGATTGCCATCAAAAGTTGGCACTATGTCTAATAATTCTGACGTAGCTGAACTATTAAATATTTCTCTATGAATGAGAAAAGTAGGTATGAATTGTAGGTAAAGTCGACAGCACATGAAGCTTTTCACTTGTACTACGAGCCTTACATCTACAGCGATTGTAATAACAACAGTATCTTAGTAATATATACATATATATTCTGTGACACTACAGAGTCCAATGTGTAAAGCACGAGCACGAGCTCTTGACTATGCAATAAAAAACTTATAAATAAGTTATAATAACATTTATTAGAAAAATATAATAAAAAGGAGTTTCAATTTGAACAAGTGTACAGCGTATTTTTTTTAATTACCAGATTTTAATATTATAGTGGTCGTTGTTTGTTTATATTAGGTTAATTAAAACATAATTTTCGGGGATTCATTGTAAACTTCTCGACCACTTTATTATTAAAATCTTGTAAGTTTCCATGTTTAAGTTTTCGGTGCACACTCATCATGGCCAAACCATTGAGGCGATTTTCAGTCATAGTGCTTCTTAGCCAGGTTTTTAGTCTCCTGAGGCTGCTAAACGATCGCTCTACTGTACACGTCGTGCATGGAAGAGCGATTAAAATTTTCAACGCTTTTTCCGTGTCGGGAAAAAAGGTTTTTGCTTCTTTTAGGATATCAACAACGGTTTGATCTGTTGAGTTTGGTTTATTATGCCAGAATTGCTGCCAAAGCTCGACTTCAGTTTTTATGTTTGGTAAATTATAAAACTAAGCGATAGTTTCACAAGTTTCTTTAAGATTTTCGACTGACATTGTTTGCATTTGTGTGGGGTGTAATTTAGATAAAGCAAATGATGGAGTATTTTCTTCAGCAAAGCGTGTTTCAAGCGATGTAATAACGGAGTCCAAGTATGGTATTATTAATGATTTTTTCCAGAATTCTGAAGGGCTTTCTGCTGGGTGATTGCTTCGATGACGTTGTTTCCCAACAATGCGTGGCATTGAAGTGATATTCTCCTCCAGGCTGACTTTCTCCGCAACAACAGTAGCATCCTTTATAATTTCATCTGTGACTCTTTCGGGATTATCACGGTGGCTGTTATAGTCTAAGATCCCGATATACAACGACCTGTACCGAGTTGTTTATTTGATGAAACTTATTTTATATTTAATTTAATATGTCAATAAATATATTGCATATAAGTTGTCTAACAAATTTCAGTCCATGATATGATTAAAATTAAATTAAAAATTGTTTTTTTTTTTTTTTTTTTTTACATTTCACCGGTTTGATTAATAGACAAATTCTATACCAATCAAAAGTCTGAAGCCCATAGAATATGCAAACGTTGGGTTGCCTATTCTTTTCCGGTCACAACTTTCGGGTAGCCAGGTATAAACAGGTAAATCGATATTAGCATTTTGCACCGGTCTGATTATTGAATTAAAATTAATTGAAAATAAAGATTTGAACACGATGGTATAGGGTCGTCTGCGAAACATCAGTCCCGTATTCCGGTTGTCGAATTTTGAAAAGTGAAATATTGCTGCGAGTGAATATATGCGACTGAGAGGTCCCAACCAACCATCCCATGCGATAGAAGAGGACACAGCATAGCAGCTGTTTGAAGCCCGCCCCATTGATTTATTATGTATAAGAATGGACTACGCCATACAAAATCAAAGCCCAAACATGGCACATGTTATAATTCACCTTATGAAGTGTCTAGAGAGAATAGTTAGCAATAGAGGAACAGTTGAACCTTTTTTCATACTGCGGCCGGAGCCAACAGAATTTAACTTGCTGATGAAGTACGTAACCGGAGGGTTAATCGAGATTTGCTGGCTGACCGCTCTTTGCAGCAGGCGCTTATCGATAGACTGTAGAGAGAAAGAGACATGTGTAAGTGCCAAAAAACGTTTTATTTTAAATACATATTGGTGTTTTTTTTTTCAAAAAGCATACTGACATTTTGCTAATCTATTTTTTTTTATTCGCTGTCTGACGAAATTTCAATTCGACAACGACGCCGCGCCGCCTTGATTGGTTCTAAAACAAGAGTAAAACATAAATAAACATCCAAGATACACGGAAATATAACAGCGAGTGAAATCGGAAAGCTAGTAGTAGTATGTGAAAAACAAAATTACCTCATTTCCACCGACTACTACCACCTCAATTGGCCTCCTGCTGTGGCCTTCAAACGCGTCAGCCAATCGTTCAATGGCTCGAGCAAGTGCGATAGTCGCATCAGCGCTGCGACTCTCCATTGCAGCAAGCCTTTGCTCCGCGGCCACCAAAGAAGTCATTTCTGGTTCTAAAAATTATAATGATATACCAATTACAAAAAAAAAATACTGTTACTCGACAGGATTTGACTAATTTTGTATTTTTCTTTTCAGGAATCGAGGTGCAACATCATAACTTGGCTGTCTCCGAAGGAGTCAATGAATACGAGGGCCATTCAATAAATACTTAGCCTACAAAAGAAAAGAAAAAAATTGAGAAAGTAGAGATAGTAGTAAGTTATTGAGAGTTCTCGCTCAAACCAGCGAGAAACTCTCAATAACTTACTACTAGAATTGGTCAGTAAATAAACTTACATCGACCACATTAGCATCAAATGCCACATTATAATCAAAGTTTTAACTCTTTATCTAAACTCTAAATAACACACAGGTAATTAATCAGTTACATTAGCGTTAAATGCTCCTGTGAAGTTTGGGAGGTGGGTGGGCAAGATCAATGTTTAAACGTTCTATCAAGCTGGTCTTGTTATCAGTTTGTCGAAATCAATGAATCACAACGGTCACATATTTCACATTTGAAATCATAATGAAATTCTTCAAACAAAAAGAGTCACTCAAATTAGACTGCATTAGCCCTGCAGCTTCAATTAATGAGCCGAAGCGCCATGGCAATTTATTACCAAATACTATACGCAGTATTGTGTGTGGTCCATCAAATTGTTGAAAAACTAACTTAGTAATAAGTTTGTTATTACATCAAGATGGCCCTCGATTTAGGAATCTTTATGTTTATTCTAAATCTTTATATCAACCTAAATATCAATTCTTAGAAAAGGTCATAAATATATAGTTCGTGGTACATCTTATAATAAGTACAGTCATAACGGTGAGATTCTAAGTCCACATGAAGCTTTACCAGACTCGATAATTATATTCGATGATGTCGCTTGTGAAAATCAAAATAGCATACGAGACTACGCTATGGGACGTCATAAGAACATTGATTGTTTTTACATAAATCAAACTTATACTAATATACCTAAACATTTAGTACGAGATAATGCTAACCTAATAATATTATTTAAGCAAGATGATGTCAATTTAAGGCACGTCTACGACGAACACGTAGGGTCTGACATGTCATGGTCTCAGTTCCGTGAAATGTGTTCTACTGTCTGGAGACAACCTTTTAGCTACCTTGTAATAAATAAAGATTGTTAACGAAATAAAGGATGCTATCCAATGAAATTTGATACATTAATTGTCGTTGAACTAGTCAACGACAATATATGTATCAAATTTCATGAGACTAGTATTCATAAATAAATGTTCTGCTAATTATAAATCAGTTGCATTCCTGAATTCATACTGAGTGGAAACGTTACAAAAATGGAACGAAGTTTAAAAAAACAAATAGTAAAGTCTGCAAAAGCTGTAAAAAGGAAGGTCAATATGTTAAAAGATGCTAAAAATACAAACGAAATGGCTATAGAAACAATATTTAAGCCTATTGTTGCCCCACTTAACCTTTTAACAAGTAAAACTGGAAAAGAACAGAATAATTTAGAAGAAAAACTGCAAAGCCCTCCTAACAAAAAAAATAAGTACAGTGCTGATGAGCTATCAAATTCATCTTGTGAAAATTTTAAGGAATCCGAAACTGATGAAGGAGAAGTTTCTAATGAAGAGGTTTGCAGCGTATCTAACAAAACTCCCACTAAGTTACCTCCTGATGAACTTGATGTTCATGACAATTTATTTAAATCTCTTCAATCGTCACCAAGTATTGCAAATGAATCATCTTGGTCTACGTCATCCGATGTCATGAAAGATGTACCATTTGGAGTTAGAAATGAACGAGGAAAACTGGTTTGGCCAGACCCGTGTTCATGATGATGGCTGTACTGTTAAAATTGGGAACCATAGTCTGAAGAAAACAGATGGTATAAAAGAATTACTATATCAAAAGATACCTAATATGAATCTGGTGACCGAGGATGACTTGCAAAATTATAAATTAGTACTAATAGATACTAGCGTCCACAAACGCAATTACGATCCATTAAAACCAATAAATAGTAATAAAGGGTTTAAATACATGAAGGTAATAAAACCTTTATTTAAATTTACAAGAAACCATACAAGTAGCATAGAAAGTCTTCCACAAGGTATCGATATTTTAAAAGAAGTAAAGAATGATACAGATTTGGTTTATTGGAACGACCCGAATGAGTTAGTTGAACGATTGAAATTACTACTCCCTGAATGGGCGGCAGGTAACACTGGAGTACATAATGAAATTCAAGCGATAATCGAGGAAATGTACGAAGCTGGTATCATCAAAGAAATTAAATATATAACACTTCCATCAGGAGGCTTGGGCAGTATCATTGCATTACAGAAGCCATCAAGACGGCAGTGAATGTAGACAAATTTGGTCATCACGTTCATATACGTTTACGATTACCAGAACTAATTGAATGTCAAACCGATACATTAACAAGTTCAGCTGCAGGCGACTATGATTTAAAATTATCTAGATTAAGGGGATTAAGATCTCCTGATAAAAACGATGAAGCAGTTAATAAGCAATACGTGGACAATTGTATTGAAGAACTAAGAAATGAAATCAAAAAGAATCAAAGTGATCTTAGAAAATACTTACAAAATTTAGAAAAATTAACTGGGGAACGATTGAGTACCTTGTATTATAACAAAAAGGAAATTGATTACTTCCTGAAACAAGCAAAATCAAACAAAGATGAGTAAACAAGACATAGTGAACGAACTTCACAAAACAGCAAGAAGAAATTTCCATCGTCGATCCACAATCATAAAAGGAATAGATGATTTATGGCAAGCTGATCTTGTCGATTTACAAAAGTATTCTAAATTGAATAAAGGGTACAAATATATTCTAGTTGTAATTAATGCTTTTTCAAAGTATGTTTGGACCGTTCCATTAAAATTAAAATCAAAGAATTGTGTATCAAGTGCAATGCAAAACGTTTTACCAAAGTCAGGCAAAAAACCAGTAAATTTGCAAACGGACTTAGGAACGGAGTTTTATAATGATATTTTTAAGCAATTAATGAAAAAGAACGACATAAATCACTTTTCTACATTCTCCATCAAAAAGGCATCAATAGTCGAACGTGTAATAAGGACAATTAAGTCGCATCTTTACAAACTTTTTAGTCTACAAGGCACATTTAAATGGTACGGAATTCATTTAGATTCTGTAGTACACTATTATAACAATATGATACACAGAACTACAAAATTCAAGCCTAGTGATGTCAATAGAGCTAATGAGGCTCTCGTAAGATAGTGGTCTTTTTTATTTTTCAACCTTTAATTCTATTCCAAATATAGATGAAAATAACAATAACTTTTACTATGCTGATAGTGAAGTCATCGAAATTCCTGAAGGTTCTTACGAATTTCAAGACATGTGATTATTTGAAAAGTTACATTAAGAATACCGTACTACAGTTAACTTGCAACAACAATACATTAAAAACAAACATTTTTTGTTCTAAGGATGTTCACTTCGATAAAAATGATTCGCTAGGTAAAATTTTAGGCTTTGGTGTGGATACAATTAATGCCAATATAAGTACCGATTCACAGTTTTCTGTTAGCATTTTGTCAACAACTATCGTGCGGATCGAATATGACGTAGTTAGTGGTTCATTTGTAAACGGAAAAGCAAGCCATATTATTTATGAATTTGTACCTAATGTACCACCTGGTTATCGAATCATTGAAATACCTAAAAACCTAATATATTTCCCAGTGAACCAAAATTCTATAAGCGCCATTAATATTAAGTTACTTGATGCAGAAAATAAACAAATTAACCTACGTGAAGAAGAAGTTCAACAGTATTTGCATTTCCGTAAAAAATGATTAATTTTAATAAAAACCCGTCTTCATCGCATTCCTAAGTCAGTTGCAAAAGAACATCTCAGAAAGGCACACCACTTCAACTAAAAAAGAAACTGACTAAGAGCAATAAAGAATTCCTAAAACTAATAGGACTAATAAAATGAATATCTTAGACATTTCTCAGCAAACTTCCTTTGACAATACCATTGAAAGTTTCGAATATCACTCGTACAAACCATATGTGACAAGTTTTAACAAGAATGATGAAATACGAATACCTATTAATCAGCAAGACTTGTACGTTTTGCCCTCACTTAGCACTTTGTATATTGAGGGCAAAGTAATTGTACTTAACAGCAAAAAAGAAAGAGTGTCAAGTATTCGTTTTGTCAATAATCCGGTATTATTTCTGTTTCAAGACATTCGTTATGAGCTAAATGGCATAGAAATAGATAAAATTAAAAATGCTGGTATTACCACAACTATGAAGTCATATTTATCATTGAATGAAAATGAATCTAAAAGTGCAAGAGCTTGGGGCTGGTCGACTGCAGGAACAACTAATGTTGGCGAGGGTATATTTTCGGCCTCGGTGCCTTTGAACAAAATTTTAGGTTTTGCCGAAGATTATGAAAAAAATATAATAAACTGTAAACATGAGAGTAGGATAATAATGGGCACTCTACGCCAGCCACAGCTCGTGTCAGCAAACGTCCGTTTGCTTCCACGCATTATTAAAATTGTCAATAAAACCGATAAATAAATTAATTAAGTGCTTGTTGAATCTAGTGCTCATTTACAATCAATATCAAGTATTAAATTTATTAACATGTCTGTGTTTTGATCATTTCATCAAAATCCGCCAATCAGACCGGTTGAGTAAAATCCTGTGATGAGATTTCTAAAACAAAGAATCACTCAAATTGGAATGTATTTGTCCTGTTTCATATCATGAGGATAAGCGTCATGGGAATTTATTACCAAATACAATACGTAGCATTGTTTGCGGTCCATCAAACTGTGGAAAGACCAACTTAATAATAAGTCTGTTGCTACACCAGGATGGACCACGTTTTCGCAACTTATATGTGTATTCAAAGTCTTTGTATCAACCTAAATACGTGTTTCTAGAAAAAGTTATGGAGCAAGTTCCAGACACATCTTACCACAAGTATAACCATAACAATGAAATTTTAAGTCCGCATGAAGCTTTGCCTGACTCAATTATAATATTTGACGATGTGGCATGTGAAAATCAAAATAATATACGTGATTATTTTGCGATGGGACGTCACAAGAATATTGATTGTTTTTATATTAATCAAACATACACTAAAATACCTAAACAACTAGTAAGAGATAATGCTAACCTCATCATATTGTTTAAGCAAGACGATATTAATCTGAGACACGTTTACGATGAACATGTGGGGTCGGACATGACGTGGGCTCAGTTCCGTGATATGTGCTCAACAGTGTGGAGTAAACCGTACAGTTATCTAGTTATTAATAAGGATGGTGATAGAAACAAAGGTTGTTACAGACTGAAGTTTGATACATTCATAGTAGTGGATTAAAGTTGTTATATAGCGGTTAGGGCACTTAACCTATTAACTAGCAAAACTGATAGCAAACGTCACAAAAAAGAAGAAACAAAGTTAGACCAATCAGTTAAAAAAACTAAACACACCGAAAGCGAGTCGTCAGATGTTTTGGATGAAGATTTTGATTATTTCGAGAGGGTTGTTGACAACGAAGAAAATATTAACGAAGATGAAGGTAATTCAGAAAATGAAGTTTGTAAAACACCAAACAAAACCCTCACCACATCACCCTCTGAAGATTATGATGTCCATGACAACTCATTTAAATCTCTGCAGTCATCACCAAGTATTGCCAATGATTCTTTATCGTGGTCTGTGTCATCTGAGGTAATGAAAGAAGATATACCTTATGGTATTAGAAATGTAAAAGG
Source organism: Pyrausta nigrata (assembly GCA_949316185.1). Taxonomy (NCBI): domain Eukaryota; kingdom Metazoa; phylum Arthropoda; class Insecta; order Lepidoptera; family Crambidae; genus Pyrausta; species Pyrausta nigrata. Next base: position 3,946,535 of record OX438955.1, on the reverse strand, counting down.
AAAACTGATGCTTGGCAATACGCGTGTTCACGATGATGACCGTATTTTAAAAATTGGAAACCGCAACCTTAAAAAAACTCCAGGCTTAAAAGAATTATTGTATAAAAAGACACCAAATTTAAACACTATTACAGAGGACTACTTACATAATTATAAATTAGTACTTATGGATACCAATGCACACAAACGTAACTGCGATCCAACCAAGCCAATAAACAGTAACAAAGGATTTAAATACATGAACGTGATTAAACCATTGTTTAAATTCTCTAGAAGTCATACAAGTAGTTTGGAAAGTCTCCCAAGAGGCGAAGGCATCGATATTTTAAAAGAAGTAAAGAAGGATACAGATTTGGTTTATTGGGATGATCCCAATGAGTTAGTGGAGAGATTAAAATTATTACTTGGATCGTGGGCAGCTGGTAACACTGGGGTACATAATGAAGTTTATGCAATAATCGAAGAATTGCATGAAGCTGGCATCATAAAAGATATTAAATATATAAAGCTGCCGTCAGGAGGAATGGGCAGTATTATAAAACTGAGGAAGCGGACAAGACGGCAATGAATATAGATAAATTTGGTCATCATGTTCATAAGCGTTTACGATTATCTGAATTCACTAACATTTTTACCGAAACATTAGTAAGGTCAGACACAGGTGAATTTGATTTGAAATCATCAAGATTAATAGGATTACAACTACCAGAAAAGGATGATGAGGCTGCGAATAAAGAATATGTAGACAATTGTGTTAAAGATCTACAAAATGAAATGAAAACGATACAAAACAATATAAAAAAATACCTTAATAATTTAGAAAAAATAACTACCAACAATTTAAGTACATTGTATTACACAAATAAAGAAATCGATCTTATGTTAGCACCAAAGCTTGCTAAGAATGAGTAAACAAGATATAGTGAACGAGCTTCATAAAGCAGCTAGAAGAAATTTCTCTCGTCGACATACTATCATAAAAGGAATAGACGATTTATAGCAAGCTGATCTTATGGATTTTCAAAAATATTCATCCTTTAATAAAGGATATAAGTATGTTCTAATAGTAATAGATGTGTTATCAAAATACGTGTGGGTTAGACCATTAAAGTCAAAATCGAAGACATGTGTTACAAATGCAATGTATAGTATATTGTCTGGATCAAATAGAAAGCCTAAAAATTTACAAACAGATTGTACAGAATTTTATAATGACTCATTTAAACACTTAATGAAAAGTAACAACATAAACCATTATTCCACATATTCTGTTAAAAAAGCCTCCATAGTGGAACGAGTAATAAGAACTATAAAATCTCACCTTTACAAAGCATTTAGTCTCTGCGGACGATATCAATGGTTTCAAAATAATTTAGATTCCGTTGTGCAACACTATAATAATACTTTGCACCGCATCACAAAGTTCAAACCAATCGATATTAATCAATCGAATGAAAGTTCAGTTAGGTCTAACATTAAAAATCAAAAGCCAGTAATAAGCCAACGATCAACTTTCAAAGTAGGTGATTTCGTTCGTATCAGTAAATACAAAGGAGATTTCTATAAAGGTTACACCCCTAATTGGTCTTCGGAAATATTTCGGATCGTAAAAATCAATCATACCTGTCCCCAAACGTATCAAATAGAAGATAAATATAATCAAAAAATTCTAGGTTCATTTTACGAATACGAGTTACAAAAAACTAAATTTCCAGACCTTTAAGAAAAAGTTATAAAGAGAAAAGGGAACAAACTTTTTGTTAAGTGGCTAGGATTAAGTGATGAAGAGAACAGTTGGATAAAGAAAAGTGAATTAGTGGTATAGATTAGTATATAAATAACACATTACATTACTCTTTGGCCACACTTTGTGCTTATCGATGACGGAAGGCAGTGGTATAATTAATAGTTTGATAGATCATTTACCGTTCGAGTTGCATATACCCGGGTATCAATTTTGTGGTCCCGGCACAAAACTCCAAAAACGGATTTTAAAAGGCGATCGAGGGGTAAACGAATTAGATAAAGCCTGCATGCACCACGACATTGCTTATATTAATAAGGATTCCGGAGTTCGACGACAAGCTGACTTGGAACTTTTGAATATGGCTAAAAGACGGTTGAAATCGAAAGATGCTGGCAAAGGAGAAAAAATTGCCTCGTGGTTAGTAAAAAATGCAATGAAAGCTAAAGTCAGAGCAGGCAGTGGAATGAAATCATTTAAGAATGGTATAAAAAAGATTAAGGCTGGAAACAGTGCTCGACCGACGGTACGTCCTGATCGTACGTTCTGACCGTCAGCGCTGATCGTCGGTTGCGAAAATGCATTCAGTGCTACGCTGACGGCGAACTGAGACGCGCGTGTACAGTTCACAAGAAAAATGAATCCTTTTGCTGTAAATGCCCTAATTTGTGCACGCTATTTTTTGCGCAAACGACGGAATAGAAGGCGGCGAAGACATCATGTACACCCAATACTTGTAGAACGGTTACTTGAAGGCGAATTCTGCACGCTATTTTCGAGATTGCAAGAAGATGAGGAAAAGTTTTTTGATTATTTCAAGATGTCAATCGAAAGTTTCGATGAACTACAAGCAAGGTTACATGATACTTTGAAACATTCCAATATGTTTCGTGCTTCTGTCCCGCCTATTGAAAGATTGGCTGTGACTTTAAGGTAAGTACTTATTACAATAATAAAAAACTCAAATTGTTTAGCAACATTTATTTAAAAAAAATTACATTTTTTTATTGAAAGTGAGAAAATCGTTTATAACATAGTGTTGATTGGATGAATCATTTGTCTGTATATAAATTTGCTGAGAAAGAGAGGGCCGTTCTTCTACCAAATACGACTGTTCAATATTAGAAGAGGGTTCCTCTATCAAATAAGACTGATCGATATTTGACTGACAGGGCTGTGTTTGAGGAGATTGCACTACTGGGTATAATGTGACAGAATTTGTATGTTGCGAATCTGACGAAGTAAAAGAATGCGATGTTCCTGGGCGGTCTGACCCGAGCCTTGAAATTTCGATAGCTTTTTGTAGCACCTCTTGACGAAATAGTAATTTTTGCTCGATAGAAAAAGTATTAGTAATCGGCAACAATGAATAGAAAAACGACATGTCATCGTTTTGCATTACTTTTGCATTTTATTTAAAGAAAGTCAGCATTTCTCTGTCAAACTCATCTTCACTGCGATTTTTTTGACGTTGCGTTCGCGTGAATTTCCGTCCACGGTTGGATGCAGGTCTTTGGCTGTTTCGGTTAATATTGGAATCATCAGAAGTTGAAGGTTGAGATTCAACAGTTGCTTCGTTTGCGGTAGGGTGAGTTACGACAGCTCCTTCGTTTCCCGTTGGGTGAGATACGACAGCACCTTCGTTTCCAGCAGTTTCATTTTGATTTGGCTCCTCATTTGACAAAATTGAATCCTCAGTATTTAATTCTCGTTTATTATCCAGAAATTTCATGAATTCGAAATAAACATATGTCTTCCTTTTTTTACCCCCAGATCCAGACGGCACATTGTTTAATGAAGCCTTACACCTCACATAAGCGTCTCGGGCAGTTTTCCACCTTTGCTGCACTTGTTTCTCTGTAAAAGAAGATTAATGTTTATTTTATTGTTTCAGATACTTGGTGACGGGAGAGACATATAAAGATCTTTCTTTTAGCTACCGTTTGGGGGCTTCAACTATTGGTGAAATCGTAAAAGAAGTCTGTACGAACATTTGGACTCTACTCCATGAAGAGTGTCTTTCGATACCTAATTCACAGGAAGGGTGGCTACAAATCGCTGCCGGTTTTGAAAAAGTAGCAAATTTCCCTAACTGTATCGGTTGTATAGACGGGAAGCATGTAAGAATAATTTGCCCTGAACATAGTGGGAGTCTGTATTCAAATTATAAAAAATTTTATTCTGTAGTACTGTTGGCTATGTGTGATTCTGACTATCGCTACACCTATATAAATGTAGGTGCATATGGAACAGATTCTGATTCAAATATATTTCGGAGAAGTTCATTATTTACGAAATTACAAAATGGAGAAATAATATTGCCTCCACCTAAAGCACTACCTCACACTACAGAACCCATCCCATATATGATTATCGGCGATGCCGCGTTTGGTATATCGAACAAAATATTAAGACCTTATGCACGAAGTAATTTGACACATAAGAAAAAAATATTTAATTATCGATTAAGTCGTGCTAGAAGGTATATTGAGTCTACATTTGGAATAATGAGTAATAAATTTAGGTTATTTCACAGACCAATGAATACTTCCCTACCGAATACAATAGCAATCATAAAGACTTGTTGCGTTTTACACAACTATATTCGAGAAAGAGACGGGTATAGAATACAGGATACACTAACTGTTGTAGGCTTTGAAGATCTTACACTTAATACGAACAATAACATCAGATCAGGTGACGCAATAAGGGACAAGTTTGCCAACTATTTCGTTTCTCCTGTTGGTAGTGTACCATGGCAAAATGATTGTATTTTTTAATTAAATCGTATTTTAAAACAATAATGATATTTTATTTACTTACCTATATCTTTTTTCTCGCTGACTGACTTATCGTCGAAATCCGGAATTAATTCTTTACAAACTTGTTGCCAAGCACTTATTTTAGCATCACGGTCTTTATAAAATGCAGAGGATAAATCCCATAATGCAGGACGAAGCCGCACTTCAGTGATAAGACGCTCTGTATCGATGTTCATTTTTGCTTTCGAGTGTACGTACGCGCGTACAGTCTGTAGCTCCGTCAGCAAAGCACTGAACGCGTCCATACAATGTCATAGCTCGTCGGTTGACCGATGTCCGCGCGACCGACGAGCCGTACCGACGGCTCGACTGACCGTACGCGCGTACCAACACACGCGCGTACCGTCAGCGTAGCTGTGTGCGCGTTCTATAGACTTGCATAGATATAGCTACGCCGACTGACGGTCAGCGCTGACCGTCGGTCGAGCACTGTTTCCAGCCTAAGTCCCAATTAAAAAAATTCAAATCCATAGACCACAACTCTGCTATAAAGTATGCTTATGCAGCTGCAAAAAAACTATTTAGTAATGGGAAAGGAATACGTTTGCCACGTTTTATTCCTCTTCCAAAGTGTGGAGGACTTTTACCACTTATTCCTATATTTGCGGGGCTGTCTGCATTAGGTTCACTAGCTGGAGGAGCAGCAGGTATAGTTAGCTATACTTGCGGCTGTGAATGATTCTAAAGCTGCACAGAAAAGTCTTCAGGAATCTGAAAGACATAACAGAATAATGGAAGCGGTGGCTCTTGGAAAAGGGTTATATATTAAACCTCATAAAAATGGAGCAGGTTTATATCTTAACCCACCAAAAAACTGATCAGGCGGCTACCCAGACGTGCGCTCACTAACCTAGATATATTAAAATATGCTAGTGATATTCCTTATTTTCGAGGTGTTTAGATGAGAGACACATTACCTTTGAAACCTAGAAGAGTGTGAAATATTGAATTTGGATAGCAACATAAATCCTGGTACACATTGGGTGGCCTTTGTAAAGCAAAACAATTACGTAGAATATTATGATAGTTTTGGTAATTTGAAACCACCGTTAGAATTTAGAAAATATATGCATGCCTTGCCTATAAACTACAATTATGTGAGACATCAAGCTTACGGCAGTACTAACTGTGGTCATTTGTGTTTAAATTTTTTTTTAAAATATTGGAAGAAGCATGTAATGAACGAAATAAATAAATGTGTCTGTACAAAAATGTCTTTGACTGTGTCTATAACTGGGAGAGGAGCCTCTTTAACAACAAACCATTCCCCAACGTTGGAACTTCGAGGAGAATATGAATGCGGTCTTTTGTATTTCTCAACTTTCAACTCTATTCCTAATATACAGGGTGGCGCAATAGAACGTGCATTTTTAAAATAATTATTAAAAAATAAATACAAAAGGTATAGTTAAAATAAAACTAAGCAATTATTAAGTGATAACTGAAGTTTATTTTTTAAAAATAACATCATTTAAATGATGACCCTCTCTACGTTGGCACTCCTCTAACCGCAAACGGAAATTACCGAAAACTTTTTTAAGTAGTGCTGGTGTGGTTGCTGCCATTTCACCACGAATATTCTCCTTGAGCTGACTGATGTTTCTCGGATTATTGGTGTAGACTTTGTGTTTGAGGTATCCCCACAAAAAAAAGTCAGGAGGCGTCAAGTCTGGACTGCGCGGAGGCCATGGGATATCACCTCTTTTCGAAATCAGTTTGCCAGGGAACATCTGCTTCACAACCGCCATGGAGTCATTTGATGTGTGACTGGTAGCTCCGTCTTGTTGGAACCAAGTCCTAGAGTTCTTTATTCTTGAATTTTCAAGTTCTGGGGCCAAAAAACCTTCCAACATCGCAACATAGCGTTCGGTATTGACAGTGATGTTTTGCCCCCGTGCGTTTTCAAAAAAATAAGGACCAATTATTCCTTTGGCAGATATTGCGGCCCAAACTGTCACTTTAGGGCTATGTAACGGTTTTTGATGTTTGAGTCTGGGATTTTCACTATTCCAATAACGACAATTTTGGCGGTTTACGAACCCATTCACATGAAAATGTGCCTCATCAGAGAAAAGGATGTTTTCAAAATTTGAAAACCGATTGAGCATTTCATTAGCAAATGTGAGCCGTGCTATGAAGTCAGAGTCTTTCAATTCTTGAGTTAATTGCAGCTTGTATGGATGCAATTTAAGATCCAAGTTTAAAATTCGTTGCAAACTTCGTCGCGATATGTTTAGGACAGACGATCTCTTGCGAGTAGACATTTGTGGATCTTCTCGTACCGACTGCTTAACACTCTCAATATTGTCTTCGGTCCTAGATGTGCGTGGACGACCTTTCGCGTGTGGTTTAAACGTCGATCCAGTCTCTTCAAAACGCTTTATCCAGATTTTAATTAAATTAGCACTCGGAGCCTCCCTAATTTGCCGTACACCATACTCAGAACAAAATAGTCGCCTGACAACTACGTACGAACGAGATTTTTCGTAAAATGCGCGCACGCAAAATGCGCGATGCTTCCCGTCGAAGTGACTCATCGTGACTAAAACTTTATGAACCGCGCTACCCAACGATATCGGTCTCCCCCCGCCCACGCCCCTTCTACCCCGCAAAAAAAGATGATGCAATATGCACGTTCTATTGCGCCACCCTGTAGATGAACGAAACAATAAGTTTTATTATGGAAATAATGAAATCGTAGAAATTCCTGAGGGATCATATGAGCTTCAGGACATTTGTGATTATTTAAAAAGCAATATAAAAAACACCGTGTTAAAACTAACTTGCAATAATAATACATTAAAAACCAACATTGTCTGCTCCAAAGATGTTCATTTTGATAAAAGTGCATCACTGGGTAAAATTCTAGGTTTCGGAATGGAAAAAATAAATGCAAATATAAGCACTGATTCCCAGTATCCTGTTAGCATTCTGTCAACAACCATCGTGCGAATCGAATGCGATGTTGTTAGTGGTTCATTTGTAAACGGCAAAACCAGTCATATAATTTATGAATTTGTACCCAATGTTCCACCCGGTTATTGAATAATTGAGATACCTAAAAACTTAATTTATTTTCCGGTTAATCAAAGTTTTATAAGCGCTATTAATATAAGGCTGTTGGACGCTGACAATAAAGAAATAAATTTACGAGGTGAAGAAGTGCAGCTGTATTTACATTTTAGGAAAAAATGATAAATTTCAATAAAAGCCCATCTACATCGTGTACTCAAGTCAGTTCTAAAAGAATAGCTCACAAAGGCACACCGCTTCAGCTAAAAAAGAAGCTTACCAAGAGCAATAAAGAATTCCTTAAGCTAATCGGATTAATAAAATGAATATTTTAAATGTATCCCAACAAACATCATTTGATAACAGCATCGAAAGTTTCGAGTATCATTCATACAAACCATACGTGACAAGTTTCAACAAGAATGATGAAATAAGAATTCCGATTAATCAGCAAGACCTGTACGTGCTGCCTTCACTTAGTAGTTTGTATACAGGGTGGTCTAAGTAGTGACGTCAATAATTTTTTTTTAGATTCCTCTCACCTGGGGGTATCCGAAAATACCCCATGTATGTTCCGCGATTTTTTGTAGTTTTCGAGTTATGATTTTTTTTTGTGTTTTTTTAATATTCTCTACCCGCGAGGATTCAAAAATTCATATCTTTTTTTCTATTATGTATTTTGCAATGATTTTTTTTGTGCCGTGGTCGTTGTTAATGCTGTCTTAATAATAAAAATAATGCATCTTTTTAAACTTACTAAAAGGTACTAAAAAAAAACTTGAAAGTTCGAACTCTGATTTTTATTAGGATTTAATCAAAAATTCTACTTCAATTTAAAAATACAAAAAGTAGTTTCCATAGCTTCTGCTTAGGTTTAAAAACTTTGCGGGGTCCTAAGCTCCTAAGATCATTTAAAAAAAATGGTACTTAGTTGGCCTTTTTTTGTTGTAATCGGCCTTCGAAGGCGGATAGGCTAAAAATCGTTGAAATAAAATAAAAGCGTTAAAAATTCTTTTATCTACTTTTTATCATTCTTATGGTAAATTTAAGTTTAAAAAGATATTTTAAAATCATCTTAATTTAAAATCCTGTAATTTTTTTTATTGAAAATCAAAATTATTACTGAATCAATAACAACAGGTAGTTCGTCACCAAAATTATTTAAAAATTACACGAGTAAAATAATTTGAAATTTGCTGTTTTGGATAGCAAATAAAAGTCACAATTTACAAAATAATTTTATTACAATAAATTTTTAAAATTCCTTCCTCCAACTTGAATACAAAGTTGACAACGTTTGAGAAAGTTGCTTTTTAATTGCCTAAAGCTACTTGAATATTCTTGCTTTATTTTTCTTTCCGCATCTGAAAGTTTTTGTCGCAATTCTGCTTCGTTGTTGCTCTCCGTCGCGTACACAAGCTCTTTATAAAATCCCCAAACAAAAAAGTCGATGGGGTTGAGGTCTGGCGAACGTGCAGGCCATTCGATCGGCCCTGCACGCCCAATCCATCTTCCTGGAAAAGTAGCGTTCAAATGCTCTCTTACTTGTACAGCATAGTGACAGGGCGCGCCATCTTGCTGGAAAATCATATCTCGTCGTAATTGGAGATTCACATCTTCTAACAATTCACTAAGATTGTTTTGGAGAAAATTTAAATAAGTATCTCCATTTAACCTGGCCGGTAATTCAAAGGGCCCAATTAACTCTCCATTAAGGACCCCAGTCCAAAGGTTGACACTAAAGCGTGTTTGAAAGTTTGACGCCCTTGCCAAATGGGGGTTCTCATTGGCCCAGCTATGATAGTTGTGTATGTTGAACACTCCAGTCCTTTCGAATCGGGATTCGTCCGTCCACAGTATTTTATTTAAAAAATTGGGATCTTCTTCAGATCTTTGTAACATTGCTTCACAAAAAGCCACTCTCCTTGGGTAGTCAGATTCATGAAGCTGCTGGACACGCTGGATGTGGTACGCACGGTACCCTTCTGTGAACAAAAAAAAAACTCTGCTAAGTACTTGTCATAAGTAAACTGGTGCGGCCTTGGTCATTGCTGCTCTGAATGCACGCATGGTTTCTTTGGCAATAGCTAAGACAGAGTACTAAATAGGGATAGACATAAAAGGATAGACATAAAAGTTCAGTTTTTAAGGTAGTTTTACATCACAAGTAAATTTGACCAATAAACGTTAAATTTTGACTTTTGACGAAGCAACGTGTCTGCTATTTTTTTCCATTGCATTAACAAAAAAGTTACTTAAATTTGGTACTTAAAATTAACTTAAGAATTTTTTTTTAAGAACTTAAACACCATCGGCTTACTACTTTCTGACGACACCTACATAAGTAACTAAATTAAACCTTCCTTTTTTACAATACTGTAAAAAAGGAAGGCAATTAACAGCTTTGGTGGGTATCTCATTTTTATGGCTTACCTACCTTGGTTAAGAATTTTGAGAACCGTAGTACGCGGAATCCCGGTTTGTCTAGTTATTTTTCTTGAGCTTGTACTCGGGTCTCTTTGAATTTCTTCTAGAACTTCTTCCACTTGATCCGGATCCAGGGGTACAGCTCCGCGAGGTTGATTTCGCCCAGGGATGCGTCCAGCCAGCATGGTGTTGTATGTGTTAATAAAAACCCTGTGATCCGGGTAATGCTCCATTACATCTCGTCTCACTAATGCCTCTCGATAAAGCCTCGCAGCTTCACTACCGTTGCCTTGGGCAACGCCATAAAAATAAAGCATCTCTGCATATTGGCTTAGTGAATAGCTCATGGTACTGCACAAAGAGAATCCGAATCACTGAGTAATAACAACAAGTAGTTCGTAAGGCAAATCAAGGTCCAAAATTCAAGCACAAGTCGTTTGTAAGACTAATCAGGGTCCGAAACACAACTAAAGTAAATCTTGAGGCAAATCAGAGTCCAGTAACACAGCGTAAGTAGTTCAAGGGAAAGAAAATAACGTCAACGAGAGCGAGCAGTCTTAACACGCGCGATGGCAAGAAACGACTAAAATAAAAATGTACCTTTGAACAGAATAGCACAAAGAGCGGGTCATGTAGCAGATAAAAACCGGTCCCATTGCTACCTGATGGCATGTGCGCGACTATTTCACAAACATCACAACTTGAAACATAAAATTTACTGAGACCAAAATTATTGTTAAATAACACGAGCTACCGTAATTTTACAGGATTTTAAGTTAAAATTGACTTTTAATCACATTTTTAACTTAAACTTACCATATGAGTGATAAAAAGTAGATAAAAGAATTTTTAACGCTTTAATTTTATTTCAACGATTTTTAGCCTATCCGCCTTCGAAGGCCGATTACAACAAAAAAAGGCCAACTAAGTACCATTTTTTTTAAATGATCTTAGGAGCTTAGGACCCCGCAAAGTTTTTAAACCTAAGCAGAAGCTATGGAAACTACTTTTTGTATTTTTAAATTGAAGTAGAATTTTTGATTAAATCCTAATAAAAATCAGAGTTCGAACTTTCAAGTTTTTTTTAGTGCCTTTTAGTAAGTTTAAAAAGATGCATTATTTTTATTATTAAGACAGCATTAACAACGACCACGGCACAAAAAAAATCATTGCAAAATACATAATAGAAAAAAAGATATGAATTTTTGAATCCTCGCGGGTAGAGAATATTAAAAAAACACAAAAAAAAATCATAACTCGAAAACTACAAAAAATCGCGGAACATACATGGGGTATTTTCGGATACCCCCAGGTGAGAGGAATCTAAAAAAAATAAAAAATGCGGGTTTAACTACAACAATAAAATCTTATCTATCCTTGAATGAAAACGAATCAAAATATGACCGTGTTTGGGGCTGGTCAACTGAAGGAACAAATAATGTTAGTGGTGGATCATTTTCCGTAGCTATTCCGTTAAACAAGATATTCGGTTTTGCGGAAGATTATGAAGAAATAATTATTAACTGTAAACACGAGTTAGTATTACTTAGAAGCAATACAAATCTTAATGCGATCAAGTTGAATGCAGGAGAAGTTTTAGATGATATTACGATTAGTAAAATTGTTTGGAGAGTGCCGCACATTAAAGTGTCTGATCGTGAAAGAATAAATTTACTGAAGCATTTAGAGAAAGATCGAGCTATTCCATTAGCGTTTCGTAGTTGGGACCTTTATGAATATCCATTACTACCCAAAACACGTAAGCATACTTGGTCTATAAAAACTTCGTCACACATAGAGAAACCACGGTTTGTCGTAATTGCATTACAAACCAACCGCAAACACAACAGTCTATCGTCAATGGCTGAGTTCGATCATTGTCATGTACGTGATGTAAGGGTATTTTTAAATTCAGCCTATTATCCATACGAAGTATTGAATGTCAGTTTTTCTGACGACAAATTTACTTTATTATACGAACAGTATACAAGATATATTATTGCACTTGAAAAAATGACCGCCAGAGGCGGGAATCGAACCCGCGTGCAATAATATATTTAGATTGCAAAGTGAATGCTTATCACTTAAAAAAAACAATAATTTATAGTATACAAGATTTCAACAGTCGTATCACGGACGTCGCTCAGAGCCGTTGATGAGTTTAAAAGAATTCAAAGACGTTGCTCCTTTATTTGTCGTCGACTGTTCACGGCAACACGAAACGTTAAAAGGATCGATCGACGTGAGAGTTGAAATTGAAACAGATCAAGAAATACCTGATCAGACAGCAGCTTATTGTTTGATTTTAAACGACTGTTTGTTTGAGTATAAACCTTTGAGCAATATTGTGAAAAAACTATTATGAATAACAGTACAATAATTGTAGATCTGCAAGGTTTTAAAAATAGCAAAAATTAATTTATTGTAAAAGAGTTTGCTATAGCTAGCCAAGAACATACTTACACGTTTTTAGTTAAGCCCCCATACCCATTTACTTCATTATCGCTCGAAGAGGTTCGCTGGATCGAAAAGAATAGAGGTTATAGATGGAGTGAAGGTTATGTAGACCATAGAGAATTTCAAAGAGTTAAAAAACCTTATTTAAAGGGAAAAAAATTGATTGTGAAAGGAGATGAAAAGATTAAATGGGTTCAAGATCTGTGTGATGAAACTCACATTGTTGACATAAGCGATTTAGGAGCTCCTAACTTAAACTGTCTTAATCAACTTTACTGTCTAGATAATCGAGTGTATAACTGTTATACACATAAGAAAACTTGTGCTTTAAAAAATGTAATATGTATAAAAAAATGGTGTATTGAAAATAAAGTTATAGTATGATTTTTATTAAGGTAATCAAATACTTATGTTAACTATTGTAAATAATTATGTTATTTCATGTACTGATTTTTAAAAAATGTAATAAAGGTAAATTAAGTATGTATCCTAACTTGTTTTATTTTTCATCACGTGTAGGTAGGTATACTGAGTAGGTTATTAAACACCAATTTCTTTAATAAAACATTTATTCTTAAGATTAGATTTCTTACATACAGTTTTAAACTACGTAGATCCTATACATAAAAAGTAGAGAATACTTTCAGATACTATCATCACATATTTTTTTACAAATATTGCTTATTAGATGTTCGGTTTGCTCCATAATTGGATTGAAATTATCGCTAACTATGTACTGTGCACTGTAAAGTACTTTTTTATCGTCACTGTCACTTTGTACTGCACCATTATTTTCCAAGTCCACGACTTCAATTCTTATGAGTCGAATCCCTCGTCTAGTGTCATTGCTGCACACGAAGGACGATACATTAGCACTGCATTGTTTCTTCTTCGATGTAGCAGCATCTTCCTGACTTTCAGCTGGCCGTTTTGTTCTTTTTTTCTTTGGCTCCCGTTGTTGTTTCGCCAGTTCCGGATACATTACATCAAAATCAGCAAGAGGATCTTGAGCACATAGTTCAAATAAATAACTGTCCATTTTTATACAAGACTGATCTTTATGTAATAAAAAATAAATTCATTGCGTGTAGCTTCTTCAATATTCACACTTAGAATGCCGTAAGTATGGTACGAAATTATGATCAACAACGACTAATATTATGCTGATTTTGCACTATTGCAAACACGTGTACTCTGTTTTCGCAATAAAGTCAATCAAGTTCTGACATGATTGCGAAACTCATTACTAAGCATAAAGTTGCTGACCTAAATGTATTTTATTCATTAGACAAATGATAATATATATTTTTTTAAATTTTAACAGGTTAAGATAAAACAATAAATAAAACATCAAAATGTATAAGTAATATTTATTTAGCATTGGATCTAAAACGTATACCTAATAATTACTTAAAACTAATCTACATTATTTCTAATTTTAAAAGTATGAACTTATAATAACACTGCAGACAAGTATAAATATAATATCCACATCGTTATAAAATATAAGAACTGCCCCAAGCAATGGTTGATATTTTATCGGATAAAATAAATCTCTTATCATCATTACTTGAGAGTGCAATTTTATTTATTCCTCTCGTAAATATCTCATGCCGTAGAGATCTGAACAGAATGTTTTTTTTACCCATTACAGTGTTATTTAGAAGAACTGATTCGTAATCTGATAATTTGAGGTCGCGAATTACATTGGACTTAACACCTTTTGCTTTTTTAATCACTTTATCTAAGGTTCTCACGCAATATAGCTTAGATCTCAATCCAACAAAATCTAATATCAATTGTCCACTTATTTCATCTTTAAATAGTCCCGGTACTTTTTTATTTATCAGAGGAATTTTAAAGTGATTGTTTTGATCGAAATTGCTTGTGTCGAAAAATTTTAAGAATGTGTTTTTCAAATCTTTGTAAAAATCACTACTTTGTATGATGTATATAAAACTATCTGTATCGGTATAACACAGTTGAACGCGATGCTCATAAAAGGGCTTTATGATGTTATAATGGAAATGATACATATGCGCTTTTGATAATTCTAGAACAGAAAAACCTATATATATAGGTTTGTCTAACACAATTTGGTCGGGTTTCATTTGTATAGCAACCAGATTATCAGTAAATACAGACACGCTGTGCAAATTAGGCTTGGAAATTAATTTGCTTGCACTTAATTTTTTTTTAGTTTTATTATTAGTATCATTCCATACATTTACTAGATGTACGTTAACACGAGCTTCGTTATTTTCAAGCGTTTTGCCAAATACAGCGACTTTGATGCAGACTGTTGAGTCTCAAGATCAGAAGATCTTGCACTTTCATTTTCTTGACTTGCCTCTTCGAGACTATTTTCTGTTGCGTTTGTGTCCAGCACTGATTTCAAAAACAGTAATTGGTTGAAATAGGTGTATTGTGATTTACGTTTTGCAGCAGAACCACTTTTGACATCTTTAAGACGGCGCAGCTCTCTTGTGAAACAGTCTCTAAGGTTTTTCCATCTTTTTTGGAGAGTAATGCCTGTAAATCAATAAATAAATGTAGTACATATTACAAAACTAATATTATGTTTATTAATGTGAATTTTATTTTCAGGTATTTGGCTACTGGGTGTTCTTTATCTCATATAAGTCATGAATACCGTATAGGGCTTCCTACAGTATCGGAAATAGTATTTGATGTTTGTGAAGCAATATGGGAGATATTAAAACCAATTGTGATGCCACAATTGACCAGAGATAAGTGGATTCAAACGGCTGAAGGTTTTCAAAAATACGCCCAATTTCCTAATTGCATCGGAGCCATCGACGGCAAGCACATTAGAGTTATCAAACCACAACATTCGGGATCTCTTTATTACAATTACAAGAATTATTTTTCAATCGTGTTACTTGCAATATGTGATGTAAATTATAAATTTCTTTACGTAGATATTGGAGCATACGGCAAATGCAGTGATTCGTCAATTTACAAAGACTCTGTATTTTATCATAGGCTTTTAAATAATGATCTCGATATTCCGAGCAATAACCCCATCAAAGAAAATGGCCAATCAATGCCGTTCGTTTTAGTGGGTGATGAGGCGTTTTCACTATCGGAACATATGATGCGACCGTATGCTGGGAGAAACTTGAATAATGTAAAGACTAATTTTAATTATCGACTATCCCGTGCCCGCCGCTATATTGAATGTACATTTGGAATATTAGCCAATAAATGGCAAATTCTTCACCGACCCCTAAACGTCAAGAAAGAATTTGCAGTTGTGATTATAAAAGCTCTATGTGTGCTTCATAATTTTGTGCGAGAAAGAGACGGATATGATTTCAAGGACACGTTAACTGTACCAGAGGCTTTATTAGAAATACCTGCATGTTTACCTAATAGAGCAAATAGAACATCAACCGAATATCGAGATATATTCGCAAACTACTTCAGTACCGATGGTCGCTTGCCCTGGCACAATTTGTAAATATATGGGTACCTACGACGGCTGCTCAGTTTGTGCGTTGAGGCACTTGCTCGCCGCGAGCCGCCATTGCGCGCCGTAAACAAAATGGCGTCGAACGCACAAGCGGTATGAGTAATCTTTTTAAAAAGTTATTCCAATCATTACGAAAACCTGGGAAATTTTAGCAAATAATTGTCAAAACTCATGTGCAAAGCGAAAAATAGTAGTTGTAGTTCATCGCATTATTAATTTACTTAGGCATAATAAAATAAAATACTAACCAAGTTCTGCCTTTTCTTTATCTTCCATGGATTCACCGCCAAATATATCGACCACTTCAAGCCACAACTGCCGCTTAACATCTTTATTGGAGTAATCATTTGATGCTAAATCCCATAAACCTCTTCTATTTTCAACTTCAATTATGAACCTTTCCGTGTCGAAATTGGCCATTGTAAAATAATCACTCTGTAGCTAGCTACACGTCTGGTCGGCGCGGCCGATGCGGTAGCACTGATGAATTTAAATACAGAAGTGATGTTCTCGACGGCCACGATTGGTCGCTGGTCGCGTGGCATCAAATTGGACGCCGCGGCCAACGGTGGCCGCTGGTCGCTGGCCGCTAAGTGCGTAGGGGCTATAGCGATTGCCATATAAAGTCCAGAATTCACTGGCCGCCGCGGCCAGGTCGCGGCGACCATGGTCGCCAGTGCGTAGGAGGCCTTATACTAAACTTATCACTAAAAAAAGTTGGACTACAGTCTTCGAATAGCAAATTTCCTTTACAAATCGCTGTAAGTTTTTCCACTGGCTGGAGTCGTTCTCGAGGTAACAGTTGACGCGCAGCAGAGCCTTCTTCCAGCGCTCGTCAGGGGAACTCGTCTCGGCGTCGTCGCTGTGGTACACCTTCAGCTCCACGTAGAAGTCGCCGTCGGTGGACGCGGTGCGGCGCTGAGTACCGTTCGCGACTCTGTTAAGGATGTAAGACGACAAACCAGTCGGCTTAGTCTCCTCGGCTTGGCAGTCTTCGCCGCCCAGGTTGAAGATGTCAGCGGTCCTCGATTTTTTGTTCCTGTAACCGATCGAACGTAAAATTAGTAGACAATACTTTAATACCTCGCTACTACTTATTACTTGCAATAAATTACTTGTTGGTTGACTAAAAGAGACTTCTCTTGACTTTGTTTATGAGATTTTTTTCAATATGCGCTGTTTTACTTTTACTCTCACAATAAAATAATTGCGTTTTTATGGTTTAAGAAATGAAACTAGCAGAGTTTGATTTTAGGTGTTCAAACGAAAACATACTTGAATATAATGAAACATGGTATTGTTTCTTTACTAAGTTTTAATTTATAACCTGATAATAAAAACAAAAGATGTAAAATTACCTTATGTCTTTTCTGCTGGTGGACTTGCGTTTCCTTGCAGACGACGACGACGTTGCAGACTTTTTATTGTTCTTGGCGACCACTTTCTGTGCAACGATGGATTCGCAGTCGTACTCGGAGTCTGACCTATAAAGAATTTTATTTAAATTAATTACATTGTTATGACACTAAGAAAAAAAATCACAATGTCTGGGGGACCTAAGTTCTTACTTGTATTTTTTAAATAAGTCTATTACTGTACACTTTAATTTAAATCAGGCTAGTAGAGCGTAAAACAAAATTTAATAGTATCTAAGTACTCACTTAAATTTTAAAGTCCAGCTAACAACTTGTAGTTTCGAACGAAAAACTTGCACACCTTGATAGGTACGGCGGAGCGGGGCGGCAGCGATCTCGTGGCGATGTCTGAACTTGCAAACACTTGTGGCGCAGAAGCGATGAATGAAAATTTAACAGAAAAATTCATGGTTTTATCGTTAAAAAATGCTTGCACATCAATATACACATTTATTTGACAAAAGTCACAAGTCCATTAATAAATAGTGATAAGGTAAAACGGATCCAGTTGCTTACGTATTATGAATCTGTACTTACAAGAACTAATATAAAAATTATAGTAATTTGTCCGCTTCAAAAACAAATTAGTTCTTACATTCCTTTACGTAATAGAGGCATATTTCATTGATTAAATGACTGCATAGAATAATATGATAAATCGCTTTGTTTTTGATACTATACCTACATAAATAAATGTATCTTTATATTCATTAAACAATCGACAAACTGACGTTTCATAGTCTCAGAAATAACAAATAAACATCGAGAAACATTAATGACCCGAACCGGGAATCGAACCGCTAACCGTGTCTATGTACAACAATTACGTTCATCAGGTCATACTAAAATATTAAAGAGGTAAAGCCGTGCTATGATTGTTTACTTGCTAAAATATCATTTTCAAGCAGCGCCGATGCTGATGTCGGTAAATTTCAATCAGCGGATGTCGGTAAATTTCAATCACTTTATACTTATTAGTTGAAATACTACACAATTACATTAAACTTGTTGCGCAGTGACAGCTATATTTTTAACAATAAATATATTTTTAGGTAAGTATTGACCAAAAGTTAGGAGGTTAACCATTTTTATTTAAAAAAGTTGTTTTGGTTAAAAATATTTAAAATAAAATAAATACTTATTTCAACTTTTTTGTATATTTAATGATAAATTACATTATTAAAGATAACAGTAAAGTTATAAATCAATATCCAATATATTCCTAATAAGTATAATAATATGAACGAGCATAGATTCTTTTAGGTGTATGATATGGGTAGTATCCTACAGCTATATAAGAGCTCAACCTTTAAGTGAATGTGACGTCAATACAATAATATAATATCGCGCGCAGCAAAATTGCAAGATGCATACGCAGCAAAATGCACTATGCATCGACTACCTACTGCCGATTTTCATCGAATAGTACAAGAGCCAAGGTGTTTGCAAGGAACGTAAAATAAACCAATCACTAAAATATATTTTTTCATCTATATGATACGATGTGATACTATAACATAAATCTGAAGTTGTCCTTTCTTCAAATTTAGAATATTTTGTATTCATAATACCGTATATCTATTGAAAAAAAGACTGACTGACTGTGGAAGTATCGATATATTATCAACCAAGTTTATATATTCATAAAGTTGTTATTATAAGACTGGGTATTTTTCATTTTCGACGACCGTTTTGGTGTAGTGATTCGCGCCACGGACTTCTAAACCAGGCGGTTGCGGGTTCGAATCCCGCAAGGGGCAAATGTTTGTGTGATGAGCACGAGCATTTGTACCTAAGTCATGGATGTTTATAAATGTATATAAGTATGTCTATCCGTTATTCTAGTCACCATAGCACAAGCTGATGCTTAGTTTGGGGCTAGGTAATTGGTTTGTTTGTTGAAACGATTTATTTATTTATTTATTATTTGCATTTAAAAGAATTATTAGTAAAGATTTAGTTTCTACCAGTCAACTTGCGTAAGAATATTTTTAAAGATTTCATACAGCTCCTTGACTAAAAGTTGTTGTTACGTCGATGCATGGTGTTCGGTCCAAGTAAAAAGACATTCAGGAATTTTTGTTAGTAGAATACTAAACATGTGTGTGAAATAGTTTTCCTTTACTTAATAAATATTAATAAGTCAAAAGTACCTAATGAAAAACATCTACGTTTTAAAATATTTTAAAATTCAATTTTAATTTGAATATAGTTCAAACACTGAAGAATATAATAGAATAGAATAAAATAGAATAACACCGAAGATACTTTAATGAGATATGCCTTACCTGCAAAAGTAAAACTGCAAATTGTTCTGAGACATCTCGCTACTGGTGATTCCTTCGGATCATTAGAATTTTTGTACAGAGTACCTAGATGTACGATATCGACCTTTTTTCAAGAAGTTTGTGATGCTATTTGGATTGCTCTTGAAGATTTTATCAAAGTGAGTATACATTTTTGCTTGATTTTCTTTTTCAGAGCATTATAATTGAAGCCGTCAGCGCAAAAGTGGCCTATCTTTTTGCAGACATAATTGAAATCAATTGTGTCTGGAAAAGATAGGCTACTTTTGCGCTGACCGCCTCAATTGTAATGCTTATTTTAAGGAGCGATTCAACCAACTTCCAGATAAATAGTTTCTAGAATCTAAATACATACTTAAACTATTTTCATTTCTTGCTAAAGAGAGTGATAAAGTTACATTCTAGGAATTTATTTATCTAGAGTGCAGTTGAATCATCCCCAGGTAAAAATAAAACAAAGTTGATTGAAAACTGAATTGTCCTGTAATTGACAAGTCATGTACAAAAGAGTTTTGAACTGTTCATAAAATAAAAGAATTATTATTAGTTTGTTCTTATCTAATGGCATGTAATTACATGGAAGGTAATGGCATGTAACTTTAATTTACAATGCTTCTAATGGCTAACTGTAGAATGTCATCTGAATTCTCTTCTGTGGAAACCGTAGTTTGAGATTGATTGTTATCAAGCACAACAGAAGTATAATTTTCATACGAATGTAACACCTGTTCGTTTTCTGAAGTTGCAGACTCATTTAGTTGTTCTGAAAATGTTGATGGTAATTGTATTGCATCATAAGATGATTGTTCGCTTAGTTGAGAATCAGAAGCTGATGGCATCTCTGATGTACTTCGTTGAGAGTATGTATGTGCTACCTGCGGAGCATAAGGTTTCTGCTGATATGCTTGAGAATCCGGTGGTGACTGAATAAAATAGGAATGTTCAGTATAATTAGACATCTCCGAGCCACTTCGTTGAGAATTCGTAGATCGCGGTGAATAGATAACTTCCGAATTTGCTGGAGAATGTATGATCATCGACCGTAGCCGTTCTTGTACCATGACTGACTGCAGTCTCTCTTGGCATAATAGAGCTCGTTGTATAGGCATGGCTTTTAGTTGAACAGCTAAACTTCTACAAAATAAATCGAATTCGTTTTCTTTGTTATTTTCTTCACTTATTTCTTTTAATTGTTTTATCGCCCTATCAATTGGTAAATCACTAAGTCTTTTCTTGCCTCGCTTAATATGTCTTGGAGCTTGGGAGGCAGATTGTGTCAAATGCCCGGCAGCCGCTACTTGTGATGGTGGTCCATTAATATTGTCTGCGTTGATCTGTTCACTGACGCCTGAATTGTCGTTGTTTTGCTGCTGTTCTAGATTCTTTGAAGGTCCCTCAAGTGCAGGATGTGGTGTGTTGTTATTATCGTTAGCCAGATTTAATTGTTGATTAGGGTTGGGGCTTTTGTCCATTAGTGGACGTCTTTTTCCTGATATGGTAGGGTTAAGGCTTGAATTATTATTTTCACTTTCAGTATCCTGAAAAGAAAATATTAACTTTTAATAAATCGTGTTGGTTACAGGTTGCTCAGAGTGCAGACGACTGGCGAAAAATAATGGATGAATACTATAAAATTTGGAACTTTCCAAATTGTTGCGGAGCCAAGGATGGGAAATTGGTCAATATAAGATGTCCTCCAAATAGTGGCTCTGACTTCTACGACTACAAAAAGAATTTTAGTATCATATTGCTTGCCATAGTGGATGCAAATTACAATTTTATATAAATAAATATTGGCACTAACGGAAGAGCCAATGACGCTGCTGCATATGAAAAATGTACGTTTAATGATGCTTTATCTAGGGGTGTATTAGATGTACCAGATGAAGGAGTTCTTGTAGCTGACGATGCGTTTCCATTAACTACAAAAATTATGAAACCGTATAATAGACTGACAGAGTTTGGTGAGAGACAAAAAATATTCAATTACAGATTATCACGAGCGCGACGAGTTGTTGAAAACGCATTCGGCATAATGGTCTCAAAATTTCGTATTTATGAAAAACCAATTCCTTTGTCAGTTGAAAAGGCTGAGCATCTAGTAAAAGCCACGTGTGCACTTCATAACTGGCTTAGGAAAACTAATCGTAGCTATATATCTCAGCAATCCGTCGACAGAGAAGATTGGGAAACTGGGTGTATCATACCAGGAGAGTGGCGAACAGTAAAAGCTGATGCACTTAATGATTTGTCAGAAAATACTGCGAGATACAGTGATGTTGCCCGTAGGCTTCGAAATGTGTATGCGGAAAAGTTTTCTACAACTGATACTGTTCCATGGCAATGGAATATGATTTAACGAGTCTAGGCATTTATTACATATGTATTATGGTTTATATAAATACGCAATTTAATACTTTTCAAAATATATTTCATTTCTCAAATATTAAACCTAATCCTACTAATATTATAAAGGCGAAAGTTTGTAAGTTTGTAAGTATGTATGGATGGATGGATGTTTGTTACTCCTTTCACGCAAAAACTACTGAATGGATTTTAATGAAACTTTACAATAATATAGCTTATATATCAGAATAACACATAGGCTACAATTTATAAAGATATTGTGTGAATTGTCCAAAATATGACGATAAGTGTCAAAAAAGCCCTAATATTGCGCAGACGAAGTCGCGGGCACAAACTAATTTATTCTATTTAATAATCGTCAACATATAAATTTTATTATTAAAACTCATAACTTTATAATTCTTAGTTAATAACATCGATAAATTAAAAAACTGCCCGTTTCTAAAATATTAGCTATAACAAAAGGACAGTTTTTGAACGTACCCTAGTAACTTTGTTGAATAATTTACTTAACATAAAAATAAAAGTCTGATACAAAACAAAAACTCATCAACAATGGCGCCTTACGTTATTACGTTTTGACATTTATTTCCGTGAAAACACACTTCTGTAGTTAAGAAAACAGCTCATTATGTACCTATCAAACAAAGAAACATTCTGCGTGTAATAATAGCATAAACGTAAAACCACGGGTAAAACCGTTATTGTACTGGTGAATACTTCGTTAATACGAACAACTTTTTTTATGGGACTAGACTAATTTACCTACTCGAAACAAAATCGACTGTTTGATAAATTTTGATCGAGTAGGTATGTACCTAGTTACACATACCTTTTGTATGGAACACCTGATTTTTTTCGAGTAGACAAGTTTGTTGCATACTTACAAAAAGTTGTTCGTATTCACAAGTAGGTACCGTCACCACAATAAAAGTTTACCTGTATGTTTTTGCTATTACACCTATATATTATTGTAAATGGAAGTAAGTACTTACGAGATTCGACGAGCTTTCCCTTGCGGTGCATACTGCATTCAAAAAAGTATCAGCTTGAGCAAACCAAAACAATTTCGGCACATAAATTTCATTCGTTGAACAACCACTCTTGGTAGATTTTTTTATCTTGTTTAATTCATGACTATATCTAGTGCGAATACTTTTTATCTTTAACTTTATATCTTCTTCGGTGACCCCATCAATATTTAAATCTTCCTTTAGTGATCTTATAGCGTTATCACGCTTGTTTCTATCTTTGTAAGAGTCAGATTTTGTATTCCACAAACACTCATGTTTTTGAAAAAGTTCCAAAAAATGCGGAACATGACTATCCCGCCATTTAAAGACCATTTTTGAAAAAATAACTTGCGCGCACGCCAGATACGACACAACACAATGCGCCCGCTTCCTTCGCTGCCAATCGCGGACTGAGTCATCGTTCAATGTTTGTGTTTACATGTTTCAACCGTCAATTCAATTAATCAATATTGATTCCATTGCATTGAAAGTCAATTGTGAATCAAAACTTTCAATGATATTGAACAATCAAATTGAAATGTGTTTAGATGTGTCAATGCCATTGAAGCAATAGAATTGAAAGCAATATTGAACCAAAATTGATCCGTGTAATATCGCCTTAACGGCGACGTCGTCGTGGTGGCTCGGTACGCCTCTGTACGGTAGTAGCCGTCGTCGAAGTGCTGGTAGCCGTCGTCGCAGTGATGGTAGCCGTCGCTGCAGTGCTTATTTATTTATTTAAGAAAACCAACAGCTTTATAATAAGATATACAGACATAGTAGGTACTTAAGAAAAGTTAAGCCAATAACAGGTTTCCCTTACTTGCAACTAGTTTAGGACGCGTCTAATTAAGTAATACGTAACATTTATATTATTACAAGTTACCAAGTATTAGTGTGGCATGAAATATATATGTGTCTGAGACGAATACAAGTTACAACTTGTTTATATTATACAAGCACAAGTAAGTGGCCAAGCAAGTAACTAAGTAGGTATACAGGATGGTTTATTACATATGGGTTAAGTATACGCTTATTGCCACAAGTACCTTCACATTTTGTGTACAATAAATATGTCATTTGTCATGTTACAAGCACAGGGCACGTTATAAATTAGTCTAGTTTTGAACATCTGGCAGATTGCTGTCTGAGCGTACGTCAAAATCTGTTTTAAATAAACTTAGTTTTTGTGCGTGTCCGTGCATTTCATAAAAGTGAACATGAATGTGATATAACTATTTTAAATATTTATTAACATCGAGAATTATTTAAAATTTAAAATTCTGAGGCATGCACCTGAAAAAAAGAAAGTACTATAAGAATGCATATGAATACCCTAATTATATAATTGCATTAGACGTCTGAAGGAAGATGTTAAAATGGACAGTTAATACGCGTTTTTGATTTTTTATTGAGAAACCACAACAGGGCTGAAAACGGACTAATCGATAGATAAATTGATTATACTTAACAGCTAAGCTTAACAGGCGCTTAAACGACTGCATTAGTGTGTAGGTATGCGTGTTAGCGCAAGTAAGTGTGTGTGTGTTATGTGTTTTTGTTGTTAAAGTGTATTTTTATGTGTGGGTATGTAGGTATATTGAACATCATGTAATGCACATCCGTTACCAGGATGTTCAACATATTATCAATAATTAAGAATTTGGATCATAAGTTTAGTTAGTTTTAATTATGTAAAGTGAAGTTAAGTTAAGTTAGCCCTGCGACCATTAGTCTTGGGATCAGTAGATACTGGCGAGGATACCTACCACTAACAAACTAGTTATTTTACCGCCTTTAATGAGGTAATTAAAATACATTTAACGATGATATTCTTAATACATAGGATAGGAGGCTACCGATCGACCGTTCGGCATCGAACGATTTCGGCTTGCGTGCCTACGTCTTCTATGAGTAAATATAATGAGGTTGAGGTTGCCCTATAAAAGAAATAACCCTATAAAGTGCTGGTAGCCGTCGCCGCAGTGATGCTAGCCGTCGCTGCTGTGCTGGTCGCCGCAGTGATGCTAGCCTTCGCTGCTGTACTGGTCGCCGCAGTGATGGTTGGATGGACCAACACAGCAGAGGTAGTTGCCATCACCGCATTGGTGGTATCCATGGCCTACATGATGGACATGGCCATTGGCCATTGGTGGCCAGATAAGGATGTGGGGATGGTGGCGGGAGATTCGTCTTCATAAGCCACTTCTCTGAAATAAACATTTCTCATTATATTTCTTAGTGATCTACTGCCATAAGCTAGAGCCAAAAAATACATAGTTATGCATTCAAAAGATGTTTAAAACTTAATGTTGGCACCACAACACAAAGTTTAAAACAACACTAACTCACATTATGTTTTCTTCACCATCATCACCACCATCAGTTTGAAAAGTCTAGAAAAGGATGCAAAATAATATTATATGGGATTAGAGATGGGCGGCGGGCGCGTGGGTTAAAATTGGGTAGGTTTAAATGAATATGGTTTAAATGAATTTAAATGAATATGGAAACAATAAAATAAATATTAATTTATACCAGGAACCGAATTAAAAAGCTTTAAAAATGCCCATAGTTACTCAAAAACATAGCACATCAAAGAAAAATTTTAAGGGGTAGAAAGCTTTCAAAATGCCTACAGTTAGTAGAAAAACATACCAAATCAAAGGAAAATGTCATGGGATAGAAAGCTTTTAAAATGCCCACAGTTAGTAGAAAAACATACCACATCTAACGGGTTGTGGCTGTGGCTAACATCTCTCCCTAATATGGTATACAGGCGTTCTTACTGATTTGTTTACCTATTGCAGCCAACTCCTGCTTATTCCTTTTTATTTATTTTTTAAAGTTTCGACTTGTAATCGGTGAAATACTGAAATCAAGAGAAAAGTAATCATCAGTATAAATAAATACAAAAGGCATATAATATTGAACTAATATACTTATAGAACAACTTACAGTGTGCCAGCCGTCAGCACCTTTTGTGGGACAGTTTGCCGAAACACTATTCATGATACTGGCGCATTCGACCCATAGTCGTTTCGACAAACTGCGCCCCTCTTTTGTACGGCTGAATCTGCCCAGCGCCACTCTTCTTGTGTCGCTCCATGAACTCTATTAGAGCCTCCTGCTGCTCCAGCGTAACTGCTTCCGCAGACATCCTTTTTTCAATTTTCAAACTTTACGTTTCTAAAGATGAAAATGACAGATGAGAAACATATACTATCCGCGTGTTTTTTTTTAAACTGGCAAAGAAATTCGGCAGGCTGATTACGTAAAAAATTTGCAACAGCAATACCAAAGCGACAGGCGAATATCGCGCAATATCTGCTGTCAAAACATGTTTTCGTATTACATATCGAGCAAAACGACAGCAGATGCCGACTACAGCGCCATCTGCAAAGCGACAGCGTTCAGTGTACTAAAAGTGCATTTTCGCTCATACATTCTAAAGATTTGGCATTACGTACGTTGTTTGACAGCGACGCGACGGCAGACGAAGGGAAGACCAAACGTCAAAAAAGCGATTCAAACGCGACAACTCTTTTTGTGTCTGCTTGGTGTTGGCAAAGCGATTGCTGAAGTGCAAAAATAATTTTCTCTCAGTTTTTTAATTCTAAGTAATTCCCATCTCAGTTTTCTAGTGTTTTAATTCTAATTTAAAGTAATTCTCATATCAATCTACATTTACTATTTTTTTGAAATTTTATTTACCTAAATGGCACGTGCATTATTACTCTTGGAGGCGATGGATGTTGAAAGAGAAAGGGAAGATATTTATTTTGCTGGCTTAAGACGACGACGTCTTCGAGAAGAAGCACAAATATGCTCACTCTCGGAAGCTCAGTTTAAAGCGCATTGACTTTCAAAAGAAGTTTTTACTTCCTTGTGCGACGAATTGTCACCCTATTTGCCCAGAGCACGACGGCGCACAAGGGTCAGTGTTCAGTGCAAGGTAAATTATTTGAAAACTTGTCAATTGGTATGGGGGCTGAAATGTAAAATTAATTAAGTTCCAACTGTGAAAAACGGTTAACTCTCAGCGAATCCCAATCGTGTAAATTGTTGTTATAAGAAGATAAAGCTTGGACCAAAGTCTATACAAATGTATTATTTGCAGGTACTAACAGCACTATCATTTTTCGCAACAGGCTCATACCAAAAACCAGTTGGTATGAGCTATTTACATGGTTTAAGCCAGCCTAGTGTATCGAAGGCAATAAAAGAAGTAACGGCTGCCCTGAACCATAGAGCCATAACCTCGAAATATATAAAATTCCCTCGGACAAGGGCTGAAAGGAATCATATTGTGAATGGGTTTGTATTTTTAGTTAAACACCTCCTAAAAGTAAACAAAGTTATTTGCTGTATTTTTTTACATTTGGGGATACAATTTTTATTTCAGATTTTTCGAAAAATTTGGCTTTATGGGGTGCATCGGATGCATTGATGGTACACATGTGGCATTGTAAGGCCAAGTGACCATGAAGAACGGTTTTTCAACCGAAAACATTATCACTCTAGGAATGTTCAAATAGTAAGTGTCTTCACCGTATTACATTCACATTCATATACATACCAACATAGCTAGATTACCTACATAGTAATATTAATAAATCTTTGTCAGCCACACACAATGTCTTACTATTTTAAGTTACAACACATTTATAATAAAAGAAAGCTTAATGCAATTTGTTAATTGAATAACTTATAATTTATATTTGAATGGTTTTTATAGATATGCGATTCTGATTTAAACATATTAAATGTCGATCCATCATTTGGAGGAGCCACGCATGATGCACATATTTGGCGAAGTTGTGGGCTTCAAGAACATCTCATGCAACTCCATCAAAATGGAGAGCATGTTTGGCTGCTTGGTAACATCATTAAATACCTTTTATAATTATCTATAACTACTTGATTCATTAGTGTGTTTTATAAATAAAAATGTATAAATTTTACAGGAGACTCAGGATACCCACTGAGGCCTTGGCTCTTGACACCTATAGTAAATGCTGCGACAGGTACTGCAGAGGAACACTATACCAATGTTCACTGTCGCACTTGTAATACAGTAGAGCGCTGTATAGGTGTATTAAAAGCCCGCTGGCGATGTTGTTTAGCACACAGAGTGCTACATTATGACCACAATGTAGTGGCAAGAATAGTAAATGCCTGTGCCGTGCTGCACAACATTGCCAACCACCACAGGCTTCCTGTTGCTGACTTGCCCCCTGAAGTGACAGGGATCAAAGCCTGCAGCTGCCACAGCTCCAGGGTGGACGACCTACTCCAGCTAGTGAACATCAGGTGTTGGAGGATGGAGGTCGACAACAACGTGAAATTGTGCGACGATTGTGGCTCAACAGGCAATCCTAGTTATTATTAAGTGTTTATTTCCTTTTGTGTAAATAATTTCTTTTAAATAACTAGCTTAGTTTAATGCCTGTGTATTCTTTAAATAATTAGGTATATAGTGTTTATGTGAAGAGACATAATATATTGTCTTAGCAATCCGTGTACCGACTGCTTCTGTGCGGTTGCCTATTTCTATGTTTAAGTTGTTGATTGTCATTACTCTTAATACTTTAATATCTTTATTATACGAGTACGTAACTACTGTTTTGTTCATGATGATTTTCTCTTAAATATCGCATTTCTTTATAGTTTACGATTTTTATAAGGTAATTATTGAATTCAGACTACATTGTTTGTAACAAAAAATTATTTATTTAAAATTAAATTTATAAGTGTCTCCATGATTTTATTTTGTTTTTGCGACGCTTGAGCCTGCGTTTCGGCGGCGCGGGCCACAATTAAAGCAGCTTCAGCAAGCTTCTCTTCAGTTGCTACCCTGCGCCTCTCCAAATCTATCACCCATTCAGGGTCAACTCTTGTAGGACCTGAAAATTTAGATGTGGTCAAAGTTCTGAACACTGTAGTTTAGAATATAATCATACAAGGCCTTAAGAATCCCCATGTTAAACAGTCCTGCGCAACTGGTATAAAAATTTACTTTAAAGTAGTTAAATAAATCTGAAAGAGAAAAATTTTCTTGTTCTGCGTTGCACTGGTCGTCGCGGACGTGTAGTACGGCGGCGACTCACAGGGCTCCGCGTAACTGTAACAAGTTATTCAACAGCATCAGCCTATAGCCCAAATGTTTTTTTTAGTCGGAACAGAAGTCTGCTTAAGAAGCTACTGTGAATAAATATACTGACTAGCACTAATTGGATGGTGCTGTTGAACATCAGGATGTAAGCCAGGCACAGATGTTGATATCTCACTGGTATCTGTAAATAAATAAAAAATATGTAAATTATTGTTTGTTAAATTATTACAGATTAAGAAGTCTCCTGTTTCTTAATACATTATTTCTGTACTAGTGGTTCCCTGCGACTTCGCCCGCAAGAGTTGGATTTTCCATGTAAACTTTTATTCCCCATTTCACCCCCTTAATGTTTTTATATCGCGACGAAATGTAGCCTATGTCCTTTCCAGGGTCTCGTCAACTATCTCCGTACCAAATTTCATCTCAATCGGTTCAGTGGTTTAAGCGTCAAAAGGTAACAAACAGACAGACACACTTTCGAATTTATAATATTAGTATGGATTATTAGAATTAATAACAGATTTGCTGTCCATGAATATCATTATAAACCATTTAGACGACCGTCTTGGTGTAGTGGTTCGCGCCACGGAGTTCTAAACCAGGCGGTTGCGGGTTCGAATCCCGCAAGGGGCAAATGTTTGTGTGATGAGCACGAGCATTTGTACCGCAAATGTTTGTGTGATGAGCACGAGCATTTGTACCTAAGTCATGGATGTTTATAAATGTATATAGCACAAGCTCACACTTAGTTTGGGGCTAGGTAATTGGTGTGTTTGTTGAAACAGTTTATAAAAAAAAAAAAAAAAATAGAATCATTAAAAATTATCTACAGTGTGTTTCAAGTTTTTGATATTGTTTTAAAATATCACATTGTACCTATTTGTACTTACAAACTCTATCTGTGTGTCCTCTTGTAGACGGAGTTGGAAACAGTGCGCTGCAGCTAATGCACATCAGGAGCAACTGCTAGGTCTGAAACAAAGAAAATGAAGTACTGTCCTTGTCTGAAAACAAAAAATTACTTAGTAGGTGATTTTGCTGTATAATTATTAAAATCAATAAAAAGTTCATTGTAAGTTAGGTATGTACTGTACATATTTGTACTCACAAACATGATCTGTGTAGCCTTGAGTTGAGGGGGATGTGTGCACAGGGTTCACGGCTTGCTCCACATCAGGAGTAACTGCTTGGTCTGAATATAAAGAAAAAATTTTTTTTTTGTCAAGCAATACATAAAGTTACTTTAATAATAAAATATGTTTAGATGGGAAATTAATTATACATTTGATTGATTAAATTAATATTGCAAGCTGCAAAGGCAGTACAAAGGAAGATTCCCTAGTCCCTACTCCTCATACAGTTTTGTAAAGTAGCTACGTTTTATACCTTGCTCATCTTTAATCTCTACTTCATTGGTGGCATCTGGTGGTTGGACGAGAGGGCTTGGCCTTGCTGTGTTTGATTCAGGCTGAAAATATTGTAAGTAGGTACATAAAAAGATTGACAAATACTATGACTATTAATTGAAATTATCTATGTAGATAGGTAAGTATGATAAACCAATTAATATGAGGTTTACAATAATAAGTAGAAGTAGGTACATGAATAAATTTTTAATGATTAAAATGTTCATGGCTGCGAATGCTTGATGATTTTGAATGCTATTGCTGTTAGGAATATTTGTTACACTCTGCATTGTAATATTATTTTGCAGACAATTAATGCCTCCCCAGTGTATCCACTAGAAAAAAATTTTACACATCACAATAATTATTTGCAATTTGAAGTTGCAGAATAATATATTTTTATTGATACACATTATTTTATCACCTCTTAGGATTGTCAACTCACAAAGACAGGTATCCTGTGTTCGGTGTCTCCAAACACAGCAGCCTCCCCAATTATGGCCATGACTTTTTTGTCTAT
This sequence comes from Pyrausta nigrata, assembly GCA_949316185.1. NCBI lineage: Eukaryota > Metazoa > Arthropoda > Insecta > Lepidoptera > Crambidae > Pyrausta > Pyrausta nigrata. The sequence continues at coordinate 3,915,435 of OX438955.1, read as the reverse complement.
TTCTGACAAGTCAGCATAATTGGGTGGTCCACCACCAGTGCCTGAAGCCTCTTGCTTTAGCCGTGCAGCCCTTGTCTTTGTTTTGTGCTTTAGATCATGCCAATACTATAACAAAGTTTAATAATGTAGCCAAGATGAATAGCGAAGCTATAGAAAACTTGCAAATAAATTTGTTAGGTACTTACGCGCTTCCAGCGTTGTCCAGTCTTAGTGGCTCCCGAACCATGGGCGTTCAGTCTTTGGGCGAGAATATTCCACTCCCTATCAATATTCTCTTTAGATCTGGCACCAAGACCAACGCCCTTTGCCAAAATACGATTGGCATCTAAATGGCTCAGGAGCTCTTCCAACTGCGAAGAAGATACGCGGTGCTCCATTTAACTGGAAAACAGTTGTTTTTTCTAAGTTATAGTGTCTACAATTAGTTGAATATATAATTTTAAAAAAGGGATAAAAATTAGGATTAAATAGGTACTTACGTGGTATGTTTATCGAATAACTTCTAAAGTTAAACGTAATTTAGTTTAAAAAAGCTTAATGAATCTAATCTTTATTTATATAAAACAAACAGAACTTTTAGAAAACGAAGACTGACAGAAGAACTTTTGTCTTGTAGTTCCTCTGATTGCTGTTTGATCGCAAGTGGCGCTAGTATCGGTAACGAAAAGTGCATTTTGCGACCAGCGTGCGATTAGCAGACAAGGACCTTACATAATTCGAAAAAAGATAACAGTCAACGACCGGTCGCGTCGCTGTCGCGTGGCTGTCGCAGTCGCATTGCTGACGTTTTGCTATTGCAAATTTTTACGTAATCACCCTGCGGTCAATTTTGGCTGTTTGATGTTTTTACACAGATTAAATAACCAGTAGTACAAAATACTCTATGGTATAAAACCTAGCCAGTGCGAGGTTGTCGACGGGCCAGTGACATGCTGACGACGTTCTTCTTAAAATTAATAAAATACCGTTTTTAGACCAATGGCGCTGGCATATCAATAGCATGTCTGCGACATAGCAATTTGTAGTAAAATAGCAGAATTGAGGCCCTGGTAGGCATTGCGGTTTCACGGCACGTGTAAGGTAATTGCATTTACGCGAGCGATAATTTCTCATTCACGGGGTGTTTTATTTTACTTTTTAATCAAAGTAGTTTTTGGCGATTACTCGAAAACTAGCATTATAAAAATATGGTTGTATTATCTAAAACGAATTAATTTAAGATGTTGTATGTGACCCTTAAATCTCGTCTGTCTTTTGGAGGTGACCTAATATACGCATTACTTGAGCTTATACCTCTCGTTTTGTTAAATGAAGGGGCGAAGAATAAAATTGGAGACCAGCAGAGCGATTCTGTAAAAGCTCATTTCAAACTACGAATCTGAATCCGCCGTGAGTTTTGTGAATGGCATTCTATAAACTCGATATGTAATTCGCACCTACGCTAGCGCCACCTTTGTGAGTGTGGCAGTGAGATAAACTAAATATTCTGTGAGATTTTGACACTCCTTGTATGGGATGACGTAATCATTGGCATTCCGTAAAGCCGGGAATACACATGCCTGTAAAACGGATCAGTAGCTTGCATATTAGGTAATGGCATGTAGAAGTAACTGACCCACAGTGAATACATTTGCAAGTAAAACTTGCATGCAATCTGCTTCCTTGCATGCTTGTATTTCTGAGCCGTATACACATGACTGTAGCTGGCACACTTGCATTCTAGTTTCACCAGTTTCACGTTGAGCTTGCAATGGAAAACATTCGAAGTGAATTAAATAGTATGGTATTGCTACTAGCAATACAATGTGTGGCTAAATTGATGAGAGAAAAGAAAAAGAGAAAGAACAGGCAGATTTGGGTGAGAAATTGGATTTCCAGAAGGGAAAACTACGGAGCAAGTTCATGTCTGCTTACAGAAATGCGACAAGAAGATATAGGTGGTTACAGGAATCATTTAAGAATGCTTCCAGAAAAATTTGACGAATTGTTAGCAAAAGTTGCAGACAAAATTAAAAAAAATGATACTCATATGCGAAATGCTATCCCGGCCAAAACTAAATTGGAAATAACTTTACGATTTTTAGCTACTGGCGATTCATTTGCATCTCTAGAAGCACTGTATAGAGTAGGAAAGTCGACGATTTCACAATTTGTTCCTGATGTCTGCAATGAAATAGCTACAGCATTAAAGGATTTTATTAAAGTGAGTAAAACAGTCTTTATTTTAAATTAAGTCTTTATTTAAGTAAATCCAAGTGTGACCTCTGTGTCATCGTTCTTAACAATAGGTTTTAAATATTATTTGAAGCATTTCTCCATGCTTCACTCAAAATGTTTGAGCCTTGTCCATTAGCCAGTTGTGTCTCATATATTGTGTTTGCGTCAGAGTACATTGTGTTCATTAATTGATAACTGCCAGATGAATCTGTTGTATCTTCAGAATGTGTCGTTAAAGTAAACGGAATGGAAGGCTGAGAATAGGAAGCCGACAATCGCGACCTCTCTGTGGATATCAACGTTTGAATTTTGGATTGTAGATCCAGTGCATTGTGTAATGGTAACGATCTTAACTGTGCAGCAACGTTTTGACCGAAATAATAAAATTCGTCTTCTTTAGAAGATGCATTAATAGTAGCGGAAATATTTTCCAGGCGTTCAAGTGCAGTTAAAGTTTCGTTTTCTTCTACACGTTTTCTTTTCTGAACGGTTTTTTTTGTAGGTGCTTGAGAGGATGACCTTGGTGGCTCGACTGTTGCGGCGTTTATTTGAGGGGATGACTGTGGTGGCACAACTGTTGCTATTTGAGGGGATGACTGTGGTGGCTCGACTGTTGCGTTCATTGCTTGAGAGAATGGCTCTGACTGCTGTGATTGCTCGACTCTTGGAGTGTTTGTTTGCGAGGACGATTGTAGCTATAAAAAAAACATATTAGTTTTCGGTTGTGGTAGGAGTATTTTTTTATCTACTAAGGGATTTAATGTTTTTCAGATACCTACGATGCAAGAATGGAAGGTGATAGAACGTGGTTTTCGAACTAAATGGAATTTTCCAGGCTGTATTGGAGCTATCGATGGAAAACACATTAATATAATAGCTCCTGAAGACAGTTCAAATTATTTTAATTATAAAGGAAATAGTAGCATAGTATTACTAGCATTGGTGGATGATGACTACTGTTTTTCTTACGTTGATATAGGATGCAACGGTAGAGCTTCAGATGGAGGAGTATTTGAAAGATCAAGCTTAGGACAAGCACTAGCTAGTAATTCTTTGGATTTTCCTGATCATTTTGTTATACTTGGAGATGCGGCTTTTCCATTAAAAAAGTACCTCATGAAACCATTTCCAACCATGCCAACTCACACAGAAAAAGTTTTTAACTATCGGTTATCAAGGGCTAGGCGAATCGTCGAAAATGCGTTTGGTATCCTTGTATCGAGATTTAGAATTTTTGAATCAAATATAGCCCTAAAGCCGGAAAAAGTTGACGTTATAGTATTAGCGGCATGTTCTTTACACAATTGGTTGCGTAAAACTTCTCCAACTTATATTACTCAAAGATGTGTAGATTATGAAGATATTCAAGTCGGTGATATAATTGAAGGCTCTTGGCGTCAACAATTACAAAGGTTATTAGAGAGTTTACCACCAACACGCAGTAATCATCCATCTAGAGAAGCAACACTTGTTCGAGAGAATTATGCTAATCTTTTTATTACAACGGAAGCAGTGCCTTGGCAAGATCGTATGATCAATATTGTAGGATGAATGTAAATGCTTACTTTACTAATAAAACTGTTATGTGTACCAACTTTCTTTTTTTTTAACTAGGTGCCTAATTCGAAACTGATCATTAGAAAAAGGGTAATCAAACTTGACGTGTCTTTTTATTGAAAAACGCACGCATAAAACACACGTCTAGATCGCTTACCTTCTTTAATACTAAAATATGTTTCTGTCAAAAAAATTTTATTTCTGACAAGCTTTTATAGCCGACTGTACTTTTCTTTGAACATCCATCAACTGCTCAGCAAGACAATTCTAAAGAGCCCAAACTCGGTACGATTGCTTTATTTATTACAAAGTTGCTACGGCCACCTTCCGGCTTCATCAACAAAGCCATGGTACCATATTATTATGTATTCCATCCCAATAAACATACATACATACCTACCTAAATTGCAAGAAAGCTTGTAATAAATGAAGTGTAGATAGGTAGGCATAGGTAGGTACTTACTTCTGTATGGATTGACTGCCTGTACTCAAAAGTATCATTCAGAAATTCCATCTCCTTAAACCAAGTTAAACCAGGTTTATAGACGTCGCCCAATCCAGCACCGGATGTTTTTGATTTTTGCACTTTATTCAATTCTTGATGGTAAGTACTTCTCAAACTTTTTATTTTATTTTTAATTTCCTTTTGAGTTACTTTAAATGCCTCTTGAATTTTAGTGTAGGCATTGTCGCGGGCAATTTTATTTTTATAAAGAGAGCTACTCGGGTTCCAAAGACATTCGTATTCTTTGTACAAATGTATAAATTGTATCGTCTTCTCATCTCCCCATCGTGACATGATGAATCCAAAAGATAAAGAACAAACAAAAACTTGACGCGAACACAAAACTACAAAAACGTGCACCCCATCGACAACTCTTTTCGCTACTGGCATGCCTGTAGCTGTCGCGTGCGTTCACTCATGCCGGTTTTGCAGCCCCCCGCGTCCCCTCCCTCATATTGCATGCTAGTAAATCAAATTGCTTGCAATCTACTTGCTTGCCAGATACAGGCATGCCAGTTAGTGTATACACATGACAATAGCTGGCACGTGCAAGGAGCTGGTATGCAAGTGTGCCAGTTAAAGGCATGTGTATTCCTGGCTTAAGGTAATTCCCCCATCACTTCGACGTTCACTCCGCACTTGAACTTGATATCAAGTGTCACATAAAAAGTTAGTATTTTACGAGTGAAAATAGATTAAATCGTGTTAAAATTACGTATATTTACTGTTTTAAAGCTACTTTATTGTTGAAAAACTAGTTTTCAAACGTTTTTGTTTTGTAAAGAGTGTATTAAAGATGGCAAGAATGTTTTACTTAAGTTTCTGCTAGAGGAGGCTCATGCTTTGGATAAACAAGAAATGCGTCGTCAAGCTTGCCAAATCCGAAGTTTGTCACTGTTAACCCGTGATACCGATTATGTTAATGTTTATAGATTGTCTAAAGAACTTATCGACCAACTGGAGAATGAGTTACTGCCTCTGTTGAAGAAAACCAAACGTCGAGGTAAAGGGATTTCAACTCGTGTCAAGGTAAGCGTTTTAAACACTTTCGTAAGTATTTACACAGTTTATGGTAAATAGTAGATTTGTAACATATTTACCGCCCACAAACTCATGAAAACACGTCATGATGCTCCTCCTCCAAAGAGTATCACGTCAGAGTATTCTCTGCCAGTTAAGTTTGAAACTTTATAGACCAAATCATGTAATAGTAACTAATTTTGATTAAGTTTGTTTGTGAAAAATATTGTTATTTATTTAATTAATTTATTATTTAACAGATATTATACACATTGTCATTTTTAGCAAGTGGCAGCTATCAAAAATTAGTAAAAGAAAATATTCGAACATACCTATCACAACCGTCCCGCATCTCGATGTATAATGCCCGGTTCCTATATTCGTAAGAGTCCCCGCAGACTACAGACTTACTATCGGCCGATAGTTTAGTCGAGTTGGCCTGTTCGCGCGCACACTGTGCTAACAAAACAGATGGGTTGGTCGCAAGTGCGCAGACTAGCCAACAAATGGTTTGGCCGATTGATTAAATTTACTAGAGTTGGTGAAGAGATCGGTCGCGTGAAATGTTGTCCAAAAATATTATTGTTGCATTATACTTAATACAAAGTAGGAAAAGAATAAAGAAGAGAAAGCGAGAGTATTGGGTACATCCCATTTACAGTTACAGATTATTGCAAGGGTAGTTTTACACAATTCATTCTAAATTACTAGACTTCCCGGAAAAATTTTACTCCTTTTATCGAATGAGCATTACTAGTTTCAATGAACTTGTTAAATTAATTGGACCTTCAATATCAAAGCAAGATACACATTTAAGACTTGCTATACCTGCAGAGGAGAGATTGAGCGTTACAATACGGTAAGTAAAACCATTTATTGCTTTTAAGTAATTAACTTTAATTATGTGTAACTAAAATCAAAATTATTTAAGCATTAGAAGACATAATTTATAAATCGTACATTTGCGAATCATCTGAAAAATTTGAAATATAAGATTGCGCTGTCTCATTTGAATTACATGGCGATTGAACGTACTGAATGGGAGATGGCGTCGAACTGGCTGCGTAGGTTTGCAATGGTTGCGGTCGTTGATATACAGGAAAAGAGGATAAAGGTTGCTGTAATAAGTTGTAATTACTGGATGATTCAGAAGTAGCCTGACGCCTAGCTTGTCTTATCTGTTTAAAAATATTAAGGATAGCAATCTTAGCATCAAGTTTTTCTTCTGGCGTTAAATTCTTAAATGAGGGTACAAGAGATAAAACAAAACTCTTATCTTCATCTATAGTGTCTTCCTTATTTAGTGCTTCTATTACCGCTTTATCTAAATCTGTTTGAGCCGGTGCTGTGTTAGTTTTGTTTTTTCGTGTAGTAAAAGCTGTAGAAGTGGATGGAATAGGTTGGGCAACATCTTCATCCTCTACATGAATACCCTCCGGTTCTGGGCAACCTTCCGATGGTCCCTTTTCCATGCATGGAAGTAAAAATAGTAACTGCTGAAAGTAGACATATTTACGCCTCTTAGTTGCAGCTTGCCCCGATTTAGTGTTTTTTTGTGCGTTCAATTCCCGACGAAAGCAAGTACGTAAATTTGCCCATTTTTTTTTGTACTTCGTGACCTGAAAAAAATAAACTTTATTTATATCTTACAGATATCTAGCTACTGGAGCTAGCTTCAACGCGTTGTCTTTTGATTATCTAATGGGTGCGTCTACAATACGAGATATTATTAAAATTACATGTGAGCAAATATGGAACATACTCCAACCTTTGTATATGGCAAACAAACAAGAAGATGACTGGATTAAAATTGCTGACGAATTCAACAGTCGCACAAATTTTCCAAACATTATTGGAGCGATTGATGGGAAGCTTATACGCATGATACAGCCAGAACATTCTGGATCGTCATATTTTAACTATAAAAAGTTCTTTTCTTTCTTCTTTTAATGGCATGGACGGATGCAGATTACAAATTTGTATACATTGATGTTGGTTCGTATGGAACATCAAGTGATTCAGAAATACAGGGTGGCGCAATAGAACGTGCATTTTTAAAATAATTATTAAAAAATAAATACAAAAGGTATAGTTAAAATAAAACTAAGCAATTATTAAGTGATAACTGAAGTTTATTTTTTAAAAATAACATCATCTAAATGATGACCCTCTCTACGTTGGCACTCCTCTAACCGCAAACGGAAATTACCGAAAACTTTTTTAAGTAGTGCTGGTGTGATTGCTGCCATTTCACCACGAATATTCTCCTTGAGCTGACTGATGTTTCTCGGATTATTGGTGTAGACTTTGTGTTTGAGGTATCCCCACAAAAAAAAGTCAGGAGGCGTCAAGTCTGGACTGCGCGGAGGCCATGGGATATCACCTCTTTTCGAAATCAGTTTGCCAGGGAACATCTGCTTCACAACCGCCATGGAGTCATTTGATGTGTGACTGGTAGCTCCGTCTTGTTGGAACCAAGTCCTAGAGTTCTTTATTCTTGAATTTTCAAGTTCTGGGGCCAAAAAACCTTCCAACATCGCAACATAGCGTTCGGTATTAACAGTGATGTTTTGCCCCCGTGCGTTTTCAAAAAAATAAGGACCAATTATTCCTTTGGCAGATATTGCGGCCCAAACTGTCACTTTAGGGCTATGTAACGGTTTTTGATGTTTGAGTCTGGGATTTTCACTATTCCAATAACGACAATTTTGGCGGTTTACGAACCCATTCACATGAAAATGTGCCTCATCAGAGAAAAGGATGTTTTCAAAATTTGAAAACCGATTGAGCATTTCATTAGCAAATGTGAGCCGTGCTATGAAGTCAGAGTCTTTCAATTCTTGAGTTAATTGCAGCTTTAGGACAGACGATCTCTTGCGAGTAGACATTTGTGGATCTTCTCGTACCGACTGCTTAACACTCTCAATATTGTCTTCGGTCCTAGATGTGCGTGGACGACCTTTCGCGTGTGGTTTAAACGTCGATCCAGTCTCTTCAAAACGCTTTATCCAGATTTTAATTAAATTAGCACTCGGAGCCTCCCTAATTTGCCGTACACCATACTCAGAACAAAATAGTCGCCTGACAACTACGTACGAACGAGATTTTTCGTAAAATGCGCGCACGCAAAATGCGCGATGCTTCCCGTCGAAGTGACTCATCGTGACTAAAACTTTATGAACCGCGCTACCCAACGATATCGGTCTCCCCCCGCCCACACCCCTTCTACCCCGCAAAAAAAGATGATGCAATATGCACGTTCTATTGCGCCACCCTGTATTTAAAAATTCCGAAATGGGTAGACGGCTATCTGAGAATCTGCTCAATATTCCCACTGGAAGGCATTTACCCAACGACGAAAACGGAAACATTATGCTATTCTCTGTCGTAGGCGATGAAGCATTTGGGCTTGGTAATCAAATATTACGACCATATGCAAAAAGAAATTTAAATTACACCAAGCGAATTTTCAACTATAGACATACTAGAGCTCGACGCATGGTCGAATGTACTTTTGGCATTCTCGCTAACAAGTGGCGTATTTTCCACCGCCCCATTGATGTGAATATACATTTTTGTATTCGAATTGTCAAAGCTTGTTGTGTCCTTCATAATTATGTACGAATCAAAGATGGTATAAAATTCACAGATACTCTCTACAGTTGTCCCATGAATAACGTAACAATAAATGAAAACAACCAAGGAAGAAATAACATGGATAATGTGCGGCAGTATATGTCATCATATTTTATTTCTCCAGCGGGTGCAATTTCCTGTCAATATAATAAAGTGATTTAAAAAATGTAGTTATTAAAGTAAAAATGATCGATGTTTACCTTGTTTTGTTTTATCCTCGGCACTAAGCTCATTCCAGTTAGGAACAACTGCTTCACATACTTCCTCCCATAGTTTTTTCTTTTTATTGACATCAGAGTACTCTTTTAAGTTTTTTTTATAGAGTGCAGGCCTTTTCTCAATTTCTTGAATCAAATTTTCTACATACGTTTCAATAAGCAGAGACGAGGCGGAATCCATCATTAACGTAAAATACTGCGCACGACCATCCCCGCGTCCGACGCGGAGTGAACTGAAGCCATCGGCCGAGTCGGCCGATGAAACAATCGCCAAGTGTGCGGGCGGCGCTTGAGCGCCATACTGATCAAGCGGTCGGCCGATAGTTCGCCGATGGTTTAGTTTGAAGGCAATCGTGAAGCCCATCAAACTTTTTTATCGGCCGATACTGAATCACTGTAATGTGCGCATCTGCATACATCTTCATACTGATTAAGAAGCTGACCAAACTATCGGCCGATAGAAAGTTTGTAGTCTGCGGGTACTCTAAAACAAATCGTTTTAGTTACGAACAGTTATCTAATCTACCATGCGTAAGCTAAAACAGTTCCTATAAAAAACTACTCGTTAAGTAAATTACTGACGGCTTGTACTAACGGATGGGAGGGCTACCAATGACGATTCGTAAGCGCTCCTGTACACGACGCCGCCACCGCCACCGCGCCGCCACCGCGACTTTGTACTGTGTATATGTGACGCGTACGCGCTGCCACCGCACCGCCGCCACGCCGTCGCCGCTTCATTTTACCATAAACACTACACAGTTGTCAGTAATACATTGCTAGCTACACAGATCACACGTGTTGAGATGTCTAATTTAACGAAAAAAAAGGAATTTGATCTTGGCTTATTATATGTACAGAAAATGGCAAAATGAAAGGCGTAAGTGCATCAGAAAGTTGTGGGTACATCCTATTCTGATGCGGAGGGAGCAATATGGTGAATTTCATACACTTTATGAAGATCTACGAAAAGATGGGGACAAGTTTTTTGATTATTTTCGGATGAATATCAAGACATTCGACAAATTATTAGATTTATTAAAAAATAAACTACAACAAAAAGATACAAACATGCGAGCAAGTATAAATCCAACGGAGAGATTGGTTGTTACTTTGAGGTGAATCTTAAGAAAACATTTTTTTTAAATTTATTTCATTTAAAACTGAAAAATCTAAATCATTCAAGCTTGAATGACTTGCGATGCTCTGTAAAGAATCATTGTTCATACTATATGATGATGCCTGAGACTGATTCCTCGAACTTGGTCCAGCAGTAGTGCTATAGCCATAGTGTGGTGAAGAGGCAAATGTTTCAGCTGCGTGTGATTGATGTGGCGCGCTATAGTTATTTTTATACTGAATGTTTATCATAATATTCAATACTTGATATTGGGATTCGACAATATCTTCATCTTTTAGACGGTCCACCGTAGGGGCTATCCCTTTAAAAAAAGACATCATCCTACTTTCCTCTTGGTTTTGTAAAGATTCTATAAACTTCACCATTTTATTGTCCAGAACATTCATTTCTTGTTTGTTCTTTCTTTTGTTAAGGGCAATATCCTCAGATTTACTTTTTTCTTCTAGTATATTTGATCCAGATACATATGACGGTTGGCAAATTTTTTTTAGAAACTGCAAATTATCGTAATACTGGTATTTATGTACCCATTTTGCACCAGATCCCGACTTCGCTTCGCTCATCTTTTTATGGCATTTCATCCACGCATCTCTAATGTGCTTCCATTTCTGGGTCATTAGTTTACCTGAAATATTTAATATATTTTCTTTATTTGCAGGTACTTAGCTACTGGAACTTCATTAGCGGATCTTGAATATCGATTTAGAATAGGAAAAAAAACTAAGCGTAATTATAAGAGAAGTATGTTCTGTTATATGGTCGGAATTAGTCACAAAATATATGCAAATGCCATTTACGAACGATTGGCTTGAAGTAGCGAGAAATTTTGAAAATGCTGCAAATTTTCCTCATTGTATTGGGGCTGTTGACGGGAAGCATATAAGACTAGTTAAACCAAATAAAAGTGGATCTATGTTTTTGAACTACAAACATTACTTCTCAATTGTATTGATGGCAGTAGCAGATAGTAACTACAACTTTATTTACATCTATGTCGGTGCTTATGGAAAGGATTGCGATTCAGGCGTTTTTAAAAACACTGTTTTTTGGCACAATATGGTTAACAATACGTTAAACTTGCCACAACCTGCACCCTTGCCTAATACAAACATTGTTTTACCGTATGTGTTTGTAGGTGATGAAGCATTTGCACTACATCAGAATTTACTGCGCCCATATAATAGTCAACAACTTGATGCAGAAAAATCAATTTTTAACTATAGGTTATCAAGAGCGAGAAGATATGTGGAATGTACCTTTGGGATACTGGCTAACAAGTGGCGAATTTTTCATCGACCCTTAAATGTGTCGATAGATTTAGCCGTTGATATTGTGAAAACTTGCTGTTTGTTGCAAAATTTTATACACAAAGAAGAGGGTTCAGGAAGGGCATCAATGAATATTAACGGATGTGGTGAATTACAGGAACTACAGCCATTGGGTCCAATAGAAACAGTTTCTACAACAGCTACTGACATACGTGATAAATATAAAGAGTATTTTAATTGTGAGCGTGGCTCTGTGCCGTGGCAAAATAATAATTGTTAAAAATGAAAATCATGTGAAAACTAATTAATAAACTTATCTAAAAAACTTACCATGTTTATTTTTCTCGGTATTGGGTAGCTCCGCAAAATTCTCAATCATTATATCGCAGATTTCAAACCAAGCTTTTAAAGATTTACGCTTATCTTTATAAATTTCGCTGTGTTTATTCCATAACACTTCCCTCTCCTCTACCAAAGTTATGAATATTTCGTAATCAAAACTTTCCATGATTGTTTAGGTACTAACAAACTCATGTACGTGCACTATCACAGCCGGCCGGTAATGGAATAACGCATAGAGTATAGTAAATATACCAAAAGGAATAGAGAGCTAACTTCAGGCTTTTTTTTGCCACCCATTAAGACTGGCGCCATATTTGAAATGCTTCTATGCTGCCATCTGTATTTTGGAGTAACAACGTGGACAGTCATTCTATACGCCCCGCTATTTTTTAAATTTAATTTCAAAATGTTTTACTTTCACGAAAGCTCTTAGCTCACTAAATCAATGCTAAACATAATAAAATTAAAACAATGCTTAGCACAAAATTTATTGAGTAAGCTTTCGTGAAAATAAATACATTTATAATCTTGTACGGAAAATAAAACAAAACTTATTATTTTTGCACCATGTATTAAATTGTTTTAATTAAGTTACAATTTTTCTATGAAATACATGTTAATATTATTTAAAGTCCTCAAATTTGGCATTCAGATCTATTTTATTTATTGCACACGATTATGACTGATGATGATAAACGTGCATACCACATAATGTCTGACTAATAACTTCCCTTGTTAAATTTTAAAAAATACATATGTAATTCATTGCAAATGCCAAATACTCAGACATTAATTTTTGAATGTCCTGAATGAATCATGATTTACGAGATTTGTTTTTGTATTTATTATAGTACGCTTGAGCTGTTAATTTAAGTTGATCTACAGTTTCAGTATAGGTCATTTTCCCACACAAAATTCTATTTATTGATCGGCACCAACTATAAATTAAAACTTTTGTGGTGAGGTCTTCAAAATAATCCTTCAGGACACTTTTGTGTTTATTGCATGAAAATTTATATAAGACAAAAATTTTACACAGCATTTTCAATTTTCTGCGAACACCAACTACTGGAACATCTCTTTTTAAGAAATCAGTTGTGATTTGTTGGATTTCTCGGAAGACCCTTACAACATCTTGATTGGGATAGCACAACCATTTCTTTTTTGCATTATATTCCCTTCTCCTTATTAAATCATTCGATTCATTGTTTGATAGGTCATCCAGCAATAAATCTTTTTTACATTCTTTGCAACCCTTACGCCCTTAGTACACCTACGCATTCGTATGCGGCAGCGAGTCTTTGCGAAACAATTGCGGTAGCGAAACATCTGCGGAACGTTAGTACACTGCAGTTTTTTCGCAAATAAATGTCATTGTAGCTTTAGTAAGCTGTAGGTGCAGACGTTATTTCAGAATGTCATCCGAGCTATCCCAGTCATCGCTTTCAGATTCTGAAGAAGAAGAGTTATTGCTGCTGGCGTCGGTATTAAAGAGAAAGCGTAGAATCTGGGTGCATGAAATAAACCAGAAACGAAGTAAACTTGGAGAAAATAAACTATGCTTAGAACTTCAATCACATGAAGATCGCTTTTATACGTATTTTAGAATGAAGCCGGAAACCTTTGAACACTTACACAACCTTCTTGAACCTCATATCAAAAAGAAAAACACAAACTATAGGAAGGCTATTTCAACAAAAGAAAGATTAGCACTTTGTTTAAGGTAAGTAGGTATTTATTAAATATTATTTTTTCACTTTTCATTCCAATTACAAATATATTCTTGTATATTTCTAAGATTTCGTGTTCTTTGTATCGAATGGGTTTGTATATTGGGTGAGTCTATTTGTGGAATGGATGAAATGTTTCGAGTGTTTGAGTTTGTCGAGACCAAACGGATTGAATGCGTTTGTGTCGTAGGTATGTATATCGACGATATCTGTGCAACCGTTGTAATATTTCGGGACTCTGTATTGTTAATAGAAGGGATCGAATGTATTTGTGCATTAGATGGGTGTATTTGTGTGTTGGGTGGTTGTATTTGAGTATTGGATGAGTGTATTTGTGTATTTGGTGTACTGGGTGCGTGTGTTTGTGTATCAGGTGAGTGTATTTGTGTTATTTCTGTATAATATGATGGCTGTTTTTCAGATTGCATTGGGTTTGACATATTTGAGTCTTGATCAATATAGTAAATTTGAGTATTGGATGAGTGTATTTGGTGAGTGTGTTTGTGTATTGGGTGAGTGTTTTTGTGTATTGGGTGAATGTATCTGTGTAATGGTTGAAAGGTTTTGAGAGTTGGTATTTATGAAAGTCGGAACCAAATGTGTTTGTGTATTAGGTATGTGTATTTGTGCAATTGTTGAACAATTTTGGGAGTCTGCATTTTCAACAGTAGGGATCGAATGTATTTGTGTACTGGGTGCGTGTGTTTGTGTATCAGGTGAGTGTATTTGTGTTATTTCTGTATAATATGATGGCTGTTTTTCAGATTGCATTGGGTTTGACATATTTGAGTCTTGATCAATATAGTAAATATCGGTACTAATGGAGGATGGAGTATTACTGGAATTAGAATTTGGCCGGATATTATTCAATTCTTCCAGTTGAGCCTGAGTAATAATGTTTGTTATTTGTAATTTAACAATAGCTTGTTTATGTAAAGAAAATGTTTTGACAGTATTGGCATAACCTAAAAACTCCATGTCTATTCTATCACATGCTACTTTGACAAGATTTTCTTCAGCGTTTGTGCTTGGATTTTTCGTTTTTCTAGTCTTCAAATAATTTATAATCTTTTCAGCAGGATCGTTGTTACTCACACGTCGTCGTCTTCGGGATATTTCTTCGCGTTTTGGATTAGCCTCGGTTGTCTCGGGTTCTTCAAAAATTGATTCGTTATTTGAAATTTGTTCAGCTTCAGTAGAAAGTTCAATGGCATTTATCTGTTGATATAGTATTAGGTTCCAGTGTACTTTCGGTTTGCCTTAAATTTACGGAAGTATCTATGAATGACATTTGCTCAGCCCAGTGCCAATTAGCGAGTTTTTTCGCAGCTTGTCCACTACTTGTTTGCTGGCTCTGTTTATATTTTTTATATGTGTCCCTTAGGTTTCTCCATTTGGCCTTCAGAGTTTTAACTGTAACAATATTTTCAGGTTTTTAGCAACACCAGTTGCACATACACAACAATATCATTTTCTTATCGATTGGGTGGAAGTACTGTTTCAAAAATAGTAACACAAGTATGTGAACAAATTTGGAAGAGACTGCAACCAGAGTACATCCCTGTTCCTTCTACTAAATCATGGTTGGAAATAGCAGATGCGTATCAAACAATATGGGGTTTCCCTAACTGCCTTGGCAGCATTGATGGCAAACATATTGTTATTAAATCTCCACCTAACAGTGGCTCACTATTCTATTGCTATAAAAAACGATTTTCTACTGTGTTATTGGCTATAGTTGATCCACATTACAAATTTACATGTAGATGTTGGATCATATGGTAAGGATTCCGACAGTACAATATTTGAGAATTCATCATTTTATCAGCTTTTAAATAATGGACGAGATCTGACTTTGCCATCTCCTAAGCCTTTGCCAGGTTTTCAACAGCCTACTCCACACGTATTCATTGCAGATGGTGGATTTAAATTAGAGACCTTTTTGATGAGACCGTTCACTAGAGACGCAGCTATGAATGACAACGATAAAAAAACATTTTATAGATCATTAAGCAGGGCACGCGTTGTAGTAGAATGTGCGTTTGGCATATTAGCACAAAAATTTAGAATATTCCTAAGGCCCTTTGAAACGGATTTAAACAATACTATTAAAATTGTTAAAGCTGCTTTGTGCTTGCATAACTTATTACAAATTCACGAAGGTGCACATACATTCGAAAACAAACAATTTTCGGAAACCATAGGAGCATTCGTACCAATGCATCCGAATAGGCATAGGGCAGACTTAGCAGCATTCAATGTCAGATCACAATTTGTAAACTATTTTAAAAGAACTAACAACTAAAAATAAAAATGTAAGCTAATAAATTTCTTACCATCAATCCCCGTCTTTTCTTGAATTTTCCTCCATGCCACCTCTTTTTTGTACGTATTTTTATAGTCAGCGTGTCCCACTACATATAATTCGGGATAATTTCGAATCAAATTCAAAAAATTTTTAATGTTTTCGGCTTCCATATTGTGCGAAATCTGTCCTGACCGACAAAACGCGTGGCAACGCATTGCGATGCGAAACACTACTAGCGAAACACCTGCGTCTGTGTAATGGCCATTTCGCAGTACCTTGCGAAACAATACCGACAAGGACGCAACTATTCCATATAGCTTAGTGTCAGAATGAGACAGAGCGTATGCGAAACTCTTCCCTACTACTTAGATTTTTCGCTGTTTCGTCGTCGCATGCGAATGCGTCGGTGTACTAAAGGCGTTAACAATTCTTTTTAAACATTTTGTTAGGACCCAGCCGCACACATAATTGCTTTGCCCTTTGTCAGGTATTAATTCACTCTCATTTAGTATATCATTGTTGATTACAATTTCTTCATTTTCGGGAATATTAGGAGTTGGCATTTCTGTGAGGAAGAAGTCCAAGGCTTCCAAACAATCATTTTCATCTTCCTCACAGTTTGCCTCAATGGAATGTGTGGTGCTGAAATTATTCAATAACAAAGATTTATAAGCGCCTTCAAATGCAGTGCAATCAGGTGCCACATTCCTAATACCATAGCTCCTAATATTCCCGAAAAAGTTTTCGACTGGGTCCTGGTTTAAATTACGAGTTAATAAAGAGTCTATGGAATATTTTTGGCTAAGGGTCTTCCAAAGACGTTGCACTCCTTCTATAGTTTTAATAAAATTTTGAACTGACGGTACATTGGTTTCAATTATCCTTACTTTATCTCCAACGTTTTTCTTCGAGATAAATTTTATAGTTTTCAAAATCTTTATTGATTTACGCCATAATTCGTGATGAGGAGATTTTTTTTTCACTGCTGCTTTGTACAATTTTCCATTGGGAATATGAAATGTGCTGCTATTTAAGCTGTCAAATAAGTTATCTAATAAAAGTACGAGTGGTATGAGGTCGCGGCATTCCGAAGGTAAATCACCTCTCGCACTCAAGTGTTCAGTCGCAACAGCAACACTGTGACTGAAAACTTGAGCCGCACTCTTTACCTTCATTTTCTTTATTTTATCTTTATTGATATGCTCTTCAGTGAGTTTATGAGCGACTTTCAATTCCTCGTACGATTTGTCAGCAGCATATAACATTTCCAAATATTCCCATTTGATCAAATTTTTTTTATTCTCCTCATCATAATATACTAAATCTTTTGTCAATAAATTGTTACGCAAACCTTTTAATAAATGTGGAACATCATATAAAGGTATGATTATATCATTAAAGGCTTTGAAATGCACATAAGTTAGTTCTTGTCCCTTTTCTAAATATTTGGACTTGGTATCATTAATTAAGCTATTTATGGTACTCACATTTACGGTGGATTGATCACAAACTGTGGCTAAAATTTTCAAACCGGTGGCCTGTACATTTTTTATAACATCTAATAAAACTTGCTTTAAAAAGTTTTTGTTTAAGCTATTAGTAAAATAATAGGCCACCGGCTGCTTATAATTGGCTTTTATGCCTTTAACCATGAACACCAAGACATGGTCTGCTATCTGTTTTTGGGCTGTAAATCCTTGTATATTGTCTTTTGCCGCATCATAATTTATTTTAGGGCTTATAGACATTTCATCGAATATCAACGTGCATAGTTTGTCTTCAGTGTTCATGGTTTTTACAGTTTTTGCAATTTTTTCAAATATAACTTGGTAATGCCTGTGGTGAGTGTTATTTTTGAGAGTAACATTTTCAAAGATTTTTTCGACAGAAGAACGAAATCTTTTGACAATAAAGGGTATAGCTTTGGGCTTCTTTTATAATACCTCAAAGCTAAATTTTTTTGCTCAATAGTAAACCTACGCCCTTTCGGCTTTTTTGAACTTTGGGTCTGTTGCATTTTAGTAAATAATTTACCAACTCTGGTCATATCTTTCGTGACGATTTCGAATGCCTTATTTTCCGTGATTTTTCGGACATTTTCAAGTCTGGTTTTAAAACTAAGCCCACGTTTTTTCAGTCGTAACACCTCTCTTTTCAAATTTTTGATCTGTCTCATCGACTCCTTTAATTTGGTGGTACTTTACCTTTACCTGTAAAAATAAATCATACATTTATTACCTGAATGATTAGCTATTTTTTACGTTACAATTTCTAAATATAAAAGTTTTATTTGATTAGAACCACTTTTACATGCATATCATTATTACTAACCTGTCTTTGGGCGAGGTGTCGGGCAATAATTATGGTCATTCGTATCAGCAATACAGGTGGCTGGACCTCCACTAATGTTTGCTTACTTACTCTAATTCCAGCATAACTTACCCTAGAAAAAGAGTATTAAGAAAATGCACAGATATATATATATATATATATGTATATATATTTTACTTGTTTACCAACAACTTTTTAGGAAGTGAGCAAATAAATCTAGTGTTTACGTAATGTTTGAATGAAATGATACCAATGTTTTCGTATTTCATAAAGTGGATTTAGCATGTATGTATTTCTTGATATAACAGTTTTATTACATACCAATTTTCGGAGATTCAGGTCTTGGACAGTAATTATGTTCTTCTGCAATATAATTTGTAACAGCAACAGACTTTGTTGTAGCAACGCCAACAACCACTTCAGAAACAGTATCTGAAATTATTCATACATTTGGATGGAACATTGGGAGTACAAGTTTTATATCAAAGATATTAAATATTCAGTATTTCATACTGACATTGTTTTTCAAAAAAGCCATACAAGGAAGATCGAATAAATCTTTGAGACTAGATCTTGCCCACGGCTACGCCTGCTTGGATATTGGTTACAAGATTTAGTTTAATTAAGAAATATTATTATACTAGCATTTAAAAAACATTTTTTGTATTTTTTCTGTTTAACACAAGAAATACTCAATGAGATATTCCCATTTCACGAAGGTGTACATAAAATAATATTACATGTTTATTTTCTGCAGTTTAAATTTTTCACAAAAAATACCAATATTTATTCATTTCATCGTGTGGATTTAGCATGTATGTATTTCTTGTTATAGCAGTTTTGTTTACATACCATTTTTTGGAGATTCAGGTCTTGGACAATAGTTATGTTCTTCAACAATATTATTTGATGCAGCGAGAGACTTTGTTGTAGCAACTTCAACAAACACTTCAGAAACTGTATCTGAAATAAAATAAAAAATAAATAAATGTGGACAACATCACATACATTATTCTGATCCCAAAGTAAGTAGCTAAAGCACTTGTGTTATGGGAATCAGAAAAAACGAAGGTACCTCAAACACCCAGACCCAAGACAATATAGAAAAATACTTTTCTACATTGACCTGACCGGGAATCGAAACCAGGACCTCAGAGCTGGCGACACCATGAAAACCGGTGTGTACACCACTCGACCATGGAGGTCTTTAAAATGGAAAGAAAATGAATAATAAATTAGGATGGAACATCAGGAGTACCAGTTTTCCCATTGGTGGAAATTATTTTCAAGTTTAAAAGAAGAATGTATCTTTGAAAAATATGTATAACATTTTGCCCACAGCTCTGCCTCCATCCTTGCTCAGGGTGTCATAAATCTCCATCCAAAAATTCATCCGAATGGGTTCAGTTGTAAAAATGTAACAGACAGACAAACACACTTTCGCATTTATACTATTAGCAGGGATATACTAAAGGTAATGTGTTGGGGGTACACTACAGAATAATGAAAATCAGACTAATGATGCATTCGGAATTATGAGTTGTCAGAATTTTTGGGTGTTCCCACAAATTGGTACTGTTTTGGTATAGATTAACCTGTTTATAATATTACCTGTTTCTATTGAAGTTGATGAAGTTGGTTGTAGAAAATGAGCTTCGTCTGAGGTCCCTTGGGGAGCAATATTCATCTCAGGTTTTCTGCACCACACTGTAATACGAATGAAAACTTTAATTTACTTACTTTAAAAACACTTGTTTTAACGTATAAAAAAAATAGCAATATTAGATATGTGGACACGAGAAGTCAATTAATGCTAGCAACATCAACTAAAATGAACATAAGTTAATTTGTATTTCAAACAGTGTTAAAAAAATAATGTAAGTTTTTTCATGATAGGATAAATGTTATGATATTAATGTACAGTCGACCAAATTGAATCATGACCCACCTTATGGTCATTTTTCTACTGTCATTCTATACAAGTAAGTTGAAATTCGCATGAACATACATTTCCTAGAAACGAACGTGTTATCATTTTATTAGATTAGACACTGACAGTCACTGACAAGGCAATGGTCGCTATCTGTACGAATAAGTTTGTATGAAAATCGGCGAGAACTTCATTTCATGTGGGTAAGGGTTGCAATGCAACACACAAGTAGGTAGGTAGATATTCGGGATTCGGCACAGCCGGGCGCCAAGTCTGTATTGGGAACCAGTTTCTTTATAAAAGTTCCACTGGAACTTGTGTTTGCCATAATGAAATAAAACAGTATTACGAGGGTCAAACTGAAAGTTCTTAGAAAATCAAAAACTGATTACATTAGCCAGTTATTAGTTTTATTATATCTTTTCAAAATATTGTCCATTGACGTCAATACACCGCTGCATGCGATGGAACCACTGGGAAAAGCACTTTGCCCACTCGTCCTTAGGGGTCTCTTCAATGGCATCGCGATACGCAGCCACCGCTTCTTCAGCATTCATAAACCGCTTTCCTTTAAGTTTTTCTTTAATTTTTGGAAATAAATAAAAATCACAAGGCGCGAGGTCGGGGCTATACGGCGGGTGACCCAGTAATTCAACGTTTGATGTCGCCAAATAGTCGATCGTTCGCTTGGCGGTGTGCGACGAGGCGTTGTCGTGGTGAAGGAGGATCCTACTGCGAGGTCGTTTCTCTCGAACTTTTTCCAAGACAAGTGGCAAACAATTGGTAGTGTACCATTCTGCAGAAACTGTTTTTTGATCCTCTAACACAATTGTTGCGAAATGACCTATCCTTCCAAAGAACGAGGCCACCATTTTTTTTCCCGCACTTCGATCTCTCTTCACTTTAGTTGGCAACTCCTCGAAAGGAAACACCCACTGAGCAGATTGTCTTTTGGTTTCAGGATCATAACAGTAAATCCAGCTTTCGTCACCTGTTAGTATGTCGAACACAGCATTTGAGTCACCTCCGTTAAATCTTTCAATCATTTTACGGCACCAATCCACACGATGGAGTTTTTGAGCCTTAGTCAAATTATGAGGTATCCACCGGGCGCAAAGCTTCCTGACCGCTAAATGTTCGTGGAGGATTTTGTGCACTTGACTCATACCGATGCCTAAGCTTGTCCGAATCTGCTGATAGGTCACTCTTTTGTCAGTCTCTATCATACGCCGCACAACACAGATGTTATTTTCAGTCGTCGCCGTAGAAGGCCGTCCCTCACGTACATCATCAGTGAGATTAGTGCGACCACGTTTAAACTCATTAAACCAGTTGTAAACAGTCGCACGAGATGGGGCTTCATCGTGAAAGGCCAATCGTAGTCTATCATAACTTTCTTGTTGACTTAAATGACATCGAAAGTCATAAAAAATCATTGCACGAAAATTTTCTCGTGTTAAATTCATTTTGACGTGACACAGACAATTTTCAATTTGCCGCCAAGTCGTAAAACAAATGACAAATGAATGAAATATATACTCAGTAATATTGGCAACGAGTTCTATTTTCAAATTTTAGAATATTTTTTTTATTATATTGTTTATAAGTGGCCAGTTCTAAGAACTTTCAGTTTGACCCTCGTAGTAACTAAGTATTAGTTGAAGAAAATAATATTTATTTTAAGTATTTATTTAACAAGTGGCATTAAATTGGTAAAGTGAAAAGTAACCCGATTAGACGACAAATGTCTGGTATATTTGACATTTGACACACGACGTTTTTTATTCTTTAAATTATAATACATTTTTCTTCGTAGTGAAAATAGTTTGGATTATGGACTTATTTTAAATTCATATTAAGACTGGTTTATCTAAAACATGTCTAGTGCAGTGATAATAAAGGTTAAACTTGCATAGATCTCTAACCCGTTATGACGCATTTTTATTCATATTTAAAACGTACTATGTGCAACATGCATGACAGCGAAGAAAACCTTACTACATTTATAAATGCAAAGGAATAATCGGCAAAGTGGGTCATGATTCAATTTGCTCGACTGTACCTTATGTTTTGGTTAACTGAATCAAACAAGCTTACAAGATAGTAGTTGGCCCATGTATTTGCCTACCCTATAAAAAATTAAGAAAGTTACTAACTCGGTAGGTGCAAGGTGGGAACTGCTAAAGCATTCAGTCGGTTATTCCTATTCCGATCCAGCAGTGTAAAATGAATATCACAAATTCTCTTGTTTCTGTATTGATAGAAGTCACTTGTAGATTGCACATTTCCACCTTCAATATAAACCCAAGCTTTAAACTGCTCAAAACTTATCAGGATGAGGCAACCGGTGAAGCGGTGTTCCTGAAAAAAAATAAGTTTTTGAAATCAAAACTTCAACTAACATTATGATTCACAGTAAATATTTCTGATATGAATACCTAGATTTAAATGATTAAATTCTGCCTTGGGATGCTTATATCTCTAAATAGTTTTGGAATAACATTTTAATTAACTCAGAATTAATACATATGTAGCAATTAGCATCAGGCTGTTAGTACATATTGCGGCGCCGCAGCTCCTTGGATTGGTTTGAGAGTATTTCAAGAAATCGTAGTGCCGCGACGGCATAATTTGCCTCAAAAACAGCCTTAGATGGATAGTAAAGGTATAATTTGGTGATAGGCCACAAACTACGCAGTACTAGACAGACAATAACAAAACTAACACTACCGGTGAGGTTGCAGTCATGATTTCGGTCTGAGCTCATCTAGAAACTGTACATAATAATCAGCTACTCACCATTTGGCTCACAGCCATTTGATAACTGTTTGAGCTGCAGTGCTACATGTCTTCCAATAACATCACATTCATCTTCTAATTCTCTTGTAATCGGGGCAGACACGTTTACTAAACTGTTATTTAGCTCTTTGAGTTCATTCACGGCTGCTTGAATGTCAGACCGTTCTGATGATAATTTCGCCTTTAACTTTTTTGGTGGCTTCACCACTTTTATATGACCGGCGTTGTTGCTATTGTCACTAGCATCAAGGACCACGTTATTCGTGGCCTCCTCGCTTCCTGACGTTGATGCGACGTTGCTTCCTGACGTTGATGGATGATATGGTTCCTGAAATTAACATTACTCTTTTATTTTTCAGATACCGAATGTAGAAGAATGGCAAGATATACAAATAGGATTCGCTTCGCGGTGGAATTTCCCTAATTGTTGCGGCTCTATCGATGGGAAGCATATAACAATTCAAGCACCACCAAATTGTGGCAGTGAATATTATAACTACAAAGGAACAAATAGTATAGTGCTCATGGCCGTCGTGGATCACGAATTTACTTTCAGATATGTAGATATAGGCTCATATGGTCGTAACGCAGATGGTGGGGTATTCCAAAACTGCTCTTTGTATCCTTATCTAGAAAACAATTTACTGTTGCCTGAAAGTGGTATTCTAGTTGGAGATGATGCCTTCCCTTTAAAACCGTATTTATTAAAGCCCTACAAAAATAGATTGACTACCGCAGAAAAGATTTTTAATTATAGGTTGAGCAGAGCAAGAAGGATTGTGGAGAATGGGTTCGGCATTCTAGCATCTCGTTTTCGTATTTTGGGAAAGCCAATTCAAGTTACAGAGGAAACTTCGATAAAGATCGTCTTATGTGCTTGTACATTACACAACTGGTTACGTACTACTGCATCACACACTTATACACCACCAGGAACTACAGATTATGAAGACATCATAAACTTTCAAATCATTCTGGGCCAGTGGAGGACCGAAATTAATGAATTACCCAGTATTAGCCGCTCGAGAATTAATAATAGATTGAAATTAATAGCAGAGAAAATGCGTGATAAATATAAATATTATTTCAATGACGACGGAGTAGTTGCCTGGTATAATTATATGATTAGGTAATTATAATTACCTAGTAATATTAGTAGAATATAAAAAGAAAGAGAAAAATAGGGATAGTAAATTTTATGGACACTGACTGGTTTGGAATGTGCCTTGTGCCTTTGTAATTGTAATTATAATTAGTAATAAAATACTTACCAAATTACTTGATGTTTCCTTTTCTTTAAGATTGATTATTTTCATAATATAATCCATAGAATTGAACCATTTGATAGATGGTTTATAGATCTCATCAGTGCCACATCCACTTTTTTTGCTCTTTTCAATTTTCAATAACTCCTGGTTATACGTAGAGCGTAATTTTTTTATTTTTTTTGTAACTTCATTCGTGTTTTGTAAATTGCATTCCAAGCGGATGTGTTCTAACGACGCTTTACGCAAATCTCTGTTCTTATAATTAGGATCCAAACAATTCCATAAGTTCGTTTGACTCTTGTATAGCTCCACAAACTTTATATTTTGATCGGATGTCCACCTTTCCGCCATTTCGATGTCAACGCAAGAAACCTACAAAAACACTGCACCGGCGGCCTGGGCCCGAGCGTACGAGCTACTGTCATTTCGTAAAATCATGCGAGTTGACGACCGAGCGGCGTGCGAGTGGCGTGGTGGGGGAAGGCCAGTTGAGAGTAAAAACAAAAAATGTTGAAGTAACTCGCTTGCGAGCAACTGTCCCACTCGCACATAACAGTTACTCGTATGAAGCGGTCACACAGTGCGAGCTATTGCACCTCAGTAACTGACACGGTCAGCTCGCATGCTAGCTCGCACTGTGTAACCTAGGCTTAATGCACAACGACAAGGCATCTTGTTAATGCTGGGGCCACACTAGCGGCTAACGTTAATGCCTATTAACGCGATAATTATTGCGATATTTTTTAACACGTTAAAGTGGGTGGCTACACTTGAACGGTAAACGTTAATGCCCATTATTGGCGATAAAAACGGCATTGATTTTACTTGCACTCGAGCAAGATGGACGATAGCAGAGCTCTGTATTTCATGAGTGTAAATTTTTATTACTTGAATTTATTAAATCTTTACCGAATGAAGACAAAAAGAAAACAAAGAAAAAGAAGATGGTGGATGATACAAATGCACAGGAATCGTACAATGTAAGTCTATTTATTGGTTAAAATTTGATTTCAAATAGAAAAAACTGACAACAGTGTAAAAAAATAAAAGTTTTTTTTAACACTGTTTTCAGGTTTTGACTCCTATCTATTTATTTTTCATACATCAAAGTGAGCTTTTGAAGTAATACAAGTATTTCTTTTTTATTTTGCAGCAATTCTATGGAGGAAATATTCTCCGATCTACTAGCTGAACCAAGCAATCAATTCCAGGGATTCGTTCGAATGTCAGCATCTGATTTCGAATTGATATTAAGCAGAGTCGGACCTATGATAGAAAAACAAAACACTAAATTTCGTGTCACAATACCTGCCAAAGTTAGACTAGCAGTTACTTTACGATATTTAGCTACAGAAGACAGCTACAGAAGCTTACATTATTTGTTCAAGATGTCTCACCAAGTGATTTCTAATATTGTAAGGGAATGTTGTGCTGCTCTCATATTTGTATTGAAGGACATGATCAGGTTACCTGAGGATGAAAACGAATGGCTGCAAAAGGAATTTGATTTTAGAGATACATTTCCTCATTGCTTGGGAGCAATCGATGGTAAACATGTTGTCATGGTGTCACCAATTGACAGTGGCTCTGAATATTTTAATTATAAGCATTCGTTTAGTATTGTGTTGATGGCCTTAGTGGATCGCAATTTTTGTTTCATGTTTTGCGATGTAGGCAACAAGGGCAGAATCAGCGACGGTGGTGTATTCAGAGATTGTGTTTTATTCGAAAAACTTCAGACAAATTCCCTACATTTACCACAACCTGAACCACTTTCTGATGGCGATGTGAATGTGCCTTACGTTTTTGTTGCTGACAATGCATTTCCATTGCACCCCAACATAATGAAACCTTTTCCCGGAGACCACCCCGAAGGAAGTATGCAACGAAACTTTAATCGTAAACTGTCTGCTGCTCGTATTGTCGTGGAAAACGCATTTGGTGTTATGTCCGCACGCTTTCGCGTACTTAGAAAACCCATAGCTCTACAGCCAAACGAAGCTTCAAGAGTCGTATTGGCATGTGCTTTATTACATAACTTTTTGAGAAAAAGTTCTAACTCGCGGTCAATTTACACACCATCGGGCTACACTGACACAATTGTCAATGGAGAAATAATAAATCCTGGAACTTGGAGAAAAGACATTGGAAATGGCGAAGGCGCTTTCAGGTCAATGAAGAGTATTGCACGCCGTTCAGCTCTAACAGCAATCCAGGTTAGGGATAAATTCGCAGAATATTTCAGGACTACGAATAATTTGTGAGGTGTCAATGACATAAAATGATAGCCAGGGTACGCAAGTGGAATTACCCATTTCTATCCTAAAAGCTAAAGCTAGTTCTCAAATTAATTATTATTTTGATTTAATTATTTTTATACTTTGGAAAATAAAACAATATAATCGTATTTAGTCTTTCATTTATTTGTTTCTCAGAGTAATTAACATAAATTTCACATAACTTTTAATCTTTAACTATCTTTATTTCACCGGACTCTGTGATTACTATTTGTGAGGCACGGGTTGGCGGTAGTATTTCTAGAAAATTTTCTTGGGAAGTTTGAATTGAGAACTGATCTGGAGGTAGACAATTTGTATCGTGAGATAGAGGCGACTGGTAAGTTGGGATAGGATTTGGCGATGAACTGAATGATTGACGGTGTGGAGACAGGGATGTGGAGTGGTCAGGAGGGGAATGGTATGTAGTAAACGCAAATCGCTAGGCAGAGCTCGGCGTGAGGGATAACGAAGGGCAAAGCGGACTTCAATAAAAATGTCAATCTGACTGATTAGTATTTTTACTTGTTCCAAATCTTACTCCATGTTACAATATTATAACTTAACTTAGATGAAGGCAGCTGACGGAATGAATCTGAAGGCGAGATGAACCCCTTATATAGTAGGGTTTCTTATCTTGTGCAAAACGCATTTATTTTAATATGGTCGTAAACCTAGGAATGACACATTGTCAAGGCCTTGTTAAATTTACGACCGGTCAGCCTACTGATTACAATATTGTAGTAATCTGCGAATTTACAACAAGTAAGACTAAGGCATGACTAATTGATTAGGAGCGAGCCGTGACGTTATGGTAGAGCGATAAGCTCTACCATGACTCCTCCCTCCATAAGAATGAAATTATCTTTAGATGATTTCATAAATAAATTTCTCAAATTTATTTCGCTTTCAGATTATTCCTGCCACTTAATTATTATTACTCGTACATTAACACTTTGATTACATTTTTATAACTGTATTTTATTATTAACTACCTCAAAAGCAATAACCATAACCATCTTATAATATAACATAACAATTATACTTATGACTACGATAACTTCTTTTAAACAAAGCACTTTAATCATTTTAATTTGACATATTTGACACATCATTATTTTACATAATAAATTTTAATAATTCGTAAATTACACATTTCAATTAAATAATATTTCAATAATACAATTAAATGACATATTTCAAAATATCATGAGTACAATTAAATGACATATTTCAATAATACAATTTTCAATTAAATGGCATGAGCACAATGCAATATAATTTTCAAGAACTTCTTTTTTATTTTAATACGCGTACCATTTATTATTACCATGATTTATCTTGATCAGTGAGTGCAGCTAGCTCAGAAGGAGTGCGATTCTTTATTAGGTCTCCTAACATTTTTCAACGGGACTTTTGTAACTCTATCTTTAATTTTAACTGGTATTACATTATTTCTTGTTGGTCCTAATACTTCAGCTTCTTCATACCGTGCTTTATCTTTACCTCTTCTTTGATTTACTAATTTTGTAAAGATTTTGTCGCCTACATTAAATTCTACATTTTCACCATCTTTTTGTCTGTTTAATTTAATTGTGTGCATTTTATTCTCCAAGTATTTATATAAGTACGAAGTTTTCTTTGCATGTTCTTTCATTAATTGTTGCATATAACTCTTTTCAAAGGCTACATTAAAAGTACTATTTGAATTTGTATGCCCAAATACTACTTCAAAAGGTGTTAAATTTGTGACACTGTGAATAGTATTATTATAAGTCATAATTGCATATATCATTGTAGAACAAGGATCTAAAGTATTTTGATCGTGTTTCGCAAGTCTATAAATTTCAATAATGGTGGAATGAAATCTTTCAACTATACCCATGGAATTCGGGTTATTGGGTGTTCCGATGTGCAAATCAATTTTATAAAAATTTAAAGTTTCTTTCATCAGGACATTATTAAATTCTGAACCTGGGTCACAACTAATTTTATTCGGGGTGCCATAAAATGAAAAATAGGATATTAAGGCTCGCACTACTTCTGGTGTCGACCTGTTTGCTATAAGTATGGCTTGCCCGAGTTTCGAAAATGCATCTACAAGAGTTAAATATAACTTTCCTTCAATAGAGAACAAATCGATGAAAATTTCTTCGAAAGGTCGCGCTTGAGTTTGAGTTAATTGCAATACTGGTTGTAAGGGATGTCGATCATATTTCATTTTTTTACAAGTTTCACATTTATTAATTACTGCCGAAACTATTTGTTCCATATTAGGCCAGTAATAATTTCGTTTCATTCTAGCAAGAGTTTCTTTAATACCTCTGTGACAAGATTTTCCTTCATGATAAGAATTAACGATACATTCTTGTTCTTCCTCATCTTCAACATAAATTACTCTTTCAGTACATTCGATTAATTTAACAGGATTACTACGAAAGAGTTCAGATGCAACAGTATTAAAAATTTCTCTTTGATCCTTATTATCGAAGTAAATGTAGTTAACTTTTTCTTCTTCCAAATTATATTTTAAAAATTCTTTAACAAATTCTTCATTATCAGCTGGTAATCTAACTTCTAAAATTTTCTGTTTAGCACGTGACCTATTAGTTACTTGAATTTCATTTTTATACCAATTTAAAACAATTATTTGGATAGGCTTAGTATCGATAGCGTTATGAGTTATAGGAATTGCTCTAGGACTTGTTGTGTCCGTAATAAAACAATCCTCATCATCTGATATATGAACTACATCTTGGATATCAGGCATTTCAGATGCTGTCATCGTTTCTACTGATTCTACTACACTTTGCGTTTCACTAGAATCTAAAGTTGCTTTGTTCGATTCTGCCGATATTTGATTATTAGTATTTGAACTTTGAGGTGCTTCTTCTGGAGATATAGTTTTAATTATATTCTTAACTCCTGACAATAAACTAGGAAATAGATTAATCTTAATTCTGGATAGTGCGTCAGCGTTAGTGTTTTGCTTTCCACTTCTATAGACTACTTCAAAGTCGTACTCTTGGAGTCGAAGTCTCCAGCGAGTTAACTTGCTATTAGGCTCTGTAAGAGAATATAACCATGTCAAAGGTCTATGATCTGTAAAAATCTGAAATTTCTTACCGTATAAGTATGGTCTGAAATGTTTGACGGCCCACAAAATAGCTAGTAATTCTTTTTCAACGGTACTATATTTTGTTTCTGTACCATTCAGTGTCCTACTCGCGTATGCTACTGGTTTATCACTTCCAATATTTCCTTGTGATAAGACTGCTCCGATTGCAAAATTAGAAGCATCAGTCGTTAAAATAAAAGGTTTATCAAAATTAGGGTATTGTAAAAGTGGTGCGTTTGTTAAGAGAGTTTTACAAGTTTCAAAAGCTTTTATATATTCTTCATTTAATTCTATTTTCGCGTTTTTCTTTAAACAACTAGTCATTGGTTTTGTAATTTTTGCAAAGTCCTTTATAAATTTCCTATAATAACCGATAAGTCCTATAAATGATTTTATTTCTTTTGTTGTCTTTGGTATTGGGTATTTTAAAATTGCATCAATTTTATCTTCGTTTGGTTTTAATCCTTCCGGGGTGATAGTGTGTCCTAAGTATAAGACTTCTTTCTTTAAAAACTCTGATTTATCTAATTGAACTTTTAAATTTGACTTTCGAAGTGTATCAAAAAATGGTTTTTAATTTAGAGATATGCTGATCTAACGTTTTAGAAAATACAATAATGTCATCTAAGTAAATCAGGCAGTGTGTTCCTTGCAAGCCCCTAAGGATATTATCCATGGCTCTTTGGAATGTAGCTGGTGCCGTTTTTAAACCAAAAGGCATTCTTAAAAATTCGTAATGTCCATCATTGGTACTGAATGCTGTTTTTTCTCTATCTATTTCGGATACTTCAATCTGGTGGTAGCCACTTGCTAAATCAAGGGTAGAAAAATACGTGCTGTCTCCTAATTTATCGAAAATGTCCGTTATGTTTGTATCGATCTCCACAAGTTAATTCGTTTAATTTCCTATAATCGACTACCATTCGATATTTCTGCTCACCAGATGCATCTGCCTTTTTAGGAACTAGGTGCACTGGGGCGTTCCACGGAGAATGACTATTTTGTACTATATTTTCTTGTAATAATTTATCTACTTGTCTTCTTATTTCTTCTTTTTGAAAAGGCGATTGTCTATATGGTTTTACGTATATCGGATCATCATTTTTCGTTCGAATGCTATGCTTTATTTCGTTAGTAAACGTCAGCGGTATTCCTTCGCAATAAAATATATCTTTGTATTCAAGACAAAGTGAATAAATTTTATCGCGTTCCTCATCATTCATGTGATCTAACCGAAGCTTTTCTAAATTATTTTGTTGTAAGTTTTCGCGTTCCGGATCATTTATTTCAAGACAATTTAATTTCACAGGTTTCGCTAAACTATCGTCGTACTTCGTAATCTTAAACGGTGCCGTTATTGTTAAGGTCATTGGTTCTGAACTCGTGTTCTGAACAATAGTATACGCGTAACTTCTGTTACATGTTACTAAAGCGCTGGGCATTCTAACGGACGGTGTGAATTCTTGGAATTCGAGTACGCCTTGCCCGCTATAAAGATCGGTTGGTACTTTCACTTTTTGTTCGCTTCGCGGCGACAACTCAATAACGATGGGCGTAAAATTACTTAACTCGGGTTGGAAATATATGGGTACGACCGCGTTTTCTGTAACTAAAATTGATTTTTCCATATTAATTATTGATTTCAATTCGAAAAGTAAATCGCTTCCTATCAATCCATCATATGAATCACCTACATCAAAGATATAAAATTTATGTGTCTTGTCCGTATTAAAGATGTTAAATAATTTAATTATAACAGCTCCATCATGTTTTGAACTTGCATGTGTGCTAATTACTTCAAATGGTTCTGAAATTTTAAACTCGGAATAATGTTTTTCTACTAATTTTGGGCTTAAAAACGATTTTGTGCTGCCCGTATCAATCATTAATTTAATGTTATATTCAGGTACAATTAGATGTGGTAAATCGCGATTCTGATCTACTTGTGTGTAGATGTTGAGGCGTTTATAAGAAAATTTTTATTCGCGGTGGGTCGGTCCGTATTATTTCCTACGCTTGTTTGCGGAACCGTGTCATGGAAGTTCAAGGGCGCTGGCGGTGCTGACGGCTCTGGCCTACTTTATTGCTCGCGATTTGAAACCGGTTGATTATGGTAATATCTGTTCGCCTGGTTCATTGAACGAAACTGATTATTAAAATTACGCTGGAAGAATGGGCGTTGCATATTTTGTTGCATTGGCCTATTCTGATAATTAAAATTGAATCTGTTAGGATGGTACCCCGAATTATGAGGTAGATTAGGTTGTAAGTTATTAGGTCTAAAGTTCCTATTCGGGTTCCTAACTTGGTTTTCGTTTGGCTGATTTCTTCGCGTATTAGTTTTGTTTGTTACGTAATTTATATTGTAATTGGAAATTTTCTTCTTCAAGAACGATTTCTAATGCTTCCTCTAATGTTTCTGGATTTTTAATTTTCACAACCCTTATCATATCTTCCAGTAAATTATATAAAAACACATTCATCGCCGTTTTATTGTAAATTTGTATTTTACTTTCCCTGAGCGCGTGATCCTCTAATTGATTTAATTTAGAAAACAAATTACTGCGAATCGATTGAATACGATTGCAAAAATGCAAATAGCGCTTATTGGGGTTAATTTTAATAGTTTCCAACTTTATTGCTATGCACTCTTCTGATCGCGGGTCTCCAAAATGTTGAGTCAAAACGGTTTTTAATTCTTCCCATGAATTTATATCTTCCCTTTCACTAATTAATGCTGCTGCGTCACCCGTTAATCTACTCGTTAATACGTGCATATTATATTGCATCTGCTCATCACCTCCTCGGTACAATGACAAAACATATTCGCATTTTCTTAGGAAAAGATTAAGTTGTCTATAGTTTCCATCAAATAAAGGAATGATTTTTGCGAATTCAGAGGGAATACAAGTAATTGCCTCCATTGTCAAACGTTTCAAAAAAAATTAATCTAATCGAAGTTAGTATAAGCTTATCTAATCTACTTAATGCTAAGTTTAACTGCAACTACACAACTTCAAAATTTAATCACTTCTTATTCGAGGCTTGTCCTCCTGATAAAAACTTCAAATAATTAACACTCGCAGGCTTGTCTACCTGATCAATAATTCAAAAATCAATTAATACTCGCAGGCTTGTCTACCTGATTAATTCAAAAATTATATAATAAATATTCGCAGGCTGCGCCGCCTGAGGGCTATTATATATTCAATTACACAATCATAAAATATTCGCAAGTCGTAAAATATAATTTATTCAATAGGTCTTTAATTTTATTTTAATCCCTAAATGACCTCAAATACGATGAACGTTATTATGTGGTAATGCTTCGCACACGTACAATGAATATGTAAATTCGTTGTATAAATCGATGAGTCTTCTTATTAGACCTCGTACGAGCGTAATTGCTCCCCTTAATATGGTACGATTATAGATGCAGTCCGATCCTCCTGGATGGATATAACGTGGTTGGTTCGGGTTCGGATTCATAAATATAGTTGAATTAAGGAAAAGTCAAATGGATTGACCTCACCGATTCCGTAGCGCCTTGTCGTGATGATGCCGCTGCCTCAGATGCCCTGCCGCCGGTCTTGGTCGTGTCACCTTCCGCTGCCGCTGCTTACAGGTTGGAGCTTCGATGCGGTGCGATGTGGGACGACTATGAAGACTGCTCAGCTTGTAGATCACGTTTCAAATTTATTTGGGGGGCGAATTGCTTGCCGCTTAATCGTTAAAACGAAAATTTGGTATCCTACTCGGATTTTGACTTTCGAAATACCAAACGCTAGCAATCCTACCGACTGCGCCAGTAAACGCAAATCGCTAGGCAGAGCTCGGCGTGAGGGATAACGAAGGGCAAAGCGGACTTCAATAAAAATGACAATCTGACTGATTAGTATTTTTACTTGTTCCAAATCTTACTCCATGTTACAATATTATAACTTAACTTAGACGAAGGCAGCTGACGGAATGAATCTGAAGGCGAGATGAACCCCTTATATAGTAGGGTTTCTTATCTTGTGCAAAACGCATTTATTTTAATATGGTCGTAAACCTAGGAATGACACATTGTCAAGGCCTTGTTAAATTTACGACCGGTCAGCCTACTGATTACAATATTGTAGTAATCTGCGAATTTACAACAAGTAAGACTAAGGCATGACTAATTGATTAGGAGCGAGCCGTGACGTTATGGTAGAGCGATAAGCTCTACCATGACTATGTTGGAGGATTTGGCGATGGACTAAATGCTTGGTGTGGAGACAGGGATGTGGAGTGACCTGGAGGTGACTGATATGTCGGAGGATTTGGTGATGGACTGAATGCTTGATGGCGTGGAGACAGGGATGTGGAGTGACCTGGAGGTGACTGATATGTCGGAGGATTTGACGATGGACTGAATGTTTGATGGCGTGGAGACAGGGATGTGGAGTGACCTGGAGGTGACTGATATGTCGGAGGATTTGACGATGGACTGAATGCTTGATGGCGCGGAGACAGGGATGTTGGGTGGCCTGCAGGCGACTGGTATGTTGGAGGATTTGGCGATGGACTGATTGCTGAATGGCGTGGACACTGGGTTGTAGAATACTGAGGTACTGAAGACTGTTGCTCAAGTCAATCTGCCATACATGCACGAAATACTAAATTGTGAATATCATTCATTAATATGTCACGTGTGTTTGGATTTCTTATTTTTTTTAGTTTACATGCTAGCAGTCTTCCGAACATCTCGTTTTCATCATCTTTCTTCTCTTTCATGAATTCAAAAGCCTCGTCCATTTGACGTCGCGCTGCTTTGATTTCTTGAGGCAACTCGTCTCTTACTTGTCTTTTTCTACAATATTTTTTAGAATATTTATTTTCTCTTGGACGAGATCCATTTTCTTCTTGTATATTTTGCGAACCTTTTTCTGTGTTTATAGATAATTGAGGACTATTCTCATTTCCATCACACTTTACCTCACTCCCTTCTTGAGCCATATTGTCGTCGTGTGTCTGAAAGAATATTTATATTTAAATTAGTAACAGACGGACAGACATAACAGTCACACAGAACAAGTGGACAGACAGATGGACATAAATACATAGACCGTCAGACAAACAGATAGATAGCTAAGTGACACCAATAAGATTCCTAACTAGTATGGATCTTTCTAGTACGGCACCCTAAAAATATATAAATACCAATCAACTATCGATATAACCTAAAACCCCGCTTGCTACTGACTACATTGACATAATGACTAATTTAATTACTTACCTCAGTATTTAATGTCCGGCTACTATCATACGAGGGTCAAACTGAAAGTTCTTAGAAAATCAAAAACTGATTACATTAGCCAGTTATTAGTTTTATTATATCTTTTCAAAATATTGTCCATTGACGTCAATACACCGCTGCATGCGATGGAACCACTGGGAAAAGCACTTTGCCCACTCGTCCTTAGGGGTCTCTTCAATGGCATCGCGATACGCAGCCACCGCTTCTTCAGCATTCATAAACCGCTTTCCTTTAAGTTTTTCTTTAATTTTTGGAAATAAATAAAAATCACAAGGCGCGAGGTCGGGGCTATACGGCGGGTGACCCAGTAATTCAACGTTTGATGTCGCCAAATAGTCGATCGTTCGCTTGGCGGTGTGCGACGAGGCGTTGTCGTGGTGAAGGAGGATCCTACTGCGAGGTCGTTTCTCTCGAACTTTTTCCAAGACAAGTGGCAAACAATTGGTAGTGTACCATTCTGCAGAAACTGTTTTTTGATCCTCTAACACAATTGTTGCGAAATGACCTATCCTTCCAAAGAACGAGGCCACCATTTTTTTTCCCGCACTTCGATCTCTCTTCACTTTAGTTGGTAACTCCTCGAAAGGAAACACCCACTGAGCAGATTGTCTTTTGGTTTCAGGATCATAACAGTAAATCCAGCTTTCGTCACCTGTTAGTATGTCGAACACAGCATTTGAGTCACCTCCGTTAAATCTTTCAATCATTTTACGGCACCAATCCACACGATGGAGTTTTTGAGCCTTAGTAAAATTATGAGGTATCCACCGGGCGCAAAGCTTCCTGACCGCTAAATGTTCGTGGAGGATTTTGTGCACTTGACTCATACCGATGCCTAAGCTTGTCCGAATCTGCTGATAGGTCACTCTTTTGTCAGTCTCTATCATACGCCGCACAACACAGATGTTATTTTCAGTCGTCGCCGTAGAAGGCCGTCCCTCACGTACATCATCAGTGAGATTAGTGCGACCACGTTTAAACTCATTAAACCAGTTGTAAACAGTCGCACGAGATGGGGCTTCATCGTGAAAGGCCAATCGTAGTCTATCATAACTTTCTTGTTGACTTAAATGACATCGAATGTCATAAAAAATCATTGCACGAAAATTTTCTCGTGTTAAATTCATTTTGACGTGACACAGACAATTTTCAATTTGCCGCCAAGTCGTAAAACAAATGACAAATGAATGAAATATATACTCAGTAATATTGGCAAAGAGTTCTATTTTCAAATTTTAGAATATTTTTTTTATTATATTGTTTATAAGTGGCCAGTTCTAAGAACTTTCAGTTTGACCCTCGTATACTCCTCGCAGGAAATTATCCATCGTTTCGAATGCAAACCAATTAGTTGTGTACACTTCATCTTTACCAGCTCCGGACTTTTTAATTCTGTTTAAATGGGTTCTATAATAACCCATTAGACTTTCCTTCTTCTTTTTCATTTCTTCAATACTTGTTTTAAATGGTAATAATTCCATTATTCGTCGCCAAGCATCACTTTGCGTTCCACGATTCTTGAAACTCTTAAGTTTTGGATCCCACAAACATGGTTCCGTTTGCAAAATCTCTAGAAATGTAATTACTTTCTCATTACTCCACTCCATAGCCATAGTAGGTATTTAAAAACAAAAACGTGCTTAAAAGGAAACATGTGCGATCGCGTTGCGCTCACGACGGACACTGACAAGTACGTAGTGTGGCCGTTTCATCGCATTAATTCTCGCGTTAGTTTCTTTGATGTACCGCCACTTGAGCTATCGCCTAATGCCAAACGGCAATGTTAATGCCGTTGTCAAATTATCGCGTTAAATTGTGGCTACACCTACTGTTAACGCCGGTTATCGCAATAATTAATGGCATTTCTCGTTAGTGTGGCCCCAGCATAATAAAAACAAACACAAAACTGAGCGTCCAAATCGCAAAAACCACTGCACTAAGAAGCGTCCTTTCGCACAAGTAACGGAGGAGCATGCTCAACTCAACGCAAAATAGAAAACAGAAAAATTCACAAAATATTTAACTTCACTGTACGTATGCGCAGAGAAGCAAAAACTTTGTGTCAAAATTAGCGGTAGCGATTGAATTCGAATCGAGACGTCAAAATGACAGACAAGCTAATATAATCAGCGCAGACAGCCAACCGAACCGTAAATTATGGTGAAAAATATTTTAGCCTTTCATGACAGAAATTGAAATCGACGCAATAATTTCAATGTATTTTTGATTAATAACAATTTCCAATTAGAGTAAATATTTTATAAGTATAACCAACTAAACCATACTTCGAGACATCTAGCGGCAAAATTTGCTAACATTTTGGATCCATTTAGATCAGATGAACTAATAATTTCAACAGATGGCGCTTTATGATTTTTTTATGTCTGTCAAATGAGAGCAATGGAAGAGTGACCCCCCAGGAATAACGGTTGACATGTCAGGGGCGCGGGGGAAGCGCGTACGCGTCACATATAAGCTGGGAACAAATTATCTGACGCATCCGTAAGTCGCGGCTGATGGACGCGGCTTAACAATGTGCACGCTTGTAGGACGACGGGTCTTCGGACGTCTGGCCAGTCATTTCAGAAAGAATTGTTAACTGGAAAACATGTCAAGCAGCGACAGTGAGGACGATTATTTAGCGGTAGCTGCGCTGTGTTGTCCGCCAAAAAAAAGAATAAAAAGGATTATTTGGGTCCACAATATTAATAAAAAACGATTACAGTTTGGTGAATTTCACACCTTGTATCCAGATTTACAAAAGGACGAGAAACGTTATAAATTATATTTAAGAATGAATGAAGATCAATTTATGTTTCTGCTTAGTCTAATTGAAAATGACATTGAGAAACAAACACCTTTGAGGTAGGTGAATAATAAAACAAGTACTTTATCTAATTTTCTTATTTATTTGTTCTATTTACGCTTTTTCACAATTAAAAATTCTAGTAGCTTTTTTGCTGGACCTTCATTTACTTCATTTGTTTCTTCTGGGATTGAAAGTTCAATAACAGAATCTTGTATCGGCTGCAGCGGTTGAGAGATATATTGGGTGCATGGAATTTGTGAACTAGAAATTTGGAGTATGTTAGAGTACATAGGCGAGGAAGACTGTTGAGTCTGAGGAGATGAATGTGATTGGAACTGAGGAGGAGTGGGTGAATACAGCGGTACGTACGAAGACGAAACAGATTGTTGAGTGAGAGCAGAGAGTGACTGGTAGGCATTGTGAGGTGAGAGTGAAGATTGCGGTACGTATGAAGGTGAAGCAGATTGTTGAGTGAGAGCAGAATGTGACTGGTAGTTGTTGTGAGGTGAGGGTGAAGATTGCGGTACGTACGAAGGTGAAGCAGATTGTTGATGTTGAGTAAGAGGAGAGTGTGCTTGGTGGGCATTTTGAGGTGAGGGTGAAGATTGC
This sequence comes from Pyrausta nigrata, assembly GCA_949316185.1. NCBI lineage: Eukaryota > Metazoa > Arthropoda > Insecta > Lepidoptera > Crambidae > Pyrausta > Pyrausta nigrata. Next base: position 3,877,069 of record OX438955.1, on the reverse strand, counting down.
GGTACGTACGAAGGTGAAGCAGATTGTTGAGTGAGAGCAGAATGTGACTGGTAGGCGTTGTGAGGTGAGGGTGAAGATTGCGGTACGTACGAAGGTGAAGCAGATGGTTGAGAAAGAGGAGAGTGTGCTTGGTGGGCATTTTGAGGTGAGGGTGTAGATTGCGGTACGTACGAAGGTGAGACAGGATAATCACTTAAATAGGGAGAAGATGTACGTCGAACGATCGGCGATGATGACGGCGTTGATATTATTGACGATCTACTGGAAGAAGCAGAAGGTTCTATAGCAGATGTTTCATATCTGAGTTCTATTTCATGAACCATTTTCATTATGTTAAACTGTAATTGAATTTGATCTAGTTTGGGGAACTTCTTCACTTTTTTGGCCATCGTTTCAAAAAATAAGTCAATATCATCTTTTTCAGATTTATTCAGTGTCCTTGTTTTCATTATGTTTAATATTTGTTCCTGGTAATTGTTGTTATCTTTCCGTTTTTTTTGTTTCCTATTGTTCTCGTTTGAGTCTTCGTCGATTGGACCTGAATTTTGGTCTTCATCGCACCCATCAACATTACACACCGTGTTCCTATGTGTCATATAGGGTAATAAAAAAGACATTTCTTCTTCAAATTTCCATTTCTTCCAGTTTTTTACTCCTTGGAAAAATTTAAAAAACATTTTTATGCCAAAACCTACCAAAGAAACGTGGAAGCAAATAGCGAAAGCATACAATGACAAATGGCAGTTTCCTAATTGTGTCGGCAGCTTAGACGGCAAGCATGTTATGATGTTTTGCCCTAATAATGCAGGAACGTCATTCTACAATTATAAAGGCCGACACTCTGTCGTTCTTTTAGCATTAGTTGACGCTCATTACAAATTTATTACAATTGATGTTGGTGCCTTTGGACGTAATAGTGATGGTGGTGTGTTTGCCGAGTCAAAACTGGGAACTTCATTGGCGAATAATACTGCAGATATACCAGCAGATACACCATTAGAAAATGGTGGTGAACCCATGCCACATGTCATTATAGGAGACCAAGCCTTTCCATTAAAACGATATTTAATGAGACCATATAGTAAAGAAGCTGTCTCCAATAACGCAAATAAAAAAAAATTTAATTATAGATTATCGCGTGCGAGGAGGACAGTCGAAAATGCGTTTGGAATTTTGGCAGCAAGATGGCGGATATTTCATACAGATATTGAAGTACAACCAGAATTTGTTGATAAAATTATTTTAGCTAGTTGTTGCTTACACAACATGCTAAGGAACGACGAAGACGACAATATTTTTTTGCAAGAACTACCTAATGGTGTACCAGATAACTTTATATCATTTGAAGGTGTTCGTCATAATTCTACACGAGCGGCATTTGACATACGAGATAAGTTTTGCAACTACTTTAGTTCCGAAACTGGACGTTTACCTTGGACAAATTAGAAAAAGGATGTGTTAAATATTTGGCTATGATTGTTGAGGTTGACACTATTGCATAATCTGTACAACGGACACAAAAAAAATTAGATAGGAACTGTCGTGAAACTGTAATATAATAGTGAATAATTATCAAATCGGATAGGTATACCTACTTTATTTCATAGACTTTAATTTGTCTTAAAAACAAAATCTTGATAAACAAAACGCACTTAATTCCCATCACTTCACCAATGTTTTCCATCGCACAAAAACTAAAAACAATTTTTTATGATGGATCAAAATGTAAAAGAAATATATACGAATAATCTATTAAATATTTCCTAAAATGTGACACATTAATAATTTGTGCAACACGGCGTATTCTTTCTGCAAAAATCATAGCGAAATATTTTGTATAAAGTAATGTAAAATAAAGTTTTGATAACACTTACCTGTAGCGTTTAATTCACTACCTATTTGTTCCCATACTTCGTTTTTTAATGCAGCATTTTTATAATGCTGAAGTTTCTGATTATAAAGACACTCGTGGGCACGAACGCACTCTATTAATTTTTCTTCCATCGCGCTTGACGTGTCACCTACGCAGTTGGTTCGCTTATGACACTCAAATCGTCCGCGGACGCGTCCCGCTCCCCGTTCACACCGTCCGCGGACGCAAAAACATCCGGCTGGCCAGATTCTCTTCGGACGTCCAAAGGCTCAAGGACGGCATAAGGTCACGTCCGCAACTTATCACCGATAGTTTGCACAGCTACATAGTTATTGTACTAGCCAAATAAAAGTAAGGCGCGTCCATCAGCCGCGGCTTACGGACGCGTCTGATAATTTGTTCTCAGCTATACACACTACAAAGTCGCGGTGGCAGCGCGGCGGCGGCGCGGTGGCGGCGTCGTGTACAGGAGCGCTAAGTGTATTGTATAAGGATGACCGTTTTAAGTGTTCCTATAACTTTTGGTAAACGTCAGAGAACTGTCAGAATTACGGCGCGTAGTTGATTTGTTTACTAGCCGATTTCGGGAGGTTATGTAGTGTTTTGATCGAAAAGTGATTATAAATATTTGTGATGGCAAATAATACGAATTTCAATAGTGATACAATCGTAAAATTCGTAGGTAAGAGTTGCTATCGATACACATCAACAACATAGGTTGTTGATGTGTATCGATAGCAACTCTTACCTACGAATTTCCTATGTGCCCTATTACTCTATAACATGGTTCGCCTGGTCTATACCAGGCGAACCATGTTATAGAGTAATAGGGCTTAACACTCTCCCTCGTTATTAATTCAAAGGTTCAACCGGGTTGGTGGTCTTCTAATCCTCGTGCTTCGTCGTGGCTCCATCAAGGTAGGAGTAGGTGTCATCGTAGCCGTAGCTGTGGTAGATTCAGGTATCTCTACTCCGACTGTATCAGGTAAGAGGTTCTCAGGCTTCTCTGTTTCAGGTCCTGGTGAACGTAGAATAGACTTCCGACTTGTAGGGCTTGCTTGTGTAATATCATTATGTGTAGCATCTTTTTCAGGGTATTCTTCTTGTCTCGGCTTCAACAGGTAAGCATCTGTTATTTTAGTATTACCACTCATGCATGCAGTCCTGATAATTTGATCTATATGTCTTTGGTGTATTCTTCCATCTACTTACTACTACTACTACTCCATTTATTACTGTCGTACATTCTTATTTGAACTCTGTCTCCTCTTTGAAACTCTTTGTTCATTTCTATATCTTCATTTCTGTAGTTTCTAATTTCTGGTTTCCTTTTTTAAGTCAATTCTTGTTCTGTAGATTCTCTTAAACATCATTTTTCCCGGACTTATTCCGGTAGTACTGTTAGGAACTTTTCTGTACATTGTTAGTAATCTGTGTAGTTTTTCTTCATTAAATAAATCTTTGTAATCTTCTATCAGCTTATTTAATTTTTCTTTGAATTCTTTCTCTGTAATATCTTCCACTTCCTTATTTATTGCGTATATGTCAAATTGAATATTTAACTGTCGTATCCATTCTCTTCCCATTACTACATCCACATTTTTGTCTATCACAAACATTCTTCCTTCTGTCTCTGTATTTTTGTATTTAATTTCTTCAGTATTTAATTTGTATTACAGGCACCCAGCGGTTGTAATATTTCACCTGTATATGTTCTTAATTTAACTGATGTATCTTTCAGTTTCAGATTGTTGAAATACTTCTTGTAATATTGTACAGAGCATGTTGTAACTACTGCACCAGTATCCAATTTTAATGTATGAAATTTTCCATTTAGTAATAATATTATATTAAATTTATCATTTTGTAGGTTATTCGAATGTATTTTATTTATTTCAAAAACTTCTTTTCCATCTATAGATAGCTCATCTTCTAGGTCTAACTGTTTCTGGTCTTTGAAACAAACTTGACACTTCCATACATAACAAATCGAAATTTGGGCTCGCTGGTCTTGCATACCTTTCATGGTTTCCAATAATTGGGTTAAAACCTGCCCCAGTAGTGGTTCCGCCATTTTGTAGTTTTTTCACTTTTGTATGTAATAATTTCCTTCGATCCTCGTCGCCAGATTTGTTATGTATGAAAGTGTCGAGTGAATAAATAATCCATTTATGAATAACTGTATTTTATTCCCAAATTATAATAGTACAGAGCAATCGTAAGCAGAGCAGAGTAATCGTAATTCGTAGGTAACGGTTGCTATCGATACACATCAACAACATAGACCAGGCGAACCATGTTATAGAGTAATAGGGCTTAACAGTCCCACTTTAATTTCAACTGCACTTTCTGTCTGGGGATTAAACCACACTTGGCATTTAAAGGAGCAGTCAGAAAGGCTTCATCTTTTTGTTTATTGGTGGTGGCGTTGGTCTCTTTGCTGGTAATGATCGGGTTGCTTTCGATCAGGTCAATTAGACTGGGTACCTCATCCTTGGTCATGGCCCTTTTACTTTTCTGTAAACAACAAAAGCAAAAGTTGTGAACAAATCAATTAAATTCCAACAAAAAATAATTTTGTATTTCATCTTACCGGTATAATATTATCCATTGCTCCTTATTTGCTTTTTTTAATCGAATTTTTCGTAAATAAACGGCTAACAAATTGGCAATAATTGTCGTGGTAATTATTTGACAACAATTTTTTTCTAACGTCACTTGAGACTCGACCCGTCACTGCGTTTTGTTCACAGCGACGCTGAAAACTTATCATCATAATTATTACAGGATTACATAGTTTATTCCATACAAACTCATAAAAAGTAGTTTTATTACTAAATTATTATATTTTTCTAATAAAAAGTTATGTATTACGAACTTACGCATTGACTTACCAACCGTATCGTTCCAATATTTTGCGCACTAACGAAACATACTGAGGACCGGAGGGATTCATCGGTAAGACAAAAACTAACGGACGCTCGCCGTAGGTAGGCGGCCTAAACACATTGTGGAAGTTACGCAAAGTTGTTTCTAGCTGTAAAACGAATGGTAGCTATGATACAATGACGGTTCGTAGAATAAAGGAACCGGGCATAAATGAAGTTGTAGAAGCACTAAATCATTCAGATTTAGTAAAAGAATACATAAGGTTTCCGTTAGAAACGTTCAAGAAAGACAAATGTCAAAGGAAAGGTATTTCAAGCAATTCTTTTTTTCATTTTAATGAAAACATGCTAATAAGAATAAATTGTAATCAAATCACTTTATTTTACAGATTCTATAGAAAGTTTGGTATTCCTGGAGTAATCAGATGCATTGATCTCTGGTAGCTTTGAAAAAACCATCTGAAAATGAAGAACGGTTTTACTGCCGCAAGAAATGTGCAATTGACAACATTTCAAAAAAATTACATGCACATTTACATACATATTACAAAGACATACATATTTTTTCTTTTTCATTTCTTTTCAATATTTCACCTCGAATTTCATTCTTAAAAAACTCTCCATTCTAAAAGAGCATAAGTACAAGAGTAAGGATGGTCACATCCTTAGTCTTGAAACCTTTGCCATAAATCAATTTAAAAAAAAAACACTGACGTCTATAGTGTTGTATTTTGTAGCAGTAAGATATCGACATCGACAGTAAGCACGTATATTAATTTATTTATTAATACAAAAGTCAAAATGAAGAAGTAGATAAATAATCTTAGTGAATATTTTTATCCAAACACAACCTTACTAACACAAGCTTACGTTGACATTTTCCTTACTAAATTTTTTATGGTTTCTAAAATCATATGAAATATCTATAATATGAATAAAGGAACTTTTATGATTTCGTCACCAAACTAGATTCATGATTTAAATGCATGTGTATATTTAGCAATTTTAAATATACACTAAACTATCGATAACTAAATGGACTTTACTTCTATAGGACAACACTACCATTATCTATCCTCTCACTCACTCATCAGTGTCAGTGTCAAATGTCAATGTCAAAATGACAGCCAGCTTGTATGTATGGTGAAATATTTTTTTAAGTCAGACCAGATAACCAAGCAAAGGCATGTCCCGTATAATGCCTTTATCATAGTACCTTTCAGTTTTTACTAAATATCTCTGAATTCATAGCGTAAAAAAATATAAAAATATTTATATCGTGTTAAGCATCGCCTAATCTCGAAATGGTTTTTGAATTTTAGTATCTTTATAAAAATGAAATATTGTTAATTGGTAAATTGTGCTTAATTTAAAAAAAATACTCATTGTAAATTATTATGTTCTACTTATTTATTTTTATTTTGTTACCAGATAACAGATGCATATCTCATTATTTTAAATGTGGACCCAACATATTATGGTGGATCTACACATGATAGTTTTATATTTAACTATTCAACCATAAAAGAACATTTAGAGGCATTATCAAATGCTGGTGAAGTCGCCTTTTTTCCTTGGTAAGTCTACATCAGAATTTGAACCTGTTTAGGTACCTATAAACACATATATCAGAGATTCAGGATATGCTCAGCGCAGCTTCCTTATGACCCCGATTAGTAATGCTGAAGAAAATTATCCAGAGGCTTTCTACAACGAAATGCACTCAACTGCCCGAAATTCAGTTGAGAGAACAATTATTGGCCTCCACAAAGTGCTTGATTACCATCCAGACACAGTTGCCAAAATTGTTATTGCTTGTTGTGTTTTGCACAACATTTGCAATCGCGCAGGTATGCTGGCAGTCACAATTTCAGAAGAAGAGAGACTAGAAGAGGCTCAAATAGTTTCTCAAGTCCAAAGAAGGCAAACTAGAGATTTGCCTTCTAATGGCGATTTAGCCATTGAACAATTGCGCAGACAAAATCTAGTAACTAGCCTAGGGCGCGCATACCACAATTAATTCACAAAAATAATTCATTGTTTAGAATAAATCATACCTAATTTTATAAAGTATATTCTTCCTAAACTAATATTTTTTTTGTTTTTGTACAATCTGAAATTATAATATTAAAAGGAACTAATGCATTGTATGTACAAACATAGTTTTAAGTAAAATATACTAACCATAATTTTAATTTTGTAGTAATTTATTAATTAATTGATTGTTTTATTTATTAAAATTTGTTTAATGTTATTGATTGAATTACGATTAAAAATTCAGTTTGTATTTTAAATTAATACCCGGTGTCCTCCCGTGGCCCCCGCTGAAAATTAGCGTCGCATGTGGCATGCAAATGCTGCACTACGACAAATGCTGAGCGGGGGACCACTTCGGTACTGGATGATATTTTTTGTTTTTAAATTAATGTAATGTGAGCTAAATATAAATATCTTATTTCTTAAGTGTAGCCTTATTTTCAACACGTTTTAGGTCAATGTTTTTATGGTAGTTTGCGAGAGTAACTGTTTGTCTAAGATCTAAGTACTTAAATGTAAGTAAAATCACGCTTCACGCAAAAACCTCAAAATGGATTATCATGAAACATTAAAATAATTTACCTAAGCACAGACGAAGGCTATTTCTTAGAGTGATCCAAGGCTACTCGCAGCTTAGTTTCATCAAAATCCATTCGATAGTTGTATGTAAATGAGTTACATACATCCTCTCAAACTTTGACTTTTTATTAGTAACTGCCTCCATGGCGCAGCGGTTGGAGGGTCGCACTTTAACGCGACGGCTGCACCATAGGTCCTGGGTTCGATCCCCGGGTCGGGCGAAAAATGTATTCTGGGTTTTTCTGTTCAGTAACTCTCAGGGCTGCCCGGAGTTTGGAAGTTGGCGGTGTTTTACCCCCGTGCCTCGGAAAGCACGCAAAGCCGTTGGTCCTGCGCCTGACCTCTCTCCGATCGTGTCAGATTGCTGTCCCATCGGGCTATGAGAGTCAAGGAATAGTGAGTGCACCTGTGTTTGCGCACACACTCGTGCACTATAATATGTCCCGCGCAGTTGGCTAGTCGTTGAGATTCATTGGCCGCCGTGGTCGAAAGTCGGCCAGGAGGACTATTATTAACTAGCGCCCTCTGTTTCAACCGCGTGGTTCCCGTTCTCGTTTTAATGTCGGGATAAAAGTATCCTATGTGCTTATAATCTATCTCTGTTGCAAATTTCATCCAGATCCGTTCTGTAGTTTATGCGTGAAAGAGTAACATATATCCATCGATCCATACAAACTTTCGCGTAATTTTATAATAATATTAGTAGGATATAATAGGATTTTTTAAACGAAGCCGCTAATATTAAACAAATCGAATAAATGAAACTACATCTATGTCTCATTTCTTTTAATAGCATCTGCCAAAGCTTCTAATCCCTTTTCGATCGCAGTCACAGCTTCAGCTAAAATCCTCTCTCTTTCGCTCCAAGAAGGACTGTAAGATTCTTGCATTGGACTGCAGGACTACTACATTGGATTTATTGATCTCCAACTGCTGCTCCTCCACACTTAAGAATCTCTCGGAAAACGTCGAGAACTCTGTTCGCCGTTGAGACTGAGGATGCGCAGCTACTGACACTGTAAGTCGTGATGCTGAAAAAGACATAGATTATTATTAAAATCGTTCGTGTAATAAAAAGTAGATTCGCATAAGGGCTTCGTAATCTCAATCTACTGCAAAAAAGGTTTAAGAAAAATGCATTATTCTGTAACTGGAACCAATCTTAGTTTTCAAATTAATACATATTTCAATATTCATGTACATAAGTTTTATTTAAGTTTATCATCATCATCACATCAACAGCCATTAATGTCCCCACTGCTGGGGCATTGGCCTTCCTTATGGTTAGTTAAGGAGGTTGGGCCATGACCCTCCACGCGGGCCCAATGCGGATTGGAGGGTTTTAACGACTACATACGTAACCGGGACCAACGGCTTAACGTGCCTTCCGAAGCACGGAGTAGCTCGAGATACTAAAGTTATGGACAACCATCCTGTGACTAGCCGTTACGATCGTTGCTTAACAACAACATTCGCAGGCCGACGCGCTAGCGCACTGCACCAACAAGGTACTCGAACTTTAGTTAAGATATTTTTATTTTTACTACTAACATGCAGAACCGGTACCTCTGCTTACACGAGGCATATGAGCTCTGTTACGGCGGAAAGGGGATCTTATTGACGTTGATTCTCGGTTAAGATGAGTTGCGTGCCGTGATGCTAAAAAAACAAATGTTTACTTAAACCCTTGGCCAAGCCAGGGATTCTTTCCATAAATTCAACTAGAGCTTCAACTTCAGCCGACTAAGGGGTATTTGAGGCAAAAATCCGGTCAAAAATATTTAGGGGCCTATATTATCTCAAAACGTAATGAAAAACAATTTTTAATAAAATTATCGATTTAATATTAAATAAACATAAGAAAAACATATAAGTAATTTTTTTTTTCAATGGTTTCAAACAAATTGAATTTTGTTAAAAATCATATGCAATCTTATTTGCTGATGACATCAGAATCTTCCCCTATATCACCATCTTCGACAGTATTGTCATCAGACTTGTTTAAGTTCGGTGTTGCTGCAATTAAAATCGTCTTTGCTTCGTTGGAAAATGGCAAGATTTTCTTCTTATTCTTTGGCCGACTACAGCTGATGAGAGGATCGGATGTCAGAAGTAATCTATTTAAAACGTCTCTGTTACATTCAGTTCTCTAAAATTTCCGTGCATAGTCCACCCGATATTTGCGCAAATGTTTATTTCGTGCTTCAGCGGCCTCCTCAGACAATTGTCCTATTGGAAGAATTGCCTCTTCCATCACCTGCGCTCCATGTATTAGAATTTTGTGGACTGTAGGCGACATTGGATGCCAGCCGTACAATTGCACATATAGTTTGGCAGTGTTTTGAGCATAATCATCGAATTTTTGGTAATCAATGTTATAACCACTTGATATTACCTCAAGAATCACTTTAAACCTAGTAATTAATTCCCTGTTGATGCCGGTGATGCGAGAAGAGCATTCTGCGTTTTGAAAAAATCTCCTAGACGTATTCCCATCATTACTATTTCCATAGCCAGCTTTGGGAACATCAACAAGCAGACCTATTTCAGCTCTAAAACATTTCTGTATTTTCTCTTTTGTTTCTTTAACAATTTTTTTATCTTCTGGTGTACGGGCTTGCCACTTTTTAATGGGTTCTTTATATGCTAAATGCAACAATAACTCAAAAAAGCGTATTCTGGCTTGGAGTACTGAGAGCCCGAACCTTAGAGCTTCTTTTTTATGGCATTTTTTTTTAACTTATTAAAGTCTTTTGATGTTTGACCGCATATATAACATCGCATAGTTGATGCAGTGTCCGTTGCGGAGTTGCAGACCTTTCCGTCTACCATTGTCAGCAAAATATTGTGAGTGATTTGCACTGATGTTTCACTTTCTTTAGTTTTTATCAGATCTTTGGCTTGATTTTCGATGTAGTTTATTTCTTCCTTAGTGACATCTTTCGTTTCATGTACAAATCGAGCTCTGATCGGTCTGCAAAATCTCACCGAAGAAGGAGTAAGGTTCTGCCAAATGGTTTTTATTGTTTGACCATCAATAGAAACAACCAACCTCACCGGAACAATCGAGCTCACAAATATATTTGAATCATCATCTGTGACACTTTCAAATTTTTGCTTAAATGGAGTTTGGTAAGATCCATCACATCCCCATTTTGATATCAAGAGTAAGTGCTGCTTTTCATTGTCAGTTAACGTTTCTATAACTTCTTTTAAATATATTATAATATATTTTTCTTTTAAATAGGCGCAAAGACGTATGATCGAACAAAGCTGGAAGTTCAACATTAAAACTGGTCTCTCTAGCAGTTATTTTGTCAGCATCTGGGTAGCACTCTTTTTTCGCCTTTTGCAGCAAAGAGTAACAAGGGTAGATATCTTTGCGTCCACCTTGTAATAAATTCCACTGGCTTCTTGTGAAATTACCTACAACAAATAATGATAACGCTTCCCGTGGGGTATATTTCATCTTCACGTGGTCTTTTTTAGACGAAATTAATCTTCTGATCTTCTTGGCTCTTGTCGGCGTTGAAGTTATTTCTTTGATCATCATCGAAGTATCATTTTTCCTTGAAGTGCCCTGACTAACACACGCAGCGAAAGTCAACTCCTCAACTGGTACGTGAGCCCGTAATTCTTCAGTTTTCCGCCGCTTGCTCCTTTCACTCAACTCGTGAAACTGTTTAACTGGGCGACCGCTCTTGTGTGACGACCACAAAGGAAGCTCTAGTGATGTTTTAAGCCATTCCTCATTATTTTTCAAAAATCGTTCATCTTTGTAACTAGCTGCCGTCCATTTCTGCTTAAAACTAGTCTTGAAATGCCTCAAACAACGAGACAACACATTTCTATTTTTTTGTTGCGTAAAAAGTCAGCTCGGCAAGCCTATCTTCTAACAAGTAAAGTTTCTCATCGATTCTTTTTCGTTTAAATTCCTTTAGGATATCATAAAGTTCCCGCCTAGTCATAGTTTTTACCATTTGCGGAGTACCTGAGAACAAATGTACATACATTGTATTTTTTTTTAATTACACCTACAAACTTATATAATATTTAAAAAAAAGGGGGGACGTTGGGGGACAATTTTATTTCTGTTTTGGTCAGGAGAAGGTTAACGCTTTATTATCATAATAAAAATGTTGCACGACAAAGCCCGACACATAAACAAAAACACTAATGTTATAAAATTTTAAGAAAAATAGCACGTTATGGAATGGCAATATAAGATTAAATGCTGAAATTTAAGAAATAATTTACTGTAATTTATTAAAATATAAAGTACATACCTTCAGCTTCCATATTCAATAACTAATTTTCACCACACACACACACACATATAAGCACCAAAAAATTTGCAAAGTTATCCAGAGCGCCGAGAAAAAGTCATGCGTTTTACACAATGGCTGAGTTCTGACTGATTATGTGGTGAGGGCGCAGGTAGAAAACGGGTTTGGAGGCGCGCCCTGGATGGACCGGTTATTGTACTTTATGAAACGTGCATTGTTTGTGCCATTTGGCAAAGTTTGGAAAATACACTTTTGACCGGATTTAGGCTTCAAATACCCCTTAGTGCGACGATGGATGAGAGGAACGCGTCGCGCTTGAACTGTAATATTTTTAGTGGATTATAAAACAAATGCACTACGTAATACATCCTTATAACTTTTACAACCACAAAATATACTTACTTCATGATAATTTCAAAGTTTTGGACACACTTTGAAATGAAAACTTATACCAAACAAAACCAACCAAAACAAACAGGTTTGACAGTTTTTTTTTATTCTTCTTAGATGTCAATGTATTGAGTTCGTTCATGCCATCAATTAGTATTTTAAATATTTTTTGTATTAAAACTGTTTTTAAATCTTTAAAATATACAGTAAACGTATAACTGAACATGTTAATCGAAGTATTTTTGCTTAAAATTCAACATTTATTCAAAAAAACAATCGAAAAAACTTGTCTATCATGTTGTGAAGTGTGGAAATCACTAGTTCAGTAATGGACGCTTCGTGGCTCACTTCACTTCGCAAGTGTTTATATGATGTCTACAGAATGCAAATTCAAGGTCATTTTGAACCTTATGCGAAGTGAAAGTGTATGGCGAAGTGAGACGTGAATTGTTGTATGGATTTTACAGAATCGACAGGCAGGGTTAAAACCTATGATGTCGTGATATGGGTCCCAAAATAAGCCTAAAGTACGAGTGAAGTTAGGAGAGTGCAAACTACCCAAATCTACGCTACTCTGATTTTTAATTGAGAGATCGAATAGCGACTCGTTTGGCAGCAAATCCAAAGCCCTAGGTTCGTTAGAGATCACGAGGTGCCTCCGTATCTGTGGCGGTTGGTAGGGTACTACCTGTCCGATCGAGCGGTAGTGTTCCCTATCAGTAATGTTGCTGGTTGTCGTTGTCGTGTTCCGCAGGGTTCCGTGCTTGGCCCCCTGCTGTGGAACATCGGCTATGATTACGCTCTACGCTGCGCAAATCTGCCCGGCGTAGACGTTATTTGTTACGCCGACGACACCCTGGTGACGGTCCGGGGTACTGACTGTCGGGCCGCACAGGTGCTGGCCACCGTTGGGGTGGCGGAGGTGGTGAGGCGCATCCGCCGCCTGGGCCTTGAGGTGGCCCTCCACAAATCGGAGGCCATCTCTTTTTATGGCCGCCGACGAGGACCACCTTCTAGGTCCACAGTAATGGTGGGCGGTACCCCTATCCCAGTCCGGCCGACACTGAAATATCTCGGTGTCGTGCTGGACAGCAAGTGGGGGTTCCAGGCCCACTTCGAGAAGTTGGCGCCTCGATTGTTGGGGGCGGCGGGCGTTCTTGGGCGTCTGTTGCCCAACCTAGGAGGAGTCGACGGAGTCTGCCGTCGCTTATACCTCGGAATGGTGCGGTCGATGGCCCTCTATGGGAATCCTCCTTACCTAGGTGTATAAAAAGAACAATTAAAAAGAAAAATCTCTTGCGACGCTGTTACGCCAAAGAAACTGATATCTTAATCCGGAAATCGCTTAACCTTCATATTAAACAACTCCAACAGCAAATAAATTCTGCCTTAAAGACACATCGCGACAAATTATGGGATCAAAAATTAAAAAAAGTTGATAACCCCTCTGCAGATCTCTGGCGTATTGCTAAAGGGCTCAAGTCAAACCCATCCAATAACATCCCACCTCTTAAATTTCCGAATGGCACCTGGACTTCAAATACAAAAGACGAATCTGAAATCCTGGCTTCAACTTTTTACGATAACATGCGCCTCACTGTAGACTGGATTAGTGACCAGCATGAGACGGCTGATGCTTCCTTCATTTCTTTAGATGAGGATAGTGCTGACGTTTCCCAAATACAATTAGTTAGACCTTCTGAAATTTTGAAATGTATATTGCCACTTAAGACTCGAAAGGCACCAGGTCCAGACGGAATCTCCAATCATCTAATTAAACACCTACCTCAAAAATGTATAGTTTTGCTCACGAAAATTTTCAATGCTTGCTTACTTAACACTTATTTTCCAGTAGTTTGGAAATCTGCGAAGGTCATTGCCATTCACAAACCCGGCAAAGACCCTACTGATCCCGTAAGCTACCGGCCTATCAGTCTTTTGCCATGCCTAGGAAAACTTTTTGAAAAAATTTTATACCGTCGGCTTAACCGAGTTACTGAACACATTTTAATAGACGAACAGTTTGGCTTCCGTCGGGCTCATTCTACCACCCAGCAACTAGTGAGAGTAGCTGAGACAGTATCCCGTCGGCTCAACATGAATGAATCAACTGGAATGTTCCTTCTCGATATTGAAAAAGCCTTTGACACAGTCTGGCATTCTGCACTTATCCACAAACTACTTATGATTGGGATACCGACACCCTTAGCTAAAAAAATAAAATCTTATTTATCTCAGCGCACATTCAAAGTACATGTCAATACGGCTATTTCTGAACCCAAATCAATCCCAGCTGGTGTGCCCCAGGGCTCGATACTGGGTCCCCAGCTTTTCTTACTCTTTCTTAATGACATACCTGTTCAAGCTCGTACAAATCTTGCCTGTTTTGCGGATGATACAGCTTCGTTTACATCTGCTAATGATACTGATCTTATAATTGATCGCTTACAATTATCCCTTGACCTGCTGTTGGAATTCTTTCGGCGATGGAAGCTTAAAATCAATGCCTCCAAGACTGAGGCTATCATGTTTACCAGACATCGATCATGTCCAAAACGAGCTCTAAATATTGAAGGCCATGCTATACCGTGGGCCCGCTCTGTTAAATACCTAGGCACCATTCTCGACACCAAACTCAACTGGACCCAAAATATTGAAAAGTTGAGACAAAAAGGAATAAAAGCCTTAAATGTTCTTTCCCTTATCCTCAACAGAAGATCATGCCTCAGTAGCATAACCAAGCTTAATATTTATAAGACGTTAGTGCGTCCTTGCATGACCTATGCATGTCCCGTTTGGAGCAATACATGCAAAACGAACTTTAATCACCTCCAAATAGTTCAAAACAAAGCCATAAAAAGCGCCTTCAACACTTCATTTTTATGTAACCTGCAGAAACTTCATAAATCCATTCAATTTCCAACCATATATGATTATGTTTACAAATTAGCAAAAAAATTATAATTACACAATAAACATACCAAGAGTAAAAATAACATCATTAAAAAATATTTTTAAACGCGCAAGCACAATTTAAAATACATCGATAAATATTGTCGATATAAATTACCCCATCACCTGTTTCTTGAGTGCGATGAATAGCAGCGCCGGTCGTCTTTGTGACTGTCTCTGTGCATATTGACGCGTAAACTTGCCTACGACTACCTCGTTTGCGCTCGCTGCAAGTGATTTGTAATGCTCGCTGTTTGTGCGTGCCGTCACTTTTTATTTGTTACACCCTCCAATTACACTGGCTTGTTACTAATTCCTACGAAATATTTTAAATTGTTAAAATGTATAGCTCAACTAAAGCTTGCATAGTACTTACTTTAAGCCGCATACCATAGCAACATAAATACCTTAAAATTACTTAAGTAATTCTTATCCTTACCTTATAAGTTTGAAAAGGCGCTATATATGAGTCTGCAAACGTGCTTGTACTTTATGTTAATAAAATCTAGGTTATAACACTGGACTTGTATTTCTTGTAATTTTTACTTATTGAAATAAAGATCTTTTGAAACTGAAAACTGATGGCCCTCTATGGGGCCCCGATCTGGGCGGAGTCCCTAAAGAATCGCCACCGGGCCCTTTTGCGTCAGTTGCAGAGGGTCCTGGCGATCAGGGCCATCAAGGGATACCGCACCATCTCCTACGCGGTGGCGTGCCGGGTCCCTTCCGTGGGATCTGGAGTTCGAGGTTCAGTCCTCGGTTTACTGGCGAGGTGCTTACTTTTTTGGTGCTTTACCAAATTAGTGGTATTTTTAAAGTCTTTAAATACTGAATCACAGTTTTTGCACTTTATTTTATCACCGTCCACTTTATCAAAACTTCCCCATACACTAGAGGCTTTTTTTGCATTTGCATTGCAGAGAGAGCACGAACGAAATATGCTTTTTAGTATGGGGAAGTGAAAAAATAATTTGGAGTATAATATAGTGGTAGCAATTTTGATTATTAGTCACCACATGAAGGCTCCGACACCGGCGCCGGGACACATTGTATAGCTCTGCATCATCACCTCCTGAAAGAAATATAAGTAGTGTAAATAAAAAATAATATGGGAGATAATGCTCCTAGTATAGTCAACCGTTTTTGTTTTATTTATGTAAGTGCTAAATAAAAAAATATTTACCAGGGCTTTAGATTAGAACAACACTTGTAAACTTGGATATACAACGTGACATTTTAGTGGTTGTTTTTCCGTAGTAAAATGATTCTATTTTAGTAGTAAAATAGATTTGTGAAGTTTTTTTTATTTAAATCATTAAATAGACGTTTTACGATTGTGATAATCGAAACTCGAAAGCTACCTCGAACCAATAGTACGCGCCTATCAATACGCTGATAACTCACTATTTACTAACAAGTGATTTCCATTTTCCCTTCATACTTTAACGGGCTTAGGACCGTCGTAAATACTTTTACCCACCGTTAATTAAAAAGGAACATAAAAAAATAATCAAGATATTTTTTAAAAGTAATAATTCATTACTTAATAATTAATTAGGTATAAAAGTATTTAAGGCGTATTTAAAAATGGGAATCAACGTATTTACAATGATTTTAATTACCTAACCTATTAAATGTTCGTTATTTACAAATGTAAAAGTACTTACACTTCTCGGTAGCGGAGTAATTGTTCAAAGTGCAAGCCACTGCTCCACACACAATCGTGCACGTTTTAACAGATTGGCTTTCAATTTCAATAATGTGTCTCTGTCACGTCTAATCATCTCAAAAGCGTCCACTATAGCACTTATTAATGCGTCGCGCGTTTCGTATTCTTCCCGATACACAAAGCGTTTGAGCTCAGACCACAAATAAAAGTCTAACGGAGTAAGATCCGGGCTTCGTGGTGGCCAAGGCACAGGCCCGCCGCGACCGATCCAGCGCTGGGGAAACACCGAGTCAAGGTGTTCTCGCACGGCGCGCTGATAATGGGCAGGACACCCATTGTGCTGGTAATAAGCCACGGACACGGCTAGGGGAATATCGTCCAGTAAGTCCGGGATAACACTTCGTAGCATTTGTAGGTACGTTTCACCGGTCAAGTGTCCTGTCACGAAATGCGGACCAATTAAGCAGCCGTTTATTATGCCAGCCCATACATTAACACTAAACCGCACTTAATGCGCACACTCTCGAATAACATGTGGGTTATTTAAAGCCCAAAAATGTTCATTTCTTTGGTTATAAAGTCCAATTCGCGTAAACGTTGCCTCATCCGTCCACAAGATGTTCACGTTTTGATTTTCAATTAGCCAATTGCAAAAACTTATTCTGGCCATCGCATCATTTTCGTGGAGGGCATGAACCTTGCAAAAATGATAGGGATGTAATCCTTCACTGTTGAGCAGTTTCCAAACGTAATATTGGCTAACGTTAAACCGAGTCGCAGCCATACGCGTACTTCGGCGAGGATCTCGTTCAAAAAACTCGTTGATGTCTTCGTCAAGCTCTGACGAATGAATGGCGGGGCGACCTCTGCCTTGGGCATGCGCTGGCGTCTGGAACTGCCCGTGATCGAGAAGCCGCTGGGTTGCGGCTACGATCGTCCGGGCATCTTGTACTTGCGGGTTCAGAACACCGCGAAGACGAAGTGACTCCATGTGCTGCGGCTCCGCGTAAAGTCGACGGGCGGCATGCGAATCATAATTCGCCCTCGCGTACAATTGCACCATGGATACGTACTCCACATTTGAAAAACTGTAATGGCGATCCATTTTGGCGGCAACAATAGCGCATTGGGTTTGCGTACCTAGTTGCGCGGACGGCGATCGCGGTACAACTGAAAGCGCGGCGGTGCCTTTGTGTTTGTGTTTATTTGCTGTATTACTTAGTGCGGGAGCTTCTTTTACTTTGAACATTTATTTCGTGCAGAAAAAAGTACTATCGTTTTGCGGAGCGCGTGCGGCGCAATTTATGCTGTATTACTGAGTGCGGGAGCTTCTTAACTTTAATTTCCTTACGGATGTGTTTATCAACAGTCTTTTGTTATGCTTTTTTTTATGCGACCGCCGGCGGCCTTTTGATCCTTGAGCGTCTACACATTGATTTCGTGCGGCAAAAAGTACTATCGTTTCTCACGCTTTCGAGTTGATGATAATTTTTTTAAAGAGTTGAAAACAAAAAAGAAATTATTTTCAAATAATAACTCGCATGATTCGATAGTACTACTTAAGGTAAATCGTCCTGCTGCGGGAAAACAACCAATAAAATGTCACGGTGTATAGTAGAATTTTGCTACTACATTTCTTATATCCTCGGGTCTGCGTAGCATCGATATGTGTTCTTTTGACTTCGTGCTAGTTGTCCTGGAGACTGCATGGATGCTTTTGCAAGTAGAGGACTTGGTAATTCCAAAGAGATCTCCAGAGCACTGCTGCAGAATACCTGTGGCGTAGAACAACGTTCGCAAATCTTGCTCAAGCAGTGTAACGGCATGATTCCTAATCAGCTTGGTCATTGAAATCCTATTTTATTTTTAAATTTTGTATTATACTACCCACGTACTATTTTAAATACTAACATAGGTTACATACTTTGATGTGGCAGTTTTTAGATCATTTCCGATTTTGTCAACGAGCCACATAACCATTTTTTTGTAAGACGATAACGTTGGCAAAAATCTACATCATCCCAGGTTTCCAAAGGTGTGTTACGAGGTCTGAAGGTTTTAGGTCTTCCCATCATTATGTAATCCAGAATAACTTTATCGTCTGACGAACTTTCGGATTCATCAAGATATCTAATTATGTCTAAATTAATTTTATAAGTTGAAAAAATATTTACCTGAAAAAAAAAACCATACAATTCCATGTGATTGGAATTGTGTGGTGTGGTGTGGTGTGGTATGGTTAACTGCCGTTGGCAACGGCAGTTAACCATTTGCTATATTGCTAAACCCTCAACAAAGTGGTAGTTAAGCAGCTTAACCAATGGTCACTTTTGTGATCACTGGTTAAATAACCTTTGTTATAACCAAAATACGCATAATGGTAAATATTTAACCATTGGTAACGATTTTTGACCATTGGTTGAGTTAACTAATGATCAAAAAACCGGCCCTTAGTGTTGATTCCAAAAGTAAATCCCAAGAATTCTTTCTCAAGTGGTAGAAGTAAATACAATCTGGAGGAACATAGAAGTTGTAGTCACAGACTAACCTTACGATCCTCGACCAAACAGAGGCGTACATTACATTTAACGCAAACAAATTTCGTCTGGCCCTTTATACAATTGTTGCATCTGCCTTTACCAGTTAAAGATGGCAAGTGCCCAATCTGGTCATATCGGCCATAGTCCGACGTTTGAGGTGTGACAAAATGTGCACCTCTAGAAGTCCTATCCATTTCTTTGGTCCTTTGGAATGTGGCAAGATTAGCTTATAGCGAATCTAAAATCCTTCAGCTTTATATGCTCAGTACCTTTAGTTTCACGACGATAGATAAGCCAAGCATTGTTGACACATATATATAGTATCTGTGAATATAAAGGTATATACCAGCGGTGTGCGCGCATCTCCGTTCGGTACAGTGCAACAAGCATGTCTACTAGATCGACTCCTCCCATGCTACCGTAATAGTCTTTTATTATGTTAGGTAGGCTTGTGTAACTCCTGTGTGAATGACAAAAATGATATATATCTTTTCAAAGAAGCTAATCACTCACTAACTCACTTGCATCTCAAACATATCTTTAACTCTTTTGATATACGACTCCTTTCCGAGCGACTGAACGAAATGAACTGAACTACAGGACTGAATGAGACATAGGATAGCAAGCAAATAAATCACTCATTCATCGATGATTCGCATCCTGTATCACTGAGTTAAAGGAGCCGAAGATATATAAGAGTGATATATATCAGCAGCTCAAAATGATATGAATCACTCTTTTCTTTTCATTGATATATTTTGCGCATCTCTAATGTTAGGACACGATACGGGGGCTCTATTTTTTGTCTCCTTGCAGTATCGCATCACTTCTTGCACTGGTTGTGAGTCTGTATACGTACTTGCCGCAGTAACACATTCATTATCAAACCACTTTATGATCGCGATTTGGGCTTGATTAGAAATGACTTGGGCGAAAGATCCACGACCTTTTTTCTTTAAATTTTTATCAGTTGGCAGTTTAGCTGCAGCTCCTCGTAGTCTGTTTTGCCTGATAGTCCCCAATGACAAGATACCATATTCATATCTCAAGTGTTGTAGCAATTCTAGAGAAGTGAAAAAATTGTCAAAGTACAACACTAAACCTGGTTTTTGTTTAATGGTCTTGGCTAAAGCCAATACGACTTGCACCCAAGCCCATCCCCATCTCTTTTGCAGTAATTTCATTGTAACGGGATGTATCTTAACCACCGTAAGCCAAGAAATCGTACACAATTCCGGACACCCCTGCGCGAACGAAGATTTTGAATTCCCATTTTCTGGGCTTATTTTTAATGTATTGCTTTCGTAATCCAGCTCGTGTACCTTTATATGGCACCATCATTTCATCTATATTGAATCGAGTTTCTTCTTCAATTTTTAGGAACTTTTGGCGTACACTTTCTAAAAGAGGTCTAACTTTGTAGTACCTGTCTCCACTATCCAGTAAGTTATCAGCAAAGTGTAAATATCTCCGGATTTGTTGAAATCGTTTCAAGGGCATTATATCTGCAATGATATTGTAACGCAGCTTCTTTGACCAATAATCTGTATAAGCTGGCATATACTATACCCATCAATATTTGAATAGCTATGAAGTCTCTCATTTCATCTGTTGTAACATGGAGTGACGTGCCTTTCGCTTGCGTGTGGTACAAATTGGTTTGATGGACAATCAATTCTATAAGACTGTCGTCAAAAAATATTCGGAAGTATTCTAACGGAGATTTTGTTTGCTGCGTTGGTAAGAAAGTTTTGTCTGCAATGAATACTCTTCCTAAAAATTTTTTTTTGCAAGTCCATTTCGTTGGTGCCATTGTCCGAGTACAAATGCAGGGGCCAACCGCGCCTCGCTGCCATTCGGCGTAGTGCCATAATTAAGGAACTTGACGTGAGCGTGCTGACTAATTCTATATGGACTGCTCTTACCGTCAGGCAAGTGAAGAGCACCCCATAACGCTTTTCCTTTCGCCTTCCTAATGTCACATCCATGGGGCCGAAAAGATCTACCCCACAATATGTAAAAGGTCTTTGTCCGTGAGCTTCGCGTGCTTTAGGCAAATCACCCATCCTAGGTACCAGCGGAGACGCTTTTCTGATGCGGCAGAACATACATTTAGACGCGACATTCTTAACCGTTGGACGCAGCCTTGTGATCCAGTACTTCTGTTTAAGTTCAATAACAACTGTTTCCTGACTAGCGTGATGAAACCTTTTAAGGTAATGCATAACGATTAATTTTGATACATGGTGATGTCCATCTAGAATAATTGGTTTCTTAACATCATCTGCAACGCCTATAGCAGCGTCAACGCGGCCGCCGACGCGCATCACACCGTGCTCGTCTACAAATGGTGACAAGGTAAGTAATTTACTTTTCCTATCAACGCACCGGTCAGCTGATATAGCAGTTAATTCGTCACTAAATGATTGCTGCTGCGCTCGACGTATCAACAAAGTTTCTGCTTGTCTCATTAATTCGTCGTCCGTGATTTGGGTAAGTTTTCTACATTTGTTTATAAAGGTAAGTACGTAAAACACTGATTTAATTAAACGCAACCAACTCGAAAAGCGAGACGCATCCGGGACAGGTAAGTCAATAGGGTTTGTCTGAATATGGTTTACTATTTCTAATTTACTTTCATCTGTTTCAGGCGTACATGCATCTGTGGGCCACGCGCATTCCTTCTCGTAAAGAAAGGTGGGCCCGGTTAACCACTCGTTCTGTAACACGGAACAATCATACGACTCCCTAGTACCGTGATCCGCAATGTTTAGGTGTGTAGGTATGTAGTGCCACTCAGACGCGCGCGATAACTCATCTATTTCACCTAAGCGGTGAGCGACAAACACTTTATAGTTTCGCGAATCATTCCTCAACCAGTGTAAGACTGTAGTCGAGTCGCACCAAAAATGACGACTAACAATACGTAACCGGTGTTCCTTAACAATGGTATCTGCTAGTCTGGCGCCGAGCAGGGCCGCCTGTAGTTCTAGTCTAGGTATAGACACATGTTTCACGGGAGCAACACGACTTTTCGCGGCCACGAATGTACAACGCACCCCCGTATCGCTATTCCAGCGCCAATATGCTACGGCACACATCGCCTTAGTTGACGCGTCTGTAAAAACGTGTAATTGCAAATCGTCATAACAGCTGTTTACCTTTTCGGACGGCGCCGGCGCCGTAGGGGTGGCGGCCGCGGCCTGTTGCGCGGAGTTTGTACCTATTGCGCCCGCGCACTGATAATGTCGCGCGAAACTAATTTTACTTACATCATTTAACTGAGTTACCCACGCTAACTATTTATTGTGTAACTTATCAGGCAAAAAGTCATCCCATCCCAGACCGAGCGTCCATGTGTCCTGTAAAATTAGTTTACCTGTCAATGTAAACGGCGATAGGTATCCGTAAACGTCATAAATGGACATAATAACACGTAACAACTGACGTTTGGTAGGTCGCTGTGACCCGTTCATTATATTCATCGGTAAGTTTTTAAATGATAAATCGAACCTCAATGTATCATCCTTAGGTTCCCACAACAAACCGAGCGTGCGTTGGCTTAGCTGATTTTGATTGAGTTTAAATGCCACCGCAGCTGAACCTAAAGATTCCTTAGGGATAGTATCCAAGAAAGACTTACAATTACTGTTCCAATTACAAATGTTAAACCCTCCCTCATTGTGTATAAATCGAATATCTTTTACAAGGTCAATAGCAATATCTTTATCGGGCAAACTATCAATATAATCATCCATATAATGTTGTTCACAAATAGCCTTCACAGCTGACGGCATAGATGACTGAAATAACTGGGCATTCTTATTTTTAACATACTGGGCAATGAATGGCGAACAGTTCGCACCAAATATCAAAGATGTCATACGATAGGTTTTTAACAAACTTTGGCTATCATACCGCCATAAAAATCTAAGCGCGTCTTGATCTTCCGACCTAATCTGAATACGTAAAAACATATCTTTTATATCACCTGTCACGGCTATGGAGTATTCACGGAACCGTAACATGATGCCAAACAGAGACACAAGGAGATCGGGGCCTGTCAGCAGGCAATCATTTAGTGACACGCCGTTAGATTTCGCCGCAGCATCAAACACTAACCTCAGCTTTATTTTGTTGGGGTTATCGACCCCAAAATGAGGCAAGTACCAAACCTTTGGAGACATGCTCACGCCAAGTACTTCTTTAGCAAAGTCGTTATCAAACAAATGATTAATCCTATCTGTATACCTAAATGCATAATCGGGATTCGCCTTCATTTTTCTCTCAACATTATGAAACCTGTTTAACGCATGCTGATAAGAGTCGGGCATCGAACCCTGCTCATTCTTCCAAGGCAACCCAACAGACCATCGGCCATTGCACAATACAGCGGTCCGCTCTAAAACTTCTAGGGGGCGTACATCTTCTGCGTTCTGTCTAGGCTTCCCACTCACTCCCATCGACTCAAGAGAAAAAAAATTACGTACGTCATCGTGGATTTCCTGAAGCACCGAGCGCTCCGTAGTCTCGCCGCCCGTACTCAACAACAAGGCACTATCACTGCGTTGCGCGCGCGCCGGGAACGAACCCGAGACCCTACCGTGCACGCACCAACCCAAAGGCGTACGAGTGGCAATCGGTTCATTTGGTTTTCCCACGACAATATCTATAGGTAAAAGCAAGTGATTATTATCTTGGCCGATTAACATTTCGGGTTTACATTTTTCAAAAACAAAACAATTTCGTAATTTTTGTATGTGTGAATATCTAGAACAATCAATAGATGATAAATTCTGTATTGGTAAGTTAAGTTGCTCAACACTTCTAGCATTTATATTAAATATCTCAGTATTATCATCGGAGGACACATCAATGTTTACAATCTGTGATTCACAAATAACATTATGATTATTCCATGCCCCGCTCACACGCAGGGTCTGTTTCTCGCCAGTTACACCTATTTTTGCCGCCAAGCTAGCGCTTATAAGAGACACAGTTGAGCCATCGTCCAGTAGTGCTGTTGTTCGGACGGCGCCGTGAGGCCCGCGCACAGTTATGGGAATAACTTTTAACAAAACATTATAGGTACTTACGTTTACGTTTGTTACCGTCTCTGATTGCGTGTCACTCCTCGACGATGACTCAAGCTGGCACTGCTCGTTGACGTTAACACACTCGCTGGTGGCGCTACTGTTTTGGGCAGGCTTGGAAACATCGTAATGTAACAGAGCGTGGTGAGGCTGACCGCAAGCGTTCTTATCACACACAGGTGCGGTACACGTATTACGATCGTGCCGCGTAATTAGACACTTAAAACATAAACCCTGACGCTTAACGAATGACCATCTATCTCTACGCAGCGATTTTTTAAACTTCTTACAGTTCGGTAACGAATGATTTGAAACGCGACAATACCTACAACGATCACTTTCACTTTGCGCACTTTGCACTAATGTCGTTTGCGGTTGCACTAAGTTGAACACAACTACGTTTGAACACTTCGTTATGCCGTATGTTGAGTAGATTGATGTTAAAGGATGAAATTTTAACTGCTTCTTCGTTCAAGAATCCAGATAGCTTCGTGAGTTTAGGTACTAAACTGTCTCTTGAGGTATGACAGTAATCCGCCCATTTGGACAGCAAAACTGTAGGCATCTTTAAGAGAATTGTTTTTGTGATGTTCGTGTCGTGCAGGTATTCGGTGCGGCTAAGGGCACAAACAGCTGCTACGAAGTTTTTGATCTTTATAGAAAATTGCACTAGGTATTTGTGATAATCTAGTGGCAGCGCCTGTAATCTGTTTATTTCCCATTCTATGCGGGATAAAATGACATCCGGGTTACCAAATTGCAATTCTAGCGTGGACATCACTTCCTCGGCAGATGTACTGGTTACCAATAGCGCAGTTACAGCTTCTTTAGCGGCTCCTTTTAGGCATTTTCTCAAACGCCATAAATTCTCTGTGGGGCTGAACTTACATACTGCAGTAGACTCCTCGTAAGTCTGTTTGAAATGCAGCCATTCCATTGGGTCCCCACTGTAAATAGGTAATTCCTTCGGGGTACTCAGGCGACTTAGCAAGTTGGTACTAGGGTCGGCTTCGGCCGTCGATGTGGCAAGATCGCGAAGTGCAGTGGCCAATTGGTGCACAGCATCCTGGTTACCCGAACTGACTTCCGGGTATTGGGGTTTGACAATCTCGTGGATAGCCTGTGCTTTATGCAATTCCTGCTGACTGCGGTCAATCCACTTGCCTACATCATTCATGGAGCACCGTGAACTTGAGCGTGAACTGTATTCTTCGATTTCAGCTAAGTCTGCGGCCAGCCGCTTATCTATGAGCTCCTTTTCAATCCGCGCTTTTTCTTCAGCTGCTCGCAGTTCCAGTTGCAATTTACGAGCGCGAACAGAAGAACTCGACGATTTTTTACTTACTGCGCGCGGGTAAGTCTCGATTTTCATTTTTGCGACACTGCAGGTGGGGCTCTTTTCCTCAGCGGTTTGTTCAATAACATCGCTTTCTGGTTTCAGGTTTTCAGGTTCATTCGATTGGTGTTTCTTGTTACGAGCTGTGCCACGTGTGTTCACCATTTTACTTGGCGGAGTATGAAACATCCGACTTGCGCAGTTCCAACCACAAAATCCGGCTCGAGGGACCACTTAATACGGGTGGGGAACGGTTGGCACCGATTAAGAACACCTTCTTCTAGTTCAATATGAGCGTATAATAGAAAAAGCCACAAAACCGTTACAAAATTGACCGGGAGCGACGTGGGTTTAGTCTCGCGGAGCGGTGGGCCGACTGACTGTGCATTCAAAAAAAATGGCCGCAGCGCGTACGTTCCCCGCCCCGCTCCCCGCAAAAGGGATGTGCACCGCGCGTCGCCTACAGGTAGGGTGGTTGAAGTAGTCAATGGTCGTCTCAAAAGGGACTTTAAACTGTTTCGCCAAGACTTTTTTAATAGAGCTGCCAAGCATTTAATGACTGATTTCCGTAATGGCTGTGCCCTAATAAATAAATTCCATCCTCTTATTGAGGACAAACCAGAGGCACTAGAATATGTGGCAATTGCGAGACGGAGATTGAATCTTGATAATGTCCTAGCTAACACTGTAAGAACGGAAAATCTTAACAGGCGACGAGCTACGTTTGTAACCATTGACTCTCACCAACCACATTTGGAACAGTTCCCAAGACTGTGCAGATGGACAATCAATAATATAGACAATGAGAGACAAGAATGTCATGACATTGGGGACATACCAACTCAAGCAAGCTCGTTCATATTATGGTGAGCACATACGAACAAATGGCACCTACACCGTTGAAATTAATAATGAAATTGAAGACGATATCCCTCTTATTCTGGGCGCGAATAATTATTTATTAAGAGGGAGAATAAAGTCGAGACATATTGGCAGCAGAACCTATTATACTTATTTATTAATAAGTCAGAATGAAAATGTTGCTAATACTATAGAAGCCATCTCGAGTTATTGCTGCAGTTGTCTTGTTGGCAATAGAACTGTAGGTTGTTGTGCCCATGTTTTGGCAGTGACATGGTATCTGGGCTGGGGTAGATTTAATGATGCAACTGCCCCAGCTCCGTTTTAGGATGATATATTTAATGAGTACACCTATGAAAATTAAGGATTATTACCTAAATGATAAATAAATTCCTTTGATTTTGATTGTACATTTGTTTTTATTTATTACCTTACTTTATTATTAAGTAGATAACTAAAAGCAGCAGTTACATTTTATCAGTCTACCCTAATCACTAAATACCTGTTGTTCATTACCGAAGTAAATGCATAAATTATATAAAGCCTTTGTTTAGCCCTCTAGTTGGACTGGTTGAGAATACTTCTGAGTTTTTATTTATTACTTATTTTGTATTCACATAGATAATTAAAATAGACCTGTCTAAGATTTGATATGCGGGGCATCAAAAGCACTCAATTGATCAAAAGTGCTTCAAAATATTAACTAAATGTTGTTTAAATTCGTTTTTTTTTTAAATGTATTGACGATTTTTTACATTCAAAATGTAAGTAAACACTACAAAAATAAAATTGATCATGTCTAAAACATAACCTTATTGGTTGAACTTCGTTATCGTTTTGCTGGCTTATCCGTCAAACTAGAGATAAATTATTTTTTGTAATTAATAGTACGTTAAAAGCCCTACAAAATGAGGTACGTTTTATGGATATATTCAACGTGATACAATTTGAACCCAAAGTCCATACTTCAAACGGCATTCTCCTTTAGTGAAACGAAACGCAAATGTCACTTTACCAACCATAGACAACCGGAACAGCAGGACAGTTGTCAATTTATCAAAACAAACTTTGGATGAACCTACCGTTGGGATTTTAAGTAAAGGTCTTAATTTTGCTGTTACACCGCGTAAAATACCGTATGGGGAGATTATTTGCAGCGTAGAAGATTGCTTAGTAAAGAATAACATGAAGAAAGGGGACGCGGAAGCATTACGACAAGACATATCGTCTGTCCTACGACATTGCAAAGTCCCGAAGTCGAATCTTTTTCGTGAACAATATCTAGCCTTAAAAAACCTTAAATCTAGACCAGATCTAACAATCGTGCGCGCAGAGAAAGGTAACGCTACGGCCGTAATGGATACATCGGACTATAAACTTAAAGTTTCGCAGTTGCTGTCGGACGAATCTACCTACAAACGCGTGAAATTAGATCAAACATACTAAATCCTGAAGAAAACCAGTGACTTAGTACGAAAACGCAGTGACAGTTTAAATCTAGATGTTTATGATGTTGATGACCACCGAAATTGTATGGGTTGCCAAAAATTCATAATACTAATACCCCGCTACATCCCATTGTGAGTCAAGTTGATGAACCTACAGATTGGCTCAGCATTTAGCTAAAACACTATCAAAGCTACTGGGATGAACAACGGCATATGTGCAGGATTCCTACCATTTCATCAGCGACATTGTTTACTACAATATTTTGATTTGTTTGTGTACCCTATTGATACTACGCCGCGCACACTCACACGCCTACCTGCCTTATTTTTATTTGTTTAAAACGTACCGTGAGAACCCCGGAGGCCCAGTCCACATCGAGACGTTACCTATGACACATGTACTAGACCGACCAGAGCGCTTTCGTCGCGTGTGTATCCTGTGAAGCTCCTTACAGACATTTCGAGTGATTGTGGCCTGTGAAGTGATACCTGAACCCGGAAAGCTGATGTGGCAAGTACCTAGCTATAAGCGCTCAGACTTTACTTATTTTCCACCTATCATTGTCGCCCTCCACGTGTAATCCACTGCCTAAACTCTTAAACATTTTGGTAGCAGAGCGTAGTTTTTTATTAGGACCCCTTATTAGTAACGTAATTTGTTTAATTGAGAGTTATTTCTTTGCTACTTTCCTTTGTAATTTGAACAAAACGTCTCGTCATATACCTAACCTATATACAGTAAATTCCATAATAACATTCGAGTACAACCCCTTTTACATAAGTGTCGATTAAATCGATTAGCGCGTTAATTACCTACCCTTTGAGTGCAAGTGAGGTGCGCGAGCGCTTTGTTTCCCTATTGATCACGCCATTACCGCGTGACCGCGTGCGAGTTGTTTACGAGTTACGTTTGCCATACCCGGTGCATCGGTGCCGTCCCTTACTATTTGTTCCTTTACGCATCCTATTGAAAACTTTTGTGAGTTTAATTTACCTACCTTGTTTCTTGCGATTTAAAGTAAATAAAATGTCGGATACCAACGAGACCGTAAGGGCCGTACTTTACACGGATACAGCTGAATACTGTGAAGCTATAGGTGAACTCCGTTATATTAGTGACTGGGTTGATGATTCCCACCGAGTTCTTGAGACCTTTTCCTCCAATGGTATGCAAGCGCGTCTTTCCGACCTGCCACTTATGTGCGATAAGTTTTCTGCCGCTTGTTCCAAGCTGTTAGGTAATCTCGATCCTGCGATTTATGAACAAGAATATGTGCAAGTTAAGAACGAGATACGCGTAGTAAGGGACAAAGTAGACGACTTAAAAATTAAGTTAAACGAAATACGACCTCACCAATTTGAGACGTCCCGTACTAGCACCCCCTTCAAGGAGAATAAATCCCTGGCTATTGATAACCCGGCTAGTAAATTACCTGACCTACCTATACCTAAGTTTGATGGCCGTCCCGATAGTTGGATCAGTTTTATAGACCAGTTTGATAGCGTGGTGGACAACCAGCCTACCCTTACCCCGACTTTGAAGCTACACTATTTAGTGGGAGCCTTATCGGATGAACCTCGTCGATTAATACAACACCTCAAGATTGAGGCGGGCAATTACACCGTGGCCCGTGACCTCCTAAAACGTAGGTACCATAACCTTCGTGTTTTAGCGGATACCTACATAGATCAAATAATGATGCTCCCTATTATAACGCCTAAACTTTCCGGGTTACGTGTGTCGTTCCTGAACCCGCTGCTTTCGACTTATCGATGCTTAGAAAGATTGGAACTTCCTGTTAAACATTGGTCGTATCTATTAGTTCACTTATGCCTTGCTAAACTGCCTTCAGAGTTAAAATCGAGATTTGAACGTCGTTATGGCGATAATCCTAATCACCTCCCTACTTTTGATCGTCTTATTACCTTTCTTGAGGATGAATGTAGGCACCATGACAATGTAGGTAGTGCTTCTGTCGTTGACACTACTACCCCCCCTACTGTGAGCTCCCCTCGTTTGCCTAAACCTAACGCGCGTTCCCCACCTCCTGCGAGAGCCTTTGTTACTTTTGCGGCGACATCTAAATGTCACCTTTGTAATAGTACTTCGCATTACTGACGCGAGTGTCCCGATTTTGTCGCCTTCCTACACGTCAACGTGTTACTTTTGTAAAGGCCCCAGTACACAATGGCCCATGCGTGCCCACTACAGGCCATCGCCATTGTGTACAGGGGGTAATGGTATATGATGGCGGACAATTGTCCATCGTGGCGCGCAATCGGGGAGTTGTCGGTTTTTTGGGCACACTTCAAAGGAATCGTGGCGTAGCGTGGCCTGTGGTGTTTACACAATCGGCCATTGTTTAGTTCGTCACCGGCCGCTGACCGGGATAGTACACTTTTGTGTTGCGTGCTATTGGCGTGGCGTGCGATCGTCCAAAATGTCAACAGCGTGGAGCAATGAAGAAACTTTCAAGTTTATTGATTTATATCAATCTGAGCCCGCAATTTGGGACTCAAATAATGCACTGCACAAGGATAAAAACAAGGTATGTTTATACTTATTTTATTTTGATAGAAATTATGCTATCTATACTTCTATACTAATATTAGGAAGGACTTAAATTATTGTTTGTTGAAATTGAATAGGCTCCGAAACTAATGACAAGAAATAATATAGACAATGAGAGACAAGAAGACGGTGCAGATGCTGAACTCCGAGAATCAGTTAAGCAGCTCGATCAAAATGTTTTCAAAGATGCAGCTCTAAATTACGGGACCAGTTGGACTTTCATACCGCCCGCGAGTCCTCATTGGGGTGGGGCATGGGAAAGGCTCATTCGCAGCGTAAAAGCTGCCCTAAAGGTCACCCTCAGGGAGCAAGCCCCGCGTGATGAGGTGCTCGCCACCTTGATGTCAGAGGTCGAATGTGTAGTCAATAGTAGACCGCTTACGTATGTGTCCGTGGACCCAGTTAGTGCGGAATCATTGACGCCTAATCATTTTCTTTTGGGCACTACTTCGAATCTGCCTACTTTAGGGGTTTTTGACAACTCCAGTCCGTTCTTGCGCAATCAGTGGCGTGAGTCTCAGAGGTTGGCGGACATCTTCTGGCGAAGGTGGGTAAAGGAGGTTCTCCCCACGTTACTTCCACGCAAGAAGTGGAACCAGGAGTCTAGGCCTTTACGAACCGGGGAATTTTGTTTGATCGTAGATCCGGACTCACCCAGAAACATGTGGCTGAAGGGCATCGTTCAGTCGGTATTTCCCAGGCAAGGACGGTCGAATAAGAATGTTAGATATTAAGATTAAATCTGGTAAAGTGCTTCGGCGGTCGGTTGCACGCGTCGCCCCAGTACCTATGGAAGATGAGTGCTGGTGAAGCAGCACTGGGGTGGGGCGTGTAGGCGACGCGCGGTGCACATCCCTTTTGCGGGGAGCGGGGCGGGGAACGTACGCGCTGCGGCCATTTTTTTTGAATGCACAGTCAGTCGGCCCACCGCTCCGCGAGACTAAACCCACGTCGCTCCTGGTCAATTTTGTAACGGTTTTGTGGCTTTTTCTATTATACGCTCATATTGAACTAGAAGAAGGTGTTCTTAATCGGTGCCAACCGTTCCCCACCCGTATTACTACCTACACATTGTTATACATCTCGATTTATTTGCCTGCAATGTTGTAAGTTTAGTTGATGTTTGCCCTCTATCAGACTCGGGCATATGAGCTTGATAGCCATGTTCTAGTAATTGTGGTACCACATCCCTAAATCCTCTGTCAAGAATAAAGACATCACCCTCCCGGAAATATCTTCTCATTGGACCATTACTATCCTTAAATTCATTTTGCATAATAGTAGCATCATTTACAGTCGCTCTGTATGGACCCAAACAATCTAGAATATGGCCATCACAACATACTATCATAAATGGCTTTACTAAGTTTTGATGTTTATGTAAGCTGTATGTTTATTTTTGAAATAAATAGTTGCTGCTGTTTTGAATAATAATACTAATATGCCTTATGTTTTTCTAGGTGATGGCGCTTTTGCTCTTAGTACTCATATTATGAAGCCCTTTCCTGGACATCATCAGTTGGGTACCCCAGAAAGAATGTTCAATCAACAACTATCACGTTCTCGTGCGGTCGTAGAGAATACTTTCGGGATATTATCGTCAGTTTTTAGAGTATTTAAAAGACCTATTCCATTAGATGTCGTTAAAACTTCTATTATAACCCACAGCTGTTTATTACTACACAATTTTTTAAGAAAGAGCAAATCATCTCGCAATATTTATACTCCACCAGGCAGTACTGATAGCTATGATAGGAATGGTGAATTAATCCATGTAGGTATGAGAGTAAACCATGAAGAAAATCTATTACCATTACAATCTGTACCTCGTCGGGCTCCTATTAATGCTACGCAAATAAGATCAAATTTTATGAATTACATCCATCAAAGAAGACTATGCAATGGTAGGGCCTATGATGCATAATTTAATTAGTTTATAATTTGTGGAAATCAAAATGAGTAAATACTTAGTTACTTATTAATAAAAAATTTTGAAACTAATTAATTGTTTTACTTACCCTTTGCTCATCTGTTGAAATTACACTTTTAGCAGTGTATTTGCCTTTTAAAAATGCCTCCATGGCATCATAAAAAATCCAAATTGGCTTGTAAATTTCATCTTCTCCCATACCAGATCGGATCGAATCTTGTTTTTTCTTGAAATGCATCCGAAATGCGGACATCAATGTCTCTTTCTTTTTTTTAAGTTCCGAAACAGGAATTTGCAGGGAGTCTGCAATGCGATTCCATGCATCATTCACCTGAAAACACCACAATACTACATTTATTATTTTCAGATGAGGCTCTTTTATCGCCTATTTTCATCAGGGATAATGTAGGATTCTAATGCTAAAAGAATATGTAGCATCACAAGTAACAATGGCAGGCTTGATTTCACTGGGGAGATCAGAATTTCCGAACAATCCCTCAGGAATTATTTTATTTCGTAAAGCAACTTCTGCTACTGTCATATGACTTAAACCTAAAAATGAAGGAGCCATTTGCTGGCTCATGCAATCTCTAGCCTTTAACATATATAGTTCCAATGTGCTTCTAGCTATTTCAAATGAGGTACATATTCTCTCGTTTATCACCAGTACGCATTTTTACTAAGTAAATGCTTAATGCAACACTTGCAGAAGGCACTTCGTTGTTCAGATTTGGCATTTCGGATAAAAGTTCAAGAAACTGAGCTGCTGTAAGTCCTAGCCAATAATGACAGAGATGTGGTGGCATCATAGTGACATTACTAAAGTCTACGGTTTTTAAAGTAACTCTCTCCATCATCATCAGCATTTGGTCAACCTGAGCCCCGGTAAAATCTTTATTACTAGAGTCCAATTGCTCCCAGCAATCATTTTGTATGGTTTGTAGGGCCATACACCTTAGTTAAGTAGAGTTGAAGTTAGTTGATGAGCACGTCGAATAGAAAAGATCACCAAAGTTAAAAAGTTTATTATAACGTAAAGTAGATAACAAAGGCTGTTTCTAATTGTCTGGGTTGCGGGAACGTAAAGTGTGGTAACGGTGGAGGCACAGGTACATGAAGAGATTCTCCACCATCAATTTCCACATTTGCAGTATCAAAAGGTCTGGTGGAATCTTGCTGAATTTGCCTTTGAACATTTCTCCTAGCAGCAACCCAACATGCATAGCATACTCTAGTCCAGGGGTCGGCAACCTTTTAAGTCGGAAGAGCCAAAAATTACTATTTACAAAATTTCAAGTTTTAAAGTGCCACAAAATTTTTTCTTGCCTACAATAAATAGCCTCTACACTTTCATAAAGTTTGTTGATAAAAAAGTAATCTATATATTCATACGAAAAATATCTATTTATTCATATATAAGTAGTGTTTTACACAACAAATAATCACATGATAATGAATAAGATAAAATTGAAAACAATTAAACATTTACTTACTTACAACACTAACTTGTAGGAACTTCAACAACAAACAATTGAGCAAACAAATCCAATGAGAGCGATGACTCTGCATGGTTATTCAAGTAGAAAATTTAAACTTTACTAAACAATGTAACTTGTACTTAAAAATAAAAAAATAACAATAACATACATTTGAGGAACCAATTCAATGGGAGCGTTGGCTTTGCATGTCATTGAAAAGTTGGGATAAATTTGGCTCATAACTTGTTGTTTTAAGTTTCAAACACGACTCTAAATTTTCATTTGTTAGTTGGCTTCTTACTTTACTTTTAATTATATTCATGCAAGAAAACGCTTGCTCGCACGAATATGTCGATCCGAAGAGCACTCCAAATGCCAACTTCTTCACCTCACTGTAGCAATCTGGAAGACTATTCCATGCGTCGAATATAAGTGCCTCAACTCGGGGTATTTCTTTTAAAGCTGTCCATTTTTGTTGCGTTACGTACATACATTTCTGGACCTCCAACTCTTCTAACTTTTCAACTATGTAAATTTTCTACTCAACAAATCTTTACTTTTTAAATCGATCAATTGCATTTCTAGAGATGCAGTATCAACTCCAAATGGCTCAATCTGTATTTCGTTACTAGTAGACGTAAACGCCAAACTGTCTTGCGTCGAAAGTGAATCAAAACCTACATAGAAACATCCGAATACGACGGTGCGGGCGTCATTCGAGAGCTTCCGACGGAATGACGACAGTGACGACGCGGGTCGCGAGGGAGAGGTTCTGCGGTGAAAAGCAAGTATAAGTAGCTAAGAGATAGAAATAATGCCTAAACCTCGTTAATAGTTTCAGAACATTTTTTTTTATAAAATAAATAATATTTGCGAATGGAACTAAAGAGCCGCAGCCTCACATCCAAAGAACCGCATGTGGCTCGCGAACATTACATACACCGATTTAAAACAACTAAACAACAATAAACGAACTTGAAAGCACGAATGCAAGCTGTCAGTTTCGGTGTTGCCAATCAAACGATTATTGATCTTTAACATTTGTTATCGATAATCGATTAGACTTACTAAGTTTAAAAAGATTACTTAACTATTTAATAAAACCAAAAAAAGTGTTATTATTTTAGGCAAATTAACTAAGACAGGTCATGAATGGATTACAGCGCGACTGATTTATTTGTAAGTGGGCTCTTTTTTTCTTTTTGTGTCGACGGCAATTCTATCAGACTCCGTAGCTCCTCAGCAGGTAAGTCGGCTATAAAATGCCTAACGGAAAATAATAAATGCTTGCTCGTAGGTTTGGCCACTTTACTAGGCTAGTGAAACTCACGCTTTTTAAGTCATATTGCCAGTCTTTTTTATACATACAGCCTATGGGTCAGGTATACGCAGTAGGCATACAGCGATCTGCGCGTACAGCCGTTAATGTATTCCATCTCACTCAGTGTTGGGCACAGTTAACTACTTTTGTGTAATCTAAAACTAATTGTAATAACTACAAGTCATCGAGTTGAGAGAACGGTCAAGTCATTTGCAATTGGCTTTCGACAAATCCGCAGCAATTATTAACATGTCAGAAATGTCATACCGCCATCGACAGGCGCCGTCGACACATCGGTTGCTATTATATTTAAAATGTTAAAAGCGTCTTTCCACTATCGACACGCCGTCGACGAGTCATCGACACTCTGTCGATACCATCGACACATCAGCACTCTGTCGACACCATCAACACATCGGCAGTTAACGGTGACAGAAGCGTATTTCCATCATCGACAAGCCGTCAACATGTTGTAGACACGCCTCGACATGCTGTAGACAAGCCGTCGACCTGTCATCGACACGCCGTCGACACATCAGCCGCTATTTGTGACGTGTGAGAAGCATATTTCCACCACCGACAAGCCGTCGACATGTTGTCGACACGCCGTCGCCCTTGTCGACACATCGGCAATTAATGGTGATATTTCAGAAGCGTATTTCCATCATCGACAAGCCGTCAACATGTTGTAGACACGCCTCGACATGCTGTCGACAAGCCGTCGACCTGTCATCGACACGCCGTCGACACATCAGCCGCTATTTGTGACGTGTGAGAAGCGTATTTCCACCACCGACAAGCCGCCGACATGTTGTCGACACGCCATCGCCCTTGTCGACACATTGGCAGTTAACGGTGATATGTCAGAAGCGTCATTCGGCCGTCGACATGTCATCGATACACCGTCGACACATTGGCCGCTATTTTTGCCATGTTAGAAGTGTCTTTCCAGCATCGACAAGCCGTCGAGCTGTTACCAGCACCTATCGTTGACTTATCAAAATCATCATTCTAACGTCGGTATGCCTTCGACATATCAGTTTGCTTGCTTTTTTCAATGTTATGGTAAAAATGTAGCTGATTGTAGTTAGTAATCGGAACCGAACTACCTTCTTTGATTATTTCAATGTAGTTAGTAAACACGATTATAATCGTAATACAATTGTAACCGTAGTTGGTAATAAGTTAGTTAGATTACATTTTGCCCAACTCTGCATCTCACAATCGATTCAAACATCCTTAATTATAGTTTATATTTAACAATCTACACATAATTCATACATATAAAAATATATGTATAAAAAGTACATAATTCTTTTTTTAACTCATTCGACTGATATAAGTTCACGTCGAATCTATATAGTTTGAGAATACTGGCAACTCTGAGTGGTCTTAAGTTGGTAAACCGAATACCCGAGCGAGACGTGATTAACGATGAACCTGCCTTTTTAATTAGAAGATTTTTTTCCGGCCAAGTTAGGGCTTAATATTTTACAGAAATTATTTTTTAAATAAAACTAGATTTTTGAAATGAATTTAAAATACGTACAAAACGAAACCATATTTCGGCATTCTCCTTTGAGATGATAGTTTGTTATATTTTTCGATTTGGTTTGATTTGCATTCGTTATATTTTTATGTTTCACGTCTATTAAGTATCTGAATGCATTCTTCAAAATCTAGTTGGGACAGTTGTAATTTTAAATCTTGACATAGACTCTCGACGGTTGCGTTTTGTTGGACAGCACTAGCCGTGTCACCGCACTACTCTCTATGCCCCTTTCTTTATTCTCTATGAAAAATGTCTCCCTGTCTTTTTACATCGCATCAATATGTACGTTCTATTTTTAATCCATGTCAATCAAGTGTGAAAGTGTGAATACATTATATTGTTTAAAAAGGAAGAATAAACACAGGGATTCCAAAGACTCCAACTGTTTTTATTTCAGCTTGCTCAACTCAATAATTCCTACAATTGGTAGCAGCGCGGAAGTTTTTACCGGACGGCAAGAATGGCCTCAAAATCATATCACATTGAGTTGTTAAACAAAAATAATTAACACATGGTGTATTCAAGCGCAGGCCGTGTTAATCAAACATCAATTATGGAAATACGTGTCGGGCAAATCGAAGCCGCCGACCACGCCACCCGAAGATGTTAAAAAATACGAAGATGGCGAATTGTTGGCTAAATCAGAATTACTGTTGCTGATCGCGCCGTCTGAGCTGCGTCAAATTAAAAAATGTGTAAAGGCACATGACATATGGAAAACGCTTAAAGAAACGTACGAGAGTCGAGGGCCGGCTAGGAAGGCCACGCTGCTTAAAGAATTAATTCTTATTTGTTTCTTACGTTTACGCCAATTGTTGAACTCATTAAAACACAATTTTACGGATTACTTCGCGATTTATTTACATTTTATTTTAAACCTGACGTTTCGAACACTTTACAGCGATCGTGGTCACAGGGAGACTGAGATTGTCAGTCTCCCTGAATAAAATGTAAATAAATCGCGAAGTAATCCGTAAAATTGTGTTTTAATGAATTAATTCTTAAAAAGAAATGTGAAAAAGAAGATATCAGAGAGCACCTTAACTCCATTTTTGATATTGTGGATAAATTACAAAACATGGATGTCCAAATAAATGAAGAATTACTTAGTATAATGCTCCTATACAGCCTGCCGGCAAGCTTTGAGAACTTTAGAGTTGCTATTGAGTCCCGTGACAAATTACCTACTGCAGAAGAGCTAAAAATTAAAATAATAGAAGAAAGCGATGCGAGAAAAAATATCTCAACCAGCAAAGCTCAAGAAAATGAAGCATATTATTCAAAAAAGAAAACAAAAGGAGTGTTTTGCAATATATGCCAAAAAAGGGGACACTTAGCATCAAAGTGCTGGTCAAATAAAAACAAGAATGAATCTTCAGAAGGCAAGGGAGCTCAACCAGAAAAGAATTTCAACATATGTTTGAATAGTGCTACAACGAGTTCGCTTTGGTGCTTGGACAGTGGGTGCACATCTCACATGAGCAGTGATAAAGATAAATTCATTGAAATTACACAAGAAAAAGCAACCTTGAAGTTGGCTTCAGATAGTCACACGACTGAAATAAAAGGCACTGGAAAAATCAAGCTTGAAGCAGAAAATATAATATTAAACAAAGCTTTATTTGTTCTTGATCTATCTACTGACCTTATGTCAGTGGCAAAATAACTGATAATAACTATACAGTGTTATTTACAAAAAATAAAGCTTTAATCAAGGATCAGTACCAAAACACAGTTTTACAAGCAGAAAAAGCCGATGGATTGTATTACATAAAAAGCAACAATACTGAGCATGCAAACATGATTAAATGGCATCAAAAGCTTGCACATCTTATGACAGTGACCTCAAGCTAATGCTTAAAAACCAACTAGTAAATGGACTGACTTTTGATCAAAATCAAAATGTAAAAAACTGTGAATCATGCATTAAAGGGAAAATGACAAGGTTACCTTTTCCAAGTAATACACAGCGATGTGTGTGGTCCCATGAGAGTGGAAACCATCGCAGGATCTCGATATCTAATAACATTTGTGGACGACTACAGTAGATACTGTTTCATCTACTTCATGAAAAATAAATCTGAAGCTCTGGAAAAATTCAAAATATTTAAAAAGAAGTAGAAAATGTTACCAACCACAAAATAAAGAATTTACAAACGGACAACGGAAAAGAATATGTAAATGAAAACTTTTATACTTACCTAAGGGAAGAAGGAATCAAACGAAGACTTACTGCTCCTTACACGCCTCAACAAAATGGCGTAGCTGAAAGAAAAAATTGAACTTTGGTGGAAAAAGCAAGGTGCATGATGATTGAAGCAAATGTGCCTGAAAAACTATGGGCTGAAGTCCTGCAAAATCACTAAAAGGAGAAACACCATACATAAAATGGGTTGGCCGTGTTCCATCTGTGAAACATTTACATGTGTTTGGCTCAAAGGCATTTATTCTATACAAAAACAAAACACAAGGAAAATTCCAACCAAAAGCAAGTGAGGGTGTCTTCATGGGATATGCACATAATAGCAAAGCCTACAGAATCTATTTACCTTCCAAAAACACCATTGTAGTGAGCCGTGATGTAAGAGTCCTAGATGACGCAATGTATTACCAAAATAAAAATGCTTCCACCTTTGAATTTCTCGATGAGCCGGAACAGACTGCACCTGAAACAAAAGAAAAGATGATAATAGAAGTCGAAAACAAAGAAAAACTTCATAATGACTTACCTTTTCAGCAACTTCGGTTGATGATAATGACAATGAAAGTAGCTGTGAAATGCATTCATTTACTGAAGAAGATAACAGTAATGAAATCCTTGCAATGGAAAATATCAGTCATGATCTTCAAACCATAACAAGTCCAGAACAAGCAAGTTAAAACGAAATAGAAATGCAATCACAACGGCCAAGGAGAAATATCCAGCCTCCTGCATGGTCCAAAGATTATGTAATGGAAGAAAACTGTGAGTACATTTACCTCTGAGAGTCCGAAGAAGATGAAAATGAAAAAGAGTGGCATGACGCTATAAAATCTGAAATTAGAGCTCATATCAAGAATGATACTTGGAAAGTAATAAGTAAGGAGGAGAGCTCCAGGAACTTCGTTGATTATAAAATTATACTCAAGGAAAAATTGGGCCCTGACAATAACATACCTAAAAAGGCAAGATTGGTGGCCAGGGGTTTTACCCAAAGACCTGGCACAGATTATAATGAGACTTACGCACATGTGGCAAAGCTTAGTTCCATACGAGTATTTTTGGCCACAGCTGGTGAACAAAATCTAAAATTAAGTCAATTAGATGTCACTACTGCCTACCTAAATGGAAAATTAGACGAAAGAATTATCATGAAAAAACCTGAAAATCTTGAAAAATACATAAGTGAAATAATAATTGAAGAAAGCGAAAATGAAAACTTAGAAGTCTTCAATAAAGCTAGACAAATGCTACAAGATCTTACAAAGAACAGAAATGAAAAAGTATGTTTACTACAAAAAGCTCTCTATGGCCTCAAACAATCGGGAAGACAATGGTACAAAAAGTTAGATGAAAAACTTAAGAAAATGAACTTTGTACCATCTCAGGCTGACCCCTGCATTTATATCTATGATGATCAAGCAGGTGGAAAGGTTTTATTAGCCATTTATGTCGATGACCTCATCCTAGCCTATTCAAATGAAGAAATAATAAGAAAAATAAAGAACCAGTTAAATGAAAGCTTTGAAATGAAAGATATTGGAAGTCCAAAGAATTGCATAGGCATAGAAATAATTCAAGGCACAGATAGGTTGAAAATATGTCAAAGAAAATATATAGAAAAGATATTGTAGAAATTTAACATGGAAAATTGCAAACCAGTTAGTACTCCTAT
The DNA here is from genome assembly GCA_949316185.1 of Pyrausta nigrata. Classification (NCBI taxonomy): domain Eukaryota; kingdom Metazoa; phylum Arthropoda; class Insecta; order Lepidoptera; family Crambidae; genus Pyrausta; species Pyrausta nigrata. The sequence continues at coordinate 3,836,389 of OX438955.1, read as the reverse complement.
TGAACCATATTTAAAATTGCAAAAAAGTGACAAGTGTAACTCATCTTTACCTTATCAAAACCTTATAGGTTCACTCATGTACTTGGCAGTCGCCACAAGGCCTGACATAGCCTATTCTGTGGGATATTTATTTCAATTTAACAACTGTTATGCAGAGGAGCACTTCAAGTATGCAAAGCGTATCTTAAGATACCTACAAGGTACCAAAGACATGGGAATAAATTATAGCAAGTCTGGAAAAGAACTTTATGGCCTAGCCGATGCTGATTGGGCTGGATGTACTATAGATAGAAGATCTTACTCTGGTTACTGTTTCAAATATGCAAATGCATGTGTCAGCTGGGAATCAAGAAAACAAAGATGTTTGGCGTTATCCACAGCTGAGGCTGAATACATAGCTCTTACTGAAGCTGCCAAAGAAGCTCTTCATCTACGAGTTTTGCTCAATGATTTGGGTATGTGCAACTTAAATTGTATTCTTATTTACAGTGACAACCAGGCTGCACAAGGGTTATGCAAAAAACCCTGTGATAAGTGGTAAATCCAAGCATATTGAAATCAAATACCACTTTATAAGGCAACATGTACAAAATGGATTGATCAAGATTGGTTACCTAGAAACCTTATAGATGGAAGCCGACATCCCGACCAAGGGAGTTCCTTTTTTTTTTTTTTTTTTTTGACGCAGGAAAACCCGTTTAAGAGCCATAACCGGAGTCGGGGGACCCCGGCCGTGTGTGGGACTCCCAGCGTCCTGAAAAGGACGCGGCTCCGCCCTAAGAAGGGCGGGGACTACCCACCAAAAACCTGCGGCTTCCCTTCCCTGTCTACGGGGCGACATGGGAGTCTAGCAAAAGCCTTGACATCCATGAACACCCCGGACAGCTGCCCGCCTACACGGTGGGCCCAGCGCGCCCCCCTTGCGGGGGGACAGAGGGAATAGCCGGGGACGCGGCACTATTCCCACTCGACGGTGATGGCGCGTGCAATGCAGGAGGAGGCACCCCCGTGCCTCCGGCCTGCTGGCCACCTTGGGGGACAAGAGAGCAATCGTACAACCGCCTTCTCCTGCCCACCCTCCGACTGCGAAGCGGGGGCGCTGAGGGATCATCCTCCCTCTCCCGCTCCGCCGCCTCCTTCTGCGAAATCACAGTCTCGCAGAAGATGGCTACCGCCTTCCAAGACCTCTCATCGTCTAGCATGGCGTTCACCATACTAGGCAATGACAGGTCCTGGCCGACCGCCGCCACTAGAGCCCGGCGCTGCTCCTCCCAGCCTAGACAGACTGCGAGGGTATGCTGCGCCGAGTCCTCCGTCGCACCACACTCATGGCACGACGGGGATTCCTCTCTCCTGATCCGATGCAGGTAGTCACCGAAGCATCCATGCCCGGTCAGCACCTGCACCAGACGGTAAGTGAGGAACCCGTGGGGCCTCTCCAGCCACCGGTCCAGATTGGGACCGATGGCATCCAACGTGCAACGCCCGAACGGCGCACTCGCCAGGTCCTCCTTCCACAGACGGACCATGGCTTCGTGCGCCTCGCGCCGCACCGCTCCTCGCTCTTCGGGAGCCGGTCGCACTTCGCGGGCCCTCTGTTCCGCCGTCCATTTGTAGACGGTGGCGAGGACCTGAGCTTCCAGCTCCCACGGTGGCGTGCCCGCAAGAGCACAGGCCGCAGCGCCCCCAACCGTGCGGTATGCCCTCCCCACCCGCTGTGCAATGGCCCGTTGGGGCCTGCGGAGGAGGGCGGCGTTCTCCCTCTTGTTGAGGGAGTCTACCCACACGGGGGCGCCGTAGAGCGCCATACTCCTTAGGACGCCGGCATACAATCGCCGGCACCTCGTTCTCGGCCCCCCCAGATTAGGGAGGAGCCAGCTAAACGCGTCGGCGGCCCTCAACAGGCGTTCTGATAAGCCTGCGAAATGAGGGCCGAAGTGCCAACGGCCATCTAAGATCAGGCCCAGATATTTCATCTGGGCCTTCACTTTTACCCTCACGCCGCCCACAATGATGTGAGCGTCGTGAGGTGCTTGCTGCCGAGGCTCCGGAAAGAAAAGGGCCTCGGTCTTATGCAGCGCCACCTCGAGTCCCAGCTGGCGAATCCTCTGAGCGACGAGGGTGCCGCCAGCCGAGGCTAGACACGCTGCTGCTCCGTAAGTCCGCCCCCGAGCCGTGACAAGAGTGTCATCCGCGTAGCAGATGACACTCATGCCACTGAGCAGGGCACCTCGGAGCAGCCAATTGTATCCGAGGTTCCACAGTAAGGGGCCGAGCACCGACCCCTGAGGAACCCCGGCTTCAACTTTCCGCCGCTGAAGACGGCCGTCCCTGTTGACGTAAAGCACCTCTCTGTCCAAGAGGTAGTCCGCCAACAGGGCCCGCAAATAAAGAGGCACTCCGTGATAGCGGAGTGCCTCCAGAATTGTAGAGTGGGGGATGGTGTTAAACGCGTTGGCTATATCAAATGATATAGCCAGCACGCCCTCCCCCCTCTCTGCAGCCTCACTTGACACCGCCCTGAGCTTAGTCAGGGCGTCGATTGTGGACCGGCCCGCCCGAAACCCATACTGGGCGTCTGATAGATTTGGGCCGGTCCCTGCCAGGTGCTCGTTGAGGCGAGAAGCTATCAATTTCTCGAATAGCTTGCCCGCCTTATCCAGGAGAACTATGGGGCGGTAACCAGAAGGCGAATCCGCCGGCCGCCCCTCCTTCCTAAGGAGGACCAGAAGGCCGTCCTTCCACGCTTTCGGGAACCTCCCCACCTCAAAGCATCGGTTGAAGAGGTCCCGAAAGCGACCAGCCATCTCCGACACGGCGATGGCCACGACTCTGGCTGGGATCCCGTCTGGACCCGGCGCCGTCTTCTTGCTGCGGAGGTACTCTGTCGCTGTGTCAAACTCCTCCGCAGCAATAGGGTCAAAACCCGCGGCTGGAGGGCCGCTTCCAAAGGGAGGATCCATCTTTGGAGGGGTGAACGAAGTATTGTCCGGGAACAGAACCCGGACAACCCCCTCCAAAAGATTTGGCTGGAGAGTCTCTGTCAGTGGGGGACCTATGGGGCGCAGTTTGTTGCGCACCGCCTTATACGGTCTCCCCCACGGATCGTCATTGAGACTCTCCAGCATCTCCTCCCGTGCCAAGTCTTTGGCGGCGCCTATGGCCGCCTTGAGAGTGCGCCTCGCCTCTCTGTAGAGAGCGTAAAAGCGGCCCTCCTCTTCTTCATCTCGGTGGCTGCGGCGGCGGCTCCGGGTGTAAGCCCTTCGGGCCGCGACACAAGCAGCCCGCAGGTCTGCGAGTTCCGCCGACCACCAATACACCGCCCGCTTTGGTGGGGGCCGGCAAGACCGAGGCATGCTTGCATTGCATACCTCGGTCAGCGCGCTCCGGAGGCGCCCGGCGGCCCGGAGGCGCCCGGCGGCACCAAGGGAGTTCCTGCCCCAAGGTTAAGGGGCCTTCGCAGCCTCCTCGGCATCTAATCTAAGGACTACCATGCCGGCTAAGGTCTTGGTACTTGAAACAACACTAACAGACCACTTTTCTGTTCTGCTAGCCTTATCCAGAAACAAGTCATATAATAAAAATCCAGCGTCTGTCTCAAAACTTGACGAGGAAAATCTGCATAAAGACCTAAGTATAATTGACTTTGGCACAGTTTTCAAAACTGATGACCCGAACCTTGCAACATCTCTTTTTATTGATCCTATAATAGCTGCTATTAAAAAGAATACCAAATTGATATCAATTTCACGCAGACGCAAGCCTTTAAAAGTCTGGATTACTTCGGGACTTCTTAGATGTATGCGGAACCGTGACAGTTTGTACAAAAAATTCAAAAAAAATCCATCTAATGAAGTCCCAAAAGTATCTTATAAAAGGTACCGGAATTTTTGTACCAATATTTTTTTTTTTTTTTTGCAAAAGTTGGTAGAAACTCCAAACAGCTATGGAACGTCATTCAGTTACTAATATTGCTAAGTCAAAATCATCAACAAATGACCTACTTGATCCCAAAAAAAAAAAAAAAACTATCTCTCACTCGATAAATGAAATTAACTAATATTTTTCTTTTATTGGCAAACAGGTGGCTGAAAGTAATAATTTTGATCCCTCTTCTTACTCTACCTTTAATGTCACTCCACAATTAAATTCGATGGTTGTCATGGAGACTGACGAGCTAGAAATAAGGCGTCTGATAATTTCTTTAAAAAATGAATGCGCTGACGGCTGGGACGGCATCTCAACTGCAGTTCAAAAAAAACATTTAGACCTGGTAGCCCCTCCAATAACACACATCTGCAACTTAAGCCTAAACTCGGGTGTTTTTCCCGATCTGTTTAAAAAGGCAGTCATTCATCCCATTTTTAAATCTGGGGATCGAACCCGGGTCACAAACTATAGACCGATATCTGTTCTTACAGCGCTTTCTAAACTGCTCGAAAAGGTTATGAATTTGAGACTTATCTCTTACCTAGAAACCAACAATTTATTGTGCGCAAACCAGTTTGGCTTTAGGAAGAAAAAATCTACTGCTGATGCCGTCCATGGTCTAGTAGATTACATAGCTCTGAAACTAGACCAAACTCAAAAATGTGTTGGGCTCTTTCTAGACTTAACTAAAGCTTTCGACACAGTGTTGATTCCTATCCTAACGTCTAAATTGGAATACCTGGGTGTGAGAGGTACGCAGCTATCTCTTTTTCATAGCTATCTGTCGGGTAGAACTCAGCTTGTTAAGATTGGACATACATATTACTAGCTCGGAATTGCCTATTACCCATGGTGTGCCTCAGGGGAGCATTCTTGGTCCAAGTCTCTTTCTCGTCTACATCAACGAACTGTGTAGGCTTGGACTACAGAATGGTGCCATCTTTTCGTACGCTGACGACACGGCACTTGTATTCACGGCAAGTACCTGGGCCGAAACTTACAAATGTGCACAGAGGGGGTTTGATGTTGTTAGAACATGGCTCAAACAAAACTTATTAACTCTAAACTTATCAAAAACTAAACGTATAAATTTTTCAATACGCGACTATCCTGTCAACAACCCAATTAGCAATTTTAGTATAGCCTTTGAGCCTTCTATTGACGGGACCACTCCTCCTTGTACTCACCCTGGAACTGTCGAGGTAGCAACATCGGTTACTTACCTGGGTGTTAACATTGATTGTAGCCTTAATTTCAAAAGTCATATTGACCGACTTTCCTATCGGGTGCGTAGGCTGATATTCATTTTTAAAATGCTTAGGCAATCAGCTGATGCTGTTGTCATGAAAATGGTATACGGAGCCCTTTGCCAGTTTATTCTGAATTACTGTATTACGACTTGAGGCGGAGCTGCAAAAACCCACCTAATGCAGTTTGAGAGAGCTCAAAGGGCCGTTCTGAAGGTCTGTTGCCATAAACCCAGATTATACCCCACGGACAAACTTTATGAATACTGTCAGGTGCCTACTGTAAGGCAACTTTTCATATTGGCATCAGTCCTTAAACAACACTCCCTGACAGAATACAATCCCGTATGTAATCGTCGAAACCCTCTAATTAGAACCCTTCAAGTAAAAACTATGTTTAGTCATCGTTTCTTCTTCTTTCTTGGCCCATACTTATATAAAATATTGAATAAAAAATTAACTCTGTATAATCTTAATGTCCCGAACATTAAGATTATACAGAGTTAATTTTTCCTTCGATATATATGAATAAAACGCGGACTATATAGAAATAGGTGCTGTAATTCTCGCCCTCTATTACATAGGAATTAACAGAAATCAAATAATGCGACAAAATGTCCGACGACCGTGGGTGTCCCAAGGCGAGTGCTAGGGCTTCGGACCCGCTCGGGCTGCCTCGCCATCGCGCGCATGAAGCTGCGCTGATGTTGCGTTCCAACAAAGATCTGGAAGAGGGCACAGGTTAATCAAGGCTCTACGAATGGTGCCGCTCTTCGTTTTTAGTTCAGCGACTCTAGAGACACTGTTGGTGCCAGGGTAGAGATTAGTGACTCGTCCCATCGACCAAAGGAGTGGGGGAAGAGCTCTATCTTTGATGAGCACAAGAGAGCCAATCTTCAATGCTGCCTTCGATGACCGCCATTTCACCTTCTGCTGCAAGAGAGCCACATATTCAAGAGAAAAGCGTTTCCAAAAATGCTGCTTAATAAGCTCTATTCTCTTGAAACGCTGAAGCCGATTGATATCGGTCTCTTCCGGAATCTGTGGATGAGGTACAAAAGACAGAGAGCGTCCAATTAAAAAATGGGCCGGAGTAAGGGCAGTTAGGTCGTTAGGATCTGGAGACAAAGGTGTGAGTGGACGGGAGTTTAAAACGGCCTCAATTTGAGCGAGGCATGTAGCCATCTCTTCAAATGTGAAGTTTGTGGTTTGTAACAATCGCCTAAGATGATGTTTGGTGGATTTAACGGCTGCCTCCGCTAATCCATTAAAATGGGGGTAAGGTGGTACAAATTTGAATTCAATGCCCTCTTGGGCAACATGGCTTTCAAGGTTAGACTGAGCCAGGAATCTTGAAAGTTCATTATAAGTGCCAACAAAATTCGTCCCGTTATCGGAAGTGATGCTTTGAGGCTTTCCGCGACGAGAGATGAAACGATTTAAAGCGGCAAGATATGCTTCTGAGGACAGAGCCGTAACGAGTTCGATGTGACATGCTTTAGTCGAATTGCAAATAAAAATTGCCATAAAACACTTGATAAGTCGACAACCACGACCCTTACGGTCTGCTATCAGCACTGGCCCTGCGTAATCAACGCAACAATGCAAAAAGGGGTACTCTAGCTCAGTTCAGGATGCTGGCAACTGGCCCATGATGGGTTGAATGATGTCTGCCTTGTATCTGCAACACCGAATACATTTATGAACTGTGGCCTTTGCTAGATTTTTGCCACCTAATGGCCAATAAGTTTGCCTAATGTTGGCTAAAAGGAGCTGTGGACCAGCATGTAAGAATTTTAAATGAAAATGAATAAAAATAATTTGTGTAAAATGATGTTTAGAACATAATAAAATGGGGTGTTTAGTATCAAAACTATAAGGAGAATTTGACCTAAAGTGGACAACGCCCTAAGATTCTTATTTGTTGTATCGATAAGGTGACGAATTGCAGAACAAGACTCAGTTTTAATATGATCGACATTAAATAATGCATGCACATGGTTGTTTACGAGCAGCCTTTTGTTGTCGTACCGCTCGCATACCAGCTGCCAGGCGGACTCGTAATTTTCTGCACGAACATCTAAATTATCAATTACAAGAGAAGCACAACCTTTCAAAGATGCTCGAAGATAATGTAACTTATTGATGTTATCTATGTCAGTTCTCGAATGAATCAATGATATGAAAGTATCCCTAAATTCAAGCCAGTGCTGATAGTTGCCGTGAAAAACTGGTAATTCAATTTTAGGCAATCTTACGCAATTAGATTTAAAACCACCCGCCTGCTCATCACCGCCACTCGCCACGGCTGCTCCTCAAAGATTAAGATGCTGGCGGGGCCGAGCGCCTAGCAAGACGCGCGCCTCCGCCACCAGCTCGTAGTACGTGTTTTCGAACTGCTCGCGCTCCTTGCATTCGGTGATCGGGTCTTCCGCTAACTCCTCGATGTTGCACTGTAACGCGTCAAATTTACCATATAAGCTTTCAAATTTAATAAGACGGCTTTCCAAGTCTACCAACTGCAAGCTTCCTAGTTCGTCAGTACCTTTAAGCACAGTTATATATTTACTAAAGATAGTCAGCTTAGCTTTCATACAACTACGCTTTTTTAATAGTTTTGGGTCAGCCATTATTGAAAGGTAGGATAGAAATAAGTTAAGTAAAAAGTTGTATGTAAATAAAGTGCTATAATGAACGTATCAAACAGGTGTGCTATGATTTTATGGCCTGGCAGCGATAACAAAGGAACAGCTGATAGCAAGACGGGCCGAGTAAACGGTACCTCGTAGCTTATAGATAAAAGGTAAGTGCAATGCCTAAACAGGTGATCGTGGGAACTTATTGAATATGCCCTTAGTTGGCGTAATATTATATTTTTATTTTTAAGGAGTTGAAAGATGATTTCTATATGAGGTGACGTAATGAATTAAGCGTGAATCGGGAGATTAGTATATTGTGATTACATAGGGCAGCAAAAATGTTTTTAAATATGGAAAGACGTAATGAATGAAGCGTGATAAGCGGCTATGAAGAACGGAAAAGTGAATAGATTTCAGAAATGAAGAAGCACTCGCCAAATTTTAGCTTTTTAAACGCTGGAAAGATGGGGATAAATAAAGGAAAATTGGAACGAACTCACGTATCTTATGAACCTTCCAAGAGTTATTTTGCACTGACGATGACCGTGTAATTTTGATGACACGTGGATAACTCGAATGTACGGTGGGTCCAAAGTCCGTCGCGCGATGTCCTTCAAGTGTCCTTATTCGAGCGTGTGTAGATGCTTGCGTAGTATCCTTGGCTGGAATGTATGAAGGCTCCGGCAGGTATCTATGCGTAGCTGAAGTCCACAACTGAAGAGCTTCGAATAAAATCTTGAATGTTGAGGAAGATGATGACGGTGGTATTTCCGATGAATTCCTCGAAATAAGACGGCGATATCCTAAAGGACCATTGTTCGGGTCCTTCGATATATATGAATAAAACGCGGACTGTATAGAAATAGGTGCTGTAATTCTCGCCCTCTATTACATAGGAATTAACAGAAATCAAATAATGCGACAAAATGTCCGACGACCGTGGGTGTCCCAAGGCGAGTGCTAGGCCTTCGGACCCGCACTCGTCTCACGCGCATGAAGCTGCGCTGATGTTGCGTTCCAACACTTAACCTTAAATAAAAATTGCACTTCTGAATTGGCTACTCAATTAATCATATGTTGAGACAGAAAAGCTCTTATCAGTACCTTTTTAATATTGACACTCCAAACAAATTAAACGCCAGGTGTGTACACCTGGCACACACAACCGCGTGCACGAGCTTACACTCACACTTTGGGGATACACCAACAATACCAACAATCAGACACACACACATCACACACGCACACTTACACTCACACACACACACACACTAGTCTTCTATAAATTTTTCATAGGCTATTTGCAGTATGGCCTTTAGCTCATTCAGCGAATTTTCTTTTATGGCTTCTATAGACTCAAAAAGTTTTCCTCGAAGTGGTAATTTTAACTTGAAAAATAAAAAAAAAGTCAGACGGAGCCATATCAGGTGAATACGGTGCTTGGTCGAGAACTTTTGTTGAATTTTTCGCTAAAAAATCTTTTACTATAATGGCTGTGTGTGATGGTGTATTATCATGGTGCAGCATCCATGAGTTGTGTTGCCACAAATCTGAACGTTTTTGGCGGATAATCTCACGCAAACGCTTCGTGACGCCTAAATAATATTCTTTATTCACATGTTTCTTCCTCTGGAAGGAATTCGGAGTGAACCACACCACAAAATTAAGATGATGCTGACAGTTTTTTTTTGACTACCAAAAAAAAACTGTCAGCATCATCTTAATTTTGGAGCGACTTTGCCGCGGTTTTTGGGTTTCGGCTCGTTTTCGAGACGCCATACTGAAGAATGTTGGCTTGTTTGCATGTCGTACTCATAAACCCATGTCTCGTCGCCAGTTAATATACGTCTCATAAAGGTCGGACCCGTAGAAGCTCGGGAAACCATGTCTTCAGCGACATGCTTTCGCTGCGCTTTTTAAACAAAATGAAGCTGTTTTGGAACTAGTCGAGCGGCGACGCGGTTCATGCCTAAAATGTCAATGAGAATGTTGTGGACGGTCTTAAAAGATATGTTCACCTCACTAGCCAACTCTCAGACTCATACGACGATTTTCGAGCACTAGCTTCTTGATTCTGTCGATGTTTTCTTTGGTCGTAGCGGTTGAAGGTCTACCAGAACGAGGCAAGTCTACTACTACTTCTCGGCCTTCTTTAAAAGCCTTATACCATTCATAAGCCCTTGTTTCCGATATACACAATTCGCCGTAGGTATTTCGCAACATTTTTAGTGATTCATCACATGAAATATCATTCGAAACACAAAATTTAAGGCACACTCTTTGTTCAACAATATTTTTCATTGTAAAAATCGCCGAGGACTCAAAACTATGACCAACAAAAAGTGTAGTTTAAAACAAATTAAATGACAGATCTCGCTCAAATTTTGCGCGCCAAATCAGTACAATGCTACCAATATGCAGTACAAAAATTAGAACGACCTCTTTTACGCGGGTCTTTTTATTGACATATTCCGATACTTTTTACACAGAATAGTATATTTTAACCACATTTATCACAGCAATTTTGAAATCTGTAAGGATGTGTTAAGGGCTCAGATAATTCATATCCTAATTTTCCAGCAAAAGCTATGAATTCTCTAAAGAATACATCAGATACGAGGTTGCCAGATCTGTCGCCGACATCCTTCTCCCCTGGTAAGAACTAAATTTCTTACCAAAGAATTCATGGCGACAGATCCAGCCTTGCAGGCCCCCTGCGCTGGTCTTTACAACCGCTACCCGCACAATTTGATCATCGCCCGGGAACACCTTCACAATCCTGCCTCGCGGCCAAACTCCACGCGACAAATTGCCGTTACAAATGAAAACTAAGTCTCCCACATGTATATTTCCTTTAGCCTCCCTATATAAAGCATTTCGTAGCCTTACTATGTTTTCGCTTGTCAAGCAATTGATCTTAGTGTCGTCAAATGTGCGCTTAAATAATAATGTCCTCCTAGCCGATTTCAACTACGGCGGCCTATCTCAACAGAGATTTGCCAGCTGCGCAGGACATATTATAGTGCACAAGTGTGTGCGCAATACACAGGTGCACTCTCTGTTCCTTCACTCTCATAATTCGGTAAGACGGCAGACCGACATGACCGTAGAGAGATCAGGCGCAGGACCAACGGCTTAGCGTGCTTTCCGAGGCACGGGGGACCAACACTACCAACTTCCTGACCGGAAGCTGAACCTGAACTTCCGGAGCTGTGTCAGAGTAATTGCAAGACAGAAAAATCCAAACACTCTCGGCCCGACCCGGGTTTCCAACCCGGGACCTCGTGGATAGTACCCAGCGTGCTGACCAAATAGCAGCCGGCCGTTGAATTTAGGTAGCTCAACATTACAATGAGCCTTTTGACTTTGTTGAGCTACGGACAGAAGGGTATTAGCTAGTTTTTCAAGGTCACTTGCCGGTTTGGGGCCATAGATACCGCCTGAGGGTGGAAAACGTGAATTGTAATGTGGCAGGCGAGATAATCTGACTGACTTTACTTAACCCTTTATTTGGCAAGAAATAAAATACCGCTAAAAGTACTTTTTTTTTTAAAATAGCTAAAAGACATGGGATTGTATTAATATAAAAAATACAGGATTTCAGTTTTCCTGAAAAACTATGTATGCCACAGTCTACATTGCCAAATACATAGTATAACATTTATTAAGGCAAGGTAACGATTTCTAAAAAAATTAAAAAAAAATTTTTTTTTTGAAAACCCTGTACATATTTTTTTTTAAATACTGGTATGTGGTGCTCCAGTGTACAGTGTATCCACACCTTTGCTTTGGACCACTATTTACGCCACACCCTGTATAAAATCATAAATTTTCTGCAACTCGTCTTCTGTTTATTTTTGAATAGTTACTTCGTAACAGATAATTCACTCTGTGCAAAAAGTTACATACCGACTTTTATAACAGCCTGTTTCTTTTTGCATGGTACACACGAGGAAAACAGCTTTTAGTACGTCACCAAAGATGTTTCCTGCAGACTGCTACGCACAAAAATGTATTTCGAACATTAGGTAGTTATTCCTCTGAAGCTGCGCACGGCTACGCAAACTTGGAGTAAAATTGCCTTGTTAAACATAAAGTTTTTTATTGGTGGTTTGAAGGAGAAGGATTCCAACCAAAATTACTAGTTATTTAACACTTTCTTAGCTAAGGTAGCCAGTAGCAATAAGGTTAATTTATTAAAACTCAATTTTACGGATTACTTCGCGATTTTACGGACGGATTATTTCGCGAGAAGATGGTTGGAAAGTTCCACCGGCATGGGATCCTATTCTAGCAAAAACCAAAGCAACACCTAGCACTGCAAGATCTCAAGACACGGTTAGCTCTTTCTGCGTAAATAGGAACGTAAATTAATATTATTGAGTGACGGTAGTTAAAATTTTTCAAAACTTTGTAATGACAAATAATACCTTAGTCTCCCTGTGACCACGATCGCTGTAAAGTGTTCAAAACGTCGTGACTACGATCGCTGTAAAGTGTTCGAAACGTCAGGTTTAAAATAAAATGTAAATAAATCGCGAAGTAATCCGTAAAATTGTGTTTTAATGAGTTCAACAATTCGCGTAAACGTAAGAAACAAATAAGGTTAATTTATTTATATCCACTGATAAATCTTTTGAACTAGGTAGATACAAGTTAGTAGTAGTTACGGTCGGTACGGTAGATACGTTCGGCGTTGATTCACACCGTAGGCATGTGGGACGAGTTGATGAATTACGCAATGTTCCATCCAAAATGAAATGAGGGACGACTTGTCGAATAAAGATATAAATTTTCTGCATCTTGTCCCAAATGATTCGAAGGCATGTAGGACGAGTTGTAAAATTAATCTGAGTAAGATTATAATCTAGTCTAGTACCTAACTGAAATTAGCGGTTATTTCCAAACAGTCATACTAAACCCAAAAAGTAATGATTTATCGGCGAACGAGTTACCTACCTACGTAAATACGTATTGAAATAACAAAGCAATCAACTTTTGTGAAAAAGAGATATTTTTCACTATATTGGTACTTGTATTCCTATAAAAAGAGCGAAGTGTCGTTACCCTAATGAATAAATGTATGGAAAATAGTTGAAATGCTTATAACTTTTGTTTCCCGGCCCGGCAAGGATAAAAAGATATTCCAGCTACGTAGAACACCTGGAAGTAGTAGAACTTGCTGGCTCAGACAGCCAGAATCCGGCCGTCTGAACCATCAATCTTTTTAGTACAGCTCCTAAACGCGTGGGTTTTGGTGGTTCAAATCTGGTTGAGAGCCGTCACATAACGCGTCACATTAGTATAATCCATAAAGATTAGTCCAAAATGTGTTATTTCGTGAAATATTGAGAAAAAGAAGTTGGTTCAGACGAGCTGTCTAACCACACGTTTTTCAAGATATCTCGAAAACTGTTGCACCAAAATGGATGAAACTACTTTAGGTGCCGTCACATTTTGCGTCACTAAATTTTTTATAAAAAAACGGGGCTCTGAAACCCCGCTGAGACATGCTGGTGCATTACGTATGACATCCCTGTCATACGTCATACGAAAAAAACGGCCTTTTGAACAGATGCTCCTCATTTGTGGCGTCTAAAATATCGTCATACGCAGAATCTGACACAAAATGAGCACTTATATTAGCACTACTGTGATCTACGCTATATTCTTCGCTATTTTTATGAGAGGGCGACCACGTTTTGTTTTATCTTTTCGCACTATATATGAAGAGGGTGAGCTTTGAGTCCGCTTCTTCTTTTTTTTTTTCTACCTTGTGGCTGCTGATGTTCCGAGCTTGGTTCCGCAACTTGCGGATCGCCAATAATTGATTTACCGGCAGATCCTAAAGTCGTTCCTCAATTTTACTGTCATAAAAGTCGTTTAAATAACCATCCACATTTTGCACATAGTAAAAGGGGTTTGTGATGGGGTTTGAGTCGATTTCTTCAACGTTACACATGATCTGCAAAAAAAAAGTTTAAAATACCTGCATTGCAAACTATGTGCTTATCAAATTTGGTACAGATAGTTCAGTCATTTTGAATTCCACAATATAACTTAAACTCAAATTTTCACTACGGAATATACATTGTAGCTTTGATAGCGCTCGTCATATTTTCTTAAGGAACCATTTTCACTAGAGCTAAAATAATGTCATATCTTTTATAAATCCTGAGTTATATCGTACAATGCGATTTGCTATGGAGTACTAATATTCTAGGATTAAATTAAAAGTGAATTTAGAAATCTCTTTGAAATAGGCATATGATAGTATTTTGTACGAAACATATCACATTATAAATTACATAGTAAAAAATGAGCTCAAGTGTGACTAAGATATAAGGCTCAATTAATTATACCGCCTATCCTTAATCTTACTATACCTACCAATCACTCATGTATTTACCGATGGATTTTGACAGATATTTCATAAAAATATTATTTCGGGTCAAATTACAGACGGCATTAAGATTCCCTATACACTGATTTAAAATGCTTGATAATAAGAACACAGTAAGATGGGCTAAATTATAAATATTATATATAAAAACACGAGTTTTGGTTTAGTTTCGTTTTCGTCGGCAAACTTGCCGAGCTACGACCGAAACCGAATGTGCATTCGGGAGTTTCCGCGCTGTTATCGGTCATGTTCCTCGCGTTTAATGAGTGAATAAATCCGATGAGAGCCAATGTAGTGATTCGCTCGCTTGTTTGTATGCTGTTCGTTTTGTTTTGTTGTGGTTGCGAGTGGTCTTTTTTTTTTACTTTTTTGACTATGGGTCATTAAAAGTGTCAAACTGAGTTTATAAGAAAAAAGTTTAAGTTTATTTGTTCTAAAGATAAAAGTGATTTATTTTTGTTTATTTTATTACTTAAATATTAAGTAACTACTTATACCTATTGTAATTGTGATATTAGTAACTATGTGATTTAAAGAGAAAAGGGTATGATCTAAGCTGTCACCAATTAAAGTCGTTTTCTGTTTCCTTAATAATAGAGTTTGCCCCCAAAATAATAGATTTGTCACCAAAATCTAGTCACAAAACAATATAAAATCAGTTCCACAAAAAATCACCTAAAATCATAGATATATAAAAATCCTAATCATAGATATATAGGTCTAGTATCAAATTAATATTTTTGAATGTATTTTATTAGCTTTGTCCTAATGAGTATTGAAGCAAATTAATTTAAAGTGATCACCAATAAATCATATTTTTGTCGCTAGAAAATTTAAAAAAGTTTTAAAAAAAATAGGAGTTACTACTTTACTGGACATACGCCACCCCCAAGGATCTTAATTCCCACAGGTAAAAGCAGTATTTAGATTAAATGTCTAGTAGTCTAATAAATAAAACACATAGTTTACGTGAAATAATCAACATTTATTATTTAATAAAACAAGTATTACTGAATAATTAGGGCTGGTTTGGACTTTGCAGGGCGCCCCCTTTTTCTTTTCTGGCCGATAAGCACATTTTTGGCTTCTATTATATTTGACAATTACTTATGACTCATCGCTGAGGTCTGATTGGTCAAATTTTAAAGCGCGCCAATTTGCCTCCCTCTATTTGAATTTTTTTTCATTCAAATTGACAATAGTAACATTAAATAGGTAACGAACAATATTATTTTGATATTTCAATGAAATAAAATGTTACCACTGTATTGATGACAGAATAACAAATTAAAGGGAATCGCAGTCTGGGATCGAAAAACGATTTATTTGGTGACAGATCTACCTTTTTTAAGACAAACCTATTATTTAAGTAACAAAACTAATATTATGAGAACGAAGTTTATATTCAATCAATACACTACAATTTCTTTGGTGATCCATCTTTTATTTTAAACATATATTAACATTAATTAAGTGATTCAAACCTGGGAACACATTTGTTTATCTGAGAACGAAAATATTTCGTGGAGATAGATCTAATTATTTAGGGATACAACTTGATGACAAATATAAATTTTGGTGACAGAAAATATAGTTCCCAAGAGAAAACAATAAAGACTGACTGATTAAAATAACGTTTTCTTTATTTTTCTCTCAAAATATGAGCCTTGTGAGGAAGTTTCGGTTTCGGCCGAAATAAACACCGTTGCCGAAATTCGTTTTCGGTTTCGGTTTCAGTCGTAAAACTAGTTTCGGTCGGACACTATAAAAAAGTATTTATTTTACTTACCAAATCTAAATTACGACGTTTACTCAGTATGAAAATGAAAACAGTAATGAAGAAATGCGCTAAATAATTTGTACATCATTTAATTTGATTCGCGCACATGTCGGAACGTTTGACCGTAAAGAGATGAAATAGGAGTGAGGTGTTTTTTGTCACAGCAGTCGACCGGTGAACTTCGCACCGTCTTATTATATTTGCTAATTTAAAAAATGTTTTAGTTGTTATTATTCTAGGCTTAGCTCCTGGCGGAGACAATTTCATCAAATCTTGAAAATCTACAAAGCCCATAACTGAGTTATAAAAAGTGTAAATATTGTAATATTTGCGTGAAGAAGCTACCTTTTTGTCACTTAAGATATTTTGTTTACATAATGAATAGTAATGCATGGACAAACAAGATGCCGTAAGTGGCAACTTAGATAAGACACCTTTTCCTGCGGACGGACACAAATATATTTAACACATGCGCTTTCGTCTGCTCAGAAAAATGTGTACATTACCCGGACGGCATGTCGACTCGGATCGAGATGAAAATATAAAGAAAAATTAGAGCCCTATATCCCATGAATGTGTACCAAAAATAAAATTAGTGCCCATTAAGGTATCAGAGTAATCTGAGAAAATAAGATGCCGTTGGACAAATGTCTGAAAACGTTACCGCTGGGCATGATTTTTTCCTATTGGTCTTAGCCAGATTTAAAGTAGCTTAAAATGTAGCTTATATTTGTGCCCTCTCTTGGCCGGGCAGCGGCATTTGTGCCCCTTGTGGATCCGTAAACAACGGATACGACGTAAAATTAAGCTCTCAAAATATTTTTTCTATGTGGTATTAGGTAGTAGTTACTTACTTTTAAGTAACTTTGTTACGGCAAAAATTATATAAACTACTTAATTGTACTCATTATGTACACTCACAGAAAATTCATTTTGAAATGTTAATATGCTGATAAAATATTTTAGTTTCTTAATATCGCCAAGAAGTGTAAACAAAATCTTTTTTTACTATCCTCAGTAAATAACTGATATTAAAAAGTTGTATAAGTTATAGGTATCTATATCTATCAAAATAAAATACTTTTTACCGTCTTATTTTCCAAAAAAAAAATGTTATTCAACAATTTTATGAAAAGAGAAAAAAAATGTTACTCATATACTGAATTAAAGATTATAATTTACGTTTTTAATAAAGCACTGAAATGCTTTTGATGAGTTCCAATAAATAAAAATGAAATGTCTTATTAGGGATAGTGTAACAATTAAGTGCTATTTTATTTTAAAAAAAATGCACCTCTAGTTAAACTGTCGAAATCTAAATATTAACACGTGTTATCTAAATTAAAGGCAGAGTTAATATTTTAATTAAGGATAGGTAAATTTATATTTAATCATGACTATTTATTAACTTAGAAGTTACAGCTTGACCAATTTTAACTTGTATTGACCAATACAAGTTTAAATTTGTTTGACGATGTAATACGAGTATATTGATATGGAATATGGGAAGTTAAGACCAAAATAACTTTCGTAAAAGTCAAAAAAAAATGAAATGACGTAATCAGAACTTGATAATCAAATCACATTGCATAAATTGGTTTTAGCATTGATTAAACATATATTTTATATGTGAAAATATGAATAAAGCTATTCCGATCGTAAAGATAGGTACTATTAATTCTAAAAGTAATATTTCAGTTCAAGAGTATCAATTTGTATATTTTTTTATTGTAATCGAGATTACGAGTAATTACTTTTACTTAGAGAATGAAATGGAATAACATAGTGGAATAGAAACACCAACGAG
This sequence comes from Pyrausta nigrata, assembly GCA_949316185.1. NCBI lineage: Eukaryota > Metazoa > Arthropoda > Insecta > Lepidoptera > Crambidae > Pyrausta > Pyrausta nigrata. The sequence continues at coordinate 3,818,583 of OX438955.1, read as the reverse complement.
TAGGAAAAAAATAGTAGTTTCGCAAAAATATTTACCTTGAAATAAAATGTTTGTCATAACATACTCGTATTGCTCCCAAATTACGACAAAACCAAAGTAAAATTCAAGACTGAAGATTTTTTCTTTAACATGATTATGGATAATTCAAAATAAAATTAATCATACATAATTTGACCCATCTACGTTAGCACATAAATGTTTTTCAATTTAAAACATAAATGACATTTTCTTTTTAACTGCTAACCTACTTTTAAAATGACATAAATAAAATATTTTAATATTTCTGTTAATGCTTGGTTTATTTGTGGGAAGAATTTAATATATTTTCCTATAAGTGTATTTCTTTTACCCATATTTTAAATAATATTAAAAGAAATAGTAACTAAGGTAGGATTTTTGGTCATGACCGTTACCGAAGAATAAACTGCTCCAGAAAGAAAACTGAATTTACGATCGGGCTTCATTTGATGTTTATTTGTTAGTAATATGATGCCTATCAATAAAACCCTAAATTTCAGTTGTGTATGCAATATTTGCATTATTAATTAGTCTTACAACAACTACAACAAGCAGCTTTAAGACGCTACCTCTGCGCTAGTGCTGCCCCCATTCTATATCCTTCTTACGATACTCTTCATATTTTTGAGAATCACTTTTTATGCGTGCTCTGTACCGCTGTATTTTTTCTGCGGCGTTAAGTGCCATTCTGATACCTAAACAAAAAATCCTTTAATAACTTTTTGGAATAGTCAAATTTTATTAGCAATTTCAGTAAGGATTTTATCTCAGTGTGCACACATACTTATATTGTCCTGCCCGTTACTGTTTTGGTCCGGCTCATACGTTACCACCCATTTGGTAATGGGCAGGACGTAACGGTACCACACCTTAGCTTAGATTTTTTTAATAACCTTAAAAATGTTGTTTGATAACTGAATGGTTCTTGTTTACCGAAATTCACAAATAATTTCGTCACGCGAAACTATCGTTGCTTTAACAGTAACATTAGAAAAATCATTTCATAAACGTGAAACACTTACCGGACAATGATGGAAAAACGCTGCAAAAAGTCCGTTACCGGTCCAAATACTCTCAAGACACTGACGACAACAAAAATTGACATTCAAAATGGCTGTCGTGTTAACTAGTTCGATTTGGTGTTGCTATTTAAACAAAAAGCCGGCCATTAGGTAAAACAATTTAGTACAAAATTAAATATTATTTACGGTTACGGTCTAGTTAACATAAACAAGGGGAGTTGATATTAAACTTTAAAATGTTAAAATATTTGTATTTAATTGTAAAGGAGTTAACATTACTTGAAAACTACATCTAGATTACATTATCTAAAATGTGTGAAATATGTAATAAGTAGCAAAATCCCAGAAAAATAGTCTATGATAGGTCGTCTTTCTACTAGGGGACAGTACTGGGAGACGTGGGATGCCACATTTCTGAATTAAATTTTTTACTTTGTTTTAAATTTCCACCCAACAACATAGTAAAAAAGAAAACTTAAGTCATTTAAAACTATTTAATAATAACACGACAATTACAAAGTCACTAAAACGTTAGTTATTTTGCAAACGTTAGTTATAGTCCATGTAACTTACATTGCATGGACATCCCATAATGGGGTTGGTAGAAATTTTGACGAAAATGCCCATTAATACGTAAAATTATAGTACACAGTGGCCACTTGTGTATTTAAACTATAATTAACTGTTTATTTTTAACTTTATATTACTTAATTTAATTAAGCATTTTTTTTTCAATTATTTGAATAATATACGTTACTATTAGAATCCGCTTAACATTCCTTCACGCGTATTTCCACAAGAATCTCCTCAACTGACGGCACCCGGCGCCAAATTCCACCTCTGACACGAACATCTCCCGGCAGCCAGCAACAGAACAAAAATCACTCACCCCCTGGATTGTCTCCCGGCGCCCAGCAACAATATCAAACTCATCTGACTATAATGCGCCCGGCCGCCAGCATCACCACCCAAAATCTTCTTCTTTTTTCTTTATTTATTGCATTTCTTCTTTTTTTTATTAAGTATTTTATACTGTTCATTTTTCACTTATGACCACATAATACGCACACAAGAATTGAACCAATTTATTGCACAGCGCTGCCCTTAAGGCAGCACTGGCAGGGTCACCATGTAATGTGGGGCCCTTACGTTCGGAATAAAACAGCTCCAGAGCCAAACCCAGAGGTTTGGCTCTGGAGCTGTTTCCGTCGGATCTGCTTTTTATTGAATTTCGTCATTTTTCATTCGAGCTTGCTTAACAGTTAGCTGTCAACCAGGTCATCTCCAGAGTCATCTTTCGACTCTGGGTGCACAGAATTGGAATCTCCTGCCACTCCCGATGGCCCTGGGATGGGTTCTGCTCTCGGAACCTATCAATCTCCATCGCTATTCTCGTCTTAAGTCTCGTATGACATACTCGCCATCTCATCTTCCGATAAATAATGGATATTTATTGGAAAATGTTATAAAAAAGATTTAAAATAAAAAAATAAAGACAACAGTTACGGCCCGTGTGGATACAAATACAGGATTGCTTCCGTAAAGTTCGGTAACGTCTGTCGGCATCGTCAAATGCAATTATTCACTAAAACCATAGATAATGCACTTAACATTATGATCATACGTCATTAATAATGATTTATTAACAAAAAAAAAAAATGACTCGCTGAAGTAAAATGTGAAACCTTGAAATTACTCTCAACTTGACAGGTCTGTGACCTCTACTGCGAATGAACCTGCGCCAAATTTGTTTTAAATATGTATAGAACGATTCAAACGCAATCGTGCGATGCTGGGCCCGTCCACATTTTAACACTTTTCTTTTGCGTATTTTGTTTTTGTTTATTTGGTATATTTTTTATAGTTCTGACAAATTTTGATAAAAACAATGTTTCTTTTTATTAATATTTATGATTCATTAGAATTCAACTTAGCATTTATTTCTAATGTTGATCTAAGATTATCATTGTTTGTTATACAATCTAGATGTAACGGTGAAATTGATGGAGGAACGATCTCATATTGATTTATTTAGCTTTTATAATAATTATATTTTCTTAAGGAGGCTGCTTTTGATCTCAATACATTTAAGATTTGATGTTTTGAACTTTATTTGAATTATATTGTTGATTCTTTGATAAGTGATAAATTATGTGATAACCGATTTATTTGGGCACAGATAGAAAAAGTTATTTTTATACAAACAAAGTATGTCTCTGTAAAATGCACTAAAGGTCGGAAATACATGTGAATCGTACAAAATATTAAAAAACATCTTTTTCCAACCAGCACCAAACTATACAGTACTTGATTATACAAGTATACAGTATATCGAGTATGTCTTAATATTTCTTAATAATAGCATTGTTGATGTTTGAGTAAAATATTTAGAAATTAAGAATGTTATTTTTCTGTTAAAAAATTTTGCAGTTGATTTTTTTAATGACACTACCTTTCTTAATCATATTTTTTCTATATTTGAAATAAATAATCAAAACTATAGTGTTCCTATCATTACTAGATAATATTTGTAAAACCTTGAATAAACAACTCTAAGAAATTCAATGAATTTTTATTCATTATTTTAGTTTACAGTCTGGCATTAAAGTAAAATTCAAATATTTTTATACAATATCAGCACAACCATAAATTGCACCCTCTATCACTCATGAACTCTATTTTTTTAAATTTTTTTGGGTTTGGGACGTAAAGGAAGAAATAAAATACACGTATTTCGGTTTTTTTTATTTTTTATTTATGAAACAAAACTGAAAAATAGGGAGTGTTGCCTCGAGGCCACACTGAATAAAGAGTTTAAAATAATGATAATGAGAGGCTGGCAGCCTTTATTATGAGAGGTGGAAGTTTCTGAAGCAATTCTTAGTTTTCGTGTAGCATAAAGCTACTCCGCATTTTTCACACACATTGTGGGTAAATCCTTTGCATTTCGGAAATTTGCACCTAATTTTTTTATCAGACCATTGCGGCCAGTGCCCAATCTGGTCTTGGCGGACTGCTTTTGGAGGAACATGCTGAGCAGGTCCTTTGTGCTTTTTGGATTGAATCTCGTTCTCTAACGACCGTCGACTGGACATACTAGGCTTTATACCTAATTTGCACAGAGTCACAGCAACCTCCAGACGAAAATCTGCTGATGCTAAGCGGCCTGACTCAGGAAGATTTTTGTACTTCGCAACTCTTTTGTAAAGTAGCCATGCATTGGCTATTGTAAGTTCCAAGTAATGATAAAACAGGCGCATATGCCATCGTTTGCTTCGCAACCGGATCATGTAGATACCCATGACGCTATCGAGGAAGTCGACACCACCCATTTTGATTGTACTCGCCCACTACATTGGGACGCTTTATCATCATATACCTCGAGTTCTGCTTGTCCCATCTTCGAACATCAGTTTCAGGTTTTTGCCCAGCAAAAGTGGAAGCCAGGTTGACAATTTTATTATCCTTCCATGCGACAGTTGAGATATCGACTCCGTTGACATCGGCTACATACTCCTCTGAATACCCGCGTTCTTTCCGCGTTTTTTAATTTTGTCTGTCGATAGTTTACAGTCTGGTATTCTGTTTCTTCTTACTGTGCCAAGACTAAGAATGCCTTCTTTGTCTAGATATTCTAACAGACGAAGAGACGTGAAGTAGTTGTCAAAATATAGCTTGAAGGTCTGGTGTCTTGGTATCATACGGGCTAATCTCACCACGACATTAGACGAGGCACCCAAATCTGGCTCTTCTCCTTGAACAACATTTTCTTTGCCAGTTTCAATTTCTGTTTTATAAGCAAAACCAGAAACACCACTCAAAACGAAGATTTTATAGCCCCATTTATGTGGTTTGTTGGGGTTGTATCTCTTCAACGTGTTTCGCGCTTTAGTGGAGCACATTTGCTCGTCGACACAAACGTGCTCTTCTATGGGAACTCTGCTGTATGCCTCATTCAAACATTCCACAATTGGACGGATTTTAAATATTCGATCATGTTCCGGATTGTCCCTAGGAAGAATTTTGGTGTTGTCGTTGAAGTGCAAAGTTTGTCGTATTTTTTCAAATTTATTTAACGTCATGGTTTCCTTTATAAGTGGAGTACCAAGTATAGGACTCCAATGGTTGGTTACTCTAGGTAATTGAATGAGAGCCATAAGATATACCACACCTATAAATTGCCTTACATCCATTTCAGTGACCCGAAAAGTGCTATTGGGATCAATTGCTTCTTTATAGTTTTCATTTCTAGCGTCTGTGTTTGTACTTGGCAATCTATAATTTCTATTCATCGGACTTATTCATTCAGTTTTTTAGAAGCGATGGAAACATATTTTTTAGTATAGTAGCCTGCATTCTCCTGTCAGTCTTTTTTCAATTATACATTATATCTCTCCAAGCGTTTTTTAGTGGTCTAAAAAAAGCAACGTCGAGTGGCTTGGTAATATATGTAGAGTTTGCTGGTAAAAAAATAAACCGGATATTATGTTTTTTACATTCGCTTATTAATTATAGATAGATGACATGCAAGAATATCTATAACCCTTAATTTGGCAAGACAAACTTTTGGAATTTTTGAATGAAATCAATTTAGAGCTACTTGTTACTGTTAAATGAAGTTAAAACCATGATCATGCCGAGCCACGGATGGTTGTTAAATTTTCTCTGCAACCTCTGGAATTGGTACCTATGTCACCATTATCTTGTTTTTTGACTTCGTTTTTGACTTCTACGCAAAAAAATGTGAATTCGAAACTCCTTTAAACTAAATGTCTTCTTCAGCTGTTCTTGAGGGTAACTTATCTCATTTTCGAAACTTTGCTGTTCGAATTTTAATTGGTCGAAAACGGTTTGACGAAGTTTTAAATTATAGATTGATTTAAGGCGCTTCTAAACGGGCTATATTTGACTGCAATTTGTGGCTGCAATACAATGGCCAGCAACATTGCCAGCAATACCAGCCAGATTACACAATATTGCAGTAATGTCGGAAATAATTGCCAAACATTTTGGGTATGGCCATGTATGGCCGATAATGTTCGAAAGATTTTCGGGCGATCGCTGAGCGCTCGATCTATCTGCAATATTGCCCAGCCAGTACTATTATTGTTTCAGTCGCTCTCTATTGTAATGGCATATTGCATCTTTTTCTACCGACATGAAGTTTGTTGAGTTAGACTTTGAATTGTTGCTATGTTCTGTGTTTTGTTCGACTGACCTGTCGTTGTTTTTGAGGTTATAGTAAACAACAAACATTAAAAATGACCAATACGTGGAATAACGAGAAAATTATAGATTTTATCAATGAAGTACATTTACATCCTCAGTTGTGGGATGTGAAAAGCGGGCTATATAAAGACCGAAACGCTAAAAAAGATGGATGGAGTGTAATTGCTGAGAAATTTGAAATAACAAGCGATGACGCTTATAAAAATTTCGAAGCTTGCGAACTTACGCACATAATGAGGAGAAGAAGAAGAAAAGTGGCAGTGCTGGCGGTAAACCAGTGAAGTGGTTTGCTTTCGATGCGATATCTTTTGTCTTGTCTCAAAATACCGCGAATACAGGAGTAGACAGTGAAAATGCAACTGATAATGTAAGTATGTTTATTACAGAATGTTAAAATAATATAAAGTACTTACTACATAGACTGATAACTTAACTTTTACTTAAGTAATTAAAACAAAGATTTTTTAAACTTAAACTAATTAATTATAGTAACTAAGCATAGAATGTTAAAATTATATTATTAGGTACCTCTATCATATCGATTGATAGCTTCTTCCTTCAATTTTTTTAACTTTAACTTAAGTAACTAAGAATGTTAAAATTATATTAGGCACGATATTGATTGATAACTTCACTTCTTCCTTTAATTTTTTTTTAACTTTAAAATCTTCCTGCTAAATATTTATCTTGCCATGCTACTCGCCCTTGCGGTGTCATGAAATAATTCATGAATTCATCTCTCATCGCTTTTGCTCTTTCGGTTGCATTCCTTCCCCGCCTTCTTAAATCTGTTAATCTTGCTTCATCTTCTCTCCATGAGCCTGGTAATATTCTACCAACGTCGATATCTTCTCTATCAAAGGTCCCATATGGTGAATATAGAGATCGCGATCTTGTGTTTCTTCGCAAAAAATTATGTAAATGTGCACAGGCCATAACTATATCTTGTACATATTTCAACTCAACATCGATAGTTGTGTATAATATACGGAACACTGAAGCCAAAATACCAAAAGAGTTTTCTACAATACGCCGTGCTCTTGATATTCTATAGTTACATACGCGTTTAGGCGATCCAATGTTCAAATCTAATGTATAAGGCTTGCAAATATTCTCTGTTAAGGGAAATGCTAAGTACCGTAGAGTTATCGCCAATCTTGTGGTAGTCGGTATTGCGTTTCTCATGTTTGTATCATTTCTTTTTATTTTAGGTCCGATTTTGTTTAAAAGAAAATCGAAGTCACTTTTTGACATTCTAGTAAAGTTTGCAAATAACTTTTCATCGAGGCTTATTTCCATGCTTAAATTGTCTAAAGTCTCACGCCTATTTAGGTAGGGTCGAATCCACAATCTCTCTTTTTTCTTTTTTGATTTTAAAATAATGTAAGCTGCTGCGACAAGTATAATTTCGTCAGCCATTGTTGCCGATTTGTGTCGCCCGTTTAGGAGTCTGCATCATGAGCCACCTTATAGCCGACATTGCGCAACACATGGCCCAGCCATAGATTGCTCGGACATCAGTGTCTGAGTAATATTTTTGTAATAGCCGGGCAATTAGTTGTCAATATTGCAGCCACATATTGCAGAAAAGTATAGCCCGTTTAGAAGCGCCTTAAGCAAAACAGCCTTCATATTTGCTGACAGCTTCGGCGAACGCCTACGATTTTTAATGTCAAACTAAAAGCTTGTATTTCGTGGCTGTTTGGTAGTTTCTCGTGGATTTTCACAGTTTCCTTAATACTGGAAGTGCTATTATCAGAGTTAAAAGATATGTATGTAGTTTTCAAACTGAATCGGTATGTAATGTGCTTATTTATTTTACTTATGTTTTGTTATTATTAGGGCCGCAAGAGCATTATGTATGATATCCTCTTTAGAAAATGCTAAGCATCAAGACAATCTAGATAAAAGACGCCAAGGTCGTAGGATTCGCGATCTAAGCCTTTTATCTACAAACAGGGACTACATACGTACTTTTAGGCTCACCAAAGATTTGCTAGCCTTGTTAGAGGGCGAAATCGTGCCATTATTGCCTAAAAGAATACGGCGAGGTGGGCTTAGTGATCACACAAAGGTTGGTATGGTAAAAGGTAATATGGTAATTATCTAAATTGTTAAATCAAACTTTATCTGGTATTTTTTATAAGGTGTTCATAACCTTGTATTTATTTAGATACTTTGTACGTTATCATTTCTAGCGACAGGTAGCTACCAAAATATAGTTGGGAAATCTCTTTTTAACCACCCTAACATAATTAAAAAATATATAAGATTTCCACAGAATATAAGTGAAAGAGGCGCCCTGAAACTAAGGTAACTAACATGAACTTGTATTAGGTACAATTTTAATGAATGTTTTCTAATATCCCAATTTGATTGTTGCAGCTTTTATAACAAATACAAAATGTGATAGGCTGTGTAGATGGTACTTTGGTGGCTATGATTCGCCCAAAAGTACATGAGGAAAGATATTACTGCAGGAAAGGGTACCATGCCAGGAATGTTTTAGTTGTAAGTAGTATTATTATTGTAATCCTGCAATAGTTTATGAACATTCAAAAGGAGTGATGGCTTAAAGATAACAATAATTGCTAGATTTAAATAATTTACATGTGGATGCTACATTTGGAGGGGCCACACATGATAGTTTTGTGTTTAATAGCACAGTCATTAAAAATCATTTAGAAAATTCAATAAGTTCTGGAGAGACTGTGCGCTTATTAGGTTTGTATAAAATATAATTAATTAAAATTCGTGTTTATTAGTTGGAAGTAGATGAGATAACTTATAAAAAATGTTTACAGGTGATTCTGCATATGGGCAGAGGTCATACATGATGACCCCATGCACCAATTCTGAGCCTGGTACTCCTCAAGAGTACTACAATGCATTGCATAGCACAGCAAGGAATTCTGTTGAAAGAACCATTGGCATTCTAAAAGGCAGGTTTAGATGTCTTCTGGTGCATAGAGTTTTACACTATGATCCAGAAATTGTTTCCAAAATTGTAATTGCTTGCTGTGTTTTGCATAATATATGCAATCGGGCGGGGTTACCAGCTATAGAATTGCCTGATAATTTGCAACAAGAGGAAAATTGTCTTAATCGAATGCTGCAACACGGGATTCCTCATGTGGATCCAACTGCCCTACAAGGAGCCTTAGAACATGGCAGAGAATGTCGAAGGCAACTTATAAATATACTGGCGGGCAAGGACAGTTTCCTAGTCCCACTCATTTGGCCTTAACTTTTTTCTCATTTCTCATGTTTGTATTGTGCCTCTTTATTTAATTTTCAATTTGTATTATTTTATTAGTTCTCAGTATCATTTTAGTCACTTACTTTTATGAGATATGAGAAATAATATTAAATTTAATATACAACATGATAGTAGTAATTTAAAGTAGAATGTAGGTTTTTTATTATTTTCCAACTATGTTTCATAATTATTTTCTATCATATCAGTATATACAGATACATATATAATATTATAGAGATGTTTTTATGCAACTAATATGTAACTTAAACCTATAACAATTGCAACATATGTTTGATTGGGTGTGGCAATGATAATTATTGTATTTAATTGGTTTTTGGAATTATCTGTCTATAGCTTTTATTTAGTTGGTTATAATATTGTGATAATCCCTAGGTCAGTCAGAACAAAAATAATATGTACATAAGTTATGTTATGTTAATCCCTAGTTAAGTCATAACAAAAATAATATGTACATAAGTAATTTTCCTTTATTATACTATTTAATTACTACCTACCTATTTAACTTAACTTAATTAAATTATTGATTTAGTTGCTAGGACTTCTTTCGTGAAAAGTTTCAATCAGTTTCTGTGACATGATCCCAAATGTTTCTGTGAATTTCCGGAGAGCCTCCGCCATCATACGGTGCCCTTCAGCATATATCTCCTGAGACCGAGCAATGGCTAGCTCTGCGTCGACACGACGTTCTTCAATTGCGATAAACCGTTCCGTTAAGCTCGCCATCTCGGAACGGCGTTGCGCCGGAGGAGAACGTCGCAGTAGACGTCGCCGCGCCGCCGAGCCTCCTCTTCGGGCCCTCGCGGCTGCTGCGCGTGGGGAGCCAACACTCGGTCTCAGCAACGGCTGTGAGAGGCGTCTGCGCGGGCTCGGTGTCGACAGCAAAATTTGTCGCCGGGCACCTCTTTCTCTTGGCCTGACCGTAGAAGCTGAAACAAAAAACATAAAAAATACTTCAAATGTCAATAATTAAATCATCCATATTTCAAGATGGTAAATGAATTATTACCAGGCGGTATCTCCCTTTCTTCTTGACTTACTTGGGCACCTTCACTGATTGAAATCTGCAATTAAAGGAAAATACTGTAGATTAAAGTTATATTTTGGTTTTATAATGTATAGTTGAAGTGAACATATTTATTTTAGTCATAGAAATGTAATCAAATATCTATTGCCTTTTCTGGAGGTTCATCTTCTACGACTAGCATAATGTGGTCATGATGTCCGGAGGGTCCAGGGATTTCCTAATGAAACAAAATGAGTTAGTGAGTAACACTTTAATCAAATATTATAAAATATTATGGATATTGCTACTGTGCTACCTTTTTTAGGACACACATTCATTGTAGGTACACTCAGATCTATTAAGTACTCACTAGTGTTAAAATTAAAAGTTATTATGAACAATAATATTATGGTAAAAAGAAATTTAACCCCACGCATTGTTGTTAACAGCCAATCTTTTGTTCTCGCAGACCAATTTGGCTGATAGTATCTGAAGTATTAAAAAAATTACCTGCAATAAACTCTCTGACTGGTTGCTGATAGGCTCAGAGCTCTCAGGTAGAGGAATCAAATTCTCTTGCTCCTAAAAATAAATGAATGCCATACAAATCAATGAACTAATCAGTGAAATATACAAATTCAATTTTAGTATCAATTATGATTATATGGTAATTATTTCATGTTTATTGAATTGTTAATGAATAATGTTCATAAATACATACTTGGAATGGGTTAATAGATAAGTGTCTATCTCCAGTCACAAAGCTCAAACCACCAGCAATCATTAGGATTCTTAGCTCCAAATCTGATAGCTCTACAACCTCTGTGTCAATTCCTCCACCTGTCCTCTGCCTAGCTGCCTCTGCCAGACTGGCTTTTCTTTTTACAGCAGCTTTTTTATCTTTCCAATACTAAACAATAATAAACAAAAATAATTATAATCAATATCAATAAATATAAAGGGTTCTGACATTGCTAAAAGAGTATAGTGCATACTGTAGTTATTAAAGTAAGAAGAGGGTTTAAATCCAGTGAGGTGCTAAGTTATCTTGGTCGCATAGTAGATTATAAGAATGTGAAACTTACCTTAGCCCACTGCTTCCAATCTTTTACACACCCATTGCCATCACTATTCAAGACCCCGGCGATTTCGGACCATCCATTTCTCGTCCGGGTCCTAGCATTGGCAGTGCGGGCATGTCCAGTGGCTAGATCGGATCTTGTCAGCCCGATCAACTTCTCAATTTGGGCTAAAGAAGGTCCTGCGTTACGTGTCACTGGAAGCAAAATGTATGTAGGTTATATATTTTTAACAAACTTCAAAAAATTAAGTTTATGCCTAAAATAGTAAAATCGAGTCACTTGTATCGTTTATTTTAAACTTTTTATTGCATTTCGTTTTTTAATTAATCGATTGAAGAAAAACCTCTGAATTGGTAAATTACTTACTTGCTGTTCAACATAAACACACTGTAACACAAACTTTGATCAACTAAATGCATCATGCAACCCGGAATGCAACACATTTCGTAAAAAAAATTAAGTGGCTGGCTAAGTTTTAAAGGAGGTGATAGATGTACGAGTAAGGCCTAGCGCGCACCGGTGACTTTTGTCACCGTGAAGCTGAGAACAAATTATCAGACGCGTCCGTAAAGGGCGCTCCACATTCTCAAGAGAATCTCGCGAGAACGCGAGAAACATGCGAGAAACGTGAATGTGGAAGCGATTTCTCAAGTTCTCGCGTTGTTCTCCCGCTTTTCTCCACTTTTTGTCGGTTTTTTGGCGCGAGACAAAGGAGCGCGAGAACGTGAGAACAGGCGAGAACGTGTATTGACTCCACACTCGCATGTTTCTCAGTAGCGCGCGCGCCGCCGACTTGAACGGAAGTAAGTGTGTACCTTGTGGCGTCATGAGCGTAACTTGGACAAACGAACTGGAGTTAAAATTTTTGGAATATTTCCCAGCGGAACCCGTGCTATGGAATATAAATTTAAAAGACTACAAAAATAAACTAAAACAACATGATGCGTGGTGTCGTCTAAGTGAACTGATGGGAATACCCATTGATGTCTTAAAAAACAAAAAAACATCGTTATTTGCAAGCTACAGAGGGTATAAAAATAAAGTTAAGAAATCAGAAAACTCTGGAGCAGGTGTCGACGATGTTTACAAGCCGATATGGTTCGCATACGAAATAATAGACTCTTTTTTGGGGATACTACGAAATGTAAGAAAACAATAAATACGGTAAGCAGCAACTTTTATTACTTATAATTATTATTACATATAGGAAAGTACAAAAACGCCTTATTCGACGATACAGCAAGTTTTCCTTTTTTAGTTAGTACAATCAACTTATGTCTATTGACAACCAGTACATAACCTATCTACTGAAATATTTAGCGAATTCATCTCTTATTTCTGTTGCGTGATGAGCCGCTCGCCGTGGAATATGTCGCGGATTTCGAATAGCACAGGTGCTCTCCATTTCTCCTCTCCAAGAGCCGGGCTCTATTAATAAATTCTTATTGTCATAAGTATCTATAGTTCCGGAAGGTGTATAGATGTGTGATGATGTAGTGCTTCGTCTCAAGAAATTGTGTAAGAGTATGCATGTCAACGTTATCAAGGCGGCTTTTTCGGGTTGTAAATTTATTGGTTTCTTGAAAATTCTAAATTTTGTTACCAAAATGCCGAAAGTATTTTCAGCTACTACTCGTGCTCCAGACAAAATCTGATTAAACTTTCGTTTTGGGGATCCCAAGTTGTGATTTCCAGAATAGGGTTTCATAATGTTTTCCGAAAGGGCAAAAGCGCCGTCTCCCAAAAAAATGTATGGCACGTCAATGTTTGAACCAGGCAGCGGATGTGGTTGTGGTAAATTTAAGTCATTTGTCTGCATTTTTGACCATAAAACTGTGTTAGTAAAAACTCCGCCATCACTAATTCTGCCTTGACAGCCTATGTCTGCGAAAATAAAATTGTAGTGACTATCAACCAACGCCATCAAAACTATACTGAATGTTCTTTTATAGTTATAATATTCCGATCCGGAATTTATGGGACATTCTAAAACAATATGTTTGCCATCTATTGATCCCACAGCACGCGGGAATTTCAATGCAAAGTCTTTTTCGATTTGTAGCCATTCTTCGGGGCACGATGGTAACTGCAACAATAAAAATAATCATTTTAATTTATTTCTATTTTAGGAGGAGCCGTCTACTAGTGGAAATGAAGAAATTGAAGAAAATCAGACTAATCAAAATCCGCAAGGTGATGATCAAAGTCATACAGTCAATACAAATGCATCAACAATTCGTCGGCGAAAACACCCCACCGAAGTGTTTCAAGCAGAAAAAGTTATGAAGGAAGCCTTGTCTACCTTTAATGCAACTCTTAAAAGAAATACACCTCAACCAATTCAAAAAGAAGACGATGATTGTGACTTGTATGCAAAGCTTTTGGCTACAAAATTGAGAAAATTACCGGAAGAAAAAAGATTAAGATTTATGCATGATATAGATGGCATGTATATGCAATATGCAGTAGATTCTGAATTCTCATCACCAGTACCAACACCGTCACCACAGTCACAACATGCCAGTCAATTTATTATATCACGCAACTCATCTCACGATCAATATCAACAGAGACCTGGAACCTCGTCATCCTCAAATTCCGAGCCGATTATTCATTACACACCAGTACCAACACCGTCACCACAGTCACAACATGCCAGTCAATTTATTATATCACGCAACTCATCTCACGATCAATATCAACAGAGACCTGGAACCTCGTCATCCTCAAATTCCGAGCCGATTATTCATTACACACCAGTACCAACACCGTCACCACAGTCACAACATGCCAGTCAATTTATTATATCACGCAACTCATCCCACGATCAATATCAACAGAGACCTGGAACCTCGTCATCCTCAAATTCCGAGCCGATTATTCATTACACACCAGTACCAACACCGTCACCACAGTCACAACATGCCAGTCAATTTATTCTATCACGCAACTCATCTCACGATCAATATCAACAGAGACCTGGAACCTCGTCATCCTCAAATTCCGAGCCGATTATTCATTACACACCAGTACCAACACCGTCACCACAGTCACAACATGCCAGTCAATTTATTATATCACGCAACTCATCCCACGATCAATATCAACAGAGACCTGGAACCTCGTCATCCTCAAATTCCGAGCCGATTATTCATTACACACCAGTACCAACACCGTCACCACAGTCACAACATGCCAGTCAATTTATTCTATCACGCAACTCATCTCACGATCAATATCAACAGAGACCTGGAACCTCGTCATCCTCAAATTCCGAGCCGATCATTCATAACTTACCAAATTCAAATATTAATATTCAGTCAAATGACGTCATTTACCCACCAGTTATTCATATTCCTGATTCAAACACTAGTGCAGAAATAGGTACTGTAACTTATGAAGGTTCAATTTCGCCAAATACACTTGTTCAGGAAAATAACCGGGCTGCATCTAATATCATCATTGAAGCCTTTCAATTGTGTGATAAATAAAACAATTTGTTTGATACTAGATTTGACACTTAAAAAAATGTAATTTGGTCGTAAGTGGGCATCCGTTGGTAAAATTTAACTTGTATCATTTGAAAATTGTTTTAATACCTACTTTTAATTTTAATAAGTTTTTTAATAAAAAATCAAAAAATGTCATATTGTATTTTTTTACAGGTGGCAACAGCCATTCACACATACCTTTATATGTTCCTTTAATGCTTCATTTAGGGCTTGACAAACTTCTGGTATTATCTGCGAAATAACTTGTGGGGATATTTTAAATAAAAAATGAAGACTTTGGTAGTCATCTCCTGTGGCCAAGTATCGTAATGTTACTGCAAGACGTGTCCGAGCTGGAATGGATTCCCTTAATTGAGTATTTTGCTTAGAAATCTGTGTTGACACTTTATTCAATAAATATTCAAAATCCACCGAAGACATTCGAGTAAACTTTTTAAATTCATTTGATGGTTCGGCCACTAATTCATGTAACTGCTGATCCATAGTTAGGCTGTAAAAAGAGAAAGTTATTTCATTAGCATGATTATTATAAAGTGTTGATCATTTTTGGTTGATGCATTAATAAATCTTAACGTGATCAAGGATTTTTTTTTTAATAATCATGAGACATAAAAAATATAAAATACCTACATAGTCGTTCAAAAAGTACTTACCTTGTTCTATTACGATGAATACTTGTCATCCACCATCTTCTTTTTCGCCACTTCTTTTTAATAACTTTTTTCTCTTTAGCATACGCATAATTATAATATGCGAATGCGCATAACAATAAACTTGTCGCAGCGGTTACTTCTGCGTCCATCGTCATCGAACGCGAGAACTGTAGTGAGAACTATTTAAGAACTTTGTGAGAGTGTGTACCCAAAGAAGTTCTCGCTACAGTTCTCGCAGAGAATCTCCGGAGATTCTTGCGTGAATGTCTCGCGTGAATGTGGAGCGCTCATAAGCCGCGGCTGATGGACGCGCCTTACTTTTATTTGGCTAGTACAATAACTATGTAGCTGTGCAAACTATCGGTGATAAGTTGCGGACGTGACCTTATGCCGTCCTTGAGCCTTTGGACGTCCGAAGAGAATCTGGCCAGCCGGATGTTTTTGCGTCCGCGGACGGTGTGAACGGGGAGCGGGACGCGTCCGCGGACGATTTGAGTGTCATAAGCGAACCAACTGCGTAGGTGACACGTCAAGCGCGATGGAAGAAAAATTAATAGAGTGCGTTCGTGCCCACGAGTGTCTTTATAATCAGAAACTTCAGCATTATAAAAATGCTGCATTAAAAAACGAAGTATGGGAACAAATAGGTAGTGAATTAAACGCTACAGGTAAGTGTTATCAAAACTTTATTTTACATTACTTTATACAAAATATTTCGCTATGATTTTTGCAGAAAGAATACGCCGTGTTGCACAAATTATTAATGTGTCACATTTTAGGAAATATTTAATAGATTATTCCTATATATTTCTTTTACATTTTGATCCATCATAAAAATTTGTTTTTAGTTTTTGTGCGATGGAAAACATTGGTGAAGTGATGGGAATTAAGTGCGTTTTGTTTATCAAGATTTTGTTTTTAAGACAAATTAAAGTCTATGAAATAAAGTAGGTATACCTATCCGATTTGATAATTATTCACTATTATATTAGTTTCACGACAGTTCCTATCTAAATTTTTTTGTGTCCGTTGTACAGATTATGCAATAGTGTCAACCTCAACAATCATAGCCAAATATTTAACACATCCTTTTTCTAATTTGTCCAAGGTAAACGTCCAGTTTCGGAACTAAAGTAGTTGCAAAACTTATCTCGTATGTCAAATGCCGCTCGTGTAGAATTATGACGAACACCTTCAAATGATATAAAGTTATCTGGTACACCATTAGGTAGTTCTTGCAAAAAAATATTGTCGTCTTCGTCGTTCCTTAGCATGTTGTGTAAGCAACAACTAGCTAAAATAATTTTATCAACAAATTCTGGTTGTACTTCAATATCTGTATGAAATATCCGCCATCTTGCTGCCAAAATTCCAAACGCATTTTCGACTGTCCTCCTCGCACGCGATAATCTATAATTAAAGTTTTTTTTATTTGCGTTATTGGAGACAGCTTCTTTACTATATGGTCTCATTAAATATCGTTTTAATGGAAAGGCTTGGTCTCCTATAATGACATGTGGCATGGGTTCACCACCATTTTCTAATGGTGTATCTGCTGGTATATCTGCAGTATTATTCGCCAATGAAGTTCCCAGTTTTGACTCGGCAAACACACCACCATCACTATTACGTCCAAAGGCACCAACATCAATTGTAATAAATTTGTAATGAGCGTCAACTAATGCTAAAAGAACGACAGAGTGTCGGCCTTTATAATTGTAGAATGACGTTCCTGCATTATTAGGGCAAAACATCATAACATGCTTGCCGTCTAAGCTGCCGACACAATTAGGAAACTGCCATTTGTCATTGTATGCTTTCGCTATTTGCTTCCACGTTTCTTTGGTAGGTTTTGGTATAAAAATGTTTTTTAAATTTTTCCAAATAGCCATAGTTACCTCGAGTACGATAGTTCTTATTGTGCTAAATCCCATTCTATATCTAAATCCCAGCGATCGAAATGATTCTCCGGTGGCTAAAAACCTGAAAAAGTAAAAATTATAAAATTTACCGGCCAAGTGCTTCTCCATTCCGTAGTTATTCATACTTTCATATGTCTAATATAGGTAAGATAAACTGATTAGTAATGATAATTCTTTTTTTTCAGCTTCAGAATGCAAGACTAAATGGAACCTGTTACGAAATGCGTTTGTGCACGCCATATCTAGAAGAAAAACGGTAACGGGCCAAGGAGTAAAAAACTGGAAGAAATGGAAATTTGAAGAAGAAATGTCTTTTTTATTACCCCATATGTCACATAGGAACACGGTGTCTAATGTTGATGGGTGCGATGAAGACCAAAATTCAGGTCCAATCGACGAAGACTCAAACGAGAACAATAGGAAACAAAAAAAACGGAAAGATAACAACAATTACCAGGAACAAATATTAAACATAATGAAAACAAGGACACTGAATAAATCTGAAAAAGATGATATTGACTTATTTTTTGAAACGATGGCCAAAAAAGTGAAGAAGTTCCCCAAACTAGATCAAATTCAATTACAGTTTAACATAATGAAAATGGTTCATGAAATAGAACTCAGATATGAAACATCTGCTATAGAACCTTCTGCTTCTTCCAGTAGATCGTCAATAATATCAACGCCGTCATCATCGCCGATCGTTCGACGTACATCTTCTCCCTATTTAAGTGATTATCCTGTCTCACCTTCGTACGTACCGCAATCTACACCCTCACCTCAAAATGCCCACCAAGCACACTCTCCTCTTTCTCAACAATCTGCTTCACCTTCGTACGTACCGCAATCTTCACCCTCACCTCACAACGCCTACCAGTCACATTCTGCTCTCACTCAACAATCTGCTTCACCTTCGTACGTACCGCAATCTTCACCCTCACCTCAAAATGCCCACCAAGCACACTCTCCTCTTACTCAACATCAACAATCTGCTTCACCTTCGTACGTACCGCAATCTTCACCCTCACCTCACAACGCCTACCAGTCACATTCTGCTCTCACTCAACAATCTGCTTCACCTTCATACGTACCGCAATCTTCACTCTCACCTCACAATGCCTACCAGTCACTCTCTGCTCTCACTCAACAATCTGTTTCGTCTTCGTACGTACCGCTGTATTCACCCACTCCTCCTCAGATCCAATCACATTCATCTCCTCAGACTCAACAGTCTTCCTCGCCTATGTACTCTAACATACTCCAACTTTCTAGTTCACAAATTCCATGCACCCAATATATCTCTCAACCGCTGCAGCCGATACAAGATTCTGTTATTGAACTTTCAATCCCAGAAGAAACAAATGAAGTAAATGAAGGTCCAGCAAAAAAGCTACTAGAATTTTTAATTGTGAAAAAGCGTAAATAGAACAAATAAATAAGAAAATTAGATAAAGTACTTGTTTTATTATTCACCTACCTCAAAGTTACAACTAAACGTTCCTTTGCAGATATTGGTGTCCGAAACTGTATCATTTGTTTCTCAATGTCATTTTCAATTAGACTAAGCAGAAACATAAATTGATCTTCATTCATTCTTAAATATAATTTATAACGTTTCTCGTCCTTTTGTAAATCAGGATACAAGGTGTGAAATTCACCAAACTGTAATCGTTTTTTATTAATATTGTGGACCCAAATACTCCTTTTTATTCTTTTTTTTGGCGGACAACACAGCGCAGCTACCGCTAAATAATCGTCCTCACTGTCGCTGCTTGACATGTTTTCCAGTTAACAATTCTTTCTGAAATGACTGGCCAGACGTCCGAAGACCCGTCGTCCTACAAGCGTGCACATTGTTAAGCCGCGTCCATCAGCCGCGACTTACGGACGCGTCAGATAATTTGTTCCCAGCTTGACTGTTTCGTCACTCACATCAAGTCTATGAATATGTATGGAGGTGCGCGCACGTTACGACGTGACAATTGGGTGACATTTTTGTCCGCCGACCAGCGGACAAGCCCGTGACGAAACTGTCACCACGCCGCTAGGTTTTTATAGCAGCGCGCGCACGGGCAACAAAATTGTCACTCAACACGTATAGTTCTTCCGCCATTTGCATTCGGACCGTCGTCTTTAGCGAACGCAAAATGGCGTCAACGTCTACGCAAAACGTGAAAGTGCACGAAGATAATATCGATAATGATTTACTTATTGAAGAAGTTGAAAAAAGAGCATTAATTTACGATAAAAAGCTGAAAGAGTATTCAGATTCTAATTTGAAAATTAAAGCATGGGATGAAATCAGTCGTATAATATTTTCTACAGTTTGGGGTACGTTGTCGTCACAAGAAAAAACTGAAGCTGGTGAGTATCTTTTTATTTTTAGTATTTGTAGCTAAAACAACAGTTGTACAAAAAGGTGAAATTCAGATTTTGTCATATTGCCATGACACAGCCCCTTGTGGTGAAGTAAAGTAATTCGCAAAATAATTACGTATATTTGCTGCTGATATGGTTCTGTCTGATGGATTTGTTGCAATACCTTTTAATGAACAATCGTAAACAGTGTCAGTAAATTGAATGCCATCTCTGCACCGTACAAAATTATGTAAAATACAACATGTTTTTACTATTATATCAGCAAAATCAAGACTGACGTCAATCGGCCTGTGCAAAATTCGCCATTTGTTACAAAGTATACCAAAAGTGCATTCAACCATGCGTCGTGCCCTAGTGTGGCGATAGTTGTAAATTTTTTTCACAGCAGACAATGATTTTCTTGAATATGGTCGCAAAATATGCCTCGACAAGCCAAATGCCTCATCAGCGACCAAACAAAATGGCATTTTTTTTCCATTTTCATCATATGGCAAATTACGATCATCTGGTATGCTCAATTGATTTTGCTGCAATCTTTTGCCCATGCCAGAATTCTGAAATACATTGGAGTCGCTCGCTGCTCCATTCGCACCGACATCTATGTATACAAATTTATAATCTGCATCTACCCATGCCATGAGAACAGTAGAAAAGTACTTTTTGTAATTGAAACACTGCGTACCGGTGTTTTCCGGCTGAATTATTCTCACATGTTTGCCATCAATTGCGCCAATTATGTTCGGAAAATTTGTCCGTTGGTAAAACTGATTTGAAATAGTATACCAATCCTCTTCAGACTTTTCAGGCATGTATAGTGTATGTAAATTCCAGATCGCGGAACATGTAGATTTTACAATTTCTCGTGCAGTGGTGGCACCTATCAAATATTCAAATGATATGCTGTAAAAACTGTTGCCGGTTGCAAGATATCTGAAACAAAAGAAAATTAAATACATAATACAAAATTAAAGTTAAAAATACATAAATTAAATAAATGACTGACTGTTTTATACTAGTTAAATATTTATTTTCAGGTAAACTTGTACAAAAACGATGGAAGAATTTAAGGGCTTGTTTTTCACGTGAGCTACGTGAGCAAAAATGTACTAAGTCTGGCCAGGCCGCTACAAAAAGAAGAAAGTACAAACATTTTGACCAACTTTTATTTCTTATCCCAAGCATGGATACCCGAGAAACCTCAGGAAATGCTGATTCTGTAGAGGAAATTGCTTGCGAAGAAGATAGTCAGGATGCCAGTGTGGAAGCACTACAGCGAGAAGAATATTCCCGAAAGAAAAATAAGAATAAAATATGTTACGAAGAAAGGCTTCTAGAGATTTTAAACAACAAAAGAGTTGATGATAACAGGTTTATCGAGGCTATGAGAAATAACAAAAGTGACTGTAATGACGATGACAAGGAAAAGCATTTTGCGCTGTCTTTGGTGCCGTTGTTAAAAGCAGTCCCGGAGGAGAAAAAACTAGACGTACAGATCAAAATTTTACAAATTTTCCAGGAAATTCAGAAACAAAACACTCAGCGCAATAATTATTCTCCTATGAATAGCCCATCCACAATTTATAGAGGTAGTCCTCAAAATTTCCAAATCAAGCCCAAATATTCTGTCTCTCTACCATCGCAAAGTCCCCAAGGCCCACTCCACTTAGCAAGAAACACTCCACTGATTTTATCTCCTTCTCCTACATATATTCCATCTTCAAGCCTCTCTACCATCGCAAAGTCCCGAAGGCCCACTCTACTTAGCAAGAAACACTCCACTGACTTTATCTCCTTCTCCTACATATATTCCATCTTCAAGCCCTCAAAACATGCAAATCAAACCCATATATTCTGTCTCTCTTCCATCGCACATTCCTCAAAATCCGCTCCACTTAGCAAGAAACACTCAACTTGTTTTATCTCCTTCTCCTACTCATACATCTACAAGTTCCCAAAATTTGCTACCCTCTGCACACACTCCATCGAATTCATCTTCACAATCATCGCCTCCTAAGCAAGACCCTAAAAACTCGTCAGCCGCCTCATCGTCATCAATTCAAACCTATATTACAGAGTTTGCAGAAGATTCCGAATTGTATGACATCTGCCAGGAGTACAATATTAACCAACAAGAAGAATAATTAAAGAATATTACATTTCAATTACTTTTTTGATTTTTGATTATAGTTAAAAACTACTTACTTTAATTTGTATATCATTTTTGTATTTTCATTAAAATAAACAATTTAAAATTACATAATATTCTAATTACTTATATTTACCTCAAAGTAACAGCGAGTCTTTCTTCAGCCGGAACAGACAATCTCATGTTTGTATTTTCGTATGTCAACGCAGATCCTAAATTGCGAAGTAATTCATCAAAACTTCTAACACTCATTCGAAAATACCCAAAAAATTTCTTTGAATGTTCCCGAAGTTTATGAAACATGGTGTAGAACTTTCCATTTATTAACCTGTCACTCCAAAGGGGGTGTACCCAGTATTCTTTTCGCTTTTTTTCTCTTTTGAGTTTCCTTATAAGCTCACAGATGACGACCGTCTCTTCGAAATCCATTTCGACAAATGAAGCTTTTTAAAAAAAAAATTGTCACCGTCACCTTTCGTGAGCGCACCTCGCTTTGGAGGCGTGACGTGACAGCGACAAAAACTTTTTTGTCATGCTGACAAAAGTCACCGGTGCGCGCTAGGCCTAAGTACGCGTACTTGTGGCTCGACGACCTTACTCGCTCATGTGTCACCCTAAGTACGCGTACTTTAAAATTGCCGAGCAAGCTCGTCGGCGATCCTACCGATTTGAAATGTTGCTCGCAGCTCGCCACGACTCGCGCGTCTGTCACCGTTCGCGAGCCACGAGCCGCCATTTTGTTTCGTCGCGCGTCTCGCTTGGACGTCTGTACTGTGCAGGTATTGTATTGGTGCTCTGTGTGCTTTGTGTGTGCGTGCAACGACCATGTCTGATTTTCGTTGCTATTCCCATGAATTATTAAGTGAATTTATAGATTGTTTTCGTAACCACCCTTGTCTTTGGCAAATAAAGCATAATGACTACAAAAATAAAATGAAGAAACTTCAAGCCTACAGTCAGTTACTGGAAATAATTAGAAAAGTAGAAAAAAATGCAACAATTGATTCCGTCAAGAAGAAAATTAATTCTTTAAGAGCTGGTTATCGCAAGGAAAATAAAAAAGTGCGAGAAAGTAAAAGAACCGGCTCAGGGACTGACCAAATTTACGTGCCAAAACTATGGTACTTCAGTCAACTTGAATTTCTGACTGACCAAAATGAAGGTAAGAAAAAGTATTGCGTTTAAAATTTGTTTCATAAAGGGATTTCACATAAAATAAAATACTTATTTTTTGTTTTTATTTATTTCCAGGAACAGAATCATTTGACAGCATAGATAACGGTTCATTAGAGGCAGACGAGAAGCAGCTTTCGTCTGTATCGACAGTTGATAATGATGCAGACAACAGTGAAACCGAGGTAAGAAATATATAAAAATTATAACATACGTTGTTGCCATGGCACTGCACCACTAGTATTAAAATAGTTTTCGTATTTTTCCCGTTCTAACTTAGCAGTTTGTGGTGGATTGCGATCATGTACGATTGCTGTAATGGTTCAAATTCATGATTTTGAGGTCTTAGCCCAAACTGAACAGTTCCATTTTCATGATTTTCACAGTCAAGGTCTCGACGAGGTGTATATGTTGTTCTTGCGTTTTTTCTTAAAAAATTGTGCAGCACACAACATGCTAAAACCATTTTGTTGATATTTTGCACACTTGCATTTATTGGTGATCGAAAAATGTGAAATCTGCCAGCCAAAATTCCAAAAACATTTTCTATAATTCTTCTAGCTCTGCATATTCTATAATTATATATCCTCTTACTTGAGCTCGCAAGTGACTGCTTTTGTGGATATGGTTTCAATAGATCTGATCTCAAAGCAAATGCCTCATCACCTATAAATACATAAGGCAATTTCTCAGAATGTGAGTGTGGTTGACGAGGGCTTGGAATGTTTAAACGTTCAGAAACTAATTTTTGAAAGAATTTTGTTTTCTTTAATACACCACCATCTGAAATACGTCCGTTTGTTCCAATGTCTACATAAATGAATTCATAGTTGGCATTGGCAATTCCCATTAAAACTACGCTATGATACCCTTTGTAATTATAGAAGAGTGAGCCAGCATCCGCAGGAGGCACAATCATAACATGCTTCCCATCAAATGCACCCAAGCAGTTTGGAAATTGCCACCTATGCTCAAATTCATCAGCAATTGCTAACCATTCTTCTTCTGTATTTGGAAACTGTAAAAGAAAATCTAGTTGTAGTTGAATATTAATAATAATAAATAATTTTATTTACAGACTACTGATAATCTGATGTCACCGGGGACTTCTTCACAAAACAATACACAACGTCGTCGTCGTAAACGACAATCTGATGAAGATCTTGCTAACACAATTTCAATAATAGGCAAAAAATTACAAAAAGATGAAGATGAATTTGATGCCATAGGGAAAAATGTGGCAGTAAAACTACGGAATATGAAAAGTCAACAGCAAGGAATAGCGGAAAAATTAATAAACGAAATTTTATTTCTGGGACGTTTTGAAAAATTAAATTTTAACGCATCAATAAATATTGGTTCATCCCAAAATCCAATAACCAATCTCTCTGTCCCACCAACAACTTCTAATTATTCTATACCAGCAGAACAAGATTCAGAAATAATCACTATTCCCGAATCGCTAGTGCATTATTTAAACTTTAAGTAACATTAATTCAATGTCAATTTATATAACATTGTATTTTTTTATTCATTACAAATAAAGAAAAATTACTATATGTGCTAATTTTATTCACATACTTACCTTTAAATATTCTTTTAACACTGACTATATGGCATCACATGTCTCTGGAATAATGTATCCCAACGATTGTCTCGATATTGCTGATACATACATTAAATCTGTGTACGTTCCGCCACTTGCCAAAAAACGTAATGTCACACTTAAACGTTCATGAGGTGAAATAGCTTCTCTCATACAAGTGTCCTGTTTAGCTATAATAGGGGCAATTAAATGTAAGAGTTGTTCATATAACTCCTCAGGCATTCTTAAATAATTACGAAAATCTTCCTTTTCTTCACGTAATTCTTTCACCAAATTTACATGTGATAAACGTTCTCTTTTTGTTAGCCAGTTTTTTACCCACTTTTGCCGATTTCTTTTAACTTTTTTTTTCTTTAACATGTAGTATGTTAACACTCCTAAGTAACACAACGCTTCTTCAGTCGACGACATCGCGATACGGTATGAGTAAGTTAGCACGTGTGTCGCCGACATCGAGCCGAGTAAGTTCGCAATCTTAAAAACCGCCTACTTAAAGTTCGTACGTCTATCACCAGCTTAAGAGTTCAAAACACTTGTAAATTCTTGGACTGAATTGGATTTTTTGTACACAAACAAAGTAACGCAAACATTCCAGTGTGATGAGTGACATGACATAAACAAACTTTTTTTAAACTGACTATCACAGAGACCATACCATTCTGCCTCTCCATTTCGAAATATTTTATTATTATATTGTAAATATACATATTAGCGATTGTTTTAAGTAATTTATAAGTAGAAATGAGGTTAAAATATTCTTTAGTACAAAGTAAAAGCCAAAACATGCGAGTCGAGAATGTTCGATTATCTAAAACAATAATACGCCTCCACACTAGCACAGCCTTGCGAACAGTCGTGCGTTCACACAGCCGAGAGATCACCGATGAGCTAATCTCGGTTAGAGAATAATCGGTTAGAGAATACCAAAAAGAAAGCCGTGACCACAGCCTCAAGCGCAGCGACTAAGCGTTTCTTAGAGAATCGCATAGCTGCGCTGTGCCTACCGTTACTCTGATGGCGTTGCTTGTCACTGTTCCGACCCTTACCATATACTTCCTATTCTTGAGGTATTCTTTACAGTTACACCATGACAGCAAAGGCCCTCTAATACTACTCTCATGTAGACTGTCGATAAGTATGTCATGCTTCAGCGTATCGAATGCCTTACTGTAATCTATAAATATCACCAGCACGTGTCTTTTATTGTCAAAGTGTTTATAGATGCTATTAGTGAATGCAGATAAAAGAGCTGAGTAGTGTTTTTTTGTGGTTGAAATCCGTATTGTCTGTCTGTTAGTATTTTATTTTCAGCATAGAACCCGTATATTTGTTTGCAAATATACTTTTCATTACATACATTAATATGTACTTCAAAACGTTGTCAGCATACCGGTTACAACCCAAAAACGGGTTTACTACATGGACTACCTGAGTTCGAACGGACCAATCAGCTTTGAGTGCAAACAAAAGAGCCGAGGCGTGGGGTGCGCGTCACTCCGCGCAGTCGCATTATTGCAGTTGTATAAGTAGAAGGCGCACAATCGGTTGCTGTGCACACGTTATGTGTGTAATGTGGTATCTGGCATGGGCTAGACATTTCAACTCAGTGCTATTATTTTACATTAAATGTATTAATGTACAATAATAGCACTGAGTTCTGATGCCGGTAATAAAATATCCTCGTCCTGAGTGCTATTATTGTACATTAAATGTATTAATGTACAATAATAGCACTGAGTTCTGATGACGTTATCATTATTATTACTATTGGCGATGTTTTGTTATAGTAATAAATCTATTTTTAATGAAGTCTACAACTCACTTTTTATTTTATTTCCTTATTTTTAAGGCTAAACCTTAGTTATAATACGCTAATCACAGGCTGACATATATAAAATAAAAATGTATTAATTTCTATTAATAATTACACCGCAGATATAAAACATCTTGAGGGTGATTGTAGGGTGATAGTACACCAAAAAAAATTAAAATTGTTCCTGGCCGCTGATAGACCAAGCGCCATACGATTTTGCCCATTCTCCTTTGTTGTTCACATGCCGATAAGCCCGCGAAATATGGGATCAAGATAATGGTTTTAACTGATGCGCGCCAGTTCTACGTATACAATGCATACATTTACCACGGAAAAGGATCAGATGGTATTATTGGTCTACTAGAAGCAGAAAAAAAACTTGCTGTTACTACACAGTCTGTACTACGTCTCGCTAAACCGATTGAGAACACAAACCGGAACATAATAGCCGATAATTGGTTTAGCTCAATACCTCTGGCTGAACATCTTCTACAAAAAGGTCTGACTTATTTGGGAACATAAAAAAAAATTAACGTGAAATACCACCTGAGTTAAGCTACCCCGAGAACTGCGGATGACCATTCGTCGTATACTAGGTCGTGATTTACTAGCTCCCCCAACTTCTAATGAGCCTGAAACATCATCAGGAAGAAAGTTATGCCGTATCTGCCCAAGCAAACTAAAACAAGATACTCGTATAACTTGTATTGCTTGAGCAAAACCGATTTGCCTGCAGTGTGCAGCGCAGATTTGTGTTGACTGTAAGGACGATGTTTAAGACTAGATTTAAAAAAAACAACTCTAAGGATATTTATTATAATTTTTTACTAATAGTTATAAGCCAGAAGAAGACATTGTTATGTTAATTTGTTGATTTTATATTTCTTATTATTTTTAAAATTTTCTAATGACGGCTATGTCAAAAGTTTCTAGGTTTTGTCATGAATACATGAGACTAAATATTTTATTAAATTATGAGTTTTATTACATATTTAACTATCCTAAAATATTGTACTATATCCTAAAACATTATTTTTATAGATTTTTTATGAACAACATAACTAGTTTTTTTAAATAATGCCATTTAGTATGTACGACTGACAGACTACTCCTCAGTATGATAATAGAATAATAATATAGAATAATAGAAGCAGAAAAAAAACTTGCTGTTCCTACACAGTCTGTACTACGTCTCGCTAAACCGATTGAGAACACAAACCGGAACATAATAGCCGATAATTGGTTTAGCTCAATACCTCTGGCAGAACATCTTCTACAAAAAGGTCTGACTTATTTGGGAACATAAAAATAAATAAACGTGAAATACCACCTGAGTTCAAGCCAAACAAAACCAAAGCTGTAGAAAGTTCCTTGTATGGGTATACAAAAGATTTGACTTTGATGTCAAATATAACAATGTTGATTAGAAACGCGAGACTCCGTTTCTCTATCACTCCTTTCGTTAATTATTATTTCACGTGTAGGCTCCTGCTCTACATTTTCTTCTTCTTCACAGTCTAAATTTTCTTCTTCGCTACCTGACATTTCACTTTACTTTTATTATTCATTTTTCTTTTTTCTTTTATTATTAATTTATTTTATTTATTATTTTATGATTTCCTAATGCTTCTTTGTTCCATAATGCTTTCGCATACCATACATATCATGTGTCAGTTTGCGATGAAACTCCTGTAAGTTGTACCTGTTGTGTGCAAGACCGTTTCTTTTTCTAAATGATTGTTTAAAAATTTGTTGTTGTTACATAGAAAATGACTTGGACTCCTTTTTCGGAAAGTGCCCCATCTGCCTTCATCGACATCCTCCACGAGGAAGAAGATGATATGTCGGAGGACGAAAATGAGGTATGTAAATATACTACTGTTATAAAAAAAAAGTAGGTATTCTGGATTTTGATTTACATATTATATTTTACAGGAGAACACATTACATCCTGGATCGTAATTATTAGGTCAGAGTTTTTACGCAAGTATACATTTGACGTGCCGTGTTGACTTTGTTTTAAAAGTTTTTTTGAAAATTGAATCATACATATCATCATTATAATATGAAGCACATACATCCCACGGTTGCCATGGTGATATTTATATAATATATGGTGTTATGGTAACTGGTGACAGAGATGGTCGCTAGCACTTCCGCTCATACCCTTTACCCCCACGCGCACAAGCATGTACTTACTAACACTTATGCATAAATCCCTGATGATATCCAAAACGTTTTTCTAGAATTTGTGGGAGGAAATTTTGTCAAGAGAAGCGGACGTGGAAGAAGTGGAGGTGGGAGAAGTGGAGGTGGGAGAAGAGGATGTGGGAAAAGTGGCAGTGGAAGAAGTAGTGGTGGAAGATGCCGAGGAGGAAGATCTGGCGTTCCTAGACGTAGAAGAAGACGTGTAAGCTATCAAGCTCTTGAGTTCACATGGTTTGCAAGCATTTTGCGTACATATACAAGAGAATATACTAACACTACAAATATTTTTTTTATTAACAACAATAAATAACTTTGTTTTTACTTTATTTCTAGTTCACCATCCGTCGAGCTATCGGGGATTTACGACAAGGACGGACGGAGAAGCTCTATATGAAGCCGGCCGAACGACGTAAGTACATTTATTTTCTACCAAATTTTTTGTTGCATAATATGTCACTGATGAATTTACTTATGTAAAATAAATTTCCCATAATAAAGGACTAATCAGCTGTAGGGGTTTGTATGGGGTATTTAATTTTATGTGAGATTTCAATGCTTGTCCCTCGAAATATATTTTTATACATCGTCCTCTGTTTGTTTACAGAAAAGCTTTTTCTGCGGCGGATTCGCTGTCTCCGTCCTCGTCGCCACGCCTACCTAGTGGGCCAGTTTCTCCACTCACGTAAGTATAATATTGATTATTTTACAAAAAACTTCATTGCAAATGTTATAAAACAATACTTCATTGTATTGTTTTATTTTTATGATTATTATATTCTTCATTCACAGAAGTCCCGCTCGACAGCCATCACCACTCGGGCCGCGTATCGCCGCCACTTCTTCAATACCGTACGTTTATTTTTATTTAGAGTGAAAAAATATATAAATACATATTATGTATATTTATTTGCTTGTTCTCAGAGAGGAGCCAGTTATCATAATTGGCCGGGGAAGGGGCCGCGGCGGACGTAGGCGAGGAAGTGGGCGCGGTAGAGGTGGTCGTGGCAGACGTGGAGGTGGAAGGTTGGGCACACGCGGTGGCAGGAATGCAGATACTTGGAAACTCGGGGACCCCATCCGTGAGATTTACATCACTGATGAGGATGTCCCCGATGAATTACGGGCCTAGGTACAAGCCGTAATTCGAGGGCGTGAAGCCCGCCAACAACGCTGGGTTAGGTGGTTACAAATGAAGAGGGAGTAGAATTTTTCGACGCGGAGGACGGGGACGGCGATAAATCCCTATTTCCTGAAAAAGAAGAGGCCCTGCATTTCAATTGGAGACCAACGGACTCCTTTGAATGTGGTCGGGAGACTTTTATTGTCCAGGAAACAGGGCCCACAAACCCCTGTTCAACTGCCTATGAGGCATTTTCTCAATTCTTCGACGAGACCATCTTGTCGCATATTGTCTCCGAAACCAACCGATACGCAATCGGTAAAGATTGGTCGGATTGGTACGAGACAAATGTCGACGACATTCTCGTCCTAATTTCTTTCTCCAGAAAGTCCGTGCTTTTCCACAAATCCCCTTCTTCAAACGAACTGTTTCCGTCTAATGTTTTCTCGGCAGAGGTACCAGCGACTATGCTCGTGCCTCTATTTTAACGATAATTCCCTCTGCTCTCCGGAATCGTCCCCTTTGTTCCCTCTCGAGCCTATTATTGCTCATCTTAACTCCCGTTTCCAATCTGCCTAAATTTCTCGTCAAGAAATCTGTATTGACGAGAGCCTCACCTTGTGGAAAGGCAATCTGTCCTTCCGTCAGTACATAAAGACCAAGGCAGCATGGTCTTTCTTTGTGTACACTGGCAAAAACTCTATTACAGTTCCTTCTCTTCCAGCGTCGTTGCTGAAAAGCACGGCGACTGTTTTGTCCCTCTTACGCCCTCTCCTTAATAAAGGCTACACTCTCTTCATGGACAATTGGTTTAACAGTCCACTATTAACCAGATTCCTCAAAAGGAACAAATCTGATGTCGTGGGATCTTTACGACCAAACCGCCAGCACTTACCTCCACTCATAACGCAATTCAAATTGCATCCTGGCCAGTTTGCTGCTCGTCAATCTGGGGATATGGCAGTAATGGCCTATTTTGACAAAAAGAAGGTAAATCTAATATCCACCTATCATGGCACACAAACAGCCAAAGCGCAACCAAAACCGCACCGGAGTACCCCGTGGAAACCACAATTGGTTCTAGATTATAATCAATATATGGGGGGATAGACTTAAAAGATGGCATGCTGGAAGCCTACTTGTTGGAGAGAAAGCGGTGCTCAAAGTGGTGGAAGCTTTTTAAACATTTGCTCAGAATATTAATTTTAAATGCGCGCATAATCCTCGAAACAGCATCGGGTAGTAGACTGGAGCACATTGTATTTCGCTTGGAGCTGGTGGAGCAAATATTAAAACGACACTTGAAAAAAGTTCCTAGAGCCCACCAAGCTCCGGCAGCCGCACAGTCTCCACCCGATGCTGTAGCTGAGTGGCATTTGCCGTCAACAGTGGCAAAACGGCTCGCCAATGGCAGAACGGCTCGCCGTCATTGCAAATGGTGTTCGAGGCAAGTCGTCTTTGAGTGCAGGTTGTGCAACGTAGGACTGAGTGCTTTAGGTCATTCCACTTGGATAAGTTTTCAACCCGAAACTGCTCTTTTTTGTTTTTATTCTCACCCACAAACCAAAGATTTTTGTAGAACAAGTCACTAATGTGCGGTACATCCTATTCGTCCCCAGTGGGGACAACTGGGACAATCTTTAGTTTTGTTACAATACTACCTAGTTGTACACAAAGTACAACTAGGCAAACTTACAGAACTCAACAGTCAAGGTGACAGAACTTATATCATTTTATACAGAAAATTGTTCAGTTTCATGGTCTGAGTGACATTTAAAAAGTTTGGATATTTATTAAAAAATCAACCTGTATAAAAAAACTATATAAATTCTTATATAACGTTATATAAGAATTAATTTGTCACGATAAAACTATATTCGTGCACAACGTCACTAATACGAATGTTATAAAATGATTATTTTTTATCGACAACACGATGTAACCACCCCATCACTATCGACCTCGTACCAGAATTTGCCTTAGTTTGAACGTGTTTTTGTCTGTTTTTTGTATGAAAATATTGTAAAAATACATCAGAAACTGAAATAATAACTCATCAACATAGTATTTGTCATAATAGCGACGTCCATATATACGCTTCAAGTTGAAATATGGCGTCAATATTTTTCTGTAGTTATTTCGTACCCTGTCGAACATTTTAAAGTTATTACTAGAATAATATACAATATTTTTGTATTTCTTTTACAGTTTTTTAAAACCAATATGCTCTTTGTTGATTTGTCACATTTTTAGCTAAAAACATTAATCTAGAATAAAGAAATTCGGTTTCAAAGACCGTAAGTTCGAGCGAAAATTTTCGTAAGATCAATACATTTTCAAGTGAACTAACTTTTTTTTTTTCTATAGAAAGGCAAAATAAAGTATACACGATCGTTTTAGAATCTTTTATTTGTTGACTTTTGGCTTCATTTTCATAATCTGTAAAGCAGTTTAAAAAAAAAACTTTCCATAGATGTTTCGTCTTCCGTGCAGCCTGGTATTTCATTGCCATATTATACATTTTTGTCGATGGTATCCTCAAGTATTGCCGTATCTGTGTATTGGGAATTTCTTCCAGATTCTGATGAAAAAAACACAATGAGAATAGGTAGACAAATAAAGGAACAGGAACATATAGGATTTCAAACTTTGTTGTTGCATTTCTAAACATACACTTCACGACACAAACGGGATTTAATGCAACTAATGATACTTATTTAAAAGGCAAATTTGTATTTACCTTCCCGACGTTTCGATTCGGTTGCACGAATCATGGTTGCGGGTTGACTGTAGTAGCTCGGCGTCGTCTGCTCGTGCGCGTTGAAATATTTTCTTCTACCCGCACACTTTGATTATTTCGACGCAAAAAAGCGGAAACGCTGTAACCCGCACCCATGTAAAAAATTTTTTATTGCACATTCGGAATCAGAAAAAAATTCTGCGTCGACTGGTCTAACTCCTGTGGTTCTACGATCAGTAGAAAATTTTGTACAGCGTTGATATTTCCCCGATTTTTGTGATTTTCTATTTACATATTTGCTGTAAACAGCATAAAAAATGCATTTTTTTATGATTTTGCATTTACACCAATTCATGTTTTGCAAATTATATGATCGCGGTAGTAACAGCGCTGTTGAAAGTTTGAGCAGTGTGGGTTACAGCGTTTTTGCATATAAGAAAATAGTAAATCACCACGTTTACTACAATTGATAGATAATAAATTGTTAGTCGTCGAGGTTTACTACAAATTACAAAAACTTGGTAATCTATAAAGTTTCATTTACGCTAATTCAAAAATTCCATATAATTACGATTTTGGTATTTATGTCCTTTATAATACAGTTGTCGAATGGTGATTTTAAACATACTACCATTATAACACGCGCTCGTGCCTGTTTGACTGGCGGCTTACCGCGTCGCTCAGTCACCGCGCGACAGTCGAACGAGAGTGTTGTGTTTGCTGTAACCGAGTTTCTCCGAGTGACTGGAATCGTTTCGAAACGTAAGTACGGTGAATTTCAGTTATTAGATGTAAAATCAAATTGAGAATGGCAATTGATGAGTTTGGTATTTAATGTTTTACTGAAGAACTGTAAAATTTTATTATTCGGTTCGGATTATCACTTATAAAATAACGGGGGGCTGAGCGGGGGGACCCCGCGCGCTTTGCCAGTGCTTAGAATCAGTCATTCTCATTTATTTTCTTATAAGAATAGCTTATTTTACAGTTAGAACTAACTAAGAGTCTAATTAGAATCTAATTTGACAAAAATTCCAATAAGAAAATTTTACTCAAAATCTGTTTACGTAATTTGAAACTGAAAATGACTACCTCGAAAGTTTACAAATATCTTAATTAAATTACATATCCTAATAGGAAATCGTTAGAAAATGAGGTTTTACAATGTTTGACAAAATTCTAGAATGTTCCAGTCACTACAAAGGCGTTTAGAAGATTTTACAAAATCGTATCACAAAAGTCAATGGAACTTCTATGTTAAAGACTTTACATTAATTCTAGGTCTTGAATCAGGTCTAATACAATGAGACCTAGACTTCTACAAAGTTTCAAGACAATACATAAAGGAACTAAAAAGTTATAGACCAAAAAACAACTCACAAACAACTACCTAGATAGGCTACCTAGATCCCTAGCTACGTTAATATCTCAGTCTAGGGCGTATTCCAACATGAATCTAGACAAGATTTTATATTTAAACTTAGGCTGAAGGCCACATTTTACGAGAAAACTAGAATTTACATTTAAAGGTTTTCAATCTTAGTGTCTACGGGATCGCGAACATAGATACATAGATTTCAATGTGGTTTTGTTTGAATTATTGTTTGCAATAAATACACATAACGTCACGTTCATCAAATTTATTTTAATTTGTGTACTCTTTTTTGCTAACTAAAAAGGGACAGTATACAAATTGTAGCCCACTTTGTTATGTACTTATCTATAGTCAAGTTAGAAGTCTCAACTTCAAAAAATTAACGAACTTATTGCTGCGAAACTCAACTTTAAACTAAATCAAGTTCGTTCTCTACTTTAGTTAGTGAAAACTAAGAAATGGCTAATTCTATGTTATTTTTAGATGTCTAAACGCCGACGCGAGTGGAAAGAATCGCTCCAAAAAACACCAAAGAAAAAAGAAAAAATTAAAATTTTAAAAGACGAAACCTACAGATCCGTGAAAGGGCAAATGGTTCTTGTATCTTCTCAAAGTAGAAGAATAGAAACAAATAATATTAATAATACTATACAAAACTGCAACATCACACTTAAACCGGAGACTAGTGATAGTCGTCAAGACTGCAATGAACCATTACTCATGACTCCTCATCAATCATCACAAAAATTTGGTACAGAAAATTTAACCCCAACGTTCAGGAATCCAGATATTTTTTTAGCTGAAACCAAAGAAGTATTAAAAAGTCTAACACCTGTTAAATTATTTCCTATACCTTCTGAAACACAGCCAAAACAAAACTTTATAATAATTCCGCCGTGCCACATAGAAGAAGATGACGAAATCGGACGTGATTTCAGTAATTTAAATAATATACAATCAATGTTGATTGAACACAATTGTGAAGAAAAGAGTTTTTCTGAGACATGTTTTCCAGAATGTGAAGAGCCTTCAAATGACATTAACAAAACAAATGAAACAATAAATTGTGATAACAGTGCATTTACAATCCAAATAGAAGTAGAGCATAACAGTAGTCTAGAGGGAAATGAAAAATGTAGCTCGTCAGAA
This sequence comes from Pyrausta nigrata, assembly GCA_949316185.1. NCBI lineage: Eukaryota > Metazoa > Arthropoda > Insecta > Lepidoptera > Crambidae > Pyrausta > Pyrausta nigrata. The sequence goes on along the minus strand of OX438955.1, from coordinate 3,783,153 downwards.
TTGATGAGTGTGATAAATAACGATATTTTTGAAACAGCTGATCAAAATTCTGCACCCGAAACAAAAACTATAAACAAAATTGAAATTAGTACGAACGACAGTGTTGGTAATGAAGGTCAGTATTACTTAGTTGTAAATAATATATTATATTTCATTACAAATAATTTGATTAATTATCTAAATAAAACTTTTTATAATGCGCAAATCGTTATTTTTTTATAATATTGAATTTAATGTGTTTTGTTAAATTACTCAATTTCAGAAACTAAAAATATAACGAAAAACGACAATAACAACGAGGCAGATGATTTGTCAAAAAATTATTGTAGTTCCAATGAAGATAACTCTCATGCTAGTAATATTGTAGAAGGATGTGTTAAAATTAGTGTGAACGCTGCAATATATGATGAGCCTAGAAAGAAGAATATAGAGAGAAATCGAAATGATAGTAACACGTATAAAAATATTATTGTGATGCAACACAATATTGTTGATGAAGATGAAATAGTTGTAACACCTGAAGATAAGCCGATCAATGTTAATACACCCAGCTCAGCTAAATTTTTGGATGAAGGTATATATGCTTTTATTCAAAATTCAAGTGAAACTTAATTGTAATTTATGATAATAATAATGATAATTGTTAATTGTTACTTTACCACTAATTTAATCAAATATCTATTTTAGTAACAAACGCTAAACAAAACTCAAGAGTAAAAAAGTCCAGAAGAAACGTGAATTACAATAAATCCTACCTCGATTACATGTCAGATGAAGATCTTGACCAACTCTTATTAGATGAGGCGTTCCCTTCCGAGGCTTCAAGCGAAGAATACTATACTGAAGAAAGCTCAAGCTCAAATGATGAAGAAAAAGGTTGGTATTATCTTCTAAATAATATTTTCATAAGATTATAGTATAGTTATATTAATTTATTATTACTTGCAGATAAAAAAGGGAAAGGTGAAAACAAAAAAAGCAGTAAAAAGATCAGGAAAAATATTACCTTAAAAAGAAATACAGAAACAGAAAGCTTAGACTTTAATGATGAAGAAAAGGGTTGGTATTATTTTCCTTAATTGAACAGAAAGAAAATTTTATTTTTATACAATAATTTACGTTAGTGACATGAAAAACTTCCATCTATTTATTATATTATTACTTACAGATAAGAAGAACAAAAGTAAAAAGAAACGAGACAAGAAAAAGATAAAGAAAGACGATGAAATAAATAGAAACACTGGAACAAAGGATGATCATAATATTAAAATTGAGAAAAGCATGACGAAAACTGCTATTGCACAAGAAAATAAAAAAAAGAGGCAAAAAGGTGAAGCTTATTCCGATGCTAAAGGAAAATTAGTTGAAGGTAAATCAATCAAACCTAATCCATGTAAAGGAAAAAAATGTGGCAACGAGTGTGGTAATATAATATCTGAGGAAAAGCGTCAAACTTTATTCTCATATTTTTGGAATCTTGGCAGTCACCAAAGAAGAAAAGACTGGATAGCTCAGTGTGCAGTAAAAAAGGCTGTTAGGAGGCCAAGCAAAGACAACAATATTAGGAGTTGCGCTTATGACTACTTTATAAATGAAAGCGAAGGTCGAAGGAAAGTTTGTCAAAAGTTTCTTATAAGTACGTTGGACGTAACTCAACGATTTATTCTCTACACATTGGAAACGGTGATGGATGGATACGCAAAAACTGATGAACGTGGAAAAAATGGTGGGTATAACAAAACTAAGGAGGAAGTCTTAGAACATGCAATAAAATTTGTAAAATCGTTGCCTACGATGCCGTCGCATTATTGCAGAAAAGACTCGAAGCGATTGTATTTCCCCGAAGAATTTAAAAATGTGAGTAACCTATATAGTATTTACAAAAACAACTGCAAAGAAAGCGGTATTAAAGGAATGTCTTTTCAGGTCTTTAGGACCTGGTTTAAGAAATCATATAATATTGGATTTCATATGCCAAAAAAAGATAAATGTTCCTTATGTACAAACAATAACACAGAGGTAGTAACAACCGAAGAACAAAAAGAAAAAATAGAAATACATGTAAAAGAAAAAGATGAATCATATAAAAGATTTAAATACCATAAGAATTTACACAAAAAGGATAAGACTATAATATGTGCAAGTTTTGATATGCAAAAAGTGTTAAATACTCCATACGGAGATTCAATGATGCTGTACTACAGTCGTAAATTGGCGGTATATAATTTTACGATATATGAAAGTACTACTAGGAAAGGATACTGCAACGTATGGACAGAGACAGATGCAAATCGTGGCGCTAACGAAATATGTACGTGTTTATATAATTACATCAAAGACTTAGACTCATGTGGTTCGGTAAAAACTTTACTCCTCTACTGCGATTCCTGCTATGGCCAAAATAAAAACAAGTTTGTGCTCAGCATGATCCGATACACCCTGTCTCAGTGCAATAATATAAAAACCATTCAAATCAATTATTTGATTCCTGGCCATACTTATATGCCAGTCGATAGCGTCCACGCTACAATTGAAACGAAAATAAGAAAAGCTACAGTATGGGCGCCGTCGCAATGGCCAACTATTATGGAAATTGCACGTCAAGATCCTGAGCCATATAGAGTCGAAGTACTCAAAGGTAAAGATTTTATTGGATTTGATGACATCGTGAGTGCCACATTTAAAAAAAATCAAAAAATTTCAATTTCAAAATTGAATATTGCGACTTTTAAGAAACATGAACCCAACATGATTTACACTAAAAATTCAATGTTGCCTGACGCTAAAACTACAAAGATTCCTTTACTTCCACTAAAAGACATGGCTGGCTTGAAGGTAAATCTATATCCTACACAATTAGGAATATCTGAAAAAAAATACAAAGACTTGAAAAATCTAGTTGATAAAAATATTATTCCTTCAAGATTTGCTACGGAATATAAAACTTTAAAAATTAATAACAAGGTTAAGGATGTTTTAGTAGATACAGATGAAGAAGATGACGTGATTGGAACTCAAGATGATGAAAACTGAAACAAAACAAAATAATGTAGCTGATTTTAATTTTTATATAAACAAATTGCGTTGAGAAAACCTGGTAACTCCACTTCCACCTTCAGCATCATTTTTTAAATGGAGGCTATTCAACTTCAATAAGTTCAGAAGTCATGGTGTTAATTTTTTGTTTAAGTTGATTTTATTTTATATTTTTTAATAAAGCTATGATGCTGATTTCTATGAATGTTCATAGTGATTTTGAACTGATTGTTGTGATAAATATTTCAAAACGTCATTAAAAAAATGTGATTCTATACTTACATTGTTTCAATTTTACTATCCATTCTCATTTCTGACAGTAAAGACATTTCAGTGTTCGTGGTTACAAATATATTTGCATTTAAGTCAAATCAAGGCAATTGAAATGTGTTGTTATAAGTAGTTACAGCAATTCGGCTTAACAGAAAAAAACTTGATTTGGAGTCGCCTATACAATTATCTGTTTCTTTTACAGCGTTTTATAATTACAAAAAAAAAGTGTTTTTGCTGTAACCCACAGAAATATAGACAAAAGTAACTTCTCGTAGATTTTAGGTATTCGTCTTGATACGAGATAAAAAAACATTTATTATTTCCAAAAATGGTACTTGTACGTTTAATAATAAGAGAGATATGATTTTTTTTCTGAAATCTCAAAAGTTTTTTAGCTCTGGTGCACATTTTCCATTTTGTGGGTTACAACGTTTCCGCTTTTTTGCTTGTTAAACGTGTACAGTCAGCTCGATAAACTACACTAACAGTATCCAGGTTTCTTATTGACGGCATAATACGCGATTTGCATTTTGTTATCACTGGATTCCATGTTGATGACAAATGAAAACCATCATCCCGATTGAATTTTTTATATTTCTTAATTTCAATTGCTTCACGTATTATTCTAGAATGATAATAACGTTCAGTGGAGAGGATTTTTGGGTCATGTAGCTCCATCCAGTGATTAGCGCCTGAGTTGAGCAGATGTTCAGCTATCACAGATTTGCCCGTCTGTAGATTTTTTACAGCTGCAATGTGTTCTTTGACTCTTTCAGCGATTGATCGCTTCGTCTGCCCTATATCGGAACTACCACAGCTGCAATCTATCTTATAAACACCCGGCTTCTGCAGAGGTATCACATCCTTTGGTGAACGTAGGTATTTCGTTACTTTTGACTAGGGATTTTCCGATACCACCTAAGTATCGATACTTACTCATTTCGATAATACTCAAATCTTTTTTCGATACTACACAAATAAGTACTCCTCAAGTATCGATACTTACTGATATCGATACTTTTTGGAACTTTTATTTTATTATTTTGAGGGTGCTATCAATGAACGTTGAAGGATAATAATTTAAACAAAATTGAGACGAAAAAAACTATTTATTTATTATAAATGTTTATTAGGCTTATTATAATTTAAACAAAAAACTCTTCAGCATTAAGATTGCCCAAAAACAGTAACTGTTCAAAAAATGTGACGTCTACCTAACTTACTTCAATAATATGCAAGAATTTTTGCAAATAAATGGATTTGATAGTTTCCTTATAGCAGGCGATTTTAACCAACCTAAGTTGGTATGGTATAGGGACGGTTTACAGATGAAACTATCCGATACAAATGTAGGATCTGTTTACTTCTGCATACAAAATTTTTTATCATCGCTGAATTGTGTGCAGATAAATTTATTTAAAAATAATCTTAATCGTTTGCTTGACTTGTTCATCACCAGTGTATCGGATAGTAAATCATTTAGATTAACAAACACACTAGTTTCTGTTGATGTACTCCATCCACCATTTTATGCATTGATACCGATAGATTCGGTTAATGAACAAGTTATAAAAAAAACCTATAACAAGTATTGTTTTAGGAATGCGGATTATGAGCTTATTAATGAGGATCTAACAAATATAGACTGGAATAATCTCTTTCTTAATAAATCGGCCGAAACATGTCTTGAACTTTTTTATGAAACCTTACTTGGTATCATTCGTAATCGTATTCCATGTAGAATAGTATCCAGCTCTCAATTTCCAAGGTGGTTTAGTTCCTCACTGAAACACATATTTAAAAATAAGAATAGGGCTTGGATCAACTGGAAAAAGTTTAAAAATCAATCTGATTACCAAATATTTTCAATGTATAGAAACAGATTTAAGAAAGAGGCAAAAAAATGTTACAATAACTATATGAATTTAACTGAGGATAGTATAAAAGATAACGTTAAGTATTTTTGGACTTACATAAAGCAGCGTAGAAATCAAACTAATGTTCCTGATAATGTCCATTACTTGGGCTCGAAAGCAAATAATACTACAGAGGTCTGTAATTTGTTTTCAACATTTTTTGAATCTGTTTTTCAACCAAGTAGCTTAAATGATTCGTACAATATAGATAATATCGATAATCTGGACATTAAAACTCGTACAGATAATATCATAAACGACGTTTATATTTCGCCTGAGTGTGTACTTAAGGGACTAGAAACGTTAGATGCAACTAAAAGTGCAGGTATAGACAATATACCACCTATTTTCTTGAAGAAAACAGCCTCGTCGCTTTATATGGCTTTACACTCAATCTACCGTAAGAGTTTGAGTGAAGGAATCTGTCCAACCATCTGGAAATCTGCTAGAATCACACCGGTACACAAGAGTGGCTCAAGAAACGATGTCACTAATTATCGGCCTATCTCCATTTTGCCTACCCTTGCGAAGCTTTTTGAGAGACTTATACACAATACCTTGTATCCGTTAGTACATAACTCCATCTTGACACAACAGCATGGATTCGTTCGCAAGCGTTCTACCATTACTAACCTCATGGTTTACATTACTGAACTATTCGATAACTTAGACTCCAATAAGCAGACAGATAGTGTGTATGCGGATTTTAGAAAGGCTTTTGACCGGGTAGATCACAAGATATTACTTGAAAAGATTGCATTCAATGGTATCCGTGGTAATTTGTGGAGATGGTTCAAGTCCTACATAACCAACCGAACACAAAAAGTAGTCATTAATGGATGCGATTCAAGTACAATTCATATAACTTCTGGAGTCCCACAAGGTTCTATTTTAGGTCCTCTTCTATTTATAATCTTTATCAATGATATTGGTGACTGTTTTCTTCATTGCAAATACTTACTGTATGCAGACGACCTGAAATTATATCGCAGCATTCATGAGCCTTCTGACCACCAAAAATTTCAAGAGGACCTTAATAGATTCTCCGAATATTGTGCCAACAATAAACTATCCCTTAGCTTAGATAAATGTAAAACTATAACTTTTACTAGAAAACTAGCGCCTAGTAGTCATGACTACTCACTGTGCGGTCTTAAACTCGCCAGAGTGTGGGAAATTACTGATCTTGGCGTAACCCTAGATCAAAAATTAACCCTAGACAAACATATTATTAAAATCTGTAACAAAGCGTTCAAAATGTATGGTTTCGTTGTTAGAGCCTGTAATGATTTTAGACGCCCAGACACATTCCTATATTTATACAAATCTTTAATACGCTCCCAGCTGGAATATGCTGTTTCAATTTGGGACCCATTTTATGAAAAATATGCTGATAGTCTCGAAAAAATCCAAAAGAAATTTCTTAGATGTATACACTACAAATGTAATCGTAGTCGTGTTATTTATAATGTTGCCCTGGACAAGTACAAATTGATCAGTCTTAAAAAGAGACGTTTACAATTACAAGCAATGTTGTTATACGATTTTTGTCACAATAAATATGATTGCATAGATATAGTAGATAAAATATGTTACAGGGTACCGGTCAGGCCAAGACTACGCGCTTGCCGTAATACTAATCTTTTTACTTATGCACTAACGCGTACGAATGCAGGCAAACGGTCGCCTATGTTTCGTCTGACCGATACCTATAATAAGCTATTTAATCATATAGATATTTTTGGTACTGACATATCTTCATATAAGAAATTGGTTACAACGAAGCTTTCCGAAATTGATATGTAAGTGGAGTTACGTTCTGATTTTATTTAATTGTTGTTATTGTCAGAGGAATTATTTCCGTATTTAATAATAATAATAAATATTAACTACGAGTTACGAGAATAAGCCCTCTCTTAGAAACTAATTCATGTTTATATAAGTTTACAGTGTTACTCATCACTTCTCAACTTAACTACATTAATAGTAACATGTGGTTATCGTGGTTGATGTCATAATAACCCTATTTTAACATTTAAGGCTATTTAAGTGTGATTATATTGTGACGTTGTTTGATAACCCAAATAAATGAAAAAAAAAAAAAAAAAAAAAAGGTATTTAGAAGACAATCTGTTTCTTGTTTGTGTCATTGTTGCACCGGCTTTGGAAAAAAGGCACTCGCTAGGAACTGATGTTGCAACAACAATTAAATATTGCTGTGCATACTTGTACAGACAAGGAAACACCAACTTCATGTCATCCCATTCTGCAAATGGGTTGCTTTTAAGAGAAACTACTGGATTTGATAAATAAAGAGAAACTGCATTTCCCTGATGAGATTTTTTTTTCTTCTTGTGCCCATGTGCTAACTCTTTATGATGTTTCCAAAAATCGTATTCAGGTGGTGCAGTAGATGAGACATCATCTTCTGACTCACTTGGGCTACTTAGTTGTCCGACAACCATGGTTCTAAGTTTTTGAATAGCTCTTCCGCATGCAGAGGGATCTTGGAAATGCAGATTTTTAAACCTTGGGTCTAGAATTGTTGCAATGGCTGCATGATCGTTTAATTCAATCATCCCATACCTCCTTTTCAGCTCTCTCAATAAAACATCCTTACATTCTTTAACGATAGCGGAGTTTGGAGTGATACTATTCAGTTCTGTAGTTAAGCAATTAAGCATTGGTATAATTTTGGAGATTGTTACATACTTTTGGCCCGATGATTCTCTTGTTACATATTCAAAAGGCTTTAATACAGTTGTAAGCTCATTCAAGGTTTCCATTTCCACTGCACTTGGCAAATTTGGAGCCACTACACTCTCAATTACAATTTCTGATATTACTATTCTTAACTTTAGAAATCGCTCTAACATAAAAAAAGTTGAGTTCCACCTAGTTCTTACATCTGCAATAAGTTTTAAAACTGATCCTGCCGAAACATTATTACGCATTTGGATTTTTCGTAGCTTATCCGACTGCACAACACTATTTTTTATCCAATTAACAATTTCTCGTACTTTTATAACAGCTGATTTAACACTGGGCAACTTTAGTGCCTCTTCAACTACAAGGTTAATAGTATGGGCAAAACACGGTAAATGTTTTTTTTCGCCTAAAGACATTCGTATGGCAGCCAACATTGAACTGGCATTATCTGATACAGCAGCACGAATTTTGGTAAGTGGAATATTCCATTTTTTCAAAATATCCAGCAGGTTTTCCGATATGTATTTAGCTGTATGTCGCTCTCTTAATGCACGAGTTGCAAGATAATACATACACATTTGACCATTTTCTACAAAATGTATGGTGAAGCCCATGAATCCTACTTCATTCATTGTCTCTGTCCATATGTCCAGCGTTAAACAGAAATTGTCTATCTTGGATAATTTGGACTTACAAATAGTTATACAAGCTTCGTACTTTTCGGTAGTCATTTTCTTTAAATACTTTGCGCCAGGAACTTTAAAAGTAGGCTCCAGTTCTTTTACAAGTCGTAAAAAGCCTTCACCTTCAACTATATTAAATGGACGCATATCTTGACAGATAAAAAATATCAATGCTTGAACAATTCTGTTATACTTCGTACCACCAGCTAAAAATAAAACTCAATTTTAATACATGTAATATTAAATTAAATATTTATATTTTTTTCTGTAACACTAATACTATATATATTAATATTATTTTGCTAATATTTAATTAAATATCTATTTATTTACCTTTATTAGATGAAATTCGTTCAAACGCATTCTTTATTGAATTGCTCAGACATAGCTTCCTTGCAGTCTCCGAGTCCATACTTGTTAATGTGGTTACACTAGAGCAATCATCACGATCTTCTGAAATTTTCGATGTTGATGCTTGGGGTTGATCATCTTCCATTAAATGCCTTGAGTTGGCCAACACTATTGTATTTTTTGAACTGAAACATAATAAAAAAAAATTAACACTTGATAGATCGATAATCTTCAAAGTATCGATAATACCAACTCCAACACTACCGCCATTTAACAACACTATTACACTAACAAAAACAAACACATAACCTTAAATTGTTTAAATCGTATTTATACAAAGGAAATATCTCATCACCGGTCATCAATTATTATTCATATATTATTAATATATAGACAAGACAATCACAGTACCACTGCTGCAAAACTATTTTTTATACAAATAAAATAGGTAGGAGTAGGTAGGATTTTTTTATTTAACATCTTAGGAAAGCAATCGCAAAAAAAAGAAAAGTTTAGAATCCTACCTTTCGTTGGACTTATTATTTTCTTTTTTCTGTAATTTGCCTTTGTCCACAGAAATTCCATGAGTTTTAGAATGCTTGAATAAATTCGACGTATTCCCACAATACTTCACAGACTTAAAACACTGTTTACATTTTGCAATTGTTTCGTTTGTTTTGGTAAAATGTGTCCATATTATAGATTTTGGTGGTGCCATGATAACATTGGAATAAACCGATGAATTTGATGATTACAATTAATAAAATTACTTGTAAGCAATCACTTAACACTTTCACAATGGCGGAATGGCGAGATGATTTGCGAGCGGGTGCGGGTGTTTTCTTCTCTCGCTTTCGGCTCGGGCGGGCTCGGCTGAAGTCGGACGAATTCGGCTAGCCCAGCGCGAGACAACGCGTCACTCACGCCGCCACGCGACGAATACCGGTAACTCGGTAACCTGATTAGCTGACTGTTTTTGCCTCGTTTTTGCTCTCTTAGGCTGGAAACAGTGCTCGACCGACGGTCAGCGCTGACCGTCAGTCGGCGTAGCTATATCTATGCAAGTCTATAGAACGCGCACACAGCTACGCTGACGGTACGCGCGTGTGTTGGTACGCGCGTACGGTCAGTCGAGCCGTCGGTACGGCTCGTCGGTCGCGCGGACATCGGTCAACCGACGAGCTATGACATTGTATGGACGCGTTCAGTGCTTTGCTGACGGAGCTACAGACTGTACGCGCGTACGTACACTCGAAAGCAAAAATGAACATCGATACAGAGCGTCTTATCACTGAAGTGCGGCTTCGTCCTGCATTATGGGATTTATCCTCTGCATTTTATAAAGACCGTGATGCTAAAATAAGTGCTTGGCAACAAGTTTGTAAAGAATTAATTCCGGATTTCGACGATAAGTCAGTCAGCGAGAAAAAAGATATAGGTAAGTAAATAAAATATCATTATTGTTTTATAATACGATTTAATTAAAAAATACAATCATTTTGCCATGGTACACTACCAACAGGAGAAACGAAATAGTTGGCAAACTTGTCCCTTATTGCGTCACCTGATCTGATGTTATTGTTCGTATTAAGTGTAAAGGGCGCTCCACATTCTCAAGAGAATCTCGCGAGAACGCGAGAAACATGCGAGAAACGTGAATGTGGAAGCGATTTCTCAAGTTCTCGCGTTGTTCTCCAGCTTTTCTCCACTTTTTGTCGGTTTTTTGGCGCGAGACAAAGGAGCGCGAGAACGTGAGAACAGGCGAGAACGTGTATTGACTCCACACTCGCATGTTTCTCAGTAGCGCGCGCGCCGCCGACTTGAACGGAAGTAAGTGTGTACCTTGTGGCGTCATGAGCGTAACTTGGACAAACGAACTGGAGTTAAAATTTTTGGAATATTTCCAAGCTGAACCCGTGCTATGGAATATAAATTTAAAAGACTACAAAAATAAACTAAAACAACATGATGCGTGGTGTCGTCTAAGTGAACTGATGGGAATACCCATTGATGTCTTAAAAAACAAAAAAACATCGTTATTTGCAAGCTACAGAGGGTATAAAAATAAAGTTAAGAAATCAGAAAACTCTGGAGCAGGTGTCGACGATGTTTACAAGCCGATATGGTTCGCATACGAAATAATAGACTCTTTTTTGGGGATACTACGAAATGTAAGAAAACAATAAATACGGTAAGCAGCAACTTTTATTACTTATAATTATTATTACATATAGGAAAGTACAAAAACGCCTTATTCGACGATACAGCAAGTTTTCCTTTCAACTTATGTCTATTGACAACCAGTACATAACCTATCTACTGAAATATTTAGCGAATTCATCTCTTATTTCTGTTGCGTGATGAGCCGCTCGCCGTGGAATATGTCGCGGATTTCGAATAGCACAGGTGCTCTCCATTTCTCCTCTCCAAGAGCCGGGCTCTATTAATAAATTATTATTGTCATAAGTATCTATAGTTCCGGAAGGTGTATAGATGTGTGATGATGTAGTGCTTCGTCTCAAGAAATTGTGTAAGAGTATGCATGTCAACGTTATCAAGGCGGCTTTTTCGGGTTGTAAATTTATTGGTTTCTTGAAAATTCTAAATTTTGTTACCAAAATGCCGAAAGTATTTTCAACTACTACTCGTGCTCCAGACAAAATCTGATTAAACTTTCGTTTTGGGGATCCCAAGTTGTGATTTCCAGAATAGGGTTTCATAATGTTTTCCGAAAGGGCAAAAGCGCCGTCTCCCAAAAAAATGTATGGCACGTCAATGTTTGAACCAGGCAGCGGATGTGGTTGTGGTAAATTTAAGTCATTTGTCTGCATTTTTGACCATAAAACTGTGTTAGTAAAAACTCCGCCATCACTAATTCTGCCTTGACAGCCTATGTCTGCGAAAATAAAATTGTAGTGACTATCAACCAACGCCATCAAAACTATACTGAATGTTCTTTTATAGTTATAATATTCCGATCCGGAATTTATGGGACATTCTAAAACAATATGTTTGCCATCTATTGATCCCACAGCACGCGGGAATTTCAATGCAAAGTCTTTTTCGATTTGTAGCCATTCTTCGGGGCACGATGGTAACTGCAACAATAAAAATAATCATTTTAATTTATTTCTATTTTAGGAGGAGCCGTCTACTAGTGGAAATGAAGAAATTGAAGAAAATCAGACTAATCAAAATCCGCAAGGTGATGATCAAAGTCATACAGTCAATACAAATGCATCAACAATTCGTCGGCGAAAACACCCCACCGAAGTGTTTCAAGCAGAAAAAGTTATGAAGGAAGCCTTGTCTACCTTTAATGCAACTCTTAAAAGAAATACACCTCAACCAATTCAAAAAGAAGACGATGATTGTGACTTGTATGCAAAGCTTTTGGCTACAAAATTGAGAAAATTACCGGAAGAAAAAAGATTAAGATTTATGCATGATATAGATGGCATGTATATGCAATATGCAGTAGATTCTGAATTCTCATCACCAGTACCAACACCGTCACCACAGTCACAACATGCCAGTCAATTTATTATATCACGCAACTCATCTCACGATCAATATCAACAGAGACCTGGAACCTCGTCATCCTCAAATTCCGAGCCGATTATTCATTACACACCAGTACCAACACCGTCACCACAGTCACAACATGCCAGTCAATTTATTATATCACGCAACTCATCCCACGATCAATATCAACAGAGACCTGGAACCTCGTCATCCTCAAATTCCGAGCCGATTATTCATTACACACCAGTACCAACACCGTCACCACAGTCACAACATGCCAGTCAATTTATTCTATCACGCAACTCATCTCACGATCAATATCAACAGAGACCTGGAACCTCGTCATCCTCAAATTCCGAGCCGATCATTCATAACTTACCAAATTCAAATATTAATATTCAGTCAAATGACGTCATTTACCCACCAGTTATTCATATTCCTGATTCAAACACTAGTGCAGAAATAGGTACTGTAACTTATGAAGGTTCAATTTCGCCAAATACACTTGTTCAGGAAAATAACCGGGCTGCATCTAATATCATCATTGAAGCCTTTCAATTGTGTGATAAATAAAACAATTTGTTTGATACTAGATTTGACACTTAAAAAAATGTAATTTGGTCGTAAGTGGGCATCCGTTGGTAAAATTTAACTTGTATCATTTGAAAATTGTTTTAATACCTACTTTTAATTTTAATAAGTTTTTTAATAAAAAATCAAAAAATGTCATATTGTATTTTTTTACAGGTGGCAACAGCCATTCACACATACCTTTATATGTTCCTTTAATGCTTCATTTAGGGCTTGACAAACTTCTGGTATTATCTGCGAAATAACTTGTGGGGATATTTTAAATAAAAAATGAAGACTTTGGTAGTCATCTCCTGTGGCCAAGTATCGTAATGTTACTGCAAGACGTGTCCGAGCTGGAATGGATTCCCTTAATTGAGTATTTTGCTTAGAAATCTGTGTTGACACTTTATTCAATAAATATTCAAAATCCACCGAAGACATTCGAGTAAACTTTTTAAATTCATTTGATGGTTCGGCCACTAATTCATGTAACTGCTGATCCATAGTTAGGCTGTAAAAAGAGAAAGTTATTTCATTAGCATGATTATTATAAAGTGTTGATCATTTTTGGTTGATGCATTAATAAATCTTAACGTGATCAAGGATTTTTTTTTTAATAATCATGAGACATAAAAAATATAAAATACCTACATAGTCGTTCAAAAAGTACTTACCTTGTTCTATTACGATGAATACTTGTCATCCACCATCTTCTTTTTCGCCACTTCTTTTTAATAACTTTTTTCTCTTTAGCATACGCATAATTATAATATGCGAATGCGCATAACAATAAACTTGTCGCAGCGGTTACTTCTGCGTCCATCGTCATCGAACGCGAGAACTGGAGTGAGAACTATTTAAGAACTTTGTGAGAGTGTGTACCCAAAGAAGTTCTCGCTACAGTTCTCGCAGAGAATCTCCGGAGATTCTTGCGTGAATGTCTCGCGTGAATGTGGAGCGCTCATAAGATCTTCAAAGCCTACAACAGTTAGTGTATCCTGTATTCTATACCCGTCTCTTTCTCGAATATAGTTGTGTAAAACGCAACAAGTCTTTATGATTGCTATTGTATTCGGTAGGGAAGTATTCATTGGTCTGTGAAATAACCTAAATTTATTACTCATTATTCCAAATGTAGACTCAATATACCTTCTAGCACGACTTAATCGATAATTAAATATTTTTTTCTTATGTGTCAAATTACTTCGTGCATAAGGTCTTAATATTTTGTTCGATATACCAAACGCGGCATCGCCGATAATCATATATGGGATGGGTTCTGTAGTGTGAGGTAGTGCTTTAGGTGGAGGCAATATTATTTCTCCATTTTGTAATTTCGTAAATAATGAACTTCTCCGAAATATATTTGAATCAGAATCTGTTCCATATGTACCTACATTTATATAGGTGTAGCGATAGTCAGAATCACACATAGCCAACAGAACTACAGAATAAAAAATTTTATAATTTGAATACAGACTCCCACTATGTTCAGGGCAAATTATTCTTACATGCTTCCCGTCTATACAACCGATACAGTTAGGGAAATTTGCTACTTTTTCAAAACCGGCAGCGATTTGTAGCCACCCTTCCTGTGAATTAGGTATCGAAAGACACTCTTCATGGAGTAGAGTCCAAATGTTCGTACAGACTTCTTTTACGATTTCACCAATAGTTGAAGCCCCCAAACGGTAGCTAAAAGAAAGATCTTTATATGTCTCTCCCGTCACCAAGTATCTGAAACAATAAAATAAACATTAATCTTCTTTTACAGAGAAACAAGTGCAGCAAAGGTGGAAAACTGCCCGAGACGCTTATGTGAGGTGTAAGGCTTCATTAAACAATGTGCCGTCTGGATCTGGGGGTAAAAAAAGGAAGACATATGTTTATTTCGAATTCATGAAATTTCTGGATAATAAACGAGAATTAAATACTGAGGATTCAATTTTGTCAAATGAGGAGCCAAATCAAAATGAAACTGCTGGAAACGAAGGTGCTGTCGTATCTCACCCAACGGGAAACGAAGGAGCTGTCGTAACTCACCCTACCGCAAACGAAGCAACTGTTGAATCTCAACCTTCAACTTCTGATGATTCCAATATTAACCGAAACAGCCAAAGACCTGCATCCAACCGTGGACGGAAATTCACGCGAACGCAACGTCAAAAAAATCGCAGTGAAGATGAGTTTGACAGAGAAATGCTGACTTTCTTTAAAGAAAATGCAAAAGTAATGCAAAACGATGACATGTCGTTTTTCTATTCATTGTTGCCGATTACTAATACTTTTTCTATCGAGCAAAAATTACTATTTCGTCAAGAGGTGCTACAAAAAGCTATCGAAATTTCAAGGCTCGGGTCAGACCGCCCAGGAACATCGCATTCTTTTACTTCGTCAGATTCGCAACATATAAATTCTGTCACATTATACCCAGTAGTGCAATCTCCTCAAACACAGCCCTGTCAGTCAAATATCGATCAGTCTTATTTGATAGAGGAACCCTCTTCTAATATTGAACAGTCGTATTTGGTAGAAGAACGGCCCTCTCTTTCTCAGCAAATTTATATACAGACAAATGATTCATCCAATCAACACTATGTTATAAACGATTTTCTCACTTTCAATAAAAAAACTGTAACCGTTTCTTTCTAATACCCCCACTACATGGTTAAGTTCTCCTTCCAGATGTTCAGGGTCACATAAGTTTTGCGCTCTATTAACCAATGAGGATACCACAGATTGCAGATGACTAGGATGGTGATGTGAATCCCGTTTGTGTCGTGAAGTGTAAGGAACAGGAACGTTTTTTCTGACGCAAACCATTCGGTGCGATTTTGAGCGGAGAGCGCGGTGCCTGACAGGTTAAAACAACGTAGTTTTAACCTACATTGTACTTTAGTGTGGCGAAAATGGCAGCAGTTTTAGCACTATTGTAGAAAATATGTATAGTTCAACAGATAAGGAATTAAAACATACAAAATATCGTTTTGGCAATATTTACTCATCAAAAGTCAGAACCACTGATTGGGAAGGTTTCCATGTAGCTTTGTCATTTATTAAGCTTTTGAAATTCAGCCTAAGGACTAATTGCAATCAATTCTTCAGGAGTTCATTCTGTTGGTACTCCGCGTAGTAGTGTATCGCATATCCCATCGCGTATCCCATCTTTGTGACGTTAAAGTTGTAACAAATGCTTTCAGATTATGAGCCTCCTAACAAGCACGGTATATAAATT
The DNA here is from genome assembly GCA_949316185.1 of Pyrausta nigrata. Taxonomy (NCBI): domain Eukaryota; kingdom Metazoa; phylum Arthropoda; class Insecta; order Lepidoptera; family Crambidae; genus Pyrausta; species Pyrausta nigrata. The sequence continues at coordinate 3,766,852 of OX438955.1, read as the reverse complement.
TGCGTCGCATTGTCGCATTTGCGTTTGTATAATCCGAAAAAGATAAGGTTTATTTTATTTCGACTTATTTGGTTTACTTATTTTTAGTTAGCCGTAAAAACCATCTTACCACAAAATAACAAAGTGGTCGAGTGGTGTACACACCGGTTTTCATGGTGTCGCCAGCTCTGAGGTCCCGGGTTCGATTCCCGGTCGGGTCAATGTAGAAAAATATTTTTCTATATTGTCTTGGGTCTGGGTGTTTGTGGTACCTTCGTTGTTTCTGATTCCCATAACACAAGAGCTTTAGCTACTTACTTTGGGATCAGAACAATGTATGTAATATTGTCTACATTTATTTATTAAAAAAAAAACCTTTCTTTTTAACAAGTCCCAGACATGCTCTATCGGATTCATATCGGGGGAATTTGCTGGCCACTGCATCACCGGTATACCTACGTGGCTCAGATATGCCTGTACCGATTGTGCACTATGAGCACGAGCATTATCTTGCATTAGAATAAAGTCGTCACCAATAAATGGGGCAAATGGTACAACATGTTCTTCTAAAATGTCTCTGATGTATCGATCTGCTGTCATGGTCCCTCCTGTGACTATCACTAACTCCGTGCGAGCTCCCAAACATATCCCTCGCCAAACCATAATCGAGCCGCCACCATAAGCCACTGTGTGTTCAAAATTAGACTGTATGTAGCGTTCTCCTTTGCGTCTCCATATTCGCTGTCTCCCATCGATCTGTTTTAAAAGAACTCTGCACTCATCAGTAAAGAGAACCTGCTGCCATTCGTTCTAATCCCAATGACGATGTTCTCGCGCATAGCTTAATCGGTTTACGCGGTAACGTCTCTCAAGTTTTGGGCCTTTGGCAGGTATATACGACCCTAAACCAACTTCTTCTAATCTCCTGCGAACTGTACGCTCACTTACTCGTACTCCTCGAACGTCTTCCAGTTCATTTCGAGCTTGAACAGCCGTTAATCGCGTATTCCTACGAACTCCAAGTTGTAAAAACCTGTCATCTCGCCTCGATGTACATCTTTTTCTACCTTGACCCCTCCTCCTCACAAGAGAATTAGACGATCTGTACCGATGGATGCTGCGATGAATCGTTGATACTGGTCGGCGAAGCCTTGAGGCAAGCGATCTGTAGGTATGGCCATTTCTTCTCATTTCATCAGCCATAATGATTTCCAGTGATGTTAAGTCAGGCATAATAAAGAGCTTTTAATAAACAAAATTGCCTATAGAATAACAAATTTATAAAAAACCATTAAGTGCAATTTTTCACAAAAATCACAATTACGTAGTTATTATTCGAACAAGTTGACAAAACGTATTGTTCGGGAAAATAAAACAAATGAATAAAAAAAGTGTATGTCATCTAATTTTCTATTTTCAAATTTGACAATAAATTAAAAAAATATCATAACTAGCCAGTTCCTCAAGTAAAAGATTTTAAAATCCTGCTTTTTTTGTGTTCCGCTAATTGTGCCGGTGTGTATATTTAACAATTTACATACATAGCAAAAACGTAACTCAAATTTATACTAAGTAGAATCTGTAGTGACAATGTGTTGTGCGCCTTTCTACTATATTAAATAATAATGACAGAAAGTCCTTTTAACCGTAGTGCGAAGACGTGCCCCAGCCACACCCACGGGCCCTCCGCCCGCCCAGCATGAAGATGACACGCTTACAGTAGTACCTACGCAGGAGATTCAGAATTGGCTGTCTAACATCGAGCAGTGCTTAAGCGAGGTATGTCACATTGCAACTGAAGGTAAGTTGAACTCCGATCAGAAAGTGAGGATTCATAACCTGTGTAGGAAAGTGACTCACAGTTAGCCGTTCAATACCAGTCGCTGAAATATAAAACTATCGTGGCCCATAATAATAATCATGCTTCAAGAAAAAAATGACCTATCTAAGAAAATTCAAGAACTTACACAGACCATAGAAAAATCTACAAAACCTGTTTCGAGAACTGTTTCCTTCACCGACGTCATCAAAAATTGTTCAGATAACTTTGTCCAGCCAACGAAAATCAGTTCTGTAACTATTTACCCTAGTGACAAGTTGAAATCGAGTGAGGATACAAAAGCACTAGTTTAAAAGATATTTAGACTAGAGCAAATGCAGCTACACGTGCGAGGCCTGCGGAAGACAAAGAAAGGCGGCGTCATTATTAGCACTGAAACAAAGGAAGACATCGCGAAGCTGAAGCAAGCAACTCAATTGAAGACATTGGGGCTCATTGTAGATAAGCCACATAAACGCCAGCCCAGGATCGTGATAATCGGAGTCCCCTCGGCCATACAAGAGTCTGAAGTCTTCAACTGTATATACAACCAAAACCTAGTCGACAAGCTATCGCGCATGACGCTCGAAACATTTTTGTCTTCGATTAAGTTAAGCCACAAATCAGAAAGGAAAAATGCCGAGATCTGCAACTATATAATACAAGTCACCGCACAAATTCGAAAGGCTCTGATACCAAACGACCGTATTTTTATAAACTTCATGTCTGGTGCGAGACTTCACTCTGCTTCAAATGCCAGCAATACGGCCACGCGGCGAAGACATGCCGAGAGGACACTACAACCTCCGGTCACTGCGCTGAAGTGGGACACACAATGAAGGGCATTCCTTCAATGTGTGTCCGTGAAAAATGCAGAGTCTCCCAAATGTGCCACTTGTTTGCGCTTCAACAAACCAAACACCCACAAAACAGGAGACGCAGAATGACCTGCTAGAAAAGCTGCTGAAGTCAGGTACATTAACTTCTTAGATTATGAAGGCGCCTAAAAGCGCTACCTACCTAATTTTTTTATATTTTTTAACACTTACAGTGTTCTTTCAGTTTCTATCACGCAATGACGTAAGACAAAAGAGACCAAGAATTTCACACGGTTGGATGAACTGCACAGTAGCTCAGTTGGTAAAAGCGTTGGCCCGGTTAGCCAAAGGTCGTAGGTTCAAATCCTACCTGTATACCTAAAACAAAGTGTTAAGAGGAGGAGTGTAAGAAGAGGAGTCTCTGATCAAAACGCAAAAGCTACAAGCGACTACAGCGCGTCTGTATCGCAGTAGATGCGCGTATACGCGCAGTAGAGGCGCGTTTCACGATCGCCCCGTGTGCTTAACTTACAAGGCTGCGAACGAATCTCGTTTGAATCGCGTATACGCGCGTCTTCTGCGCGTTTAAAAAACGCTGTGTGCTATCGCCCTAACAGATACGTTTGGCGCCGACGTCGCCTACCGTTGCTGGAGGTGCCGACGGCGAAAATAAACCTGCTCAAGGAGTCGCCCGTAAAGCGCGCACTCCGTACTCTTAATATTATTCACAATAAGTCGGACCTGTTTTTTTGTACCTTGAGTGAATTTAACAGAGTAGCACTAGCGGTTATTTGCTATAATAATTAATGTTAAATTAAGCATAATGGCTGTACTGTCGCATTGGGTCAATCCTGTAATGATAGTGTATAAGTTTAATAAATAAATACAAAACAGGGTTGAAAAGGATCATCCAAGATTGATTTTTCATAGAGAACATTACAATTCCTCTTGGACGTCATCTATTCTCATGGCACCTAGAAAAAGTTGAAATCCCATAATGATCCTCATAGTGCTGGAGAGTTTGTACTGCCACATCAACCCTATGAAAACAGCCTTCCAGTTTCAAAGGCAAAATTTATGGTATTTATGTATCTAGGCCCTGTCAAAGTTTTGTGGACCAAAAGCTAAGCAATACTTCTCACAGATAAAATATAATGATACTTAAACAATAAATATTTCATAGACATTGCATACTATTTGCCTGTATTTTCTGACTTTGATCTGTTTTCCTGTGCTAACTTAATAAACTTATGAATGAAAAATTTTTTTTTTTACTACACAACAAAAACAAATATATTTTCTTTATAAATGTAGTGTAGTTATGGTATAGTATATTATAGGTAGGTATACAAATGTAAACAAGGTAACATGTGATTTTATAAACATTCCATATTAGTACTTTGTTATTGTAATCTGAATCTTTGTGTATATCTATAAAACCTAAATATTATTGTAAGATAATACTTTTAACGTGATCTTTATGTAAACACTGATATATGACACTTATTTTATGGTCTATATAATGGACCCTTTAAAGCGATATTACACGGATCAATTTTGGTTCAATATTGCTTTCAATTCCATTGCTTCAATGGCATTGACACATCTAAACACATTTCAATTTGATTGTTCAATATCATTGAAAGTTTTGATTCACAATTGACTTTCAATGCAATGGAATCAATATTGATTAATTGAATTGACGGTTGAAACATGTAAACACAAACATTGAACGATGACTCAGTCCGCGATTGGCAGCGAAGGAAGCGGGCGCATTGTGTTGTGTCGTATCTGGCGTGCGCGCAAGTTATTTTTTCAAAAATGGTCTTTAAATGGCGGGATAGTCATGTTCCGCATTTTTTGGAACTTTTTCAAAAACATGAGTGTTTGTGGAATACAAAATCTGACTCTTACAAAGATAGAAACAAGCGTGATAACGCTATAAGATCACTAAAGGAAGATTTAAATATTGATGGGGTCACCGAAGAAGATATAAAGTTAAAGATAAAAAGTATTCGCACTAGATATAGTCATGAATTAAACAAGATAAAAAAATCTACCAAGAGTGGTTGTTCAACGAATGAAATTTATGTGCCGAAATTGTTTTGGTTTGCTCAAGCTGATACTTTTTTGAATGCAGTATGCACCGCAAGGGAAAGCTCGTCGAATCTCGTAAGTACTTACTTCCATTTACAATAATATATAGGTGTAATAGCAAAAACATACAGGTAAACTTTTATTGTGGTGACGGTACCTACTTGTGAATACGAACAACTTTTTGTAAGTATGCAACAAACTTGTCTACTCGAAAAAAATCAGGTGTTCCATACAAAAGGTATGTGTAACTAGGTACATACCTACTCGATCAAAATTTATCAAACAGTCGATCTTGTTTCGAGTAGGTAAATTAGTCTAGTCCCATAAAAAAAGTTGTTCGTATTAACGAAGTATTCACCAGTACAATAACGGTTTTACCTGTGGTTTTACGTTTATGCTATTATTACACGCAGAATGTTTCTTTGTTTGATAGGTACATAATGAGCTGTTTTCTTAACTACAGAAGTGTGTTTTCACGGAAATAAATGTCAAAACGTAATAACGTAAGGCGCCATTGTTGATGAGTTTTTGTTTTGTATCAGACTTTTATTTTTATGTTAAGTAAATTATTCAACAAAGTTACTAGGGTACGTTCAAAAACTGTCCTTTTGTTATAGCTAATATTTTAGAAACGGGCAGTTTTTTAATTTATCGATGTTATTAACTAAGAATTATAAAGTTATGAGTTTTAATAATAAAATTTATATGTTGACGATTATTAAATAGAATAAATTAGTTGGTGCCCGCGACTTCGTCTGCGCAATATTAGGGCTTTTTTGACACTTATCGTCATATTTTGGACAATTCACACAATATCTTTATAAATTGTAGCCTATGTGTTATTCTGATATATAAGCTATATTATTGTAAAGTTTCATTAAAATCCATTCAGTAGTTTTTGCGTGAAAGGAGTAACAAACATCCATCCATCCATACATACTTACAAACTTACAAACTTTCGCCTTTATAATATTAGTAGGATTAGGTTTAATATTTGAGAAATGAAATATATTTTAAAAAGTATTAAATTGCGTATTTATATAAACCATAATACATATGTAATAAATGCCTAGACTCGTTAAATCATATTCCATTGCCATGGAACAGTATCAGTTGTAGAAAACTTTTCCGCATACACATTTCGAAGCCTACGGGCAACATCACTGTATCTCGCAGTATTTTCTGACAAATCATTAAGTGCATCAGCTTTTACTGTTCGCCACTCTCCTGGTATGATACACCCAGTTTCCCAATCTTCTCTGTCGACGGATTGCTGAGATATATAGCTACGATTAGTTTTCCTAAGCCAGTTATGAAGTGCACACGTGGCTTTTACTAGATGCTCAGCCTTTTCAACTGACAAAGGAATTGGTTTTTCATAAATACGAAATTTTGAGACCATTATGCCGAATGCGTTTTCAACAACTCGTCGCGCTCGTGATAATCTGTAATTGAATATTTTTTGTCTCTCACCAAACTCTGTCAGTCTATTATACGGTTTCATAATTTTTGTAGTTAATGGAAACGCATCGTCAGCTACAAGAACTCCTTCATCTGGTACATCTAATACACCCCTAGATAAAGCATCATTAAACGTACATTTTTCATATGCAGCAGCGTCATTGGCTCTTCCGTTAGTGCCAATATCTATGTATATAAAATTGTAATTTGCATCCACTATGGCAAGCAATATGATACTAAAATTCTTTTTGTAGTCGTAGAAGTCAGAGCCACTATTTGGAGGACATCTTATATTGACCAATTTCCCATCCATGGCTCCGCAACAATTTGGAAAGTTCCAAATTTTATAGTATTCATCCATTATTTTTCGCCAGTCGTCTGCACTTTGAGCAACCTGTAACCAACACGATTTATTAAAAGTTAATATTTTCTTTTCAGGATACTGAAAGTGAAAATAATAATTCAAGCCTTAACCCTACCATATCAGGAAAAAGACGTCCACTAATGGACAAAAGCCCCAACCCACAATCAATCAACAATTAAATCTGGCTATCGATAATAACAACACACCACATCCTGCACTTGAGGGACCATCAAAGAATCTAGAACAGCAGCAAAACAACGACAATTCAGGCGTCAGTGAACAGATCAACGCAGACAATATTAATGGACCACCATCACAAGTAGCGGCTGCCGGGCATTTGACACAATCTGCCTCCCAAGCTCCAAGACATATTAAGCGAGGCAAGAAAAGACTTAGTGATTTACCAATTGATAGGGCGATAAAACAATTAAAAGAAATAAGTAAAGAAAATAACAAAGAAAACGAATTCGATTTATTTTGTAGAAGTTTAGCTGTTCAACTAAAAGCCATGCCTATACAACGAGCTCTATTATGCCAAGAGAGACTGCAGTCAGTCATGGTACAAGAACGGCTACGGTCGATGATCATACATTCTCCAGTAAATTCGGAAGTTATCTATTCACCGCGATCTACGAATTCTCAACGAAGTGGCTCGGAGATGTCTAATTATACTGAACATTCCTATTTTATTCAGTCACCACCGGATTCTCAAGCATATCAGCAGAAACCTTATGCTCCGCAGGTAGCACATACATACTCTCAACGAAGTACATCAGAGATGCCATCAGCTTCTGATTCTCAACTAAGCGAACAATCATCTTATGATGCAATACAATTACCATCAACATTTTCAGAACAACTAAATGAGTCTGCAACTTCAGAAAACGAACAGGTGTTACATTCGTATGAAAATTATACTTCTGTTGTGCTTGATAACAATCAATCTCAAACTACGGTTTCCACAGAAGAGAATTCAGATGACATTCTACAGTTAGCCATTAGAAGCATTGTAAATTAAAGTTACATGCCATTACCTTCCATGTAATTACATGCCATTAGATAAGAACAAACTAATAATAATTCTTTTATTTTATGAACAGTTCAAAACTCTTTTGTACATGACTTGTCAATTACAGGACAATCCAGTTTTCAATCAACTTTGTTTTATTTTTACCTGGGGATGATTCAACTGCACTCTAGATAAATAAATTCCTAGAATGTAACTTTATCACTCTCTTTAGCAAGAAATGAAAATAGTTTAAGTATGTATTTAGATTCTAGAAACTATTTATCTGGAAGTTGGTTGAATCGCTCCTTAAAATAAGCATTACAATTGAGGCGGTCAGCGCAAAAGTAGCCTATCTTTTCCAGACACAATTGATTTCAATTATGTCTGCAAAAAGATAGGCCACTTTTGCGCTGACGGCTTCAATTATAATGCTCTGAAAAAGAAAATCAAGCAAAAATGTATACTCACTTTGATAAAATCTTCAAGAGCAATCCAAATAGCATCACAAACTTCTTGAAAAAAGGTCGGTATCGTACATCTAGGTATTCTGTACAAAAATTCTAATGATCCGAAGGAATCACCAGTAGCGAGATGTCTCAGAACAATTTGCAGTTTTACTTTTGCAGGTAAGGCATATCTCATTAAAGTATCTCCTCTTTGAATAAATGGAGTAACCATTTCAAGAAGTTCATTAAATTGAGTTTCCGTCATTCTCAGATGGTTCAAATACGAATTAGGATCTTCTGCTGCCAATTCTACCAATAAACTGTTTGACGCTCCTATGGTCATTCTTCGCGAAATCCACGGACGTACCCACCAACGCCGAGATTTTTTCTTTTTATTTTTATTCAACTCATTTATTAAATACTCACAAATTAGTGAAACACCTGCACGTACGATTTGACGCGACATCGCTAGGCAAATGAACATTGAATGTCTTGTTGAATGTTTTGTGTGTAAATAGGAAATGCATGCAATGTTCAATGTTCAATGCTTTTCAACGGAATTGCTGTCAATTTGGTTGATCCGTGTAATATCGCCCTCCCTTCAACGGGAGCGATGGAGGAAATGATACAAACGAGTGTATCATTTCCTCCATCGCTCCCGTACTTCACATGGCGACTAGGGATAACCGATACAAATCGTATATAGATATTGAAACGTATATTATATCAATATCGTAATATCCGATATCGGTGCGCATCAAAACTATATATTTTTTGAAACACGATATTGCTGCATCGGTGCGATTCGGCTTGATTCGGTATCTCGCTCGATATCCAAGTATTATAGATACAGGATATCAGCCCATATCGCATCGCAATACGGGCTATCGGATACAGATATGAACAGAACCGATGCAGGCCGACTAAAAGGATTTGTGAGTAAGTGAAATAGCAATAATATGGTATTCGTAGGATTCCAAACCTTAATGGATGGGAATTAAGGTTATTTGAATACTTTCTTGTGTATTTTGGCGCATTTTTAGTAGTCCTTAGGCTAGGTTCAGATGACAAGCGCTCAACGCGCGTTTTGATAACGCGCGTTTACAACTACATACATTTTATTCAGGCCGTACACATGCTAACGCGCGTTTTAGTAACGCGCGCGTTCAACGCTGCGCCAGCGCTCGACTGTTGTCAGCGCGCGTCAACGCGCGCTTTGAGATCATTGTTTTTGTATGTTTCCGTTCAGTTGAGCGCGCGCTTCCGTTCGTCAAGTTCGTCCGGAAATCATCCGAAATGGAAACCGAAGCTTTTAATACGGAATTATTAATTGATGAAATAGAGAAACGTCCTGCGATATGGGACATGACAAGTAGCGATTATTCAGATAAGAATTTGAGAAGACGGGCTTGGGAAGAACTCGTCCTCATATTTTGTGAAGGAGATGACAATGAAGAAAAGAAGAAAATATTATGTGAGTATATATATTTATTTACATTTACAATCGGTTTGTGTTACAAGTTAAATATAACGATCCTGCCAATCTACTTTTCCTTCATTGATGAAATAGTTTGTTAAATGTACTCGAACATTATCCGCCTGTCGCACAGCACGTCCGGTATAATGTGAGGCTAGATTTTCCAGGGGTGGCGTATAAAGTGTGTCTTCAAAATTGTAGCCATCCCTGATTCTGACATAATTATTTAGTGTACATATCGCTTTTACGATCTTTTCTGCAAAACCGATGTTGACATCTAACGGCCTGAGTAAAATGCGCCATTTATTGCACATTATGCCAAAAGTACATTCAACATACCGGCGTGCTAATGTCAAACGGTAATTAAATATTTTTTTAGCATAAGTTAGTGACCTTCCCCCATATGGACGCATTAAATTCTCCATCATGCCAAAAGCTTCATCAGCCACTATCACATATGGCAACGTTGTCGGTCTATTTTGTATTAACAATGCCTTTGGCTCAGGTAGATCTAATGACCTTTCTGTCAGCTTTTTGTACAATGAAGAATTCTTGAATATACCTGAGTCACTGTTTTTTACCGTAGGCACCTATGTCAACCCACACAAAACAATAGTTTGCATCCGCTAGCGCCAATAAAACTAGCGAAAAATAATTTTTATAGTTATAATACATAGAACCCGTGTGTTCAGGCTGGATTAACCGTATATGTTTCCCGTCCAAGGCTCCCAAACAATTGGGAAACTTTGAGTTCTTTTCAAATATCGTGGATATTTCACACCACTTTTCTTTCGTTGGTTCACTCATAACAACGGGCCTTAATTTTTTCCAAATAGTTTCACATACATGTGGTATTATAGTAGCCACAGTAGATTTGCCAATTCTAAAGTCGTAGCTAAATGTCCCAAATGAACATCCAATGGCCAAATATCTGGAAAAAAACAAACTATTACTAAATACTGTTTTTTTTTCAGCGTCATCCCTGCAAAAAAAGTGGAAGAGTTTACGGGATAATTATATGAGAGAGGTGAAGAAAATGAAGACTGTCAAATCGGGATCAGGAGCTTCCAAAACTTCGACATATATACATTATAATAGACTACGATTTCTACAGGCATCAATTGCCAACAAAGATACAGAAAGTAGTTTCGATGCAGATAATGCATCAACTTCGTCAGAGGTTGCTGAAGTAGAAATAAGTTCTGGCTTTAAGAGTTCTAAATCTACTTCAAGAAAAAAACAAAAATTAAATCCTGCTGATGAAAGATTTGCAAACATATTAGAGCAGAGTTTAGCACAGAAAAATGTGTCGCATCCAAAAGAAGATGACGATGAAGACAAGCTGTTTTGTTTGTCACTCGTTAAAGAGATTAAAAAAATTCCGGAATATAGGCGACTTCAAACTAAAATTGCCATTTATAATTTAATTTTGCAAAACCAAAATGAATTTCAAGGACCACAACAACAGACATATGTACATCAAAATTACCCGGTACCACAACGAAGAAATTATTTATCACAAGAGCAGCGTCATCAGTCATCAGCTTCTGTTGAAGGCTTTCGTTATCATGATTATAGATCACAGCAGTCTAGTGTGTCAAATAATTTTGCACATTATGGTTATACTACAACAATGGGGTCTCCATCGCCAGTAACACCTACTCCATCGCCAGTACCAACTAATGTCAGCAATGAATCAGAGTTAGAGTTATTCTGCGAGTAACAAAATGTTATTTTTTCTTTAAAAAAATTGTTCCTAAACCAGTTGATTTGATTTATTTGATTTATAGATTATGTTGATTATTAAAAAACTTACCTCAATGTAATTATGAGTTTTTCTTCCGGTGAAATGCTATATCGCACAGCGTTTTTATCTGCTACGAGTTCATCGTTTATGAGAGTCAGTAAGTCATCAAATGACTTTATGGACATTCTTAAGTAGTTAAAGAATTTGGGCTCAAATTGCCTTAACTTAGGATATAAAATAATGTACTGACTTTCAGTCAGCCTGGTTGACAAAATTGGGTGAACCCAATATCTCCGTCTTCTGTTGTGTCGTTTCTGCCGTCGTCTGTATAAAATCACCGATAAAACTGTTTCTACGTCCATCTTCGACAAATGTAGAACTCAAACTGGCCGCGACAACGCGCGTTTAACGCCTGACAAGCGCGCACCATGTGAACACTATACAAAAATTCAACGCGCGTTCAACGCGCGCTGAGCGCTTGTCATCTGAACTTAGGGTTTTATCAGACAGAGAGCGGTCACGCGGTCAAGCGTTCAAGCGGTCAGTTTTGCGTTCTTTGTATTATATTACGTTACATAGATATACTCACACAGGAGGCATTCTGACCGCGTCGGTCAAGTGGAACGCACGCGTTCGCGCGTTCACTGCTGTTTCGGCGACCAAATTGGAAAGAAGATGGAGACCGAAAAGCTAATTATGTTAGTACGTGAAAAGCGTTTTTTATACGATGCGAAGGATAACCATTACAAAAACCGAGGAATAGTAGCCGAAGCATGGTTGGAAATTGCCAGAGAAATGGGAAATGAAAATGGTAAGTCATAAAATAGTGTTTTGGGGAACATGTATTTTTTGCCACTCGTTCAGAAACTACATTTTTTAAGGAATATAGAAATGTATTTTTACTAGCTAGGTTATGAAGAATAAAAATAAAACCTCAGTCACAATATATATTTTTATTACATCGTTATTCCAGTCAACAATGAAAGTCGGTCCACAGATTATTAAAGTTATGAATGAAAAAAAATAGCTGCCAACACTGAAGAGACTGTAATGCATATTATACTTCTTGTAATACCATATTTATGATACATACATAAATACCTACAATTTGTGGGTAGGTACATAATGAAGCAGTTTGGCACTTATTATCAGAGATCGGGTATTCCAGTGCATACTTACCTAAACTTCAACTTAGGTACAAATTATATTATTGGAAGAATATTTTATTTTTTTTGAGTTCCGTACTAAAATTATGTCAAATTAAAATGTTTTGTATTAGTTACGTAATATAAAACTAAATTGGATTTGTTTATGTGAATATTAGGTAAAAAGTGGTATGGCCCCTCAATGTTACGCACTTCCTCGAAGTTTACGTAAATATGCACTAGAATATCCGATCTTTACTATATTAATGTTAATTAAAATATGAAATAAAATGTTCACGAACTTCATATGCTGTCATATTACTTCTCTGGGCATTTGGTGCGAAATCATTAAAAGATCGGGCATTAATATAGTAACGACGAATCATATCCTCATCTACCACTTTGTTGTCCCCCTTAATTCTGAGGTAGTTGTGTAAGCAACACGCAGCTTTTATTACTTCGTTTGTTGTTTCTGTGTTTAGTTCAATTTCATTCATAAAAACCCTCCATTTCTGAGCCAATATTCCGAATGCACTCTCTACTATACGCCGTGCACCACAAAGTCTGCGATTGTAATTTGCTTTTCTATGGTCTCTAATTACTATGTCAGTAGGAAATGGTCTCATTAAAAAATTTTCTAACTTGAAACCACCATCTCCAAGAAATATGTGAGGCACAGGTACTTCCATCCCTGGCAATGGCTTTGGTGGTGGTATATTAAGCTCATTGTCAATCAACTTCTTGTAAAAGACAGAATTTTGAAAAATAGTGCTGTCACTGTCTTTGCCATAACTGCCTACGTCAATCATAATAAATTTATAATCAGAGTCAACCACTGCCAGCAATACTGTTGAGAATTTTTGTTTATGACAATAATGCAAAGACCCCGTGTTGGATGGGCATTTTATTGTTACATGTTTGCCATCTATACTGCCTAGACAATTTGGAAATCTCCATCTTTCATGAAATCCGATGACAGACTGCTTCCACATTTCTTCAGACGGGAATGGCATGTATGTTGGCTGTAGATTTTTCCAAATTGCACTACATGTTTCCTTGATTATTGTTGTAACAGTAGATTTTCCCATACAATATGAATTGCCTATTGTGGATGAGTAATCTCCAGTGGCAAGATACCTGAAACAAGTACAAAAAATATTATTAATATATTTTATGAAATATTATTAATAAGTTTGTTATAAATGTGCAAATCCGAATTGATCGTGCATATATTTTTACAGGTAAACAATGGGCTACTAAATGGAAAAGCTTAAGAGATAATTATAAGAAGTTCAAAAAGTCAACAGAAACTGCTTCTGGATCTGCATATAAAAAATACAAAAATTGGCCTTGGGCAGATCAGCTTCGCTTTCTAGATGACACCATTGCTCTGAATGAAACTGATAGTAATATTAACAGTGGAAATAGAGACAGCACTTCACAAGTTTCTGACTCAACCAACCAATCAAGCCCAAGTAACAGTGTTGATTTGCGAAATTCTGTCGACTCAACCAACCAATCAAGCCCAAGTAACAGTGTTGATTTGCGAAATTCTGTCTCTGAAAACCTCTCCCGTCCCGGTTCTAGTAATAGTAGTTACTCTAGAAATTCTGCCAAAAATAAAAACGTAACACAAAAAGCTGATTCAGATCCACAACAACAACTGTTAAAATATTTACACGAGAAGAAACTTAACAAGAGAAAACTTGATGATATTGATTATTTATTTCAAAGTTATGCGACTTCTATGAGAAAAATGCCAGCTCGCATGCAAAGTATGCTCAAATTAGATATGGCAACATTATTTGCAAAATACGAAATGCAACTCCAGGATAATATAAATATAACTCCAGTCAATTCACCATCAACTAACATGTATTTATCCGAAGACAGTATGGTACAAGATGTTGAAAACTTACAAGATCTGCCTGAATTGTCATCACACGAAATGGATGAATTATTACATGACACACAACATGTTCAGTCAAATGAAGTAAATCAAGACCAAAATATATCTGAATTTTCTGAGCTTAGACGGTGTTATGAAGAAGCTGCTGAAGTAATTAATAATGATAATAATGAATATTCTTAAGAATATACAATTATTTGTTTAAGGAATAAAGTAACTTACCTCAAACATACCACCAATCTTTCTTTTGCTGAAATGGCTTTCCTCCAGTTAGTATCTTGTTTATCTAAGTCATGTTTAATTTTGTCATACAGTTCATTGAAGGAATCAAGTGTCATCCGAAAAGAATTATAAAAAATTTCTTCATCATCAACCCATTTAGAAAAAAGTCTATGAAATTCTCCATCATGTTCTCTGTCCTTATTTACTGGGCGCACCCAGTATTTTCTTTTCCGTCTTGATGCTGATAATGACCACAAAATCAATAATTCGTCTTCCGATGAACTATCGTCAAAAATCATGGTGATACTAGTGGTACCGCGTCGACCGTTCAACAGCGGGGTTCGTGAGCAATTGGACGCTCGAACGCGGAACGCGAACGCAGACCGCTTGACCGCGTGACCGCTCTCTGTGTGATAGGACCCTTAGAGCGAGTACACATTAGGCGCTTTGAAGCGCGCGCTTTGGTAACAAGCGCTTTGAGATCCAGTATTTCTTACTAGGTGTACACATGCAAGCGCGCGTTTCGGATCAAGCGCTCGTCGAACGCGCGCTTTGATATTTTCGTTCAAACGCGCGTTGGCAGGGCGTCAGCCGCGCGCTTCGAGATACATGAGCCGCCATTTTGTTGTACATTTGAACGCGCGCTTTTGTGTAGAGTGGACGCATATTTCACCAAAAATGGAGACCGAGCACTTCGATACAGATTCATTTATAGACGAAATCCAAAAGCGTCCTGCCATATGGGACATGGAAAGTCCTGACTATAAAAATAAAATATTAAAAAAAAGGAATTGGGAGGAGATGGTTGAAATTTTTAGTGATTGTGAAGACAATTTAGAAAAGAAAAAACTGTTGGGTGAGTATAATTTTTTATTATATTTCCTATAATTTTGTCATATTTGTAATAACTTAAATCATGTCGTCTTGCCATTGTAATTTTCCCTCGTTTACAAAGTAAATGGCGAATTTCTCTCTTGCAGTTCTAGCACACAAGCTGCCTCGCGGTACATTGCCTGAATTAATAGATTGTAACGGTGAAAGATAAAGTGTGTCTTCATATCTATAACCATCACGTATTCGAACGTAATTGTGTAGTACTGTGCAAGCTTTGATGATATTCTCCGCGAAATTTATGTTTACATCTATAGGTCTATGAAATATTCGCCATTTATTACTCATTATTCCGAACGAGCATTCGATATAGCGCCTTGCTCTTGATAATCTGTAATTGAAAACTTTTTTTGTGTGTGTTAGCTGTGTTCCTCCGTACGGGCGCATCATATTCGACATAATTCCAAATGCTTCATCGCCGACGAAAACGTGAGGCAGTGGTGTTCTGTCGACATTTGATATGGGCTTCGGGTTAGGAATATTTAACTTATTATCCATCATCCGTTTAAAAAAATCAGAATTTTGAAAAATAGCAGAATCACTGCTTTTGCCGTAGGATCCAATATTAACGTATACAAAACAATAATTTGCATCACAAACTGCTAGTAAGACTGATGAGAAGTAGTTTTTATAATTGAAAAATAGCGACCCTGTATGTTCTGGCTGTATTAGCTCAATATGTTTCCCGTCAATTGCGCCAATACAATTTGGGAAGTTGGCGTATTTTCTAAAACCTTCTTCTACTTCTTTCCACTTCTCTGTTGTCATTTCCGGCATGTATGTGCCTTTCAATTTGCTCCATAGTACTATACAAACTTGTTCCACTATCTTTATAATTGTTGATTTTCCGAGACGGTATCCATAATGCAAATCAGCGAAGGAGCAGCCTGTGGCCAAGTATCTGTCAAAATAAAAATGATTATTGTTTATTTTTAGGTTCTTCACTTATGAAAAAATGGAAGAGCATTAGGGATAATTATATGAGGGAGGCTAAGAAGCAAAAAAAGCTTCCATCTGGATCTGGATCAAGTAAACATACGCCATATGTGTATTACAGAAAACTACAATTTCTTGCGAATTCTACAGCAAATAACGACACAGAAAGCAATATAACCGGCTCAAGTGTAGATAATACAGACAATACAGACTTGATGCCACCTCCTAAAGATCATATTGAAAGCACAAGAAAAAAACAAAAAATGAATGCTGTAGATAAGCAGATAATTGATATTTTGCAGAAAAGTGTAAACACAAAGCAACAAAATAAAACGGAGCGACTAATTAAAGAAGACGATGATAAACTTTTCTGTATGTCATTGTACAGTGAATTGAAAAAAGTACCCGAGAATCAACGTCTAACAACAAAAATTGAATTGCTTAATGTTCTCAAAGAAGCGCAGAATTATCATCATCCTTTACCACCACATACTAATCAACACCAATACATGTATTCTACACCAGCATATTCTGGATACACCACTGCGAGATCACCACCACCACAGCAGTGGTCTACGACGCCCCCACCGCCGCCGTCATCGTGGTCACCTTCACCTACAGGCTCGAGCCAAGATTCAGACCACTTAAATTTATTTGAATGAATAAATAACCTTACCTTAACGTTATCACGAGTTTTTCTTCTGGGGAAATTGATTCCCTTAAAATTGTTGATTCACCAGTAATATCCACTTTTATAACGTCGAGTAAGTCATCAAATGATTTTATGGACATTCTAAAATAATTAAAAAACTTAGGTTCATGTTCTCTCAATTTGGGATACAATGTTACAAACATTTCATGCGTCAGTCTATCTCATAGTATTGGGTGCACCCAATATTCTCTTTGTCTTTGTCGTCTTTTTTTATAGCGACGGTAGAGGAGCCACACACAAGCAATCTCTTCGACGTCCATTTTCGAACTGA
This sequence comes from Pyrausta nigrata, assembly GCA_949316185.1. Lineage (NCBI taxonomy): Eukaryota > Metazoa > Arthropoda > Insecta > Lepidoptera > Crambidae > Pyrausta > Pyrausta nigrata. Next base: position 3,749,549 of record OX438955.1, on the reverse strand, counting down.
GCCAAAAGTATGTTCGCCCTACTAAAGCCGGGAATACACATGCCTTTAACTGGCACACTTGCATACCAGCTCCTTGCACGTGCCAGCTATTGTCATGTGTATACACTAACTGGCATGCCTGTATCTGGCAAGCAAGTAGATTGCAAGCAATTTGATTTACTAGCATGCAATATGAGGGAGGGGACGCGGGGGGCTGCAAAACCGGCATGAGTGAACGCACGCGACAGCTACAGGCATGCCAGTAGCGAAAAGAGTTGTCGATGGGGTGCACGTTTTTGTAGTTTTGTGTTCGCGTCAAAGTTTTTGTTTGTTCTTTATCTTTTGGATTCATCATGTCACGATGGGGAGATGAGAAGACGATACAATTTATACATTTGTACAAAGAATACGAATGTCTTTGGAACCCGAGTAGCTCTCTTTATAAAAATAAAATTGCCCGCGACAATGCCTACACTAAAATTCAAGAGGCATTTAAAGTAACTCAAAAGGAAATTAAAAATAAAATAAAAAGTTTAAGAAGTACTTACCATCAAGAATTGAATAAAGTGCAAAAATCAAAAACATCCGGTGCTGGATTGGGTGACGTCTATAAACCTGGTTTAACTTGGTTTAAGGAGATGGAATTTCTGAATGATACTTTTGAGTACAGGCAGTCAATCCATACAGAAGTAAGTACCTACCTATGCCTACCTATCTACACTTCATTTATTACAAGCTTTCTTGCAATTTAGGTAGGTATGTATGTATGTTTATTGGGATGGAATACATAATAATATGGTACCATGGCTTTGTTGATGAAGCCGGAAGGTGGCCGTAGCAACTCTGTAATAAATAAAGCAATCGTACCGAGTTTGGGCTCTTTAGAATTGTCTTGCTGAGCAGTTGATGGATGTTCAAAGAAAAGTACAGTCGGCTATAAAAGCTTGTCAGAAAAAAAAATTTTTTGACAGAAACATATTTTAGTATTAAAGAAGGTAAGCGATCTAGACGTGTGTTTTATGCGTGCGTTTTTCAATAAAAAGACACGTCAAGTTTGATTACCCTTTTTCTAATGATCAGTTTCGAATTAGGCACCTAGTTAAAAAAAAAGAAAGTTGGTACACATAACAGTTTTATTAGTAAAGTAAGCATTTACATTCATCCTACAATATTGATCATACGATCTTGCCAAGGCACTGCTTCCGTTGTAATAAAAAGATTAGCATAATTCTCTCGAACAAGTGTTGCTTCTCTAGATGGATGATTACTGCGTGTTGGTGGTAAACTCTCTAATAACCTTTGTAATTGTTGACGCCAAGAGCCTCCAATTATATCACCGACTTGAATATCTTCATAATCTACACATCTTTGAGTAATATAAGTTGGAGAAGTTTTACGCAACCAATTGTGTAAAGAACATGCCGCTAATACTATAACGTCAACTTTTTCCGGCTTTAGGGCTATATTTGATTCAAAAATTCTAAATCTCGATACAAGGATACCAAACGCATTTTCGACGATTCGCCTAGCCCTTGATAACCGATAGTTAAAAACTTTTTCTCTGTGAGTTGGCATGGTTGGAAATGGTTTCATGAGGTACTTTTTTAATGGAAAAGCCGCATCTCCAAGTATAACAAAATGATCAGGAAAATCCAAAGAATTACTAGCTAGTGCTTGTCCTAAGCTTGATCTTTCAAATACTCCTCCATCTAAAGCTCTACCGTTGCATCCTATATCAACGTAAGAAAAACAGTAGTCATCATCCACCAATGCTAGTAATACTATGCTACTATTTCCTTTATAATTAAAATAATTTGAACTGTCTTCAGGAGCTATTATATTAATGTGTTTTCCATCGATAGCTCCAATACAGCCTGGAAAATTCCATTTAGTTCGAAAACCATGTTCTATCACCTTCCATTCTTGCATCGTAGGAATCTGAAAAACATTAAATCCCTTAGTAGATAAAAAAATACTCCTACCACAACCGAAAACTAATATGTTTTTTTTTATAGCTACAATCGTCCTCGCAAACAAACACTCCAAGAGTCGAGCAATCACAGCAGTCAGAGCCATTCTCTCAAGCAATGAACGCAACAGTCGAGCCACCACAGTCATCCCCTCAAATAGCAACAGTTGTGCCACCACAGTCATCCCCTCAAATAAACGCCGCAACAGTCGAGCCACCAAGGTCATCCTCTCAAGCACCTACAAAAAAAACCGTTCAGAAAAGAAAACGTGTAGAAGAAAACGAAACTTTAACTGCACTTGAACGCCTGGAAAATATTTCCGCTACTATTAATGCATCTTCTAAAGAAGACGAATTTTATTATTTCGGTCAAAACGTTGCTGCACAGTTAAGATCGTTACCATTACACAATGCACTGGATCTACAATCCAAAATTCAAACGTTGATATCCACAGAGAGGTCGCGATTGTCGGCTTACTATTCTCAGCCTTCCATTCCGTTTACTTTAACGACACATTCTGAAGATACAACAGATTCATCTGGCAGTTATCAATTAATGAACACAATGTACTCTGACGCAAACACAATATATGAGACACAACTGGCTAATGGACAAGGCTCAAACATTTTGAGTGAAGCATGGAGAAATGCTTCAAATATTATTTAAAACCTATTGTTAAGAACGATGACACAGAGGTCACACTTGGATTTACTTAAATAAAGACTTAATTTAAAATAAAGACTGTTTTACTCACTTTAATAAAATCCTTTAATGCTGTAGCTATTTCATTGCAGACATCAGGAACAAATTGTGAAATCGTCGACTTTCCTACTCTATACAGTGCTTCTAGAGATGCAAATGAATCGCCAGTAGCTAAAAATCGTAAAGTTATTTCCAATTTAGTTTTGGCCGGGATAGCATTTCGCATATGAGTATCATTTTTTTTAATTTTGTCTGCAACTTTTGCTAACAATTCGTCAAATTTTTCTGGAAGCATTCTTAAATGATTCCTGTAACCACCTATATCTTCTTGTCGCATTTCTGTAAGCAGACATGAACTTGCTCCGTAGTTTTCCCTTCTGGAAATCCAATTTCTCACCCAAATCTGCCTATTCTTTCTCTTTTTCTTTTCTCTCATCAATTTAGCCACACATTGTATTGCTAGTAGCAATACCATACTATTTAATTCACTTCGAATGTTTTCCATTGCAAGCTCAACGTGAAACTGGTGAAACTAGAATGCAAGTGTGCCAGCTACAGTCATGTGTATACGGCTCAGAAATACAAGCATGCAAGGAAGCAGATTGCATGCAAGTTTTACTTGCAAATGTATTCACTGTGGGTCAGTTACTTCTACATGCCATTACCTAATATGCAAGCTACTGATCCGTTTTACAGGCATGTGTATTCCCGGCTTAACGCTCGTTGAACGCCGTGCTAAGCGCGGTGTGTGTACGCGACCGTCGCGCTCTCAACGCAACGCCGAGCGCCCAGTATGTACTCGCTCTTACCCTTATTTTGTCGTAGATATGAAACATTTTCGGCTTGCAATTCTACGTAACTCTCACTGACCTTTGTCCTTGAACTCATAGGTGCGGTGATCCATTTCTATTTTTTATTACTCTATTTATAGATTCAGTGGCGCGAACAAGTGTTAACAATTTCGCTAATTAATATTGTTTTTGTTAATATTGTGTACATTTAATACAGTAGTAGGTTAAAGATAGTTTTTAGTTGTAGATAAATAGTTATTAGGTGTAAAAAGTGAAGTATTGTGTACAAACATTATCATAGGTAAATAGTTAGTTAGGTATTAGTCTTATCTCAGTTAGTAAATAATTAAAAATTTCGAAAACATGTCTCGCATAAATGCAAGTACCCTTTGGGATTATTTTGATAAAACAATTGCTGAAGACAGCACACTTGAAAAAGAAGCACTTGGATGCTATTCGAGGGTCATGGCTGGACGACAGGAAATAAGTGCGACATTAGCTGGAGGCTCGACATCTGTGACATCGGCAGCGACAACTTCTACGGCGACAATAACGACGACAACGACAACGACACCGGCTGCATCTACATCTACGGGAACAACATCTACGTCTAGTAAAAACACGCAACAACAAACCATGGAGCGCTACGGAACCACGAAAAAAATTTCGGCTGAAACCAAAAGGAAGATTGACGAAGATTTGTTGGATCTGTTTGTTGATAGTTACCAACCTTTCTCATTAGTCGAAGAAAGGTCCTTTAAAAAGTTTGCTCGATGGATTCCGGGCTATCAACTACCGAGTCGAAAAACGGTGTCTAATACTACGAGGGTCAAACTGAAAGTTCTTAGAACTGGCCACTTATAAACAATATAATAAAAAAAATATTCTAAAATTTGAAAATAGAACTCTTTGCCAATATTACTGAGTATATATTTCATTCATTTGTCATTTGTTTTACGACTTGGCGGCAAATTGAAAATTGTCTGTGTCACGTCAAAATGAATTTAACACGAGAAAATTTTCGTGCAATGATTTTTTATGACTTTCGATGTCATTTAAGTCAACAAGAAAGTTATGATAGACTACGATTGGCCTTTCACGACGAAGCCCCATCTCGTGCGACTGTTTACAACTGGTTTAATGAGTTTAAACGTGGTCGCACTAATCTCACTGATGATGTACGTGAGGGACGGCCTTCTACGGCGATGACTGAAAATAACATCTGTGTTGTGCGGCGTATGATAGAGACTGACAAAAGAGTGACCTATCAGCAGATTCGGACAAGCTTAGGCATCGGTATGAGTCAAGTGCACAAAATCCTCCACGAACATTTAGCGGTCAGGAAGCTTTGCGCCCGGTGGATACCTCATAATTTGACTAAGGCTCAAAAACTCCATCGTGTGGATTGGTGCCGTAAAATGATTGAAAGATTTAACGGAGGTGACTCAAATGCTGTGTTCGACATACTAACAGGTGACGAAAGCTGGATTTACTGTTATGATCCTGAAACCAAAAGACAATCTGCTCAGTGGGTGTTTCCTTTCGAGGAGTTGCCAACTAAAGTGAAGAGAGATCGAAGTGCGGGAAAAAAAATGGTGGCCTCGTTCTTTGGAAGGATAGGTCATTTCGCAACAATTGTGTTAGAGGATCAAAAAACAGTTTCTGCAGAATGGTACACTACCAATTGTTTGCCACTTGTCTTGGAAAAAGTTCGAGAGAAACGACCTCGCAGTAGGATCCTCCTTCACCACGACAACGCCTCGTCGCACACCGCCAAGCGAACGATCGACTATTTCGCGACATCAAACGTTGAATTACTGGGTCACCCGCCGTATAGCCCCGACCTCGCGCCTTGTGATTTTTATTTATTTCCAAAAATTAAAGAAAAACTTAAAGGAAAGCGGTTTATGAATGCTGAAGAAGCGGTGGCTGCGTATCGCGATGCCATTGAAGAGACCCCTAAGGACGAGTGGGCAAAGTGCTTTTCCCAGTGGTTCCATCGCATGCAGCGGTGTATTGACGTCAATGGACAATATTTTGAAAAGATATAATAAAACTAATAACTGGCTAATGTAATCAGTTTTTGATTTTCTAAGAACTTTCAGTTTGACCCTCGTATGATTCCTGCTTTATATAGCAAAACCAAAGAAGACATCCGGTTTCCGCCAAATTTGCAGTTTTTTGAAAGTTTCTTGAGCTCAGCTACGTAACCCGCAATGTTTTCGCCCGTATTTTGTCTTCGTTGCCTGAATTTATATCTTTCTGCCAGTATGGAGGGTACCGGCTGTAAATGTTGCTTCATCAACTCGTTTGCTTTTTCAAACGTTATCTCTGAGGGTTTTTCGGGGCTGGCTAAATTTTCAAGTAACTCGTATGCTTCGTCACCGATAGTGGCTATTAAAATAGGTAGCCTCATCTCGTCCGCGATCGTATTCACTTTGAAGTACATAAATAACCGGTCTACATAAGATGTCCACGTACCGCACTTCACGTCGAACTCACTCAGTTTGCCGATAGACATGATTATTTATTTTTACTTACTGTACGTAGTTCTTATAAATTAAAAATTGGTTTGTTTACTCGTCGCCAGATGTGATATCCCGTACTTTAGCACCGAAACACTACATGGATTAGCCAAATAAATGAGACGCGTGTTCACCATTCAACAGTTTATTTCACACTGGCTAACTACCCCCCATACAGCTCAATAAATACATTACAGTCTACTGCTATACTGCTTCACCGTGAAGATCTTTCTTGAAGTATTTTTTTTGTTGAGTTGGCGTTAACCATTTTGTCTTTGATGTACTTTTGTTTCTCACAGGTCTTCCCAGGTAAATATTGGCCAGTCATACATAGGTACTTCAGTGGCTTTGTAGTTTAATGTGTAGTCATTTTTTGAAGTAAGTGATTGTGTAGATCAGATTTTTGAAACAACTAACCATCTCAGATGTCATACGCTACTTTCTCGTTATAAATCGTTACTATGATGAGTTGTCTATTGTTTCTGGGGCTGGGCTGTATTCACTAGAGTGACAAAGGATTTTAGGGATGTTTATGATGCCCGTGCAGATGTGTCGAAAAGTGACCTGTCTCAGCATGAAGCTGTAGTTTTAGGATTGCACATCAGGTATTTGTTTTTTTTTTGTGCAACGGTCACTTTCTTTTTCTGAAGAAGATTTTTTTTCCCTGTTGTAGGACGAAGCTGCAATTTATTTAAGTTTAGGATGGCCAGATGTTGGGGTCTTTGAGCTACACGTTATTTAATACAATGTTAAGCGAAGTACTTCATTTTATATTTCAGGGTTCCTTTTCATTTAAAAATTGTTTACTATTTGCCGAAGTCAGTTTTTTTTTATACCGTTATGTTTTGTTTCGTTTGGTCTCTGATAAGTATCTTGTATTTTATTCATCTATACTAATATTATAGGTGCGAAAGTGTGTTTGTCTGTCGACGTTTAAACCACTAAACCGATCGAGATGAAATTTGGTATAGAGATAGTTTGATACTCCGGGAAGGACATGGGCTACTTTTTAGCTGACTCAATGTATGTGGTATTCTCCAATATATTTATTTCGATACGTTCGACGCATTCATGAGAAAAAGTTCGTGACAGACAAACTAGATCACTAGACAAACAGACAAATATATATATATATACACAGACGAGAAAAAAAAACCTATAAGGGTTCCGCTTGTTTCCCCTTTGAGTGACAATCCCTCAAACATGGTTAGCAAGTTAAAAAAAACATCGTACAAGTGACAGAGGAGCGGGTTCCGTAGTTACATTAATTTCTGAGTTCCATGTCATTTTGAAGGTTCCGTAATATTAAATACCGCGGACTTCTGAAGTATTCTATAGACATCTACTTCACGTGCTGAAGCCCTTTTTTGATAAGTCACACGGTATAAATTGTGCATTTAACAGTAGTTTCGCAGCAAACCAATCATTTAATTTTACAGTTAATGACTGTTGTTCTGGCGCAAACCGTCGACAGACAGACACAATAGTGATTCTATAAAGGTTTCGTTTAGTATTTAGCTGCGATGCATGGACCAACACTGATCAATAGCGTTTGGCGTTTTTACTCAGCAGTTTTTACCTTTTCCAGCTTAGTTAATAATATCGACAGTACGAGTACCTATGTCCGACTCTAGGGTATGTATTCATGTTTTAGTGAGTTTAGCTGTGTATTGGGCTAACTGTGCTGTATGTTCATGACTAGTATTTGTTTGAAGTTAAATCTGCTGCTGTAGATAGACCCGTGCCGTGTCGTATTCAGCTTCGAGATGTTGTGAGCGAGATTTTACAGTTGATTGTGCAATGTGTTAAGGAATTTCGTAAAGTTTTCTTCAGTCGCTGCTTTTTTTGTGATTGTTAGTGCGGCTTTGTGCTAGCCACCACCGCCGCTTTATTTACGTTGCACACTGTTTTGCGCGGGAATCGCTGAAATTCACGCAACTACGTCACTGAACAATAGCAAAGCCACTGCAATTCTGCGTCAAACACACGCACATTCACTCATACACAATTCACAATACACAAAATTAAGCACGTTTATTTCTTATTTCTTCGATTCACTCGTTTTTAATAAACGGCACCAAGTTAACAATGAATGACCAGAGTGACGGATATTATTTTAGATGCCAATATACACTTTCTTATGTTGTTGAAATATAAGTATTGTCAGTGTATGCTGATCACTGTTTATTTACATTCTTGGCACGACAAGTTGAATAGAATCAATACCGATTAATTTACAATCAGTTACTTCAAGCTAGGATTGATCTCACCGAGTTCCCTTTTTCGCGACTTGTTGCGCTGAACCTTGGCCGCAGAGCGTCTTGCTGTCGGCGTCGTTGTCGCTTTGCTTGCTAGGACGCGTAGACTTTGCGCAGGAGTTGCTTAAATATATTCAGCTGGAACACTAAACTAATTAAATCACAGCACACACATACACACATTTGATTCACAAAACAACGCACTTTTTGGTATATATATTTACAAAAACCTAGAAATTGATTTTGAGCATCCTGATAATACACTGCAATTACACATATATCCTAAATAAGCTATAATACCTAAAAATATTTAAACTTGCTTCTTTTACGGAAACACAAATTGTACACTAGGAAGTGCCCAGGCGCGCACGTGGGGCAATTTTAAACAATAGATATTTCGGGACAGGCCCGGCCCTTTGCAGGACACGTGTTGGACACGACCGCTCGCGACGGCTGCCCAAAAAGCTCTCCCTCGATGACACAACTCTGGAATCGAAAAAAAATTTTTAGCATTTTCATTCAAAATATATTCAGCTAGCGGAACAAATTGTATGGGTATGCCAATTTTTTTTCTCGATTCCAGCATTGGTTTCATATCGACGAGCTAAGTAGCCCTTTATCCGTTCAAATGATTTGCGTGTCGGCTCCGGCGCAAAAAATACAACGGCGTACAAAATGTTGGTCCAAAAAAAAAAAGTAGATGGAGCGCTAGCGCTATGCTTATTATACTGTTCTATGATTATGTTTAGGTAGACTTGAAAATAGACCACGAAACATCTTAATTCCTATTAAATATGGTTTTACAGAAACATTTTATCATTTACCAATAATTTTATAAAATCGTACGTTTCTCATGTACCATAGCTTAAGAGCTGGATTGCGACAGACTACTGAGCCTACCACGACAAGGTAGGTGTCCATCAGGGGGGATACATGAGAAACGTTCAATTTGTGTTCGATATGCATTGCGCGAAGTGCAGTAGTTAGTTTTTATAGCAGTATAACAGTTATTCGAGAGATGGCGCCAATTGTATGTAACAACAATAGTTATTTAATGGCAAAGTGAAAGCCTTTTTCAGAGATTAATTATTTTCTTTGTAATAAGTGTTATTGTCACCTACATACCTACTTCATAATTCATTAATTAGGGCATGGTTATCCATTAAAAATAATTTAGACGACTTTGCTGATAATTTCATACTATAAACGGAGCGCAACATCCGCGCGGTATAGCTGCGCGCGCGACATTCGCATGCGCTCTCTGCATTCAATCAAGGCGCTGAGCTAGTGTTGTTTTATTATAGGACAATAATAACTATTTTGGAGACACTTTTAAAAAGCTTCGACAGCGCGACTGTATACGCCAAAGTCGCCTAAATGTAAAAGCGTTTTGAAGTGATTGTAGCCACCCTAGGGAATACGGAACCCTTCGTGCGCGAGCCCGACTCACACTTGGCCGGTTTTTAATTTCTAAAAAATAGACTTTTGGAATTACATTTTTATAACTTAAGCAATTATTTTGCAAGTTTTTACAAAATTAAATCAAATTTCACTTACAAAAATTAATCGACTGTGTCATCCGGTGGGACTCTTTTTAGACTTTTGGAAGTTATGTTTTTGTTAATATAGAGAATGTCTTTTTTTATTTTTTTTGTATAAAACAAAAAAATCCTATAGTGTTAAACTTTAATTCTAGTTATTTGTTTACAAAGTTTGATAGAAGGATTTGGCATTTGGTTACGTACAAGACATTAGTTTTACTTTTAATAATATTAAGAGGGCAGATTTCACAAAGTGGTAATTTTTTAAAGGAGATTTTATGATGTTGATTAATTATAAATAAAGCTGACTGACTTTAATATGATTGTGTTGTTATTAACTTTGAGTGAAAATGATACGTACAGGACTGGGGTCCTGTACGTATCATTTTCACTCAAAGTAACCCTCACTTTAATATTACATTTTAAAGAAAATATACTATTTTATCATTGTTTTATTTGTATTTATTTGACACCTTATTTTATTCTAAAGTTATACAATTCATCGTTTATTTAAAATAAAGCACTTTAAATAAATGGACATCCTGTACGTAACGTAGCAAAATTTTGAAAAACGCCCCATGTAAGCATACTGATTGTAAAGTAAACGTTCCTAATTGAAATGTGCCGCCAACAGGCTGGTGGCGGACGATTCATTCATTCGCTCAACCAATAACAAAGGCCCAATCTTAGGGCATATCGGCGGGAGTCGATTTATGATTGGCTACCACGAGAGGGTGATGCGTCTCCGCCGCGAGCTGCTACAAAAACTCGTCAGCTGCAAATCCATTAATATTTTGAAAATCGAACATTATTTCGGTGAACTACAAGTGTAAGTGTGTGCGCGGTGTTTGTGTCCTATAGTGAGCATAAGAATTTCAATCCATCCATATTGACATCGGCGCCACGACTATCGCGTGGCCACCTGATCTTCACGCCTTCACCAGCTACGAACAAGCATCATCAGCCATCCTATTCCACTCGTACGTGGAAAAGCCTCCTCCCACTGGTAAGTGCTTTGTTATTCGGTGGTGGCGAGTGAACCGCGAATCGTTCTTAATTGTTGGCAGAGTCCATCTAAGGCTCTGACCCAGAGTGTCATAATCAGCCCGTTCCGGCAAGGCAATTGTGCACACGTCTACATGGTGCCGAAACCCGGGAATGGGTGGCTCATGATCTTAATTGTAAAATTCGCCCTATAAATGTAGCTGGTATTTTCACGTTTTTTCGCTTAAAATAGTACCTAAAACGCATAGTCAATTAATGTAACAAATAGTCATTCGTAGCTTTTCTAAGTCGTAAATTCAAAATACAATACGTTTCAAACAATATTTTTTCCAATTACGCAGATACATTTTATTTCGTGACCGGTCAGGTAGGTAGAAGTAAGTAAGTAGGTACACGTCGTATTCCATTGCTCAGTTGTAATTATTTCGCATTTCGTCTGTTTTATGTGTGCGTTTGAATTCATTCGGTTTTCACTCCACATAACGGAAGTTCACAAAAAACAGTTCAATTGCTCACTCACAGATCAATCTCATTCGTTCCAACTTGTATGGTTCCATCGTTCACAATTGACAGTGACATTTGTAATCACTATTCATTCCAGTTCGTTCATTACTGTCAATTTAATCGTAACCCGTATTACTCGGCAACTTCAAGTTGATCATTGTAAACAATCATTTAATATTGTCGATTTGCAGCTTTAAGTCGTGCACTCGTGAATCCGTTGAGTAATAATAACAGATCATACCTATACAATCCTATTCAATTCCGTTTAAGGGTATATTATATTCGGCTGTTATATTTTACTTTCAGTACTCATACCTATTTATTATTACAGATCATACACTAGCAAGCTATAAAATTCAATTCGGTGCTTTGTGTATACATAGTCGGCTGTGATAAGAAGTACGCTAGTTTTATTCGTTATTAACGAAATCATACGCTTTCACACTCCTATCAATCGTTTTTATTCGTAAACAACACATATTTTTTTTACTCGTTTGATATACCTATTTGGTTCATTTCACCGCAATCACGTGAAGTGGAATCGTAAGTAGTCGTGTTATACCTTTTAAGTACAATAACTTGTTATCATGTCTTTTAATCCGAAGCGTGCTACTCGGAAGCTTAGTCATTCTAAATCTAAATCGAAAAATACTTCTGAAACATACACTATTCAAGACTTACCGTCATTACGTCGAAAGCGTACTATAGCTTTGAACCGTATGTTAAAGGCATTAGAGGTCGGTATTGTTGCCGAATCGGACGTTAATCAATGCGATCTTTTCTTTTCATATTGTGATCAATTATCAAACATTAGGTCTGATTTCGAACTTGCACACTTCTCAATACTTGAATTACTGGATTCATCTAACTCAGCCAGTGATGAGGAAAATTGTATTGATGATGATATTCGTACTCGTTTTGATGACACATATTTTCGTGTTATGTCAATATCGAGATGTTTACAAAAGGCGGAATCAGAAGTAAAAAGAAATCATAAGGCTGAGTCTACACCATTAAAGTCTCACATCAAGTTACCTAAAATTTCGTTACCTACGTTTTCAGGTAATATAAAACAATGGCCCGAATTTATTGATTCTTTTAATTCACTGATCCATAACTGTCATTCTCTTACCGATGTGGAGAAATTTCAATATCTGGTGTCGACACTTAGCGGTGACCCGCTATCGCTTATACGGAAATATCCCGTAACAGGTGATTACTACTCCGATGCGCACGCGGCCTTAGTTGCGCGTTATCAACATAAGCGTGAATTATCTTTCACTTGTTGGAAAGATATTTTAAACGTTTCTTTCAAACTCAACAACGCGACCGAGTTTCGTCGATCGTTAGATTGTATTGACGAAAACTTGAGCATTTTACGTAAACAAGACCTTCCGGTGCACAAATGGGATTTTATTCTCGTGTATCATATTTTATCTAAATTGGACTCGAAGATACGTCGTGAATTCGAAGAGAAGTATATCAACACTGAGATTCCGGACTATTCTCAGCTGAAGAACTTTTTACATTCTAAATGTGAATCGCTGTCACGCGATAATCATTTTTCTGAGGGTTATAAAGGAAATCCTACGACTAAGGAATCAACTGGTCGAGTTTTCGTTTCAAACGCGAAACCTACTTTCAATAGTTTTTCTAAAGGTTCCAAGGCCACCCACACATTGTTGGCAGGTAATAAAATTCAAGGTCAAGCCTCAGATAAAATTGATAAACCAATTGTGGTATGTTCTTTATGTTCAGCTAATCATTCAATAACACGTTGTGAAATATTTCTCGCTAAATCCGTAGACGATCGTATGTCTTATACAACAGAGGCCAAATTGTGCTTCAACTGTCTGAAATCATCTCATCACCTGAAGGATTGTAAATCGATATTTCGTTGTTTGAAATGTAAACATAAACATCACACGTTACTTCATAGGGATCGTGATAACAAAAAACCTAGTGATGATGATAACTCCAAAGAGTCTAAATCCGTTTCCCTATTTGTTAAGGAAAATTCTAAGTCTTCAACAAATTTTGTTAACACGACTGTGTTGTTAGCTACGGCTATCATTCAAATACAGGACTCGGACGGTAGGTATCATTCTTTTCGCGCATTATTCGACACCGGAAGTCAAAATAATTTTATAACGCGACACGCAGTTCAGCGTCTTAACCTTCAAACAATCTCATGCGAATCGAATATCAATGGTTTGGGAGGTGTTGCTACTGACGTCGTCGGCTTAATTCGTTGTTCAGTCGGTTCAAACAATATTTCGTTATTCGATTTAGACATGCACGTTATATCAAATATCTGTGGTGAGCAACCCATAGCTAAACTTAGTTCGTCAGGTTGGACTCACATTAACTCGTTACCGTTAGCTGATCCAGGTTTTGACATCCCTGGTCCTATCGATGTTTTGTTTGGTGCAGATGTTTTCGCCGAGTCACTTCTTGGTCAGCGCTTGAAAGGCAATGCAAATCAGCCACTTGCAATTAATTCGGTATTCGGTTGGCTTTTATTAGGTAGAACGCCACTTGCATCCTCATCGTTGGTACAAGTCTCTTCAAAATCCGACATCGAGTTGGCAACGGCCATTCAACGATTTTGGGAGGTGGATAGTGTTCCTCAGGCGTCACCTCTTACACCCGAGGAGATCTTGTGCGAGCAAACTTATACAACTGACCACTATCGTGATTCGAGTGCTAGGTACGGAGTGCGTCTTCCTTTTAAAGACACTGTGGAACCAGTCTTTGAAGGTTCTCGTGATATTGCCTTGAGACGTTTCCATGCGATCGAACGTCGCTTATCTCGTGATCCTCTTGTACATCAACAATACTGTGAATTTATGGATGACTATGAAAAATCCGGCCACATGTCTTTAGTGAATCCGGCGGAGTTGAACCAAGGCAAATTCTACATTCCGCATCATTGCGTCATTAAGCCAGATAGTACCACAACAAAATTACGCGTCGTCTTTGATGCATCGGCAAAGGATGCTAAGGGCATTTCGTTGAATGACACGTTGTTGACGGGACCTAAACTTCAATCTAACATCGTTGGGATTTTGCTCCACTATCGAATACATTCGGTTGTCTTTATGGCTGACATACGTCAGATGTATAGACAAATTCTTGTCTCCGATGAACATCGAGATTATCAGAGAATCTTCTGGAGATCAGGCCCTGATCAGGTGTTAAAGGAATATAGACTTAATACGGTAACTTATGGGGTTTCATCCGCTCCGTTTCTAGCTTGTAGGACAATCAAGCAACTAGTAGAGGACGAAGGTAGTAAATTTCCTCTGGCTAAGAAAATGTTATCGACCGATATTTACATAGATGACGTTGTTACTGGTTGTGAAAATCTGACCACCGCGTTGGAAGCTAAATCACAAATCATTAAATTATTCCAACTAGGTCATTTCGTATTAAGAAAATGGGCTAGTAATTCACCAAGTTTGTTATCAGATCTTTCCCAGGAAGAATGTCTTCTGGATTCTAAATCATTTTCTGATGAACAATATCCTACTCTTAAGGTACTTGGACTCAAGTGGAATCCAGTATCAGATTCGTTTTTATTCGATGTGACTCCTTCTGATCGACCATGTACTAAGCGTGTTATCCTTAGTGAGATTGCTAAGATATTTGATCCTTTGGGGTTTCTATCACCGCTTACTATTCAAGTCAAATGTTAACTGCAGAGACTTTGGCTTCTCGGAATTTCTTGGGATGAGACGCCGCCCCATGACATAATTAACGTCTGGAAATCTTTCTGTGATCAGCTGCCTATTATTGGCTCGCTGAGTATTCCACGTCGTCTCACTCTCGATAGTGTAATTTCATACGAGCTTCATGGCTTTTGTGATAGTTCCGAACTCGCGTACGGAGCTGTTATTTATTTTAGGGTCTTGTGTGCTGACAGATCTATTCATACTCGGCTGTTATGCGCCAAGGCACGCGTCGCTCCATTGAAACGTCTTTCTTTACCTCGTTTGGAGCTCTGTGGTGCTGTTATGCTCGCAGACCTCACAAAATTCGTACTGGATGCGTATCAGTCCAAAATACCTATCGATTGTATTCATCTTTGGACTGACTCGACTGTTGTCCTTTCCTGGCTTCGGTCGCACTCGTCTCGGTGGACTACATTCGTGGCAAATAGAGTTAGCCACATTCAGGATATTATCTCTGCGAATTCATGGCATCATGTCGCCTCAGGTGATAATCCTGCGGATGTATGTTCTCGTGGTCAACTTCCTCACGATCTTCTTAATAATTCGTTGTGGTGGTTAGGTCCATCATGGCTGTCACAAACTTCTGATTGTTGGCCGAAAAATTCTCAAAGGTTTCTTACCAATGATGAAGAGCAAATTGTGCGTACTGAGGAACGACACTCAGTTACTTTGATTACCGATCAAGATAGTGATGGACAGCAAGATTCTATATTCGATGTTTTATTAAAACGCTATTCTTCGTTGGATAAAATAACTCGTATCGTTTCTTATATTCGAAGATTTCTACATAACATTCGTTCTAAAAGTACAGACGAGCGCCATAGCGGTTCTATTCTTACTGAGGATGAAAACCATCAATCGTTATTATTAATCGTAAAATTTGTGCAAAATTCATCGTTTCAAAGTGAAATTCAACGTGTTAAATCGAACCAATCGTTACCCAAACCGTTTCAAAAATTGAATCCCTTTATTGACAAAGCGGGTATTCTCAGGGTGGGCGGTAGGATATCTCGCGCTGGTTTAGAATATGATCAAAAACATCCCGCGCTCTTACCTTGTGATCATCCCTTTACAAATAAACTTATTGAATCCACTCATCGTAAGTACTGTCATACAGGGCAAAATACTACTCATTATTTAGTCATGCAACGGTTTTGGGTTTTATCTGCTAAACGAGCTATTCGTCGTTGTCTTTCAAGGTGCATCGGATGCTACAGAACTAATCCTAAGCCATTGGAACCGTTCATGAGCGACCTTCCTTCTTATCGTGTTAACCAAGTTAAACCATTTTCGGTCATCGGTGTTGATTTCGGTGGACCGTTCCGCATTAAAATCGGGAACCATCGCGGTGCGAGGATGGACAAAGCTTACCTCTGCTTATTCGTCTGTTTGACTACTAAGGCGGTCCATCTTGAAGTGGTGTCATCTCTTTCTACTGATGGTTTTATAGCTGCATTACGTCGCTTCGTAGGTCGTCGTGGACGTTGTAGTATAATTCATGCCGACTGCGGCACGAACTTTGTAGGTGCTAGCAATTTTTTATCGTTAATAGAAAAAGCGTCGCAGGCAGAACATATTAAATTCATTTTTAACCCTCCTTCTTCGCCTCACTTTGGGGGAGTATGGGAAATCCAAATTAAGGCTGCAAAGACGCACCTTTATCGTATTGTTGGCAATCAGGTTTTAACATTTGAGGAACTTAGCACTCTATTCATTCAGATTGAGGCCGTTTTGAATTCGCGACCCTTATGTGCTTTGAGTGCTGATCCGAATGATTTAAACGTCTTGACCCCTGGTCACTTTTTAACTTTGGAACCACTTACAAGCGTCCCCGATGAGGATTATTCTTCAGTTAAATTGTATCGACTTAACCGGTGGCAATTAATTCAATCCTTTGTTCAAAACTTTTGGATACGTTGGAAAAATGAATATTTAACTTCTCTTTCTCAACGCATGAAATGGACGAAGGCGTCTAAACCGTTATCCGTCAATTCAATCGTAATCATTAAAGATGATAATCGCGTACCTTTGCAATGGTCTTTAGGAAGAGTATATGAATTACATCCGGGTCCCGATGGAACCGTTCGGGTGGCAACTATCAAAACCAAGGGTGGTTTTATCAAACGCCCTCTAGTAAAACTCTGTCCTCTACCTATAGAAACGTAACTCGTATTAAATAATTCGTTATTTTCCTCGTTTTTTAGCTAGGTACTTAAAATTAGTAATTAATTTTATCCGTTCTAAAACTAAGTAACTTCATCTAAGTTTTTCTGTGTTAGTCGTTTTTAAACAGTAGGTATTTTATCGTTTACTTTTTTTTACTTCGTTATCCGGAAAATACCAGCTGTATTTTGGTGGGCGGTATGTAAAGTAAACGTTCCTAATTGAAATGTGCCGCCAACAGGCTGGTGGCGGACGATTCATTCATTCGCTCAACCAATAACAAAGGCCCAATCTTAGGGCATATCGGCGGGAGTCGATTTATGATTGGCTACCACGAGAGGGTGATGCGTCTCCGCCGCGAGCTGCTACAAAAACTCGTCAGCTGCAAATCCATTAATATTTTGAAAATCGAACATTATTTCGGTGAACTACAAGTGTAAGTGTGTGCGCGGTGTTTGTGTCCTATAGTGAGCATAAGAATTTCAATCCATCCATATTGACATCGGCGCCACGACTATCGCGTGGCCACCTGATCTTCACGCCTTCACCAGCTACGAACAAGCATCATCAGCCATCCTATTCCACTCGTACGTGGAAAAGCCTCCTCCCACTGGTAAGTGCTTTGTTATTCGGTGGTGGCGAGTGAACCGCGAATCGTTCTTAATTGTTGGCAGAGTCCATCTAAGGCTCTGACCCAGAGTGTCATAATCAGCCCGTTCCGGCAAGGCAATTGTGCACACGTCTACACTGATTTTTTTTGATAAATGTTTCAAATGATTAAAACTTTCAAATGTGTTAGAACTTGATTGTTTTAGAATATTTTGCATTTTAACTTAAATACAAATAAGTAATAAATAAGTATTTATGCCTTATTAAGAAATGTAAGCATTTATGTAAGAGTAAGTAGGTACTTATTTTGTAGGTTTTTATTCAGATCTTAAATGACTTATTGATTGTTTAAGTAACTTAGACAGAGTGCCATGATGCGAATCATAGCTGTAGAGTTACTAACAACTTTAGAATTATTTTTAATTGGTTACCATGGTTTTAATTCACTTATTGTCCTGTACCTACCTAATTTGATTTTATTGTGTTATCTAATGTTAATTTTTCTTACATTTGTTCTATTAATATGTACCTAAGTTTAGGAACATTTGTTTTAACATGTTGTTATACAGGTACAGGTAATTTGTTTATTGTTTTTCTAGATTTTTTTCTGATCTCAGACGACGTGACTGATTTTATATTAATATACTTTTAAATTCTATGCTAAGTAAAGTTAGATTTGCAAGCATAGATTTATAAATAAAAAACGTTCTGTTTTTGCATTGGCAAAATTTAATTAACACTCTCACCGCCATACGGTCTGCCGGCGGGACGTATGTTTTCGAGTAAGTCACGCCATCTGTTTAATTGCACTTAGCGACATGAGCAGGCCATACGGGCCGCCGGCGTACCGCATCTTTCGCGCCAAAATCCTAACTAAATGTTCGTTATTACAAACAATATTTACCGAGTCTGTCACGCCACACCTACAAGCAATCACTAACCCACCGGCCGCCCGCACGACTTGTAACGGTCGCATTTTCGCGCATTTTGGTACTTATACTAAGTTTTTATTATTATGTCGGACTCAGAGGATGACCCAGACTACCAGCCGTCTACAGACGAAGAGTCGGAGAGCGAGAGCATGTGTTCTGATTATAATTCGTCTGAAGAAAGCACAGAATTACCTGCAACCAGACGCCAACATCAACATTCTTCAGGACCCACAAGATCTCAGATTATGCCGAATTCTAGCTGGAATATACCCTCATTAGATGGCTCAAGAAAAAAGCAGTTTCCGTTTACAGCTGTCCCAGGTATGAAGAATATTCATTCAGATTGTCAAAGTGAATTAGACTATTTCCGTTTATTTTTGGATGACGAAATTATTGATTTGATGGTACATATGACCAACTCGTACGCATCGAAAACACAAATACTGAGACGTGTAACACGAAATAGTCGATTTTCTAAGTGGTACGATTGTGATGCTGCCGAAATAAAGAAACTTCTTGGCTTATTGATTTGGATGGGGCTCAAAAAACTGTCAAAAATAAGCGATTATTGGAGTACGGATGCATTATATGAAAACAATGTTGCGAAAAAAAAGTGATGAGTAGAAACCGTTTTGAAATATTACTTCTATGTTGGCATTTCGAAGATGCTTATTTTGTTGGCATGTCAGGAGCCGATCGAGTGATAAAAATAAGACGTTTCGTAGAGATCCTTTCAAAAATATTCGATCAATACAAATACCTGGAGAATTTCTTACTATTGATGAAACAATGGTGGCTTTTCGTGGCCGGATTGCTTTTATGCAGTAGGGTCGGGTGTCTCATATTGAACCAGGCAGCTACATTTAACCAGCATCTTCTTTCGAACATGAGACGTTGCCAAACCGTGCTAATAAAAGTAAAAGAGAGGTAGTTACGCTCCCTTTCTGCCCACTAGTTTGCGTGGCCCTTGCGTGCAAAGTGGTTATGTGAGGAGCATTTTTATGAAAATTGACTCTAAAAGTAAGTTTTTTCTACAAAATTTTTTTTTTCCATCTGTTTTGTTTATATTATATTGATTACTTTATATGTACACTGTTTTACATGGCAATTCAGCATTTTAATACGCCATAATTCGTTTCTTTGGGAGATTATTTCGTAGGAAAAATTTTGAGGTTAGTTGTCGAAACGTGATATGTCCCACATTGAACCGCTTTTGGGTGGTACTCATTTAACCACTGTGTACACCCCAGTGGTAAAATGTGTACTGCGATTAAAATTACTTTTATCAATTACAGGATGGCGCGAAAAAAGGTATTAGTGCGTAAAAGAGGTGGACATTTGGCTGCCAATATGCTTAAGGCTCTTCAATTACATAGATCAGGTGAAAGTATTAGAAAAGCAGCGAAATTTTTTAATATTGCGTACCCAACTTTACGAGCTACGTAGCACAAAACTTGCACGTCAATGTAGAGGACCTTGCTGAGAAGAGATGGCTACCGAATTATGAGAATCATCTCGTTTTTACCGCTGAACAAGAAGAAGTTTATAAAGAGTATGTAAAGGGCACTCCTTTACATACTCTTTATAAACTTGCGGCAGTCTTTTGGCGTCAGTCCATAAAGCTCTGAAGTTTTATGGACTGACGCCAAAAGACTGCCGCAAAGTGGCGTACCAAATGGCGAAAGAAAATAACTTGACTATCCCAGAGAGTTGGGAGCGAGATAAAATGGCAGGAAAAGAATGGTTTAGGTCATTTAGGAAATGCCACCTTGATCTCTCAATAAAGAAGCCTGAAGCTTGCAACTTAGCTCGCGCGACAGCATTTAACCGGGAGACGGTCAAATCATTCTTTGATAATTTGAAGACAGCAATGGGTCGTCATTTATCTTTCAGCACTGGTTGCCGTATATACAATTTAGACGAAACAGCAACAACAACTGTCCAGCGTCCTCAAAAAGTTGTTGGACCTAAGGGAAAGCACAATATTGCAAAGGTCACTAGTGGCGAAAAGGGAACTTTGGTAACCACATGCGCGATAGTATGTGCTTCAGGACAAGCCTTGCCGCCTGCGCTTGTTTTCCCTCGCAAAAATTTCAAGGATGTTATGTTGACAGGTGCTCCTCCAGGTTCTCTTGGGTTGGCACATCCTTCTGGGTGGATGACATCTGATTTATTTATTGAAGTGATGAAACACTTTATCAAGCATACCGCTGCTAGCCCAGAAAATCCTGCACTTTTAATCTTAGACAATCACGAGTCACACCTGTCAATCAAAGCCTTAGAAATGGCAAAAAGTTCGGGTGTCATTGTTCTTACATTGCATCCTCACACCACTGCCAAGATGCAGCCTCTGGATGTCGGGTTAAATGGCCCCTTTAAAGTCTATTATAACAGTGCGATCGACTCCTGGATGGTGAGACATCCAGGAAGGTCTATGACGATCTACAATGTGGCGGAGTGCGTTGGAGAAGCTTACGCTAGGGCAATGACACCCGTAAACATTTTCGCAGCTTTTAAGAAGTGTGGCATATTTCCCATTAACCCAGAAGTGTTTACAGACATAGATTTTTTTCCATCGGACGTGACTGCCAGACCCAACCCTGAGCCACAAGATCAAATTTTAGAACTCAATGCACAAAACGTTGAAATTCAATCTGTTCAATCTGATGAAACATTTTGGGCAGACGGAAATGAAAGTCCATCATTGTTAAACACTGAAAATATGGCAGAGACTCCAGCTATTAACGAGTCTACGGAAAGCATTTCAAAGACACAACCTCAGATTCTTCAAAGTTCACCAGTTGCAGGATTATCAAACAAGATTTCTTTCATTTCTCCTAAACAATTTATGCCTCCACTTAAAGCTGGTCCCCGATCTACTAACAGAAAAAATAGAAAAAGAGGAAAAAGCAGGATTGCAACGGACACTCCCGAAAAAAATTAAATTATAGAAAGCAAGAAGAAGCGTACAGAAACAAAAGCTAAAGTAAATGAAGTGAAACGCACTGTGCTTTTAGAAAAAAAGGTAAAAAGAAATGTCCAAAAGAAAAAAAAGGTGAAGAAGGTTGTTGACACATATGAATCTACTTCTGAGGAAGAACTTGACATAGTGCCAGAAGTTAGTGAGACTGAAATTAGTGACATAGATGATTCTGATGACGATGAAGAAATGTTTGTCGTGAGAGGAAATTTCGAGAAATTGACCCGTAAACCAATTATAGATGACTATGTCCTTGTAGTTTTTGACACAAAAAATATTAAAGTTTATTATATAGGCAAGATTTTCGAAGTTGACATTCCCAACTACGGAGTTTCGTTTATGCGGCTTATTAACAAAGAAACCATGAAGTTCCGGATGCCTTTGGAGCCTGATTTAGCTAATGTCCAATTAAAGGATATTAAAATGATTTTGCCGCAACCAAAAATTAATGGAACCCAAAACCGGAATTCAACGTTCAACTTTCCGATACGTGTCGCTCCTACTATTAACTTACGGTAGGTTCATCAATCTCAGCTGTAAATTCTGATTGTTTTATCTGATTTATTACTTTTCAAAAGTCATTGGCTAGAAGAGCTGTTGTTTCTTTTTCTTATTTCTTTCCGGTTTTGAAGAAGTCTAATATTTCTATCGTGTCATGTTGTTGAACATGTTAATGATTCTAGTTTTGTTTCATTACATTAAATATATATTCTTTGTCATTAAATTTTTAAAAGTTTGCTTTTAACATTCTTATAATAAGTACTTGACTGATGCAACGATCTAATTGTTGTTCATTTGTTAAGAAATCTCTCGTCTTCTTTGATTATAAAAATGTCCTGTGATGCATAAAAATTACAAAGTTCCTATAAGTTGTTGAAGATTAAGAGTTTTATATAAGAACATGTTATTTAAGTACAAATAAAGACTGAAAATACAGTAAAACAAATTGTCTTCTATTAAAATAATAAAAATTTAATATCGAATCCAGTTTTTTATTATTTTACAAAGGAATTTGACTACAAAATAATCTAATAGATACGACTAATAAGGTGGTTCATTGTAGAAAAATAGCCCGGTTAAATGTACACCTCCCGATGTACGCATTGAACCAAAACTGGTTTTTCATAAATACTTTTTTTACACTGTAACCAAAAGAAATATAAAACATTTACGTTTGTTAAATTGTAGTTAGATAAATTCATTTACTCTACACAAAAGATTAAAGGCATTGATTGAAAACGAGAGTGCTACGAATTTTTGAAATTTACCTGGTTCAATGTGAGACAACCGACCCTACATACCTGGAAAGCGACATAAATATGGAATAAAGTTATTTAAGATATGCGACGACGATGGATATACCTACGATTTAATTGTATATGAAGGAAAAAACACCACGACAACGGCACAAAACATTTCCTGTGAAATAGTCATGAAACTCAGTGAAAAGTATTTGAATGCCGGAAGAAGTATCGTAACGGATAATTACTACACAAGTGTAACTTTGGCAAATAATTTACTACAGCAAAACTCTCATTTATTGGGGACTCTCAGAAAGAACAGGAAAGGAAATATTAAAAGAGAAACTGAAGAAAGGCCAGACCTGTGTAATGGAAAATAATGACGGAGTGTTGGTTTTACGATGGAAAGACAAGCGTGATGTGTTTGCTCTATCAACTCGGCATACACCTGGTTATGTCAACGTGCGCAGTAGGAGAAACCGTAACAAAGTGACTATGAAACCAACCCTGATAGCGGACTATAATCGTAATAAATGTTCTATTGACTACTCAGATCAAATGGGTAGTTATTCTAATAAGTTCCAAAAATTAGCTATAGAGCTTTTATTTAGCACATCTTTGATTAATGCTTTTATTTTGTTCAAAACTTCCAAGAACTTGACGTCCAAAAAATATACCATAACAACATTTAACCCTTAAATACCTCGAGTATCAAATTTGATACCGAATTTTTAAAACGAAAGTACATTCGCAATTATTTTTATTTTTTTCTATTTGGCTGTTTGTATAACATCACTGCTTAGTGTTCTTTCGACCAAATTTAAAAAAATAAAGTCAAACGTCAACATTGTTTGAGAGTTTATGTCATTTTGCTTTCCCGCCGTACTGATCAAGTGAACATACTTTCTGTAAAAGTTTTTTGCAAGAAACCTGTGACAAATTATCTTTTAGCGGATAAAAAAATACTTTTGAGGTAAGTAAATGTCTAATTATTACAAAATTATAGGTATTTTTTCGTTTGCCTTCTTTGTTTGAAAAAAATCAAGCTATTTTTGTAAGTATCAATTTTGATACTTCAGGCATTCCGGGCTGTACGAAACCTACCTACTTTTTGTAATGTATTTTTGCATGTCTTTTATTTTTCCGCTTGTTCTGGTGTTGGAATTACTTTTTTATCAACTTATTTATAGATATATACCGAAAATGAAGCCGGATGACATCGAGGCAATTTTGAGGCAGCTAGAAAATGGTGAGATTTCAGAAGACGAGGACAGCGATAATGAAGACGACATTGATTATTATTCAAGTCGAAGAGAGCTCGAGTTGGAGTTACAAGATGAAGATGATGTAAGTGATGTGTCCGCTGACCCCGATTTAGAAGATCCACCTTTACTCAATGACACTAATATCCAACATCCTGAGACCGTAGACCATAGACCAGCTCCGTTTGTTGCTTGTAATCCTAGAAATATAATATGGAGGGTAAAAAATATGAGTATTGTCCAAAAAGCTTTCAAGTTTGAAGGAAACACTAAGTATTCTCAAGAAATACTGAATTTGGAAACGCCTTATCAGTTTTTTTCTTACTTCTTTGATGAACACATATTGAAATTACTAGTAGATGAATCGAATAGATATGCTTTTCAAAAAAATCCCAACTTCACAGAACCTATTACTGTCTTGGAACTACGAAAGTTTTTAGGAATTCTAATTTTTACTAGTGTATACCATTATCCTAGTGTTAGGTCATATTGGTCAAACATTGCAAAATTTGAACCTATAGCACAAACCATGAATCGCAACAGATTTGATAAATTGAGACAAATATTTCATATGAATGACGACAGTAAACATTTGCCTTCTGATCATCCCCAACACGACTGACTGCATAAAGTTAGACCAGTCATAGACCACCTGAATAAGAAATTCATTACTGTGCCATTTGACCACCGGCTCTCACTAGACGAGCAAATGTGTGCAACGAAATTAAGACATTTTATGAAACAATACTTACCAAATAAACCCCACAAGTGGGGATTCAAATTATACGTTTTATGTTCTCTTTCTGGGTATGCGTACGGTTTTGAGGTTTACTCAGGAGCCAAGGATATTGATCGCTTACTTGGCGAACCAGACCTCGGAGTAGTATCAAATACAGTGATCCGATTATTACGACCAGTCCCTAGGCAAGTCAACCATATAATATATTTTGACAATTTTTATACTAACATTCCTCTGCTGCATTACTTGGCCAATGAAGGTATTTATTGTCTTGACACTGTACAGAAGAACAGGCTTGGGAAGTCATGTAAGTTGCCAGATAAAAAGGATGTCATGAAATCCAATGTACCCAGAGGCACATACCATGAAAACGTTACCTCTTATGAAGATGTAGAATTTTCGGCGACGAGTTGGAAAGACAACAAACAAGTTGTATTGCTGTCTACGTATGTCGGTGCTGAACCTGCTGAAACTGTAACCCGATACGAAAAAAAACTAAAAACGAATATCCAAGTACCATGTCCTCGGGTCATAAAGGAATACAACGCCCACATGGGGGGTGTTGATCTGATGGACAGCTTTATTGGTAGATATCGTATTCGCATAAAGTCAAAAAAGTGGACAACAAGGCTGTTCTATCATTTCTTGGACATGACTGTGATAAATGCTTGGGTGCTGTACAAAAACGTTTCTACAGAGAACGGAAAACCCCAGAAGGATATTATGAAGTTAGCTGACTTCAGAACCGAGCTTGCTGACACCTTATGTCGATATCAAAGTCGCACTGATAATAAAAGGGGAAGACCAACTACTAGTCGACGAGAAGAGGTCTCTGAACCGTCTAAAAAACTACGGGCAGGTGTACAAGTCCTACCCTCAACTGATGTTCGTCACGATCGTATCGGACATGAAAAAATATTTATGAATACTAGAAATAAATGTAAATATAATAACTGTAGGAAGCTTACTTCATGGATGTGCAAAAAATGTAAAGTTTCTCTATGTGACAATAAAAACAATCAATGTTTTGCTTTTTTCTATTTGTAAAAATATTACTAGTTTTTTAAAAATATTTATGGTCCTAATGCCCGAAGTATCAAAATTGATACCTCTTTATATTTTCGAAATAAATACATAAAATATATATTATGTTTTTTTTAACTATTTTTCCTTTAATCTTGCTCTAACAAGGAACACATTAGTATTTTTTTAAATTTTATTTAGAAAATCAGGCTTCTAAGGGTTAAGGAAAATATTTGCCGCATATTGATAGGTCTTGACAAACCAAGAAAACAAAATATCCAGGGTTGCTCAAATGGACACCAATTTGGAAAGTCTCCGTTGGTCGACCATCGTAACCGAATAGTCAGAAGAAGATGCATCCACTGCTATGAAAAGAAGAGAGAAGAAGGTTTGACAAGCGTAGAAGCATGTAAAATAACTAAGAAAGTCAATACAGTGTGCTTACTCTGCCCATCAAAACCCAGTGTATGCTCAGAATGCTTTGCTAACTTCCATTGCACCATTGTAAGGCAGTAGTTATGTCAATTTATAAATAAATCTAAGTTCCGTTTAGATTTTAAGTTGCTTTTTTATTTCTGTGATTAATCCCCTAGTAATGCTCTAAATGAAAAGATACAGTCATATATATTTTTTTAAATTGTAGGTAACAAAGTAAACTTTGCCTTTAGTAGGTTCTTTTTTCTGTAACAGCAGGCCATGCACTACAAAGTTAATAAGAAATTGTGAGGTCATAGCGTACCGCACGGCTTGCTGGTAGAAATAAACAGTGAGTCCGCCAGCCGCCCGTATGGCGTGCTAAACTCGTTACAGATTTTACACCGCGGCCTGCACGGGTAGGTAAAGATGCGACCGCCGGCGGACCGCATGGACTGTTGTACTGAAAAAAAATAAAATAAAGGTGGCAGTCAGAGTGTTAAGTGTTAAGTACCTTATTTTTAATAAAATAATTTTAATACAGTTTCAGACAATTTTGAGTTTTATTTTTTAACGGGGGAACAGCGGACGTGCACTCTTTAAAAAAAATTAAATAATTGTATGACAGCCAAGATTTGAAAGGTTCAAAAATATTTCAATGTTTAATTTAACTAGGGAAAGAGCAGATTAACCCCTTACCGCATACGAAACCATAAATGGACGCCAAACTTTATATATTTTTTATAGGCTAACGATAAACCTCATCTTAAAAAACTAGTTAACATTACAACCAGCATTTCTTCGTGTAACGGAACGTAAATAATTTGTTCATTGCAAATGTCACCTGTCAAATATTTTTAAGGTTATGTTGAGCGCGTGCGAAGAGCCGTGTACAAGGAAAAAAGTGCTACTTTGTAATTAAAATTAAAATACCAAAAAGGTGAGTAAAGACATGAAAAAAAATATTACTATATTATTTTAACTTTCTAAAATATGGTAAACCTTTAATTTTTACTTTGTTTTGCATTTTTGGTGCTTTTTTCCCCCTTTTTTTGAAGTTGCCATATTTGGCTTTGCATGCATTCCGATCAAAACGTTTTTTCACGTATGTGGCTTCGTATGCATCTAAGGTTGCTTTTTTCTCTCATTCCAGAAATGGATCCAGCGCGCTTCTATGGCTCTACTAAGCATGTAAATACTATTCCTGGCGATGGTAACGTGAGTGATGATGATATTGATTCAGATTGTGATAATAATTGTGATCAAAGTTCAATTCGTTTACCTCCAAAAAGACACATTATTATACCCGAGTCTGAATCAGATTATTCTGAGGAAGATGACGTGCCTTTGATTAATTTACAGTCTGCAACAACGTCCAAATCCAAAGGAAAAACTGCTAAAAAGAAGCGTGTTATTTGGAAAAAAGGAAAAATGCCAAGCTATGATGTAAATAATTTCAAATTTATGGGTGACACAGATTTACCGGATACTATAAAACGACTGGATTCCCCGGCAGACGTTTTCAAGTTCTTGTTCACAGCTGATATGATCACTTTTATTACCGAGCAGTCTAACCTCAAGTCTATTCAAGAAAATATAAATAAACCAGCAATGATCACGAACGCTGAAATTGAGAAATTTATAGGAATCGTCATCTTTATGTCCTGTGTGAAGTTACCGTCAACGAGGAAATATTGGTCAAAAGAAGTAGGACAGTCGCAAGTTTATGAAATAATGACGTGTAACAGATTCGAGTCTATAAAAAGATTTTTACATTTTAATAATAATGAGAACTTTGTAGCCCGTGGAGAAGATGGACATGATAAATTATTTAAAATTCGGCCTTTGTTGGATATGATTCGTGAGCGTTTGATGTTAGTCCCTAAAGAAGAGTTTTTAGCCGTAGATGAACAAATAATCCCTACCAAATGCCGTCATGAATTAAAACAGTATAACCCAGCTAAACCTCACAAATGGGGTTACAAAAACCAAGTCCTGAGCGGCGTTAGCGGTTTTAGCTACGACTTTGACATCTTTGCTGGAGACCAGAGCAATGTGTACCCTTCAGATGCACCAGATCTTGGCGTAAGCTCAAATGTGGTCACAAGATTGACATCCACAGTTCCACAACATCAAAACTACAAAGTTTGTTTTGATAACTGGTTCAATAGCCCAAATCTGCAAGTGTATCTTTACAAAAAAGGTTTACTTGCTTTAGGAACTGTGCGACTCAATCGTGTGCCAAACTCAAATATGCCTTCTGAAAAGGAACTGAAGAAGCGAGGACGT
The DNA here is from genome assembly GCA_949316185.1 of Pyrausta nigrata. Taxonomy (NCBI): domain Eukaryota; kingdom Metazoa; phylum Arthropoda; class Insecta; order Lepidoptera; family Crambidae; genus Pyrausta; species Pyrausta nigrata. The sequence continues at coordinate 3,720,888 of OX438955.1, read as the reverse complement.
GGAAGCATGGAAGAAAAAGTAGCAGTGATTGATGAAGTAAAGTTGAGCCTGGTTTCCTGGTTTGATAACAAGAATGTGAATCTTCTTTCAGCCTACGTTGGAAGTGAGCCTACGACAACAAAGCGGCGTTATGTTCGACAAGATAAAAAATATGTTTACATACCTTCTCCTCAAGCTGTCGATGTTTATAACCAGCATATGGGTGGAGTAGATTTACTGGACTCTATGCTGGGTTATTATAGAATCCATTTGCGGTCTCGTCAGTGGTACAAGAGGATTTTTTTTCATATGTTGGACATGTCCCTTGTAAATGCTTGGTTGTTATGGCGCCGAATCAATGCAGACTGCTACATGCCTTTGTTTGACTTTAAACTCGCCGTATCCGAGCATATGCGAAAGGCAGGAAAAGCTCTTATTACCAAGAAACGCGGTCGTCCGTCCAGTATTCTTGGAACTCCGACATCCAGCCGAGGCGGCACCCCCACCAGTTTGCCTGACTCTCCAATACCCGCGAAAAAGTCACGAAAAACGCCAGCTAGACATCAAGATATACCTTTGGAGTCGGTGCGTTCTGATGGGATTGCCCATTATCCAATTCGGAAAAAGAACGCCCGTCAAATATGCCAAAATTGTTCGAAATTTCGTTCTTTCACATTATGTGAAAAATGTAACGTTTTTTTGTGTTATAATGATAAACGCAATTGTTTTAAGGAATTTCACGAAGCTTAAACTATTTTTTCCCTAAATGCATACCAAGCCATATTTGAATGAAAATTAGTTGGCTAGAATGCATACGAAGCCAAATATGGCGTCGTGTAATAACTTTTTTAATATAAGTAAAAAAAATTTTTTCTCAATTTGATCTCATTAAGTAAGCTCAAATAAACAACTTTTCGCAAAAAAAAAAATTTTTATTCTATCTCCTTAATAATTCATGCGGTAAGAGGTTAAAGATCAATATGAACCTTATCTATATTGTTAAAATAACTGCTTTTAGAATATAATCTGCTCTTCCCCCTCCATAGTCTGCACTTTCCCCAAAAATAAAAATGCACTGCCTATTTAACTAAACCTCATTTTATTGAAAATTAATAATGATATTAAGTGCAAAAATATATACACAGAAAGCATTTTCTTCCTTTTTTCACGTAATAAAATTTACATGCCATTAAAGCAATCAGAACATTTAAAAAAATATTTTAGAGAGAAGGCCATCAAGAACAGTAAAAAACCACACGCTCTTACCCCAACATACTTAATATTGTTATGCATACCATAGTATAGTTTTTTTTGTAAGTTTATTTCATTTCAAAACTATGTTTTTGTAGGGATTTTTGAGGTTAACATATAATTATACTCATTAAATTAATAATAATTGTACTCCAAATAATTTAATTAATTGAAATCTTAAGTATCCAAGCTTTTTTTTCATTCACTGGCCTAGTTCAGGTATTATTTCACATAACTAGATTAACCCATTCGCTGCCACTTTCGAGACACAATAGAAAATCAATTGTTATCTCGCACCGGTGCCTGCTGTGGCATGGAACCAGTTAAAAGAATTATGTAGGTAATTAAATTAACAATGCCAAAATAGAAATATTTCCTTTTAAGTATCTTTAACTTAGAATGAATTAATTATATTCTACTATTTACAATTTATATTCTGTAAATAGGCAATAGTTGCCTGTCATGTTTGCTGTGCCCTAGTAGGGTGTCACTTGTACTATATTTACAACCACCCTGTAACTAACCCACTTTTGACTTGCAATAAAAACTCAATCTGAATCCGATTTGCTTGAAATGATAAATTGTTATTTTAACATCCTCTGAGATTTTATTAAATCACTTAGGGAATTGACTTAATAATATCCCTGCGACATGTACATATAAAAATAATAAAAAAAACAATATCACACACAATTACGAACAGCCCCGGATCTAGGGGGGGGCCAGCTGGGGCCTATGCCCCGGGCGGCAAATAAAGGAGGCGGCAAAATCAGGAGAGGCCAAATTCACATTTCACATAACAATGGACAACTCATAATTTATTTAACTTTGACCACGGAATAAATAATAGCACAAGTACAGCAATTTCATGGCCATATCAACTTGACCGATACCCTGAGCACGGAGTGAGACATGCTGCACGACCACGACTGCACGAACATTTATTATTCGCGAGGCGCGTAGGCATAGTTTAAAATACGCGCCCGGGTTACACCATAAGGTGTTATTATTCTAAGCTCTACGCTTCCTACTACGTCCGCAAGCTGCGAGTGAAGTTTTAGCAAACTAAAACTGATTAAAAATTATTTGCGATCTTCTATGAGCCAGGAACGCTTATCGGGTCTTGCAATCTTAGCGATAGAAAATCGTATTGCACACGAGTTAAATTATGAGAATGACAAGGCTATAGATTTATTTGCGGAACAAAAAGCTCGAAGGGTGAAATTGTAATTTCAATTCACAAATTTAATAATATTTTTGATTTTTATTTTTATCATGCATATTTATTTTTATTTTAAACCCTACCTTGATAAATATATATTCTACATATTCATAGCTGAAATTATATGGATAATAAAGGTGAAAATAAACATAAGTAGGTAGGCAGGGCGGCATTTTTCAGTTTTTGCCCCGCCTAAAAAAAATTGAAGATCCGGGGCTGATCACGAAGCTGCCATCTATGAAGATGGATGATAATGCTGATTTCAAATTTAAGTATCTGTGGTTTAGAAATGCACTGAAATACAAGGAGGAAGGAGCCCATGCAAGCCAAAACTTGGCATGTATACTGTCACAGACATACACAGAGTGGAAAATATCAAACAAAATAAATCTTTGTGTGTCAGATACTCCCATATTATTAAAGTGGTTAAATATTTTGGAATGGGCTCTTGTGGCTGCATAGCCCTTAAACTAACAATCCTCTAGCAAAATTGATTTGAAACACTGAAAAAAATATATTGGTCATTCTAACAATAATGGATCGATGTCTGAAAACAAATATTGTTATTATAGATCTAGCTACCAAGAAAAGTCTTAATGGCTTATACCTGCCTATCTTCGAGTCTTTGCAGCTTAGTCTCACAAAGTTCAATGTCTCCAATAATTATTATTCATACTTCCTTTTCGTTCCATCGAGTCTAATGCAGTCTGGTATATGGCAGATCCATCCCAAAGGTGGCAGGAGCACTCACTCCATTAAAGATTGAACCTGACCTTCGTAGAGCTGTAGAAGCTGCCTCAAATATTTTTTACCTTGTTTGCCTTGCATTGCCTGATTTTTTACCTTGTTGGAGTACGCTGTATTGTAGTTGTTGCTTGGTTGATGCAAGCATGATGATGATGGATGCATTTTTTCTATGAAAATCAAGTATAAAAAAGAACTCATCGCGCGTGTACCGGTAAGTCAAAGACTCAGCCACCCGCACAGATTAGTTAGTAAGAGTATGTCTAAAGACAGATAGGAAACGGCCCTTTTTGGGCGCCTGAGTTAGTGGAAAATTTTGACAGCTAGCGCATGACCGATGACAGCTGTTTTTTTTGATCATGGCTTCTCTGGCACAGATGATATCTTTGCTCACTAAATTAACGTTATCGTTATTGAATAGGTATTTAATAACGGTACTTACTATACAGTTATATTATTTTTGGCTCAGGAAAAGGGTTTGTCACACTGGATGCGTTCTGCGATCAGGTCAAAGTAATTTCAGCCCACACTAAGAATGAGCAACATTGACCTGACCGCAGAACGCATCTAGTGTGACAAATCCTGAAAATAAAACAGTTAGAAACACTGGAAAAACTTGTATTGTTAAAAGATACAATAAAAATATAATGCAAAACGGAATTGCTAAGACGTATCATAAATATTCAAAGTTTACAATAATTATGTATACGTAGAGTGCAATTGGAGAACTATAATAACTAACCTACATTAAATAAGACTAAAACTACATTTAGTAGAGTGACGACTGACATAATTACTGTACACTCACACCTAACACAAACCGTTACAGATTTCATCATAAGTTCCAAAGTTTTAATTTTATAGCTTACCGTTTAATTGTGAGAAAAAATGTACAATGTAGTTTTATTTATCCCTCGCAACGTTGTTTACAAACAATCAATTGCTATCTCGATTGGATTCAACTGATAACTGCATCTGAAGTATTATAAAAACAAACCATACAACGACTAAACTTCGGTAGAGTTCTCTCGCACTCTTGTCTACCTACTAACCACTTTAAAGCATAAAATACTAACACAACAACGGGCGTATTTTTAAATAAAAGACGACGCTAGGTGAAAAACATTTTTGCTCTTTTAAGGTGCGAGAGACCTCGACAGTACATAGATCTAAGATTAAGAGACAGACAGACACACTTTGCATTTATAATATTATTGTGGATAGAGACCTATTTGTTCAATATTGTACAATTTATTAACTTACTAAAAATATTAACTATTTTAGCCAAATAAATTATACAGACTGTCTCAAAAAATAGTGTCAAGCTAAGCCAAGAATTTAGTTACAGTCGAGCCGAATCCTATAGTTACGTATGACGTTTGTCAATTTTTTATTTTCAATTTTCTAGCATTAAAAATGATAATAATATTAGGAAACAATTTGTGTAGGTTAGAGTTGTTATAATGTATATCTTTTGTTTGTAATTAGTTGGTATTTCTGAATTTTGATTTGAAAAGATGGCGACGTAACAAGGTTTTAGCGACCTGTGGTTGAGCTGTCATACGTAACTTTAGGATTCGGCTCGACTGTTATAAACTTAAATCAGTATCAACATTAAAGAAAACTATTTGCAACAAAAAATACATAAAGGTTTAATTAAAACTATAGGCTAATAACAATGCCAAAATCACACAGTACACCATACTAGTAATTTTAGAATACTTCGATGTATGTATATTCGATACATGTATATTGCACACTGATTATGATTAACTGGCATGGAAGAGAAATTATTATAAAAACGAACATAAGTTTGAAAAAATATAAAACAAACATGCCATACAACAACAAACATGCATTAGCTAAACTCCTATTAATTTATACATGCGGAATACATACAAATGAGTAACGAGACGAAAAGGATATTATGATAATGATGAGTCCGAGAATCATGTGTATGTATATATATATATATATATATATATATATATATGCATCATCATAATATCCTTCAGGTTTTGTGAAAGTTACAATAAGTGTACAATGAACATCAAATAGTGACAGTTGTTACAGAATCATTAAGCATTTGACGACTAAGTTTGCCTAACTAACGTTATAAAAATAGGCACTCAAATACACAACTTAATTAAGTAACAAGTAAAGAAGAAAACATAAATAATAATAACATAGTAAGGCACCGGTAATCTTTGTTAATAATTACCACACATACTTTAATATCCGTTACGATTGATGATAATATTTATTTTGTTTTCAATTCATTGACCTTGTATTTGTTTGAAATTAATGCTACAATCTATTGCTTACCAACACAAATATCTTAAACCTCACCTTGTCTGCTTTGACCTAAATATGTTAGATTATATACTACTAATACTAAGGCTAATTTTTTTTTGGAAATTCTTGTGTCTATTGAAAATTTTCTTCCTACAACTAGCATACAAAACCACCCTGTATAAAATACAACTACATGTTTAGAATTGAACAACCAAATTCTACAATTATTACCCAAACAATAGTTGTGGTCACGGGTGATTGTGATCACCTTCCTGATCACATCTGCAAGACATTGGATAATACATCACCACAAAATCAAAAATGACCAAGACTAGTTAAATTATTCATGAAAATTAAGAAAAATATATACCGTCAGGGCCAGAATTTCTTGTATAACAAGGTGATGCATATGAATGATCATTTCTCACATCTGCAAAGATTCATTTTATTTGTTCAATCTTTAGAACTTTCTATTTTATTATGATTATTTCAGATCAAGCGGGCAAGTATGGCATGTTTCACACAATATGAAAAGTAATTTGATGAATAAATTTATGGCAGCACATTACACCTCTGTAGCTTCTTTAGTATGTGTAGATAAGTTAGCTTACATTATTTGTATTGGTACCTTTTTCATACTATTTCACTGAATATAAAAAGTTCTTGAACTACTCACATAGTGAAGGAAATGGTTTGGTTGGCTGCCTCGAAAGAATTTCTGCTGGTGTAAACAATGTTGGACCACAAATCAATAGCCTTCTGTTGTTCTGTATATATTTTTCTTCAAAATGAAGTTGGCAAACCTATAAAATAAACATACACAGGATGTGAGTGCTATGACTGTAAAATAGTGAATAGAGAATAACAAGATGATCTTCTGTTCATCAGGATTATTGAAAAAGCTTTCTTAGTATAATTTACTAGGTGTGTTATGATACTACACAGGATCTTTCTTCGCTTTAGAGGCAGGTGTATCAATTTCTAGGTATTTCAGAGATATCATGTGTATCGATAAATGTAAACTTTAGAACTAACCTTGCAGTGAATAAGCTGATCTTTAGTGAGTGATGCTAGTTCGGGAACAATAGGAATAAGATATTCCATCCAAATTGCTCGCAATCGATCAGTACGAGGCAACCGAAACGTCCTGATGGACTTCCTCTTGTTGGATGGGCACTCCGGAATCACGCAGAATCTCGGCATATCTGAAAGATAAAAGATCAAACAAAAGAGATTTGGTTAATAACAATTAAAACAATTTGCAATAACTTAATAGAAAATGCAAATAAATAAACGGCCGAATTCGAAAACTCAATGTCAGATAGGGCTGCCAACAACTAAATATGTTTTTCCCTAAGCATTCAAAAATATACCGCTCCAGAGTAACCAAAGTCATCTAAAAGATGATGAAATTGTATGTATTGTCTTCTTAATAGTGCATTAAGGGTCATTAAATAATAAAATAAAATAGTCAAAGCTTGTTTTTGATGTAATACACCAGCATTTGCAAGCAGTTCAATGATGATACCGACAGTTGAGTTAAGTATGTCAAAAGTTACTATAATTATCTTAAAATGGTTGTGTTTTACATTTTTATTTACAAAATTCATATTATTCCTTAAATATTTTCTCTACTAAATTCCCCTTCCACCGTTATAATTACCCTAATATTCAGGGAGATTATACCTAAAGTGGTAACCCTCATTGAAAATACTTTTTTAGTTCTGAACTTTATCACCAGATGTCGTATCGCTACATAGTCTGTGCGAAATAGTGGATCCTGATTTTTGCATAGATTATAATGCGCTGCCCACTAACTCTATGTCATCTCTATGGCCGTTTCCACCCCGTGGCCACCCGTCTCCGAATTATCGAATAATAGGAATAAGAAGGATGTAAGTTTCTACTTTCTGAAGAACCATGTTCATGTTGCCAAATTTATAATTTGCTTGCAGTGTTGCTGCCAAAACTAGGAACAACGTGACCACAGAGTACCTTTGTATAAAAAAGAACGTGACGTGTATTTTTTTTTTTTTTTGGCAAACGCAGAATTGCACTAATGCCACAGACTGTCTTATGGAAAATCTAACAGCAGAACGAAAAGGCGACCAATTTTGGGTCTTAATAGGACCTGAAAAGAGAATAAAGGCGAGCTTATGAAATTATCTACATGAAATAAGTCACAAACAAGTTAAACTAAAAATAGTACCTACACTACAACCTAATATTATTAAGTAAAATAAATAGAGAGAATATTGACAATGGGGATGGAAGGGTTAGCCAGTAAAAATGAGATATTTACAGGCAAAAGAAAGAGGCTAGCCAACGATGAAAGAAACATTGATCTATTATACAACGAACAGGAAAAGAAAATATGATCTGAAAAAAAGCCCTCCCCAACGCCACATTAGCATGGCATAAGTACGAGTCCAAAATCTTTATCTTTTTTAGAAAAACAGGAGACGAGCAAAAACCCAACTTCATTCTACAAATAGCAGAAGAGACGGGCCTAAAGCATTTCGCATAAAAGAACTAGGGTTTATTTAGAACAAAATTTGGTGAATTTGATTATTTACGATGGTAACTAAAAACTACTGCCATCTTTCCTTTGGCTTTTGACCTTGAACCAAAGTGTTGCTGTTTTAAAATAATGAAAATATCATGTAGAAAAGTAATAATAAAAGCAAAATCAAAATAATAACAATTATTTCAATAAATAAACCTTAAATTGTTTTATTAAGCGCACATTATTTTAAGTTAAATTGTTTATTTTATTATGTTCGGTAAGTATCATATAAGTTAGTTTTGATGAATTTTCGGTTGAATAGCGTATTTTATAAGTTTTAAGTAGCAATACCAGAATAGCCAATGACGGCCGGTTGACGGTTCAGCAGTGAATAGTGTTCTAATAATTCGCTCCTATCAGATCCGGTTTGATTTCCTGCTCAAAATTTCCTTGAGAGCATTGAAATGTGAACCATCCTCACATTTCAATGAGTTAGGTTAGGTTAATTTGTAGTTTAGTGTTAGTGTAGTTGTGTAAGTACATAAGAAGAAGATTCTGAACAAAAGAAAGAACAATGAAATGATACTGAAGACGTGGCTGTATAGACTCGGTCCTTTGCCTACCCAGACTGGGTGAATTGAACAAAAAAAAAAGTGTTCTTATGAGAGAAAAAAGCGCGGGAACCTTAATAGTGAAAGGCGCCCAATTTTATAAAATTTTAAGTTTTTTATAATTAGTGTACATTTTTTGTTTATATCGTTGTAAATAGATAGTAAATAGTTTGTTTTATATGTGAAAGTGTTGGAGTCACGGGTGGTAGCAAGAAGCGGAAAAAGGCTGACCCTCCTGATGGGCCTCCGCCAAGTGACTCTTCATCTGACGAAGAAGATGCTTCGTCTAAGTATAAAATTTATAAGGTACCAGGGTACTCTAGAAAGTACCCTGAAAATTGCAAAAAAACGGAATATATAGTTTTCATATCCCACAAAGAAGAAAAGCCATTCACCGACAAAGACAGACTTGCCATTTCTCACGCTATACGCAAGTATTGCGTGACTGGTATACTCCATCTTAAATCTATCAACAAGTACAAAATTGGTATAGCTTTTGACTTATCACACAATGCAAATGTCTTTTTACAGAACAGGAAACTTTTAGATGATCTTGCTCTCAAAGCTTCAATTCCGGCGAGTGACACAGAGGTGACTGGGGTTCTTACCTCAGTACCCACTGATTTATCGAATAAAAAGATTTCAACTTTAATTGGCAGTTCCCGTAATGTCATTCAAGTCCGCCGTTTCATGCGACGAGTGCGGAGTGAGGGTGGTGCGGTCTCGTAGCCCACGCAGACTGTCGCGGTGACGATTGCCTCTACAGAGCTCCCGCAGTACGTATACCTTGACTCGTGGAGACATGAGGTAAGTGTGTACGTACCGCCGGTGAAGCAGTGTTTGCGCTGTTTGAAGTTCGGACATATTGCATAATATTGCAAAAATTCTGAAGTATGTTCCATATGCTCAGGTGCACATAATTTTAAATCTTGTACAGTTGACCAAAAAGATGCCAAATGTATAAACTGTGGTAGCAACCACGTTGCTATTTCTAATTCTTGTCCACAAAAGAAAGCCAAACTTAAAGAAAATAAAATAAAATCCAGAGCTACCACATATTCAGAACTTTTTAAAGAAAATACTTTTCCTCAATTATCAATAAGAAATATTGAAACTCAGTTGGAAAACCTAACAAAATCTGATTTTTTTATGAACATTTTAACAAACGCTGTCACCAAATTAATATTGAACCAAAAAGACAACCCTATAAACTCTACCTCTATTAAAGAAACTTTACACCTTACTCTCCGAAACAGCTCTTCTTGTCCAGTAAATGGATCTTAACATTCTGCAATGGAACGCCCAGAGTATAAATAGCAATAAGATTTTACTTTCAAAATTTTTACATGATAATAACATTCACATAGCAATAATCTCTGAAACTTGGCTTACGCCTATTAAAACTTTTAATATTAAAGGATATATAACTGAAAGAAATGATTTAGGCAACCAACATAATGGAGTAGCAATTTTAATTAACAATAGTATAGATTACAGGAAAATTAATACTTATTCTGATGATTCTTTACAAAACATTTGTGTTAGAATAACTGTACATAATGTAGAAATAAGTATTGTTAGTTTTTATTGCCCTTCGAATTCTATGCCATCTTTTGATAAACTTAAATTTCAATCTCTAATAGATTCAATACCTGAACCAATGATTTTCGCCGGTGATTTTAACGCTCATCACACTCATTGGGGATGTCACACAATATATAATTTTAGATATAATTGACAATAGTGATTTGGTATTATTAAATAATGGTCATGTAACAACTGTTGGATCTCTGTCATGGCGTTCAAATGCTTTGGATTTATCATTAGTTTCCTCATCTTTAGCTCTTTCTTGTAACTGGTCCGTCCATAACGATCCTCTTGGCAGTAGCTATCATCTTCCTGTAATAATAAAAGTTTTTGTAAATAATAATAATGTAAATAGGGATGTGTTGTATAATAATTGTATCATTATTCTCCAATTTATCCTCACTTTAAAAGTGTGGATTGGAAAATGTATGAGCGAATTGTTGATTTGGAGCTGTCTGACTTTGAAATCGAAAAATATTCTCCGCTAGATGCTTACTCCACTTTCATAAAATTTTTACACACTACACTACTATAAATAAGTGCCTTGCAAACCACTATTTATCTATGTCTTGCCCTACTACTATCAACAGTAGTAGCACTACTACTGGTGCTACTACTACTAATAGTACACCTCATAGGAAATTCAAAAATCCTCCTCTTCCTTGGTGGAACAGAGCATGTACAGATGCTGTTCAAAATTCTAAATCTGCATATGTTAACTTCAAAAACAATCCCTCAGATGAAACATATATTGAATTTAAGCGTTTGCAAGCTTTAAAAAACTCACCTTGAAAACGGTTAGATCCAATAGCTGGATAGAATTGTGCAACTCCTTTAATCGATGTACTCCCTTGTCGACAATCTGGAATTTTATGAGAAAATTCAATAAAACATATTCCTGGGCTAATAACGATGATAGTTGGGTTTTAGATTTTCTTCGTAAGTACACTCCTGATTATGTAAATAACAAAACAAACATTCCTTCTGCAACTGTTACCTGTCATATCGCTATGAATATTTACAGAACTTCATGAACATGCCAATGTCAAAACAGCCATTTTGAAACGAGGCCGTCACAATATTTTCTAACAACAGTGAATATAAAATCAATGTATTTTGAGTTTTCGATTCAATGTTGGGACCAAATTTGTGCTTTACCAAATTATTTACATCATTTCATTCAAAACAAATCTATTTGATTCAAAACACTTCGTGTTTTACGCGAATAAAAATGATGTGTACGGGTGCTCTCGACGCCGCTCCGCGGCCGATCACAGATTAACTTAACTATTGCGACCGATTGCCATTGACTGGATGGAAATTTGTTTATAGTCTACTTCATTTGCAATACGGTTTAACGTCGCTAAGCCTGCTTGAAGCCAGCATGGCTCAGAAGTAAACGACGTATGTCACAAAATTGTTTTCGTTCATAATTTGGAAAATATACACTGTAATGAAATATCCTTTATACATTTACTAATTATTTGCATGAACATTCTGTTAGAGGTTTTTGAGGCATATAGCTTAAGTAAGTAAGGAGATATGATAAATAATCACTTTGAAACTCAACGTTTTCGAAAAGAAAAGTGATCGTACTAAACTTTAGGAATCATGTTTTTGTTTTATGCATATTTTAGACGAATGTTTGAAAAAAACTATACATAAATTTGGAATGTGTAGACTTTGGTCTAACTTAAGTAAAAGGAGCCATAATTCAGGGAGCCTCGTCCTAAAGAGAAAACCCTTTCAACGTTGGCATTGTGGCCTGGTATTGCAAAATAATATTCTGCCAACTTAAGCAGTTCCGAATAAAATTCTTCATTGTTAAATGATTTAAAATACGAGGACCACTTCTGATGTGCCAACAGCTTTTTAAAGTCAGAGTCATCTTCGAGTTGCTTAAAAAAATTTATGAAGTTTTGCCACTGACCAAAAAATTTATTGTCATTTAACTGTATAATTTTTCTAGACAAAGTGTCTATTTTTTTGCCCTTTGTCTATAGTTTTTTTTTTGCTTGGAATATTAGCTAAAGTCATCCACTGAAAGTGTTTTAAGTCAGTACAAAATTCACTGGTCCAGGAATTCACGTAATCTTTGGCAATATTATACACACATCAAAACAAGTTTGAGATCAGTTGCATTAACTGATATAATTCTATAAATTTAACTAAATCAAGAAAAATGATTTGTTGCGTGGTTTCTTTAAATAGAAAAACCCTGTTTGAAATTAGGAAATAAAACTAATTTTATTTTTTTAATAACAAAAATTGAGTAATTAACCATAATGTAATTGTAAGAGGAATTTGATATTAAGGAAAATACTGTTTAACCAAACTTAAACGACAATTTATAAATAAAATGTTTTTATTCAATATAATATAACTCCTCCCCTGGCTCGAACACATGCGGAGATCCTCCTAGGCATGCTGAGGATCAAGTTATCCAGCATTCCTTGGGGTAACCTTTCCTATTCTTGAATAGCGGCTTCCCTGAGCTCTGGCACTGTCTGGGGACGTGGCTGACGGTTCCAAACAGCTCGCTTCAGAGCATCCCACGCGTGCTCTATTGGGTTTAAGTCAGGCGAGCCGGCAGGCCAGTCTAACCTTGTGATGTCGTATTCTCGGAGAGCAGCATTGACTCGTTGAGCTCGATGTGCTGTCGCATTATTATCGACCAGTACGAATTGGTGTCCATGGTTTACTCAGAATGGTCTGACAATTCCATTAATAGCAACTGCTTTATACATGTCTGCTGTCATGAAGCCTCGATACGGGATCAAAGATGTTCTAGCTCCAATCATAATACCAGCCCAAAAGGACACCGATTTTCTGCCCTGCTGAACTGTTCCTGTGGCATTTCTTTGCCTTTCACGGTCACCGGGTTTTCTCCAGACACGGACACGTCGGTTACCTGGATGAATACTGATTCTCCATTCGTCAACGAAGAGACAGTTTTGCCAAATATTTTCTTTTTTATCTTCTTCATTTTGCCAAAGCCTAGCCCATTCCAATCTCTATCGTTGACGTTGCCGGGAATTCAGAGGCGCTCGCCAAGACCTCCGTGCTCGTAATCCAGCCTGTTGCAAGCAATTCCGAATGGTCTGAGTGCTAACTTTAAGCCCAGAGGCGGCCCGAACTTCTGATTTTATTTTAGTAACGTTGATTGTTGGGTCACGGGCTGCCAGCATTCTAATATAGCGCTTTTGGGGCAGCAGTCAAAACAGTTGGGCAACCACTGCGGGGTCGGTCAGCTAAAATACCCATCCCGTGGTACCTCTGCAACGTGGTCACGACACAAGATTGGGATATAGCAAGTCTGCGTGCTATATCTCTCGTGCTGTATCTTTCTTCCCTCAAAGTTACTATTATTGCTCGTAAAACTTCTGATAATCCTCTTGGCATTTTTTCAATCACAACTTTTGCAAAAAAGTATTTAAAATCCATCAAAATTGACTGAATCAGATTTTTAAGTGAGCGTAAGCCATGACTAAAAGCCTTTTTATATGGAAAAACAATTGAACTGTTTTATTGTTTTGTATTTTAATTGTATATTTTTAAATAAAGAATCTTAAAAGAAGAATAATAATAATATAATCTACCGTTACAAAAAAGATTTCGATTTTTCAAAGTGATCGTAAACTTTTTTTGATGTGTGTACATTCTTCTCATGTTTTGTTTAAAATCTTCTACCTCATCCCGACGAGCCTCCGATAAACGCCGTAAAATTTCGGTCACTTTCATTGGGCAAAAATTTTGTTCCAATCTTTCGTTTATATTTTCCACTATTTGCGAACACTGTTTAATTACTTTATTGACAGAAATATCAGCAGTTTCAGTGCGTTTGATTCGGCTTTGGTATACATATAGACATGAAAGAATATAAGAGCCATAAATAACACTCAGAGAAGTCATTTTCGAAAATTATTTGCAATGTTCTGGCTAGATAACTCGCATAAAGAAAGTATGACTTTAATGGGTCGTACATTTGGAAGATTTTCTCTATGACGGGATAAAGAGAGAGCCAGCGGGTTTTTGAATAGCTAAGCATACGTTTAAAATCAATTTCTAATTCTGAACAAACTTTTTTAAAGCTTCAGAACGAACTGTAAAGCTGGCAAAATGGTTGTCAATTTGCATCACAATGCTGTCTACACAGACTGAAAGATTCGATTGCGTGATGCACGAAATTTCTGAGGATATGTGCAATACATCCAACACCGACCATATCATCGTTTTGAGTAACTGATTTGAGTCTACTGTAGACGCTGTTGGTCCCACTTCTCTCTCTACCGCCAAAGTTAGTATTGGTGTTGTCCGCTGAAAAAGCAATTAATTTATCCGATAAGTTTTTGTCCGTCAAAATGGCATGTATGTAAGGCTTGTAGCTGCAGTAATTTAACTTGAATTCCTCCCTTTTCAGGGTTGAAATATGGTATAAGCACAGGAAATTGCTTAATAGCACCATGGTTGCTACTATCTGTGGAGGCGCTCAAGTATCTGATTTTTGCCACTTCTTTTAATATATTTTCTTGGGCAAATGGGCCTAAAAATTTTTTTAGGATAGCTTCAGCTTTTGAGCGGGAACAGGTTACATCTTTTGCGATTTTCGAATCTGGATATATACTCTTGCAAAGTGGAGCTGTAAAATCTAGTGAGTTAAATGATTCGTGATGTTTAACGGTATGATAAACCAGAGTAGCTTCTGTGGCCCGAACGCACCGTTAAAGACTTAGGTTCGCATTGGATTCCATGAAAATATCTTCATTTTCATTTTGTGTTTTTCGGTATTTAAATGCTTTTCTAAGTCAGCTTTGCCCTTATTAGCAATGTAAATGATTTGATCACAAATTACACATTTTGCGTACCATGGCTCTTTGCCAGATTTGAACATGTTGTATTGACTTTTTAAACTGTCAGAAAATATACATTTTCTTTTCGACATGACTAATAGAGAGATCTGAAACAAAGATGTTTTAATTGTGTTTGAGGTTTTTCAATAACACATTAATGCTACAAATAGGAAAATATAAAACTAACTCACCAAAAATACGGTTACCACTAACTTAAATACTTTTTTGTATGTACACACGTCAAGCACGCACAAACGCCACGCGTTCCTAGGGCAGACGGGCGCGAACCTGTCTGCGTAATGCGCGGGCGGAAGACAGTTTGCTCTCTTGTCCGCTCGGGCTCGTACGAATCGCCACTCTGACAAAAAGCCTGACAAAAGCCGGACAGGCCGAACACGTTCATATTTGGCCGGACGCGACCGCAAAAAGCCAAACATGTCCGGCTAAAGCCGGACCTGGCAAGCCTATCGTACATCACCCGAACGCAACGAATGGTAAGGACCGGTCGAAGTCGAAGTTCGTATACGAAAAGCTGTCAAAATTGTAAATGTAGCTGTGTGATTTCAGGTTATTTTGACTGAGGTTTTCCATTAAAGTCTGTCTGTTTGGTGTAAATGTTGTAAAGGTTGTGTGATAAAATGAATGAAGAAGAATTTGTTGTGGATTTCTTCGCCAATTTAATGGAAGAGTTAGAGGCAGCAAGTTCAGAGCCACCGCGACGAAGAGTAGTCGTAAACCAGGAACCATTCGATTTAAGCGATGCGGAGCTATTATTATTAAATATATTGAGCCAGTTATTGAACAGAGGTCACATATTAATATGCAGGACATTATTAAGATTATTCCACCACACAACCACAACAATGACCACAAAAAACTAATTTAGAAAATTAAAAAACGAAGTCTATATTTCCCGTCTCGCTTCCCAACACTAACTCTCCTTTGTTGACAATGACAACAAGAATGACAGTTTACAGGATTCCATTTCAGTTAATGCATTCTTTATATTTGACGTTCCATGAAGTCGTCGGTGCTAAAATTGTTCTAGCCGTTTCTCGCCAATCATAGACCGGACATTCATCTCCGTAACGTATAATTGTTGCAGTTTCAGATACAATATCTTTTATTTCCTCGGGTTGCACAATAACTTCATGCCTTTTCAGTTTTTTTATCACAATGGAGTTCTTATTCTGACATCCGCACCCGTCAGCTACTAAGCGTATTCTGTCAATTCCAGTTTTGTCAGTTTCGGTAAGTCTGTGGTAAAGAGTTGATGAAATTAAGTTGGAATCCTTATGAGGGTCATTTTCGGTGCAACGATAAGCATAAACATTGTCTTTTGTCATGGGCTGATGTAAAGGGCCTTCTACCACAGAGCCTTCTACCATGGTTAGTTTCTAAAAATATAACTGTTTGAGAGTTTAGGCAGTGGATTACACGTGGAGGGCGACAATGATAGGTGGAAAATCAGTCAGGTCTGAGCACTTATAGCTAGGTACTTGCCACATCAGCTTTCAGGGTTCAGGTATCACTTCACAGGCCACAATCACTCGAAATGTCTGTAAGGAGCTTCACAGGATACACACGCGGCGAAAGCACTCTGGTCAGTCTAGTACATGTGTCATAGGGAACGTCTCGATGTCGACTCGATCGTCGGGGCCCTCACGGTACGTTTTAAACAAATAAAAATAAGGCAGGTAGGCGTGTGAGTGCGCGCGGCGTAGTATCAATAGGGTACACAAACAAATTAAAATACTGTAGTAAACAATAACTGTCTGCTGTAATAGCAGCTTTGATCCTGTAATTTAGGAAGTGGAGGATTTGAAAGTCGAATGAAATTATTTTTAAAGCAGATGTCGCAGGTCTGCAGTTTCTCAAAAAAGGCTTTTGCCCGCAGTTTATGCACTCTCTCTCATGTGTAATCAATCGGTTTTTTTTTTGGCGGGTTTCTGCCTTAATCTTTTCTGTCATCTCGAGGCATGTTGAGCACACATCTGTACGCGGTGAACCAAATCCAAGGTTGTAAAAATTATTAAAAATGTATCTGAAATAAGACAGTTTTACCGCAGGTTTTGTACATACGGAATAATTTATTTACGTTTAGCTCAGCAGGTAGGTATTTTCTTTCGGCGAACTTCGACTATCGGCAATAGTAGGATTCAACGCACTTCAGTGTTTGTATAAATCGGTGCACCGACTCCTTTTGATCTGCATATTTTTGTGAGACTCGCAACCCACCTCGAGTTTCCGTTGTTATTTCGCCGGCGTAGAAAAATTTCGATGAGTACCTAAAAAAAAACTAAGGTCGGACCGAAGATACGGCTATTTGCAAGAACTCCTAAACAGATATGGATAAAAGGCACAGAGATAGATTATAGTCTGGAATAATACAGAGACCACTTTATATGCCGGAAAACGCGCAGTTCCTGTAAGATTCAGAAATAATACGAGTAGTACACGCGGGCGAAGCCGCGGGATTTTGCTAGTAATTGCCAGTAACAAAAAGAAGTTTCAAAGTTTCTAAATAGGTTTCTACTTGGGTTTCGGATTTGGCTGAAACTAATACAGAGTCTTAATATTAAATGTCGGTTCCGGCTAAAAGTCATATTTCGGTCGGACACTAATATTTGTAAAATTGAATCGTACCATTGTTACAAAAACTAACTTTCATTTGAGTTTAAATGCAAATCATGAAAATCAAAATTGTGTCAACCCTAGACTTCTTGCTTACCTGGTTCTTTTGGCGACATTTCTTTTCCAATTTTGTGGATTTCTTTTGCATTTCCTTGAGAAACGATTTCTTACTACGTGTTGGGGCGATCTTCCATGATAACAATTTTAGCACGTTTATTAAAATATTAATAAAGCTCAATAGAGCATTATTAATATTTTAATAAACGTTCTAAAGTATAGAGCCACTAAAACTTTTATAATACAATCAAAACTGGAGATACAAAATGTGAGAAACACTCGTTTGCCACCATCTTGCACATCGCCCGAATTCGCTGCTGTGATTGGTTGAGCGCGCACTAGCGCCACTTTTGCTTTAAACCGCATGGGAAAAGGCCGTCTTTGAAACTAAACGTCGGTTTAATATCGGATTTGCAAAGAACATGGCCGTATTTGATTATTATGTGTCAAAAAAACCAGTTGCATTCAAATATTTAGATTATTTTCATCAATATAGATCTCAAAACTGTTAAAAAGTGAAATGGCCGCTTTTGAATCTAAGCGACTCAATTACTGTGTTGCCTTTAAATTGCAAAATGCCAAAACGTTGTGCTCTAGGATGCCCACCAAGTGGTACGTATGTTAAAAGCTCGAATATTATTTTTATTTTTTTTGAGAGTTTTATCCTATAAATATTTTTTGAGGTTAGAACCCAGCTGGGAAGGAATTTACATTATGCGTCCACGAATTAAGGGGAGGGTGAAGGGGGCGGAATAGGGGGAGGGGGGCTACCCCCTGGTATCCCTCGCCCCTCTAGGAAAATCCTAGTTTTTTAGATATGAATTTTTGAAAATATTTTTTTCTAACCCCAAAATGCTAAGAAATTGCACTAAATACCCATGAATTAGTAGTAGTAGTGGGCGGGCATGGGGAGTCTCCACCCTCCCCCCGTGACGGTTTGAAAAAATACCTAACCCTCTAGAAACCTATTTCCAGTGAAGTTGTTTTTGCCACAATTTTGATTTCCTCGTCTCCGGCTTTAGAATTGCACTCTAGTACCTATCGGGACGGCGTGTCGGGGTTAACGCAATTCGGGTATAATCATCATCATCATGGGGTGCCATCTTCAAATTGAAGTTTGGGTATAATACCTACTTATAAGTATAACTGACTAGACGTTTGATTTTGTAACTGGAATAGTAAGCGAAATATGGCCGACAAGTTAGCGTTTCATAATATATAGACAAAACCTACACATGAAACGTTCTAATATAATGAAAAAAAATTGTATCTTTTCAACGGTAATAGCTTTGCATCAAAAATCGTGGACGCATAATCTAAATGTGAGCCCCTAGCGGAACACCTAGATACCTAACTAATGTAGTCATACTACAGTTACATGTAAATTTTAATTCACAGTCCACAGAAGCACTAAGTTGCGGTAATGAATTCCCTAAAATCTTCATTAGTTTTGCATGCCATCCAATAGGTAACATTTGTAATCATTGCTCTGCCAAAATATTCCATTAGCCCCCATTCTATATGCCCCATTTCATAACCATAAATCTCAGATTATTCTCAGATTCACTCATTTATTCTTAATTACTTAGTTCCTAACATTGTTTTAAAAAATATATAAATGTTCAATGAAAACTTATTTTGTTACAGGTGTATCCACACATATGTTTCCAAATCCATATAAACATCCTGACACATTCAAAGCCTGGGTTGACCTAATTGGCGGAACTTTGAATACAGCGTCAGATTATGAACTTTATAGACAAAGAATAATTTGTGACATCCACTTTACTGCTGCTGATAGAAACAGGAACCACCGTTTAAATTGTCTTGCAGTTCCATCATTATTTCTACCTAGTGAGTTGTTATGCATTTAATTTCACCCGCCTATACCAGCTGTGGCTGTTGCACAAGTGGTGCTTTGCAAAAAAAAAAAAAAGTACCTGTGTTTGTTTTTTGTGCTTGAATCTGAACTCGCTCGGTTATTTGTGCAAAAACAGTGTTTGTCGCCTTTAGTAAAACTTGTATTATTTTGTCGCCTAAAAAGGGAAAAGAAGAACTTTCATCTTTGTGTAAAAAGTATTTTATGTTGTGTAAAAGATATGGGAGGACACAAACGAAAAACAGTGAAAAAATGTGAAATTTGTGGCGTACGTAAACGTTTTAGAAAATGTAGTTCATCTAATATTTTCTTAGCCAGATTTCCGCTAGAGCCTAACAGGTAAATATTCCAAATGACTTTACTCGATTTTTTACAAATATACGCAAAGGATGATTATAAATAATACTAAATAGTACTGGTCGATCAAGCCAATTGAACAACAGCAATCAAAAAACTTAAGAAGACAAAAGTTTATTTTTTAATCTCCATCGGTTTCTTTGTTCTTTGCCGTCGAAAGTTGTTTGACAGTTGTCTGGTAGGTTTGGTTGGCAGGTAGGTAGTAAAAGTGCAAGTTATGAAAATTATGCCGGCTTAAGAGTGATGTGCCTACCTAATATTTTTCTATTGATTTTTGTTTTGAAAAAAATTATTTCCTATATTTTGCTGTTCGAACCATCATACCATACTGACTTATACCTAAAAATATTATTAATATACATATTAAAAAAAAAATATGAATATATTTTCTTAATGTTTTATAGTGCCCTTAAGTGCCTACACTTCAACTACAGCCTTCCACCCCTAAGCATTTGTACCTAAGTCATGGATGTTTATAAATGTATATGAGTATGTCTATCTGTTATCCTAGTCACCATAGCACAAGCTCACGCTTAGTTTAGGACTAGGTGATTGGTGTGTTTGTTGAAACAATTTATTTATTATTTATCATTTGGCACTATTTACTTTGCTGGTAAGCAACATCATCTTCAAGGCAAAGTCTTTGCATGTCCTTCCAGACAGACACTTGTTATCCAGGCAGTATGAAGGAGACAATTCTCCATCTCTTTATTTGTAGCCATGGAAAGGCACTTTTTCACTATGTGATCATCAGGTCTGCACTAAACATGTCTGTACCACCTATTATAGGAATTGATACTATAGTCCAACAACTTAGTGCGCGACCTTGTTGCGGTCGCCAGAGGTGCAGGGTGCAAGGCATACTATGTCAGCCAGAAAGGAGATTTTCTATGACAGTCGCAAGCAATTGGCTCTTCCTTATTATTTGTAGTTAATAATTTATAACGTTTTTTTAGATGCCGCTTATGGGTGAAAGCAACAGGCAATGAGGATTTGGTTTATTTACCATTATTTAGATTAAATGAAAACAAATTTATCTGCGGTGATCACTTTCCTAATGATATGTTCAACGAGAATAAAAGTAGATTGAAAAAAAACGCTATACCTATGTTAAATCTCCTCAAATCACCGTTATCAGACGATATTCTTGCAAGTTTCCCTATTCATGGCTCGTGTAAAGGTGCATATATTTTGTTCATATATGAAAAACTAACTTTCAGTACAAATATATATTTCCTAAATGTATATTTGTTAATTTTCATGAATCACGTTTTGTGATGGTGTTTGATGTATTATTTTATTCTCATATATTGATCAATGGCACTGACATTGCAAATTGTAATATTGTGCAGGTGTTTTACCCAGACGTCTGCCATCGACTTCTGGAGCAGGAGTTTATAGTGACCTGCTACAGGTAGAAGAATCAGCACATGAGTCAACAAAAAGTAAAACAGGTAAATGTGCAGTTTGTGAACTGGTTTTGAGGTTGAATTTTTTTTTTTTAATTTCAACCCTGCATATCTATTTTACTGAAATAGTTCGTAGAAGTTTTAAAAATTTCTTAAACAAAATTTTAATACTCTTCTAACATATTATGTGTTTTGTATGTTTGTAACGTTGAGTTGAGCTCCAGTTCCTCCGTTAGCAACTTATATTACAGTGTTTTGTATTTTGAGATAGAGACTCCAGGAAAACTCAGTGAAATAGTGACTCTTATTTTCTGTGTGGCATTTTTTGTGAACTGTGGTATTTTGGTCAAAATATCTCTTCACAATGAAAGAAAACCGGAGAAAATGTTTTAAATGCGGACGTTCGCCTGAAAATGAGCCTAACGTGAAACTTTACCGTTTCCCGTAACCTGGAAACACAAATGTGCTTCGGTATGTTGATCATCAAGCTAATTAAAGAAACTACATGAATATAGCAAATGATTCCTGTATATTAATGATTAAAAATGTGCTTTTTTCAGTTGTGAGCTGTGGGCAAAATACTGTTTCCCTGACAAATCCTGCACAACAGAGTTGAAAGAAAACTGTATTCTGAACACCATATGTTGTGTGACAAACATTTTAAGCCAACGTCGTTTATCGACTTTGAAAATAAATTGCTGCATAGATCAGCAGTACCGGAAGATGTTAAGGTAAATACTGTTTTATAATCTAATTCTAACCATTTTTTAACATTGTGTAACAACAACACAAAGGAAGCAGCTGGAGAATGAGAAAGGTATTTGAAAACTAACAGAGGCCTATACCATCATTCATCATCATCATTATCAGCCGAAGGACGTCCACTGCTGAACGTAGGCCTCCCCCATGATTTTCAACAACGACCGGTTTTGAACAGTCTGCATCCAGTGCGATCCTGCGATCTTTACAAGGTTGTCTGTCCATCTTGTCGGTGGACGTCTTACGCTGCGCCTTTGGTCGAAGGGTCTCCAATCTAGGACTTTTCTGCCCAATTCAATTTATTTATAAATGTTAAGTAATTTATTTACAACAGCATGTCAAGTTAAACACTGCAGTATCTTATGCTGTTGGAATAAGGGCTACAAACAACAAACATGTATAGTCTGATGTGCCTGAAATTTTTGACATTCATAAGTGGCATTTTCTGTCCTAAATTGAATAATCTAATCTAAGTTTCTAATCATACATTATATATGGCTGAGAATTTCTTTGTTTCATAGCACATCATACAACATAAAAACTCAATTAGTCATTTTATGTTTTCAGAGAGTAGAATTGCACATTCCCTGCAACATAGCAGCTCATGATGCGATGACTCAAAAAAGAAGTAAGTTATTTATTTAGGTTATACATAACTATGTATAAGTCCATGTATTTATTCTAGTCCTGTTTTTAAATAACTCTCAAAAACAATTCTTACCTTTTCAATTCATACAAAATTGTGTTTTCAAGTATTTTCAACTGTTTTAACTATTACACTTTTGTCTCGTTCTTTCTTGGCGCTGTCAACATTTGACAGAAAGTGTCAAAACAGTGTAATAGCTAAAATAGGTTTAATTGACTGTTTGAATTATTA
This sequence comes from Pyrausta nigrata, assembly GCA_949316185.1. NCBI lineage: Eukaryota > Metazoa > Arthropoda > Insecta > Lepidoptera > Crambidae > Pyrausta > Pyrausta nigrata. Next base: position 3,697,871 of record OX438955.1, on the reverse strand, counting down.
TGAATAAGGGGGACAGAGTTTTGCCGTGTTTATTAAAGTTATTTTATTGTATTATAATTCAGAACAAAACAGTGGTTTAAGAGTTAAATAACCAAAAAACAATTCCTTTGAATATTGCTTAATAGGCCAAGTTAAAGGCTTTCCTGACCTATGAAATTGATGTTTTTTTAAGTTCATCTAATTCCTCACTTTTTTCCTCTAAAATTAAGTAAATTTTTTACATACAATAAATATTGAATGTTTTTCCTTTACCATTTTATAGAGAACCTCGTAATCACACAATTTTATTAACATCAGGCATTTATTAGACTGAACGCCAATGCCTTATGCAAGGATATAATAAATAACTTAAAAATATTCCTAAAAAAATATTTTATTATTGTCAGTTGAATAATGTCTAAATTAACTAAATACAATAATCAAGTTGGAATCATTTTACAACAAATAGTTGGTGACATGTATTTTTTGAAATTTAAATTGTTTGGCTGTATGTAGTGTAATTTTTGAATAAAAGTGTAAATGTTAAATATTATATATTCATTAAATAAAAGCAATTTATTTTTGACTGACTGTTTTTCTTAAACCTACAATTCCAACAAAATAATAAAAATATGAGACCAATTAAATTTGATATTTGAATGACCCGCCAGTATTAGTTTCTCGGGGTCTTCAAGAGATGGCGTCCAAGTCGAAATCTGTTCACTTCTTTTATCTATAGAGTTGTTATTCTTCTCGCCGTAGGTGAGTATATATTCCTTGCTAAGGAGTGTTGTTGGCTTATTTTGTTTGTTTTTATGGTTTAAATATCGTTTCTAGTGCTTTTTCCGTATAAGTCCGTTGAGTTGATATTAGTCTCCTCCGGCCGCGTTAAATTTTGTGCTAGTGCCGATTGCAAGCTACGAACTGAGAAAGGACTCTTCTTGTTTTGCTTTCCAATATGTCTAACATCAAGTGTTGTGTCCCGGGTTGTTCCACCAGCGAAGGTTAAGTACCTGAACCTAAACAAAAACCCCGCCTAAAGCTTTGTAACTGTCTTGGTGATTCAGTGTAACTACGAATGCTACAATAGTTATTGTCGTCTTCCAGGATCTAGCAAAGTTTTACATAAATTTCCAAATCCAGCCAAGAATAAGGAGCTTTTTAATACTTGGCTTCATGCTGTTGGTGGTGATATTCTGGGACTCGAAAATGATCACATTTTCAAGCACCGCCGAGTGTGCCGGAGACATTTCGATGAAAAGTACTGGTGTCGAAATAATAGACTCAGTCATATTGCCGTCCCAACTAAACATATGCCAGGTTAGTATTATTAAACTTATTTCTTTTACTCTGAAATCGAAGGTATTAAGTCAGTGGCATCCTGCATTATATGTTAGGAACAATTTGTTTACAAAAAACTTGCACTATGTGAAGAACGAAAAGACATGCAAAGCAAAATGGTCACACATAACTGACTCACACCACAGAATAAGTACTAGTACTCCGCTTACACAAAGAAAATCCTGGGTATAAAGAGATGAGATTAGTCCTCAAATTAACAGACTATCATTGCGTGCCATCAAAAATACCTAAACAAAAAGTGAAATACGCTACACAAGTCTTGAGTCAAACCATGGGACCAAATATGGGTTAGCTAGCAGGTAAGCAAATATTACAGACCTTTCTAGAATCTACTTTTTTAGAGTTTATCTTCTAACCAATCTTCTTAGAAACTTATTTTAGTTACAGTGTTTGTCTTCTTTAAAGAAGAAAAAATACTTTATAGCTAAGTAAGTTAAGTGGTACAAAGAACACAACAAAAATATTGTAAGTATCAGAATAACTCTGAAATCCTAGTGTTTCTTGTGGTTTCTGCATAATTTTTGCACTGTCGAGCCGTTCTTTGCAAGCTAAGCATTAATTTTATAATAAATAGTAAAGTTATCTTTTAAACCCCCGCGGCCCCGACGCAAAAACGACGGGGTGTTATAAGTTTGACGTGTCTGTGTGTGTCTGTCTGTGGCATCGTAGCTCCCGAACGGATGAACCGATTTTGATTTAGTTTTAATTGTTTGAATGATTCATTAGTTGGGACTGTTCTTAGCTATGTTTGACGAAAATCGGTCCAAGATGGCCGCCGTAACAAAATGGCGGATTACATATTTTTTTTAAACTTGCTCAATATGGGTATCAAATGAGAGGGCTTGACTATTAGAATACTAAACACTACGACAAATTTCAAATCCAAGATGGCCGCCGTAACAAAATGGCGGATAACTTTTTTTTCAACTCACTCATTATGGGTATCCAATGAAAGGGCTGACTAGTAGAATACTATAATATACTATGCTAAATTTCAAATCCAAGATAAAATTGCGAATTGCATTTTATTTCAATGTTTACCTACTTACTTTTCCTCAACTATTTTATATGAATCTTGAAATAACAAAAAAATAAGAAGTCCCCTACAAAAAGCATGAAATAAAAAAATAAATTAAATATTTAAAAACTTAATAAAAATAATAACAACACATTAAAAACAAACACAAATATTAAAAAAAATAGACGCATTTAAAAATCATAAAACAAGAATAATAGCTAGGTACAAGTTTAAATGGAAACCCTATAAAAAGCAAAAAATTAAACAGAAATGATGACCCTATACAATTTACAATTTATTTTTCTATACCCGTATACAATTTTTAATACTAATGTCGCGTCGGGGGACCGCACCAATATTAGACCTTGTGCGCTGTCCACTAAAATATGCGCGAGTCGCGGATTGAGGACTTATACAAAAACTTTATAATAATAATATGTTACGTTACTATGTATTTTAACACAAAGTTAGTCTAAAATTAGTGCGGTCCTCCGACGCGACAACATAAGTATTAAAAATTGTCTTTCGTAGGGTCAGCATTTCAGTTTGATTTTTTGCTTTTTATAGGGTTTCCATTTAAACCAACTGTATTGTATTTAGCTATAATTCTTGTTTTAGGATTTTTATATGCATCTATTATTTTGCGTCGGGGTTTTTTTAATTTTTAATGTTTTTTTTACTAATTATAATGATTGCATTATTTTTAAACAATGCTGTTTTTTTACAGATAAAGGCTTACTGTCCCCGGAGTGCAAGGAAACCGCCGACATATTAATATTTTTCGACCGATTGTTCGACTCCGTCAACGGGAGCTACGGCAAACGAAAAAAAAATTGGCAAACCACTATTTGGACCGGAGACGCCTACATCATGTCATCATAAGGTCTGGGATGAATCAAAAATGACCTTTAAAATCTATGACTTATGTAAAACCCAACTCGACAAAAGTGGGATATGTGCCGACTTTAAAAAACTGGATCTGGACATTTAATATTTATTAAAAAAACTTGATTCAGAATACAAAATTACGTCAGTTTGGCTAAAAATACAAAGAAACATGTTTTCAAAGGGTGTAAACTATGTAAAATTGATTTGGTCAATGACACGGACAAATAATGGCTTTGCAGCACCACAGACTCTCTCTTGTGGTGCATCTCGAATCTGAAAGATATTCAACATCAAATTATTAAGACAAACTTAGAAAAAAGCAATTTAAAAGAACTAATAAAATCAGTAGTAGTTATGGCGTGCGATTTTGATTTCATGAAATGCAGCGTACATAAAAAGAAAATATAAGTTTTTTATTAAAAATATCTTGCAGATTTTTTATATTCAATTATTGTAAAGAAATTAATAACATTTTAATTGATAAAAGAGAGTGTGATGATGATAAAGATTTGTTTAAATTCAAAGCAAGAAAGCATTTTATGAAATACTTAAAAAAAAGGAGTTGTTTAAAATATGAGTTTTATTGTTACCTACCTAACAACATTCTGTAGTACACAGTTTTACTACTAAGATTTGTTACTTTTAATTAATCCTTTGCTTTAATGATTATTTTATTAAAACAAATCTTAATACTAAAACTGTACATCTAAAATTTTAAAATGTACCGCCGGTTATAGGTATAGCGTATATAGGCACAGAATAAGTACTAGTACTCCGTAATATAGGAAAGTATGTAGATGTATTAGAAAGTTCCAAAACTCGCATCCAGAGGCCCCACTTTCGTGTTTCCTCCTCTAACTCAAGAGTTAAATCTCTTTTTCTTTATACAAAAGAATAATACTCTGTGTTGTTTGTAGTCTTTTGGTTGGACTTTTTGGCGGGCTTTTGAACGCACTAGGCGCGATTTTCAAGAAAAATTAAATTTTTCGTGTTTTAGCGATACAATTTGATCCTTTTCTATTGGAAGTCGTCCAATAGTTTGCCAATTCATCATGCCGGACGGGGACGGTGAAGATCCGTCCGGGAAAGCGGAAAAAAGAAATCTTGTAGCGGAGCTCGCGGTTACACCGCACTATGACGCTCATTAGGTCTTGTGACACGTCACTATGCGGAAATACACCCCCGCACCCCGCAGCTTCCTTCCGGCAGCCAGTCGTGTGAAGTACGCCTGCGCGTTCATGTCACGGGTCGGAGATGAAAAAGACGCCATATTTGTTCTACCAACGATTTGTTTGAAATTCTTTGTGCAACTCTGTAACCTAATCTTCTCTACAAATAAATATTGTAAACAGCAATTTACAAACTTCCTAATTCCGGCGCCGATACTACTGAGGACTTCTACAAACCGTATGTGAAACCCAATTATCAAAGATTATATGGAGAAAATTCAGTAAGTGGAGTGTCTAATATTTGCGTCTATATCGAAAGCACCAAGTTGAATGAGAAGATTGGGAATAATAATCCCATAGTCACCACCAACCTTTTCAAAAACGATATTAAGGGCATAAATAACATCAAACGAGTCAACGCCAACAAGATTTGTCTTACCTTTTCCCAAACCAACTATGCCAACAACTTTCTAAAGAATGACACCTTCCTAACAAAGCATCAGCTCAAAGCATATATTCCGGCAGCAGCGGTGGAGACTATCGGCGTGTTCCGTTTTGAAAAATTAACTGACGAAATTCTATCTAATGACTACATACGAAAGAGACTTATTGGCGCTTTGGTCGCAATTGGTAATGAAAAAAGGGCTATCACTAACTCTGTTATTCAAGAAATACTTATAAAAAGCTTTAAAGAAAAGGTTTTTATGGATAAAAGTTTCTTAAGAGTTGCACAGTAAGAGTTAAGAGTTGCGCGGTGGCGTAGCTATCGTGATCAAAGATTATTTTAAATATTCTCTGTTAGATCTGCCATACTATGATTATTTGCAATCTGTAGCTATCAATCTACAGACTAATATTGGTAATTTGTGTTTTTTATGTGTTTACTGTCCTCCACCCAAAGAAGGTCGTGCTCGCTTTAGAGTCAACAAACTGAAGCAAATAATTCAGAGATTACCTAAACCACTTTTTTGCTGGTGATATAAACGCCCATCACATAGCATTTGGTTGTGCAGCTAGTAATAGCAGTGGCAATGAAGTTTATAAAACCTTGGACGACTGTGATCTGTGTATTATCACTCACTCATACTCATAATCCTTCGGCAATTGATATAACTTGTGTTAGTCCCACTGTGGCTCCACTGTGTGATTGGAAGGTTCACGACGACCCAATGGGTAGTTATCACTATCCCACTGTGACTGACATCCAAACCTCTGTAATAAAATATGAATTAGGTGATCCTGTACATAAGTACATTTACAATAAAGCAGATTGGTCTAAATTTAATTTGGAATCTAAGAAAATATCTGATAATAATAATTTTGAAGCTACAGATCCTCTTCTAGTTTATAATGATTTTTACAACAATTTAATTAATATTAGAGACATCTGCATACCTAAAATTGTAAAATCTACTCCTCATTTAATTAGGAAGCCAGTTCCATGGTGGGATGATGAGTGCAAAAGTGTAGTTGCAGAAAGTAAATAAGCCTTAAACTTCTACAGACGTAATACAACTACAGACAATTATATTAAGTATAAAAAGCTGGATGCATTTAAAAAGAAAACTCTTTGTGATAAAAAGAAAAGTGGATGGAAGTCTTTATGTGAATCTTTTAATAGATATACTCCTGTTAGTACTGTATGGAATTATATGAAGAGGTTTAAGCGCTTGTCTATTGCAAAGTTGCCGAAGAATGATGAGTGGATTCCATCTTTTTTTGATAAATATGCTCATCCATCTCCTCCTGAAAAAAATGTAGACACTTCGATTATTCAACAATACTTTTCACAAAACGGTGATGATAAGGCAGCATTTATTTCACAACCTTTTTTGTGGTAAGAATTTATGATAGCTTTACAATCTCGAAAAAATACGACGCCGGGATTGGATGAGATTCCATACGAGCTCATTCGACGCCTTCACACTAGTGCTAAACAAGTATTATTGCAGATTTTTAATTTACTCTGGCAACAACAGGTTATCCCTGAATCATGGAAAACTCAATGTATAATTCCTATCTTAAAATCCGATAAACCTCCTGAAGACTGTAACTCATACCGGCCTATTTCCCTTTCTTCCTGTATAGGAAAAATATTCGAATGTATGTTAAAAATTAGATTAGATCACTATATTGAATCAAATAACATCTTACCAAATGAACAATTTGGATTCAGGAAAGGACGAAGTGCTGCAGAAAGCTTTACTTCTCTCATTTCAGACATTAAGAACTCTTTTCACAGCCATTCCTCAACAGTGTGTGTCTTTCTTGATGTACAGTCGACCAAATTGAATCATGACCCACCTATGGTCATTTTTCTACTGTCATTCTATACAAGTAGGTTGAAATTAGCTTGAACATACATTTCCTAGAAACGAACTGTTATCATTTTATAAGACACTGACAGTTACTGACAAGGCTAGGATCGCTATCTGTACGAATAAGTTTGTATGAAAATCGGCGAGAACTTAGGTAAGGGTTGCAATGCAACACACAGGTAGGTAGGTAGATATTCGGCATTCGGCACAGCCGGGCGCCAAGTCTGTATCGGGAACCAGTTTCTTCATAAAAGTTCCACTGGAACTTGTGTTAGCCATGATGAAATAAAACAGTATACTTAGTTGAAGAATATAATATTTATTTTAGTCATATATTTAACAAGTGGCATTAAATTAGTAAAGTGATAAGTGACCCGATTAGACGACTACAAATGTCACTTCCCCAATCCAAACCCCACAAATTTTCTATTGGATTAAGATCTGGAGACCTAGACGGCCATGGTATACGAGTGAATTCATCTTCATGCTGGGTAAACCAATTCGCGACAATTCTGGCAGGATGCACTGGACAGTTATCATGAACAAAGGAGAATACTGGCACTTCTTCACGCAAGTAAACTGTTCGCAAAGTCGGTAACATTGATTCTTCCAATAAATTGACATAGTTTATAGTGTTCTGACGAGGAGAAATTTGAACAAGTTCTCCGACACTTCCGGCGTCCATCCAGGCACACATGTTAGCTGAAATTCAGCCGGATAATTGTTTGGGCACTACGTGATCCTCTGTGTATCGCGTGTTATCGTAACGCCACGAAGTTAAGCGACCATGTTGAGAAGAGCGAAATGATTTCTCGTCTGTAAAGATGTTATTCGTAATAGTGTTGCATTTCCGCTCTCTGTTGGTTCGTGATTCAACGAACGCCATGATTATGTCGTCGTTTGTCTTCGAGGGTACCCTCTTTAGCATGCCGTCTGATCCAGGTTCTGACTGTGTTCCGACTTATTCTTAGCTCTTTGTTTTGCCGAATTGGCCATTATACGATTTGTTTGTAGATATTGACTTAGATTTTTATAAAATTTCAGACTTACTAGATATACTTCACATCTGACACACGTTTTTTATTTTTAAAATTATAATACATTTTTCTTCGTAGTGAAAAGAGTTTGGATTATGGACTTATTTTAAATTCATATTAAGACTGGTTTATCTAAAACATGTCTAGTGCAGTGATAATAAAGGTTAAACTTGCATAGATCTCTAACCCGTAATGACGCATTTTTATTCATATTTAAAACGTACTATGTGCAACATGCATGACAGCGAAGAAAACCTTACTACAATAATGAATACAAAGGAATAATCGGCAAAGTGGGTCATGATTCAATTTTGTCGACTGTACAGGGTGCTTTTGATAATTTAAATCCCACAGTTCTGATCAACATTTTAAGCGATATTGGCATACCCGGCGTAGTCTGTAAATGGATTTTTAACTTTTTATACAAAAGAACTATGTACATAAAATTTAATAATGTGTTTCATGGACGAAAATATGTGTATAAAGGAACAATGCAGGGTGCTACTATATCTCCTTTATTGTACAACTTATGTACAAGCCAAATCAATAAATATTTAAAACAGTCTGATGTTGAATTTCTACAATTTGCATATGATTTGTTAATATATACTGTTAATAGAAATGTTAATATATACTGTTAATAGAAATGTAAATATTGCTGTACATAGTTTAAATATAGCTTTGACTGAAATTCACCATTTTTATCATAACAAACTAAAACTTGATATCAGCCCTCATAAAAGTGGTGTAATGATGTTTTCCAAAACATTTCTTGATTGTAATAATCAAATCTTTTTTGATAAAAAAGCTCTTCCATGGCTTGAAGAGAAAAAGTTCTTAGGAGTGTGCTTAGATAAAAAACTTACATTTGATAGCCACATAAATCTTCTAATTAAAAATCAGCCAAGTCACTAAACATATTGCGCATTCTATAGTCCGTGCTATTTAAACTTGCACAAAAGGTTATTGATCCCACCTGTACCAAAAAATGCCCAAACTTTACGACACGTGTCGCTCATCGTATAAAATAGCGATAATCCCGACCTATCGCTGATTTCATAATACCACGGCACGTCCTTAAACGAGACAACTCTAAAACATCAAAATTTAAGTAATAGTTTCGCAATTTTGTAAACAAAACACAGATTTAGTTATAAAAATAATTTTTCTTTTAATTTACCTATTGAAAGTCTTTAAGCAGTTACTTGGTTTTAATTTAAAAACTCGGTTAATTGTCATTACTTTTACCACAAATATAAACACAATAATTAGAAATTACATTTTTTTCCATAAAGAATTAACAGTAGATGACCATTCATAGATATTTATCATTATATAATTTTGACTCCGAAAATGATAAATTATGACTTATTGAACTTAACCGTTAGTGGTTTGAAAGGTCAGGGGTGCTATACCTGTACGCTATTCTGTATAGATAGATTTTTTTTAATTTACGAATTTCGGAAGTGTTCACGTGTTATTATTAGTCGTTATTTTTTGATAAGTTTTTGTTATTGTTCTTTGTTACGTTTGTGTTTGTTTTATTTTGTTGCTGTTTTCTCCATTCTTTACTTATTATAAGTGAAGATGGAACCTGAGAATAATAAAAAAAGGCGTAAAAGAATCCTCGAACCGCAAGCAGGTTAGTTTGTATAATTTACCTCTACAATATGTTTTGCTATCATCGTAGGTAATTCCATTTAAACACAAGTTTGAACGATGTTTTTAGATAAAGTGATCGTTAGAGCTTTTACACACGAACAGCAGTTTGCTGTCGACGTATGTAACTGCAGCCGACGTTAGAAGTCGGCGGCTAGTTGTCGACATGCCGTCGACGTGCTGTCTACGCATTGGCGGCTGCCACCGGCTGATGTTGACAGCTAGCCGCGTCTGTCATTTGACCGTCGAATGCAGTTAGTCCAGGAGCTAGGACGTGCACAAAATGAGCCTAATAGAAGAAATTGCGAAAAGCGAGTCGTTGCTCCGCTGAAATACTTTTTCACATGATGGTATCTCGGCGAGATAGTAAGTTTTTTAAAATGGTCGTCAGCTCATCAAAGACGTCTTAGACGACTTACACAGCTAACTATGCATTGTCATCCAAGCTAAACCTGTATAAAAAAATTCAGCTCATCGGTTTAAGATATCTGCTTTAAAATTGAGCTGCAATAAGTATTTGTGACATAACTTATATCGCGACTGGGTACAACACCTTGTCTTGGGTGTTGAAGAATAGGAGGAATGCACCGCGTAAGGCATAAGTTAGCTTCAAGCTAATTACTGTAACTTCAAGCTAAGCCTTACGCAGCGTAAACACAATTCCAGTTTGATTTGAAGTTATCCTTCTCCTAGACAGGCCAATCGCTGCCCTATTATTGCTGTGTACCAACTCCACTTACCTTAGTTTCGAATTATCGACATCCAAAGTTTTGAAAAATCATACTTCCCATTAGGAATACTAAGCTGAAGTGTATTGTACATCATTGGCTAGACAGGTTGTAGAGGAGTTATTCCATGTAAATTACACTTGTTTTTGCATATCTTTCATAATAATATTGAAATTAAACTTTAACTACTATTGTACTATGTAGTCCAAAATTAGCAAACTTTTGACATTATTGTATTGTACTTTAAAATTTTGGCTATTGTCCTGTTCTATATCCTTACTTGGTACAAAGCAATATTAAATATAGTGTTACTTAAGAGTAAACAATTTAAGTAATAATGACTAAGGACCTCTTTTACGAAACTCGATAAATACACTTAGCGCTAAACATATTTAAAATTATCATTCTGTCTTTAAAAGTTTCGTAAAGGCCCACTTTTACAAAACTCGATAAATACACTTAGCCCTAAACATATTTAAAAACATCATTCTGTCTTTGTCAGTCATTCGACGTTGGCAGAAACGGGATGATATTGTAAACATTATTACCGTTAAACGTATTTAACGAGTTTCGTAAAAGTGAGCCTTAATGACTCTTTGAAGGAAATAATCAAACACATTTTAAATGATATTATGTGAAATGAGTTATTATTTTAAAACAAAGAATGTTGTTCATAATTATAATTTAATAAAAAGTAACAGAGTACAAGACCCAAATCCAAAATTCGACCATATAATTTTTTGTGACCGACCGAAGTTTCGGTTTCGGCTAGTTTCGGCCAAAAATCGTGTTTCGGTCAAAGTTTCGGTTTCGGCCAAAAACAGGCCGAAACTTCGACTGGGCCAAAACTTTATTTATTCTTCAATAGTCACGGTCTGTTTAGGTAATGCTTCTTTATTAGCTTATTTCGCCTAGTCAGATCAATTGTTACGGAAGTTTCTTCTAGTAAATCGTTTTTACTTATTAAAATGTTTTCGGCATTGACAAACGCACAGTTTTAGTAGAAATAGCTTAATGTACTACTTTTTTGCATTTTGCAACAAAATGAAAAGATAGAAAGCCTTTCCTTTTTTTGTGGCTAGATTTTTATTTCGTTATGACATGGATAGTGAAGGTGTTTTTTCGCCACGCAGTGCCAAAAGAAACTACTTTACTTCAATCCCGCAAACAATTAAATCACATCATATGAAAGTCCACATATTTTTTCGAAATCTTTTATAACTGCGATTACTGTGCGTACTAAGAATATTTTACTTGCACTTAAATGACCAATATTATACTTTCAAGTATTGTTTTTAAGTGAAAAAAGTTACTGCGCTAGCTCTGCTCACACTTGCTTGCCCTTACTTCCTTTACCACTTCCCTCTCTTTCTTCCTCTTAAGTACCTGTCCCCCCACCTTGTTGCAAGAAATTGGCATGGTGGGGTGAAGTGAGTTTCGGTTTCGGCCGAAACTGAGACCAACGCCGAACCTTCGGTTTCGGTTACGGCTGAAAATCGTGTTCCGGTCGGACACTAATAATTTTAAAATTATGCAAAAATAATATTAAACATAAAAGCAAGGTATACAATATTTATGAATAAGAGTAAGGCTTTTAAGTTGTTTTAAATAAAATGCTGGTCTAAAATAAGTATACTTTTTTTATTTAGTAGGTATGCATTGCTTTTCGTACTTTTTTGTAGTTACTAACCACTTTTGGTTGGTACCTATTTAGTAACAATGGTAAGCAACAATAAGGAATGAATACTTATTTACAATAATAGATGTATTTTGGTAGCATAGCTGAGACAGTTTCATTAAAAGTAAACATATTCGAAATCATAAAATAATAGTTGTAGATGGCCTTAGTTTTTTTTTAAATAAATAAATAGCTTAATAATTTCATTGTTACAGATAATTATTATAATGCTTAAAATAACACAAGGTGCGTTCTCTTTGACTGAACTAGGATAAACCTGTATCTTAGGCTAAAAGCAGCTTGCATATTTTTTGTGGCTTTTATAAATTAACAGTAAATTGACATTACATATCACATTATAAGTGGGTTGTCTAAAATAATTAGTGTCCGACCGAAACACGATTGTCAGCCGAGACCGAAACCGAAACTAACCTCTACCATACCGATTGTTTACAACGATCGGGGAAAGGGTACTAAAGACAAAATAAAAAATGAAAGTGGTAAAGGAAGTGATGGCAAGCTAGTGCAAGCAGAGCTACCACAAACATTTTTGGGGAAACGAAAAATTATAAATCGAGACAGAAAATAGAGCATCCGCTTGTCCTTCATCTATTAATGATTTTTGTAATGATTTTGTCAAAACCACTTTCATTACAATACCACCTTAGTACTCAATTTTTTGTCAAATTGCTAATAGATGCGCTTTTGGAAACAAAGTATATTATACTTTGGTTTTGGTCAGTAAAGTGTCATCAAGGTACAAGTGAAATGTTCTTGAAGAAAAAAAATAATGCTTTCGGACTTTTCTATGTTTAATTTCGTTGTGGAATTAAAGTAAACTAGCTTTATTTTGAGACAGTGCGCACCATGGCAAAACAACATTTAAACTAGATTTTCATTTCGGCCAAAAAATAGATCCTGATTACATAGCAATTTGGTATGTAAAGTAAAAAACAACCTATAGATTATTTTTACGAAAATAAGGAGTACAATTTATCCTATATGCCCTCTAAATGCACCGAAAACCGAATATGACAACGTTTACTATTTGCAAGTGTGAGAGTTTCCAATCGAGAATTTTTTTATTTATTTTGTAACTAACTATTGAATATTTATACTTGTCACGTCTTTCAAAGATAGACGAATATTGATAATAGAAAATTCATCACTGTTATCAATAGACTTAGATTTGGCCATTGTCATACTCCTACTCACCTGAAGAGACTGAACCTAATTCAGAGCACAGAGTGTCCACATTGTAACGAAAAACCCGTAGCCGACTTAAAACACCTGATTCTGGAGTGCCGAAGTTTCGGCTTGCAGCGACTTGTGTTGATTAATGATCTTTAGGCTGATTGTGATCCTGAACCCGTACCTCAGGATTTACAAGAACTTTTAAGTAAGTTTTATAACCTCGTAACGCCCGGGCTATTTTTACAAAAGATTGGCTCACAGCCCAGATGCCTTTTAAAAGGTTCTCATGGTGCGAACCCAGGGGTGATGAAAATTTTAAAAAATGTCTTATGATCTCCGTATGAGCGTGGGATTATTTCTGCATGTAAAAGTATGTCAGTGGATGGGTTTGTGACCCTAAATAACCCCAAATTCATTATTCTTTATTTCGGCATATGGGCTTCAATCTATATAAAAGCCGCTTTTTGCAAAAATCATATTTTAAAAGTTTTAGAGTAACAGTAGACAATACGGGGTTTATTTTATATTACAAAAGACAATGAACATAGATATTTGGAATAAAACATGCCTTCCAAAATTTAAATTACCAAAAACATATTTAACACTAGCACTTTGACAAGAAAATATCAATTTTTGAACAAAATGATCATTATTTTCTGTACTAATTATTTTTTAAGGCTCATTTATCACATTTTTTAAGAGTTCTATCGGAAGAAATCCACGTCCAACAAAGAACAGAAGCATAAATTGACAAGTTTCTAAATCGGGGCCTAAAATCACTATAGCGACTCATATGCCTTTTAAAATCAAAATGATGGCAAATGGAGATATTTTCATAGAAACATTAAATATTTTTAGAATAGGAGTAGTTATTAATGAAAAATTTAATGTACTAGAGTTATCAAGTCGTTTATTGTAGGTATAAGGCTTTATAAACATCATAAAAAAATATATAGATATTTTTCTTAAATATTATGTGGTGTTAACCACTTCAAATCAACAACAGACTTAGAATAACAGTCTTCAAGATCAATCAAAACCTAAATTATACCAAACTACGTAGTACTTACCTACATAATTCGACAAATATCTTTATATCTTTGGACGAAATAATAATTTTGGTTTTTACCAGATATCAGTCTTGTAAAGTTTTTTGCGTACCTAATTATAATATTAATTTAAATCACAATATGGCACAGATCATATCCGTGCAAAGTTTATGTAACTACCGACAGTATCGTAACTAAAGTTAGTTTCAAACTCTACTAACCAAATCACTAACAATCTTAATAATGAAGTCTTAAGTCTCAAGATTAAACCCGTACAAAAAGTAACGAGACCATAGATTACAAATGACAGGAACAAAAATATAGGTATCTCAAAACCTATTAATAAAAAAACGTAAAATCTAAATAAAAATGCTTAAGAAAAGTTATAATTGGTATCAAAACTAGAATCTTCTAGGCACTTAACCTAGGTGCTTTGCTGTGAAATTGTTGAAAGCAGTTGCGATCGCGGGTAAGACATAAATTAATTTTGCATGACATGCATCTTATTTTGGACTTCTTTTTACATCCATCACGACGACAAAGTTTTTGCTCCTCACCAACTACAGGCATATGCACTGCTCCTTCATAACGTGCCTTATCTGAAGGAATAGGAACAGGTAAGCACCTTTTTCTGAATTTAGAGTGCTGCTGCTCATACTCTTCGTCTTGCTCTTCTTCCTGTGACTCTTCCGTCTGTTCTTCAACAGTATGTTTTAGCATTGTTTTGGCAATATCTAATTTAAATGGCCGAAGCTGTTGAATCGATTTGAGTCTTCTACCTTTATTAAGTTCATCTTGACGGTATAATATTGATCACGGCCAAATCAAGAAAGTGGGCAATAGTCCGTTGTGTCCATTTTTTTGTTCGGTAGCGATACGGGCATACTGATAACATCCTATCAGCTAAATCGACGCCACCCATGTTCTTGTTATAAAGTTTTACAACTTCTGGTCTTGGTATTGTGACGTATTTTTTTTCCTTTTTTGACCAGCGTTCGCAGGAATCCATGGTTTTATCAGCGTGTGTGGTTAACATGAAAGTCACAGGCTTACTGTCCACCCATTTCGTTATAACAATTTTTTTTGCTTTGTGTACAGCTGTATGCCACGATCCCCTTGTCTTCTTTTTCATAACTTGATCGTCGGGTATAACGTGTCGAGCAGATGGCGGAACCCTATTTTTTATCAGAGTCCCTGTACAGTGTACACATTAGCCCTTTATTCTTTAGTGCCATGAGGAGTTTTTCAGAAGTAAAATACCGATCGCAGTATATAATATGACCCGGTACTAAGTCTTTTGTTAAAGTTAGTACAGCTTTTTCACCTAAGCTATATGTAGAGCCTTCAAGATCTGGATATGTCGTGTTGCCTTGATAAATGTGGTAATTACAGACAAGCCCGTCTGGCGTCGCAAGCACGAAAGCTTTCAACCCAACAGGGTTAGGCTTTCCTGGACAGTACTGCTTCAAACGACATGTTCCTTGAAAAGGTATCATCATCTCATCGATTGAGAGGTTTTTGGTTTTTTGCTGGACCAGGAAACCTTTTAAAACAGCGTCAAGCAGTGGTCGTACCTTCCATAATTTATCTGCTTGTCGTTCTTCAATACTGACATCTTCATCTACTACCAATTTTATTGCGTTTCTGAGAGTCAAGAAACGATTTCTTGGCATAGTGTTTGCAATTATTGGTACTCTAAATTCCTTTGACCAGTACATCCTGAGCGTTGGGTAGTTTATACAAGACATTATCATCTGAATAGCTATGTAAGTTTTGCATTCTTCACAAGTTAAGTTTAATGCCCGCATGTTTCTAGAAAAATAGCTCCAGTTCGACTTATTTACGATATTTTCGATAACTTTGTCATCAATATACTGATAAAAGTAATCAATCTTAATAAAATGATCTCTTTGTGAGGGCAAATAAGCTGGTTGTATAAATGGTAAGGTTTCTGGATCAAAATCGCAATCTTCCCATTCGGGATCTCCCAAATCGTCAACATTTTCGGATGTATTTAATTCGTCAGCTGGACGCAAGACTGATCGCCCCCAAACCCGACTACGACTTCCACGAGATCTACGAGCATTTTGGACCTGTCGTCGCGATCTTGTTGGTCTGCGGCACCTACCTCTATTCGGTTGAACTACTGGTATATCATTTTCAGATTCTTCGGAACTTGAAGAGCTTTCTTGGGTTTGGTTTATGTTGAAATCCTCATCTGCAACATCATCATCTCCAAATGGTTCATTATCTTCTATATCTGACTGACTTAGTACTTCTAAAGCTTCTTCGATTTGCTCATCTCGCATTAGGTTACCTTAAAAGGATAGATTACTGATAAATATTCTGTACCAGACTAAATAATGAAGGAGAAATCGGTCAAAGTCATGCGATGCAAAAACAAATTCAATTGATTAGTTGTATATTCCCTTATACCTTTTAAAATCTATGAATATGTAAATACTCTTATACCTTTTAAAAGGTAACTGGATTTAACGAGGTTATTTTACATGTTTATGCTTTATTTTCGCGTAAATCTTCATAAAATTGTAATATTTACATATTTTTCAACAAGCAGAGTAACATACTTTCAGTTAAAAAACCTAAGATTACATCAATAATCATGGATTTACTTACCACGTCCTCTACGTCTGTCCATCTTGACTGACATTTCGCCGGAAATGACAGATATTTTATTTTTCTGTTGGCATTTTTGCTTAACCATAGACAAAATCAGACTTTCCAGTAGCCGAATAGAAAACGTTAATAGATTTGCCGCGTAATTTTAAATGTTATGGTGCGTTCAAATCAGATACCTTTTAAAAGGTAGTGTGGGCGTTTATATCATTAATTTGGACAACATCTTGGGCCCGTACCACTTTCGAGCTTTATACCTTTTAATAGGTATCTGGGCGTTACGAGGATAAGGCCATATACAATTATGTGGTTGCAAGTCTTGGTACCCTGTGATGAGAAGAACCTTTAGACAGTTTTATATAGTGTATTTTTGTGATAAACTTAATAATTTGTGAATTGATATTGACTTCTTCTTCTTCTTCTTCTTTTCTTTTATGGCGAATGAACATGATATTGACTTCTCCCAGTGAAATTTCGTGTCAGTGTGACTTTAAAATTGAATGAACTAGATTTTGAACAATTCGGCTGGCTTAAAAAGGGTCTCAGCCCAGAGCCGTAAAAACTTTAAAAAAAAGTATTGGTTTGGTATAAATAAAAAGAAGATGAAAAAATGAATTTTTTTGTTAATTCTCTTCATAAACGTGCTTTAATCGAAAAGAAAAATAACTTTGTGTCAGTATCATTGATTTATTTATATATAATAAATCAATGGTCAGTATAGTAGTTTTACAAATTAAATGGGCATACGAATAACGAACAAACTACGGCAAGATAGGTATGCATGCCATGTAGTAGGCGATATGGGATCGGATCTTGCACAGTTTCCATGGGATACGGACCGGTAAGTCCATTTTTAATAATGTTTGTAAGTTATAACCTTAACCTTATCTTACCATACATAAATTTGCCTACCAATAATATATCACCTCAAATGTTGTATGTATTCAGTATCCATAGCATAACAAGTATTCCAAAAAGTTATTTGCAGTTTGTTTCACATGAAATTAGTTATTTAAAATTTCTACTACGTTTTCACTTCCAACAAAGAGAATTCATTGAATATATCCTTCATATTTCTTTATTAGCTTGCATTGTCTCTCTGAAATTATCATGCTAAGTTACTTTTATAAGGAACACTTTCTACTAGTCATAAAAATAACCATTACATTTAATCCTACATCCTAAATAAATATCTCATTAGCTTTAAAAATCTAATTCAGTATATCTGTAAAATTCAAATTCATTTATTTCAGACAACAAAAATCCATGGGTTAGTAATAGGTATTAATAACTAGGTGTTAGTACTTACATACCTATAAAAGAAAAGTGAACTTAAGCAAACAAACACTCTTTACGATACACTTTTAGAATTATAATGTTAGTAAAGATAGCATCTGTTTCTAGAGTTACCTAAAGCATGTTACAGCTTTGTGTGTTGTGATGACTCTTCAACATTGAACATTATATTAATACCAATGTATTGCACACCCACCCGCAGGTCAGACTACCCCACTGTTACCATGACACTGCCTTTATTCCCTATGTAATAAAAACTGTTTTCCTAGTTAACATGGATGACCTGATGTGCTTTTGACACAAGCTTAATATGGATAAAAAGTCTTAAGCCCATTTTGGGAACTAACATATTTCTGATAAATGGGAGTATTTCTGATGTTTGAATAATAATGCCTGCTCATCATTTTTATCTAACAGAATTAACAGCTTCAAAGGCGTAGTGGTCAACGCCATAGCTTCTTTCCACACACTTTTGCACTGTAATATCTCCAGCATACCTTATTGGCATGAGATCTCTTTTGGTATAGCCGAAATGGCAGGAAAATATATTACATAAAATTTATTAATTTTTCAGTTTGCATACTGTAATAATGTCACTAAAAGAGACATATATATGTGGTAATAAAAAGCGCAGATGCCAGATATGTGGGACTTTTTACAGTGCCCAGAGCCAGATTGATATATTTATGGCTAGGTTTCCGTCTGAAGTAGTAAGGTTTGTATAAAAATCTGTACTCTAATATCTGATTGATAAAAGATAGGAGACAATAATACTGAAGCATTTGATACCTTTGTATAAATAAATAAATAAACTGTTCCAACAATCACACCAATTAGCCCCGCACTAAGAATGAGCTTGTTCTTATATCTATATCAGCATTGTTGCTGTGATGTGAAGTTGTCATTTTTAAACATTTGCTCTTGAGTGTCATAAAGTATGGCGTCCTCAATTACTATAATAATAAAAAATAAATACAAACTTCATACCGTGTACTTATTTTGTAGTTTTATTTATAGTCAAATCCTGACACTTTTTCAACCGCCTTTAAATAGTTTATTTTAGAAGTTTCGATTATAATTTTTTACTTGTTTAAGTAAGAAATGTAATATTTAAGTTCTTAATTTTAATATAAAAACATTCATTATTTATTTTTCTATGTGTATATTGATAGCAGAATATATTAGCTAAGTGTAATTTTCTTTGTTTCAGGTAAATACGAAGTTAAACATACATACGTTCCTAAGATTCCTAGAAGGACTAGGAGACCAAGTAAAGATTATGAAGGTACGTTCTAAGAATATTGTACAACTTATCAATTATTAACAACGCAGTATCGAAATCTTAAAATAGAAATTCACTTTTGTTTACTAAATTGGTCAATCTGCTTTGAAGAAAAATGGTTTCACTTCTAAGATTTTGATAAAAATAAACATAAACTTGTATTTTAGCACTGGAATCAGTCCTAAAGATATTGTTTTCACTTTATTCGTTAACTCGTTGTTTATGGTAGTCAAACTAGGCCTGGTTCACTTGGCAATTTAGCTTAAAGCTACAAGTTCTACATTCGCGGATCGACCGTACCACGTATGGTCAATGTGGATGTAACAAGCCGGCCGCATCGCACTTAAGATCGACGACTCACGCGTGCGTTTGGCGTCGCGTCGAACGACCCTACGCTGGTGAGATAAGGTTATGCGAAAGAAAGAGAGGCAAATATCTAGGTGCTTATAGCGGTTAGGCTATTGGCGTGCCGCGATCTCAATTTGCACTTTATTGTGTAGTAACTAGAGTCGCTATTTACTTAAATAACTCTGTCTTTCTGTACCTACTTGTACTATTATTTATTCCGTGGTCAAACTATACTTTAACTTAATTGCTCCGAAAAAAGAATTATAATATTAAAATTACGGGACAGAGTTCTATTATGAATGATATTGGACAGATTTCGGTGACGGTAATACCCCTTGTGCTACTTCTAGTGGTTCGAGGTTAGAGCGCGACGTCAGGAGGTCTTGGGTTCGATCCCCAGATGAGAAGGCACTAAATTTAAAAATACCAGTTTAGTAGGACTACGACGCGACGGTCTATTGCGTGACTTTATCTTGCCTTAGCGCTAACTGAGTAGGATTGAACGACGCTAAGCATGTTACGTTACAGCAGTCTGTACCCGGCTCCACGCGTGAGTCTCGATCGTCGAGCTAACGCATCGCAGATCAGGGGCCGGCTCGTAGCAGCCTCATTTTAGACTATTTACAAGGTTTTGATTCATACTCTCTTTCTATTAATTGTAATTTTTGTTCTAGATCTAAGTGGGGCGTTTCCAGATGATAATGATTTTGATGATACACGACAATCGAAAGACGAATCAGGTGTAGTGTTAATCTAGTCTAGACTAAGATCAATATTGCGCTTGAATCTTTTTATGCAAATGACAATTTCCTAATGGGGTTCTTTACTGCACATTTATCCCGTCAGGTGGCGCATCGTCGTCATCATATTAATGTTCATGAATTAAAATCTTATAAAGAATAAGATGCCCGTATCCTGGTGGCGCCATCTGCGATATTCTTTTGCTTAAGTTTACCACTAATCAAGAAGCTTTTTTCGAGCGCAATCTTGACTTTTCCTACTAATTAATTACTTAAGCTGAGTTTTAAGCTAAACTTAACCCTAGAACCCTACACTACCTGACGTATTCAGTGTTCCTACACAGGGGTGACAAGGCACCCCAAAATAAATTAGTTCGTAAAGTATAAAAAATAAAGATAGTTTTATAGAGTTAAACTTTTTTTATATTAATTAACATTATGAGATCACAAATCAACCTTATAATGTAAAGTAGTGAATCAATTTGAGTACTTTTGACAGATTTTTACTTGGTGTTCCAAACAAATTGGAATTTTGCACATGGCGCACCTAGTCTTGCTCTTCCGATCCCGGTTTCTCGGGCAGAAACCACAACGCCCCTGTGAGAGACGTTCAGATCCTGAAGCTTCGACAGGCATGGGTTGCTTAAGGATCGCTGAAATATTTTCTTTTATATCCCGCCTTAAAGTTGGGGTATTTAGGCGCTCTTTCAAATGTTCGTCTATCAGATTCATTCCCCTATTCTTTTAGGAAAGTGCGACAAAACATTATGTCAGGTTTATCATTTGCCCTAGAGCATTTATGAAGAGCCCACGAGTTAATGCCCACGCCATTTAATAGCCCATAGAAGATGCACATTGGCCAACGTTTGGTTTTTCTTTGGACGGAGTATTTTTTCGCCATTGCATCGAACACATCCACTACTCCCTTTGTTTTATTATAAAAGTGGATTATTTCTGAAAAACCGGGTCTTCCTTTTCACCTGATTCCTGATTTACTATGAGAAGTAATTCCTCATCATTCAGTCCCATATTCTTAGTCATCTGCAGACAATAACAAATAAATATTGAAAATTTTTCTGTTAAGCAATAAATGTTTTTTAAAGAAAATCAAGGGTAGAATTGGCTTTTATATGTTATGTTTTCGGTTATAACGTAAACTTGACAGTCAAATGTTTAAACCGCAACATAATGCATTTATAAATTATAGTTAAAATTTAGCAAAAACCTTAAAAAATAAAACTTATAATATATTTAAAAACTTACGTTGTTCCTACACTGGGGTGCTACAGCACCCAACGACACACGTCCACACGTCTACAGCAGCCGGCGATCGCTGCTTCACTGGCCAATCTGTAGTGCCTGATCACAAGGTTAAATACGCGAAATGTCAAACTCGTGCATTATTTATCAACGAAGTAATTGAAAAATGAAAACCTTGTGGGGTGCTCCAGCACCCCGAGTAGGGTTCTAGGTTTAAGAGAGTCCCTGCTCAACATGAATCGTGACAGGGCGCAGCTTGTAACGATACTGATTGAAACCGAGCCATAAATATGCAAATTGTAACGAAAGGCTCATATTAATTATATGATAAATATAATACAAAGGTAGTTTTTTTTAGGTAGTAGTGCAGGATTTATTAAAATAAAAATTGGATTACATAAAAATAAAAATTAAACTAAATATGCACATTGAACTAAAACTTAAATATCTACTTATTCAAAAATCTAACCGTGTTCGTGAGGCAAGGAAGCGAGAATGCTGTTTCCGCTTTGGATAGCTATACTTAGCCACTGAGCGAGAAACGAGCCAGCTTTTTTGTTGTCCAGAATTGTATTTAATTTCGGGGCTAATTTCTAAAAAGTAATTTGGCATTAGGTCCCCGCGGTCCAAAAGTTTCAACGCCAAACGGTGCAAACGCATAATCACGCCAAGCGGCGCAAATACGAGTCTCTAACTCGTATTTGCGCCGCTTGGCGTTTTCTGCCGACTCAGCGGCTGACCCAGCTTTAAGAGCTGATTCCCTTAGATGAGAAGGGGCCAAAGTATCAACACAAGTTGCGTCCCATACTAAGGGGACGTCCCTACTTCTAGGGAATGAGCGTGAGGCCATCAGGTCTCTTGCCATCATCACGGACTAACCCACAAGGTTCTAATGTGAAAGGAACGTTGATGCTGGCAAGAGCTCTTCTGATGGCGTCATTAAATTCTGCGTGGCGGGCGAGACGCCCCACACTTTGCTGGCAACAAAGACTATGAAGACCTAAGTTGTCGACCTCCTTGCCACAGGGACACTTAAATGGTTCACAAACCGGAACCCTGATTCGCCAAACCCACACACAATTCATAGTATCTTCTTAGTCTGAGCTGTTAAGCCAGGTTTTAGGTTCATATATAAAATTTATTCGGTTGCATATTTACCTGTAGGCTTGCTACACCGAGTTCGGTGTGCGTGGCAACTGGATTTTCGGCACAGAACTGTAGGTAAATATGCATCCGCATACCCAACTTTATTCACATGTGATTGTTTAGCTGTAAAGTTAAGTCGTGCGTGCCCTGAGTGGTTTCTTTTACTTTTCAGATTTGATTGGTGATTGCACAGAAATTGAGTATTTAGAAGACGAGGCTGCCGATTCAGACGACAGTACAGACATGAAGAGATGCCAGGATAATTACACTCCATCAAAAATGATGTTTGAACAAGACTTCAAACTGACTCTAGACGAAATCGATTTCTTATTTTTGAGCTACGCCAAAACTTTCAGGTCTCTTGCGAAACAGTTTCAAACCATGTTGAAACTCGACATCGCAAAGTTGTTTACTCGGTACGAACAGAAAAATGCGTCTTTGGGCCCCCAAGATGCGAGTAAGCCGGCGGAATCGCCTACATCAGCTGACGAAACCCAACCATCAGTGCCACCCGAAACAGCACCCGTAAAACCTTTACCACCAGATCTGTCGCCAAAACCGGAGGTCGATCTGGCAGTAGCAAAACCATTCGTGTTTTCAAATAATGATAATAAAAGAACATATAGCCGAGTACCCTCGCAAGCACCACCATCGGAAGTAATGAAAGTAGCTCAAGTAACTAAAGTAGCACAAACCAAGCCTGCAGCGGCGACCTCTGACGTTACAATTATGCGATTACCTCCTGGAAGCCGTATACGAGCGGCTATACCTGGCGATTCGGGACGAAAACTTCTGTTTCTATCACCACAAGGCAAGATTTTACGACCGGAAACCAAACCAAAAGTAATAGTCCAACCCGCAACTGGTAATGTAACTAATTTAAATCCGACTGTAGGGCTTGAAAAGATGAACATTTTATCTGGGGCACAAGACGCGTCGTTAGCGGGTTCTGCATCGAAAATGATGAAGTATTTTGTGCCAAAAAAGGGTCCAGCGTATGCTATAATGAGCAAGGAATCTGTTGAGAAGGAAGGGCTGGAAAGAAAGGAAGAAGAGTCGAA
Source organism: Pyrausta nigrata (assembly GCA_949316185.1). Taxonomy (NCBI): domain Eukaryota; kingdom Metazoa; phylum Arthropoda; class Insecta; order Lepidoptera; family Crambidae; genus Pyrausta; species Pyrausta nigrata. The sequence continues at coordinate 3,674,022 of OX438955.1, read as the reverse complement.
AGGTGATGAAGAGGAACTGAAGGAAGAAGATCCTAGTGATCATGACCTAGAGATGGAAGTTCACACCGAGACTGTGTTTGTGGCGACACACGATAATGACTATAGTGATGCTGAAACTTGACGCTGCTCCAATTTTCGTTGTTTTGGTTGAAAATATTTAGGTAAGTAGTATACAGTGTGTCGGGGTTAGGACTAGCGATAATTTATGGGCTTTGGATTCATCAAATGTTATCGACAAACAACCCCCATGTTGGGTTCTAACTCCCCCACTCTAGAAATGGCAGCCTTTTTATTTGGAGGTCCTTAATTTATGAAAATAATTCATTTAAAAGGTATCGCTATCGCCTATCGAAATAAATATCAAATTAAAATTATTAACCGTCTATTTGGTAAAAAGATTTTTTTTATTTGTATTTTATCACTAAAATTTGACAAATAAAAGACCCTTAAATTATCGCCAATCGCTGTCCGGGTTGCGATTTTATAAATTATAAGCTAAATTATTTTATAAATTATAAGCGACCAGCTTTTGGAGGCCGGGCGAGGGGAGATCGCCTGGTAAATTTTTTTGACAGCTTTTGTTGACTTGTGATGAATAATGAAAGATTGAATGATGGACTGCTATGCGATGTCTTTACACGACTGAGTAAGGAGGGTTATGTTTTTCGAGAGTATGTATGTATAATTGTTTGGCACGCCCTACAGCCCTACGGCTGGACAGTTTTTGACATATGAGGTGTCTTAGAATTTGTCAAAATTGTGAGAGTGACATAGGCTATATCTTTTTTTTTAATGGAAATAATGTTGAGGGCGAATTGATTTTTTCCATACCGTAGCAATATGGTTATCAAATGAAAGCCAGTAAAGACCATTTCAAAAATATAGTAATTATTGCGGTCGTTGTTTTGTTTTTTCATTAATTATGTTTGCTTGTTTGACTTTGTAATCATTAGTATCAATTTTTATAGCTTTTACTTTCGGATTGTATAAATTTAATTAATAATTATTGTTTAAATGTGTTTGCAAACCCACTTTGAATTGTATATGCAATTCACGAGGTACCTATGTCTTTTTTAAGTTATTGTAAGGTGCCCTAGAAAAATCTATGTTTGACAAACGGACAGAATCTTAACTGCATGATGCATAAATAGGTAATTTTCTGATTACGATTGTGGGTTTTAGAAAAATCTGCCGTTAATCAGGTTAATTGTTCAAATAGACAACTTGGTGTCAAAAGCATTCTATACCAGTCAACTATTAGTCTAAACATTGTTTTAATATTATACATTTTGTTTTTCAGAGATGGAGCATATACCACAAATGGTTGTCATCTTCGTCGCTACTGATTTGCTTTAATTGATTACGACCAAAAAAATCATAAGAAATAATGTAAAAACTGTATGTAATTAAGTGCAGAAACTATGTTTGAACTTCATTTTCACACCACCTGCTAGCTAGCAATTTCATAACTCTAATCGCTCTAGCTACCGGGAGCCCGCTAGATCGAAAGACGTCAATTTAGGTAGTAGTTTAATCAAACTAAATATAACAGATATAGGCACTGAACTTGAGTAGATACTTACCTACCTATGTTTCATACATCTCATCAGTTAACATGTACCTAAGTACCTCAAAACGGCTACGGGCAAGCGACAGCCCTACGTGTTTGGCCTACTTTACTGTTACTACCATGCCAAGGGGCACCGCGCGCACTGCGCGCTCTCTTTCTTGATTTTATTTTCTCGCAGTAATAAGTCAGCCTATTAGACTCACTGCTGGGAAAAGGCCTCACCTCAACTATGAGGAGGAACGAGCCATACTTCACCACGCGGGCTCAGTGCGGATTGGTGGAGGGGTGTATGTAAGGCAAGTGACAAACCTTACTGTCAGAAGTTATCAAGCCGCCCTAGGGCCTCTGACTAGGCTTAACGACTAATACCACAGATATTAGCCGGGACCAACTGCTTAACGTGCCTTCCGAAGCACGGAGATGCTTGTCATGGACGTCACTTAAATGGTCGGAATGGTCACCCATCCAATCACGACCGCGCCGTGGGTTGCTTAACTTTTGGTATCACTACCAAAGCGCTGCCGCCACTGCGCCACAAGCACCTCTCGCAGTGGGTGTGAACAATATTTACCTCTGGCAATGTAAGTGTATCTTGGGCCAGATTGAATTCCTCGCTACGCTCAAGAGTAAACTCATATTCTTCCTTGCATATTTTATTTATAAACAAGTTTATTGAACATCATGGGCTTTAAATGGGGGATAACAGTAGGTATGCTTATGATTGAAAATATTGTACATATATTGTAAATAAACATTTTTTGTAAGGTTAGCTGGTGCTTGTTTATCTTTAAAACCCTATTAATAGCATTCCGTTTCGCAATCTTATAAATGTATTACCGCCGGACTTGCGTACTAATAATGTCAGACCTAATTATATTAAAAATAAGAGCTCAAAGCTTTTTAAACAAACTGACGAAGACTAGCACACGACATTCGTTACAAACCTCGTTGGTTTACTGAATGTTGCATAATTTTAAGTCATTTTGTTATTTTTTTATTGGATAAATAAATAAAAAAAATCATAATTTATTAATTTATAAATGGATTCAATAAACGAAAAAAAAACATAATTTATTAATTTGAGGATTTTATAACGAGCACGCTGTAAAGTCACTACTAACAGTTGCATATAACAAAAGCAAAAGTATCGATAGCTCGTCAGCATCAAGATGGCAGGATCAAGCTTCAGATTCAAAATGTTTCTAGGGACGTAATGTTGTATGAAAGGGCTTGACCTCTTTTTGTATGGAGTTATGGAGTTTTTTATTCCAAGATATCACCTACCACCGATAACCTATATTTATCTTTAAGATACAAAAATATGAAACTCAACCAACCACAGAGATCTGAATTTTAAACGCCTCCATTTTTGAGAATAAATATAAGTCTTGTAATGAGGCATCATCCATTGATTACTTCGCTCATCTAGTACTACAAAGACGGAATTGTCTTAGTAGTTTTTAATTGATATTTTTAAATATTTTTGTTATTATACTCTACCTTTATAATTAAGCATCTGAAATAACCTGGTTTCAGTTGTACGAGTATGTATTTACAACTGAAACCAGGTTATTTCAGATGTTTAATTAAAAGGTAGAGTATAACAAAAATATTTAAAAATATCAATGAAAAACTTCAAAGACAATTCCGTCTTTGTAGTACTAGATAAGCGACTTGTATTTCCTGGCTGTATCGCTATGTACCATTGCCTTTCCATTAGTGGATAAATACTACTTGATACTACTAGGTACTACCACAGATTATATAATAGGTACTACTATCAACGGAATGAGAATTTTTGTATGCGTTAATCGGTATAGGCGAAAGTGCGGTTTATGTACAGACAAAGACAAAAATTTATTTCAAGTTTTCACTAAATCGGAGGCCTTGGAAAATATATAAATTATGCAGAAAGGCTAGTTTTTGTAAACTCTTTTATATAATATTAAGTTTATTCTGGTTAGAAATATTGACGAATAAAAAGCCACTAATGGACAAGTCCTTTCCCTAAATTGACTAAAGAAATGAAAAACTTATGACAAGGCAGCATGCTCATTGACCTTAGCCTGTTTCAAATAGAACAAAAAAATGTTTTTGTTAAACAGTTTTTTTTCGCTATACGTTTTGTTTAGTTTCGTTGCAAGTACGTTGAGTTGAGTTTCTCCTCCGTCCTTACGCTAGTTAATATTTCCTGGTGTGCACTTCGTTGAGCTTAGTTTGAACCTACCTAATTCATCGCTTCTCGATAGACGCTGGCTGACGGCCAGGCCGGCCGACTCTTTTGTGACTTAGCGATATAGATGCTATTATGTTCAATTAAGTTAGTTTGCGATGCAGACGCTAATAATTTTGTGTGTGTTATGTTGTGGTCATCATGCCCTCCTCTAGACGATGTGTATTTGGATGTGTGACCAAAGGTACGTGGTTTTGAGGTTATAATCTTACAATCAACCGACCAATACTGAAGCTCTCTTCAGGTGTAAACAGAGGGATTTAAGTATCGTCATGGCATGGATTCCCAGTCACAGAGGGATACCAGGCAATGAGACTTCTAATTCCTGTGCTAAAAGTGCTTCTAGCACTGGATCCTTGGACCATTTTAAATGTTTCTCGCATGATTTGGCCTCTCTTCCCCGTTCACATCTGCTCAAATCGTGGAACACCCACTGGCAAAACACAAAAAGAACAGTTGGTCAATATTATGCTAATATACAAGAAGAGATCCCGAATAAACCAAAGTTCTTTAAACGGAAAAAAACTTCAGAAGGACATTATTTGCAGACTTCGTATTGGGCATGCATGTACACCGGTTCATTTGGCTAAAATTCATATTAAAGATTCCTCATTGTGCGAATGTGATCTTGAAGAGGGCACAATGATTATATATTTTTTTTTGATTATATTTTTTAACTGCAGCAAAGTAGGCAAGTCACTCCACGACTTCATCCATAAAGATATTCCCCGTCCTACTAGCATTAAATGTTCACTCAAATTAATGAACACCCCAGTTTTAGGCGTTCTATCTAAATTTATCAAAGATAATAACATTAGACTGTAAACTATGTAACAGATTAAAATTGTTTTTTTCCTCATTTTTATTTGTTACCTTTCCAAATTACTTACCTCTCCCCTACATCTTTTTTTATTTTTTTACAACTAATTTTATGTTAGTATCGGTTTTAACAATGTGACGTCATAATTACCAGTCTTTCCCTTTTTTAGTTAAATCTGCCTAATTGAACTTAGTTTTTAAATGACACATCTACTTTAAACATTGAGTATCTTCTTAATGACAAGAGACACGCAAAAAAAATAAAAACGTGCATAAGCTACTGACGTGAAATTGGCGGAATTCAATAGGGAGGTGTTCAACCGATAATCCGTGATCAGTCAGCCATAAATTGAAAGAAGAAGAAGACCAATACTTACTGTCCCCGCAAACGCAGTCCACTTAAAACATTTGTGTAGTTAAAGGCATTATGGTGAATTGGTACGTAGTGCCTTTGTTGTAAATATTTATGTTGAGCTTTGTAGAAGCTCAAATGAATTTGACATATATTTCTTTTTATCTTAGAGTAGTTATCTACGGGATTGCTACGCCATGATCATGGAGACACTGTGATCAAGAATGAACCGGTACATGGTAGCAATCCCATAATAACTATTCTATTAATGTTAGTGACCGTGAAAGTTTACAACATTTTTTTCATCTCACCTGTTCGGAAAGTTGAACTTTCATATGTTTCTAGATAGCCAGGTGGGAAATAACTTTTCCCTCCTACTTTATACTCCTATACTATTGAATAAAAGGCTACTATCGAGAGTATCGATAGTTATTGCAATAATCAAAGCTGGTTGGGAAAAATAAAATACAATTATTTTGCTTTAAATTTCCGCTAAGAGACGCTAGCGCAGGCAACAAAACCACACCAACCGGTTGTCGGCGCAAAAAGAAATGCACTATTTCTCTCCTTACAGTCGATATGAAAAATAGTATGTTTAACTTGGTTGAAAGCACCCATTCCACTCTCGAGCTTCTCGAGTGGAATGGTCACTTTCGTCTCTTTCATAACAATCTACTATTATATCTTGATCTTGCCAAACTGAGCATGCTCCCATACTGTTCATGGTTATCACATTATACTTGTGTTAAAATGTATTTGTTTTCTGTACTAGGTCACACCATCCACAGTTTCCCAAATCCTGCCAAGTTTCCAGAGCAGTTTAGAACTTGGGTTCAATTATGCGGCCTAGAGCTGAAACACTTGTCAGTTGATGAGATATATCCAAGGTTGAAAGTTTGTGACAAACATTTCATTGAAAGTCATAGAAATCGCAATAATCGTTTAAATGCTTTGGCAATACCATCTTTACATCTTCTCCGTAAGTATGAAACTTCACAGACTAAATAATATTTATAAATAATAATATCTGATTACGTTGCTCAATTCTATTTAAAATATTTTTATTCTAGTAGGCACATTACATGCTCTTTGGAGTCTTTACTAAAAATGATAATAACTTATCATGTGGCCAATATAATTTTATTTGTCTGTAGCTTTGCCCACATGGATTTCTTTTTCTGTGGTTAAGTTTTCCAAATTTATTCAATTGATATTTTTTTTTTAAGAATCACATCCTCAGCCAAATGTTTGTGAAGCAAGTGAACCAAGTAAAAGAATGCTTGTCGAAGACAATATAAACCCGTCACTTGATATGCCCATGTTGTCACTAGATCAAGGTATGTATTTTAACACGAATTATTAGTAGACACATCCGATAGGCGAATTTGGATACCCTAACTTGACGTAAAGGAGATCCCTCAAATCGTCCACACCTTTACACCTTTACAACCTTTATTATTCGCCAGATTTGACCATCTTAATATTTCTTGTTTGGCAGCAAATCTGGAATGTCTGTCAGAAAAAGGAATTTAGATCTATGAACCCAAAATATTAAGCTATTATAATGTTAAGTATTATTCTGATTCATTAATAAAAAGGTCAAAAACACCCTAAATGACTGTAAAGGACCACAACTTCATTATGTAACAGTACACATAGTCGCTGCTGGAGCACAGACCTGTTGTTAATACAGAGTGAACTATTGAAATGGTGCAGTATGGCTATGTATGTTAATGTTGGAGCTACAAGAAAAAAAATTTAGTTACAGACATTTCAGTTATGCCGCCATACAATAAAATGATGAGATGGTTAAGATGTGGTGTTTAACGTATATTCTGTACAACAATAAGGGTGGGCTTACATAAATTTTGCTTTCTCAATTTAACTTAAAAAAAAATGAAAGGCAATTAAAACAAAAACTAAAGACTTACTTGGCTTGGCACCTTAAAAAATATATTAATTTATTTTTTCTCTTAAGGTTGACTTCAAAAAATGTATAAAGGAAGTAGTACGACACTTCAAGAGCACTAGTTTATAAGTAGTTGCAGGCTGCAACTACTTTACTACTTGCACTGTGCAAGTTTAGTGAAATAAAACAACAGTGAAAGGATTTTCATTGTCGTTGTACAAACAAGCATACCCACATAACAAAAAAAAAAACTAAAATTTTAAGTATTTTATTTTTATTACAATATTAACACAAATAAATAATGGCACCAAAGTGCAATGCCTGTGGAAAGTTTTAGGCTGCGGCGGAGGGAGTAGCATGCACTAAATGCAGCGGGGTGTGCCATATGGGGTGCGTAAACATAGCTTAAGGAGCTCAAGTGCCTAAGTCATGGTGCTGCCCTGACTGCAAAGCCAGGATGCCTAGAAAAAATGCAGACTGCACACCAATTAAGGGTACACATGTTCCTGTTGCTGACCTTTCTACGAACACATCGGTGGTGGAGGACACACATAATACCGCTACCGCAGACCCAGCCTCAGAAATCTACCGGGACCTTCGTACTTTCCGCGCGGAAATGAAACTTGCAACCGAGGAGTGCAAAGCGTGGAGAGGAGGTGTTTGAACTGCGTTCTATAATGAACTCTATGGGCGAGCGACTCGATAAACTTGAAAAAAGAGTAGACGATATAGAGCGGCTATATAGTGTGGCAGCTGTGGGAGAAGGAGGGACTGTCAAGACCCTGGAGGCGACCGTTTTGCAGTTAAATCTAGATCTGGACGAGAGGGATCAAGAGTTGCTACTCAATGACGTAGACATCGCAGGCATCCCAGAGGAAGACAATGAAAGCGTTCAGCATCTGGTGATGGCCAGCGCAACGAAATTGGGAGTCACGCTCGAAGATAGAGACATCGTCAGTTGTAAGCGCGTGGGTATTAAAAGGTCCGAGCCCCATGAATATCCCAGACCGAGGGCCGACACCGTTCGACTGGCATGCCGCTCCATTCGGGATCAATTACTAAAGGCAGCCAGAGTCAGGCGCGGTCTCAACTCGGAGGGCCTTGGACTGCGCGGTGCTCCACGGCCTCTTTACCTCAACGAGAGGCTGACCCGAACGAACCGACAATTATTCAACCGATCGAGGGAGCTGGCTAAAACAAGGAATTGGCGCTTTGTCTGGACTCGCGACGGTTGTGTCTTCACTCGACGAGACCATGGAGCACCAGCTGTTCGAGTAAGATGCAACGAAGACCTCGAAAGGGTTTTTGGCTAAGTCGCGGATTGATTATAGCGGTTTAGTTTCAATATGCTTAGGTACAATACGTCTTTAATATATTAAGTTATTATTACCTATAATAGGTCACCAAATGTGTATGTTTTTATTCGGTTGTATATTTGGTATGAACTACTTGTCTTGAAAGCCAGTCGGCAGCTGTGCAATTGTGCGACGAAATATTATTTGTTTTTATGTTTATATCACTACTGCAATATATCTATCTATTACACGCGTAGGCTAATGCTATTCACATATCCATTGTACACATCAGGTTACGGCGCACTAAACACTTCACGTCTACTTATCTCATCGCAGGGAACAGAGAAGCATACAGCAAGGCATTATTATGTCGTAGTAGCCACAAGCTCTTTACTAGAAAACACGTATTTGGCAAGCGGACAAAGCTTCGAACGCGTATTGAGTGTACGACCAGTTCTATTACAATATTACGATACTTATTATATTAAGAGGAGCGGCTAAGCGCACTAAGTTAAAGTTTGGTCTCCTTAATACGGGTTCACTCGGTACGCGTCACGATGAGCTGATGTCTGCTGTGCAACGACATGATATCGATATTCTCGCTATCAATGAGACGTGGCTGCACGAGGGCGAGGAAGGTCGAGCGCCCGCCGTGCCCGGCTACAGACTGCGGTACCGTGCCGCCAACTGCTACCCAAGGCCTGTTGCTAAGAATTTTGCAGAAAGTTGCTAGATTGAGTAATTTGTTCCTCCTGGAAAGTAGCTAGAATGTAGCTAAATTTTCCAATAAAAATAAATACCGTTTTACATAATTACTAAAAATCACACAGAGATCTTTTACTAAAGGCTTTAATATTTATTGCACTTAAAATGAAATTAACAAAATAAAACACAAATAAATCAGCTATGAACTTTATAACATTTTATATGACATTATATAACTACTTAATAGACAATTTAAAAAAGAAACACAAAAAGTACTTATACAATTAAATACAAGAGGAAGATGTAGAAGGTTGGGGACACTGGGAAAATGATGGTACATCTTGTGCAGCTGAATCAGCTTTACTTGATTTTGAATACTTTTCCACAGTACCCATTTTGTCAAGTACGGACTTAGGAAGGACGTAGTTATGACAGCATTGGCCTCTTCTTGAGCGAATCTCTTATACAGAGGAAAGAATTAAGAGTTACTAAACTCATTCTATTCCTCTATTTATTTTTTATCAAATTCATTTGGGAGAATAATCTTTCTACCTCAGCATTCGAATGTGGAAGTGTAATACATGCTATAGCGAGTTCGCTTATGTCTTCAGGTATATTATCTCCAGAAGCATTTTTATACTTTTTAACTTCCACCCAAAACGGTATAATTACTTGCGATACCCATTTGAATGAATGAGGAATATGCCATTGTTGCATTATCTTATCTATTTTTTCTGGTGTGAATCCCAAAATTTCAGCTAGATTCACAATATCGTTTGTTTTCACGGGTTTTACTGCTTCTTCAGGACTTATTAACTGCATAGATTCTAATTGTTTATAGTTATCTGGAAGCCTTTGTTGTAATTCGGTAACCAGGCGCATTAAAAATGTGACGCAGCGTTGTCTTATTGCATTTGAAATCTCGGGATCAAACGAATGTTTAGTTATTTCTGTTTTGGTTTAGGTTTAAAGAATTTGTTGTCAAAAAAGATTACAAAATCCACTTAGATGAGAAGTTATACAATACTAAGCTTACTCTAGGTAGTGGTTACCACTAGTACACGTTTCATAAAAACATCTTTAGTACGTGTTTTAGGCAATACGATCAGACTTTGTCGCTGAAGACTGCGTTTAGAGATTTGTAATTTTTTTTACGACCGACACATTAGTTCTGATAGTTTTACTGATGATCTTTCTTATCAAAATACAAGTGGTATAAATGTAAAGTTGCCGAATGTTCATTAATTTTGTTTGAAATATATAACCAAGAAACGGCCTAGGGTGTAAATCTCTATCAGTTATGGGATCCATAATGTTCCTCTGCAATCTTGTTGACATTAAAATTGTCGGGCTAACTGACCGTATGAGTGTTTTTAGAGTGTTCAGCAATTTCAACGGGTTAGAGTTTTCCTGCCTTAATTGCAATCTGAACATCATTTAAAACGCTTCTCAAAAATATTAAATAGTGTTTATTATCCTGAAGCATATTGTATATAAGTTCAGCAGCGTAACAATTTTCATTTCCTCTTGCCAAGTTAAAATTCAATTTAAACTCTTCCCATTGCGATAGAATATTTGTTACTGCTGGCTCTATCGACAACCAACGAGTATCTGTGCGATACCTTTGTACTTTTTAAAGGTCCTTCTCCACTGTTAATCAGCTCATATATATTTTTTATATTTATCTCTCCTTTTTGGTTAAACAGAAAACCACTTTTAATTTTTTTTAACTAAAAACTCAACAGTTCTTGGCAGAGAATTTTCAGACGCATGAGTCACTGCAAGCTGTAATGAGTGACAGACACAGCGTATCAGTATCAAATGTTGAAGACCATAGTCACGTTTTAATATAGCGTGAACGCCGTTGTTGATCCCTGTCATAACTGATGCGTTATCTGTACCTATTCCAATCATTTGATTAATATTCTACTTGTAATTCTCCAAACAAGCAACTAAACCTTCCACAATGCCTTTTGCATCTGCTCTTTCGATAGAAACCAGCTCCAAAAAGGAGCTTACTATTTTTTCTTGTTTACTGCTATAATATCTAATTACAAGACCAAGATGTTTGCTGACACTCGCGTCTGTGGACTCATCTAATAAAATACTGAACTTCTGGTTTCCAATGTCGTCCAAAAGTTCCTGGCGAAAGTGTGAGGTTACCACGTTTTTCATTATTTCTGTGCATTTCGTTTGATGTAGCTTTAACCCATCAGTGGCTTTAGAATCTTTGAAGCTCTTACTGCATAGCTCGCCCAAGTGGTCCACACTCAAAGTAGAACAATGCTCTGCGATAAATAACGGCAAAGCACCTTCAGCTGCATCACAAGGCCTGCTTGAACTTTCTTTGGCAATAACTTTGAAAAAAATCTCTTTATTACCTGTAAATAAAGATAATAATGATAATATTTTTTTATATAATTGTAATCTGTCGACAAGCTGACGGGAATAATACAAATATTATTTCCAATTTATATTTAATTAAAAGGTAAAGCCGTGACGGCTTAGTGGTTTGAACGTCCGTCTCTAATTTTTACCTCCTCCTCTCATTTAAGACTGACTTGTATCATTTGTCTATGATAGTGAGCATTTGCATATCAGAGAAGGTATAAACTTCATGCGAAGTCCCAATTCGTACTAGGCTCGCGTGGAGATTATAACTGTGCCCAGAAGTGAGAATGGGTTAATGATGAGGCAAGATAAAATAAAATTCTGAACTATAACACCAACCTGTTTTGAGTTCCAATTTGTGTTTATGTTTTTTCGTCTGGGCATGTTTCTTAATATCAAACAGCTTGGCAAGTATTTCCATAGAACAATATGTTCAAAATGCTTTGGTTGAGTCTCCACTTGCTGGTTTTAACCAACCTTTGAACTCATCCATATTTTCCCATTCCGATCTATACTTCTGGGCGTAATATTTTTTTTTATAGTAAATCCATTTTCATTATTATTTTCCTTCAAACCGATTAACCAACTGAGTCTATCGATGACGATCAATGGAATGAAAAGAATAAAATGAAATTGAAGCAAAGACCCACGAAAGTATTAAAAGGGGAATCCCCTTAGTGAGTAAGCAAGTCGCATGATAGGTTATCTCGCTCACTCTTGTAGGAGATTATTGCTTCTGGTCTATTTTTCGAGGATTCCCGGGTAGGGTTGCAAATAGAAAAAAAACTAAATGTTTTTTATCAAATTCATGAAAAAAAACATGAAAAAAAACCTAGCACCATTGTTTTTTTTCTAAATAAGTTTTTTTTTCAGACGAACAAATAATACGAAAATAACGGTTTTTCATGCTTTATTTATATGAGTAGGTAACTTAAAACTAGGTATATTGAAGTAAGTAGGTATGTAACTAAATTATTCTTAGTAGGTACAAGCAAAAATAAAACTTTGAAATTATTCATTAAAATCAGAAGTATCAGAATCACTATCAACACTAGTTCGGTCAGCGTCAGAATTTTCAGGTTCTTCTTCTGTCTCGTCTAAGTCCATAACTGTTTCTTTTTCTGGTTCTTCTGGTATTGCAGGCAAAAGATTTTGAGTTTGCAATTTTAAATTGTGAGCAATATAAACAATTTTACCAGCTCTTTCATTCGTAAGTCTGTTACGTTTTTTTGAATGTACATCACTGTATGTGCTAAATGTTCTCTCAACTGCAGCTGATGTTGTTGGAAGGGCCAGAAATCGGACTGCTACTTTTGATAAAGCAGTCGATTTGCAAAGCCCTGCCCACCAAGCTAAAGGAGTAAGTTTACTTACAGCAGACCATAAAAACGTTTTTGAAAAAAAGCCTTCTTTGGTTATGTAATTAGCAAGTTCCGCCAGAACTCTGTCCTCATCAATATCTGGAATTTTGACTGCAGCATTATAATTTTTTTTTAAAATTATTTTTAAGGTGTAAAAAACATAAATTATGACAAAATACTTTTACTTACGTTTTTCTGCCATTTTTTCTGTAACTGTTGTACTTGATTGAATGTATTTTTCTTTTACAGAATTGGGACATTTTTTACAGTTTTGTATGTGCTTCGACATTCTTGAACCGTTTTTTGCCAAATGTTTTGAGCAGAATGTACATTCTACCTTTGCAATTTTAGAAGTGGAAATTACGTCATTAAATAACTTTGCCACGGCCACAGTCTTTCGACCAGATCCAACTCTTTTCGGCATAATTATATTTTGTGTTTATACTAACTGTATCGCTTCACTTTCTTAATACGCAAAGGAACACAAAAAAATAATCGTACTTTCACGAGCTAGTCTTCGCTTCGACTAAATAAACACAACAACGTTTTTGATTTGAGAAGTATAACTAACAAAAGAAACTAGGCTCTGTTTCAATAGTGATAACGTACATTTTAATTGGATAAACATTCAGTATAAAAATATTTATTGGGGAATTCCCGATACGGCGGCGGGTGTGTTGCCTACAGTAAATGGCGATAACTACCAGTACCACTACATTTGTCAATAATGTTAGTTTTATAAAAACCAGAATATAAGTTGTGAAATAAAATTTTAGTTTAATAGTTAACATAAAGTGCAAAACAACCGTATAAATATGAGATTCCGTACTTATGAAAAAAAAACATACCCCAGAAAAAAAACATTTTTTTTTCACGGTTTTTTTTAGGTTTTTTTTCAAGACAGAACAAAAACCGTTTTTTTGCAACCCTATTCCCGGGCTGCATCTTTTTTTTTTCATCGCTCTGGCCAACAACCAAAAGTTGCCAGGAAAAGTAGCTAAAAAGTTTAGCTACAAGTTTCAAAAAATTGTGGCTGCCTGACATCAAAAAATTGCTAGATCTAGCTATAAAGTGGCTAGGTTGGCAACATCGATTTAAAATCGATATCATCAATACGATTATTCAAATCGATAAAAAAAGATGGAAAACTGACATCTTTAGATATCGAACCTTACCATCAGAAACAATGCAATCGCTAAACCATGATAGTTCCTATAATTCGTACCATGACTCCGAAAATTTGCAGGCACGCAGCGAGAAAGTTCGTTTATCCTGTCACCTTTTATTTTGTGTGCAATTTCGTACTATGACACTCCATCTGAAATCAATTTAGTGTCAGTTTGCCCGCCTTAAATGTCAGATAAGCTATCATAAAAAAGTTACCCATCGAGTAGTTTTTTCAAAATTTTTATGATTAAATCTTGTTTCATAAGTTAATTTTAGAACTCATTTACGAAATGTGAAATGTTAACAATACAACGAATTAACTAATGTGAGATTTTTGAATGCAAAATTGAAGAAATATCTACAAGATATGAACATTAATTAAGTCCGATTTCTTGATTTCTCCGTAGAAGCCTGATGACTAATTTAAAATTATTTTTGATAGTGACTTAATTTTGTAATTACAGGTAAAATTATAACGCAGGTATGTAAATTGCAATAAAACCATCATATAGGCTACACCCGCAGCCTTAGGTTCTAAGATGTGAATATTCATTTTCCTAGGCAGTAACTAGGTACCTATTTTCTTTATTTATTACTGATCAAACTTTCAATCTATTCGCAAATTCAATAGTTTAGGTATTTATTGCATCAGTACACATATCTAGACTTTGCTAACCTACCTACCTTCACATATTTAGGTACTTCCTTAGGGTACTTCATAATAATTTTATGTATTTAATTCTTCTTACGACTTTAGAATTTTATCTACCTAATGTATGTACCAAGTTAATAATTCTTTTTTCCTTTCTTCCTAATGCTATAGAACTATTTTATTGAATTGCATGAAAAACCAGCAAAATCTATACTGTTTCCAAGTAGAATGTATTGTATGTAGGTATTGGTTGCTCTATTGAAAATTACTTACCTACATTAAATATTTTGTCAAGAAAGTTTTTATTGGAGGAAGGCTAAAAAATTAACAAGAAACACCTACCTACCTAGTTTTTGCTAGGTAATCAGTAGGTAGGTAAATTAACAAAGCATCTACCAAATTGTTGTATATTTTTTCAGGATAAGAAAACATATATTGCACTAAAGAAAACACATATAACACAACTAAAGATTTTCCAGAGAGATACAGAAACGTGTGAAGATCTTGAGTTTCGCCTGTGAGAGTTCGGAAGATGCTGTGATATTGTCTATTTTTATTTTCATAATTAAATATAGCTTATTGTTGAACATTCAGACAGCCTTTTTAAATTTTCCCTCTCAAAATTACTTCTACAGGGTTACATGAAAAGTCCACCTAGATCCGTTAAGAGCGTGTAGTACACATCATTTCTGAATGATTTCACTATGGAATCCCCATCCTAAACTTAACCGTTTTCGAGATATACGAGTTTTAATTTTTTTTATGAAGATGCCCAATTTTTCGGCTATTGAATTGAATATTTTGAATTTTTTGGACTCTTATGATTATTTTTTTGGTTTTTTACATGAACAATGAGATGCTTAATGACCTCTATGACTAAAATTGCACGTAAGTTAATTAAATAGGTCGTTGTAGACGATCGAAACTTAAGAAAATAAGTACAAATTATAAAAAAATATTTTTCTTTTCTGGATATCTCAAAAAATTATTATGGCACTTGCTCTGCAGATGTGCTTTAAAACATCTACATTTTATCAGCTATCCAACGCAACGAGGTATAACAACCTAGGCTTGTATTTAAACTCATAGAAAAAAACATAGTTGAAAAGGTTTAGGTAGTAGGTCTAACGGGTTCCTCGGCTATTGTCCTTCAAGTTAATCCGGTGCGTGTGAGCGAGACAACTTAAGATTTATGCAGGTGAGAGTGAGAAAAATAATGTGCAAAAACAAGTTTGGGGCTACAACATGCCCATTGTTTTGTATTTGGTAGTTTGTTTGCTTGCCATCCATTTTAGTCTGCTCATGCGATTCGTCCATGGTAGATGCGAATTATTGTGCTTTCGGATTCCCACACAACTTGGCTTTGTTTCTGGACTGATTTTTCTAACTGTGACTACTGTGCTTGTTTACTGGACTCTGATTTGTACTTGTGATACTGGACTTTGAAAATGGCAACATACTCGAACGAAAAATATGCGGATATGCTTATCTGCTACGGATACTGCAATTGTGTGTCCGCACAAGCACAGTAGTCACAGTTAGAAAAATCAGTCCAGAAACAAAGCCAAGTTGTGTGGGAATCCGAAAGCACAATAATTCGCATCTACCATGGACGAATCGCATGAGCAGACTAAAATGGATGGCAAGCAAACAAACTACCAAATACAAAACAATGGGCATGTTGTAGCCCCAAACTTGTTTTTGCACATTATTTTTCTCACTCTCACCTGCATAAATCGTAAGTTGTCTCGCTCACACGCACCGGATTAACTTGAAGGACAATAGCCGAGGAACCCGTTAGACCTACTACCTAAACCTTTTCAACTATTTTTTTTCTATGAGTTTAAATACAAGCCTAGGTTGTTATACCTCGTTGCGTTGGATAGCTGATAAAATGTAGATGTTTTAAAGCACATCTGCAGAGCAAGTGCCATAATAATTTTTTGAGATATCCAGAAAAGAAAAATATTTTTTTATAATTTGTACTTATTTTCTTAAGTTTCGATCGTCTACAACGACCTATTTAATTACCTTACGTGCAATTTTAGTCATAGAGGTCATTAAGCATCTCATTATTCATGTAAAAAACCAAAAAAATAATCATAAGAGTCAAAAAAATTCAAAATATTCAATTCAATAGCCGAAAAATTGGGCATCTTCATAAAAAAAATTAAAACTCGTATATCTCGAAAACGGTTAAGTTTAGGATGGGGATTCCATAGTGAAATCATTCAGAAATGATGTGTACTACACGCCCTTAACGGATCTAGGTCGACTTTTCCTGTAACCCGTATACGTTTCACATGAGATAGATATACCTACGTTCTTCTCCCTCCTACATATATTTTTTCATCCACCTTCTGGGTCGGCAAAGAAATCAAGAATAAACAGCCACGACTAATTTAGTTCTACTTTTCTTCTTTTACAACTTATAAATAAATAAAAATTAATATTTAAAAACCCCCGACACAAAATAATAGATGCACATAAAAATCCTAAAACAAGGTTTTATAACTATGGAATTATAGCTAGATACAATACAGATGGTTTAAATGGAAACCCTATAAAAAGAAAAAATAAAACTGAAATTTTGACCCTACGTAAGTACACAATTTTTAATACTTATGTTGTCGCGTCCGGGGACTGCACTAATATTTAGACTAACTTTGTGTTAAAGTACATAGTTACGTAACATGTTATTATAAAGTTTTTGAATTATCCTCAATCCATTTACTTAAATAGCTTTGCTTTCCGAACGCGGCTCGCGCAAATGTTGGTGGACGGCGCGCAAGGTCTTATATTAGTGCGGTCCCCCGACGTGACAACATTAGTATTAAAAATTGTATACTTACGTAGGGTCAAAATTTCAGTTTTATTTTTGCTTTTTATAGGGTTTCCATTTAAACCATCTGTATTGTATCTAGATATAATTCCATAGTTATAAAACCTTGTTCTAGGATTTTTATGTGCATCTATTATTTTGTGTCGGGGGTTTTTAAATTTTAAATTTATTTTTTTATTTCATGCTTTTTGTAGGGGACTTCTTATTTTTTATTGTTTCATTTCAATTATTTTCTTGCGTTTGAAGATTCTAAGTAGTTTCGTGTTTCATCAGGTTTTTTTAATTAATAATAAAAAAATATAATTACTGTAAAATAGTTGAGGAAAGTAAGTAGGTAAAATTTTAAATAAAATGCAATTCGCATTTTTGTAATACCGACCATCTTGGATTAGAAATTTAGCATAGTGTATTATAGTATTCTACAAGTCAGCCCTTTCATTGGATACACATATTAAGGGGGTTGAAAAAAATATGTAATCCGCCATTTTGTTACGGCGGCCATCTTGGATTTGAAATTTGTCATAGTGTATATAATTTTACTAGTCAATCCCTTTCATTTGATACCCATATTGAAGGAGTTTAAAAAAATATGTGATCCGCCATTTTGTTACGGCGGCCATCTTGGATTTGAAATTTGTCATAGTTTATAGTATTCTACTAGTCAAGCCCTTTCATTTGATACTCATTTTGAAGAAGTTAAATAAAAATATGTTATCCGCCATTTTGTTACGGCGGCCATCTTTGACCGATTTTCATCAAACATAGCTAAGAACACTCCCGACTAATTAATAATGCAAAAAAAAACTAAATCAAAATCGGTTCATCTGTTCGGGAGCTACGATGCCACAGACAGACACACACACACACACACAGACACGTCAAACTTATAACCCCCGTCGTTTTTGCGTCGGGGGTTAAAAATTAAGATAAATTACTTAATACAACACAAAAACAAAAATTCTAAAAAGGGTCCTTGTGGTAAGGTTCCCAGGATGCTGGCAGCATTACCGCGCTGGATAGCGATGCTTATACGCTGAGCAAGGTAGCTGCCAGCTCTTAGGTCACCACTGATGTCAACTAGCCTCTTGGAAATCTCTTTGAAAAAAAATAGATAGCTTTGGGACCCCACGAACCCAGTGTTTCGACTCCAAACGGTACAAAGTGGTACCGGACGTCGATCTGCCTGTACTTGTTCTTTTAAAAGTTTTCGGCACTTGTCGCAGCCAAACCAGCATCACGGCTTATCCCGGGCAGATGAAAGGCTTGAAGGTGTCGACACAGGTGGCGTCCCACACAAGAGCCCGACCCATCCGCCAAGGAACAAGTGACATCCCGTCTGGTCTCTTGCCATCATCACGCGCGATACCGTTCGTCTCGAGTAAAGCCGGCACGTTGATAGAGGCAAGAGACCGACGGATGATGACGCGAAAAGCGGTCTGCACTTTTAATACAGGAGAGTCCGTGACGTCCCAACAAGCCGACATCAGTACATCATCATCTTCTTTTTGTACAATAGCTCTAGTAAAAACCGGCCAAGTGCGAGGCGGACTCGCGCACGAAGGGTTCCGTACCATTATCTACTTCTTCTTAGTGACTTTAAAGAATTCGTAAGAATTTTGTAATTGGTACAACATTATTCAACACCCAAGTTCTACCAATATTACTGCTAAACTAATAGAGTTATCTTAACCGCTATAGTTTTCCTTTAAAGTTTATGAAATGCACTCTCATCATGATTTATTTTTTATTTTTTAGGCCAGCAGTTAAGCTTTTAGAGTGAGGAGGGGGGGACGCGCCCTTTAAAGTTTAATGTTTCGTAAATAAAGCAATAAATCAAAAAAATGTTGTAGAAACCCCTAAATCATTTTAAAAGACATACTCAACGACACCCCACACGATGGGGTAGATGACAAAAAAATCATTCCCTATTTTTATTACTTATTTATTCTTAAGTGCAAAAAATATATATTTTAGACCTCCTTACTTCATACTCCCTACTTACCTACATCTAATAAATTATTATTATCTGTGTCTCTACGTTTGACATCTTAGCAATCAAACGAAATAGACATGTGTTAATGTATAGCTCCATCTCGTTCTTTCATCCTGTCACCATGAGGCCTTTTCTGAAAAGCTCATGGTACAAGTTTTAGCCACCCTTAAGCAGGATGTTTTTCGGATTGTTAGCAATTCGAAGGATAGTTTTTTTGGTGATGTACGGGCCATGTTCTTTTAAAAAACTCAATTTAACGCCGGTTTTAAGTCAATTAGTAGACATTTGTAAAATCTTAGAAAAAATAATAAATTTGTTTCGTATCAATTATATTTATGGGCGTTTTAAAAAACTCAAGACAATTTTTTGCCATTGTTCTTTTGAGCGGGAAATCGAACCGGATCAGATAGGAGCGCCTTACTTTGTTTCTTACTTTTACTTTATTAGTTCCCCACTGCAGCACATTATTAAGATTTTTATTATTATTATGTTGTGTCGTTACCTTTCTCGGAACCATGGGGCCCCGGACCTTCGGAAGGCGTACATGGGGCCGAAGCCAACACGCAGAGGCCCTTTTGACAACATTAATCTAAAAGCTTTGTGACACCAGCCGGCAACTATCCCTGTATGTACTATAAAAGTACACCTAAGGACAATCCCCGGCTCGTGTAGGACTATTGCAGAATATGGATGGAAACAATACTGGATTATGGGTTTGGGTGCTACGTGGACCGGGTAATTAGGACTATGGCGGGAGAGACTACGGGACACTTGCCTAGATCATAGCCGCATGCTGAATAAATTGGCAGGCGGTGACTCGCCAGCAACTAAATGCCCCCCCCCCTGGCGTCGTGAGTCGTATAGACCGGACTGAGGGGCAACATTTACGTTGCCAGCTAATGGTGGAGAGGTGGCCCTGGACTTTAAACGACGATCACGCGCTCCCTGAGGGTCCAGCATCACGTGCCCACTCGTCATTTACGCAACCACATCCACGCTTCGAGCATTACTCTCTCGCGACTCCACTCTGACCGGCCAGTTAAGGCAAGACAGAGGTGAGAGTCCTGCAGACCCCCTTGGGTTCCACATCGGCAAGCCGAAGACGAGTGTCTAGACCGACTCTTAGGAGCACTCGGATTAACGACTGACCCCGTGGTGTCGCTACTCACCACAGCTCGCCACAAAGCTGCGGGGTATTATTATTAAGATTATTTTACCATACAATCTCAACAATGACCACAAAAAACTAATTTAGAAAATTTAGAAATGAAGCTCCGCCGTCACGGTTAATTTCCCGCCCAAATTCAATAAACGTTTCGTTTCGTAGCGTTTCTACTTTATCTATGGTTAACAAGTTGGTGTGTTTCATTATACGCAATATTTTTTTTACTTCATATCTTAATACGGTATTAAAAATTTTAATACGGTAAAAATACGGTATTACGGCAGCTATTTTAATTTAAAATAGCTGCCGTAATACCGTATTTTTACTGCCTTAGATACCTAAATGCCATATATTACGGCAATTGCCGTATCAAGAACGCTGCCCTGATATACCTGTCAGCGCAAGATGGCCGCGGTAGTATTACAGCTTTCGTTGGCTTTATAACAGCAAATCGGAATCGTTTGTGTGCGCGATATCAGTGATATTATCGCTGTTGGCGCAAAAGGGAACGGGAGTTTTGGCGGGAAACGAACTGTGATGGCTGGACTTCGTTTCTTAATTTTCTAAATTAGTTTTTCGTGGTCATTGTTGTGATTGTGTGTTGGAATAATCATAATAATGTGCTGCAGTGAAGAACTAATGAAGTAAAAGTAAGAAACAAAGTAAGGCGCTTCTATCTGATCCGGTTCGATTTCCTGCTCAAAATTTCCTTGAGAGCATTGAAATGTAAACCAGCCTCACATTTCTATGATTCCATAGTCCGGCGTATGGTCGATGACAGGGAGGCGTGGCGAGCCATGGCCGCATTTTGCGAGCATGTGCTTGCCCAAAAGGAGAGCGCGGAGCGAGAGCGAGAGGCTGAGGCTGACGCACTCCTCATGCGCCGTAGGCGCACTGGGCGCAGGAGGAACTGCCACCTCCTGCACATGCCCCTCCCTGTGCCTCGGGCGGCGGACGCGGGGGCGTCCGCTTCCCACTTGGAGGCGCGATGGTGTGTCTTGCGTTCCACGCATCATCGGGACAACAAGGCAGGGGTACTGTGCCCTCTCCAGAACGGGTGAGACCGTGTCAGTCTTGCCAGTGAGGGACTGCGGTAGTGTGCTGATGGCGCTGACCCGTGGTCCCAAACTAAATGGCTCCCGAGAACGCCGCGGGTTTTTAGTGGGTAGGCCCCAATCGGGGAGAGTCCCACATAACCTATCGCTCCCCCCGAGAGCGGTAGGTATGCGTAACGCATTTTCTAGCGATTAAAAAAAGGTAAGTTTGAAGTTTAGTTGTGTAAGTGTTTATGAAGAAGAAGAAGTACATATACTGAAGAAAATAAGTAAAAGATACAAATAAATACTGAAGACGAGGCTGTATAGACTTGATCCTTTGCCTACCCAGAATGGGTGAATCGAATAAAAAAAAATTACATGACAACTGATGACAACTTCTGCCCCATGACCGGCGGCGGCCGGCGCGCTAGTTAAATTGTTATGCACAGCTGTGTGCACAGAGTACATTTTGTTGTTATGGCTCCGCTTAAGTGTTGTGTTGGTGGTTGCGATGCAACAAGTGCTTCTCATCGGCTCTTTTGTGTGCCAAAAAACGATTATTTAAGAAGGTTATGGATGCGTTTCCTTGTTCCAACAAATCCCTCTCTTTTGGGTTTATCCAAGGACCAACTCATCAACCGTCGCGTTTGCGAAAAACATTTTCGTAAACAAAGTTTTTATCCAGAAGGCAAGAGGCTACGATTTTCGTATCCGTGCTTATACACAGAGGATGAAATTGCACGAGGTGAACCTGTTTCCGTGCATGGAGAAGGTAGGTAGTATTAATTTAGCATTGTGAGCTAAGGCCGTGTTGCAGGAACCGACATTCGGCTTTAATGGCTCTATTAGCCTAAACAAATGAGTCATTAATTTGTCATTATTCAAGGAGAAAATGGCACATAAGTAGCTAATAAATCCATTAAAATTTGATATCTGTTCCTGCCACTGGTAGTAAGAAGTGATTTATATTTCCGTTTAACTGTTTAAATATTTAAGGATAATTCAAATGATCCAAAAAATGGATAGTTACAGATATTAGGCATTTATTTTTCATTGTAATTAATCTTACATGAAGTATTTATATTAGCATCATACATAATTTTTAGGTTTTTGGTGTAAACATCATGTTATAGCTGTAAAAGCAAAAGAGAAAAAATAAAGGGATAAGTTCCTACGGCTTCTTCACAAATTTTTTTAACCATCATATAATTTTAAAAAAACCTGATGCATGACCTGTCTGATCTCTCATGCAGTAGGAGCAGGGTTTGAAAGAGTGTCGGTGGCGCACTGGCTAGCGTTCTGCATCTCATGCAGGAGGAGCAGGGTTTGATCCCAAGTGTTGCCATGTAGTAATGTGTTTCACTAACTGATGTTAGTGAAACAATTACTACATGGCAACACTAACCGATGAGCATTGGCTCTTATGGTAAGGGAAAACATTGTGAGGAAACCTGCACATTCAGGAAACTGAATGTGTAACCATGACCCAAAACTGATCAGGTCTCCCTTAACAGGGTCGCATAGGTTTGATGGCAGTTGCTGTAATTACCTGATCTGCCAAATCCTGGATCATGGTCAGCAGACCCTTGGCCCCTGGTGTGCGATTGCACAACCGGGATGACGATAGGATGATGATGACATGACCTGTCTGATAGCCATCAAATAGTGAGCTTTGAATTGCTTATTGCCTACATCTGTTCATCTTTTCATCTTCATCATTCTTATTGTTTTCATTTGTAGTTTAATTATTTAGAGTCAATATATTTGGTCTGCGCCAAATGTTTAACTATCGGTAGCGTTGGGTTTACTCCCCGGAATATTTCCAACAGTTGGGATTTTTCCCAAATTCGGGGAAAGTATGCGGAATATTTCCAATTCGTCGGGAAAATAGGGAAAATACTCAAAAGTGTACTTAAAGTAATAAAATGCGAGAATTTTGCTATTTTGACAATGGTTTTACGACTGTAGCACACCTTCACATAAAACCATAACAGCGGGACCACGCTAGTTTTGCCTTTTTGTCAGTTTTATTACACCGAACGTAAACGGCATGTTCTAATGCTTAGGTTTCTGAGTCTCTCTTTGTTTGAGATTCGACGATCCTGTAGTATACTTCCTTCTACTGTGTCCACGATGTCGCGAATTGGTGCAGAAATGTAGACGTTTGAGAAGGATTGGAGAAATGTCGACATAAACAAACCGGGTCATAGTAAAATCTCTACATTAGAAACGTCAGTTTGGCTCCTGTTAAGTTTAAATATTTGAGACAAGTGATAATAAAGTTAAATCTTCGTTATTAAAAACAGGAAATTCAGAAAAAAAAACGTGTAGGTTTGTTTTCTTCGAGGTGTCTAGGTGAACATACTTAAAGTCCCGAGTGTGGTAAGTGAGCTATCTACGGAATAGTAAAAGAAAGGCGCCTCTTTTTAATATTTTTTTGCTCGTAAACTCAAAACCTGCTTGTTTTATTTTAATACACATTCATTTAGATTTTTTTTCCATACGTCCAAAAGTGAACAAGATATTATACAAAGTATCTGATTTGATAACAAGTTCAAAAACTTAATTCCATATGCGGACAAATCGCGCAATACTAATTTAATGTTTAAATCAAATAAAGGCGATTTTGCACATTTAATAGATGTAATTAAAGAGAATTGTAAGTTTTTTTTAGTGTTTGTAGGAATAACAAAGTTATGTTTGCGGATGTTAAAATATGCTATACAAACATCAAAAAAAGTTTGAGATCACTAGCATAAACTGATATTATTCTTTAAATTTAACTTTTTCATGAAAATGTTTTGTTGTGTGTTTTCTTTAAATAGAAAAATCCTTTGAAATTAAGAAATAGAACTAAATTTTAACTTTCGAATTACAAAAATTGAGTAATTAACCATAATTTAATTGTAAGAGAAATTTGATATAAAAGAAAATACTGTTTAACCAAACTTAACAACAATTTATAACGACGACATATATAAATAAAATGTTTTTATTCAATATAATATAACTCCTCCCCTAGCTCGAACACATGCGGAGATCCTCCTGGGCATGCTAAGGTTTAAGTTATCCAGCATTTCTTGGGGTAACCTGCCCCATTCTTGAATAGCGGCTTCCCTGAGGTCTGGCACTGTCTGAGGACGTGGCTGACGGTTCCAAACAGCTCGCTTAAGAACATCCCACGCGTGCTCTATTGGGTTTAAGTCAGGCGAGCCGGTAGGCTAGTCTAACCTTGTTATGTCGTATTTTCGGAGAGCAGCATTGAATCGTTGAGCTCGATGTGCGATGTGCGCATTATCATCGACCAGTACAAATTGGTGCCTATGGTTTACTCGGAATGGTCTGACAATTCCATCAATAGCAACTGCTTTATACATGTCTGCTGTCAGGAAGCCTCAATACGGGATCAAAGGTGTTCTAGCTCCAATCATAATACCATCGTCAAAAGGAAACCGATTTCCCGCCTTGCTGAACTGTTCCTGTGGCAGTTCTTTGCCTTTCACGGTATCCTGATCTTCTCCAGACACGGACGCGTCGGTTATCTGGATGAGTACTGATTCGCGATTCGTCAATGAAGAGACAGTTTTGCCAACTGTTTTCTTCTTCATCTTCTTCATTCTGCCGAAGCCTAGCCCACTCCAATCTCTGTCGTTGACGTTGCCGGGAATTCAGAGGCGCTCACCAAGACCACGATGCTCGTAATCCAGCCTGGTGCAAGCAATTTCGAATGGTCTGAGTACTTCAAGCCCAGAGGCGGCCCGAACTTCTGCTTTTATTTTAGTAGCGTTGATTGTTGGGTCACGGGCTGCCAGCAATCTAATATAGCGCTTTTGGGCAGCAGTCCAAACAGTTGGGTGCCCACTGCAGGGTCGGTCAGCTAAATTACCCATCCCGTGGTACCTCTGCAACGTGGTCACGACACAGGATTGGGATATAGCAAGTCTGCGTGCTATATCTCTCGTGCTGTATCCTTCTTCCCTCGAAGTTACTATTCACGTAAAACGTCTGATAATCCTCTTGGCATTTTTTCAATCACAACTTGAGAAAAAATATTCAAAATCCGTCAAAATTGACTAAATCAGATTTCTGAGCGAGCGTTAGCTATGACCGACTGCCTTTTAATATGGAATAACAATTGAACTGTTTTATTGTTTTGTATTCTAATTGTATATTTTTAAATAAAGAATCTTAAAAGAAGAAGAAATCATAATATAAGCTACCGTAACAAAAAAGATTTCGATTTTTTAGTGATCGTAAACTTTTTTTGATGTGTGTGTATTTAAAAACTATACTGAATTTATCAATTTAGTTTTTTTTACATTTTTAAGTAAGATATCTTACCACTTTAGAAGTGTTTTCTCTATCAAAAAATTAGTATTGCGAGATTTGTCCGCAGTTGGAATTAAGTTTTTGAACTTGTTATCAAATCAGATACTGTGTAATATCTTGTTAACTTTTGGACCTATAGAAAAAAAACTAAATGAATGTGTCTTAAAATAAAAAAACGGTTTTCGAGTTTACAAGAAAAAAAATATAAACAAAAGAGGCGCCTTTCTTTCACTATTCCGTTGATAGCTTACTGCGAAGCCAAACTGTCGTTTCTAATGTAGCGATTTTACTATGATCCTGTTACTTTACGTCGAGATTTCCCCAATCCTTCTCAAACGTCTTCATTTCTGCACGCATTCGCGACATCGTGGGTACAGTAATAGGAAGTATACTACAGGATCGTCGAATCTCAACGAAAAAAAGACTCAGATAAATCTAAGCATTAGAACATGCAGTTTACGTTTGGTGTAATAAAACTGACAAACAGGCAAAACTAGCGTGGTCCCGCTGTTATGGTTTTATGTAAGGGTGTGCTACAGGCGTAAAACCATTGTTACAGTAGCTTAATTCTCGCATTTTATTAATTTAAGTCCACTTTTGAGTATTTTCCCGCCGAATTGGAATATTTCCCAATCTTTCCGTTTTTTCCCATACTTTCCCGTATTTTTCTTTTCCATCCCAATTTTTTCTTTCCCTTGCCCATCGCTAACTATCGGAGATAAAATTGGATTAAGTATTATTTTTTTCTATATTAAAACTGTTTTCAAAATACTAAAAAATAATAGAATTAAAATTATAATCTGAACTTTTTTTTCAAGAAGCTATACTCGGCCCGGCGAACCTTGATTCCTATGACATTGATAGTTATTCTTACGACACAACATTGTAGTGGCGTCACCGTTACATTAGAATTGAATTGGAGGCTTCTAAAAATGCCATTTATTAAGGTAAGGTAGATATATGGCATTACAATGATATTCCGTCGGAATTATTACAATTCTTAACATTTACAAGAAATTATCTCAATCAAACTACGTTTACGTCCTGCAAAAGTTACTTCGTTCGGAAGATATCGACTAGTGCGGAAAAATATTGATAAACAAATGTCGATAATGGAAACGAGTGTACATGATTTATAATCATTTAAGTTTTAGGTGCTGAGCTGAATGTTAAAAAGTTGCATGAAATTGTTTTTATTTCACTCAAATTTATAAAATATTTCTGGGGACACCAGGTTTTGTTTTATTTTAGATTAGATTTTATTAGTATCAGTTTTCATGTGTGGCATAATTAAGTGATAAATTATGAGTGTCATTGCTTGTTCATACTTAAGTATTAGTACATTCTCTATTGAATAGAACGGAGCGCGGCATACATGCACTTACGATTGTATACCCAAGAGAATTAAAAATTATCTGTAGGACAAAACCAAATAAAACATTAGCTGTTCAGCGATCATTTATTTATATATTTTAATCTGAATCTGATAATGACATTAGGGTTTGTGTCACGAACTCGAAATCTGAAGTGCAACTGCCGTCGCCTACGTTTATCAAAAACGGCTCATCTACAATGCTGTCGTATCGCACGTCTCGATCCCAATCATCAAAACAAAGTTTTAAAGCATTATATTGACAGTGGTAGGGCGGTAGCCAAATCACTGCGTGACCTTTGGATTTTGCCATTTCACCCAAAAAATATGTCCACTTTGTTTGCTGTTTCTGCAGGTTCAACAGTCTGACCAATTCTTTTTTGAATATTTGAATGTTAGCTGCCACACTATTGCGTTGCAACCACTCTAGGATTTACCCTTTATTATTGTTGCTGGTAGTGCTTTATTCACTTGGACGGAATGGTATGGGGCGTTGTCCATCAAAATATGGTGGGGCTCATTTAAATTATCCATCATCACTTCGTGATCATCGGTCGTTTTAACTGATTTGAAGGCCCACAAGCAATTAGGCGCAAAACCTTTGGCTGTACCAGGTAAGTTTGTAGTTTAGTTGTGTAAGTGCGTGGCAGATAATGAAACGCTGACCCTTGCCTTCTGGCGCTTTGGTTCAGGATTTTGCTGTGTCGTCTGTCCATATTTTGGGGACTGTGTGATTGGCGTTGAGCCACGTTTCGTCCAGGTAAACCACATTGTGCCAGTTATCTATAGTCTTTATTTTTCGTAGAAAATCACATCTCATCAGTGCTTTAACCTTCCGCTCCATTAACACTTTCCTTTTGACACACTTTCCATACCGAAATCCACATTTTTTAATGACGACTCTGAGAGAAGTGATACCGCCTTTAAATAAATCAGCTGATTTCAGCGACGCCAATAACTTTTTCCTAATCCTGTCCTTACTTGCAAAAAAAACATTAGAATAAGAATTTCTGGCACCATCTCCAAATAATAACAGATTATAAATTGGAAATAGGTTTCTTGTACAATTCCGTAGAACAGTGAGGACATTTAAATATTATTTTGTACTTTTTAGTTTAAATCTGTTTATAAAATTTTGAGTTTTAATTAGCACTGCAGTCAGTTTTGAAGTCGGTTTTTTTTTTAAATTTTTGTCTATTTTTAGTTGAAATTTATTGTAAGGTGCAACATGGGTAGACCTACTAAACGCACTGTTCAAATGCGACAGCGTCATTTGGAAGAAAGTAGTAACGAGAAGGAAGACCGTTTAAAGAAGATCATTTAAAGATTTGCTAATAGCATTTATAGCATTTTTAATTTAGTTTGTTGTATATCGTATCATCGGGTTCCCTATACAAATGATTTTGGGGATAAAAACTGTTCTATGTCCTTTCTCGGTACTCAGACTTTCAAATCCATCGTTTCAGCGGTAAGAGTTAATTGATTTCTTGCAGTAATTATATATTTCTTGAAGTAATGATATATTTTTATTGTTGGGGGCGGGAGGAAGGGGTTACGATTTGGGGGGGGGGGGGCGGAAAGAAGAGGGAGCTGCGCCTTGTTTTGTTAGCATCCTATACAGTACCTGACAAAACATCTGGTGTTTTAAGTACTAAACTCCTAATTATTAAGGAGTTCCACCATCAGCTCAGCTCCACATAATGACTGTCAGACGTAACAACATGTCAACATTAAGATACTAGTACGAAAACACTATACGTGCCTTCAAAATTTGAGGGTTTCCCTCGATTACACCAAGATCCCATCATCAGATCTCGACTAGGCCAAAATGGGACCAACTAGAAGGTATAGCCTCTAGGTGAACATATTTTTTTTTCAAATCGGTCCACAACTGACTGAGATATGCGGTAACATAGCCACAAAAAAAAAACATACAGTCGAATTGATAACCTCCTCCTTTTTTGAAGTCGGTTAATAAAAAAAACATACAGTCGAATTGATAACCTCCTCCTTTTTTGAAGTCGGTTAAATAGTTAAGTTTCATCGACACGCGACCCATCACTAACATGAACTGTCATAGGGATCAAGGTTCGCCGGGCCGGGTATAGTAGATGTGCTTTTGGTTACAAGTTTAATATTGGTCACTAAAGTGCAAGTGAAATGTTCTTGAAGATAAAAAAATAACAAAGTGCTTTCGGACTTTTCTATTGGTTTAAATTTTAAAATTGTGATAGTGAGTGTCATAGGACTATATGAAAATAAATTAAAAAATGGCGCCCGCAAATGGGAATAAAGGGGGAGGGGGGATTGATTTTTTCCTTACCATAGCAATATGGGTATCATGAAAACATGAAATTGATATCGTATGAAAAGTACTCAACAGACAATTTAAAAAATAAAATAATTTTTGCAGTTGGGTATTTTGTTTTAAAAAAATTTAGGCGTTACTTCTTTAGGTTTAAAAGATTATTAAAAATAAATTCGATTGTCTTATGATAGCACAATGAATAAGAAAATAAATACGCAGTGGTGCTAGAAAGGTAATATTATTATAAAGTTTTGTGTGATGATTGGCAGAAAAAGAGTATGACCCAATCAAGAAGTTTAAACACAATATATATTTTGACAGTTGTTTTGTTGAAATGAATTTTATTTGTAGATATACATTGATTTAATATATATAGGGACATCTCATCACACTGACAGCTATGGCACATGCTCTAATGCCGGATCGCCATTTTAAGCCGATTAAGTATCTAATGACGCGTTGTCCGTCAAACAATGAACATGCCTAAGTGTGTCGTCAAAAATTGCAAAAATCACAGCTCAATGAATCGTAAAAAATATGGAATGACGTTTCATCGGTAGGTAAATATTATTGATAAGGTTTGAAACCGAAATAATACTTGAAACCTGCTTTAATAATTCATTTTCTAATTTATTTACGTAAAACATTGCCAATCTTCTATCACTTTCACACCCTAAGTCAAAATGAAACAAAATACGTGACGTCATCGGAACAAAGTCAATTTTAAGGATGGAGTCGCCAGTGAATTTTTTTTGTTAAACAAAATACTTGAGTTTTTGGTTTCCACATAATTATGTTTTTAAAGAAAATGAAGCAAATTTATCGCAATAAACCAGGACGATGAGTTTTATGAGAAGGGAAAATATAGCGTTGTGTGTTCGTATATTTTTTCTGAATCTGATATGTAGGTATTACACTACACGTAAAGGGATGTAGATGCAAAAAGGCTGCAATCAGGCTAGTATTCGGGGCACCCAGCCTATGTTTTTATGTTGTATTTCACTTGCTTGTTGTTTAACTGTCATATATCTTAGCCATCGGTAAAATCCAATGTAGAAGTTAGGTATAACGAGTACCTAGACTAAAGAAACGGTTTTTAATTGTAGTACAGCGAGCAGTACGTCAGGTTACATGTGAGCTATAAAACAGCTTTTATTACGTAGTTAATAGGGGTGGTCTTAAAGTGAAAGTGGGGTAGTCTGACGTGAGCCGAGTGTACTTACACACCGCAAGTCAGACTACACTTGATACCGCTTCAACTTCATACATGATAAACGCTGTTTTTGTAGTTCAAATGTATGCCTTGACGTACTTCCGACTGAACTTAACTAGGTGACTTTATTTACCTCATTTTTAAATTAAGTCAGCTAACTGTTTAGAAGAGAACCTTCTAGCTACCTTTGCAGTAAATCAAAGTATTTTCATAAAACCACACTATAATAAATAACTGTAGCTAAAATAAAGACGAAAAAAAGTTTTTTATAAATAGTCATTTCTGCTAGAGCCTAGAACTCTTGTCTTTTAAACCGTGCTAACAATAACAACAGCTGCAGAGAAATAATAACGTAATGTCCAAAGCATAAGATACATT
Source organism: Pyrausta nigrata (assembly GCA_949316185.1). Taxonomy (NCBI): domain Eukaryota; kingdom Metazoa; phylum Arthropoda; class Insecta; order Lepidoptera; family Crambidae; genus Pyrausta; species Pyrausta nigrata. The sequence continues at coordinate 3,642,931 of OX438955.1, read as the reverse complement.
TTCAATAGAACAATCTACTCCATTACTTCTTTGTTCGTATTATTGGCTTATGAATCTTCAAATGAATGACATTTGACATATGACGTAGTATCGTCATCCATTGCTGCGTAATTACACATGACAATTTAAATAGCTGAAGCTTAAGCGGCAATGTATGAACTTAGTCAGTTGAAGCTTCATAAGGTGAATAATAACATGTGCCATGTTTGGGCTTTGATTTTGTATGGCGTAGTGCATCCTTATATATAATTAATCAATGTAGATATATCTCTGTACCTATCTCTAATAGGTTCAATTTGACAGCTGACAGTTATCACAGAACGTAGCAGTGTATGCAGAGGGATTCCATAAACAACACAATCATAAAACAATAAAAATAAAATGCTATTGATTTTAAATAAAAAAAATTTAGATATCACTGACTTATAAGTATGTAATTCGACACATTTTAGTTTATATATATTTTGACAGACATAGTGTTGCCGTTCGATAGTCCACTATCGATATTCTATCAAAAGACTATCTATCAATAGTTGGGCAAAAGCAATAGTATCGATTGCCCTATCGATACTATCGACACTATTGATGCCCCGTGAGTGTCAATACTATTCACAAGCATCAATACAATCGATAGTATCGATAATATCGAAGCTTAATATCGAATGCACTATCAAGAGTATTGATAGTATCGATACTATTGCTACTGCTATTGCTATAACAATCGATACTATCGATAGTTTGGTCCTATCGATAGTGACCTTTCCATCAATTGTATTGCTATATACAATACAAGCATGACTTGTCCAGTGGATGACAAACGATAGTATCGATAGTATCAATTGTTATTATAATAGTCATGGCTGATACTATCGATAGTATCGATACTATCGATAGTAATTAGATATTCATCTTCAATACTAACGATAGTATCGATAGTATTGCAGTATATTAATACTATTATACCAAACTTGGCAATCGATAGTATCGATAGTATCGATAGGCCTATCGATATTATAAATGATTTCCGAGGTCAACTATCGATAGTCAAACTATCGATAGTTCGGCAACACTAGACAGATATCTTAAAACGGCCATGTTCTATTCTGTTTTTTCTTAATTTTAGTGTTGTCACCATTTTACTCGATGCATCGGTTGGTATTAAACAAATAAAATTTTCAGTATGCAATTTGAGTTAGAAGGCTTAATTTTATTTGTGGTTCATAGAGCGTAATTCTAAAACATACTCATAAAATAAATAGTCACTAAAACGTAAAATATTTTGTAATGATTAACACCGTTTCGAATCAATCGTTAATCGATTTGATGTTTGAATCGTTAATTCTACCAACCGATTCGTAAACACCCGACCCTATTTGTCAACTGTCAAAATGAACTAATATATTACTATCTAAACAAAAATATTTCTGTCTGTCTGTCTTTTGCTTGAATTTTCTCTGAAATATCGTGAGTAAACATAAAAAATCGTGGCCGCAGGAGTTAACTCGGGGAAACGGCGGGAGGACTTTTTAAAAAGCAAAGCGGAGCGACTGCTCGCGATTGATGCTGTGACAGAACTGAAGACTTTATTCAGATACAGTATTACAGTGAAATATGAGATGGGTAGCAATAAAATTGATAACAGACAACGCGTTCGTATCTACGATATAACTCCTCCCCCCTTAAGTGTGAGTGTCCCCGTAGGATGTTGCTTCGGTGACACGAGCTCTTGCAGTTGCAGCTCTTCCTGCTCTTGGATTTCTTGAGGGGCAGCTCCTCTTCGGTGACCAGCGTAGTGCTGCTGTTATTCCGGCGATAATAATAAGGATGTACAAGATGATTGAAACGCAGCTGGGTCGGGATGCAATAAGGGGTTCCAGGTCTTCTTCTGTAGCTGGTTCTTCTCTGGCCTTTTGGAGAAGGCTATTAAGGTCATCTAGTTGAACCTCTTCTAGGTTTACTTTAAATTGTGAGATTTTAGGTGTCTCGTAAGCTTTTGGTAATGGGATTGTTTCCCTTATATTTAATGATTTTCTGTGTGTTCGAAGAATGTGTCCGGTCACCTCCACTTCGCAATATGTGTCTACTGTTATCAGGTATACGCCGCTGCTGCGCTGGTACTGGACGTCTTCTCCACACGTAGTTTTATTGACTTCTTCTTGCTTGATAATTGCAATCCAACTGTTTTCTTTAACTTGATTTATTATATTATTCTTGTATTCAGCTGCTGCGTAGGTGCAGTTATGTGGTTCTTCATGTTGAATCAATTGCGCGATGCAATCTTCAGACTTCTGAAGTGGTTGCCATTCGATGTGTTTGCAGATGGCGCGGTCTTCAGTGATGCGGAGGCAGGGCTCGCGGGGGTATGCGAACTCTGTGCTTCCCAAGATAAGGTAAGGACTTTTGGGAATAAGGGTCATGTTATCTTTATTCGGAATGGAATACAGGTGTAGGAGATTATAAGGACGGTTAGTTACCAGCGGGATTTCTAATACAAAATTCAGTGATTCATTCGTGCTGTATGCTTTAACAACTATAGACTTTTCCAATAAATGTATATTCTCTAGCTTAGGTTCATAAGGTAATTCTAAATTTGAGCTATCTTTAATGTTCAGAAGTTCTGCTATCAGATAATTTGGGTCTACAATGCTCGGATGAAGTTTTCCTAAGTGTGAGAATGTTATGGCGTTTTCTAACGAACTAACTCTATCGTAGACTTGCTGTAGGCATGTCTCGATTTGGTTAAATACTATTATAATTTGCATGCGTAGTTCAATATCTGTACTCTTTTTTCCTATTCTATTTATAGCTTCCGCTAACAGCTCTTGGTTTTCCTTAATCTTACTTAATCTATGATTATACTGATTAATAAAATCTCTCATTATAACTAACGTTTTCTTTTGTTTATCCACGTTTCTAATAGCTAATCTTTTAATGGATTGGATCTGAGCCTCAAATTTATCAGCATCTGCTTGATCTAGATTACCTGTGATGGCTTTTACAATTGTTTCTAATCCATTAACTAGTCCTCTTCTAACTCTAGGATTATATGTCTTACTAAAACCGAGTGGTTCCGCTCCTAAGTATACAAGCTTACTATCTATAATATCTATTAAGTACTCTATTTGTTCCTTACTTACTACAATATCTTGATGGTTGGTTATATTTCTTTGATTAAAATTAAATGTAAAGTAATCTCGACAAGTAATCTCGTATCGACGCCTTAGCATTCTAAAATGAACCCGAATCGTTTTAGAGTTAACATGTCTGCCCACTATCTCAGCTATTTGCTCAGGATGAATTCGCACAATGGTATAAGGTCCGATGTACCTAGGATCTAATTTATTACTTCTGGCTGTTTTCGCAACCTGTTTATAAACTTGGTCTCCTACTTTGAACATGGGATTTTCGGTTCCCCTATTATTTCTTGCGATGCATGAATCCTTATCAGCGGAAAGCTTTTGGAATACTAATTTGTTAACGTTTTCCATGATTTGTTTATGTTTGTTTACATACTCCTGATAAAATTCTTTTGGGAAATGTAACTCAAGAGGATTTCTACTGTTCGTATGACCGTATAACAATTCGAATGGTGTGAATCCTGTTGTCGAATGAATAGCATTATTGTACGCTATTATAGCGTACTTCATTAAATTGACAGGGTCATCTCTGTCAGTAATTCGTTGTACTCTAATCATCTCAGCAAGGGTTGAGTGAAGCCTTTCTACTGGTGAGTTGGAATTTGGATTGTATGGTGTGGTAAAATGTATGTGAATGTTGTGCATTGCACATAGTTCGGTAATAAGATCGTTGTCAAATTTTGAATCAGAGTCCGTTGTTATTTTATGTGGTATACCGATGTATGCAAAGATACTCATCAATGCATCTGCAATGTGTACACTTGTAGCAGCTGATAATGGTACTGCTTGTGCATATTTTGAAAAATTATCAATAATTGTCAAAAACGTCACTCCACCACTACTATATAAGTCCATAAACATGTGTTCCATAGGCTTATGTGGAGTTTCAGTTAGTGAAAGGGGTAAATTTAAGGGGTTCCGTTCATATTTACTTTTTAAGCATTTATCGCACTGATTCACGAACCTCTGTATTGATAGTAGCATATTGGGCCAATGATAATTTTGTACGTCTCTGTTTATACGTCTCCTGAATACCTCTGTGAATTGTTTTGCCTTCATGATATTTCTTTATTATTTCTGTTTGATCGTTCCTATTTTCCACAAACGTGACTCTACTCAAACATCTTATTAATTTTGGACCTCTATCACTGAAAACTGTTCTTACTACTCTGCAAAAGATTGGAAAGAATTCTTCATAATGAAAGAAGCAGTAAAACACTCTATCTGCTACGGTATGTTCTTTCAGAAATTTAATAATTTGAGCTTCAGTATCGTTGATTGGTATGAATACGTCTTTAATCACTGTCTTTCCTTTGGATCTATCATCTAATTTGTACTCAGAGCCTGCGCATTTTCTAATGTGAAATTGTTTTAACTGTCTATCGATTGCGTCAGGTACTTCTGGAATTTTATAAGTACTAGTTTCGTCCGAGGAAACTAAAAGCTCTGTATCTAATTCGGCTATGAGTTCCGAATCTATTGCATCTAAAGGTTCTTCATCTGCTGTGACTATAGGCGTGGTTTCTGTAGTATTTGTTGTTTCTAATGGTTCAACAATATTAGTTGTTATTGTAGGTTCAGTTTCTGTTGTGACTGTAGGTGTGATTTCTGTGAAGTCTGCTGTATCTGAAGGTTCAACGATGTTTGTTGTTGTTCTAGGTTCAATTTCTGTTGTGACTAAGGGTGTAATTTCTGTGAAATCTGTTGTATCTAAGGGTTCAACAATATTTGTGGTTGTTGTATGTTCAGCATTTGTCGTAACTATGGGCTCTGCGAATATGAGTTCGTCACCTGCTGTGATTGTCGGTGTAGTGTCCATAGAAACTAGATCGATAAGATCAAAAGGTTCGATATTTGTTGTAATTATTGGTGTGTTATCTGATATGTCTAACGGATCGATGTCTAATTCAAGTGGATCAACTATGTCTTTTAGGTCGTCTATTGGCGTGCTTTCCTCCGGGGTGGTAGGCATGCCTAGCAGTGTTCTAATGTCATATGTACCTAGATCTATTACATCGTCCTGTGACGTTCCTGGTTGTTCACTTTCTATTAATATTTGAATAATATCGCCATCGTTTGGCACGGGTGTTTCAATTTCGTTATTATATAAAATTTGAACTCGCGATAGGGCGTTCGTGTTTGATGTTCCTTTCTTATATTCTACTTCATAGTCATACTCGGCTAACTTAAGACGCCATCTTGTTAGTTTAGAATTTGGGTCCTTTAACGACATAATCCAAGTTAGTGGACGATGATCAGTGTATATTTTAAACTTACTTCCATACAGGTATGGGCGGAAGTATTTAGTTGCCCAGATTATTCCTAAAAGTTCTTTCTCTATAGTAGAGTATTTTCGTTCTGTATCAGACAGTGTACGTGAAGCGTACGCAATAGGTTTGTCTGATCCTATCTCACCTTGTGATAGTACTGCACCCAAAGCTACATCTGAAGCGTCAGTGGTAAGTATAAAAGGGCTATCAAAGTCGGGATATTTAAGAATAGGGGCATTCATCAATTTTTCCTTACATATTTCAAATGATTTTATGAATTCAGGGGTAGCTTCGACTTTCTTGTTCTTTTTTAAACACACTGTCATAGGTTTTGTTATCTTTGCGAAGTCTTGAATAAACTTCCTATAGTAACCTATTAATCCTAGGAAGGATTTAATTTCCTTTTGATTTGTAGGCAAGGGAAATTTTTGAATCGCTGCAATCTTATCTGAATTAGGTTTAAGACCCTGGTCTGTCAATGTGTGTCCTAGAAATTGCACGGTTTTTTGTAGAAACTCCGACTTATTTAGTTGAATTTTCAAGTTATGTGTTCTAAATCTTTCAAAAACTTGTTGACATTTTTCTAAGTGTTCCTGAAGCGATGTAGAAAAAACTACAACATCACCTAAATACGTTAGAACGTTATCTAGTCCTCGCAGGACCGAATCCATTAACCTTTGGAATGTGCTTGGCGCATTTTTGAGACCAAACGGCATTCTTAAAAATTCATAGTGACCTCGTTCCGTTGAAAACGCGGTTTTCTCAATATCTTCTGGTCGCATCTCTACTTGGTGATAACCAGAAGCAAGATCAATTGTCGTAAAATATTGAGCACGGCCTAACTTATCCAAAATGTCTGTAATATTTGGGAGAGGATATTTATCCTCTACTGTTTTTTCGTTTAATTTCCTGTAGTCAATAACTAACCTCCATTTGCGTTCGTCAGAAGCATCAATTTTCTTCGGGACTAGGTGCACAGGGCACGACCACGGAGATATACTTTCCCTAATTATGTTTTGTTCTAAAAGATTATTTACTTGTTTCTGAATCTTTTCTTTCTGTGTTGGGGCCTGTCTATTATTTCTAACAAAAATGGGTGTGTCATCTGTTAATCTTAACTTATGTTTGACATCATGAGTAAAAGTTAAAGGCAGTTGCTCGCAATAAAACACGTCGCGATAATTGTAACACAGTTTTTTAATATGACGTTCCTCTTCTGCGTTCATGTGTTCCGTTCTTAATCTACCTAAGTTGTCTTTTAATATCTGATCTATATTTTCATAAGTGTTATGAGTGTTTACTGCTACAGTTCTTTTAGGCTGGTCAAATTCTTCGCAAAATGGAATTAATTGCAAGGGAAGGTTGTTTTTTAACTGAATTGCGTTATCAGATTCATTAATTACAGTTGTGTAAAACATTCCGTCGTTAACGGATACAAACGCGTCTCGGAATAATAAACCGTCATGATTTCTATGTTCCGGTAACTCGTAATCACCGTCATTGTAATTTGTTAACACGTACACAAACTGTTCACACCTGGGTTTTATTGTGGTATAGGCTTTCACGTCGTTCTTAATGGGAATCACAGTACATTCCGTTCTCAGAGTCATATTCTTCATATCTATCTTACAACCTAATGGGACGAGTAAGTCGACGCCTATCAGACCTGTAAAGTCTGGGTCGAAGTCGAATAACAAGAACTTATGAGTCGTGTCGCAATTTAACATCGCCGGTAACTTGATATAAACGACTTGTTCATGTTTAGTTACAGCGTGAGCCGTCTTAATGTAATTCGTCTCGCGCTTTATCTCTGCCTGAATATCACGACTTCGCTGAATTGCGCTCGGGCTGATTAATGATTGTGATGCACCGGTATCCAGTAGGAACCGTCCGCCTAACTCTTTTATGTAAATATATGGTAATTTATTATAACTTTGTGTATTTAAATAGATTATGTTTCGAGCTTCTCTTCCTGACTCAAATAAAAATTTTCCGTATCCGTTGGGATACCTGTCCCTAACATATCCGGAATACCCTGCTCTGCTATGTCTGTCAATCCCGGCATTTCTGGAAGATTTTCCTGCTCAATTTGGCCTTCTAATTGTGTCTGAAAATTGACAGGTCTGTATACAGCTGGTCCTTGTTGCCTATGCGGGAACGATGTATTACTTACCTGCGCACCGGCACTACTGGGTATAGTTCTATTGTACACTTGTTGTCTCTGTGTTGGCTGGAATCGAGGGACGTAGCTGTTTTGTCTAATGTTTTGAAAAACTGGTGGCCTATTAATAGGGTTGGATGCTTTTGCCCTATTCTCTTCCATTATACGGGTTCGAAACCTAGCATCCTCCCGTTTTGCTTCGGCTATAATTTTGTCCAGTGAGTCCAGGTTCTGGGTCCGCACTGTTAACCTAGTAAAGGGCTCTAATTGGTCTAAGAAAACACTTGCCGCTAGATCCTCATAATGTTGTTTTTTTGAGGGATCTAGGTTGATAAGCACGTACGCTATTTCGCGGATCCTTTCGCCAAAAACCTCTACAGTTTCCCTTTCCCTACGCATCTGTACGAGTTCTCTTACTAATTGTACTTCATCCCGATTTTCGCCAAATCTCCTAATTAAAATTGACTTAATATCTTCCCACGTTTTAAAATTTGAGTATTCAGATAGTGCTTCTACCGCTTTTCCCGTTAATTTATTTCGTATCAAGCATGCAATACTTAAATTTTGTTTGTTTTCCACCAACTCCAGAGCATTCTCTACACTTTTAATATAGAAAGACAATGTTTTTTTATTTCCATCGTATGATGGAAGTAGAATCGACATAGTGCCGTAATCTATTTCAATCGCTCTCCCGACTACCTGATTTTCTTCCTTCTGTTCCATTTTAACTAATAATACTAATACTATATTTCACTCTACTCACCTGCTTTTAATCTTACAATTAACACAATTCAAACACAATAAACAATTATTTCAGCACAGTAATCACATAAATTTTATATGGAATACGGGCGTTAGTTTTGGGACTTAAGATAAGGGACTTGGGGGCACCAGAGTGTATGCTTACCCCACAAGCATAATTTGTGAGTTCTGCCGTAGTCCTCGACCGTAGATTTCCCGTGGTTGGATGTTAGGTAGGTTCTTTTTTCCGGACACCTATAAAACCGCGGAAAAACCGTTTATTCAGGTTTTAAGTATCCTCCACGACTGCGCCAGTTAACTCGGGGAAACGGCGGGAGGACTTTTTAAAAAGCAAAGCGGAGCGACTGCTCGCGATTGATGCTGTGACAGAACTGAAGACTTTATTCAGATACAGTATTACAGTGAAATATGAGATGGGTAGCAATAAAATTGATTACAGACAACGCGTTCGTATCTACGATATAACTCAGGAGGTGTTCTATTTGTGGCAAACGAAAGTTACCTAATTCGGACGTACTTCCAGCAAGTTTTCCCTTAGACCCTAATCGGTACAGACATTTCTGTTACTACTAAGGTAGACCAGTTGTACTCTTACATGGTTAGAATAGTCACCCATCCAATCACGACCGATGGAAGGGTTGCTTAACTTTGGTATCACTACAAAAGAGCTTACTAGTACACTCTATGAATATGTCATATCATAACATATTTTAATATTTTCTAGATGCCGATTATGGGTTAAAGCGGCAGGTATAGATTTAGTTCTTGTGCCAATTGAAAAGTTACATCAGTTGAAATATATCTGTGGTGCTCATTTTGCCCGAGAATGCTTTAATGCTAAAGGAAACCAATTGCCAAGTACTGCAGTACCAACTTTGGGACTCAAAAAGCCATTTCTGTCTGATGAGCTTTTGACTGAGTTTCCTTTGCATGTAAAATCTTACCAAAAGAATGAACATGAAACTGGTAAGTAAATTAATTAACATAAACAACATGTTTCTTCTTTTGCTTATTCCGTTACTGAAGACATTTTGTTCTTCTGACATGATATCATAAGGAACATGCACCTAGTAACTATCAGCAAAACCTAGTGTTGCTCGGGTCAAAATAAATTGTGTTTTAATGGTACAAAAGCCATTCTTCTTCTTCTGTTTCATTTGGATGTGTTACTATTCTTCTTTTTGAATCCATTTTAGCTTTGCAAATCTACCTCTACCCATCCTACCAAATTTGTCAAATGCTACTCCCTGTCTTCCTTCTAATCTGCTTGAAGTAAAGGGGCTGTTTGCAGATGCACAAACAAACAAGATAAACTAGATTTTGTAAATTATACTTTTTAATGCTTTAGCATTGTGTATATGTAATACAATAAATTTAAACAAATTTAATCTCTAAATTCCTACGATTATGATGATAACACTGACAAAAAGTCAATGAATTTCAGTTTATATAGGCAAATATTTTTGCATTTACATACAACTATGACATAGGGGTTGAATCATCACACAAAATAGATAAGTGAGCGTTAAGTTGTCTTGGTTTCAAAAGATGTGGAGGCTCTATTACTAGGGAGTCTATACTTAAAGATAAAAAAAGTTGTCTTTTTTTTAAATATTATTGCTTGGAGCTGAAACAAATAAACAATACAAAAAAAAATGTACATATCTTTCTTAGTAAAAGTGTAAAGGAATTTTTTTACCTTTTGTTTACTTTATTGAAGGCAGTTTTATTCGTTTGTAAAAAATATAGGTAACTTTAGTTTTAGTGTTCAATAAAAGTCAGACTCAAACCTCCCTACCGCAATAGATGAATGCCGTATAGCATTTATTTATTGTGTCCCTAGCCTACTCAAAGGTCGGTTTGTAAGTTACTACTCTCGTAAAGTTATTATTGTGGAGCCTGTCGTGTCCCACTGCAGGGCAAAGGCCTCCCTACCCTTTCCTTAGTGATAAGTAGTATAAAAAATAGTGCCAATTGACTTTGATCTTTCATTAATAAAACAATAATTCAAAAAAATTTCGACAAACTGCCTGTGGTGAAAGTATCCACGAACTACTTAGCGTTAAGGTCAGCACCATGAAATTATGACTCCTGAATGTAAACGCTTAAATACCTAAATTAATGCTGTAGCATATATGGTATACATGCCTATATAATCTGAAAGATTCTCTTGATTTCTCCAGGTTTCCGTCACCAGATCGTACCTTGGAAACAGTAGGATTACCTTGGGAGTTTGAAAATCAGTCTTAAGTAATTTAGCATATCAATTGCTCCAGATCTTCAATTTGTGTAAGTCAATAGAAAATGCTCATCACGCTGAACAATGTTCCCTACGGCGCTCTATTCATATCTCTTATAGTTGAGCTGAGCTGCTAGGGTTCTATATCAGTTGCCCCAGACCTTTAATTTGTGTACGTCAATAGAAAATGCTCATCACGCTGAACAATGTTCCCTAAGGCGCTCTATTCATATCTCTTATAGTTAAACTGAGCTGCTATGGTTCCATATCAGTTACTCTAGACCTTCATTTTCGTACGTCAATAGAAAATGCTCATCACGCTAACTAACTTTTCTTAAGGCGCTGCTTTCATATCTCTCTTAGTTTAAGTGTACTGCTAAGGTTCCACGTCAGGTACTCCGATCTTCAAAATAAGTTATAGCCTAGTATTTCCCCAGACTCAATAGCTACAAAACAAAAAAAGTTTCATTCAAATCCGTTCAGTAGTTCCGGAGATTAGCGTGCACAAACAGACAAAAAAAATTAAAAGTTGTAGATTCCTATTCTTTTGCTATTTTAACATCACCCTAGTTTTTGGTAAAAATACTCAATGTACAGACGCATCGGTTTTACAGTTTTATTATATGTATAGATACCATAATGGTGTAGGAAGGTTGGCTATTTCTTGGGTTATTCTCATAATCAACCAGCAAATAAGTTTACTTGGTGAGAATAAAAAACCCATAAAGATGCAATTATTGTGAGAAAATAAAGTACTATCAAAAGTTACCTATGTACAACAAAAAGTTACTTAGTTAGTCAGCACTCAGGCAGGTCTAAGTTTATGTGGTTTGAGTCTTTATTTCCTGACTGGGCAAAAATTTGTTCCCTGTGAAATTAAAAAAAAAAACCACTTAAATTGGTCTATTAAATCCATTTGAGTAGTAATATCAGCAATTTTATTTTAGATTTTATTACACTGCATCTTACTCAGTCTTTTCTTTTTCCTGGCATACTATCTAAAGATATGGCGGTAGGTAGATATTTTAATGACCTCCACCAAATTTTTAATCACAATAGATCCAGGCTAAAATCTGTACTCAAAAAGGAATTACATGCACTTTCGTACTTGACAACGGAACAAGTCCTTATTATAAATTCATAGGTTTAATAGTTTATGTTTTTAATTTTATGTTACTCTCAATTCAATTTGTGGTATTTTTTGTAAAAATGGCTCGGCTAACAACATGTCTGTGTTATTCTTTGTGCTGTAGATTAATATCATATTCCAGGTGCTGTTCTATGTAGGTATTTATTCTACACTATATACTTTCTGCTACTGTACATGTAATTGATTGTTTTATTAAGAGATTTTTGTGATATTATATGGGGTGGAGGGCTAGCAACCTGAGCGACAGGAGCTTTCCTAATTTAGGTGTTAGCCCGCCATAATGTCTGCGGTGTATTTTACTTGTGCAACTACAATGTTTTTATTTATCTTCTAAATTGATCTGACTTGATTTAATTAAGTTAACCCATTTTCAGCCGCTGCACTCGAGCGAGTACAGTGTTGAAAATCATATTTTATTGTAATTTTCTTAATAAATGTAGGTTGATTAAAACATGAGCAAATTATAGGGTAATTACTGTTTTGTACCCTACGATTGCCAGAATTGTAATAAATACTGATTTGTATAAAAATTAGTATTTCATAAAAACATCTTTTTGTTTTATAAGTCTCGGTGCATTCTTATAAGTTTTGCGTTGGCTGTTAATGGGTTAAGCCAATATCACTAGCTATAGTTTACAACTGTATCACTATTTTGTAACATTTATGGCGAGAAATAAAATCTTATCTTATCTTAACTTATCTTATCTTATTGCTAGGAAGCGTTCTTCCTTCTCTCTTGGGATATTCTAAAATAGGGGTAAAGAACAGTAAATATTTAAAGCTGTTTTATACTGTTTTTAAATTGTAAATCATCTTAAATTATAGTTATTTTTATTACCTGAGCAATTTGTTTGCAAGTTTTTACGAGCTGATTTCATCCTTACTGATGTTCAAATATTTGTAAAAATATATCCATGTAGTATACATGTGGGTATATTCCCCAAGTATTGATGAAATCGAATGCCGGCTTACTGGCATACCAAGCACTTTCAAAAATTCGTCGACTGAGTAACATCCTTTGTAGCCCAGTTGGTAAGAGCATTCGCCCGGATAGCAAAAGGCCGTGGATTGGTCCCACCGGAGGACACAATCGATAAATTTTTGTGAGCAAAATTTAATCTAATTTCGTAAAAACTTGCAAACAGATTGCTATGTATAATAATTATACAATTTACATGGTTTTGCATCATACTTTTTTAGTATTAATTGCAATTAAATCTAATTTCACTTACAAAAATTAATCGACTGTGTCATCCGGTGGGAGTGCTCTTACCAACTAAGCTACGGAGGACGTTAGTCAGTCGACGAATTTTTGCAAGAAATTTTGAAAGAAGGGACGTGGGTTCGAGTCCCAACGGATGACACAGTCGATTAATTTTTGTATGTAAATTTAGATTTAATTTCGTAAAAACTTGCAAAATAATTAAGTTATAAAAATATAATTAATTGCAATCTTTATTGTTCTAGATCTAAAGCAAGCGTTTCCAGGTGATGAGGATTTTGATGATACACGACAATCAAAAGACGAGTCAGGTGTGTATTGTAAAGTTAGATAAAGATCAATATCGCTCTTGATAAAAGCCCTAGTGTTAACCCTTGTATTTTTTTACCCAAGGAGAGTATGTATGCATAATTGTTTGGCACGCCCTACAGCCCAAACGGCTGGACAGTTTTTGACATATGATGTGTCGTTGAATTTCTCGAAATTGTAAAAGTGACATAGGCTGTATACATTTAAAAAAATAGCGCCCGTAAATGGAAATAAAGGGGTGAGGGAGGATTGATTTTTTCCTTACCATAGCAATATGGGTATCAAATGAAAGGCAGTCAAAAGACCATTTTAAAAATATTTTTTTTTGTAGTCGGGTGTTTTGTTTTTTCAATAATTATGTTTGCTTATTTCTATTAATTAATTGTAATCTTAATTGTTCTAGATGTAAATGAGGCGTTTGCAGATGATGAGGATTTTGATGATACACGACAATTGAAAGACGAATCAGGTGTGTAGTGTTAATCTAGATAAAGATCAACATCGTTATAAGGAACTCACGAGGGCTTAGGCTTGATTTCCTCCTAAGCTGACGTCGGTGACCGACGTCGGCGGCGCGTACCGTCGGTCACGTATCAACACAGAAAAGCCCCGCACTGCGAAACCGATCACTGTACGGAACAGTCGTGTGCTAAGTTAAATTGTGATTTTTAATAATGAATCCATTTATTTAATAAGATTTTTAGCAAGCGACGTATTAAATTATTAAGATTTTACTAACTTATTTTATTTTGGCTGTATTTTATTTTGATTTTGGCTGTACGCGCATACATCCGTACGGCAGAGCGGTCAGCGGCGCACTGAGCGCGCTCCTATTGTTCCGTAGCGCGTCAGTCGACAGACGTACGCGCCGCTGACGAGCGAGACCGACGCGCGTCGTACGCGGCGCGTACTAAATTATCTGCCGCTGATGACAGCGTTGCAGTGCGGTGCTTCATAGAACATTGTGTTTATTCGTACGCTCGACCGATGTACGCGACCGACGTCAGCGTAGGAGGAAATCAAGCCTTAGTGCGAGTTTTTTCATGCTCTCACTTTCGTACGTGTGACGAAAATTTGTATGGAAATTTGGCCAGAGCCTCTAGCCGCACGTTTGCGAAAGCTGTTTATTTCCGCTCAGTCGATGGTGAGCGCGTTTGACTGACCAGAGAAAACTCTCACTAGGCACTCAGGACAATTTCCTAATGGGGTTATTTACTGCATATTTATCCCGTCAGGTGGCGCATCGTCATAGCGGGAATACGGGACTTAGTGCGAGTTTTCCTTTGATAGCTATACGCGGTCATGATCGATCGAATGACGGAAATGTAGTAGTTACCTATATAGAAAAAATCAGGTTTCCCTAACGTGCCGCTAGGGGCGCTGACACCAATTTATTTTCTTTTCTGTTGTATTAGCTTTATGGCAATATGTTTTATGAGCAATAAGCCAGTTCCTTGGCTGATTTATATTTGTCGTAGTGTCTACGAGAGCCATAGATGCTGAAAAAAAAAAACATCTACTTTTCAATCTCTTACTGTAGGAATCTCTTGGTGCTGACAAATTTCTATTCAAATTTAAAGGTTAGTTTAAGTTTTAAGGTTAGGTTAAAGGTTAGTGCGTGAAGAAATTTTCACTTAGCCCTCAATTTCATGCATATTGATGTTTCTGAATTAGAATTTACTGTGTAAAATCTAAAAAGATTAAGATAAGATGCCCGTATCCTGGTGGCGCCATCTACAATAATCCTTCGCTTAAATTCACCACCAAATACAATGCTCTTTTCGAGCGAAATCTTGTTTTTTCAAACTAATTACTTAAGCAGTAGATAAGAGCCTGGTCATAAGTAATTCGTGTTCCATATTTAGGTATTAGGCCGCACTGTTCAAGTGTAGCCTTGCAACAATGACCACGATATTAAAATGGCGTATTTATGAGATAAAGGCAAAGCTTTTCACAAATTATTATTTGGCACAAAATGTTATAAAATATTAATATTCATATAAGTAAAAAAGCTACACGAATTAAATTAACAATTTATATAAATAGGTACCTGCTCAGTATAAACCCGAGTCATACCTATGTATTCGAAATGTAAAGTAAGGCTCACATTATAAAGGATAAAAAAATATAATAAATAAGTTCGTCCAAGTTTACAATCTATGTTAGTGGGAGCTGTGAAGCCTGGTTTAAGAATCACAAATAAAATATATTCGGTTGCATATTTACCTACAGTCTTTCTAAATTGAAGCCAGGTGTGTAAGAGTGAAAATAAGCGATCGTTCGGTGTGTGTGGCATCTTGCTTGAATTTTTGCACATCTATACTTATTCGCTGTGTGCGGGGTGACTTGACAGCGCCCCTAGGGACCCCAATTATTTTGGGAATTTGGATTCTGTAAAATTACGGCAACTGGTGGGTTGATATCGATTTTCGGATTATTTTCCAAAGAATCTAATTGAAAATATCTATAAAACTTGTGTATATTATTATAATATGTAACTTTGATGGTAATATTGTTGGAACGTAGCAGGGGCTCGTCTCTGCATTAGACTTTTGCCTCCAATAAAATGTTCAATGCATCTTCTGTGTTATAGTTTTGAGTGCCATTGGGAGTAATTATAACTAAAACAAATAAAAATGGTTGTATTTTTGCACGCAGCATAGTATAAATAAATTTTCAGTGATATACTTGATTAAGTTGCTTACTTTTTTCTCTTCACAGCAATTATCCATTCATTTCTTTGCTCCAATTTCTGTTTTGTTGTTAAAAACGAATAAAACTTGCACGGATTCCTTTCCAATTGTTTCTACACTTTATAACACAACACGCACTGTGACTTATATGGCAAATCATAACGTTTTTCCTTAAAAATACTTGGGTAACGTTTGTATGGTGTTCTATAAAAATACAGCAATTTGACACATGACAATACAGAGTTAATGTACATTTTTGCCACATAGCGCGCTGCGATCGATTTAACGGTCCCCACCACTGCATATTGTAGCCAATAATTAACTTTAGGTAAATATGCATCCTCATCTTTCACATGTGATTGTTCAGCTGTAAAGTTATGTCGTGCGTGATCTGAGTGGTTTCTTCTACTTTTCAGATTTAATTGGTGATTGCACCGATATTGAGTATTTAGAAGAAGACGAGGCTGCTGATTCAGACGACAGTACAGACATGAAGAGACGTCAAGATACTTACACTCTATCAAAAATGATGTTTGAACAAGACTTCAAACTGACTCTGGACGAAATTGATTTCTTATTTTTGAGCTACGCCAAAACATTTAGATCCCTTGCGAAACAGTTACAAACCATGTTGAAACTCGACATCGCAAAGTTGTTTACTCGGTACGAACAGAAAAATGCATCATTGGGTCCCCAAGATCCGAGTAAGCCGGCGGAATCGCCTACACCATCTGAGGAAAACCAACCATCAGTGCTACCCGAAACAGCACCTTTAAAACCTCTACCGCCAGATCTTGTGTCGCCACAACCGGAGGTGAATCTGGCGCCAGAAAAACCATTCGTGTTTTCAAATGAGGAAAATAAAAGAACATATCGACGAGTACCGTTGCAAGAAGTACCATCGGAAGTCATTAAAGTAGCTCAAGCTCAAGTAGCTCAAGCTCAAGTTGCTCAAACTCAAGAAGCTCAAATTCAAGTAGCTCAAGCGCATGTAGCACAAGCCAAGCCTGCAGCGGCGACCCCTGACGTGACGATTATGCGATTACCTGGAAGCTGTATACGTGCGGCTATACCTGGCGATTCGGGACGAAAACTTCTGTTTCTATCACCACAAGCCAAGATTTTACGACCGCCAACCAAACCAAAAGTAATAGTCCAACCCGCAACTGGTGATGTCACTAATTTAAATCCGACTGTAGAGCTTGAAAGGATACACATTTCATCTAGGGTACAAGACGCATTGTCTGCGGATTCTACATACAAGTTTGTTTTACCGAAGAAGGGTCCAGCGTATGTTATAATGAGTAAGAAATTTGTTGATGAGGAGCTGGACGAAGAAGAAAGAGAGCTAGAAAAAGCCGCGGAAGAGCTAGAGGAAGAAGATCCTAGTGATCATGACCTAGAAATGGAAGTTCAGACTTATAGTGATGTCGCAACGTGACGCGACGCAACTCCAACGTTCGTTGGTTTGGTTTTAAATATCTTGGTAAGTTGTACATTATTTATTTTGACACTTTCTATAGACTTAGGATTTCATTTCCAAATGCAATCTCTGATACTAACTTTAAGTTTATTGGTCTCTCTCTTTGTTGACGAAACGAATAGACACAAAGGACTATAATTAAGAAGCATCAAATTAAACTGCTTATGAAAATGACATAATTCGTAGACAAATGTGGAGGGTCGATCGACTCGATTGAATAAGTTTAAAAACTATTTTAAAAGGAGAATGGGCAAAATCGTATGGCGCTTGGTCTATCAGCGGCCAGGAACAATTTTCAATTTTTTTGGTGTACTATCACCCTACAATCACCCTCAAGATGTTTTATATCTGTAGTGTAATTATTAATAGAATTAAATACATTTTTATTTTAGATATGTCAGCCTGTGATTTAGCGTATTATAACTAAGGTTTAGCCTTAAAAATAAGGAAATAAAATAAAATGAGTTGTAGACTTCATTAAAAATACTATATATATAATAATACAATAATAAATATAATATATAATATAATATATAATAATACAATAGTAAACCCGTTTTTGGGTTGTAACCGGTATGCTGACAACGTTTTGAAATACATATTAATGTATAATATAAAATGAGTTTGTACATTTACTTACATTTATTATCTCAGTATTTTGCTTATTTGTATTTTTTTTTTCTGAATAAGCTGCAATGTTACGTTCATAGTAAAAGTTAGTCCTTAGTAATAATACTTTCATTTAATACCTGTTCCCTTGTTGGCCGCTCATAGACCATTTTGCCCATTCAGCACGGTTCGGTTTCCATTCGTATACACAAACATGCGGTCCGGCGCCGGTGCGGTGCGTCGTCTACATTAAGCCTTAGGATTATGATTTATACTAGTTATATTGATTTACTATCAATGTGTCGGATTATTTTGTACCTTGTGAATCCTTAAAAGATTCTCTGAAGTGACTAAGGTTTTATTTATTTATTAATAAAATGATGAAGTAGATAATGGTACGGAACCGTTCGTGCGCAAGTCCGACTCGCACTTGACTGGATTTTTAAATAAGTCTTTTTCTCATAGACATCTGTCACCATACTGACCACTACTTTAACGAAGGCCAAATATCGTAGTGATATTATATTACATCATAGTAAGTGGATGGGAGGAGTATGTATAGGCGAATATAACCATCGTTACGCATTCAGTGGTTAGTTCGTCTAAGGCAAGGTTACGAGTGAGGGTTTTAAAAAGTGCTGTCGGTAATCAGGTAGTGGATTATGTAACTTTGAATGAAATAATTCAATCAAAGTTTTATTGCTAAAGTTGGCCATTCACGCCCAGGTAAACTAATTAGTCGGTCTGAGGTACGTCAAAATTTGGCGTTTTCAATATCGGTAATTAAAATCTAGGCTGTAGGCATAAGTACTAAAAAGTAACTAAATGTTAAATGTTTTTTTAACAATTACCTAATATTTTACCGGGTCCAAGACCTTCCCGCCCTTTTTGTCAAAAAAAACAAAAAATCCCCTTCACTTGGAGAATTGCCCACGTTCTGGCAGCACTAATTGAAAGTCAGTTTTATGATTGTTTTTAAGTTAGCGAGTGGTGTCATAATTATAACTGACCGTGAATGGCCAGCTTGACACAGTAATTGAAGTTGTCAAATGGGACATTTTCAAGCGTTTTTAATTCAGAATTGTTAACAACAGAGTAGGTTATGGTACACATGTTTTGTTTTGTACAAAACAAACATGTTTTATACTGACAACCAGCGTCGTGGCCCCTAGCGGGTCACGACCTAAACTGAGTGGGGCCCTTTTAATGTGGACATAACAGGCACTCAACTGGTTTACCTAAATTGTAATTTCATAATTTTACTATGTTTTTTAATTATAAATGTATAATGTATATTGTAATGTATTTATAAATGTATTTTCTTTCTTTCTTATCGTTTAATGTATTTTCTTTCAGAGATGGAGTATATAAGCCAAAGAAGTCATGTTCTTCGCAACTGCTGATTGAAGAAAAAAAAACATCATAAGAAGGTCATAATAAACATTGTAAATGTATGAACTTCACTTACAAGTTTTTACTGACATATGAAATTCTTATTATGGACAACCGTAAGTCCATCATCTTTTAGCTTAATCTTATAATAAAATCCTTTCATATTTAAGTCTTATCAATGACTGTATATTAAAAAACGGTAGACATGTCATTCACGCACGGAAATTGCTTGTCTCAAATTGAGCAATTTGCTCAATTTTGCATTTAAAGTTCATAGTGATATTAATATGACATTAGACATGTGTGACGTGTGCTCTTCGCATCTAATTCAAATCGCCGCGCAGGAACATTTCTACCTCTTGTTTAATGCACTATCATTGAGTCTTATAATATCAAATGCACTCTGTGATTTTTGAGCAAACGAGTTGCCCAGCAGAAAAACTGCTAAAGGAATGCCAATTTCTGTTCTATCAATTACATATTTATAAGATTTAATCGTTTATCAGAACTTTGATTCAGAATTAAGTACACTAAGCCGCACGTCAGACTACGTCTTTTAGACCTTGAGACCGGCTCTATTCCTTACGTAATAAAAGCTGTTTTCGTAGTTCAAATGGGTAACCTGACCTGCTGCCGACTGTACTTTATTGTTGTTTTGAAATAGACAACGTTTCGAAATTAGCCGATGTCTCTTTCCAATGGCCGATGTGCAATATTTGGGAAGTTCTACTTTTAAGGTCTTAACCTTGGAAAAAAATGAATAAAGCTATTTCATACATGTCACGTGACTAAACTGTGGGAAAATTACCATAGATTCGGTATTTCGGTTCGGTCGTTCTGTAGAAATGGCGTCTTCCACTGCCACTTGGAAGCGCCGGTCTTGGAGGAACGACCGAACCAGCCTTACGACTCGTCGGGGCGCAGAGGTAGAAACAATTTTATACAGCAGTCCTTCATGCCAGACGCGGTCGAACGCCTTTTCCATATCTAGGAACACTCCGACGGAATGCTCCTTTCGGTTCTGGGCGGCCGCTAGTTGGTGAAGGACGCGGGCTAGCTGTTGGGTGGTGGAATGCTCGGCTCTGAAGCCGTATTGCTCTACTCTGGGTTCAATATGCGGTAGGAAGCAGCAGTTTCTCGAGCACCTTCGAAACTGTGGGCAGCAGCGTTATGGGCCGATAGCTATCGGCTCGCAGAACATCTTTTCCTGGCTTAGGAATCATGATGACTCGTCCCAGTTTCCAGCTCTGTGGGAAGTGGCCAAACCTCAGGGTTCCGTTGCAGACTCTAGTCAGTGTCGCAACGGAGCGCGGGGAAAGGTGACGTAGAGCCTCGTTGGGGATGCGATCTGGGCCTGGGGCTTTTCTCAGCGGCGTCCTCAGCAGTGCCTTGCAGATTTGTCCCGGTGTTAGGACAATGGGGTCTTCGTTACTTTGGACGTCATGACCAAAGTAGTCCTGCAAGTAGTCCAACACCATCTCCTCGTGGCAGGTGTTTGCTGTTGGGTTTGGCTGGAACTGGGTTTCTAGATGGTCTGCGAATATCTCGGCTGTATCTGCGGCCGCGAACTTCTTAGTCCCATTTGAGTCTTTGAGGGGGCGTGTAGGCGGGCGGCTGCCCGTGAATCGCCGACAAAGTCTGTGGACTTTGTTCCAGTCCTCACTGGCGTCATCAACCTCTCGCAGCCAGGTGTTCTCAGTCCTCGTCACAAGGAGCTGGCACACCTCGTCGGCTATGCGGTTGAGGCGAGACTTCAAACGGGACAGCGGGATCTCATCCATGCTCTTCTGAGCCTCCTTTTTTCCTCTATCTTCTTCTTGATAGAGGATGGGATGTTCGCGGAGTTCGCTCTGCCGTTGGCTGCTTCCTCTGCTGCGGCTAGCGCGTTCGCGGCGCACGCGGTGAACTGCTCTGCGAGGAGATCAACTTCTTCCGCACTGGTAACGGGGAAGGATAGAGAGTGTTCTGCCATGTGCGCGGCGAAGGTCTGCCAGTTGTATCTCCTACGGTCCGGCGGGGTAGTCCGGGTCGGATCAGGAGAGTATTTAATGAGCAGCGGCTGATGATCTGAGATAAGGTGGTAGTCCAGGACTTCTACCGTCATGGTGTTGGTCAGGTCCTTGGGTTACCACTAGATCTATGACATCCGGTAGTGCATTGGCTTGGTAGGGGTAGTGTGTGGGCGTCTCTGGCCCGACTACACTGTAGCCTCGTCTCTCGGCGTCGTCAAACAGCCGGGTCCCGTCGGGAAAGTTCCTTGTCGAATTCCATGACAGGTGTTTACAATTAAAGTCGCCAGCGATGATGGCGGGTGTACTGCCCAGAGTGGCGTGAACGTCCTCGATGTCGAGGCTTGGCGCCTTGTAAAAGGTGAACACCCTACATGGGCCCGAGTCAAGGAATATCTCTATCCCGATTGCTGTTGATGACCGCAAGGTGGTCTGCGGTAGAATCTGATGCACTATGTTGTGTCGCACTAGGATTGCAAGTCCCCTATACGCTATTCCTAGTGGGGATGTCTCATCAGCTCGGTAGGTGGCGTAGCCCGCAAAGCCACATCTCTTTCCACTGCTCAGGTGGGTTTCTTGTAGGAGAGCGATGTCAATCTCCTGCTTTTTAAGTTGCTACATTGCTGTAATACTGCACCGATACATGTATCTGACGCATATGTCATAAGCGAAAGCGGAGTTCTTTCTAACGAGTGGGATAAAGTAGCGGCGTTTTTTAGGCTTACCTTACATTGCTCGAACGCACTCACCGCAGCTTCCGTCCACTCGATCTTAGTTTTGTCGTTCTTTTTTGAGTTGTACAGGTAGTTGTTGAGCTCGCTTTGTTGCTCCGCAGCCTTCGGCAGGTGCAACCTGTAAAAGTTAATCATACCGAGGAAGCGTCTCAGTTGCTCGACATTTTCTGGTCGTTTGTAATCTAACACGGCCTTAACGTTTACGTCTAACGTCCCAATTCCTTGTGATGACACCTGATACCCTAAAAATTCAACGCTACTTTGCAGGAAGTCGCATTTTGACATATTTATAGTTAGTCCGTAGTCCTATTGATAGATAGTAATAAATTTACTTAAAAGTAATGTAAAAATATATATATATATTTACAAGATATAAAAAGCATCAGCCCCAGCAGAGCCAAAAGGAATGGTGCCCAAAAGGCTGGCAGCATTGCCCCTCTGGATAGCAATACTGATTCTTTGCCCAAGGTAGCTGCCAGCCTTTTGATCACCAGTAGAATTAGTTAGCCTTTTGCAGAGATCTTTGTAAAAACTAAGGGCACAGGGACCCCAAGAGCCCATGGTCTCTACGCCAAAAGGCACAAATATGTAGCTATCATTGAGGGCTGCATATTTGCGCCTTTTTAAGCATTCTGCAGAGCCTGCCGCCGCGCCAGCAGCGGAAGAAGTACCACTTACATGGGACGGCGCGAGCGTATCCACGCATGTGGCATCCCATACAAGGGAAAGTCCCCGCTTCCAGGGAATGAGCGTCATGCCGTCAGGTCTCTTGCCGTCATCACGAAAAATGCCAGGTGGCTCTAGCACAGCCGGCACATTGGAGGCGACAAGAGCTCTGCGGATGACGTCATTGATGCTCGCGTGGCGGGAGACCCTGCCAGCGCTAAATAGGCTAGAGAGACCATGATGCCCCAATTCATTTAAAAGATCTCCGCATCGGCAGCGATGGGGCTGATTTGTGTTGGCGCCAATTCTTAAACTCACAGCAATGGAAAGAGTAACCCTATCGAAGAGAGTCCCAATATTAGCTGCAGGTCGTGCCTGTAACCAATAGCCAGACTCTATCCGAAAAGCTGCCAGCAAGCGAGCACGCTCTGCTGCGTTCTCAGAGTGAGCCAAAAGCTCCCTCTGAACACTCAAGCAGAGAGACTCATCACACATCCGTTGAGAGGATGGTAACGAAGGGAGGTCTGTCCCAGGGCACGCCATTGACCATGCACTTTTCGCCTCCGCCAGATACGCCAACCCCACTGCTCCTAATGAAGGACGCAGAATGTCAATAAAGAGGTTGGACGTAGCATGAGCGGAAGAAAGAAATGCTGGTAGAGCGATACTGGACACCTTTCTCGTACCAAGACCACCAAAACGGATGGGGAGAGTGGCTTGAGTCCATGACTGGCCCGAAAATTTTATATTTAGATTTTTGCCAAAAGTTACCTGCAAAAGGTTGTCTATATTGTCTAGTAAATTTGGAAAGAGCCAAAAATGAGTAGAACGTAAGAAATAAGTAAACTTGGGTGCAAAAGTACAAAATCTAATGATAAATAAAGCCATGTGGGGATTCATTTGGAAGAGTTTTTCAGATGACTGTTCAAATTTAGTAATTTGTTCTTGTATAAAAAAGAAAAAGCTTCCTCAAAAATTGGGGCATTAAGGAGACGTAGGGATGATTTGTTTTCAATTTTGATGTTGGGTGCAAGGGTAGAAAAATCTAAAATTAAATTTTGTTTCTCAAGATGAGAGAATTTCGAATCTGGAATAAAAAGCTCACACTTAGAAAAATTTAGATTAAGGCCAATATCTTTGAATTTCAAAATAAGCTGTTCTAAATCAGAGAGAACAGTTGACACATCACCACCAATGGTACCATCATCTACATACCAAATATTTAATTTAGAAGTAAGAGAGGAAATAATGGGATGAATAACTAAACTAAAAATAGCGGGCCCAAGGGGATCGCCTTGCTGGCAGCCAACCGATGAAGAGAGGAGCTTGTTTTTGTAAAGAAGCTTTGATGGCTGAGAGTAGCATTGCCATAAATATTTATATATATCTGGAACTCTATTAAGGATCTGTGATAACATTGCTCCTCTATCCACCGAGTTGAAAGCGTTTTTTACGTCCACCTTCAAAACCACTTCCCCTGCGTCTTGCTGAAGCAAGGTTTGAACGACATGGACAGCTGCTTCGCAACCGCCATTGACGCCAAAACCAAGCTGAATCGGCTGAAATTCGGTAGACAAATAATTTTTAACAGATTTACAGCACAGTTTAGAGACTATCCGGCGAAAAGTGGACCCAACTGCGATGGGACGGATTTCGCCATCTTCTTATTATTATCTTATTATTATTTTATTCTTCTTGGTCCGTAGTCCTCAAATCGTTGAAAAACCAATTTCAGGTGTTTTAATTGCATTTCTTGTGACGTGCTTGCACAGACTACGTCATCATTGTAACAGAATATGTGTGAACTCTCGCCTTCTCCTTCTTCCCCAGTTATGTGTTCGATACCTTTTAAAACTACGTTATCCATTAACCGTTGAAACGTTTGAGCTGCTTTACAGAGGCCAAACGTCATTCGGGGAAATTCGAACAGCCCAAACGGTGTTATTATCGCTGTTTTCTCTATATCGTCTGGATGGACTGATATATTGTGAAATGCTCTTTTTACATCAATTCTTGAAAATAATTGCTTACTCGCTAGTCCATACGTGAAGTCTTGCAATCGGGGAATGGGGTACCGGTCCGGCTTTGTAATTGCATTGAGCCGTCTGAAGTCGCCGCAGGCACGTAGTGTCCCGTCCTTCTGAGGCACCACGTGGAGCGGACTCGCCCATTCGCTCTTGGATTGCCTGCAGATGCCCATGTCTTACATTTCCTGAATTCTTTCTTAAAAAGGTTATACCTATCTGGCGGCAACGGCCTTGCCTTTGAAAATACCGGTTTACCAAATGTTTCTATGTAGTGGAACACGTTATGTTTCTGTTCGGTTTTGAAATTCATCGGTTTCGTAATATTTGGAAACTCCTTAAGGAGGTCCAGACACACGTGGTCCTTCCCGTACGTATACACGGATGGTTCTAAACAATTCGACAATGACCCCACGGTTGACAAGTTAGTAACTTTGTCCACAAATTTTTTTGCGCTTAGGTCAACTACTAACCCGAAATGTTTTAAAAAATCAGCCCCTATTATCGGTTGACTGACCTTGGCTATTACAAAGTTCCATTTAAAAGCCCTTCTTAACCTTAAATTTAATTCTAAACTTACAGTCCCAAACGTCCTTATTTCTGAGCCGTTAGCCGCGTATAACTTGTACGTTTCACTTTCACTTATAAGCTTTTTGTCCACTTGACTTAACGGTATCACTGATATATTCGCGCCGGTATCAACTAAAAAGTTAATCCTGTTTTTTACGCACAACACACAGAGACGATTGTTCTCGATGGCGGCTACGTCACCTCCCGTCTCCTGGGAGCCCGCCGCGTTTAGTTTCCCGACGTAGGTTTCCAATTTCACGGCTGCTCACATCTGATCGCCTGTGGGCCGTATCTGTAATGAAATCGGCACAACCAATCCGGGCTCGCTGGTGTTCTGCTCGGCGATCTGGCTCTGAACTGCCTGCCCCGATTCTGTGGTCTGCTGTTCCTGTGGTTTGGCTGTCCTCCACTGCTAACTTGCTGCCTCAATGATGCAACCTCCAGGCCCAGCTTGTTCACCTGCGACAGCAACTCCGTCATTGTGTCGTTTACCGTGGTGCTGGCTTTCTGATTACATGCAGCCGCGATTTCTGCCGTGCTTTGATTGTTTTTTAAGCTCTCCAAAACCCTGTCTGCTATTCCCGCTAGATTCTCCAATTTTTGATCTTGGCTGGCTGCAAGCACTGCCCTGACCGCGTTAGGTAAACGTGCTATCCATAGGTTCTGCACCGTGTTTTCGCTAGCATTGCAGTTACGCGCTAGATCACGCATTCGCCGCAGTAACTGTGATGGCTTCTGGGTTCCCAGATCTAATTCTCCCACTAACCTTTGAAATTGACGCTCCGGCGATTCTTTATAAATTTGTATCAGCTTCTCCTTCAATTTAGTGTAGCTGTTTTCTTCTGGCGGGTTATAAACCATATCCGCCACCTGCTGCATGACGTCACGGCCTAGTTTCGCTATGACGAGTTGGAACTTCGCTTCGTCACTTTGTTTCTGTGGTTTCACCGCCGCTTCGAATTGGGCAAACCAGAGTCTGGGTAGCTCTACCCAAAATTCCGGTATACGTGCCGCGGCTGAAATCACTGCTAAACTCGCTTGTTCCGCCATCTTTAACCTGTTTGCGTACAGGGAGCCGCCGCCGGTCCGTTCACCTCTGCACTTTCTCAACCGTGACAGGACCTCAACGTGAAAAATTTGCGCGGGTCACCACTGTAAGGATGCCTGTCTACGGGAGAACTCAATAAAACAGTTTATACACGAAACGACTTGCTTTATTGTCCTTGCACACAATAAGTACATGCGATAATATTAAGATCTAAGTTACGCGTGTTCGTCTAGGTTCCCGGCGATCGACTGGCGATCGGGCGTGGTCGCCCGTGGCTTATCGCTGCGTATGCACAACGTGACCCCTACAGTACCTTTCTTTGGGAGTCATATCTTTTACTAGTTGCTTGGTTTTGTGATATCTTTCTCTGTGTTTTGTTTTTGCTTGCTCATATTTCTCTTGATTTTGTTTAAGTTTTTCCCTATAACGCTTTTGTTATTCAGTGGCGGGAAGTGCCACTATCTAAAAGAAAAGATAGATACTTAAGTAATTATTACTTTAATACTTTCACTTTTATGTTTAATTTAAATCTAATATCATGTATTAAAAAAATATCAGCCAGTTAAGACAAAGTAAAAGAAATGTTTTCATACATTTTAATTATTTATTATAAAACTAGTATTTTTGTGGATCTCTTTAATGGAACACACACCAGATAACGATGTATCAATTTAAAGTGTAAATTTTTTTAGTGTTAACATGTCATGTTTTGTATTTAAACTTAGTCAAAGTAATGTAATAAGCACTTGAAAGTGTAATTCGAACACCAGAAAAGCTTCTTAGAACAATACTCAATAACAAAGATGTGTATTTTAATGTGTAACATAAAAAGCTGATGTTGAATACTGCAATAGCACAGTATGTTATTTTGGCTTAGTTGAGGTCACACATTTTTTATGTATTGATGAGATGGATATAGTGTCGATAGGAATTTGACAAAAACACCTATAGTATAATTTTGTATAATAAGAAAGTCATCTGAAAAGTTCATCGACGTCAAAAAAATTTTAAATTTAGAAAATTCGTGATGTACAGATTTATTTACTCTATAAAATGACATGACAAAATCTAACCTATTTATATAAAAATAATGGCCATTGTATCTTTAACAAATCACAAAATATTTAACTTTTGCTGTTAAAAACAATTTTTTTATCTTACAACGAATTATGGAGGTCGCGGCCGGAGGCTTCAAGAAAAACCAAAATTGGTCTAAAAGTAATTTAATTAAAATAAAACTAGTTACATGAGTTGACCCTATCGATGCTAGATAATGAGTGTCTTCTAGTTAAAATGTAGAAATCGTGGAATCGCGTCGGTGACGCGCGGGCTGTCCGTTGCAGTGTCAGCAGTGGCGATCGGGTTGCGTCTGGCCGGCGCCGCTGCTTCGTTTCGATGTTGAAATTTCACATTTAGGTAAATCATCTGGGTTTGCTTGTGTAGTTAGTTACTATGACACCTCCCCCCTCAGAACGTCATCTATTTTTGAAGCCGAAGCTGAGTAAATAGTGACGGGTGCTGCGTATGGGTTGCGGGTTTTTCGGGATCTTCGTAGGTTTCGGGAGCAGACTTCTCGGATTTGCACTAAAGCATCTTATAATGTCGTGTGAGCAGGTATATGACGAGTGCAAATGTAGTCGATAGCATGATGTACAGCGGGATCGTCGTGTGATAGATCGCAGACTCCGTCGATGCTTGGTCTAGCTGCAGTGCAGGTTCTGTGATAACTTTTTGTTGAACATCATGTAGTCGTCTTAGGTCGATGGAGTTTAGATGAATTCGAGGTTTGTCTCCAGGCAGTGATTCCATGTCGTAAGTAAGCTTCATTATTTTCAGAGGTTGACCTTCGACTTGATCGTTGGAATTGGTGACCGTAAACTCGGGAGTGTATAAGAAGCAGTTCGCAGGAATAGTTGCAAGATAGCTTCCATTGAGGATATCGTAATCTTCTTTCCCACAGAGTGTGTGTACTCTCGTGGAATTGGGGAATGATATCACGTAGTGTTTCTCGTCCAGTTCTTCCATTGCTATTCTTGACAGGGTAACAGTCACAATCTCGCAGGACTTGTCGATGTATTGATTTGCAATAAGTCCCTGGATGCAGTCTGGATCCTGGTGTAGTTGGTGATCGGTCTTCTCTCCACAAAGGTACCAGTTGTTATACTTCGGGCATTCAGCCTCTATGTACGCGTAACCTTTTCTGTTAGTTGCTATTAAGGGAAAAGGAGGGATAAGGGCCTGTCTATTCTTATTAGGAGCTATTGAAAGTTTATATAAGTCGAAACTATCTTTACTGAATATCGGTATCTTAAAAATTATAACTATCAGATTATCTGAGAAGTAATAGCCCGGTTTTATGATATCATAGTATTCTCTAAATTCTAATTCTAACACTTGTTCCTTGCCATAGATCTTAACTAATCGTTGAATCATATGACTTAATATATCAATGCTTAACATCGAGTGATGCGAGGTTGAAGCATGAATAAAAGCTAATATATTTTCGATCCTGTTTAATTCTCTTAACACATCATCGATATTTTCAGTTATAATAACGAGATACTGAGCAAATTTTGCATATTTTATCAGGCTCGATTCTTTATGAGCTTCGCTATTTAAAATTAATTCTAGTGTTTCATTTATCTTAGCCTGATTATCGACTAGTTTATCTATAACATTGGAATGCTGGACTATCCATTCCTTACTTAAGCTTACATGATTGTTAAATTCTTGAACTATTTCGTCATTACTTTTCTGAAGAATTTTAATAGCATTATCATATCTCTGAGCATCTGAACTATCTAAATTTCCGGTTATACTCTTAATTATTGAACCTAATCCGTCAACGAGACCTCTCTTTGAGCGACGTGGTGTTAGTGTATCTAACTGACTGATGACTTTTAGCAATTTAGAGGAAAGATAGTCTATTTGAAGTTCGTAAAGGACGTAAGTATCATTGCTTAATTTATGTTTAAAATCTACTAACGTCAGGCAAAAATTAAAGGTATTTAATGTTTTACCTACTATCCGTCGCGTTAATCCCCGTTTTAATGTGTTCTACTAACTGATCCTGTAAGAGATAAATCTTAGTACTAATATCTTTTAAATCTACGTATTGGATAAAGGAATGATAGTGCGTAGTAAGCCTGGTAGCACCGAGGCGAAAAGGTAGCAGCCCGGGACCCTCATCGAGGCTCTCAAGTGTTATCCCCTGAGTCATCCCTTTAGATGCTAGCATGGGTGCAGTCAGGACCAGTAGTACCCTGGAACAATTGGGCACTTTTTGGTACTCTCTTAAGAAGGTTCTTAGCAACGGGACCACGTCTTCGCGAGGTATAGATGTGTATGGGTAAGTCTGCTATTACTGTGTCATGACTGTACCTAGGTGCTAACTTTTGACGGCTTGCGAGCGGGTTACTGACAAAAATTTGCTGTTTAGTTTGGTATGTCACTTCTGGCTCGCGGGTTTTATTTAAATTACCTATTATATTAGCACGAGACGGAAGAGTGGATTCATTGATAATTTCATATACTAATTTCATCTGTTCTCGATGATTCTGTGTATACTGCTGCATGAGATGTTTCGTTAAATCTATTTCGAGGGGATCCCGCGGATCAAAATGGCCAGTTATAATATCGTACGGCCTACATTTGGTGAAGCTGTGCACCGAGCTGTTATAAGCTAAGATTGCATAGGGTACGAGATTGATTACATCTTCGCTTTTGTATTTTAACTTTAAAATTCGAAGATGTTCTAATAATGTGGAGTGAAACCTCTCAACGATACCATTATCATTTGGAGAGTAAGGCAGGGTCTTATGATGGTTTATCTTGTGAAGACTGACGAATTCATGAAATAATTGGTTGGTGAATTCAGTACCATTATCAGAGACTACGGTCAAAGGTAAACCATGATGAGTGCAAAATTTTAAAAGTGATTGAAGGATGCTGATGGCTGTACCATCACGAATATGGTAGGCTTGTGCATATTTGGAGAAAACATCTACTATGGTTAAGTATTTTTCGCCATGGATGCTGAGTAAATCTATGTGTATGATCTCAAATGGTTTGGTAGCAGGAGGCACGATATTAAATTGTGGTTTAATAGGATGGCGGTCATATTTGGCTTGACCGCAGACGGTACAGCTATTAATAAATTTAGTAATCTCCTCTTTCATCTTAGGCCAATAAAAACGACGAGAGAGAGCAAGATGGCATTCATTTATACCACGGTGATTCGTTTTACCTTCGTGGTACTGTTTTATTATCTCCTGTTGCCTAAGATAATCTTTTATATTCTCGACTTCAGTTTTGGCTAGTACTAGATTCATCGCGGAGTTCTTAAATTTATCTTGAATTATTGGGATAATGTCGTACATAGCTAACGGAGGAACAATTAGTAATGCAGTCTTAACTTTTGGATTTACGAATTCTTTTATAATATTAATAATGTCGTTATCTAAATTTGATTGAGATACTTGTGCAACGGTTCTTGTATGAGTGTCGAAAGGCTTAGATACTGTCGGACGTTTTTTTAATATCTCCGACTACAGATATAACAATCTGTCTGTTAAATTTATTGAGCGGTTCATTTACTATTGGGATTTCCAGAATGGGATTCTCTCTACTAGTGTGCGCGGATATTGTCGATGAGTTCGCTACAGATGGTGGATGCTCGGCTGCATTAACGGCCATTGAATTAGTTTCTTCGTTATGTATTTCAACACGTGAGAGAGCATCTGCGTTGGTATTAGATTGACCCTTTTTGTAGACTACAGAAAAATTGTACTCAGATAGTTTGAGTCTCCATCTAGTCAAACGTGAGTTCGGTTCTTTAAGGTTCATAATCCATTGCAATGGCTTATGGTCCGTAACGATCCTAAACTTTCGTCCGAATAAATAGGGCCTAAAATATTTAGTTGCCCATACTATCGCAAGCAATTCTTTTTCTATAGTGCTGTAATTCATTTCGCTTTCGTTAAGAGTGCGCGATGCGTAGCAAACTGGCTTATCTGAGCCTACAGTACCTTGGGATAATACCGCACCCAAGGCCACATTGGAGGCATCGGTAGTTAAGATAAAATCACGGGTGAAGTCTGGGTACTGCAAGATGGGGTCGTTGGTTAAGAGCTGTTTGCATTTCTCGAAGCATTCAATGTACTGAGAGTCTGCTATGACCTTTCTACCCTTTTTGAGACATTGCGTGAAAGGTTTAGTGATACGCGCAAAATCTGGTATAAACTTCCTATAGTACCCAACTAGACCTAAAAACTGTTTAATTTCTTTGGGTGTTTTGGGCAGTGGGTATTTCTGGATAGCTTGAATTTTATCAGGATTTGGTTTGATACCATCTCTAGTGATTATATGGCCTAAATAAGCGGTTTCTAGTTTGAGGAATTCGGATTTGTCCATTTGGACTTTGAAATTAGATTCGCGTAATTTTGAGAAGACCTTTTCAAGGTTGACGATGTGCTCTTGGAGGCTGGTGCTAAAGACGACGATATCATCGAGGTACACTAGACACACAGTGTTCTGAAGGTCTTTTAGAACATTGTCCATTACCCTTTGAAAGGTGGACGGAGAGTTTTTTAATCCCATCGGCATTCGCAAAAATTCGTAGTGGCCATTCTCTACGTTAAATGCGGTTTTAGGGATGTCGTCCGGGTGCATTTCTACTTGATAAAATCCACTTGCAAGGTCAAGAGTTGAAAAATATTGGCAGTTACCCAATTTATCAAGGACATCATTAATATTTGGAATAGGATACTTATCATCCAAAGTTTTTTCATTTAATTTACGGAAATCGACGACTAAGCGCCATTTGGGCTTTCCCGAAGCATCAGTTTTCTTGGGGACTATCCATATAGGGGAGCTCCAGGCAGACTCTGAAGGTCGTATTATTCCTTGACTTAACATTTTGCTTATCTGATCCCTAACCTCATCTCGATGTACGTAAGGATATCTGTAGCTTTTAGTATAGACCGGCAATTCGTCAGTAGTTTTAATCTGATGTTTAATTCTGTTCGTAAAAGTTAAAGTCTCTCCATCTATGTAAAATATGTCGGCATATTTCGCGCAGAGTCTTTCTAAGTTCGCGCGTTCCTCTGGGTTTAAGTGACTGGTTCGTAGACGAGAGAGAACGTCCGTAGCGCGGCTGCAAAGTGTCGTAGCATTTGAATAACGCGGTTCTACAATATCCGTAGCATGTGAATGCTGTGTTCCGCTCGTAGCACTCGAGGAATCCGTAGAGCGGTTCGTAGCATCGGAGGGACACGCCTTATTTTTCGTAGTATAGGAGTGTCGTAGCTTGTTCGTAGCACCTGAATGATCCGTAGTACCTACTTCGATTCGGTTGCACTGAATATTATAAGCTTCCGCGTGGACGGCTCGGTCCATAGAAAAAATTACGTCATGCGGAGTGGGATTCGTTATCTCAAGAATTCCGCGGCTATTTTTAATCGTGGTTAGGCACTCGGTTATCACACAGTTACAGAAGACTTGTTCACTAATGTATGCGTCACCGTCGTGAAAATTAATAGGGATTCTGACTAACTTACTAGAATTTGCAGGGATGACATCTTCGTAGAGATTTAAATTTTTAGAGGCATACATAGAGATCTCATTTACTGAGTTACGAGTTTTTAACTGTTTGTCTTTAAGATCGATTTTAGCTTCCCATCTTTCTAATAAATCTAGACCAATTAGGCCGTCGAAAAAGTCGTGAAATTTGTATACGAACAATTTAATACTGTCGGGATCTTGAAATTCTTTAAAACACGGGATAGTAATAGAATAATTATTACGTGTAGTAGCATGGACATTGGTAACTTCAAAAGGATCAAAGTTTAAGGGCACGTTACCATAAAATCTTTCTATAGCTTCCGGACTTAGAAACGATTGATTTGCGCCTGTGTCTATTAATAGTTTCAGGGGCGGCTCAGCGATTTGTATGAAAGGGAGTTGCCTTTGACATTGCATATTTAATTCTATTTTAAAGTGTGTGATGTTCCGCGAATCTGAAAATCCTGCTCTTGAGCGGTGTTAGCAGATGGCTCAGGCTCGCTACCGGATGCTGGAGCCGT
Organism: Pyrausta nigrata; assembly: GCA_949316185.1. Taxonomy (NCBI): domain Eukaryota; kingdom Metazoa; phylum Arthropoda; class Insecta; order Lepidoptera; family Crambidae; genus Pyrausta; species Pyrausta nigrata. The sequence continues at coordinate 3,609,371 of OX438955.1, read as the reverse complement.
GTCATAAGATGACTCATAGGATGGCTCGTAATCTAAATAATACACGGGTTCTACGTCATAGTATTCCGGGTGGCCGGCTGCATTATAATAGTCCTCGGCCTCGTTATAGTAATATTCGGGTTGGTAATAGTTAGCACATTCATTTAAGTTCATCTCTCTGGTTTTAAAATAGTTAGATGGCGGCGGATTACCGTACTTTCGCCAATCGTGACCAGGTGGTTGACTGAAGGTCGGTCTTTCTTTTACAGCGTAGTGGCTAACGCCACTCATGGGCTTAGGGCCCGGGTTAGGTGGATTATCACGCGGCGGCATTTGGAACTTATTCTGATAAGCGTTATAATTAGGGGGCTGCGCACGGAATATCTGTTGCGTACGCGTAGGCATACCTACTGGCCTATACGAAACGGGGTAATTTTGGTGATTGAAAGTAGGTTTCATTGGCTGCTGTGAAATCTTAAAATTAGACATAGGTGGGGCCAGTGCAGGGAAATTGAATGGTTTGAACGCGGCGGGCAGGGATGCTGCCTGCATAGGTTTATGCAACTGTGGCAATTGTGACTTTTTATCTACTGATTCGTTACGATTCTGTAGGTACATTACATTCAATTCCTCTTGCACAAACTCAAGGGCCTTTTCAGCACTATCAGGACGCATGCACCGGATGCGGGACCCTAAGGGTTCTTTTAATCCGCGTACAAATGCCTGCATTGTTAATTTTTTATATAGCACGCGCTTCGCTTCTACTGTAGTCGCGACACTTTCGTGTAAAGTAACATAAGTCATGATTGTGCTGAATAAATTTGTACATCGATCATAAAACTCTTGTGGCGAACTACTACCCTGAGTTGCTAACATAAGGTCGTTATAAAGGGCGGTCTCGTCTCTTTGGTCGGCAAAATTATTAATTAACGCGAGTTTAATGCTATTCCAATCCTCAGCAATGCCGTTTGAATTTATTATTCGTGCGGCGGGTCCAGTAATTTTATTTAGGATACCGTTAACCAGGCAAAGATTAGCTAGCGGATGTTGTTGCGTATACTCGGCTGCAATTTGATCGCACAGGTGAATGAATCGCGGCAAGATATGTGGGTTGCCGTCAAACTCGGGCACTAGGCGCAAGGCCTTAAAAATGGTGTCTACATCGGCCATTATAGGGTTTTCTGGACTCTCAGAGCTCACAGAATCCTCTAAACTAAGAAATGAATTATCTAAATCTACACTAATGTCCCTATTCGCATCTAAATCTAATCTGCGGGCTTGTCTAGATCGAGCAGGCCCACAAGGGGTAGTTTGCTTAGGATGAAAAATGGTGGCAAATATAGGAAACTAAGGAATAAAAAGGAAGCAACACAGAAATGATTTCAGCGTACTTACATAAACTGCATTCTGGTATTCTTGAAATCGATGTCTTGACTTATCCTCCAGCCGATACTCCAGGTTCTTCTTATACGGGATACCCAAGGACGCCTCGCGATGGTTGCGATTTCACGGGATTTTCTTCGATGTTGGAATATCCTAGCTAGTGAATCTAAACCCAAGACGGCTTGAGTATCCTACCGACTGCGCCAATTATGGAGGTCGCGGCCGGAGGCTTCAAGAAAAACCAAAATTGGTCTAAAAGTAATTTAATTAAAATAAAACTAGTTACATGAGTTGACCCTATCGATGCTAGATAATGAGTGTCTTCTAGTTAAAATGTAGAAATCGTGGAATCGCGTCGGTGACGCGCGGGCTGTCCGTTGCAGTGTCAGCAGTGGCGATCGGGTTGCGTCTGGCCGGCGCCGCTGCTTCGTTTCGATGTTGAAATTTCACATTTAGGTAAATCATCTGGGTTTGCTTGTGTAGTTAGTTACTATGACAAACGGTCGCATTTTATTTTATTTACAAAATATTCGTATTATTATTGTTAATAATACCCTAAAATTTAAAACGCGAGAGTCGTAGGACTTGGAAAATATAGCGTTTCTATCAGAGTTGGGCAAAATGTAATTAATTAAAAATTAACAATTACAATTACAAAATGTAATTTGCGAGTTCAATTATAAATTACTTGAAATTGGAAAAAGTAATTAAATTAACAATTACAAATTGTAATTGGTAATTGAAATTACTCAATTACTTTTTCATTTAAAATATGGTAGTAATCTAAATAAAACGATAAGGTAAAGATTCATTAAATATTTAATTAAAAAAATATTTCAAATTAGATTTTAACACTACTCTTTGTTCAAACATCTGATCAGAAAGTTTGTGAGATTTTGGTAAATTAATCATGGTAGCATATAAAAATAATCTCTCGACGGGACCTGACGAAGGCATTAAAGTATTACACACCTGTTTAATTTCTGGATGTCGATTTAGCATTGAAGTATCTTTATCCGAATCTGAAAGGTACTTGGACATAATAATTTCAGGTCTTGTAGAACGGAGTGATTCAGTTTAGTTATTCACCTTCAGATGAATCAGTGTCAAAATCAAAATACGAATCATCGTCTTTGTTTGTGTATGTGCTTGAAGATTCTCTTGCATTTTCTTCTAGGATTTGAGTTTCTAGGGCTATTTGTTGTTTGAACATATTTTTTATTCTTCGGTGGTGTTGCTGCTCAATAACAACCATCCACTTATCCTTGAATCTGGGATAGGAAATTGTTGCAATCATTGCCTTGATTCCTGTAAGTGTGAACAAATCAAAGAAATCTTGGAATCTTACATTGACGCTGTCTAGGTATTTGGCCGCTAAAGAGTTGCAGAAATTAAAGTTTTCCTCAGTCAATTTTGTCAATTTTTTTCATAGTGAAAGCAATGTTGGTAGTGCAATCCCGTAAATAAATCCTTTTCGCCCTGTTGAATATCAAGCGCTACAGCGATAGGTTTTGAGCACTTCAAATATTCATCAATGTATTGAAAGTCAATTTCCATTAATGGATTTTTTATATTAAGAGCTAGGTGTAACTGTGAACTCTTGGAACGAATTGAAGATATTTGTTTTAAGCTATCACACACACTATTCCACCTTGTAGCTACAGGTCTTGAAAGTGTATGTCCAAAGATGCCCTGAATAATTTCAGCTGATTTTGGTCGGTTAGCGGCATTCCACAATGTGGTACATTTCGTCAAAACTTGTTATTGTGGAAAGACGTGTATTAACCCTTAATTTGCCAGACATAATTATTATGAGAAAAACATTAACTACTGAATTACTTGTATTTATATGGTCACATAGAGTACAGGAAAAATAAAAAATAAAATCTCATCCAGTCTATTTATAAAAAAAAACTATGTTTATCACCATGAACATTGCCAAATGCAGGTAAAATCACTTGACATTTGGTATGTTAATTGTAGTAAACATTGCCTAATAAGGGTAAGGTTAAAAATACTACATGTTTTTAAAAAAAGTAATTTATGTAATGTTTTACAACTTTTAAATGCAGAAATTATAAAGAAACAATTGCTCGAGATATAAAAAAATAATTACTTTGAGTGAAAATTAAGAAAACAGTTACGCCCGCTTTTGCCTGTCACAAAACACAACCTAATATCGCATTTAATGCAATAAACCGTTGTATTTTTTTGGCAAAATTTTCATCGTCCCATGTCTTATTTTGTTGAAATACAGTGTGTCCCTGGATAAAGTGCAATCCCGAAAGGGGATGAAACTAGACCATGAATCATTGACTAGAAAAATATTTAAAAAAAATATAAAAAATTATTGTAGGATTTATTGGTATTTTAAGATTTTCATGTTTCATTAAGGACTCTATGTACAAAAGTATTGATTTCTTCCAAAATAATGGGTCTATTTCTTTGAAAAAAAAACAGTATGCCTAATACCTGGCGATGACCATGAAACAATAAATAGTCCGCAAAAAAGTAACTATCTTGGGTAAAAAAATGTATTTTTATGAAAAAAATGATTTTTTTAGACGTTTATTTTAAAAAACTTCAAATTACTAAAAAAATGTGCCCTATAACTATGTAATTTTATAGCTTACTTTTATTCTTTACCATTTTAGCTTCCAAATAAAAAAAACCAATGTTCTAACTAAAAAAACACGCTATCTACGAACTTTTAAAGTGGAGCCTAATCGTGTTACCGTGCAGGTGGAGACCGTTTTTTTAGTTAGAACATTGGTTTTTTTTATTTGGAAGCTAAAATGGTAAAGAATAAAAGTAAGCTATAAAATTACATAGTTATAGGGCACATTTTTTTTAGTAATTTGAAGTTTTTTAAAATAAACGTCTAAAAAAATCATTTTTTTCATAAAAATACATTTTTTTACCCAAGATAGTTACTTTTTTGCGGACTATTTATTATTTCATGGTCATCGCCAGGTATTAGGCATACTGTTTTTTTTTTCAAAGAAATAGACCCATTATTTTGGAAGAAATCAATACTTTTGTACATAGAGTCCTTAATGAAACATGAAAATCTTAAAATACCAATAAATCCTACAATAATTTTTTATATTTTTTTAAAATATTTTTCTAGTCAATGATTCATGGTCTAGTTTCATCCCCTTTCGGGATTGCACTTTATCCAGGGACACACTGTATAATGTCCGACATTGTCATATCGAGTTGGGCTACAAGATTCTTGATCTCTTTCTACATCTTTTGACCTCCCTTTCTTTACAAAACTATTATAAACATCATGTCTGAAGGCTTTCGATGACATCTTTTCGGCACTACCACATTCTTGTTTATATAGAATCCACGCATTGTTCAAACAAATATCAATCAGTTGACTGAAGATGCCGATGTACCATCTTCTTGTTTTAAATGGAATTTTGTAAAACGATATAAGCATGTCGGCCAGGTCCACACCCCCCATATATTTATTATACTCTTTAACAATTTGCGGGCAGTCCACGTTTACTTTATTCTTGAATTCCTTAGAATTTTGCTTGATTTGATGTAGCGGTTGTGTCCCAACAAAAGAGCTTATAAGCGTCACCGGTTTGTTATCATTCCAGCGTACCACGGCAAGTTTACTTTCTTCACATACTACTTCTGCATAGGCACCCCTGGGTTTCTTTTTCATACTCTTTTCATCCGGTAACAACTTTTCAGCACCTCGAATCCGGTTACTACGTATTGTTCCAAGCCCAAAGATACCGTAATTTTTTTTCAGCATAAAGAAAAGTTCGGGTGAGGATAAGAAGTTGTCGCAGAAAACGATAGCCGGTTTGGTTCTGATAGTTTGACATAAGGCAATAACAATTTGAGCGCCAAATGCTAGGGAAACTTCTTCGTCTGTGAATGTGTGAAAACGAAATGTGTCCTCTCCTCCATAGAGTATAAAATCGAAAATTATACCATTTACTCCAGCCCTGACATAATTCTTAAATCTCCATTTATTAGGTTTGTCCTATGTACTGCTTCTTATTACCAGCTTTTCTTCCCTTATAAGGAATCATCATTTCGTCCACACTGAATTGATTTCCTTTCTCTTCTTGTAAGCAGTTCTGTCTGATGCGTTCCACTATAGGTCTAACCTTATAAAATCTATCCGAATCCTCCAAATTGTTGTCGTTGAAATGAAGATATCGCCTGATTTGTTGATAACGCTTTAGCGTCATTATATCCGCTACTTGACCGTATCGAAACTTCTGGCTCCAATAATCTAAATAAGATGGCATTTGCACGATTCCCATCACGATGTGTATCGCTATGAAGTCTTGTAACTCATTTTCCGAGAGTTCAATAGATTTCCCTGTTACCTGCACGGAGTATGAGTTTGTCTGCTCTGTTATATGTGTAAATATATCAGGTGAAACATTTTTTAAGAAATAATATATAGAGTATAGGTTTTGCTGGTTTTCTTCGGGCTGAGCAGAATTTTCCTTGTGACTTTCGAATTGGCCACCGTAGCTAAAAACAGCTTTTATCCATTTAAATGCCAGTGTAATTTTTTTAATTTTCTTAGGTTTCTTCGCTGCAGGGACAATTTCTTTTCTGGATTTAGTTTTTCGAGTTACCCGAGTACCTGATGTTGTTGGTGTTGCTTCTGCGGATGGGAGTGACGGTATTGAAGAAAGTGACGGAATATTGTCATAATTAGTAAGATTCGGAGACAATGGGCATATATTTTGTATAATGGGTGTAAGGGCAATGCTATCATATGGGTCTTGGCGTACGGCATCGGAATCTTTAGGTTCTTCTTGTGTATAACTATCGGAGCTACTTAGTAAATGAAGGCGTTCGAGGCTTGAGTCAATGGAGCGAGGAGGGGATGAAGCTATGCTTGAAAGAGAAGTTGCAGTGGGAAGCTCATCATCAGAATTCGTGCATGACTTATCACTAGTTTCAGAGGGTGCGTGCTTATTCGGGACCAGCGCTAATATTCTTGAAGCTCTTTTATGCGTATCAAGCTGCCAACAACCAAAAAGAAATAAAGCAACTAAAAGTAGGTAAATAATTAATGAAATTTATGAAATGAAAGCCCCATAGTAAGAAAGACTGACTTTATTAATGAGAGAAAACACTTTTACATTAATAGATACGTCCGCCATTGCCCTACGCACAAATAAGAAGAACCATAGATTAGAGATGCATGACAGACGTCCTAATCCTTGAACACAAATAACACGCATAGATAATAAACTCCAATACCCCGGCTCAAGATCAAGTTCCAATTTCTATTTTAGTTTTATACAATTAATATGGCAAATTAACTTGAGCTTGCATTACAAAAAAAAAAACTTTAGAAACTACTAACAACATTACAACTATTACGATCTGTCATTATGACGTTGGCTAATGGCCATATCCAAGTTACAACCTTAATTAAAAAATATGACGTTGACATTTGACATTGACAACTAAAATTATAAACAAAAAACATCACTTCAAATTTTTACGTGTTATCACTTATTACTGAAAAACAACTATTTGTTTACATAAGACTAAGTTATAATAAACAAAACATTCTCTATAATTCTTAATGTAACTAAATACAGATCTACGTTTAGTACAAACCTAATAATTCACAAAAATAATTATGTTTTACTTAAGACAATGACTTTGTAAGTATATCAGCTTTATTATCATTAGTAGAAACATATTTTAACGTTAATAAACCTTTGTTCACAATATCTTTGATAAAAGGTACTTTTATATCTATATGTTTGGATCTTTTACTGTTTTCATAGCTTTGTATCATTTTAATTGTGCTTTGATTATCAATTGACAATAAGCAAGTTAAATTTTTATCAAATTGCAAATCTTTTAACACTTGTCTAATAAATACAATTTCGCTTACAGATAATGCTGCTGCAATGTACTCGGATTCTGCTGACTGACTAGATTGCCATGATGGAACACAGCAACTCCGCTGACACTTTTCTTGTCCAATTGTTCACTTCCCCAATCAGAATCTGAAAAAGCTTGTAAATTAGTATTATTATCTTCTCTTCTGTAAACTAATCCTTTTTCTTTTGTTTGTTTCAGGTATCTTAGGACTCTTTACGCCGCTTTCCATAATGTAGGTGTTGGACAATTCATATATCTGCTAAGAAATCCTGTTGAATAAGCTATATCTGGCCTGCTGATAGTAGCTAGATACATGAGTGACCCTATGAGTTCTCTGTATGGGACATCAGTCAATATTTCTTCATCTTGGTTAATCTTCAGTCCAACTTCCATAGGTGTATTCATTCCTTTACAATCTTGCATATGAAATTTTAATAAAATCTTCTTAATAATTTGTGTTTGTTTTATTTCCATGCTTTCTTTTGACTGTGTAATCTCCATGCCTAAAAATTTGCTGATAGTTCCCATTTTTTAAGCTTGAAATTTTTCTTTTAGTTTCTGTATGATATTTTGACTGTCTCCGATGATTAGAATATCGTCCACAAATATTAGTATGTATACATTTGGTCCTGTACATAAGCAAAAATCACTTTGAGATTGTTTTAGTCCATTTTGTGTTAGAAAATTATTTAGCTTCTCATTCCAACAACGTGGTGCTTCCTTTAATCCATATAAAGCTTTTCTTAACCTTAAAACTTTTCCTTCTTTTCTGTTCTCTATTCCTTCAGGATATTTTATGTATATGTTTGTTTTCAGTTCACCATTTAGAAATGATGTAGGTATATCTAATTGTTTGATTGGTAAATCTTCGTGAATAGCTTTATTTAAAAACAATCTTACTGTTGTCATTCTAGCAACTGGTGCATACACATTTTGAGTTGTCTCCTCTTGAAATCCTTTAGCAACTAACCTGGCTTTCTTTGTATTGTCTGTCTTTGTTCGGAATACCCACTTTGTATCGATTGCTATGTTTCCTTTTGGTAATTCACTTTCTTCCCATGTTTTTAGCTTTCTGTGTGCTTTTAGTTCCTTCTCTATAGCTTCTTTCCATTCTTCTTGTTCAATAGCTTCATTATAGCGTATTGGATCTTCTGATAATAGTGCATAAGCCATATTTGACATGTCATATCCTTCGTATCTTTTTGGTAACTTCGCATGTCTTTTACCTCGACTATGGCCTTCTTCTTCTTCTGTATGTTCACTTTCAGTATTTGTCAAATCCGGTGTACTTCCTTGAGACTTTATAGGTTCTTCTTCCTTATCTTCTTTCTCATCATCATAAGTAATACTATGTGTGACTTTCTTGCTCTCTTCATATCAGTAGTTTGACTCGTCAAATCTAACATCACGCGACTCAATAATCATATTATTTATTTTTGGATCCCATAATCTGTATCCTGATTAGGGTTGCAAATAGAAAAAAAACTAAATGTTTTTTTATCAAATTCATGAAAAAAAACATGAAAAAAAACCTAGCACCATTGTTTTTTTTCTAAATAAGGTTTTTTTTCAGACGAACAAATAATACGAAAATAACGGTTTTTCATGCTTTATTTATATGAGTAGGTAACTTAAAACTAGGTATATTGAAGTAAGTAGGTATGTAACTAAATTATTCTTAGTAGGTACAAGCAAAAATAAAACTTTGAAATTATTCATTAGAATCAGAAGTATCAGAATCACTATCAACACTAGTTCGGTCAGCGTCAGAATTTTCAGATTCTTCTTCTGTCTCGTCTAAGTCCATAACTGTTTCTTTTTCTGGTTCTTCTGGTATTGCAGGCAAAAGATTTTGAGTTTGCAATTTTAAATTGTGAGCAATATAAACAATTTTACCAGCTCTTTCATTCGTAAGTCTGTTACGTTTTTTTGAATGTACATCACTGTATGTGCTAAATGTTCTCTCAACTGCAGCTGATGTTGTTGGAAGGGCCAGAAATCGGACTGCTACTTTTGATAAAGCAGTCGATTTGCAAAGCCCTGCCCACCAAGCTAAAGGAGTAAGTTTACTTACAGCAGACCATAAAAACGTTTTTGAAAAAAAGCCTTCTTTGGTTATGTAATTAGCAAGTTCCGCCAGAACTCTGTCCTCATCAATATCTGGAATTTTGACTGCAGCATTATAAATTTTTTCTGTCGCCATACTTTCGTCATCCGGTGATAAATCGCACCCTTTAAACTGCGGATCCAACAAGTTTGCAATTTTATGAACGTCATAAATCGCGAACTCTTTTCTGTGTTTTAATATTTCTTCGACCTTTTTGACCTCAGACACAGATAGAGGACTTTCGTCTATCTTTTGTATAACTTCTTCTTCTAGTTTTTGGTATAAACTTAAAACACGAGATAGTTGAGGAGTGTCACTTTCCACAATTTTAATAGTTTCAGCTATTGGTTTAAGTAAATCACTGAACCCAGTCACCTTATCCCAAAAGTCATCGCTCAACATCAACTTTTTTACTGTGTTAACCTTACTTAATGCATCTGAAAGATCCTCGTCAATAGCCATTGCTCTTACAGTTTGTTTGTTTTCTTTTAAACTCTCTAAGCAAGAAAAAAGTGAAGCCCAACGAGTTTTTACTGGAAGTTTAAGACTTACTTTGACACCAGTGCTTGATTGCTTTTCTATAAAGGCTGCGTTCAGCTTGTGAGAGTTTTTTATAGTCTTGATACAAGCTACTGCGTTTGCTTTCAGAGTCTTCAATGATGACAAATCTTTTAGATCATTAAAAATAAGTTGGATACAGTGAGCTAGGCAACCATATGTAAATAGGTTTGTCTTTTCGTGTTTCGCTTCAAGTTGTCTCCAAGTTGACTTCATATTCGCTGCATTGTCGGTCACGAGTCCAAATATTTTTTGTTGTCCTATTTCATCAATCACACAACTCATTTCGTGAGCCATATATTCGCCAGTGTGAGATAATTTTCCGGTCGGTAAAACTTTATATAAAAAAGGTTTCGGTGTTGTGACAACAAAATTTACAATAGGTTCATTCCTGATGTTGCTCCACCCATCTGCAGCTAGTCCGACGGAATTAGCATTAGCGATTGCTTCAGCCACCATAGTTGATAGATTTTTGTACTCTCTTTCCAAAAACGGACCTGACAACATATACCTAGAAGGTATTTTATATGCGGGTCGAAGGAACGAAAAAAAATCTTTCCAGCATGGATTGTCCATCATGCTTAGGGGTGCTCTGCTTGCATAAATTGCTCTGCTGAGTAGTTCATCTGCCTTGTCTTGGTCTGCTGGGTTCATTTTGTCTACAAATGATGTTATACCGCCGGAAATCTTCGACTTGGCGGACGTAGAAGGACTTGCATCACTGGATACTTCTAAAAAGAAAGAAAGATTTCATCACTCATCACATCACATCACACCTACTTTGAAAGGCAATTTTTCCTGACTAAATTGACAAATTATTAAATAAATAACATGGAAATAAATAATATTATAAGATACGTAGTGTAGGTGTACATTCAAGCTCGCAACTTGGTTATTAAAATATTTGGACTTTGTGGTAAAGTTCTTACGCTTATTTACAATAGCACTTTGAGTGTGTAACCGTAGCTGAGCTTAACTGTACTTAATTTATTCAATTTACAAGTCAGAATGTATAATTGTACACACAAACAAATGTACACACAGGTCCTACAAAATTATTTTTAAGGTGTAAAAAACATAAATTATGACAAAATACTTTTACTTACGTTTTTCTGCCATTTTTTCTGTAACTGTTGTACTTGATTGAATGTATTTTTCTTTTACAGAATTGGGACATTTTTTACAGTTTTGTATGTGCTTCGACATTCTTGAACCGTTTTTTGCCAAATGTTTTGAGCAGAATGTACATTCTACCTTTGCAATTTTAGTAGTGGAAATTACGTCATTACATAACTTTGCCACGGCCACAGTCTTTCGACCAGATCCAACTCTTTTCGGCATAATTATATTTTGTGTTTATACTAACTGTATCGCTTCACTTTCTTAATACGCAAAGGAACACAAAAAAATAATCGTACTTTCACGAGCTAGTCTTCGCTTCGACTAAATAAACACAACAACGTTTTTGATTTGAGAAGTATAACTAACAAAAGAAACTAGGCTCTGTTTCAATAGTGATAACGTACATTTTAATTGGATAAACATTCAGTATAAAAATATTTATTGGGGAATTCCCGATACGGCGGCGGGTGTGTTGCCTACAGTAAATGGCGATAACTACCAGTACCACTACATTTGTCAATAATGTTAGTTTTATAAAAACCAGAATATAAGTTGTTAAATAAAATTTTAGTTTAATAGTTAACATAAAGTGCAAAACAACCGTATAAATATGAGATTCCGTACTTATGAAAAAAAAACATACCCCAGAAAAAAAACAGTTTTTTTCACGGTTTTTTTTCAGGTTTTTTTTTCAAGACAGAAAAAAAACCGTTTTTTTGCAACCCTAATCCTGATCCGCAGTATCCAATCATGATCATTGGTTTTGCTCTGGGTTCTAGTTTGCTAGGTCGTGGGAAAATCATACCCCATGCCTTTGAGCCAAAAACTCTCAGTTTTTCTAGATAATTCTTGCCATACCATCGTTTAGCTGGTGTGTCTCCTGTAAGTGCTTTAGTTAGGGATCTGTTTATGATGTAAGCTGCACATCGAATAGCCTCACTCCATAGATATTTCGGTAAATTTGTCTCCAATAGCATTGCTCTTACTTTGTCACATAGTGTGCGGTTCATTCTTTCACAAATTGAATTTTGCTGTGGAGTATAAGCACAAGTGGTTTCCTGTATAATACAATTTTCTCTGTAAAATTTTTTTTGGTCTTCATTTAAAAATTCTCTACCTCTGTCTGTTCTAATTCTTTTCACACTGTTACCATCTTTCATTCTTTTTATATAATTAATGATGTATCTTTTTGCTTCATCTTTTGTCTGGAGCAAAAGTGTGAATGATCATCAATTATTGTCAGGTAATATCTCTCTCCATCTTTGCTTATGGGTGTGACAGGACCGCCTACGGCACAATAGATTAGCTCTCAAATTCCTTTAGTATGAGGTATTGGGTTGTCTGTAAATTAGCATCTACTTGCCTTAGCTTCCATACATATAGAGCAACGTTAATTTGATAAAGGTAGTCCAAGAACCTTCATACCACCATAGTTAAGATGACCCATTCTTCTGTGCCATAAGTTTCTGTCTGTCTTCTGAGTAACTAGTAGTGTATTGTTTGTTTCATTTAGACTTAGTTTGATAGTACATAGTTTCCCATTGCTTTGTCCTTGCACTTTTACTGAACTTTTACTGAACTTTTACTAATTACTGTGCTTTTTCTATCGAAAGTTACTTTCAAACCTTTCTCATTTAATTTTAAAACGGATAACAAATTGTGTGTCATTTTTTCCATTATAAGACAATCCTCTACTTTTATAGTCAAGCCTTCATTTGATGTTCCTATTAGTTTTTCTTTCTTATTAGCTGATATTGTATTTCCATTCGCTACTTGTATCTTTATTGCTGGAACTTCCTGTATATCTGTCATATATTTTTCATACTTCTTATTTACCATATGAAATGATGCGCCCGAGTCTATAACAAATTCTATCTCATTGTTTTCATAAGATGTACTTTCTGCAGTGAGCTTGTGCTGCTATGAATGATAGACTTTTATCGTCTGTGGTCTGGTTCTCTCCAATATTGGCAGCCGGTTTTCTGTTGTAGTTTGTCCCCCTATTTCCTCTTCTTTGATAACCTCTTGCTCTAGGATTACCTCGGCCTCTCTGTTTATTGTTATTATAGCGACATAAGTTATTCTTCAGACAATTTCTTGCGAAATGGTTTGGCTCCCCACACTTATAGCATTTAACAGTGGTGCTCTGGGAAACATAGTCTGAACTTGTGGAACTCGTAGGCCTTTGTCGTGTCTTCTCTTTTAATTCAGCATCCAATAGTTTTCCTTTAACAAAATCCACGGTGAGATCAACATTTGACATTTCCAGGGCTGTGACAAGTGGTTGATATGCTTCCTCTACACTTAATAATAGTTGGCAGACTTTTTCTTTTTCATCGATTACCATGCCGTTAGACGTTATCTCTTGTATTAGCTTTTCGAACTTATTTATATGTTCTTGTACACTGTCTGACTTTTTACACTTAAGCAGCATTAATTGTCTTTTTAGATGTAGATTATTTAACGTGCTTCTCCTTTCAAATGCTCCTTTTAGTTTTTGAATCATGTCGAAGGCGGTGCGTGCATCTTTCACATATTCTAGATATTTATCTGATAACGCTTGTATAATTATGTTGCGTGCTTTTGCATCCTGCTTTGGTGCATTGGTATCTTTGGGGTCGGACTCCATTTCGGTCTTGATGAGCCTTTTTCATCCAGCGCAATCTCCATTCTGAACATCCAGTTTTAGAAATTACCACTTTCTAGTTGTGGGACGCTTGTATTTGGTGCCGACATTGTATTTATTTTTCCTGAAATGCTGAAATAAAACCCACTACCCCAAAAATAAGAACGTGACCTTTTTGATGGCCGTCCACGCCGTGTCCACTTTTCCTATTTTACATTCCTAAGCTATCCTGTGTCAATCTGACTTACTTATAAGCTCTGGGCCCATAACCTAATGAAATTTATGAAATAAAAGCCCCATAGTAAGAAAGACTGACTTTATTAATGAGAGAAAACACTTTTACATTAATAGATACGTCCGCCATTGCCCTACGCACAAATAAGAAGAACCATAGATTAGAGACGCATGACAGACGTCCTAATCCTTGAACACTAATAACACGCATAGATAATAAACTCCAATAATAATTGCAATAAAAATTTATAATACACCAGAAAATATGCTTAGGCCATTTGGTAACGTTTACTGTGATGAACATAAGAAATTAATAGCATTTTGTAAGTAATTTGGCAATGTTCACCGGGGTGAACAAACAACTTTCGTCAGTAATAACATGACTGTTTCAATAAAAAATCATTAAAAATCAATGCCACCAATAAGAATAATGATTATACAACACATTGCAACCCCAACCACAATCAAATAATGATAAATAACTAGTGTAACTTAAATAAATACCTTGACATAAAACGTAGCTCCTCGTCTGGCAGCCATTTTGGTTTCACTAAAACTTTATGAGTATTGCTAGAGTAATAAAATAATTTTTTACCAAAATTTAAATATATTTCCACGTAAAGTAAAAAAAGTGGCACGCCAGTGGCACGTCACACCCAAAAAGCTTCGATTTTTGCCTGACCAAATATCTGCTGTAGTACAAACGGTTTTAATATCCTCGAGCTCTTTTTTCAAATCACTTAGTGACTTCTCATAATTTTCATTTACGCATCGCCTGAGTGTCCTCCTACTCATCACACTGAGTCCAGATCTAGATATCTACAGATAGACAACATTTTTTTTGAAATAGGGATTATCGACTCTTTGCAACGGACTCATGGAATGCATAAAGTAATTAGCAATATGGCGATTAAAGTCGTCTTGTCTTAGTGACAATTGCATATTTTGCTTTGTAGAAGAATGTTTTTTGAGTCGCTTAAGAGTTTTTGAGTAGCTCATGTATTCATTAAATGTCACTTCGCCATTTTTTCGTTTTAAATAAGTGACAAAATTCGAAGTTGCATTACGTGATCCACTAATTTTAACTTCTTTTGGTGCGCATTACGTGCACCGTGCTACTCTTTTTTTATTTGAAGATTCACTGGGTAAATAGGTAAAAAACTTGCCATCAAAAATCCAGGACAACACCTCCTCGGTTGTTGGATCGTCTTCGTCTTGTTCAGTATTAGACGCCATTTCAGTGGGTACTTGTAAAATAAAAATACGCAAAAAGAGATACGCGAGCGATTTACTTGTCGAAACCAATGCCAACGACTGTGTGACGCCGCTTGTTTCCGGAGAGAAGTACACGCGGGGTGGGTGATTGTAAGCCCCCCGCGCCCCTCGGGCTCATTCATTCATCATTATGGCCTATCCGCCGCGTGCGCAGTTACAGTCGCATTTAGCAGTGCACCCACCCACAAGATCATAGAAAATTTTATACTAAGCATGATGTTTGTGTTGCGTTGCGAACGAGAATAGTCCGTTTTTCTTTGCTAGTCGAACAATGTAAACAATCTTTTTATAACTTTTAAAATAATATCAAAGAATAAAATTAATAAACTATTTGATTTGAAAAGATATCGGTCTTCAACGATGACTTTACCAATGTAGATTGTGAGTTTTGTGTTTATCTTATTTTAAAACAAATACTTTCGTAAAAAGAGAAATCCAAGATTGTTTACAATTTTGCACAAGCAAAAAAAGCAGACTTCATCCACTTAATTATATAAAAGTAATTGAGTAATATGAATTATAATTAATGTAATTAAAATTACCAATTACTTATGTAATTGAATTAAAATAGTTCCAATTACATGTAATTTGAATTACAGTAGTTTAATTACGTATCATGAAATTAGTAATTCAATTCCACATATTAATTAATTACGCCCAACACTGGTTTCTATGTATTTCTTAAATTTCTATGGAAATAGGGTTGACAAAATTCAAACTATAAAATCCGGCCAAGTGCGAGTCGGAATGGTTTTAGGAACCTCAATGTCATTTCAAGAGACCTATCCCCACATGCATAGTTTTGACAAAAACATTTTTCTTAGGTTTTAGCATCATGTAGGGCAGCCCCCCTTAAATATCATTATTACTTATTATTTGTATAAGAATCGTAAAGCCGTTAACAGGATACATCTAATTACCAAGTTGCGACTTTATAATGCTAATAGTTTCAGAATAAAGTGTCTGTGACATACGGACGGACGGACAGACAGACTTGAAGAAACTATTAGGGTTCTGTTTTTTGCCATTCGGTTATGGAACCTTAAAAATAGGGGTTAAAAATAAAAATCGTTTTCAAAATAATTTTTATTCATTATCAGCATCAAGTTCTTCTGATATTAATATAAGATCGGCTTCTGGTACTAAGTCAGTATCGGTCGGAATTTCCGCTAGAGGATGGATGACAACATTCTCCGTTGATGGTTTTAGCGCCAGAACCTTGTCAGGAAGAGCCGGACGGTTTTTTGTATTTCGTGTGCTCATGGACATCATTGTTAGGTATGGGTCAGAAGACTCAAGCGCTCGGTGAAACAAGTCAAGCACTGTTGCTTTGCGATCTAACTTTCGCGTATGATGCTCCCGATCATAACGCCAAAACTTGTTCCTTGATTCACCTGCTTGTTCTGACAGCATTCCAATGGGTAAGGCAATAGATTCTATGATTGTTGCGCCATGCATTAGTATTTTGTGCAAAGTTACTGACATGTAGCACCAGTTGTACTTTTGCACGTATTTACGAGCGAGATTGTCACAAAACTTTTGAAACTTTTGAGAATCTATTTCCAACCCGCTCGATAATGCTACCAGGATGGTATGTAAATCCTCCACGAGCCATTCCTCGATACCAAGAATCTCGGCAAAAGCTCTTCGGTTTGGAGCTCCCAGTGCAGAGCAGTATTGCCATCGTTTGTTGTGCACGCATTCGGCCGTACAACATCGACGAGTAAGCCCATCTTGTGTCTTATGTCCGCTTGAATTTATTTTTTCTTCTTTCTACAATAACAGCTTCGGGTGATTTTTTGCAACCCTCCACTTTTGTACCCCAGAATCATTTTTGTAGCCTAAATGTAGTAGAAACTCGAATATTCGGATCCATGCATGAAGTGGGCTTAGTCCGTGAAGTAAAGCTTACTGGTTTAATGTTCTTTTTGCCACTTCATCAATTTTATTAAATTGACTACAAGTAGCTCCACAACATGCGCACCGTAATTGGTAGATTTGATTGATTTTTGATTAGAAGATTGATTTGATGAAATTGCAAGTGAAAAATACCCTTACAAAACAAATGAAATAATATCTTACTTGTTTATTTAAACTCCTAAACTTAAAGATACATGAAAAAAAATTGCTTTTCAGATTTTTCAAGGCGCCTACCATTTTGACAACCCTAACCGAAAACTTTAAACATTGATATTTCCAAAGTCCTGTGTTGGTCGGATCTGGTTTTTTTTCTAGTAATACTTATTGTTGTACTTGATATCTAAACATAAAAATAAAATGCGACCATGCTAAGACTTACCATAAATATATATTTTTTTTAATCGTAGAAAAAGTAAAATTGCCGACACATAATGAACATATTTTTAAAATTTCGATAAATATATCGATACTTATTGTTAATTGCTATAATATTAAAGAAAAATAATTGAAAAAATGGCCATAACTGCAGCCAAAAGTTCATTTCTATGGTTTCTATGGTTTTTTTCTCGAGTTTTGCAATAACTTAAAAACTGTGATACATACAGCCTCAGGAGTTTTAATAGAGCACTTCTTTGATTATCCTCTTTCCAAACATACAAAAATATAAGACGACCCCAACTAAGTCAAAATAATATACTGTGAATAGGTATCACACCTATATGGGGCGCTGCGCAGAGTGCGCGCCAGCTCCAACAGCCTCCTGGCTGTAATTGCGGACAGGTGGGATAGTCGCTTTACTAAGCACTGGATCTCGCTACATGCCAGCGTGAGAAAAACTAATGTAAAATAATATAAACAACAACAACATTGCATATCATTAAATTTAAATATATATTTTTTTAAAGTTGGATAAAATTAAATCGGATAAATTAAAATTAAATAAAATGACATTAAATTAAATTGAAATTGGGTGAATTGAATTAAAATTAATTTAATTGATTTGGTTAAAAATATATATAATTTAATTAAGAATGCACTAACATAGTTTATAAGTCATTTATGTATTACTAACAAATTATGGATGTAAAGTCTGAAATAAATAATTTTTATTTTTATTTTATTTTATTTTATATTATACTGCGTTACGCGGTAACACCAGGAAAATTTTTGCTTTAGTATCAAATAAATCCTAACCTATTTAAAAAACTATTATGAATTGCGATTCCCTTTAAAATTAAGCCGGGAATACACATGCCTGTAAAACGGATCAGTAGCTTGCATATTAGGTAATGGCATGTAGAAGTAACTGACCCACAGTGAATACATTTGCAAGTAAAACTTGCATGCAATCTGCTTCCTTGCATGCTTGTATTTCTGAGCCGTATACACATGACTGTAGCTGGCACACTTGCATTCTAGTTTCACCAGTTTCACGTTGAGCTTGCAATGGAAAACATTCGAAGTGAATTAAATAGTATGGTATTGCTACTAGCAATACAATGTGTGGCTAAATTGATGAGAGAAAAGAAAAAGAGAAAGAATAGGCAGATTTGGGTGAGAAATTGGATTTCCAGAAGGGAAAACTACGGAGCAAGTTCATGTCTGCTTACAGAAATGCGACAAGAAGATATAGGTGGTTACAGGAATCATTTAAGAATGCTTCCAGAAAAATTTGACGAATTGTTAGCAAAAGTTGCAGACAAAATTAAAAAAAATTATACTCATATGCGAAATGCTATCCCGGCCAAAACTAAATTGGAAATAACTTTACGATTTTTAGCTACTGGCGATTCATTTGCATCTCTAGAAGCACTGTATAGAGTAGGAAAGTCGACGATTTCACAATTTGTTCCTGATGTCTGCAATGAAATAGCTACAGCATTAAAGGATTTTATTAAAGTGAGTAAAACAGTCTTTATTTTAAATTAAGTCTTTATTTAAGTAAATCCAAGTGTGACCTCTGTGTCATCGTTCTTAACAATAGGTTTTAAATATTATTTGAAGCATTTCTCCATGCTTCACTCAAAATGTTTGAGCCTTGTCCATTAGCCAGTTGTGTCTCATATATTGTGTTTGCGTCAGAGTACATTGTGTTCATTAATTGATAACTGCCAGATGAATCTGTTGTATCTTCAGAATGTGTCGTTAAAGTAAACGGAATGGAAGGCTGAGAATAGGAAGCCGACAATCGCGACCTCTCTGTGGATATCAACGTTTGAATTTTGGATTGTAGATCCAGTGCATTGTGTAATGGTAACGATCTTAACTGTGCAGCAACGTTTTGACCGAAATAATAAAATTCGTCTTCTTTAGAAGATGCATTAATAGTAGCGGAAATATTTTCCAGGCGTTCAAGTGCAGTTAAAGTTTCGTTTTCTTCTACACGTTTTCTTTTCTGAACGGTTTTTTTTTTGTAGGTGCTTGAGAGGATGACCTTGGTGGCTCGACTGTTGCGGCGTTTATTTGAGGGGATGACTGTGGTGGCACAACTGTTGCTATTTGAGGGGATGACTGTGGTGGCTCGACTGTTGCGTTCATTGCTTGAGAGAATGGCTCTGACTGCTGTGATTGCTCGACTCTTGGAGTGTTTGTTTGCGAGGACGATTGTAGCTATAAAAAAAAACATATTAGTTTTCGGTTGTGGTAGGAGTATTTTTTTATCTACTAAGGGATTTAATGTTTTTCAGATTCCTACGATGCAAGAATGGAAGGTGATAGAACATGGTTTTCGAACTAAATGGAATTTTCCAGGCTGTATTGGAGCTATCGATGGAAAACACATTAATATAATAGCTCCTGAAGACAGTTCAAATTATTTTAATTATAAAGGAAATAGTAGCATAGTATTACTAGCATTGGTGGATGATGACTACTGTTTTTCTTACGTTGATATAGGATGCAACGGTAGAGCTTCAGATGGAGGAGTATTTGAAAGATCAAGCTTAGGACAAGCACTAGCTAGTAATTCTTTGGATTTTCCTGATCATTTTGTTATACTTGGAGATGCGGCTTTTCCATTAAAAAAGTACCTCATGAAACCATTTCCAACCATGCCAACTCACAGAGAAAAAGTTTTTAACTATCGGTTATCAAGGGCTAGGCGAATCGTCGAAAATGCGTTTGGTATCCTTGTATCGAGATTTAGAATTTTTGAATCAAATATAGCCCTAAAGCCGGAAAAAGTTGACGTTATAGTATTAGCGGCATGTTCTTTACACAATTGGTTGCGTAAAACTTCTCCAACTTATATTACTCAAAGATGTCGATACCTTAATCCGCAAACCAGCCAACTCCATATGTCACAATTTTACAGGATACAGTTAAAACTTTGTAATTTCCACACATATGAGAACTTTTAATAAATGAAAATCCCGTTGGTGTATTATGTCAGTGGCTACTAAATTCCATTGTCTTTATTATTTAAAATATTGTCGTTACTGAATTATAGACGCATTTTTGAGTTATCCGCTTTTCCTACTAAATAAAAGTATGGAATATGGAGTTAGCTGGTTTTACTTAGTATGAAGGTAAAATAAACTCAATAAAGTATCAGGTCATTAATTCGTCATGAGGGAGATTTTGATAATAATTTTGGTAATCATCAGGCATAGTATTTTTTAACTCTTGTAGGTCTGAATACTTCTTCTTTTTATTTTTCTGCGTTGGTCGTACATTTGCGGTAAATTTTCAAATGGAGTTTGGTTCACATTTTTGTTTCTGCGTTGGTTTAACAATGTATATTGGTCAGAGAATCCGAGTTTGTAATAAACGCTTCCGGAAGGATCGTACTTGAGACATTTTATGTCGGTTACCTGAAAAAAGATCAACATTATCTAACACAGCTATAACTACACCAAAAACAAAACCACGTAAGTATGAGAAAGATATTTGATTATATAAATAGGAGAAAAAGTTATAGAGAAGATATAAGGATGCAAAAATTATGGTCTAAGGTCGAATGTTGAATGAAATAAAGCTCTTTGGACGACCCATCATATGTGAGCAAAGCGAATGTTATGGGTAATATTGAATAATGAAGAATGTCTGCCTAATGTTATGTATGTATGAGTGTAAGTATGTATTATATGTATATGATATATAATTATGTTATGTGTATTTGTATTATCTAGATACTAAACAATAGCTTAGGCTCCTCAGTAATCAGTACCTTCGGATCTCCTTTCATTTTTCCTGGTCTGATAGATTTATAAAAACTCAGGTTCTGGAAATTCTTGAAGTAGCCATAGTTTAAATATTTGACTTGATATGGATTGCTTTTTATGGCCTTCCGACAAATATTAATATATTCTGCAGGGACATTAATAGTTTGGTGTTTTAGCTTCCTCTCAATCATGGCGTGCATGCTGTCAACCTCCATTTGGGTATGGCCCACTTCCAGGTATTTTTGGATGATCGTTATGTTATGTAACATTGCAACATTGACAAGAGCGTTAGTTAAAGTAGTATTCCTATTTTGATAGGTACAACCGTCAGAATATAATAGGATTTCTCTGTTATCTTCTCTCATTTTTGGGATAACTGTTTCAATGAAAAACTGGGAGATTATAGTTGCAAACTCGTTAGAGTTTAGACCACCCTCAGTCTCATTCCACAGAAAACAGAAACCATCACCTGTTTTCATATCATATATACACCAGTTATGCACACAAAGTTTTGTTTTATAATAATGTGAAGACACGTTGGACCTCGGTGCTAAAAGCACCGCTTGTAGATCTGCCGTAAACACAAATTCTTTTTCTTTTTTATCTGATTCTTTCTCTACTCTTGCTGCTTCTTTTTTATTCACATGCTCATCATAATCATCCTTGCTAGTTTTCCCTAATTTGTATCCATTGCAAATGACACACATGTCTTTTTTTGGTTTGAATATTGATATTTTTTGAACCGTTAATGTATTCGAAAATGTAGCAATCGACAAATGCTTAACATTTTTATTATTCCAGTAGCTTTTGTAAAGGTCGTACAGTTGTCGTTTTGACTCGATATCGGGCTGTAGGTAGGATTGTGATGTTCTTTTTCTGCAGTAATGCGAAGGCATTTTCGGCAATTCGTTTAAAAAGTTCTGATTTCGACAATTTCTTTGTCACACGGCTTTTTAACAGGCAGTGTATTTTTACTTGTAGATGCTTGCACATCGGTGTCTCTTTTGGTTTGTGTTTTCCATTCCCAAACACATGATTTCCCTATAGAGAAAGTATCCAGAAACAAGGATACAGACTCTTATAGTATCTTCACCTTTCTTTAAATAGTTAATAAAAGAGTTCACTCGTTTTGACTCCTCGGGATTTTTTCTGTCTCTCTGCCTATTTGTATGAATGACTTTTACTAAATGATCAATGTACACGCGTTTTTCATTCCAAGTCATATTCCAGAATTTATCAAACAGCTTTCTTCTATCTTCTTCAGAAATCAGATGACATTGAATAACAGTTTTCTTTTTTTCTTTACAAGTACATCTTGGCTTTAATAATCTTTCTGGTTTCATAATTTTTTTTTTCCATTCACCATCAACTTTTTTTTTGCCGAAGTATT
Organism: Pyrausta nigrata; assembly: GCA_949316185.1. Lineage (NCBI taxonomy): Eukaryota > Metazoa > Arthropoda > Insecta > Lepidoptera > Crambidae > Pyrausta > Pyrausta nigrata. The sequence goes on along the minus strand of OX438955.1, from coordinate 3,586,722 downwards.
TTTTCCCCTTTTCTCTGCTTTTTTTGTTTATTTCGTCAGCCCATTCTTCTTTTTTTACTTGACATCGTTTTTTTCTTTTTATAACAGGCTCATCGGGACTAGAATCTGAATCACTGTAATCGACTAGCTTTTTTGTTCTCTCGTCCATGCCTGCTTCCGCCGTATTATTAATAACCGATGCACTTTCTTGAGTACTACTGGAAGGATTCATTTCATGTGGAAGGTTTTCTTCAACTCGCATGTTCTCATGAGTAGCAATTGGAGTCCGAAGCTGGGCAATATTATTTTGTAAAGAAATATCCGAAACATTATTGTTGGATGATATCATCATTGCATTTTGCGTGATGTTGTCGTATAAATCTGTATTTACACTGCTTCTGTTTAAAATTGAGATTGGGTTGTATTGCTCAAGCAAATTAGGGGAACAGGTTTGCGTTTCAGTGACGCCCTCGTTATCCAATACAGATTCCTCAATGGTGACATTCTCCACAATATGAAAGCTATCTATATTTAAAAGCATAGAATTGGAAAGAATATTGCTGGTCGCATCATGGTAAATCGTTTCAGTAGCGGTATATTTATCTGGGTTATTATCAGTCACAGGCAATGCAAAAGATTGTGAATAAGCTTCAGAAGATGCGGTGAGCAAAGGATCATAGTGTTCTATCACATCATCATAGGGCTTAGGAAACTGGTTATCGAGAAATAAAGCAGTGTCAGGATTAGTAGTATCATTAAGATCATTTCTGATAGGATTTTCATTTTGAATGCTAAGCAGAATTTTTCTAGCTCGTGAATGTTTTGTAGACATCTAACACATGAAACAAACAAAAAGCGAATAAGCACAAATTATACATCAAAACATATCTACTAAAATAAAACTTTAATTAATACAATTAAAAATTAATATTTTTAAATTAATTTTGACAAAAAAATAGTTTTTAGAACTCTGCAAGCAAACTATGACGATGAGATGAAATAAGGTTAACTCCCAACACGTTCACAGGAATGTTAAAGAAAAACGGCTAACTCCATGCTTAGAATAAAAACACCAAAACAGCTTAAAAACTAGATATGATGCGAAACAAATGAAAAATAAACATACCTTGAATATACGAAGAACTAATGAAATAGCATTGATTATGATCTCGACTATATTTTTATTTTTAAATTTGAGAAACCGAATCACCACGCGCGTTTCTCTGCGACGCCATACAAAATGGCCGATCTTCGGGAGTTAGCTGTCAAAATTGTGGCGTTCTGTTACGCGCGGAGTTAGCTGGTATTCGAATAGCGATTTATTACGAAAATAGGGATAAAAATGGAGTTGTTGTTTTTTCAAATCATCCGTCAGTCATATAGGCCGAAGACTGCATTAAAAAGTATTTTGCATAAAAAGTGGAGTTGGCTGGTTTGCGGATTAAGGTATCGATGTGTAGATTATGAAGATATTCAAGTCGGTGATATAATTGAAGGCTCTTGGCGTCAACAATTACAAAGGTTATTAGAGAGTTTACCACCAACACGCAGTAATCATCCATCTAGAGAAGCAACACTTGTTCGAGAGAATTATGCTAATCTTTTTATTACAACGGAAGCAGTGCCTTGGCAAGATCGTATGATCAATATTGTAGGATGAATGTAAATGCTTACTTTACTAATAAAACTGTTATGTGTACCAACTTTCTTTTTTTTTAACTAGGTGCCTAATTCGAAACTGATCATTAGAAAAAGGGTAATCAAACTTGACGTGTCTTTTTATTGAAAAACGCACGCATAAAACACACGTCTAGATCGCTTACCTTCTTTAATACTAAAATATGTTTCTGTCAAAAAATATTTTTTTCTGACAAGCTTTTATAGCCGACTGTACTTTTCTTTGAACATCCATCAACTGCTCAGCAAGACAATTCTAAAGAGCCCAAACTCGGTACGATTGCTTTATTTATTACAGAGTTGCTACGGCCACCTTCCGGCTTCATCAACAAAGCCATGGTACCATATTATTATGTATTCCATCCCAATAAACATACATACATACCTACCTAAATTGCAAGAAAGCTTGTAATAAATGAAGTGTAGATAGGTAGGCATAGGTAGGTACTTACTTCTGTATGGATTGACTGCCTGTACTCAAAAGTATCATTCAGAAATTCCATCTCCTTAAACCAAGTTAAACCAGGTTTATAGACGTCACCCAATCCAGCACCGGATGTTTTTGATTTTTGCACTTTATTCAATTCTTGATGGTAAGTACTTCTTAAACTTTTTATTTTATTTTTAATTTCCTTTTGAGTTACTTTAAATGCCTCTTGAATTTTAGTGTAGGCATTGTCGCGGGCAATTTTATTTTTATAAAGAGAGCTACTCGGGTTCCAAAGACATTCGTATTCTTTGTACAAATGTTTAAATTGTATCGTCTTCTCATTTCCCCATCGTGACATGATGAATCCAAAAGATAAAGAACAAACAAAAACTTGACGCGAACACAAAACTACAAAAACGTGCACCCCATCGACAACTCTTTTCGCTACTGGCATGCCTGTAGCTGTCGCGTGCGTTCACTCATGCCGGTTTTGCAGCCCCCCGCGTCCCCTCCCTCATATTGCATGCTAGTAAATCAAATTGCTTGCAATCTACTTGCTTGCCAGATACAGGCATGCCAGTTAGTGTATACACATGACAATAGCTGGCACGTGCAAGGAGCTGGTATGCAAGTGTGCCAGTTAAAGGCATGTGTATTCCCGGCTTTAAACGAATACTGCAATTGTCACAAATAGTTATATCGAAATTATATAATTACTTACCAGAATAACGACAGTAACTCAGCAGAACCACAATTAACCCACGCACTCTCTCCAAGGACGACGCTCAAACTGATAGTCCGCCATTATGACCTTGACGCATACGGAAATTGCAAGTGGTCACATAGATGCATCGACTAGTGAATACAAACATCTAGCGCCATCTCTTTACTAGTTCAAGCAACTTTTGGCGGCAACTCTGGAGGATAAGTATTTCGAGGCTAAGTAGAGGACAAACTTTTGAAAGAAAAAGATTAGGTTTAAATTATAAAACCTATTTCGTAAAGATCTTAACATTATTAATTAAGGCGGTGTTAAAGAAAAATATGTTTTCATAGAATTTTAAATAATAATAAAAGAATAGGGAAGAATGGCACACTTTAATTTCGGAGGCTAAATCCACTTCGCGTCGCTGAGCCAGCGAAGTAAGTAAGTAAGGATTTTAAAGATAAAACTTATGTAATTTACCCCTCTTACAGCGCGGGGACACGTTTTTTTTTGTATGGAAACACCTTTTTCTCCCCCGAGTTACCATTGAAAATAATCAAATTAAATAAACTGCATTTTAATGTGTGATTTATGTTTAAAACAAAAATTATGAACCTATCAATCTCGAGGGACATTAAATGAGTCACTTAAAAGTTGATTGACCCAGTTATGACGAGTCATAGTGCGTGCGGAGTAAGGGACTTCACCTCCTCCCCCAGCCCCCCAGCGGGGTGTGAGCCGCTGACTCCCGAGCGTTTTCCACACTAGTCTACCTAAGGAACAAGTATGCCAAGGCTCATCCTTTGATCCGAAAAATATTGATGTTGGCGTATAACAACCCAACTATACAGTGCGTCTACTTTGGTCTACTTTGCCGCAGTGCCCGCGCGTGCTGGTCTCCTCTCGACTACTCTCAGCTGCACGACCGTACAACAGTACGGTAGTGTCAACAGACACTACTTGTAGCACCTCTTGATCAAAGTAAAGTCTCTTACATACGAGTAGCACGTCAACAATTTCACAAATACTCAATTATCAGTTAAGGTGCAGCGGGGCAATATCAACTAGTAAGTCTTGAAGTACAAATTTCGAGTCCTAAAAATACTACTTAAAGTAACTTAACTAAAAATGTATTCTTTTCAAGCTATTAAGGTTGTATGTTTTCAATTTCACGTTTAAAAATATTGATTCTAAATACTTTAAATGTGTTTATTTTTAAAAAAGAAAAGAAAGAAAGAAAATAAATTTATTCGACATTCACAAAGACAGTAATTACACAACTATTACTAAAGTGATGAGTGCCGAAAAGGCATCCGCTCAGCATTATTCGTGGCAACCGTGCAACGACATTCCACGGAAAGTGATGTTCAGCGGATGCCTTGTGGGCAACGGATTAACACAACAAATACAGACAGACATAACATGGTAAACGTGAACATTATAACATGATCATCGCTAAAACTAGCCTCTTCTTAAATAAAAATAACAATCTACCTGACATATGTTGTTCACCGCCATCCAGCGGATGTTTAAATACAGATTTTTGACACTAGGAAAATTTCATTTTATTTCATTTTTTTTCACAGGATTTTTTAGAAAATCAATCTTTTGCCGAAAAGTTAAAAAAGCTACTGAAAAAGTTAAATTAAAACAATGCAATGCAGTCTAATAATTTATATATATGTCACCGGAAAATAGCAAGAAGCGTAAGTTGATCATTTTTCTTGGTAGTTGATCAACTTTCGGAAAATAACAAACGGTAGTTGAAATGTTAAATAATACATTTCAACTACCGTTTGTTATTTTCCGAAAGGCAATACGCAATGAAATTTAGCTAATTGGTCAACATACGGTACCTGGCAGCAATTCAATAATTTACGATTTTGACACAAGTAAAATCATCCACAAATGGGCCAATCGATGCTCAGTGTACTATTTAACGGTAAACTATAACCCGTCACTTAGTACATTCTCTGATTGGTCGACGTATTAGTTTTAAGCATTTGGCCAGTGTTTATTCATAGAGTTAACAAATACTTAGAAATGTTATTTGTTTTAATACTGATATTTTAGAGATAGAGATGTGAAAGTTCATACATGTATACTATATAATTAATAACAATAAAAATAAAATACTACACCTCGGAGATCATTTTTTTATTATTATCCTAATAAGTATTATAATTAGTTTTATCAGTTCAATCAGTCTGAATTTGTATTCGTATATCACTTATTATTACATGTTAATGATTTATGGCATCTAGAGTTACACAAAACTTTGGCTTTTTTGCTATTACACCTTTTAGTTACACACTGTTTATTTTTAAAGACTTTGCAATTGCATTGTTTCTTTCCTTGCCCACCGAAGGACGAACATTTTGCCGCAATGGTTCTTAATGGCAATGTTATTTGTAAGAAAGAAAATTTTAAATGAAACAACAAATTTAAAGGGTTAGAGTTACCACGGTAATATAACTCAGGCTTGAATTTTCGGAATAGAAAATAACTTTTACATAATATTCTTACCTCTGGAATATCACCAGATACGATCGCATTTGGTGAAGAAAGGACAGCGTTTCTTGGAATCCAGTCGCTAATAATTCCGAAAGGAGTGCCCACTCTATATAGTTCATTTCTTTTTTCTAAAATTGTGCCAGTAATATTTTTACTGTCCAAAGGCCCTCTGTCTACTTTAGGAACTTCGACTAGCACTGTAGTTCCTATATCAATTTCTTAAATCAAATCTTTAAATTTCTTAGACGACAAAGCTGTCATTTTCTCTGCAGCTCTTTTTAAATTTTGATGTGATTCTTCTCTCTCTCTCGAAATATTTTTTTCGTTTACACACAAATTGCAGGTCACTTGCGAACTACAACCTTCGTCTTCACTCGACACTCCACACATTGCATGAATTATTCCATTACATTTTTGACATCTAATAGTGCCCGATGTTTCTAGATTACAAATATGGCATATAGTAGGATTTTCATCTTTTTCAGTATATATTGCCCCGCTGCACCTTAACTGATAATAGAGTATTTGTGAAATTGTTGACGTGCTACTCGTATGTAAGAGACTTTACTTTGATCAAGAGGTGCTACAAGTAGTGTCTGTTGACACTACCGTACTGTTGTACGGTCGTGCAGCTGAGAGTAGTCGAGAGGAGACCAGCACGCGCGGGCACTGCGGCAAAGTAGACCAAAGTAGACGCACTGTATAGTTGGGTTGTTATACGCCAACATCAATATTTTTCGGATCAAAGGATGAGCCTTGGCATACTTGTTCTTTAGGTAGACTAGTGTGGAAAACGCCCGGGAGTCAGCGGCTCACACCCCGCTGGGGGGCTGGGGGAGGAGGTGAAGTCCCTTACTCCGCACGCACTGTGACTCGTCATAACTGGGTCAATCAACTTTTAAGTGACTCATTTAATGTCCCTCGAGATTGATAGGTTCATAATTTTTGTTTTAAACATAAATCACACATTAAAATGCAGTTTATTTCATTTGATTATTTTCAATGGTAACTCGGGAGAGAAAAAGGTGTTTCCATACAAAAAAAACGTGTCCCCGCGCTGTAAGAGGGGTAAATCACATAAGTTTTATCTTTAAAATCCTTACTTACTTACTTCGCTGGCTCAGCGACCCGAAGTGGATTTAGCCTCCGAAATTAAAGTGCGCCATTCTTCCCTATTCTTTTATTATTATTTAAAATCCTATGAAAACATATTTTCTTTAACGCCGCCTTAATTAATAATGTTAAGATCTTTACGAAATAGGTTTTATAATTTAAACCTAATCTTTTTCTTTCAAAAGTTTGTCCTCTACTTAGCCTCGAAATACTTATCCTCCAGAGTTGCCGCCAAAAGTTGCTTGAACTAGTAAAGAGATGGCGCTAGATGTTTGTATTCACTAGTCGATGCATCTATGTGACCCAAGGATTTTAAATAATAAACAGGATTGCGCACTTGCCAAAAAAAGCGAGCCGAGAGAGAGGTGAGTTATCGGTAGCATTGTCTCTTTCTAGTAGGGTAACCATAATAGTTGTTTAGTTAGGAAAATCCTGTTAATAATATTACATGTCTGTGGGAAAATCCAGGTAAACTTTGATAGGGGTAAGTAAACGTGGTGTATTACTCAATAATGCAAGCCTCACTTTTTTAATAGAGGCTTGGTGGTTGCTGGGCTTCGCAGTCACCGTAATGACATGACTGAAAAAGTAATAAAACTACTAACTATACCAAAATTTCGCCGGCCTGGATTTCGTTTACATTCTGCTTTCTAGGTAGTCGGTACAAAAAGTAGGTAAGTATCATATCTAAAAAAAAATTTAAATAAATAATATAAGAAGAAAGATTAGTCCGCGAGCGGGATTTGAACCCACGAGCTGCGACGATCCGTAAAATAAAAAGATAAGTTGAAAGAGAGGAGAAATTTCGCAGCGGGCCGATGAACTACGATGGCTCAGTTGGTAAGACCAGCGACACGCAGGTTCAGGGGAGCTACCGGCTATGATGTCGACGGCCGTCGATATCATTTTCAACCTCGATTTTCACGGTAATCTTAAAGGATTTTTAAGAATTTTTCATTATAATCGCCGTCGAGATCGATAATCAATGGCGTTTCCGAAAAAATTCTTTCAAAATCATTTAAGATTACCGTGAAAATCGAGGTTGAAAATGATATCGACGGCCGTCGACATCATAGCCGGTAGGGGGGCAGATTCCGCTCGCAGACAAATTTTTCTTCTCATATTATTTATTTAAATACATTGAGACCGCTGAAGATTTGAGCAAAATGCTTGATGATCTTAACAGAGCTTCCAATTGAGTAAGTCTTAAAATGAACATGGGCAATACCAAAATAATGGTGAACTCTCATGTAGCACCTACTCCTATTAAAGTTGGAGACTCTGATCTAGAGGTTGTCGACCAATATGTTTACTTAGGACAAACAGTTCAGTTAGGTAAGTCCAACTTCGAGAAAGAGATCACTCGTCGAATCCAATTAGGCTGGGCGGTGTTCGGGAAACTGCGACATATTTTTGGTTCCAAAATACCTCAGTGTCTGAAGACAAAGGTTTTTAACCAGTGTGTGTTGCCAGTGATGACATATGGAAGCGAGACCTGGTCCCTGACTATGGGCCTCATAAGAAGGCTCAAGATCACTCAATGAGCGATGGAGCGAGCTATGTTAGGAGTTTCACTGCGCGATCGAATTCGAAACTATGAGATCCGCAGAAGAACCCGAGTAACAGGCATTGCTCACAGAATAGCTCGGTTGAAGTGGACTTAGGTGGGGCACATAGTGAGAAGAGCCGATGGCCGATGGGGCGAAAGGTTCTTCGTTGGCGACCGTGCGCTGGCCTACGCTGCGTGGGCAGGCCCCCCACAAGGTGGAGCGGCGATTTGGTTAAGGTCGCTGGAAACCGGTGGATGCGGGCAGCAATGGATCGGATGCTTTGGAGAGCCATGGGAGAGGCCTATGCCCAGCAGTGGATGTCAATTGGCTGATGATGATGATGAGTGTTTATTTAAACAATTTATAAGTAGCCTTCAAAACATGGGATTAATGTAAAATAAAAAATATTTAGGTATCATATCTTCTTCGACATAAGGTTTATTAGAGAATAATTAGGTCGGAAGTTGGGTACTTAATCAATAAAATAAAAATACTCTATACTAAAACATAACGAAACGTTTTATTCACAATTTAAACATTACTAAATAATATAGTTTTCCGGAGCTTTTGTCTCATAGTGACACGTGAACCCATAATTTCAAGAGTTTTATTTTTGCCATGACTTCTTAACCTTAAATCTATGTATTTCTTGGCTATACACTTAATTATTTCCATTTCATGTCTATTTTCACATTGCTGCGAAGAAATTGGGTGCGACGGATTGAATAATTGAGTTAACTTTGAATAGAAATGTTGATTTATTATAATTAACAATCTGTCTCTGTACAAATTTTCCCATGTCTTTTCTAATGACGCCATGATGAGTGTCTCAGCAAATTTCACTATTTCATACACAAGTTTTGACGCATGCTTCAACTTGCCTCTATCAACAAATGTAGTAAATGATGAAAATTCGCAAACATCTATGACGTAATTGTGATCTTTATGTTGCCGCTTTACTAGCAAAGCAGATCGGCAATGTTCACATGTAGTTTTATCCAGCATTTTGTTAACAATGTAGCCAGATATATAATACAAAATATTGTTTTTGTAATATGACAAATGAATGCCTTCTGCTTGTTCCAACAATGTTTTTACTTGATTTTCTCCATCTTGATCCTCATCGCCTGCATTGCCCCTTTGAAAATCCGATTTTTGCAACCTTTTATTACTTCTGAATTCCAAGATTGGCGAAATTTCGAAATCAGTGTCACTGCAGTTCGCATTAATGCTAGGTCTTACACTGTTTCGGAATAATAGTTTTCTCATAATATACATAAAATTAAGGGCGTTCGGGTTATCGTTTGCACCTCCCCTTGCTCTCACACAGGAAAAAAACATCTCTAGATGATCTTGAGAGCATTTGTATGTTAACAAATAATTCAAGGCGTTTTCTTCAAAAAGATCCTCCGCTAGATGAGCAAAACTAAAAGTATCTGCAATAAGACCTAAAATTGGCGTTTTACGTCTATGAGTTAATACGTCTTGTCCATCAACTTTTAGGTGACTCAAATACTCTCGAGTGTCTTTGAATATATCTAGCCAATAATGCTTATTCTCTCTTCGTAAAGGAGATTCATATCCCGTGCCAAAAGGATTTTTACAATTAAACATATCGAAAATGCGATCTAAGTACCTCAAGTATTCAACAGTTGCTTCAGAACCATGAAAATCAGGATTTCCAGAACTAGACAAAAATTCTATAGCATTTGCAACAGAACTGCTCAATACTTGGACAGCCAATCTGACATTCATTTTTTTGCCATAAAAATTGACATGCGTTTTTGTTATTTTGTTCGCCAGTTTAAGACTTTCTTTTTCTTGAAGTTCGTGTAATAATTTTATAAATTTAAAGTCTACACGTCCTTTGTCCGAGGTCACACAAGTTTCAGCAAACAAGTTTCTTGCTAGTTTAATCATGTGTACTGGATCTAATAAACAATGAATTCTTATGCCCTTAGTTGGGTGTTTGAACCAAGTTTTTATTTCTGGAAATTCAAAACTACAACCCAAAATTTGAAAAGTAGTTTTGTTTACATTGGCCCCATCTGCTGTCAAACACCTAACATTAACATTAATGTCCGCTAACATACGAATCGCTGTTAAAATTAATTGCGCTTGCAAATGAGCCGAAATTTTATCAATAAAAAAATACGCTACTGGGCACTTAAACTTTTCTTTTAAAGAAATTATTTGAAATACTAATACTTCAGTTGCCAAGTTTTCTGCATCATCTGTAAGTACACCACCATAATAAATCCTACCCCAATATCTACCTTTTGAAGCTTCATAGACTTTTTCTGATTTAATGTGCATGGAATCAAACACTAAGCAAACATTAGCTAAAGTGTTTCCCGATGAAGCTTTTTCTTTGAGAAAATTCATAACTTCTGACATAAATCCAACATTGCAATTATGTGTTGCTAATATTCTACGCAAAGTAGCTGGATGAGGCAGACACATACGTTCCCTTAAACACTGGTAAGCCTTTCCTGAATAATAATAAATAGACAAGGCAAAAGATTTTACGTCGTCACTGTATCTTCTACCATGACTTGACTGTTTGGTACTAAGTTTGTCTGGAATATTTTTAAAATTAAGTTGTACGATATGTCTTACTTCATCAAAGTTGTCGCATTTCTTTTTTATCATATTAAGTATGGACTGCAAATTACATATTTTAGTCTCACGTCTTTTTAATCTTTGAGATAGTATTTTGATATCACGACGAAGTTTTTTTTTCCGTGGTGTATCACAGGTCATTTTCTCAGATGTTTGTGTAGATGTGCTCGTTTCTTTTTCAGTTTTGAATTTCTTGAGTGGGGGTGCATAATTATCAGTTGATGTCGATGGCTGAGGTTCTACTAATGTTATATTACTCAGTATAACAAGTTTATCCTTGGGAACTACCTGTAAAAAAAAACTAGTTTAGTAAACTCGCTGACAAAAGATCTAGAAATACTTTTTTCAAGAAATCATGGATATTTAAAATATAAAAAAGGTTTTCTGTCACCAATTCACTCGTCAAAGTATATAGCAACCTAAACTATAAAAGAATGTAAAGAAACCAAAAACATTCTCCTAATTTCTTTTCACTTAATTACTTCCATCCCAAGAATAATAGCGGCAGTATGGTGATCATTCACACTTAAATAAATTTTCTTACGAAGCATTCATATAATGTCACTCTTACTCTACTCTAAAAAACACATATTACGCAAAAAAAACACATAAAGACAAAGACAAACAAAACTACAAATTATATACAAAGTTATTTAAAAAATGTACACTTTATGCAAAAAAGGCACAAAACAATAAATTTGTAATAAACAGTGACAACAAATGTAGAGCTACATGGGCAGTTGTTAAGGGGGAAATATGTCAGTTAGACACAAATCGCTTCTTAAATAGAATTGCTATTGACGGTAATGAGATAATGGACCCATTGACTATTGCAAATAAAATTAATAACTACTTCATTGACATCAATAATACTAATCCTGACATAAAAATTTTAGATAATATAATTAAATTAAATAATTCTATATTTTTAACACCCATAAATCAAAATGACTTAAATAAAATTATCATGTCTCTAAAGAGCACAAACAGTGAAGGTTTTGATGGCATAAATACAAAAATAATAAAAAAGTGCAGAGAGCCAATTCTAAGGGTTTTGGTCTTTCTAATAAACCTATCGTTAGAAACCGGTGTATTCCCATCGAGGCTTAAACATGCTATCGTTAAACCTCTCCATAAAAAGGGCAACAAAACGGACATTGGAAACTACCGCCCGATAACGTTATTATCAGTGTTTTCAAAAATTTATGAGAAGGTTATTCATATGAAACTTACATCATTTTTTGATACTTATAAAGTTATCTATAAAGACCAGTTTGGCTTTCAGAAAAAAAAGTCCACTAATCTAGCTGCCTTCACTCTTGTAAACGATATACTTCAACACTTAAACGATAATTATTTCACAACAGCACTCTTTCTCGACATGAAAAAGGCATTCGAGCTTGTTCCGCATAAAGGCTTGCTGAAAAAATTTGAAACATATGGGGTCCGAGGAAACGGACTCAAGTTAATTGGTTCATACCTGGACAATAGGACGCAATGCGTAGAATTAGAGCAACTTAACTCTAAAAAAAATGTAGAGACATTTAAATCAGAATGCAGACATTTAGATAAAGGCATACCACAGGGAAGTGTATTAGGACCTTTGCTATTTCTTATCTATATAAATGATCTCCCACTTGCTGTGAAAAATAAGACTGTTCTGTTCGCAGACGACGTAACAATAATAGTTGAGACTGAAAAAAATAAATTAGTAGGCGAACATAAGAATGAAATCTCAAATGAGTTAAAATCAATATTGACATGGCTAAATGATAATAATCTACAAGTAAATCTAAATAAAACTAATTACATTAACTTCAATAGACATGACGAATTATTAAGTATTAATCACAATGGACAATTTTTTTACAATCAAAATAATGTTACATTCTTAGGATTAGTTCTGGACGATCAGTTAAACTGGAAAGTTATAATCTAGGTTATAAACTACCAATCTATGTTATTTATTCACCCTAGCAACATTAGAAAGAGAAAACGCTACCGCTAAGCACCTCTCGCCTAGCTCGTACAGTGAATGATAGGGAAAAACGACTTAATATCTGGGTTACAAGATATATTTTGATTTGCTTTCAATTATAAAGTGCACAATCCTCGTTTATGGAACATATATAATATCCTTGATGTGACCACTTGCAATTTCCGTATGCGTCAAGGTCATAATGGCGGACTATCAGTTTGAGCGTCGTCCTTGGAGAGAGTGCGTGGGTTAATTGTGGTTCTGCTGAGTTACTGTCGTTATTCTGGTAAGTTATTATATAATTTCGATATACAGCACGGCCTCGATGATCCGAACACCGAAAGTTTATACCCTGTTCGGATGCACGAAGCGTTCGGATTATAGTATGTTAGGTTTTGCAAAAATATTTTGATTTTTACTGAATTTAAAGTCATTATTTATTTAAATTATCCTATTTTCGAACGAAACGCGAATTTATTTCACTGGCAACACCGAGCGGTAACGGTGGGGTAAGAGCGGGGGTGAACGACAAGATGGCGAATTCGGGTCACTTTTTGGCGGGGCCTCATCGCGAGCGGTCGAACCTGTAAGTAGCTGTGATTATTTATTGGAATAGGTGTGTGATATATCCTAATAGTCTGATAATATTAGAAAAGTTCTCTGAATAATTCGTGGAAGTGTACCCGTTATTTTTAGTGAATACTAAGGCAATTTAATAAATGGAATTGTAATAAATAGTGTGCTGTTTCCAATAAATGTGATATAATGGTTAGAAGTGTGTTTTCTTAAATCTCAGAAGTGGGATGAACACACTAGTTAGTTCAATATTCTGAATTCTGCGATCGTTTCAATATTCAAAACAGATATTTTACATTACATTCGATAAACAGTGATTTTACGAAATTTTTATAAGGGATTTATACATTTGTACGTTGATCAGAGAACATTTCTAAAATGTTGTTTTAAATTATTAACAAGTGAGGGTAGTAAACAATTTTAAATATTAAACTGTGTCAGAGGCCGCTTCGGCATTCACGCCACTCGTTAGAGACTGTACTCACTATTGGTTTATAACCGTTTTATTAGACTGTCGTCAAAGAAGGTTTTTAAATCGAAGGGTTTTGAAAACCTTATAAGCCATCAAAGCCTTAGCTTTCTTAGTCAATCGGTTGCGTCAAGAGTAGGTGTTGGGTCTACGGGGGGAAAAATTTCGTTATTTTTAGGCTACGACGCCTAGTTTTCGAGATATTTGCATAATTATAAACGCCTCTTTAGAAAATAAAAATATCCCAGGACATTTTTATTTAACTTGTACGCAGCATTGTTTAATTAGGATTTTGAAGGACAAGTACACAGCTTTGGCTTTTGAGTTTCAGAAAACATGCCTCGTGACGAAGAGATTCCACCACAACGACGTCTGACTACACCCGAACGTCGTGAAGCGGACCTCGAGAGGCGAAGTCGCAGTCGCACGCGCAGATCTAGTCGCAGCTGTCGTGACCGCAGCCGCTCACGCGGCCCTGATAGACCTCAGGGGCGCTATGGAAGCCTGCAGGCACGCGAACTAGAATTGGAGCGGGAGCGCGAACGGTTAAGAGCTCTTGAAGACCAACTGCGCAGGGACCGCCAATCGCTACGCAAGACGCCAGCAAGGGAGTCACGTTGTCGCCGTCGCGAACGAAGAGAACATGAAGAGGATGGGACGCCATATCGTGAAAGGAGTCGTCGACGGAGTCGTCAGCGCAGCACACGCTGCGTGTACAGCTCGGAGCGACAGCCAAATGGGAGTACATCGGAGCACCGGGTCATCGCATCGGTGCCACAGCAGCGTAGACGGTCAGTCACACCAACCTTTACTACTAAAGATGTCGTTGATATTCTTAATTCGATAAAAACTCAGCCTCAACCGTCCACAGTGCCACTTCCTGCTCAATCTAGTAACTTTAGTCACAAAAACATTCTTCCTGAATTCGACCCCTCCTCAAAAAGTCAAACTACAGATGTTTGGCTCCGTAAAGTCAACGAATGTGCCACTGTGTACGGCTGGGATGAAAGAACCGTTATCCATTTTGCTATGCAAAAGCTTCAAGGATTGGCCAAAACCTGGTATGAAAGCTTAAATTCCATACTTTACACTTGGTCAGAGTGGCAACAGAAACTAATTAACGCTTTTCCATTCGAGCAAAACTATGGCCAATCCTTAGAAGATATGCTTAAGCGAAAAAGTAGGTTTAATGAGCCTTTAGAAAATTATTATTATGAGAAACTCGCTCTTTTGAATCGGTGTGATATTGAGGGCAAGCGTGCGGTGGATTACATCATTCACGGGTTAACAGACAAAACGGTTAGGTCTAGTGCTAACGCGTTGCGTTGTACTCATCCTGAGCAACTTTTACAGTTTCTAATGACTCATAAAGAGGTACCAAACTATTTCGAACGTAATAACGTAAAAGGAAAAGCTTCATCAGATTCTAACAATACCTATAGTCAAACTGTTCCTAGACCCAGTCGAATCAATAGTAACTTTAGTCATGATATCTTTTGTTTTAATTGCAAAGAAAAGGGTCACCCGTACTCGAAGTGCCCTAAGCCTATAATTCAGTGCGTGAAGTGTCGTAGATTTG
Organism: Pyrausta nigrata; assembly: GCA_949316185.1. Taxonomy (NCBI): domain Eukaryota; kingdom Metazoa; phylum Arthropoda; class Insecta; order Lepidoptera; family Crambidae; genus Pyrausta; species Pyrausta nigrata. The sequence continues at coordinate 3,571,529 of OX438955.1, read as the reverse complement.
GACATAAGAGTGACAGTTGTTTTGCTAATAACACAAATAGGTCGGAAAACCTTGGCAAGTCCGATAATACACAGGCCCAGAAGACAATGCGTATTAGTACCACTGAATCTAACTCGAAGTTTATTAAAGAGGGTAGGCTGAACGACTTTCCGATAAAATCTTTTATCGATTTCGGTAGTGAGGTTACTCTCTTAACACGTTCCACTGCATCGACATTAGGCTTAACTTGTGATAAGCCTTCTACACCTCTCAAAGGTTTTGGAAATAGCATTATACATTCACATGGCGGAGTAGATATAGACCTAGATATTGACGGTGTTAAGGCTCGAGTAGAATGTCAGGTTGTAGACGATTCACTTTTAGATTGTCCTTTACTAGTGGGGCAATCGTTCACGGAACAACCTCACGTAGTTGTTTACAAAAATGTTGATAACCTACGATTCTTTGATGTTAATCTTGAACTTCCTTTTCCACAACCTGAGCAAACAGAGGAAATGTCCGTTTCAGTTCAAGTCCTTTCTGATATTGTTATTTACGGTCCAGCTTCTGTAAAAGTCTTCACTGACGACCTTATGGATGGATCTTTATTGCTTAACGGGAGAGTAGTAGGTAAACCGACCCAACAATTCATGGTTAGTGGTGGGATTTGTGAGGTTAGACAAGGCTTATCATTTATTGAAATTATTCCGTTGACAGAGTTTAGCTTCCTACGCGAAGGTTGCAAGATAGGTAGAGGTAGCAAAGTTCAGGTGGTAAAACGAATTAGCACACCTTCTTTAGAGATTCAAGGTGAAACGAAGACTTTAGACGTGAAGCAGGTTCACATAGGTAGTGCCGTAGACGACGTCCACAAGGAGCGTTTGTTAGAATTATTGAAAAGATACCAACATTGTTTTGCGACATGCATGAAGGAGTTAGGCTGCACAAACGCTGCAGAAATGCACATAGAACTTAACAGTACGCGCCCAGTCGTTTATAGGCCCTATAGATTGTCACATGCAGAACGCGAACAGGGAGATGATCGGGGAGATGTTGGAGGCTGGGATAGTTAGAGAGTCCGTATCGGAATACGCAAGCCCAATAATTTTGGTTCGCAAAAAGGATGGTAGCCAAAGGCTTTGCATCGATTATAGGCTTCTGAATTCACTAACTGTCAAAGAGCGGTACCCTATGCCAGTTATCGAGGATGAGATTTCTCGTCTATCGGGTCAAGCTTACTTCATAACTCTGGATATGGCATCAGGCTACTACCAAGTGCCAATAGCTGAGGATTCGAAACCTCTAACATCTTTCGTGACCCCGGACGGCCAGTACGAGTTCAACCGTATGCCGTTCGGGTTGGCTAATGCACCTGCCGTTTTTCAACGGATGATGAACAAGGTGTTAGGATCCGCTAGATTCACAGAAGCGACTGCTTACATTGATGACGTATTGATTTACGGTAGGAATGCTGAGGAGTGCTTAGACCGGTTAGAAAAGGTTTTGAAGTTGATCGAGCAGGCAAACTTAACGCTAAACTTGTCCAAATGTAGTTTCCTACAAAACAAGATACTCTATCTCGGGTATGAAATAAGTGCAGATGGGGTACGTCCTGGGGATAAAAAGATTAAATCCGTTGAGGAGTTCCCCTGTCCTAATTCCGTACATACCGTTCGCCAATTTCTAGGGCTGGTAGGGTATTTTAGGAAATTCATCAGAAATTTCGCGTCACTAGCGCATCCGTTGACCAAATTGTTGAAAAAGGACGTAGAGTTTGTTTGGGGACAAGCTCAAGAGGAAGCGTTTAGGTTTCTTAAGGATAGGCTAGTTCACAGGCCAATCCTGGCCATCTATGATCCAAACGCAGAGACGGAGTTGCATACGGATGCCAGCAAAATCGGCGTTGGTGGCATCCTGATGCAACGTACTAGTGAGAACGAACCTTTCCAACCGATTGCATACTACAGCCGGCAAAACTCTCCAGAGGAGAAGAATTTTCATGCGTTTGAACTCGAGACGCTCGCTGTAGTGTGTTCGTTGAAAAAGTTCAGAATATATCTGCTTGGGAAGAAATTCAGGATCGTTACCGATTGCAGCGCTTTACGCTCCACGTTTTCAAAACGCGATCTAATACCCCGCATAGCCCGATGGTGGCTCTTGCTACAGGAATTTGACTGTACCATTGAGTATCGCCCCGGGGCTAAAATGGCACACGTTGACGCTCTTTCTCGAAACCCAATCCAAGATTTTGAAACCTTGCCTAGTGCAGATCAATACCTCAGTGTTATGACCATTAGTAGCGACGATTGGCTTCAAACATTACAGTTAGGAGATTCCGAACTCCGTCGTATACGCGATGTACTAACGTCAAACATGGACATGGAAGGGCTAAAGTATATCAAAGAAAATTATGTAGTTCAAGATAACAAACTTTATCGGTGTTTAGACGGAGATAGGGAAAAGTTGAGATGGGTGGTACCAAAAGGGGCGAGATGGCAGCTATGCCGTCTTAATCACGATGAAATCGGACATTTTGGGGTCGAAAAGACATTAGACCGCATCAAAAAGTCGTATTGGTTCCCCAAAATGTCCAGATTTGTGAAAAAGTACGTGCAGGCGTGCATTGAGTGCGCATACTCTAAGAAAACTAGCTCGAATGAGGGGTTTTTACACCCAATAGCGAAGGTGGAGATGCCATTCCACACGCTGCACGTCGACCATCTCGGTCCTTTTGTACGTTCAAAACGTGGGAACTCTTACATCTTAGTGATCGTAGATTCGTTTACGAAGTTTGTGTTTGTTAAACCGGTGTGAAACACGAAATCGCTGACCACTATTAAAGTTCTAGAAGACATTTTCTATACATTTAGGAACCCAGACCGTCTAATCAGTGATAGAGGTACTAGTTTTACCTCCCACACCTTTGAGCGTTTCTGCCTTGATAAGGGAATTATACATATTCTCAATGCGGTTGCTAGTCCAAGGTCTAATGGACAAGTAGAACGCTACAACCGCACAATCTTAAACTCACTTAAAGCTCTTAACCTTAACCACGACGAGAAAGATTGGGATGATAGGGTAGGTAGGGTCCAGTGGGGTATTAATAACACCTGCCACAAAACGACAGGGAGAACCCCGGCTGAAGTAATGTTCGGTGTAGGTATGAATGCAGAAATGAACTCTAATATGAACGAAGTAGTAAATGAGACTAGGGAGAACACGGACTTGACTACTATTCGAGAAAACGTAAAGGACAGAATCGATAGAGAGCAAGCGAAACAAAAACAAGCATACGATAAAAACAGGCGACCTTCTCGTTTATATAAAGAGGGCGATCTCGTAAAGATTACTCGAATCAACTTTAATAATGACGGTAAGAGCAAAAAATTGTTATCGCCCTATATCGGCCCCTATCGTGTGACCGCGGTGCTAGGTAATGATCGGTACCGGATAGCCGCTATACCTGGGTTGACCTCTTCGAAAAGTAAACATAACACCACCGTAGCTGTCGATCGTATGTTACCATGGGTCCATGTAGCTGCTTTGTCTGTTAACGAATCTGATGATAATGAAGATGAAAGTAGTGATCAAACAGAATAATTGTAATAGAGTAGTTGACGACTTAAACAACTAGATTTGCACTATTGTAAATCCTATTAAATTAACATAATAACTTCTAATCTGGCTAAATAATTAACGAAGGCAAGTGACGTCAACCACTCTACCTCTAATGTTATGGTATCAATAAAATATAAAAGATGTTAATACTTTCTAAATGTTGTAGATAACATATACATATACATTACACAATACTTACTGACTTAATTTTAGTTGTACACAATGTAAATTTTCCATTCCATCGTAACTCTGACAACCTGTGCTATACATATTTATAATGATTATTTTTGTACTAATAGCTAACTGTATCCTACTGAGTGTAATCGTTGTAACAATTTATGGAAAGAATAGTTTTAAAAGATAATTAGAACGAGTAGTACATAATACTCTTATGTAATGTATCGTAAAATCACGTGAATTATGTGCTTATGATGATAATGTATTATTGACTAGATTGAATTTGACCTGGAATAAATGTATAAGAAATATTTACATTAGTACGATATATATTTGATGACTAGTGAGAAGGAAGGGTTCACTGGTTTCTTATGTGATTGATGATTGATGACATCTTTTGATTACCGGTGAGAAGGAAGGGTTCACTGAAATCTTAGGATGAAGTTATGATGCCTATTATAATGATAAGTGAGAAGGAAGGGTTCACTTTCGTTATAATAGTCTTGCAGAGAGAATTGTGATGACGTCCTGTGAGAAGGAAGGGTTCACAGTCGTCATATAGCAAGTGAGAAGGAGGGTTCACTTACTATTATTATGTTTATGGATTTCGATAGATTATGGTTAAGGAAGGTATACATGTTTTTAAGATGAGTAAATATTGTACAGTGAATCGAATGGCCAATGTTAGGTGAGTTCATTCTCACCTCGTGCATGAGGACATGCACGACGTCAGGATGGACGAATGTTAGGTTTTGCAAAAATATTTTGATTTTTACTGAATTTAAAGTCATTATTTATTTAAATTATCCTATTTTCGAACGAAACGCGAATTTATTTCACTGGCAACACCGAGCGGTAACGGTGGGGTAAGAGCGGGGGTGAACGACAAGATGGCGAATTCGGGTCACTTTTTGGCGGGGCCTCATCGCGAGCGGTCGAACCTGTAAGTAGCTGTGATTATTTATTGGAATAGGTGTGTGATATATCCTAATAGTCTGATAATATTAGAAAAGTTCTCTGAATAATTCGTGGAAGTGTACCCGTTATTTTTAGTGAATACTAAGGCAATTTAATAAATGGAATTGTAATAAATAGTGTGCTGTTTCCAATAAATGTGATATAATGGTTAGAAGTGTGTTTTCTTAAAAGTATGTAAAAATTTTGAAAGGGATTTTTCGAAATAAAACAAAAATATTTTACATTATAATGTGTTTATTGAAGTGTGTACCTTAGATGTATGTTAGATACAATGCTATTAATCACACTTTTTTAAAGAATTCCAATATAGTGCTCTGACGAGTAGTATTTAGTGACATAGAAAATGCTTTATCCCTTAATTTACGTAACAGCATTTTTTCCGGAATAGAAATGTCGACTTCATCTGCCCATTCCAAACAAGTATTTAAGCAAGACACAGCTTGAGTATGTGGGATCCTTGCAACTGTTTCCGATGCCTCCAATTCTTCTTCGTTTTCGTTGTCTTGCTGATCTGTTACTTGTCTTATTATGTCTTCATCAGTCAAGGGCTCCTGGCAATCAATGTCATCATTGCTACTCAAGAAATTATTAATATCTGCTTCAGACAATCCTCTGTTCTGGAAAATACTCAACGGTAAGTCATCTTCAGGATCAAAATCTTCTTCATCTTGGCCAGACATTCCCTCTGATTCGAAAAGCAGGGGCCACAGAGGCTTCCATGACTTTTTAATTAGATTTGGTGACAATTGTTCCCAAGATTGAGCTAGTGAAAACACTGCATCTTTCATTGTATTTTTTTTAAGCACTTCAGTTACTGTACATTCTGGATTAACTTCTTGCTGGCCAAAAACTTGCAACAGGAGTTTCTTCTTGTAATTGACTTTAATGTTCTGGATCACATTTTGATCCATAGGTTGAATAAGGGCTGTGCAGTTGAGGGGCATGTACAAAATGGTAAAATTTTCATCAATCGACTGCAGATCGTCTTCGAGTGGATGGGCTGGTGCATTATCAAGAAGTAACAGTGCTTTTAGCGGTAAGTTCTTTTTTGATAAAAAATTCTTTACTTCGGGAATAAAATGTTCCTTCAGCCACTCCATAAATATTGGTCTTGTGACCCAAGCACTTCTTTGACCTGTGTAATGAACCGGTAATTTTCTGACTGTTGCAAATGCACGTGGCCTTTGTGCTTTGCAACAGCTGCTTCATTATTCGACAATTTTTCGCCACTTACCTTAAGTTGGCGTATACCATGTCTTTTCTTAAAATTATCTAACCATCCTCTGCTAGCCACAAACTCTCCTTTTCCAAGTCGTTCATGGAAAAACTTAGCCTTCTGCATCAGTATATCACCAGACAACGGGACGTTCTTTCTTCGCTGTTCTATGAACCACGTAAATAAAGCATCTTCAAGCAAAGGATTTTCAGGAGTTTTCAAGGTTTTCCTAGCACCTGGACCCTTTTCTGTGTTTATTACAAATGATCGTATTTTTTCCTCCTTGTGTTTGATATCTGTAATTGTGGATTTTCCAACGTTATACTGCTGTGCGAGAATTGATGACGAGATGCCTTCTTTAATCTTGTCCAAAATCTCGCACTTTTGTCCAATTGTTAGCGTCACGTGTTTTCTTTTCTTCGATGTTGAGGCCATGATGCAAATTTGAGACGCCAAAACAATAAAATGGCGGAAAGGCGCGGGCGGACGAAAAAGCGATACGTGTGTTATCTAAAACGCACTGCGTGGCACTGCGAGAGAGAAACAGTGAGAAATGGCGGTTGCGCAGGGGTAAGGGGGGTCGTTCGGATTATAGAGGCGTTCGGACGAGCTGGGGTACGGATTATCAAGGCCGTGCTGTAACTATTTGTGACAATTGCAGTATTCGTTTAATTTTTAAGGGAATCGCAATTCATAATAGTTTTTTAAATAGGTTAGGATTTATTTGATACTAAAGCAAAATTTTCCCTGGTGTTACCGCGTAACGCAGTATAATATAAAATAAAATAAAATAAAAATAAAAATTATTTATTTCAGACTTTACATCCATAATTTGTTAGTAATACATAAATGACTTATAAACTATGTTAGTGCATTCTTAATTAAATTATATATATTTTTAACCAAATCAATTAAATTAATTTTAATTCAATTCACCCAATTTCAATTTAATTTAATGTCATTTTATTTAATTTTAATTTATCCGATTTAATTTTATCCAACTTTAAAAAAAATATATATTTAAATTTAATGATATGCAATGTTGTTGTTGTTTATTTTATTTTACATTAGTTTTTCTCACGCTGGCATGTAGCGAGATCCAGTGCTTAGTAAAGCGACTATCCCACCTGTCCGCAATTACAGCCAGGAGGCTGTTGGAGCTGGCGCGCACTCTGCGCAGCGCCCCATATAGGTGTGATACCTATTCACAGTATATTATTTTGACTTAGTTGGGGTCGTCTTATATTTTTGTATGTTTGGAAAGAGGATAATCAAAGAAGTGCTCTATTAAAACTCCTGAGGCTGTATGTATCACAGTTTTTAAGTTATTGCAAAACTCGAGAAAAAAACCATAGAAACCATAGAAATGAACTTTTGGCTGCAGTTATGGCCATTTTTTCAATTATTTTTCTTTAATATTATAGCAATTAACAATAAGTATCGATATATTTATCGAAATTTTAAAATATGCTCATTATGTGTCGGCAATTTTACTTTTTCTACGATTAAAAAAAAAATATTTTTATGGTAAGTCTTAGCATGGTCGCATTTTATTTTTTATGTTTAGATATCAAGTACAACAATAAGTATTACTAGAAAAAAAACCAGATCCGACCAACACAGGACTTTGGAAATATCAATGTTTAAAGTTTTCGGTTAGGGTTGTCAAAATGGTAGGCGCCTTGAAAAATCTGAAAAGCAATTTTTTTTTCATGTATCTTTAAGTTTAGGAGTTTAAATAAACAAGTAAGATATTATTTCATTTGTTTTGTAAGGGTATTTTTCACTTGCAATTTCATCAAATCAATCTTCTAATCAAAAATCAATCAAATCTACCAATTACGGTGCGCATGTTGTGGAGCTACTTGTAGTCAATTTAATAAAATTGATGAAGTGGCAAAAAGAACATTAAACCAGTAAGCTTTACTTCACGGACTAAGCCCACTTCATGCATGGATCCGAATATTCAAGTTTCTACTACATTTAGGCTACAAAAATGATTCTGGGGTACAAAAGTGGAGGGTTGCAAAAAATCACCCGAAGCTGTTATTGTAGAAAGAAGAAAAAATAAATTCAAGCGGACATAAGACACAAGATGGGCTTACTCGTCGATGTTGTACGGCCGAATGCGTGCACAACAAACGATGGCAATACTGCTCTGCACTGGGAGCTCCAAACCGAAAAGCTTTTGCCGAGATTCTTGGTATCGAGGATATGTCTGCAGTGTTCTAAAGAAGTATGCCCAGACTGTATGTGATAATTTGCCATAATTGATGCCTTGTAGTTTTTTAGTTCTTCCTATAATATGATAATAAAGTATGTGCCATTTAATGAAAAGACTGATTAAAATTAAGATTAGAAGTAAATTTGTTGATTTTTTAATTTGTTTAAATACTTCCTCTTAAGATAATTAATAAACATATAACCCTAAAAAGGCTACTAATTTTGAAATATAAGCATATAAGTATACGGGACTCTCAGGCCCCCACGTTAGTATTTACGTTAAGGTAACCACCTCAATAGGTAAAGGTTAAAAGAACGCCTAGTGCTAGGTTTGAATAAAACAATCTACTGTGAAGTCTCTACTGACAAAGTGAGACCTTACATTCCTGGACTAAATAAAGATGTAGGGACTTGGGCCAAAACCTGTATAGCGTGCCAACGCGCAAAAGTATCGCGTCACACTGTGTCTGATGTGGGACAGTTTGAACCGCGTGAAAAATTCGAACACATACATGTTGACATAGTAGGACCACTCCCGACCACTCAGGAGGGATTCAAATATTTAGTGACAGTAATTGATAGATTCAGTAGATGGCCAGAGGCTTTTCCTGTTCACACGATCACAGCTGACGTGGTGGCCAAAGTAATCTTTGAAGGATGGATTTGTCGTTTCGGTAGTCCTAAAATCATTACGAGCGATCAAGGCCGTCAGTTTGAAAGCGATCTTTTCAGTAGTTTAATGAAAATACTCGGAGTAAGGAAAACTAGGACAACCCCATCTCATCCACAGAGTAATGGGATGGTTGAGCGTTGGCACCGCAGTATGAAAGCGGCGCTAATGGCTAGATTGGGGCACAATTCGTGGAGTGAGGAACTGCATACGGTGCTACTAGGAGTAAGGGCCGCAATGCGTAGTGATTCGGGTTTAAGTGCAGCACAGTTAGTTTACGGACAGGGTATCAGGTTGCCAGGCGATTTTTACGAACAAAAGTCGGAAGGAGCACCGAGCGAACACGTATACCTAGAGCAGTTGCGGCGCACACTTAAGGATTTACATCCAACTACAGAGACACATTCTAATTCGAGTAAGATATTTATTCATCCTGATTTAGAAAAAGTTAGTCATGTGTTTATTAGAAACGACGCGGTACGAAAGCCTTTACAGCCACCGTACGACGGTCCTTACGAAATTGTGAAAAGAGAAAGTAAATATTATACTGTTCGACTACCTAATAGATATGTAAAAATTTATATTGACAGGCTTAAACCAGCGTACTTATTAAAAGAACACGAAAACACGAGCAATAATACGCCGGTAGCAGCAGAAAAATTGCCAAGCAACATGACGAGCAAAGCGCCGACCACAATAGGTACGAAGTCAGTAACACGTAGTGGACGGGCAGTTAAGTTACCCGTACGTTTTAGGATAGATTAAATGATTAAAGTAAGTTGGCCAAATTGGACACTGATGTTGGGCGCTGTTGAGGTGGATGCTGCAGGGCCAGTGTTTTGTTATTTTTTTATTGCAGAGCAGGTCACCTCAGCAGCTACCCGTTTCGGTTAGGACTGTGACCATTAGGGGACACCTTCAAGTCAGCGCCTCTAGAAAGGTGGCCGCAAACGTAGTTAAGGGAAAGATAAGGATAACATAGGTAATTTTATTTCGCACATATAGTTAGTTATGTTCAGGGACCACATAAGTAGTTACCGCTTAAGTACTACATTGTGGCATCGAATGATGATTCGGTCAGTTTATCTAGAACATGGAGACAAGTTATAACTAGGTCCACTATAGCTAAGTAAGCAACTTTAGAAATATTAATTCGTGAAAATAGACTAATATGTTGTATTGTGTATCTGAATCTTATAAGATACTGTCGTGAAAAGTTTAACAAAGTAATAATGGGTGTTAACCATAGTAAGGAAAATGTAAGCTTGGCTCAGGCCAGTGTGACCACAGGAATTGTCGAAACAAAGTTGAATTACTTGGGAATTGTGTTAATGAGCATAGCAATAATTATGGGACTAATACTATGTTACGTGTTAAGACTACAGTGCAAAAGGAAAGTAAGATCGTGGCTTCGGAGGGAAGTTACACACGTAACCTCGGTGACACCCGTAGTCAAGGTGCAGTCGGACCCACCGCAGACACAACCGTTACCATGGGAACAGTACATAGTGTGTTAAGCGTATCCAATAATTTGTGATGATACTAAATGTGCACTTTGTAGATACGGATACTGAAATAAGTAACTGTGTACATCCTATTTTGTAAGTTATAAGACTTGTGTTATACTCACAACCCTTATCGTGTTAGTAATAAGTAATACTTATAGATATAATTATTGTTAATTGTTTAAATTGTTAACTGGAACCCCTGTACAGGCAGCGCGATACGGTGTACCGCGAATCCGATAACAATGAGGTCATAGTCTTGGCGCGACGGCGCGCCGTGCGGAATGTGCGCGCTCAGCAGCAAACGCGGACTGCGCCACAATGTAACCGTATCGCGCATCTTATGAATAATGTCGTATTGGGAAATAGTTATTTTTGTGTGAGAATTTTACCCTTTTCCATTTTTTTAAAAAGGGGGGGATGAGTGTAGGGGTCACGTTGTGCATACGCAGCGATAAGCCACGGGCGACCGCGCCCGATCGCCGGGAACCTAGACGAACACGCGTAACTTAGATCTTAATATTATCGCATGTACTTATTGTGTGCAAGGACAATAAAGCAAGTCGTTTCGTGTATAAACTGTTTTATTGAGTTCTCCCGTAGACAGGCATCCTTACACATAAATAATTTAATTAGAGAAATATTTACAGACTAATTACAATGACATTAATATCATTACATTTACAGCTATCTTTCAAATACATTTGTTAGGATTCAGTCTTGTATGAATAGTTCAAGTTAGTTTTAAGTCAATTAAAAGTGAATAGTAAAACTTGAGTTTAGACTTAAGACTTCTGTTGGAGACCTTTCCATAACTCTCAACATATATCAACTGTTGTTACAAGAATATAGGATACGCTATTTGAAAAGCGAAAGTAGGGAATTGGGCTTTCTGGATCGCGGTCGTTTCAACATAATCGAAGTTTTAGTTTTCAGTCTGAGTGAATCGTTCAATTTTAGAGCATGCTTAAGGGGCGAGTAGTTAATAATTGGGGCACCTGGATCACTCCGCGATCCAGGTGGCCCCAATTCGAACAGTTTTTTCTACTATTCATCCAAAAAAGGTTTAGGTACTATTCAATCCTGAATCCTAAAACTATTAAAAATATTTTGTAAGTATGTAATTAACTACTTGAATGATTCTTTGAACGTAGATATTTTTAATTAGTGAACGTAGGTAGGTTTTCATTAGTTTTTCTGCTATCCATGCAAAAAGGATTAGGTATTATTCAAATTATTTAAGAAGACTGATTTATATTATTATGAAATATATAAAAAATCGATCCGAGATAAATCGGTTAATTGAATAAAAGGATTCACTATTCATATAACTTAAAATACTTTTAAAATACTAATGTACTGTTTTAACGTTGAAAGTGATTCAGTAGGTAGGTTTTTATTCATAATTCGTAATTCGATTCACTGTGTCAATTTCGTTAAGTCGAATCTGATCTGGCTGCGCAAGCGCGTGTATAAGTACTCACCGTCGGTCCCTATGTTATTAAAACTTGCACCTCATGCTAGCGATACTTTACAATGCTAATGCTATTTTAATGTATTTTGAAACCATGAGTAAGTATTTTTGAATTATTTTTTATAATTCATACTTACTTAGACAGCCTTGCGCTTGAAAAATTAATCCATTGTGGACTTAAGTATTAAAACATAGTTCCATCAATATAATATTGTTTACGTTACATCGAAAACATCTATTTCCGTTTATTTATTTGAAAATGATCGCAGACTTTTCTTATAATGATTCTATTACCATAAGCTACATTAATAACTGCGCTAAACAAAATTTACTTAGTAGATAATATCTTTGGGTATAGCACGCGCTTTATGGCAATGTTACTGCATATTGATTTTTTTAAAATACTCACTAAGATGATAAATACTAAAAAATTACCTTCCTACATAAATTCAAATGAGTGTCGGATCAAATAAAACCAAGTAAGTAATGTTTTATTGTTCCTGTTTATTTCCTTTAACTTAATATAATAACATTTTCAGCTTTTAAAATACATTGCTTTGATAACTAATCCGTTACATTAACTATGAAGTAGACAATACATTGACTATGAACTGGATTGTAAAAATAGCTCGTCTTGGATTTTATTAATAACGTTTTTGACAGCGTTATATATATGTTACAGCCAAAGTAATTAATCTGGATATTATGTATATTATCTAGCCATTATTTATAATGTCTACTCAATTTAGATAAAGTGATAATTGACACGGAATTAATCACATTAACTAGCAATTTTATATAATATCTTCCAAGACTTGGATAATGTAATAAAACAAGTAGGTACTGTTAAGGTTTTTATTAAGAATTAAAATGACATTGCCATAGATAATAATTCTACATTAATTAACATTGTTATAATGTAATTAAACTTTCTAAAGTAAACTTAAAGCTTACTAGCCGTTAAAAACAACAAAAAAGAACAGAGATTAATACAAGTCGCACATATGATGCTACAGCGGCGTAACTTACATTTTATTATTTTGCAGAAAATGCATCTTAAAAATGTTTATACTCATTTGCAGTTATTGGGTAAAAACGATAAGGGCTAGAACATAGCGACAAATTGGTTTATATAGTTTAGATACTCAATTTTAACAAAAAAGAAAAAACATTTAAAAAAAAGAGAGTCACGCCTACTAAAAAGCGTTTTTTTTAAAGACACCTCTCAGTTGCGTCACTGTTTTTCCAAAGGGAAGCAGTACACTTGAAAATAATACATATTTTTAATCGAGTTTAAATTATTATAAGAAAACCATTCTTAGCTTTTAATGTTTTTATTTCAAAGTACAGGTCTACAAAAGACAAAAGCATCAAAAATATAACAAAAAATTTATCAAACTTCAGTGTTGCCACCAGATGTGTCTTTGTAGCACGGATAATAAGTTTTTATGCACTTAATACGTATTACAGCAGTAATTCAAAATAACTTGTTAGTCTACAATGATCACGAGTTTATAGCACAAATCCTTGTAAAATTGCTTTTTAAATTAGTGTTTAATCGGTCGACAATTAAGTATCAAGTAGCTTTGGCGAACTTACTTGGCTAATCCTGAACAATTAGTCTTTAAATTGAGTAAGAAAAAAAAAATTAAATCTTTCAATAGACATTAATCTTAAATATAAAACTAATTCAATCAGTCTTCAAGTTGAGTAAGTTACAATAAAAAATAAACTAGACATTTAGCTTAATTAAATGTATGGCACTAATCAATCACAGTCAAATTTGTACTTAAGAAATTTACCAAAAAAAATTATTTTAGTCAGCGTCACTTTTAAAAAGTCCCTCATAAAATCTGGCATAGTAGCTGGGAATTAAATGGTTTTCAATTAGACTCTGCAAATCTGATTTCAGCCGCCCATCGATACCAATTTTTGACGTATAAGCCTGTTTTAGACCGACAGTTTTCACGGTTTCGTTCATATTCGTTGTTCTCTGGGAACCCCTCGGTGCCTTGTGACATTTTACTTCAATCCAATCTTTCGCGTAATCTGTTTTGTAGGCGTAAGTGTCAGAGTCTTTTGTAAAACGAATCATTTTAATCTCCGTTATCTTTATCAGGTCACCGTTGACGCTTTTAGTCATATTTAATTTGACTTCATCGTTTAAGGTCTTCAGCTCGTAAAAATCTTTAAAGTCCATCTCTACAACTACGTATGGGTGACCGGTCTTCTTAGCTGTGCGTATAATTTGTGCATACTGGTCCGGAACGTAAATAGGTCCAGATTTTTTTGCTCTCTTTACTGCCTTCTCTATGACAGAATGGGCATTATCACCTTCATTCTGTGTATGCCCAGTAATCAGAAATTTATGTGTAATGGAATGAATTGGAAGCCTTGAAACTGCGTAGTAATACATCGTGATGAGGTATCTGTCAACAAATAACAATATTACATCTAATTTGAAACAAGCAAGATGCCAGTACATTTTTTAAGAGAAAGAAAACAATTTCTACTTGCCTATTTTTTTGTTGGCCACAACAGTTGTCCGAATATAAAATAACATTACAGTTCGGATAAGTCTTCGAAAGATCTTCCAAAAATCGGTACACGCAGGATCCGATTTCAATGGCTCCTCGGTTAGCCAATGCCTGGTGCCAGAAGTAACAAGTTGTTACATTATTTTTGATGTTTGTTACCTAAAACAAATTGAAGTACATAATTAATACTAGCATGGAAGGTATATTTAAATAGATGTATAAATACATCAAGGAATTTTACTAATGGAATATTTGATCTTACCGTAAGATTCAAGCAATTAAGTTTACTTTTGTAAAAAAAGGCAGAAACATCTCCAGACGGTGCGGGCATGACAGCTTGTAAGTCATATGTTGCCACTATAGTGTTATCCTAGTTTTTACAAGTTGTAATATCAGCCTTTTTTTCGTCCCGGCTTAATTTCTTTTGTTCGTGGTGATGTGCGTATTCTACTTCCAATTCAACTTTTTTGTCACCGTCAGCATTTTTATACGACTCGCAAAGCTCGCACTGGTCTTTTTTCGGTATAAAAAATGATATGTTGTACTCTTTATGGAATATTCTTGAATATATATCATAAGTTGCCGCTGGCTTGCCAATAGCTTTTCTTTCATTTACATAAGCCCTATGCATCTCGGCGACTGTAAGTCCACCATCAATAAACTCACGACTAGTGTTTGCTCTGAGGTAGTGACTTTCTATACGAGGAATGGAATCTATATGGGTTCGAATCGATGAAACTATCTCGGGATCTGTTTTCAATTGTTTACCATGCTTACCTCTTTGATCAGCTAATAAAATTCCAGAGTGTTCAATTTTGGATTGTGAGACAGTCCGCAAAACTCGTTCAGACACTGCCAAAGTATTGAGAAGAAACAGCTTGCACACTCTTATACTTTGCCCATCCTTCACTAAATAAAACGTGAAGTTTGGCTTTCTGTGCTTTTCTGCATCTACTTTCAACCGACGATAAACAGGATTAACAGAAATTATGCATGAGTTTAGAAAATCACGTTGACGTTGAAATGAGCCTAGTTCCCAATATGTGTCAAATATGTCTTGTCTTCGTTGATTTGTGAATTTATTTGAACAAGATAATCTACACTTTGGCCCGCAAGGTGGTTTCATTACTCTTGCTTCGACAATCTTTCCTACTCGAGACACATATTGCTTCCCAGTGTTTCTTAATTTTTTATTTACATTCTTTTTCCAGGTCTCTTCATTTTTGGTTCTCTTTTTCCCTTTTTTCTTTGGCGATGGACTTGATGACGAGGTTGATGAGCTCGAAGATGATGAGCTTGATGAAGAAGACGAAGAATCAGAAGATGAACTTGAATCTGACGAAATGCTTAGTCTGCGTTTACGGTTTTTGTCATTTGTCGGCAAATACTCATCTTCACTTGCGTCGGGAGAAAAATCTCTGATTCCAGTGGAGTGATCGCTTAGTAAATCCTGCTGTTTATTTGGAGGTTTGACTAAAGAAGAATGATCCCCTTTATGCACACTAATTGAACACTTTGTCAAATCATTGCAGTCCTCTGTGCTTTGTAAAGCATTTGATTCAGAAAGTAAACCTATGCCTGTGTTCTCTAACAAAGTTGCCTCGTTGTCCAGTATTGACGGAGAATCCAAATTCCTGTCAGGTAGATCAAGTTCATTAAAAACCGTATTATTGCTGGATTCTGTTACGAGTGCACTATCGTCTGGGTAGTTAAAATGGACTGGATCGACTGACTTTTTGGAATTAGTCATTGTGCTTGTGCTATTCAAATCAAGATGTTTCGTGTACGGTATTTCAACAATCGAAGATACCTTATTTATGGGTGTGGCTGAAAATAACCAAAATGTTAGATTTTATTGCCTAATGTCCGATTACAGAAAAAATAATATAATGTTAAACCATATAAATAGGACTACTTACAAATATCAACATTCGGCATATTATCATTAAACGGTTTTGGAGGTTCATCAAAAGCTACATAGTTTGTGTTTTCAATACAAGACGACTCTGTGTTGACTGCAATACTCATGTTTTCATAACACAGCTTTTCTGTATAAACAGCATTGTCAGTAACCGCATCAATAGTTTCAGAACGAGTATAGCTGATATTTTCAGAGTTGTTTTTAGATCTGCTGTGTTGCAAATTAAATGCAGGTGCCGCAGTTGTACACGTTTTAACTAAAACATACGTTTTAGATGGCGGTTTCTTTCTGTTCAAATTATTTTCCTTATATTCCTCTTCACTCAATTGAGCCAGTTGTACGATTTTTCGACTTCGACTATTCATTTTAAGTTACCACTGAAATTAAATATAAATACTACGTATTAAACTGTTGGCACAGTCTGATATACCTACTTATAAAACAATTCATTGAAATAAATATAACTTCAAAATTTTCACTCTAACTACCACCTAAGCTAAGTGCGTTTTGGACTCGCGCACGAAGGGTTCCGACTCATCGTCTATAAAAATGACAAAAAAATATATCTGTCGTATGGGAGCCCTTAAATATTTATTTTATTTTAATTTAAGTATTTATTTGTAAAGTGATTAACTAAATATTTCGTGAATATTTCAAGTCTACTCGTTATCAATATGGAGCAAAAAAATCACGTTTTTGTGTAGGAGCCCCCTTAAATATTTATTCTATTGTTTTTTTATATTTTTTGTTAAAGCGACAACAGAATTTCATTATCTGTGAAAATTGCAACTATCTTACTATCACGATTCATGGTATACAGCCTGGTAACAGACAGACAGACAGCGAAGTCTTAATAATAGAGTCCCGTTTTACTCTTTGGGTACGGAACCCTAATAATGGATATGATAAGTTACTCCCTAAAAATATTTACCATTTTTGGTGCTACTGCGACATAACTAACAAATGTGTCTTTATCACATCATCACTTTAGAGTAGGACTGGTGCAACAATGACGTAACATACAGTTACGGCATTGTTTCTCCAACAAAAAAATATAAAAATGGCATAACTTACAGTTACGACGAACTATGTCCAAGCAGCGTCCACACTTAACGGGCCCCCCCGCGCGACTGACTGATCTGACACTGTCGCACCAGTTATAGTGCAATTTCATGATAAAGCTACAAAGACAACTCGCGCCATCTACCTCAAAACGAAAGAATTGATTATGCGTCTTTGATTCCTCATAAAATATCTCATTTTTTTAATGTAATGGCGCTGTTAAGTCTTTTACGTTATTTTTGAAGTTACGTCTATGTAGCATCTTATGAGCGAAGTATTTGGTATCTATCGTTGAAGACTACAATAATAAAATATTTAAAATGAACTGACATTCATTAATTGAGTCACAAGTATTATTTATTGTTACAAGTAAGACTCAAGTGACATTTTGAGTTACACAAGAGGTTTGACTTTTAATATTAAGAATTAAAATAACATTGCCATAGATAATAATTCTACATTAAATCAAATTGTTTTAAAGTTATTTAACTTTAAAAAGTAGAAAAGCTCACTAGCCATTAAAAAAAATTAAAAAAGAACACAGAGATCAGTAAAAGTACCTATTTGGTATCTCTCTTTAAAGACTATAATAATAAAATATTTAAAATGAACTGACATGAATTAACTGGGTCATAACATTTTATTTATTCTTACAAGTAAGGCTCTTGTGACATTTTGAGTTACACATGAGGTTTGACTTTTTACATTTACACCTATTAGAAACGCATTCTCCAGTACAATTGCAGTGCTGAAATCCTTGGCCGCCAAGATGTGACTCTTTTTTTGCACATTCTCTGATGGTAACTTCATGTCGGGGAACGATATCAATTGTAATAAAAGTTTCTTTGCAGACAGTGAACTGATTTCTTGCGTAAAGTTGATTTAGAATCCCATGCTTGGTGCCTAACTTATACATTCCTTCTGTCTCCTGAGAAATTATAACAGCGATAATGTTTCTATCATCGGCTTTGGCACGGTCTACGTCAGGAATTTTTACTACTACGTTATCGCCTATATTAGCAGCAGGATATTTTTGCGAAGATAGAGTCAACATTTTATCTGCTTGTTTTTTCAGAGATTGTCCAACTAATTTTCTGATGTTTCCAATGTCTTCTTTCTTTTTATCAAGAGCAATTACTATTTCCTGGCCACTTTGCGTTATATTTGACGGATCTGTAGTATTTCCTTGGTTTTCGGTATCGTTATCAGGGTTTCCTGTCAGATTATCCGGAATCTCATTTTGCGAATCAGTGTTTGAAATTTTAGTATCATCATCTTCATTAATCACAGCGTCGGTTATATTGGGTTCGGTTTGCCTCTCCTCATTCAACTGGTTTTCGTCTTCATTCAATATAGATTCTAGCTCTTCTTCTGTTGACAGTTCAACTAGCGCGTCTTTAGGAAGACTATTTAATCCAACTTTAGCTTTACAGCCAAACATTGCTTCGTAAGGGCTACGATTTATTCCTACGTGATACGCTCTGTTCTTCATAAATTGAATAAAGCGTAATCCTTCAGACCATTTCGTCGTCTTGTTAGATTCCAGCCAAGTACAAAGCATCTTCTCTATATCTTGGTTAGCTCTTTCAACAGACCCTTGTGATTGAGAATGTCGGGGTTTGCCATGTACGATTTTTAATTCCGGCCACATCGCACAGACTTCTTTGACCACTTTGTTAGCAAATTCTCTACCATTATCGCTTTGCAAAATACTAGGCGCTCCAAATGTAGTAAAAATGTCCAGTAAATGATACGCTACCTCCTCTGCTCGCTTACTTTTTAAAGACCGCAGCTGCACGAATTTTGTTAGGTGATCTTGATAGACCATGATGAATTTATAATCACCATCACTTTGTGATTGCATGTCTATGAGATCTATTTGGCACCTTGAATTAAGTTCGTTGCTGATAATCGGTTTTACAACAAGACCTTTTTTTGGCAAACTTTTCTTTTTCTGACAAGATTCGCACAGATTCAAATACACTGTGACGAGTTCAGCAGTTACATTTTTATATCTTAATTTTAACTCTTTCATCATTCTGACTCTACCGCCGTGTCCAATACTAATATGACAGTCGTGGATTATTTGAAAAGTTTCGTCTAAGTGAGCATAGTAAATAATGGGATCACCTTCGTTTTTCACCGGAATTATTAGTTTTTCTGATGCTCCAATTTTGACGACATCGTATCTTGATAGGCGCTGGTAATCTTCAGGTGTTTTCTTAATAACCTTGTTCTTTGATTCTTTAACTTTTGAAATTAAAGACAAATATTGATCACATGTAAACAACTGATTATTTTTTCCTTTACTTGCAATGAGTACAGTGATATTTTCATAGAAACGTTTTTTCATTTCATCTGCCATTATTAGACACTGATACGAATGTAAAAACTCGCGGAAATTGCGGCACGCGCGGCGCGACCTCTCATAACAAAACGATGACGACCACTGCTTGCGTCAGCTACAAGATGGCGGCGATCACGCGACGCGGCAGTGGGATGAAGAGCGGGAGGGGTAACAAGTCAGTTAGACCGTATTTATTACTTTGGCTAACTTTGACCCGCTATTATGAATAAAATCCGGATGAAGTGATTAATTTATCATATTGTCTAGTCAATTTTGTTATTATATATAATGACCAGTCATTATGTATAATATCTATTTAATCACTATGACTGTAACATATATACATCATCAAACATTATACTTTGCACAACATGTTGAACGCAAACTTCCGCTTCGCAACTGCATATTGAATCTTCAGATTTAGGAAAGTTATCCGAATCGTAAATTTCTATTTTAACTATTTTCGAACCGCGCTTGTGCGGTTTTTTAATGAATGAATAGATTGTTTGTTCTGTTCCTTTTCTTTTGCGAGATGTTGTTTCTAAACCGAGAGTTTTCTGCCCAGGTTTTTTTTGAATAGCTATGGATTCCATAGGTATGAAGTTGAAGGGATCTTCACTATCCTAAAACAATATATAATAAAAAAATTATAACATTGAAATTTTTAATTATTTTAAAATAAAAAAATAAGAGAAAAATTTATAAACAGTAAAACTCACCGACATATTAGAATAGCTCTCTGTGACTGTATCACGACAAGTACTAAACGATGTACCTCATAATTTTGTGCTTTATATAGGAATCATAATTGGTTTTATAAAGTTCAAAATGTAAACGAAAAATTAATATTCAGTTTATATTTAGTTGTTTCTAAATACGCATTGCCGTCTTAAGTTACTTGATCTGTCTTTGTTTGCTACGAGTCAAGTTGTATGATACTACAAACCAAATTACTGCTTAGTGAAATTTTGTATGTTTGTTTATTATTGAATTACACATTGATGACTAACCGGACTTTACTAAAATTTGTTACCTACTAGTCTTACATGATGGTCTGGCAATTATAAGTGGTATGGAAAAGGGTATAAGGTAGGGCAGGAGACCCCGTTCTGGCCATTTTAAGAGATTTTCACAACTCAAGCGTTTGGTGTTTCTGAAATATAGTTATCCCGGACCTCATTTTTATTTCATGTCATCAAAAATGTATTATTCTTTACCTTTAGAACATTATAATTACAAAACTTGCAAAAGATAACTGTTTTTAAGAAAAAAGAACTGAAAAGTGGTCCGTGAGGCACTTTTGGCCACATTTTACCCATTTGTGGCCACGCTTTGTGCCAGTTCTGGCCATTATAAAATAAAGCAACAATAAATTCGAAATCGACATAGTATTTATTAGAAAGTAGCTAGAAATGGCACAATGAACTATTCTTTAGGTGTCCTAAAAGTACACAACTTCCTTTTACAGGATTCAGTCTTATACTAAACCAACATACAAGATTTAACACCATAAATTATATCCCGAACTGGAACTATTTTAAACAGTTTTTATCACATACCTACCTACCATAAAAAACTAAATATTAATTTTACTCAGTCTTACATTAATTAAAATGCTTCAAAAATCAACTTTGTTAAATGTAGTGAAACTGTTATCTTTTAACAATAAACGTTATAGATTAAACATCAGAAATTATATCTCAAACAGAAACTATTTTAAACAGCTGTAATCCTAGCATATTAGAAACTATTTAATAAAGCACTGTTAATCACATACCATAAAAAACGAAATATTAATTTTACTCAATCTTAAATTACTTAATAAATGCTTCAAAAATCAACTTTGTTATTAGTATAAACATGTAGTTATATATTATATATGTCAGGTAAAAACTTCTCCATCTCCACAATTTTGAAAAAGCCCCTATTGTTATGCTTGACTGGGGGACTTATAATTTCCACAATATCATTTATTTTGTACCAGATTTTATCTGGCCTTTCCGGCCATCTAAAAGTATTCCCAGTAGAGAGTACCATAGTACTACGAGGGTCAAACTGAAAGTTCTTAGAAAATCAAAAACTGATTACATTAGCCAGTTATTAGTTTTATTATATCTTTTCAAAATATTGTCCATTGACGTCAATACACCGCTGCATGCGATGGAACCACTGGGAAAAGCACTTTGCCCACTCGTCCTTAGGGGTCTCTTCAATGGCATCGCGATACGCAGCCACCGCTTCTTCAGCATTCATAAACCGCTTTCCTTTAAGTTTTTCTTTAATTTTTGGAAATAAATAAAAATCACAAGGCGCGAGGTCGGGGCTATACGGCGGGTGACCCAGTAATTCAACGTTTGATGTCGCCAAATAGTCGATCGTTCGCTTGGCGGTGTGCGACGAGGCGTTGTCGTGGTGAAGGAGGATCCTACTGCGAGGTCGTTTCTCTCGAACTTTTCCCAAGACAAGTGGCAAACAATTGGTAGTGTACCATTCTGCAGAAACTGTTTTTTGATCCTCTAACACAATTGTTGCGAAATGACCTATCCTTCCAAAGAACGAGGCCACCATTTTTTTTCCCGCACTTCGATCTCTCTTCACTTTAGTTGGCAACTCCTCGAAAGGAAACACCCACTGAGCAGATTGTCTTTTGGTTTCAGGATCATAACAGTAAATCCAGCTTTCGTCACCTGTTAGTATGTCGAACACAGCATTTGAGTCACCTCCGTTAAATCTTTCAATCATTTTACGGCACCAATCCACACGATGGAGTTTTTGAGCCTTAGTCAAATTATGAGGTATCCACCGGGCGCAAAGCTTCCTGACCGCTAAATGTTCGTGGAGGATTTTGTGCACTTGACTCATACCGATGCCTAAGCTTGTCCGAATCTGCTGATAGGTCACTCTTTTGTCAGTCTCTATCATACGCCGCACAACACAGATGTTATTTTCAGTCGTCGCCGTAGAAGGCCGTCCCTCACGTACATCATCAGTGAGATTAGTGCGACCACGTTTAAACTCATTAAACCAGTTGTAAACAGTCGCACGAGATGGGGCTTCATCGTGAAAGGCCAATCGTAGTCTATCATAACTTTCTTGTTGACTTAAATGACATCGAAAGTCATAAAAAATAATTGCACGAAAATTTTCTCGTGTTAAATTCATTTTGACGTGACACAGACAATTTTTAATTTGCCGCCAAGTCGTAAAACAAATGACAAATGAATGAAATATATACTCAGTAATATTGGCAAAGAGTTCTATTTTCAAATTTTAGAATTTTTTTTTTATTATATTGTTTATAAGTGGCCAGTTCTAAGAACTTTCAGTTTGACCCTCGTAATTTCATACAATCCTCCTTCTTTTTTTTCAACTTTACCAGGAAAGTATTCTCCTTCATACTTAATTATTACATAACAACCTGTTTTTAAGTTTTTGTACCTTTTTTCGCTAGCCATTGAGTTCGCTATATGACTCAAAGGTAATTCAGTTTCTGATTCAGAACTACTATCTTCGGTCGCAGACACTTTCCTTTTCCTCTGCTTTGAACCTTTCCTTAGATGTTTATGTAGATCTATCATTTCTTCATCATTTGAATTAGCATCACTCTGTTCATTCCATATACTTTGATCACTTTCGACATACTCAACTTCTCCATCCTCTTCGGATGACGATATTTCTTTGGGTACTTTTTTCTTTTTAGCCTTCATTTTCGTATCAGTTTTCTTTTTGTTGATCTGTTTTTTTTTCTTTTCGTCTTCGGTTACTTTTATAGCTCTACCATCTTCTTCACTATTTGCCTTAGTAGCCTCGCCATCTTCATCGGAAGACCTGATTTCTTTGGATATTTTTTTCTTTTTAGCCTGCGTTTTTGTATCTTTTTTCTTTTTGTTGACCAGGTTATTTCTCTTTTCGTTTTCGGCTGCTTCCATAATATCTCGCCATTTGTTTGAAGTGATCACTGAAGGAATGTACATTGCTTTCCTAGTTTTTTTAGGTACCTCTTTTCCAGGATACAATACACATTCTCTCACTAATTCTCTTGCCGTGTAAGTAGCAGATTGTTTAGATGTTTTCTTGATTTCTTCATTTGGTATCGTAACGTCCATTTGATTGCAGGTATCGAGATGATCTGAAGTAATGCAGGGAGGATCTTCGTTCTGGAGTTCATCCTGAGTGTTTTTCTGTTTTGGTGTGTGTAAGGCAGAGTTTACTTGGTCACAGGTAACAAGATGGTTGGAAGATGCGCAAGGCTCTTCAAAGGGATTGTCATCTTTTCGGGTAGAATTGCAGAGTTTATGCTTGTTTTGAGAACTAGTTCCTGTGGCAGCGCCCTCTTGGTCACAAGTAGAAAGGCAGGAAGAAGACGTGAAAGGTTCTTCAAAGGCACTGACTTCTTTATGGGCAGGATCCTCTTTATTGCAGGAATTATTCTTGTGTTGAGTGCAAGTCCATAAGACAGTGTCATCAAGAAGCGACGCAGACGTACAACGTTCTTCGGAGGGGTTTTCCTCGCTACAGGTATTTTCTTGATTAGCAGCCCTCTCTCCATTTTCTCCGGTATCCGATAAGCAAGAGTCTTCATCCACTTCCGATATGACTGCCTGGTTGGTTCGCGTCATTGTAGCAGAGTTGTCATTTTTAAAGGCCAGCCAAGTCTCATAAAGCATTAAAGCCTCCTTATTCCCTTCCCAATCATTGCCCGATTCAAATGTAGTTTTAAATACTTTTATCAAATTTGGATCTATTTTACTTTCTAGATATGTAAGATGGCTCGACTCAGTAATGGCAATCTTCGTGATGACATCATGGTTCTCTCTTGTGTCACTGGGTGATTTCACAATCCTTTTGTAATTAACGAAATCTGGCCCAAACGGATACAAACCACATGTCTTAAATCCTGCTTTTATATTATTTGCAAATGTTTCGTTATTGACCAATAAGCTATGAAGAGCAGCAGGAAGATTGAACTTTGTTATTTCTTTTCCATCGTGTTCTATACGCCACTTCTTCACAAGCTTTCGCCAGTTCTGCTTTAACGGGTAAAACACCGCGACGTCTAATGGCTGTAGCATGTGAGTTGTGTTTGGCACAAGTGCGACAACGATAATTCCATTTTCACGACACAGTTTGCTAAGTTGCATGGTCAGATGCGATTTGTGTCCATCCAGGAATAAAATTATAGGCAATTCCACTCCTTTCTCTTTCAGGTAGGGAATAAAGACGTTCCCAACATATTCGTAGAAGGCCTCTCCTGTCATCCAACCTTTCTCAGTTTTTCCGACACCCCATCCATCTGGTGAATTTTGAATGACTTCACTACTCATTCTTTTGTACTTGTAAACAGTTAAAGGAGGCGCATACTCGCCAAGAGCATTCACAGTGAAAAGTGTCGTTATATTTTCTTTGTCGCTGTTCTTTGATGTATCATAGACATGTTTTCCTTTTTCGGCTAAAACGAGACATCCTTTGGGTGCTAAAAAGAAAGCAGTTTCATCACAGTTCCAAACTCGTGAGGGGTCTTCTAAAACTTTCAGATGTTCTGTACCTAGTAGTGAAGACACTTCCTGAAACCAGTTTCTTATTTTTTCCTCAGTAATTAATGCACGAGCTTTATTTATATATTCAGCATGTTTCTGACTCACATCGGGATGTCTGGCCATAAATGCTTCAAACCAGGATCTTGAAGGCCTCTTATTTACAAAAGGTGTCTTGACGTTTCCCTTTTCCACAATTTTTTTGACGGAGTCTAATAACCCTTCTTTGCTGACTGGAAACCCATCACGAGCATAATCTTTTATCCACTCTACAAGTTCATTTTCAATTTCAATTCCAAGAACTGCTTGAGGTCCCACATGACCAGAAGTTTCAGGTGCATCACCAGATAGTTTATGTCGCAATGTCGTTCGAGGAACATTAAAGTTCTTGCTAGCAGTAGAAACTTTCATTCCATTTCTTATAGCGTTTAACGCTAAGCCTACTTTGTGTGGTGAGTACTGAAATAACTTTCTTTTTACTGCGCCTGTTTTGCTTTTGCTTGAAGACGACATCTTTCACAGAATCTGTAAGAAAATAATACTGACCTCATTCATATATCAGATATAATAATATAATTTCGAAGCCTGCAATTAAACAATAATGAAAGGTAGAGAGGAATTAAAAGGCAGAGTCTTAGACGAGGCCTATTTAATAATTGATATTTCTGCTGGAAAATTGATTTTTCTACTAACACTTGCATAGTCTACATACCCGCTTAGTTGTAACAATTTCTATAGTTTATTACATCAGCGTTATGAAGGAAAAACATAAAAGACCACATACTTTACACAAAAAGTCCACGTTAAACATTAAGTGGCCAGAACTGGGGTTTCGACGTGTGCCACTTTTGGCCATCGACCTGGCCAAAGATGGAAAATCGCATAATATTTGCCCCATTTGTGGCCATCGGTTTATCTCACTTTTCGTACAAATAGCAATCAAATATTTACAGCTCTACTTAGACAATCTTATTTCAATATAATACAAACATTGGCATTTACAAAATAAACAAAGATTCCAGATATATGAACGGATTACTCACCCACTGTCCTTATTGTTTTTAGTAAGACATGAGCATGTTTCGCCGACTTCCACAAAAAATGGCCGCTATCGTCTCAGTGACGTTTGGTCCATGACAGCTGACAACTGTATTTGTGTTGCCATAATTCATTAATTAAACTACCATAGATTATAGACTTGTTTAGTTTCATATACCTTGTTAGCGTCGCTTTGAAGTTGAAAATGGCCAAAAATGGGTCAGTGGCCAGAACAGGGTCTCCTGCCCTATGTTTTGTAAATAAAGATTCCAGTTTTATAGGTAAAACCAAATTCAGGACGTAAACCGAAGGTAGAGTCTAATATTAGTATGTAAAATTAATTGTGAAAGTAAAACCAGGGTATTCCACTATATCGATTTCTTCTTAGCGATCTAAATGCAACATTGCTTACATGCTGATTCGGCATCAGCGCCAAATGAAGTTTATTGATCACGCGGAGGCTTTCCTTTTATGGTAAGAACACACGTGAAAATTGGGTACATAAACTATCTAGCATGAACCAGAAACACAGTCTCCAGATATCCAGCTTGCGGTCAAGGGGAAGATCCATCTGTTCTAAAATGTAAGTGTATTACTTATTATACTTTAAAAACTAAGTAAAATTCAAATACTTACTCGATTTGAATACACCACTTTGAATTTAATCGTTATTAGATTTTTAAAAGTAATCTATTCAAATATGTCATACAATCAAAAAGTGATGCATTTAATGTGTGATTCATTCAGTTTAAAACAAATGAATTTATAAATAATGCATTTCATTGAACGTATCACTTTAAATACGTTATCGATTAAAATGGTTTAACAAGGGTATAATTTAGACGGTCACCAAAAATATTTTTAAGACTCTAAGTCTAGGCACCAAATAAGATAAACAACTCCAAAAAAAATCAATGGACTTTATTAAAAGGGCCCTAAAGTATATAATATTATGATCCAAAATAAATGAAATAACATCAGGAAAATCGCAAGCCTTGCACAAATATTATTTTTGGTTCCTAAAATGGATTAACGGTCACCAAATTCTGTCTAACTAGAAGATTAATATTACTACCAAAAATCTTACTCCAAAATAGTTTGACGTCATATAAAATACATTATTTGATCCCAGACTAATTTAATGTAAGACTAAAATAACATTTGCTCCCCTTTATTTCTTAACCCCGCACTCCGCACCCCGCATAACCGCCGCCGGTGCGTGAGGCACAGGCCGCGCGCTCCTTCTCTCTCAGTCGTCGCTGTAGCGGCTTAAAAAGTAGTTGTGTATTTTCTATGCTCGTAGCGCACGCGCTTTGTTTACGATGTCCGACGAAGCTTTGGCAGGGCCAAGTAATGTTGAAGCTCCGCTACTTAACTCTGAGACTGATTCAGATCGAGAAAATAATCAGTTACAAATGAAACGAAGACGCAAACAAGGAAGATCTTGGGTTATAGTGCAAAAATTTTCGAATATTCGTGATGCCGAAGTTCTCATTAAGAACGAAGGAGTGTGGTCTGTTCAAAAAGTACACAACACTGAAGAAGGTGTAAAGAGATATTATCGTTGCAATAAAGTAAAACGACGCGGGTTGCAGTGTTCGGCGGCAATTTACTTGTTGTTTGATTCTACGTCAGATGATGTGATATTATATCGGACAGAAGAGAATTACGACCATGATTCGTTAGGATCACTTTCGGCACGCGGTATCTCTTCGGAAACCTGCAGTGAAATAGATAAACTATTTGAACTCAAACTGAAACCAAAGGCAATAATGAGTGCTTTGGCGAAAAAAAAAGGTATACAGTTACCATCTAACATACAACTGAAAAATTATCTGGCTCGAATTCGTCAACAAAAGTACGGGCCGTCTACTATTAGCCTGGGAGAACTGAAGGCGTGGCTTGTATCTCACTCACTAATTCCTGAAGATTGTCACTGTACCTTTGTGGTTTCATTCGAAGTTTCTGACGATGACAAAGACCCCTACTTTCGTTTTATGTTATCAACGAAATACTTACTTAGCCTTGCAAGTGATTGTAAAATTGTTCACGCTGATGCAACATATAAATTAATCTGGCAGGGTTTTCCGGTACTCATCGTTGGAACAACTGATCGTGACAGAAGTTTTCATCCATTTGCTCTAAGCGTAACATCCACGGAACGAACTGCTGACTTTACATTTGTATTTACGGCTCTCAAGAACAGTGTCTCTTCTATACACAAAAAAGACTTAACTCCAGAAGTATTGATCTCTGATGCAGCAAAAAGCATACAAAATGCTTTCGTAAAAGTTTTTGGACCTAATGCCAAAATAAGAATGTGTTGGGCACATGCAAAAAAAAATATCCAAAAACAAGTTGAAAAGTCAGTGGACAAATCACAGCGCAAGCAAATATTATCTGATATAGATGCTTTGCAGTGTTCATCGTCTTCCGATGTCTTCGACCGTGCTTGTGAAAGTTTTTTGGCGAAGTGGAAAGATCAACAAGAATTTATAAAATACTTTGAAGAAGAATGGCTGATTATGAATCGCAATTGGTATTTAGGAGTCCTTCCAGGTACTCCAGCAACTAACAATGCACTGGAAGCATTTAATCGAACTGTAAAAGACGACCATACCTTACGTGAGCGTCACTCACTGTCGCGATTCCTGGTGGTAGCAAAAGATATGGTGACCGAATGGTCTAACATTTATAAAAATAATAAGTCCGTTTCTCAACAACCCACCATTACTCTCAAACAATGGACTGAAGCGTATCAATGGGCTAAACTGCCTAAAAGACTACCCGTCAAACAGACAACTGACTCAGCGAAATACTACCGCATACCAGCCGGTGATAAGATGGAATGCAAAACTTTCAATGAAGACTGGGGAAGCTTCAATGATTTTAAAGATCAGTTTTTCAGTGAATGGGAAGTAATGTTACCCATTAACAGCGAAGATTGGTTAACCGGTAGGTGTAACTGTCCTACATTCTTAAAACAGTATACCTGTAAACATCTATTGGGTTTAGCAATCAGGCTAAAGTACGTGGAACCCCCTCATGAAGCCAGAAATATCCCTATCGGTGAGAAGAGAAAGAGAGGGCGGCCTGCTAAATCCAAAAAAGCTTTGTTGATCCAATGATTATGATTTTTATTATTTCAATTATTAGAAGAAATTAACACCTTGGACGCCATGTCGGCCACATTATTATTTTTCTATGGGGATTATCCAGACGTAGGATAATCTTTACACTGCCTACGGCAGTCAACGTGTTAATGTTATACCTTTAAGTGCCTACGACTCTAATAAAACATATTTTGATTTGACTTTGTTGGTTTTTTAAATGATATTTAAATAATTTCATACAACAATAAGGGTGGGCGTATGCTGAGGGACAGGCGACGCAGGCCGCGCAGTGCAGACCGCACAACGCAGAGCAGGGTAATGACTGTATTATATTATCTGTGTTACTGTACGCATCTGAGCCGCACGTGCCTGCGCTGCAGCTTACATAAATTTGCTCCGCTCTGCACTGCGTGGCCTGCGTCGCCTGCCTCTCAGCATACGCCTGGCCTAAACAAGTGACGTTTGTTTGGGAACCCCAGTATATTTAGTGCATTTCATATAACAATAACTAAGCGACGTACGTTTGGGAGCCCCAGTATATTACTTGGTATTTGAGAAATAATCTAGCGATCGTTAGCTTTTTTAGCCTAGCAAAAATTACCAAATTAGAACTCATGGTATAACAAAACTGGTAACATCTGAGTGGTGACAATATATAATATTTAGTCTAAAGAGTATTTTAAAGTCGTCCGTATATTTTTATGGCAGTCAATAATACCAAAAAATGGATTTATTTCATAATATTTTAGGAAACGTAATTTGGTGACCATTTATCCATTTTGGTAACCGTTTAGAATTTTTTTGGTAATAAAATAGGTACTTTTTTGGGCGCTGTTTAAACACAAGCCGTTTAACAAATTATCAACTCATTTTTTTTACTTCATTGATATTTGTAACATTCACTATTTACAGAAATTTTATTTATTTAATATTACAAGTTTAATTTTAGCAATAATAAAGCTAAATGATAAAAATAGATTTTATTTTTAGTAAATTTTACCGAACTTTTCGACATGATAAAAAAATATTATGCTCATTAATTTCGATATTCGTTTCAGGTCGAAGTATTCATCTAATGCTGAAGAACTGTTTCCATCAGAAGACGAGACACCAATACAGCCTGACCCATGTGAGAAGGCGAAGAAAAAGCGTAGCAAGTCGACGCCGTCTACGTCGAGCTCAAAGAAAACGAAGACGGAACGCATTACTGCTGCTCAGTTATTCGGGAGCGATACTGAGGATGAAGAAGTTGCTGCGTCAACCTCAGTACCTGTACCGGGTAAATTATTGTCTTATATATCAAGAAGACTTGCGAATGGAATCGCATGACAATCGAATCCTATGAAGTCAGGTTCGCACTATGTTGAACTCAAAGTTTATAAGTGTGATGACATAGAAAGGGTCTCACCGGTAAATAGGTGGAGACAAGCCATAATTACCATCAAAAATCGCACTGATGATAACTCAGACGCTTGGATGCATCTCGCAAACTTTATTACAGCTACTCGAAAAGAGTTTAGAACCTGCCCACCAACGTTCATGAGCAACTATTATTAATACACTTTTGTAACCTTTATATAATCATTAATGTATTCTGAAGTCGAGTACCTCACTCCTGAGGCGTTCTTGTGTGATATACAAAGTGATGTATTGAAAATGGTCGAAATATTATTATTGAAACATAACTGTATTATAATGAACTTTGAACTTTTTGTTTATTTTACATTACCAGAAACGAATGAGCAGCAGCTCAAGTCATTTAACACGAAGTACAAAGTTGTTTATAGAAGTACAGATTTGAATGAACTATATGTTGATGCATTTGAGAAATTAAAAGGGAAAATCATAGAATTCCAACATTGCAAATCTGGTTGGTCTTTTTATTGTGTAAGTCATTTAGAAACGAATATAAATAAATATTGTCCAATGAGAGGTGGAAGTTACATACCTTTTCCCGATAAAATAAAACATACTAAAAGTTGTCTTAATATTCAGAATAATGATAATCATTGCTTTGTATGGAGCATTATTGCAGCTTTATTTCCATAAAATAATGTGTGTCGAGTAAATTCGTATCCACATTATTCAAAAGTTTTAAATGTAGAGGGAATGTCATTTCCACCCACAGTTGATGATATTAAGTTATTTGAAAAAAATAATCCGAATATTAGTATAAATGTTTATGGTTTGAATAAATGTATTGTAACAGGACCTCTGTATGTGACAAAAACAAAGAAGAAAAAACACATTAATCTATTATACATTGAACAGCAAAACAAAGCGCATTATTGTTAAATAAAAAATCTTGTGCGACTTGTTCAAAAGCAAATAAGTCATCACAAGGGCATGGCTTACTTTTGTGATTCTTGCTTGCAATTTTTCTCAAATAAAGATAAATTTAACTCACACTATTGTTCCGAAGTATTGACAATTATGCCTGAAAAAAATACTTGCATTCAGTTCAGACATTTTGAACGCAAACAAAAAATTAATTTTATAATATATGCTGATTTTGAAAGTATGCTGATTAATTGTAAAACAGACGATAAGAAAAATACGAATAATTTAAAATTACATGTTCCAACATGTTTTGCGTATTATGTGTGCCGTTCATACGATTCTAACTTAAACAAATATGTCACTTATAGAGGGACTGATTGTGTTGAAATATTTATTAAATGTTTAATCAAAGATATACAAAATTTAAATAGGATATTGTCTCAAAACAATGAAATGAAACCTATGACATTGGAACAAAAAAAATATTTTGACAATGCAACAAAATGTCATATTTGTAATCAATTTTTATTTGGGGACAAAGTTCAAGATCATGATCATGTTACATCAGAGTATAGAGGCGCAGCACACTCCCATTGCAATTTAAGGTATAGAGTTTGTTCATTTATACCTGTTGTTTTTCATAACTTAGCAGGATATGACTGCCACTTATTCATAAAAGAACTTTTAAGATATAAAGGAGCTATACATATTATTCCTAAATCAAAAGAAAAATATACATCTATTACAAAAACAATAGAGGACAAGCATCAGACTGTGCAAATAAAGTTTATAGATTCTTTCCAATTCTTGAGCTCTAGCTTAGACAATCTTAGTAAAAGTTTGACTCCTGATGAATTCCACAATTTGACAAAAGAATTTAATGGTAACAAAAAAACACATATGCTAAGACATAAAGGAATTTATCCATATGATTACATCGATTCATGGTCTAAATATGAAGAAAATGAATTGCCTTCGAAAGAGCATTTTTATAATAGTTTAAAATCTGAGCACATTACTGATGATGATTACGCACATGCTCAAACTGTGTGGTCAGAGTTTAATATTCTAACACTTGGTGAATATACTGATTTATATTTGAAATGCGATGTCTTATTATTATGCGATATATTTGAACATTTTAAAAAAACAAGTTTACGACATTACAAGCTAGACCCAGCGTATTATGTGTCTGCACCTAATTTAAGTTGGGATGCAATGCTCTTATACAATGGCATTAGATTAGAATTAATAAATGATGTAAATATGTATCAAATGCTAGAGAAAGATATACGTGGAGGATTGGCTCAATGTTCCCTAAGGAATGCAAAAGCGAACAATAAATATACTCCAGATAAATACCAATATGTAATTCATTTTGTTCATTTAAAAGATTGTTTGAGAAATGGACTAATTTTGAAGAAAATTCACCGTATCCTTCGCTTTAGACAGGATATTTTTTTACGAAAATATATTGATTTAAATACTCGTTTACGACAAAGTGCTACTACTACCTTTGAAAAGGATTTTTTCAAATTATTAAATAATGCAGTTTTTGGAAAAACTATTGAAAATAAACGTAAGCAAGTAAATGTTAAATTAATCACAACATGGAACGATTCTTTAAATAAAACAAATAAGCAAATTGGTGCTGAAAAAATACTATTAAAACCAAATGTAAAAACAGTATCTGTATTTTCTGAAAATTTTGTGGCAGTTCATTTAAGTCCAGAATTTTTTTTATTAGACAGACCAATATATATTGGCTTTACAGTTTTAGACTTAGCAAAGCAACACTTATACGGATTTCATTACGATTTTATAAAAAAATATTATAACACCGATGCTAAACTATGTTATACAGACACTGACAGTCTTCTTTATCAAATTTATACAGACGACTTTTATAAGGATCTTAAAAATAATATATCAAAATTTGATACGAGTAATTATGATAATGATAATCCATATGGCATGCCTATAATGAACGCTAAAGTGCCGGGATTGTTTAAAGATGAACTTGGTGGATCTGTGATAACTGAGTTTGTTGGCTTAAGAGCGAAGCTTTACTGTTTAAAAAGTGTTGAAACTAGTATAAAAAAAGCAAAAGGTGTATCAAAGCCCATAACGAATCAATTACAAATTTCTGACTATAGAAATGCACTTCATTCGGATGAAGTAGTCAAACATAAAATGAATATGATTAGATCTATTAAACATGTACTTTACTCCTAGGAAGTCAATAAAGTAGTTTTGAATAGCAATGATGATAAAAGACAAATATTACCTAATAAAATAGAGACATTGCCATGGGGTCATTATGGTACAATGTAAAGGATATATTAACTAGATCTTTAAGTGAAATGAACATTGTATACCTATATTACCTGTGAGTTTAAGTTAAGATAGTTTAGATATCCTCAATATAATAGTGTTTTTTTTTAGATCAATGTAAAATATGTATAATAAAATTTTATTTACAAAAGTATCAAGTATTTTATTTTTAATAATAATCAGAAAAAGTAAATAATATGCGTCTCTCTATCTCTCTCTCTCTTTATTTCTTTTTCCTTGTATACGTGGAAATAATACGCACACTGGCATGTATTCAACTAAATTAATAAGTATAAAAAGAGTGCCATTATTCAGTTCCTTTTCAGTCATAATGAAGTTCGTTGAGCAAACCCATACCTTAAAAGTAAGGAACATTAAAGTAGAAACTCGGAATCAGCTAATTAAACACAGTATACTTTTTCCTAATACTATCCGCTGTATAATATGTGGTCCTTCTAACTGCGGCAAAACTAATGTTATGATAAATTTATTGTTACATGAAAATGGTTTAAAATTTAAACACATTTATCTCTATTCAAAAACAGCGTACCAACCAAAATATCGCTTTATAAATGAAGTCATGAAAATGGTCCCTAGTGCTCAATTTAATGTATTTAATGACAACGAAGAAGTGATTAATCCTAACGATGCTTTGGAAAAATCCATTATAATTTTCGATGATGTCGTATGTGAAAAGCAAATTAATATTCGCAATTATTTTTCTATGGCAAGACATAAACAAATCGATTGTTTTTACTTATCTCAAACGTACTCAAAAATACCTAAGCAACTAATAAGAGACAATGTTAATCTATTGATAATCTTTAGACAAGATAACACTAACTTAAAACATATATACAACGAGCATGTCAATACAGATATGACTTGGAAAGAGTTCAGCAAGCTTTGCTCGAGCATATGGAGTAATCGATTCAACTTTTTACTGATAAATAAAGATTGCACCTTGAATAAAGGCAGATATAGACAAGGCTTTGATACGTTTATTTGTTTCTAGATTTTATAGAATTATATAAATAAACCTTTAAATATAAAATAATGTTAATTGAGAAAAAAATCAGTAAACAACGGTTGCGTGCAACAGTCATGGAAGCCGAAATTAAAGAACAGCTGATTAAATCAGTTAATAATATCAAAAATAAAATAAAACAGATTAAAGATGAAGAAGATGATGAAAACTTAAGATTTAAGAAGGCATTTAAGCCAATTACAGATAATTTAGAGACAATAATCAAAGGAAACGATAAAGATAAACCTGCACTAAATGTTTCTATAGATTTGAGTAGAAAGAGCAGAGATGAGGACTCAAACTCATCTTTAGATTATAGCCAATTTAGTCAAAACCTACATGCAGACTCGCTAGAAAGTTCAAAATATTTTGGATTTGATGATGATGGTAAAACTTCTGATAAAGATATTGATGCCACGTTAATCTCACTAAATAAGAATGAATTAATTGATATTTATGATACCAACATCAATGTTCCATTTGGAATACGTAGTACAAACAAACAATTGATGATGGGAAACTGCAAAGTCTC
The DNA here is from genome assembly GCA_949316185.1 of Pyrausta nigrata. Lineage (NCBI taxonomy): Eukaryota > Metazoa > Arthropoda > Insecta > Lepidoptera > Crambidae > Pyrausta > Pyrausta nigrata. The sequence continues at coordinate 3,535,964 of OX438955.1, read as the reverse complement.
AATTTCAAGTAAGAATAATGCATCACAGTTGGAAAGAGTGTATGTAATAAGCATAGATGGTCGAGACTATGAATTAACTCCGGGCTTAAAAGAACTTATGATTCGCAGCAAACCTAACCTGAAAGCCATTAACGAAATAGATAAAATGACATATAAAAATATACTTAATCAAACAAACGCGCATAAACGAGGGTTTAGTCCACATGGTCAAATAAAGGGTGATAAAGGCGCGAAATATCGTAAAATCATCAAACCTTTGTTTGCTCATGATGAAGCCGATGCCAAAATAGAAAATCCGTATGTACCAAATGAAACAAAAAGCGGTGGCTACATACCAATATGCAAAAAGTATAAAAATAATACGGATTATGTATATTGGGATGATCCTAATGAATTGATAGAAAGATTAAAACTATTGATTGCTTCTCAAAGTGCTGGCAACACTAACCATGATAATGAAATTGTATCAATAATCGAAGAACTAAAAGAATCAGGTATTATACTATAATAAAAGGCTTGTGACAACGAAGTCAATAATCAGTCCCGAAAATTACATTGACAATGAATGTCGGTAACAAGGACAAACAACATATTAATACTTACCCAATTAAATACAACCACAAATATAAACAATATTTAGATATTTTGAAAACTTTGAGTGAATTTAAAAATTCTTCTTGCGTTGACAGAACCAATGCTGATCAATTTAAAGTTGAACTATTGAGACAAATTGCAAATATCGATAAAAGTATCGAAATTTTATCTGATAAAATACTAAAGATCGAAAGAAGTTCTGTTATTAGAGATATCGCAAGTAATTTAAACAAACATTATGAGCAAAGCAGACGTTGTAAACGAAATCTGTAAAAATGCAAGAAATAATTATTCGAGAAGAAGCGTGGTTATAAAAGATATTGACGATTTGTGGCAAGCAGATTTGATTGATATGCAAACAATGTCACATGTCAATGCTGGTTATAAATTTATATTAGTGGTTATAGACTGTTTTTCAAAATTCGCATGGGGTATCGCATTACAGCAAAAAAACAAAGAGCTTGTGTCAAAAGCATTTAAAAAGTTATTGCTAAATGGTCGGATCCCTAAAAATTTGCAAACTGACCATGGAAAAGAATTTTATAACGACAAATTTTAAAAAAATATGGACGAGTACAATATTAATCATTATTCCACGTATTCTACTAAAAAAGCTTCAATAGTTGAAAGATTTATTAGAACGCTAAAGAATAAATTTTACAAAGAATTTAACCTAAATGGGAATTATAAATGGAATAATGGATTACTTAGTAGAAAAGTACGCGAGTACAATAATGATGTGCATAGAACTATTGGTCAACCACCGGTGACAATATCTCATATGAATAAAGTAAATATTTTGCGGAGATACATGCAACTGGCTGCTGATAGGAAAATAAAAAAACATAAAAAATTACGGATCGGTGACTATGTAAGAATTAGCAAACATAAAGCTTGTTTTGATAAGAGTTATACACCTAACTGGTCTACAGAAATATTCAAGATATATAAAGTGCAAGAAACAAATCCTACAACATACTTAATAGAAGATTCAAAGTCCTGTCCAATACTTGGAGCATTTTATTCACAAGAACTTCAAAAAACTAAACACCATAACGTATAAATATACGTAAAACTAAATAGTTGAAAAAGTTTTAAAAGGAAAGGTGATCTTGTGTATGTGAAATGGCTTGGCCTCCCGAGTAGCGAAAACAGTTGGATAAATAAAAATAATGTATTGTAAGTAGGTCCATAGTTTTTCCTTGACAACACTTAATTGTGTGCTTATTTAAAGAGATTTTTGGTTAAGCGTTCTTCATTTTATATTCGTTCTTACGACAATTAAGTCTACCTCCCATTTTATTTAATTTACAATTATAACTTTAAAATTTACTAAAATGAAAAGAAAACGAGCTGCATTAGCTTCAGAAAAACAAGTTGAGTGTAATGAACAATCCAAAAAGCGTACAGGTAGAAGTTTAAAGAAAACATTTAAAACCATCGTTTCACATACTAAAAAACAAATAAATAACATAAAACCTAAATGTAAAAAAGCTTTGATGAAATTAGCTTGTGCAACAGCGCAAGACTTAGCTTCAGATTTGTCTATTAAAGTGCCAAGAATTATACCTGTTTCAAAAACTGGTGGATTTCTCCCTTTGATACCGATATTTGCTGGCTTATCTGCTGCTGGTAGTTTAGTGGGAGGTGTTGCTGGCGTTGCGAAAGCTATAAATGCGATCAAAGCAGCCAAAAAACAATTTTCAGAACTTCAAAGACACAACAAGCAAATAGAAGCCGTATGCATCGGAAAAGGATTACACCTAAAGCCACACAAAAATGGACTCGGAATATACGTCACTAAAACAAAAAACTGAATTCTAGGCTACCCAAAAGAGCATTAACAAATATTGATATAATGAAACATTCATGTGATATTCCCTTTTTTCGGGGGGTATTTATGAGAGATGAATTACCAAATAAACCTTTTTCAATTGAATGTGGTGTCATAAACCTCGATACAATCAAAAACTCTGGCACGCATTGGGTAGCCTATGGAAAATTAAATAACTACATTGAATACTTTGATAGCTATGGTAATCTGAAACCTCCGAAAGAATTACTTAAATATTTAGGAGAAAATATAAATTACAATTATGAAAATGTACAAAAGAATCATTCCTTTAATTGTGGACATTTATGTTTGAAATTTTTAAAATCATTCTGGGAGAGAAATATAAAATAAATAAGATTAATTATTTTTTTATGTTTGCATTTCTTGTATCAGCCAATTACTCATAAATAATGTTAACAATACTATTATATGCACATTCAATCATCACCCGTGATAGAAACTGCTTTACTTATTTGATAGTAATTGATTTATAATTTAATCGGTTGTATTTAAATACATTATTTAAGATTTAAAATCATCCGAAGAGAATCATGATTATATATAATAAAAATTCTATCATTAAGGATAAAGTTAATATTTCACCTTCTTTTCCGAAAGGGATCAGACGTGCCAGTGTGATTAAGAAGAAAAAAATTACTAAAGAAAACAAAAAGTTTCTACAATATCTTGGATTTAAATTACAAAATGTTGCAAATCACAGATCTACCACAACATGACAACTCGATTGAAAGCTATGAAATCCATAGTTACAATCCTTATAGTACTAGTTTCAAAGATAATGATGAAATTAGAATACCTATTCACCAACAAGACATATATGTGTTACCTTCTGCAAGTTCTATTTACATAGAAGGCTATGCTAATGCTACGTCTAAAGATTCAACAGGAAAAATCGTTAAAAAGGATGTTAATTTTATTAACAACTCAATGTTGTATTTATTTCAAGATGTACGATATGAATTGAATGCTGTTGAAATTGATCGTATTAAAAATGTAGGAATTACTACAACAATTAAATCATACATTTCTATGAATGAAGGTGAAAATAAAGCTGCCGCTGTGTGGGGGTGGAATTTACAGGGCACAAAATTAAAAAATGGTCAGTTTAGCGCCATTATTCCATTAAATAAAGTATTAGGATTTGCGGAAGACTATAACAAATTATTAACTGTAGACATGAACTTATGCTGCAAAGAAGTTGCTCTGTTACAAACTGTGTAAATTTACAAAGCGATGATAACATTGAAATAAGCATTCAAAAAATTCAGTGGCGTGTTCCTCATGTTAAGGTTTCCGATCGCAATAAATTGATGCTACTCAAACATTTAGAAAAGAATCGCGCTGTACAGCTTGCGTTTAGAAACTGGGATTTGTACGAATACCCATTATTACCAAAAACTACTAAACATTCATGGTCAGTCAAAACCGCCTCTCAATTAGAGAAACCAAGATTTGTAATCTTAGCCCTACAAACTGATAGAAAAACAAATAAAAGTAAAAGTTTGTCAGTGTTTGATCATTGTAAAGTATCTAACGTTAAGCTTTTTTTGAATTCACAATATTTTCCGTATGACTCACTTAATCTGAAATTCGATGAGGATAAATACAATATATTATATGAAATGTATGCTAACTTTCGTCAGTCTTATAACAACGCTAGTATTGATCCATTGCTTAATTTGGTTCAATTTAAAGAAAAGGCTCCACTTTTTGTAATCGACTGCTCTTGACAAAACGATACGCTTAAAACCGGTCTAGTTGATGTTCGGATAGAAATTGAATGTTCTGATTTAATACCAGAAAACACAACTGCTTACTGTCTGATTATTAATGATCGTATTTTTGAATACCAACCTCTAAGCAATATCGTGAGAAAATTATCATGAATAATATTAAGCACGCGATTGTAGATGTACAAGGATTCAAAAGCGAGAAAAACGAGTTCATTCCTAAAGAAATAGCTATCATATGCAATGATAAGATTTTTATTCTTCTGATAAAACCACCATTCCCATTTTATAACTTAACAAAAAAAGAACGCATACAAGCATCTTGGATAGAAAGACATAGAGGAATTTATTGGAATCAAGGATTCGTCCCCTACTTTAGTTATAGAAACGTAGTTGGTGATTTTCTGAAAAATAAATATATTTTTACTAAAGGCTGCGAAAAAGTATTGTGGATGTGATATGTTTAATAACTATAATGTACATAATTTAGAAGATAAACAGTTTAGAACGCTTGCAATGTAAATATTCAACTTCATTTGATATTTTAAGCTGTATATATCATGAAAAGATATGTGCTTTAAAAATGTATTCTATTTAAATAAGTGGTGTAAATAAAATTTAGTTTTAAATTTTTAAAATAAATGTATGAACGAATTATGTAACGTGTTTTATTTCCGATCCGACCATATATTTGGTATGAGTACCTCATTAAACGACATCAAAACAACAAAATGTTTGAGAATTTATCTACGTTCAAAGAATCATTCAAGTAGTTAATTACATACTTACAAATTATTTTTAATAGAGTTTTAGCATTCAGGATTGAATAGTACCTAATACTTTTTTTTAGATGAATAGTAGAAAAAACTTCGAATTGGGGCCACCTGGATCGCGGAGTGATCCAGGTGCCCCAATTATTAACTACTGGAGCGCCGTGCGGCGCCTCTTAAGCATGCTGGCCAGAAAGCCCAATTCCCTACTACTGAGACGCATAGCAAATTACTACGAAAAACAAGTGACGACAGTCAGATCTGAACTAAGTGAAGTGGAGTACGTATGCATAGCATTGGACATTTGGTCTAGTAAGAAAAGAAGTTTTATTGGCGTCACTGGATCAACGATGACTAGGGCAGAGCTTCAGTAGCGTTAGCCTGTCAAAGATTCAGAGGCATTCATAGTTACGATCGTCTAACGGATTTCATCTAAGATATAAATGCAGAATACAATCTAAATTCAAACAAAATTGTTGCATCAGTGACCGATAATGGCAGCAATTTTGTAAAAGCATTTCAAATATTTGGTGTGAAATTAACCAACATTGAATTTGTAGATACAGATAAAGAATTTCAAGGTTCTCAGTCTCTTGAAGATAGCTCTGAGTCAGATGATAAAGTGACTGAGCTAATGAATTCTGAAGGTATGCATTTGCTACCTGTGCATTTGAGATGCTATGCACACACATTGAGCCTTTGTGCAACAACAGACGCGAATGAAGTTTTAAGCGCTCAAATTACTACATTGAAGAAATGCAATGTTCTATGGAAGGCTGCAGCACGTCCAAAGTGTGCGGAAATCATTCAAGAAGTATTGCAACACACATTAGGCCGGCCTGGCGAAACTAGATGGAACAGCTTATTTGACTCTCTGAAGCAAGTACAGAGCATTAATGAAAAAAGCTTAATTCTTCATAGTTCTTTGAACATTAAAAACGTAATCAAAGCAAAATGAATTTGAATACATAAAAGAATATCTCATCTGTGCTGCACCTGTGGCTTCTGCCACAGGTGCAGCACAGATGAGATATTCTAAGGGCTTCTGCCCTTGACATCATGCAGAGCGAGCTAAACACATAATATGGTATAGTGATACCGTGTCTTCAGGCCTTACGCAAAAAACTGCAGAAAATTGAAAAAAGAATAACTTTGCTTATTGCAATTTCTCTGATTGATGCATATAGACAAGGCGTTGAAAACAGATTTAAAAAAAATCGATGTTACCACACCTGAAGCTGAAAATGCTGCTTTAGCTGCTATATCATATCCTCGGTTCAAAAATAAGTGGTTGACTTGCTTGGAGACCTCAGACCGAACAAAGATTCTCAAAATTTTTAAGACGTGTATTTCTAAACAAACAAATGAAAATGAAACTGCAACAGTTGCTACAAAAAAGGCTAATCGAGAAAACATCGTTTTCAATTTTGATGCTGACTCGTCAGACTCCGACACATCTATGACGCTATGTTAATGTTGCAGTTTTTGCCGAAGTAAGCCAAGATCTCCAGCTCCTAGATCGATATCCTGAAATAAAAGCTGTTTTTATTATTTATTTATTTAGGAAGCACGCCAGGTCACACATCCGAACCACAAAAACAGCCTTTATTACATATGGAATAGAGGCGGACTCAAGGTCAACATGCATAGTCTGACCTGCGCGGCCGAGTGTAAATAAACAATGGAAAAAGAAGAACTTAACATCTTTTTTGACAAGATACTTATGCATACTAATTATTGTACATCATTGCAATCGTGCGCACTCAATGCCACTTGTTTATCATATGTACCTACTCATCTATTAGTTAATTAATTAATCAATTAATTAGCGGCCCGAGAACAAACCTAAAGCTCATATCCACTACGTTTCACCGCGACACAAGGGTACTAGTATAAGAAAGTTAGTTAAAAATATAAAATATGTAGGTACATAATATTTTGTAATTCTATTTTGTTAAAATTACAATAGTAGTTATACTAATTCCTATAATTTACTATAGTAAGTACTGTAATTCACTATATAAAGAATCATACTTAACACTATAAACAGGAAAGACTTTCCACTTATTAGATTTAATACTCCATTGCCATCGTCAGCATCAGTTGAGCGCCTTTTTTTTCTTCGCAACAATGAATAATTTGCCGAAATGTCACAAATTGTCAGATGGTACGATTGAAAAAAAAGTTGTTTTCAGATGCAATCTTAATCTTAATAATAATTAATCATTTATTAATTCACCATAACAAAAAATATGTACACAGAGTTGCCAGAAATTAATACGAAAGTATGTTTAGTAGAATATTACAGTACATGTCGATAGAGTTTCAATCCCCTGTCCTCTAAACTAGGAAAGATCCTGTATCTTAGAGAACAGTGATTCCTCGAGAGACAATGTAAATACAGTAAGTTAATTTATGTTGTTTAGAATTTGTACTTTCTGATCACTGTGTGAATCTGAATTATTATAAGAAATAATACTTGTGATTTAATATATTATGTAATTAAAATGTGTGGTTTTTGTTGTCTACCTATATTATGTTATTTTGACTGACTAAATTGAAATAATAATAATCATTCCTCGCCATTTCATTACATTATTTCACATATAGGTATTACTTTAAAAAAATATACATAAGAGATTACAGTTAAAAATAAATTGCAAATCCAAATTCATTACATTACTAATTATATATTAGAGCACACAATAAATAATTTTATATTTGATTTTAAAAATACATAAGACGAACAATAAAATTAAAATTTAAATATGAATAAAAAAGAGAAATATATTGCCAATTATAAAATATTAACTACTTATTACGAATTCATTAAAAAGGTACATCTACTAATAATATGTATATGCATCTAGTAATAATATGGCTGGCTGTCACCTGAACTAGGAGGGATCCTGTATCTCAGGGTGACAGCCCATTTTCCATGCAGTAATATTTCATAATATATAAAGTCCTAGTCGAGCATGATAAACAATTCAAAACACAATCAATTAAAATACAAAAAATATATATAATTAAATATCAGGATGTAATCGCCATTAAGTGCGTACAAATAAGTAATGACATTAAATTATTTGAATGGTTGTGTGTGTGTGTGATAGAGAGTGTAGGTGTGTGTGCGCGTGTGGGGGTGTTTGCGCGTGTATGTGTGTGTGTTTGTGTCCGTTGCAGTTACACTACCGAAGTGGTTGCAGTAGTTGTTCAGTGGTCAGATGGGAAAGCTCACTTAACTGAGTATTTAATGTGTTTTTAAGTGTTTTTTGGTCATTTTGAATATATGGCAAATGTCGTTAGTGTCTATACAAGAATGGACCGGAAAATGTTACTTGTCGTCGTGCAAATGCTGTGTTTATAGTGGGAGCAGGAATACGGGGTCGTCTTTTGTTAGGGTCAATTAACTTCGGGTATATACTTTTATGGTGTCGAAGCATGGAGTTGTTAATAAACAACTGTCTCGCTGTAAGCAGACCTGTGTCTCTGTATAGATCTTCGGTCGGATACTGTCTAGGTTTGTGCATCATAACTTTGATTATAGCCCGTTCTGCTCTCTCTAGCTCAATGAAATGAGTTGCTGCTGCACCACCCCATACCGGAATACAATATGTAATTAGCGATTGACAAAGCGCTAGATAAATGTTTTTCAAGAGAGTAGCATCTGCAGCATCTCGTAAGTTCCTTAAAATAGGTAGGGCAAGGGAGGGCAAGAAGGTTATGGCGGGCAAAAAGGGTTTACGCTCTGAACAAGTACCAAAGCTAGAAAGGGAGAGAAATAGTACACCGCCGTGAAGTTGCTGTGGTCGGTCGCCGAATAAGTCAGTTGCGGGGGGCCCGCCGCCATTTGTTTGTGAAATGAGATGTGTTTTTGTTTTGCTGCAGAAAAATTTAAAAAAAAACAAGGTAACTATGACGTGATTGTGTAAAATTTAACTTAGCATTCATATTAAGAGTTTAGTCTATCGTGTGGATACCTATTTTAAGTCGACAATAACGATATTTAAGTGGCAAAGTAATAATTGTGTGTTGCATTTTTTGTAGGTTATTGCAATGTCAACCGGTAGGGCAAAACGGGAGCGGGTAAAATGGGTTCGACCCGTTTTGCCCTACTTTGGATTCCACATTACCTATAGTTAAATGTTTTATATTTCTCTTTGGCAGATGGTATACAAATATACTCGAAAGACTACTAGGGCCTCTTGGTCAGAGGAAACCATGAAAAAAGCGATTGCTGAAGCGAGAAAGTCTTCTATTAAAAGTGCGGCTAAAAACTATGGTATTCCTTTTAGTACGTTGCAACGCCGTGTCAAGTCGGGAATTTCTACAAAAAGTCTTGGTAGATTCAAACCAGTATTCACTATGGAACAAGATGATTTGGCAAATCATTTAAAGGCTTTAGATTCTGTGTTTTACGGTTTGTCGAGGAATGAATTTATGGAATTAGCTGGTGGGTATGCCAAGGAACAAAATATACAGGCGCCATTCAAGAATGAAGTTGCTGGTAAACAGTGGCTAAAAAATTTCTTTAAACGTCATCCTGATATCGTTTTAAGAACCCCAGAGCCGACGTCAATAGCCAGATTGTCAGCTTTCAACAAACCAGCTGTGACACGCTTTTACGATTTGCTAGAGACCACTGTTGAAGAGAATGGCATTCGTCCGAATATGATATATAATATGGACGAAACTGGCGTGCGGACTTCATCCACAAAACCACCAAAAGTACTGTCAGTAAAGGGCAAGAAACAAGTTGGCATGGTAAGCAGTTTGGAACGAGGAACTCTGACAACAGTGATCTGCTGCTGCAGTGCAACTGGATCTTTTGCACCACCGCCATTTTTCATTTTCAAAAGAAAAAGATTCCAGCCACGTTTACTAGACGGTGCATGTACCGGTAGCGAAGGCACTACATCTGATAGCGGATGGGTAAGCGGACCAATTTTTTTGCAGTGGCTAAATATGTTTGTTAATTATGTGAGACCGACAGCTGATTGCAAAGCTCTATTGATTCTAGATAATCATAAATCTCACAAGTACTATCCTGCGCTGGAATATGCAAGAGACCATAATGTCATTTTCCTGTCAATTCCCCCACACACATCGAATAGATTACAGCCACTTGACGTTTCAGTCTACTCGCCATTCAAGACAGCTTTCGAGATCGAAGTAAACAAGTTCCAAAAGCAAAATCCTGGACGAGTAATTTCGCAATATGAAATTGCTCGTCTTGTCAGTTCTGCATACTTGAAAGTGGCTACGCCTCAAAATGCCATGAGTGGATTTAGATCAGCCGGTATACATCCATTCGACCGGCACGTTATAGATGAAGCCCTATACGCCCCATCTGCAGTTTACGAAGTGTCATCTGCACATTCTGCACCAGATGAGCAAGGATCTCCATCACCATCGATATTAACTGAACCAAAAGAACCAGAGGCAATCAATCCTCCGGGATTGTCAACTCCGCCCATTCTGGCAACTGTTCATCCAGATGAAATTACTCCGCCTGGTTTGATAACACCACCTATTTTAGCAACTGTTCGACCTGATGAAATTACACCACCAAGTTTAACTTCTCCATTAAATTTTATTGATAAACCAATAACACCATCAGATCTCACTACACCCATACCAATAGAACAAATAACTCCATCGAGTTCTAAAATTCTAAAACAATTACATCCCTTACCCCAACAACAGTTTAAAAAGGCAAATAGAGGTCGAAAAAGACAAACAGCTGCAATTTTAACTAGCACACCTGTCAAGTTACAGCAAGAAGAAAAAATTAAAAAAGCTACTCTTAAACTTAATCTCTACATTTGGAGCAAAGAAGAAACATTTGAATAAGACTAAAGACAGGAAGATCGGATCTAAAACAAAACTAAACAGAGCAGAAAAAAAAAGAAGTGGCAAAGAAAATGATAACGAGACAAAATACTATTGCACGGTGTGCAGAGAGTTATTTGTCAGCCCGCCAAATGAAGACTGGATTCGATGCTCTCAGTGTCAGGAATGGACCCACGAGAGCTGCTCATCATATTCCGGACATGGTTCCTATTTTTGCGACTTCTGTTTCGACTAACGTGGGTACTGAGATGGGTATCCTTTTTGCCCTTGTGACAAACCCGTTTTACCTACCCCCCTAGGGCAAAACGGGTATTGCACACTATATATAAAAAATCTGGTTTCACTTTGAAAACGTGTTTTTAGTTGTTATTTTTTTTTCTCATTTTAAGCATTGTTAACCAGAGGTTGGTTTTAAGTTTATATCATTACATGTTATCTGATTTTAATTCATCGTTTTATTGTTTTTCCTTAACGGATCCGTTCTGCCCGCCTCTCCCCTAAAAGCTTTCTTATTCTCTTGCTCAGACCGGAGATGTGTGGTTGCCAGTTAAGGTTTTGGTCAATTGTAACTCCAAGGTATTTATGCGTGTCTGTCTGCAGGATGGGTGTACAGTTGCAAGTGGGTCGTGGGCCATTAAGAATACACGTGTCAGAGTGAGCCTTAATGCAGAAGCCTGGCGGTGGTTTAGTGATGTTGGTTATTCTAAAACATATATACTTTGTTTTGCTCACATTGATCGTCAACAAACTGTCATCAAGCCATTTTCTAACCTTCGCCAACCTCTCTTAGCAAACTCCTGGACCTCAGTCCAAGTCTTACCACGGTAAATGAGGGCAGTGTCGTCGGGAAAAGCAAGTGTCGATCCGTTGTTGGTTTCTAGTTTGCATAGGTCGTTTACATAAGCTAAAAACAGATTAGGTCCGAGTGTATTACCCTGAGGGATTCCGTAGGTAATTGATGAGCTAGAGCTATACATGTTGGCTACTTTGACGGACTGGCTTCTATTTCCGAGGTAGTCTTGAAACTAATTCAAAGCAGTACCCCAAACACCCATGTTTTCAAGTTTTCTCAACATGATAGGAATGGATACTGTGTCAAACGTTTTTTTAAGGTCGAGGAAGATAGCCATACATCTTCTACCTTCATCCAGCGTTTCAGACACTCTTTTGGCTAGAAAAGTAACTGCCTCCTCAGTATTTCTGACCTGATGGAAGTCATATTGGTTCTCCGCCAAGAGCTGCTTACTTTCTAAATAGTTTGTAAGACGTATGCTAACTACCTTCTCAACAATTTTACTCAATGTACTAAGTAATTAGATAGGCCGGTAGTTCAAAACTTCTTCTCTAGGTCCCCCCTTGTAAATACTGGGATCACGACTGCTTTTTTGAACGGTGTAGAGAAGGTGCCAGTTGACATACTTAAATAACATAGATGGGCTATGACTGAGCACATGATAGAATGTGATTTGCGTAGGACTATTGTGGGGATGAAGTCAATGCCCGGTGCGCTGTTTGGCTTAAGGTTGCGTATTATTTTGTCTACCTCATAGAAGTCAGTTAGGCTTAAAAACATTGAGTGGGTGCATTCTGAAGTTGTAATTCTTTTTGCTAGTTCGGTCTTGCAGGTGTTTTGTTTTTTAAGGATATCTGGCAAGTTCTAAGCCTTTTATGACTTTTATGGCCGATGCCTGTGAAGTTCCTGTTAACTATATTAAGGGATTCATTTTGAGAAGAAGATATTGTTAGCAACGAAGTTGCTTGTGTGTTTTTAGTTTTAATGTTGCACAGCTCTTTTACTGTATCTCATGTGCCCTTGCTATTTTTGAAGTACTGCTGGAAATTCTCCTTATAATAATTAAGTTTGGTTACATGTATTTCGGTAGCTTAGATAGGCAGATTTAGCCTGGATATTGTCTGGATGTTTTTTTGAATATTGGTGCATACGGTCTCGTTTTCTAAAGCATTTTATAATGGTTGGAGTGATCTAGGGCTTAAGGGGCTTTTTCTTACGTGTGATTGTAACGGTAGTTGTATTGGAGCTTATTAGATCCTGAAGTGTGTTAATCAGAGTTTCAGCGGCGGTATTGGGATCTTGGAGTTCCAGGAAAGAATATCAGTTCTTAGATTTTAGAGCTTCTTCTAGTGCTTCATAATTTAATTTAGTCCTAGTGTATGAATTAGGTCTACTAGAGCCAGAATTACAACCAGTGACAGATAGTAGCAATGGGTAGTGGTCGGTAATATCGGTTTTAAGTACAAAACTTTTAAAGCTATTGACCAATTTGCACATATAGTGATCTTAGCAAGTACGGCCATGGGTAGGGATGTTAATTGAGTTGACTAAACCATGCGAACCAATGATTTCGAGGTAATCTGTGACATCACTTCAGGTTGTTCCAAGTGTGTCAATGTTAATGTCACCAGTCACTATTAAATTTTGCGATCTGGTTTTTGATAAGTGGGCGTCTAAAGAGTTTAGAAATTTGGTTGTATTTTGGAAGCAGAATGGACGATAGATTCCGATGATGGTCATATTTTCCATTCTAGCTTCTAGAGATTTTGCTTCGTCTATATCCACCTCGTGCACTGTGGCCATGAGCTCAGTTCTTATGTACATGATAACACCGTCATTTTGATTGCAGCTTTTCATTGTGAAATGTACCGAATATCCATCAAATAACGGAGGAACCGAGTATTCATCACACCCGCATTCTGAAAGAACTATTGTATCAATACTTATTTTTAGTCCAGTCAAGTAAATCAATAATGAGTCTAGATTTTTACTGATAAATAAAAAATATTATCTTAGTACCTATTATTTGCCTTTTATTTTCTATTTACGAGATTTTACACATTATCATATGAGGTGAGTCCGCTGCTGGACATAAGCCTGCCGTAATAACTGACGAATAACAATTTAGCACGGCCTCGAACCAACGGCTTCCTGCTGACTTTGCAAGATCATTCGTCAACCTTGAGCCCTACCATGTGTCACCACTCCTCAATCTTCTATTACTTTTATTTACTTTAGTTGAATTTAATTAAAGTTTAATTGCAGGGTCAATTAACAATTGATTAATTGTTAATTGAAAAACTAGCAGTTAACAATTAAATAATTGTTAACTGTTACGTCACAATTGACAATTAATCAATTGTTAGTTGATATATTATTATTGCAATTAAAAATAACAACTGATTAACAATTAATCAGTTGTTATTTTTAATTGCACATTGCAATTAAATTTTGCCCAACACTGATAGCTACTTCCTTAAAATAAATTGACTTTCCGGAAAGCTATTAATGTCTATTACTCGTATTAAATTAATACTACCCTCGCACATTGTTCTCGCAATTGCGCTCGCTCCGATATCGGTGACGGGACACACTGTATAGTCCGCACTAATAACGGCTACAAAAATAGTAATAAATAAGTTTGCTAAACACTCGTTTCAAAGCGATCTCTTCCAAAATACATATATTCTTTAATTAGAGGACAGTCAGAAATTATAATAATATTAAATACGTTACAATCAATATACCTATGTAAGGGAAGGCCGGGCAAAGTGAAAACCCCGGGCAGAGCGAATAGTCCCCACTACTAAATGATTAGTTGTTCCTTTAACCACCACTGTTTTGTTCGGCCATCTTGGTTTAGTACGCGCCAAACATCGAAGCGAGGGGCCGCGTCGCGTCCCGTCCGCGGAGTGAAGATTTGTGTTTTCGTTAGTAAAAGATTGATTTTACGCGGTAAGTAAATTGATCAATTCTCCTGTATTACTAGTTTTTGATTTTAAGGAATTACTTAATTTGGTAGCATATCAGAGTAGGTTTTTATGGTACATTTAACAGAAAGTCAGAATTATTAGTTTTTGTATGAAATGTGTTAACCTCAAAACTTACCTAGTCAGGCAAAGTGGATATGGTACCCACTTTGCCCATTTCTTATTGGTGACTAATTATCTAAAAATGTCTTTTATTTGTTTCAGATGGAGAATAAATATAAAAAAAACTAAGCAAGGGATGCAAATGCTATGCAAACGGCGAGAATCAATAATAAGCACCGCTAAAAAGTATGGTTTGGCTTATGCAACCTTGTATAGGTATGTAAAAACCGGCATCGCTGCATTAAAACTTGGTCGATTCCGTCCTGTTTTCACTAAAGATCAGAAAATAGAGTTGGTGACATATCTCAAAGATATGAATTCTGTAGATTTTGGCTTGACTCGAGATGAATTTAAAAATTTTGCGTTCACCTACACGCCAAAAAAAATAATTTGAACAACCCGAATAACTGGGATAAGAACGAAAAAGCTGGAGATGATTGGTTATCGTAATTTTTGTCTTGTCACGATTAGATACCCCTCAGGACTCCAGAGGCAACATCGGTTGTTAGAGCAAAAGGATTTAACAGATATGAAGTTGGACGTTTTTATGAAAACCTTGAAGCTTTAACAGTAAAATATGATATTGATGCATCTAGATTACATAACATGAATGAAACTGGTATATCTACAACCACGAATAAGCCATCTAAAGTGCTATCAATGAAAGGAACGAAACAAGTAGGCATAATCGCCAGTGCAGAACGTGGTCAATTAACGACTGTCATAGGTTGTTGTAATGCCGCTGGTTCATTTCGCCCTCTATTTTTAATTTTCGCCAGAAAAAAGATGCAACCCATACTACTTGATGGTGCCCCTTCCGGCCCTCAAGGAACCTGCACTTCAACTGGCTGGACTTCAGGTGAGGTGTTCTTTAATTGGATGCATTTTAGAACATGTTCGACCTACCCCTGAGAATAAAATACTTCTTTTATTGGATAACCACGAAAGCCATAAGTATTACCTAGCTTTAGATTACGCCAGCAAGAACAATCTCGTAATTTTATCCTTGGCCCCACACACAACTCATAAAATGTAGCCCATGGATGTAGCGGTATACGGCCCACTAAAAACTTACTTTGAAAGGGAGGTAAATTTCTTCCAAAAATCGCACCCAGGGCGCATTATAAATCAATACGATATAGCCAGGGTGTAATCACCAGCTTTTCTGAATTTTCATGGATTTGAAAGATCTGGTATTTGGCCAGTGAATAAATATGCTTTTGGTGACGAAGATTACGAACCACCCGCTGTGATTGCAGGCACGTCTTATATGAATATTGGCAAAGAAAGTACAAACTCACTAGAAACGATCTGTATTCCCAGACCATTTGCAGAAACTTCTTCAACTCCTTCAATCACTTCTTCAAGAACAGATTCCATCAAACTCAGTAGATCCTTTTTTTTAAATATTTCCATCTCGAAACAGAACTCCCTCTTGTGAGTTTCAAGACTTTGTTGCGCCCATTGTTAAGTGGCCTAAAAAGATTCGTAGCGACGGATGTACACCTGAACCAGAAACTGGATGTTCCCGATTTGTTTCCGCTTTTGTGCCAGATATAGCTGCTCAGAGAAGTGACACAGTGCTGCCAGCGAATGAAGAAATACTCGACAAAATATTAGCCGTGACAACTCACCTGATCTGAAACCGGGAAGCTCAGCCGAAAGCTCAAACGAAAGTACTCAATTAGATATCTTGAATTTAAATGGCGAGGATGCAGACGATGTCGGTGAGTTCGAAGAAAAGTTTTTTTAACACAATTACTAAGATTAATGAAACAATCCGTATGATCACTAAGAACGAGACCTCACAGACAAGCTGTGTATCGACATCTAAACTGCCTAATCTCGATATTCCTTCATTTGATAGGAAAGATTTTACAAAATTTAGACCAATTTATAAACTTTTTATAGCTGTCATTGACAATAACAAAACATTAACAGATGTTCAAAAGTTGTTTTATTTGAGGACATATCTAGAGGAATAGGCATTATCTGTCATTATTAACCTACCTCTCGTGTTCACCTCTTATAAAGAGGCTTTGCATTTGTAAAAAAAACGGTATGACAGTAAAACAAGATTAATTTGCAATCATACAAATTTACTTTTGGACATCCCAACAATACACAAGGGGACAACGACCTCTTTAAGGACCTTTGTCTCTCAAATAAAACAACAATTACATGCCTTAAAAACCTAGATGAACTGGGATCGTCTTTTGCTGTCCTTTCCAAAAAAATTGATTTATTTACACACAGAGCCTTTCATTTAGATAGAAATCCTCATAGAAAAACTTGCAATGGCGTTGGAGGATACTATCCCCCTAAAAGGGCAACCTTCTGAAAATAAATCTAAACCTGCAGTGCGGGTCAGTAATGTTTCAGCACAGTTGCATTTAACTTACACTTATTGTAACAAAACTGAACATGCAATTTTTAATTGCCCAAAATTTTCAACGGTCCCTGTATCCCTATACACAGTCAGGTCATAAGTTATGTCACATAATAAAAACTTTTGAATTTAGAATGCTGGCCACAAAAAAGTTTTTTAAATTCGAATTTTTCATGAAAATAAAAATGTGTACTTTTTAGAATTTTCCTAATTTTTAAAAATGGACTTAAAGAGGACCGTTTCGCGGTTATTGTGTTGCATCGTTGCGGTTACGCGCCAATTCAGATTTTCGACTTACTGTAAATTTTTAATATAACCAAAAGATTCGTTTATCGTACCATAAAACGATACAATGAAGACTCTATATCCCAAGTAACAACTCAGGTTATAAAAAGGTCATAAACAAGTTCTAGAACCTTTTATAAAAACAACTGGTCACGGCTATTTGGCAACAACAACGTTATATTTAAGGATACAGAACCTCCTGGTGGCCGAAAGGGCCCAGCCCTGAGAACCTCCTGAGGACTAATAGGCCCTGACCAATTTAGAACCAATAAGCACTTGCTAGAACCTCTAAGCTGTTAAAACAACTTTTATGGGATTATCGTATGCCAAAAAATGACCTATTCACAACCTTGAGGTTACAAGAGTGACCAAGTTAGGACCTTATACCAGGTTATATTTTAGTTTTAACGTGGCCATTAAAGTAGCTTGCACGCTGTTTTTTTGGCATTCGAAATAACTAAAAAATATGCTATGAGGCATCGGCAAAAATAAATTCTAGACCAGTCAGTATTATTTTAGTTATAATTTGGTAATCAGATTCAAAATTATTTTTTAAAGTGAACGATTTGTAAATAAACAATGGCGACGTGTTTCAATGAAACTAAGTAATATAAAAATAATAGTTATTAAAATAAAATTAGGCAGTTAGGATGGGAAATAACTGTGTGCATACCAGTTTGTCGTCGAAAATGGGTATGATTTAGCTAAAAAACAAAAGTGCTCGCAATATTATAAAAATTCATCATAATTTATTAAAAACTAAAATAACAAAAACTATAAGTTCTTTGCGAAATTGGTGCAAAATTCACTTTGAGTTTAACATGAGTTAATTTGATGTTCCTTTATAAATTAGTAATGTATTTCTAGTAAAATAAATAATTTCAGTAATTAATTGAAATGCGATTTCATTATTCAAAATGGAGTCCTGGTCTTTAATACTTACAAGCTGCAAAAAATGCTACTGAAAATGCTTGTAGGTTTCATAAAAAGCTAATGCACAACTATTAAGCATTTCACAGCCACAAAGGTCTCGTAAAAAGCTAAAGCTGCCAATAAGGCATTTCTCAGGGCTTACTAGCTGTTTTAATAACCATTTAGCCGTATTGACGACCATTGTGCCATTGTTCGAGACCTCTAAGACTTGTATTAACGTGTTTAGTCCGCGTCAAGTGCTTGAGGACGAAGGTTGTGTCGCTTAATTGTTTTGGCTGTTAGAAATAAAAGAATACAGGCTGCTACAAATCAAAGGAACCACACTGGTAAGTTTATATTATTACTTTCTAATTAAGTTTTATTATTGCTGCGTTTTACCGGCCGATTATATAGGTTACTTTAATGGTATGGCCGCCAAAATTGTACATTTCTGTCCCTGTTGTGAAAATAACAAAATCCCCACACCTATTTTATTTATAATGATGACGAGTAAAGATCACTGATTGTTCAGCTTATTTTTTGTACTTACTTTTATGTAAAATTTAAGTTTTCTCAACGAAAGTGCCTCTGCAGCCGGCGCCGGCTACCAAAATTTTTCTGTTTGGTAGCCGGCACTGCACGCACATAGGTAGGTATGTTGGCACCATTATGAATATAAATTTTGCCGTTAGTCCTAAGACCGTGATGGCTCTGGTATGGGGCAATCCCGAATCCAGAAGCCCCGGGTTCGAATCCCGATGCATGCAGTTGGCTTTGTATGTTTTTTTTTTTCAAGTTTCTTTTTTTAATACTATTCGGTGCGGGAGCGAGCGAAGCGAGCTCGGAAGATCGGAGCACCCCCGTCTCTGTTTTGTCAGGTTAAGGTTCGAAGCACTGCCTCTGCGCCGTTACTCTTCGTGGTTCTCCGTCAATCATAATTCATCACCTTTCTCATCTTAAATTAGTGCAAAATAGGCTATTTGACAATGTGAAAATCAATGTGTCCATTACTGTAATCAGTACTTATTATGAGTTTAAAAATGATTATTTATTATCAGAAGTTGAAAATAGTAATTATTTTCTGTAAAAATCCGTAAATAAAATCGGATTTTTTTTTACGTTTGTCACGTGACACAAAACGATCCTGATTGATCAGGTTTATAAGTGACGTCACTGGCTTGTAAACTTAGTTTGCTTTGTACTAATTATTATCTTTCGAAAAGGTTTCTAACTCATTTTGTTACATAAATTAATGTTAATGTCTAAATCCAATCGCACTTTGGTTTTTGTTTACAAGAAATGTATGTGGCTCATGAATGCCACAGATCATAGCACAAGCTAGTGACGTCACTGACACCATTGCATCGCCATATTGTCAAAGTAGCATTTTGGCGCGCTATTTGAATATTGAATTTTCATTTTGATATTTTTCAGCAAATATGTGCAATAATTAAAAAATACAACTTTTACTGGGTTCCTTAAGCACTACTTAATAATATAAAATAGATTTTATAACATTGAACATAAAGAACTCGTAATATACATAATGTACTTTTTTTCACTTTACAGATAATGCCTTTCAAAGTAGTACAGACCATAGAAAACGGAAAAATTTGTATTTCTGCAGTACCAAGTGGCTGGGAAGTAGATGGCACGTTATGGTGGCCTCCTAAGTCACAATCAGGCAACATATGTATTGAGAACTCCACTCCAAAACAAAAGTGGACATCATATTCATGTGTGGTTAAAAGGCAATACAATACATACAAAGAAGCAACGGCAGAGGCAGAAAGAATGGAAGCTGAAACAGATACAGAAACAGATGAAATAGACACTAGGAAGGAAGGAAATGCCAGTTGCTTGTTTGGTGATTTCAATTCCATGATTTTATCAAACCAAGACAACTACCAGATTGAACATATTCATCAACCTGCAGCTGCAGCAGCACAAATTGTAAGTATTTATTGTTTTCTTCTTTTATAATTCAAAAAGTATAAAATTGAGTTAAATTAAAGACGCAGGGAATTGAGCACTATAATAAATCTCTAGAGGGGTCGTGTCTGTACATTGAATATTTTTGTGAAAAAATAATTGCAACAGGCATTATAAACGATACCAAGATCAAAACAATTTTTTTAGAATTTTTGTCTGTCTGTCTGTCTGTCTGTCTGTGTGTTACCACATCACGCCAAAACCACTGGACCGATTTTGATGAAACTTTTTTTATTTGACTACGTGTTACCCGGGTTCAAACTTAGGATAGAAAAAATCACGCCACCAGACTTAGGGGGTAGGCAGGAAGTTGTATTTTGATTGTTTTTAAACCGATTTTGATGGAACTTTTTTTAATTGATTGAGTGTTACCTAGACTCAAAAATACGATACAAATAATCACGCCACCTAACTTAGGGGGTAGGCAGGAAATTGAATATTAATTATTTTTTAACCAATTTTGAAGAGACTTTTTTTATTCAACTTTTTTTTTACCTGTACTCGAACGTAGTTAAAATACAAATAATCACGCTACCAGACCTAGGCGGTAGGCAGGAAATTGAATATTGATTATATTTTAACCAATTTTGAAGAGACTTTTTTATTCAACTGAGTGTTTTTCTATTTACCTGTACTCGAACGAAGTTAGAATACAAATAATCACGTTACCAGATTTAGGGGGTAGGCAGGAAATTGAATTCGGATTTTACCTAGACTCATTGAACAATTCAAGGAACCTACCTTCTAACATTGAGTAAGTACCCCAGTTTGTATGGAAAACACGCAGTGTCGAACATACTGGAAACGCTTCTTCGCGCATAGGAGCGGGATCTGATAGCCCGCGCGCGGAAGCGTGTTTTCCATACAAAGACAAAGATTAGACAATGAGAAACACGTTTCCGCGCGCGGGCTATCAGATCCCGCTCCTATGCGCGAAGAAGCGTTTCCAGTATGTTCGACACTGCGTGTTTTCCATACAAACCGGGCGTACGAAGTCGCGGGCACAGCTAGTACTACATAAAATTATAAGAGTTTTAAAATTAATCAGTTAATTTTTTCATACTTTGTGCACTAACTTAACTTTCTTTTTAGGGGGAAAATATCTCACTAAGTGATTGCAATTTGGACACTTCGTACATTATAAAGACCAATGACCACACAGAAGAAATACTGCAAAATCAAAAAATAATTATAGATCTCCTTAAAAAACAAGCTGAAATGTCAACGCGCATAGCAACGCAGTTAGCTAAGCACGATGTGTCGTTTGCCGAAATTTATAAGAAATTGAATAATAATACTGAGAGCAATAACAATATATATAACAGTAACAGTAACAATATATTAATAGAAAAGTTCCCACGAATAAATACAATAGAGGAACTTAAACAATTAGAAGAAAATTTAAAAGAGCCTACTTTTAAATCAAAATATATTAACTCCATGTCAAATTTATGCTCGAAAGGAAGTAACATGTCAGGATTAATGTTATGCTACAGACTAATCGACGAATTTATAGCACGTAATGTACTACGAGGGTCAAACTGAAAGTTCTTAGAAAATCAAAAACTGATTACATTAGCCAGTTATTAGTTTTATTATATCTTTTCAAAATATTGTCCATTGACGTCAATACACCGCTGCATGCGATGGAACCACTGGGAAAAGCACTTTGCCCACTCGTCCTTAGGGGTCTCTTCAATGGCATCGCGATACGCAGCCACCGCTTCTTCAGCATTCATAAACCGCTTTCCTTTAAGTTTTTCTTTAATTTTTGGAAATAAATAAAAATCACAAGGCGCGAGGTCGGGGCTATACGGCGGGTGACCCAGTAATTCAACGTTTGATGTCGCCAAATAGTCGATCGTTCGCTTGGCGGTGTGCGACGAGGCGTTGTCGTGGTGAAGGAGGATCCTACTGCGAGGTCGTTTCTCTCGAACTTTTTCCAAGACAAGTGGCAAACAATTGGTAGTGTACCATTCTGCAGAAACTGTTTTTTGATCCTCTAACACAATTGTTGCGAAATGACCTATCCTTCCAAAGAACGAGGCCACCATTTTTTTTCCCGCACTTCGATCTCTCTTCACTTTAGTTGGCAACTCCTCGAAAGGAAACACCCACTGAGCAGATTGTCTTTTGGTTTCAGGATCATAACAGTAAATCCAGCTTTCGTCACCTGTTAGTATGTCGAACACAGCATTTGAGTCACCTCCGTTAAATCTTTCAATCATTTTACGGCACCAATCCACACGATGGAGTTTTTGAGCCTTAGTCAAATTATGAGGTATCCACCGGGCGCAAAGCTTCCTGACCGCTAAATGTTCGTGGAGGATTTTGTGCACTTGACTCATACCGATGCCTAAGCTTGTCCGAATCTGCTGATAGGTCACTCTTTTGTCAGTCTCTATCATACGCCGCACAACACAGATGTTATTTTCAGTCGTCGCCGTAGAAGGCCGTCCCTCACGTACATCATCAGTGAGATTAGTGCGACCACGTTTAAACTCATTAAACCAGTTGTAAACAGTCGCACGAGATGGGGCTTCATCGTGAAAGGCCAATCGTAGTCTATCATAACTTTCTTGTTGACTTAAATGACATCGAAAGTCATAAAAAATCATTGCACGAAAATTTTCTCGTGTTAAATTCATTTTGACGTGACACAGACAATTTTCAATTTGCCGCCAAGTCGTAAAACAAATGACAAATGAATGAAATATATACTCAGTAATATTGGCAAAGAGTTCTATTTTCAAATTTTAGAATATTTTTTTATTATATTGTTTATAAGTGGCCAGTTCTAAGAACTTTCAGTTTGACCCTCGTATTACAATGTTCATGGACTGGAAATGCAAGAAATAATGGAGAACATGAAAAAATTGCTTTCAAATTTTTTGAAAACATCAGATATGCGTTCTTTACCATTATAAACAATGGTGATTCAAAATTTAGCCAAATAGAATGTGATCAATTTTTTAAAAGAATATTGAAAAATTCCAAACAAAGATTATTGAATAGCACAAAAGCCAGTACACCTAAGAGCAAAAAAAGCTTAAAAAGAAAGATAAGCTCACCACAGTCACCCACAATTGAAGAAAGCAGCAACGAAAATCAAGTACAAGAAAAAATAGATACAAATGAAAAAGAGATTACAGACACAGCAGTACAAGAAAGTGTAAAAACAAAAGACGCAATAAATAGACACAGTGTTGACATTGAAGTCCAAAAAAGTATAGATCCTACAGAAAATGGAAACGATATACGCATTCAACAAAAAAATACAGAAAAAAAAGATGAAATAGGTGAAGACAATGCGGTGCAAAAAAAGACAGTAGAAGAAATTGCAATAGGTGAGAAAGGATTAGGATCAGAAATAAAAAATAATGCTGCCACTGAAGAAAATATAAAAATGCAAGATCAACAAAGGATAGACAAAGAATATGCTATTTTGATGCTGCTTAGGGAAACAGAGAAGAATAAGAAGCGAAAAAGAAAACAGATAAAAAAGAACAAGAGAACTGTGTTACAAACAGAGAATAACAATTCGCTGCCCACTATTTTTGAAGATAATAATCCCAAGTAATTTTTGCTTTATGAGATTCTTTTAAATATTAGTTTTTCGTCCGTGAACTTTTTCTAATAGATCTTATGTAGCGGTATATCAGCGCCTAACATACTGATATTCAGTAAAAAAAATAGTGTTTTAATCATGTTATAATAGGTAATTTGTGTTAAATGCTGTGCAATGTAAAATTCAGCAACTTTTTTATTTCTTTGTTTTGTTTAAACGCTTGCAATTTTTATTAAATGTAAAAGTTGTTGATAATATTAGTTTTAAGCAATTTGATTTTTTTTTAAATAATGAGTCGTTTGTGTTTTTTATTGAAATGTATAGGTGGTTGTTTATTTTAGTGTTATTTTTAAACTATAGTCTTTGAATTTTAAAATTTATAATACTGGGTTTCAATTCAACGACTTCATTTAAATTTAAATTTTGAATAAAAGTTTTATTTATGTTCATCATCATCACTTCAGCCGAAAGACGTCAACTGCTGAACATAGGCCTCCCCCAAGGATTTCCAATCTGAACGGTCCTGCGCCACTTGTATCCACTGGCGTCCAGCAACCTTCACCAGGTCGTCTGTCCACCTTGTGGGAGGCCGTCCAACACTACGTCTTCCGGCCCATGGCCGCCACTCGAGAACCTTTATTCCCCATCGGTTATCAGTTATTTATGTTAAGTGTTGGTATTGTTATAAATTTTAAATGGTCGCATCTTTGCAATGCGAAACGTAAGATTTATTGATAATATTGATTTCATTTCTAAACAAATAGTTAATTTCTGTGAAGTGTTCTGCATTGTTGAAATTTTTAAAGTCTGCAAACTTTAGGTAATTGAAATGTTAAGGTGGTTGATAATTTTGTTTTTAAATTTGTTTGTTTTACCGAATAGTAATTTGTGTTTGTGTATTGTTTATATTCTAAATAGCTGTGTTTATTGAAATGTTACATACACATTAAGATTTGATTTCAACTGTGAACAAATAGCTAATTTGTTTTGAGGTTTACGTTTTTCATCCTATGGATTTGTCGAATCCCGGAAAAATTAAGCATATTTTTTACTGACATCATTTCAGACGGTATTTGGTGTTTGATTGTGCTACATATCATGCGACTTAAAAAAAGTTATATAAATCTACTTGTTCTTCTAGTCAAACACTGTATGAAATGATTTCATTAAAAAGTCATTATTTTTTCGTGATTCGATAGATCCATAGTATGAAAAACGTACAATTGTGTACTTGACACAATCGTAAATAAATAAATTACAAGGTGCTCACGATGTAATTTATTTATTTAAGTAATAATTATCAAGACTTGTTTGATATTTTTTTAATATACTATTTACCGTAAGGCATTACTACGTTACAAATCTTACAATGCGTTAGCTCGAAAATTTTTAGAACAAATTGTCATTTTGACTGTAAAAGTAACTCTGACTAGGTAGTTATGTGCCCAATTGTTAAAAAATTGTGAAAGAAAACGTGTCTTCGTTTTTTACCTTATAAATAATATTAATGTAAGCCGACTGATTTTAATGATAAACATCTGATTATAATTTCTCAAATAAAACCAATTACTTAATATTGAAATAATCGTATTTATTTAGAAAGAGTGCAGTAAGGGTATAAATACAGTCTGTTCCTTATTCATTATATGCACTAACTTACATTTGATATCAGACACCTTAAATATCTCCTCTGCCTCTAATTCAATCCTAGCAGTGAATATATTTAGAACAGTAGAAATTATCGGCGTTAGAAAAAAAGGCAAGGCTCCCTTTACCTTTCTTCCAGTAATTAAATACTCATCATTCAGTCTTGTCACTGCTTCAAAATGCACTATATCATGTTGCTTCGTTAAAAACCACTTATCTTCGTAGTTACCGCCAAGACAATAGTCTTTGAAAAAAAATATTTTGTAAATGGCTATTGTATTCTCTGCTCCAACAACATTGCGGAGATGAACATTATCCGATACACATTTTAATAAAGGATGAATAGACTTTTCCTGTTTTGCAGTAACATCAAATTTTTGCTTTTCAACAAGACGTCTTGCTACTTGTGCTAACGGATTATTACCGCTTCTTAGCATATTTTTTATTTCAAACAATTTAGACTCAAATGGGTAAGCAGTAAAATTTGATAAGTTACCCAAAATTTTAACATCATCCACCAAATGCGTTAAATTATGAATATTACTTGTTATAAAATATTCACCGTATATTTTAGCGTAACAACTTACGTAACGCATTAACAATGCTTCGGCGACATGGAGGTGTACAACGTAATAATCTGAAGTACATATGGTTATCGCACAGAATAAACCCAGAAAATGGTCATAAACCTCTGGCGCTAGGATATCCTTCAAGATGACGATTCCAATATATAAAAGGAAATGTCTGTATTCTAAACCTTTCCAGTATGACAAACAATCTAGTCCTCTGACAGCTCTATGAAGCTCACGGGGTAGCTTTATTTTTACCAGGCGTTTAGATACTTCTTCTGTAACTTTTGCAGACCATTTGAGTGATTTATTTTTGTAGGTACCATCGCGCCAACCTGCAATAAAAACATATGAAATATGTAAATTAAAAGTGAACACACCAAAGCCTTATAATTGTGAACAGATATAAAAGTAACATAAATAAAATAATAACCTGTTAACAATCGCTTCATCACTCCCAAATCTATTAAATGAAGAGAATCTGCCACAGGGAAACAGTCTATCATATTGATCGGAAGCTTTAGTAGCACTGAGTCAGTTTTGTGGTGATATTCATCTTCCTTTTGTCGAAAATTTGCATCTGTTCTCTTCGGATACTGTTTATCAGGGTAGTAATTGGTATGTGACGTATGAGAGTACTCTCCAACAATAGTACATTTTTGGCATCCGTGCTGAGAATTAAAGTTCACCACACCTGAGACAAGACATGAAGATATTTAGGCAGTAAAATGTTAGGAAGATTTTAAAACTTTGACTTTTAAAATAATCATCAATCATCGGGCTTTGTGTTTAGCAATTAATTACACGCAAACACAAACACATACGCTTGCAGGCACACATGAACACGATCAATATATTGTATAAAGAATTACTGGCTGACTATAACTCAACCAACCCAGTGATTGACGTCAATAAACAACCAAAAATAGTAAAACGGGGTATCTTATAAAAGCGAAACATATATTTTTTAAGGAATTACCTTTTACAAATGATCTCGCTGGAGAATCGCATATAAAACATTTCAGGCACACATTTATTTTGTATTTGCCGATTGATACTCCACCCTCATTGATTATAATCAATAATTCTTCAACGAATTCTGATAAAAACTCGTTTGCGTTGATAGGTTTGCCTTTTCCATAGTACATGCCAATTATCATTGGCTTACTGTCATGATTATTAACATTAAATAGAATAGGCCAAAATTCATTTTTAGATGACTTGAAAATTGGTAAACCATCAATGTTAATATTAATAGATATATTATGGCTTCTATCTGTGTCGGAAAATAATTCTTGTAAGCATTCTTTTAAACCATTATGCCAATATTGTCCACCTGAAATATCCTTAATATTTATTTTTCTAGGAGTAGCCAGAAACGTTCTAGCATCCTTAGGAAATGGTGCACTTGTATACTTGTTCAGGATTTCTAAAAGATCATTAATAGCAACATGCTTGATATTGTGTTTCAGCGCCCATTCTCTAACATTTTGACAAAAGTCAAAATTATTAACTTCAAACTCTTCAATTTCACTTCCAGTTGAGCTTTGTTGCTCTGAATCGCATTCGTCGTTTAAGCTACTACTAGTACTAGCATGTTCAGTACTGGATTCTTGAGAAGGCAGTTCGTTATAATCATCATGTTCGTCAGGCACATCATCATTATCGTTGTCATGTAGTTCAACCTGGCAAAAAGGTTTGTCAATGTTAAATGATAATATTTAGCTATTACACGTAAGCAATAACAAGTAAAAAAGATTATTTATATACTATCTTCAAAATTGTTATTTAAAATGGGAAACAAAATGTTTAATTTAAACATTTAAATTATTATTGTAAAAAATGTTAAAAAATCGTTAGCGCCGTTTTTGAGAAATAAATATTTTTGTTCATTTGTATCACAGGTACATTAACTAATTTTTAAAATTAACCCATAATACAAAATTTCAACCAATTCGGTTCAGCGTTTAAGGCTCTAGAGCAGCTGACAACGGAACAGACATACATACACACATAACTACATCCATACATACATACATACACATTTGATTTCTTTTTCACATTTTCTGACTCGGTTATCAATCCTGAACCTATCCCCATCAAAATCTCGACATCGATTTCTTTTACAGTTACAATATTTCCTTACTCGCTTCGCTCGTTCGAAAGTAATAACATGCACTAACCAAACACTAATAGACCTGAGACTATTGTGTATAAAAATATTTTATCGTGTAGAAATAAGATATTGTTTAAAAACAAGTACTTACTTCGTCAGCCGTAATGCGGAGCAGATTTTTTTTAATTCTTCTCTTAAAATGTCCACTCCTAACTATTTGTTTCCAAGGCTTCATCCTGTATTCGTAAAGATTTTATGCAGCTCCTAAATAGATACTTTACTGGCACTTGTTGCTGCTTAGAAGTCTTGACAAAGAATGACAGGACAATTACGAAAGTAATTAGCTGTACACCACTTCAAACGGTTATTCGATGTTCCTTTTGGATTTCAGTAAGTCCTTAAGGTTTTATGAAAAGCCAGTTGGTCCTAGATGGGTTGCATAAAATGCTAAATGGCTTTTAGATTCTCTCAAAGCTTAAAAGTTGTTAAAAGGTAATGTGTATAACCAAGTAGTCATAGATTATAATGTTCGTTGCCAAAATGTGGCTAAAATATTACCTCTTCAAAACCTAAAGGTCCCAAGACTATTTAGTCTGGATGAGAAGCACAGACAACGTTGTTATAACCTCTTACATCAAGTCTAGTAAGCATTTTTAATAACTTACAGGTTCTAAGACCTATTAGTAATTGATATGGCCTAAATATAAACTCTGGGTTACATAACAACCAATCTAGATCCTTTTTATAACTTATAAGCATTTTTCAGAACTTACATCTTCAAAGTGTGTTACCCGAGTAGTGTAGATGACAGGTCAAGAAGTGGTCGCCCTCGCTCTGTTAGGACTCCAGCAGTGATAAAAGCTGTGAAGGCGCGAATTCAAAGAAATCCTATGCGTAAGCAGAAACTGTTGGCCCTTCAGATGGGGTTAAGCAGGACCACGCTGAAAAGGGTGTTAAATGAAGACTTAGGGCTTAGAGAATATCGTAAAAAAACAGGACATCGTAAGCACGCTTGTTTAATGGACCTGAGACTGAAGAGATGCCGCGCTTTGTTGAAGCGCTACGCGGGAAAAAAGCATCGAAAAATTCTTTTTTCGGATGAAATAATTTTCACCGTGGAAGAGAGCTACAACAAACAAAATGACAAGGTGTAACACACAGCAGCGAGAAACCATATTCCGCGTGTCCAACGAGGTCATTTTCCATCCTCACTCATGGTTTGGTTGGGAGTCTCTTATTGGGGTTTAACTGAGGTACATTTTTGTGAGAAAGGCGTAAAAACAAATGCAGTTGTGTATCAAAATACAGTCCTCAAGAACCTTGTGGAACCTGTTTCTCATACCATGTTTAATAACAGGCACTGGGTATTCCAACAAGATTCTGCGCCAGCTCATAGAGCGAAAAGCACACAAGACTGGCTGGCGGCGCGTGAAATCGACTTCAGCCGGCACGAAGACTGGCCCTCCTCCAGTCCAGATTTGAGTCCGTTCGATTACAAGATATGGAAACACTTGGAGGAAAAGGCCTGCCCAAAGCCTCATCCTGATTTGGAGTCACTCAAGGCATCCTTGATTAAGGCAGCCGCCGATATTTACATGGACCTCGTTCGTGCTGCGATAGACGACTGGCCGCGCAGATTGAAGGCCTGTATTCAAAATCGCAGGGGTCATTTTGAGTAAACTTTATTACCATATGAATCTATGTTTTATTAAGTTTATTTTGCTATATAAATGGTTACATAAGTAATAAACATGTCAAAATTATTTCATATTACACATGTGACAGAACTTATGACCTGACTAGGTATATTTGTTATCATTGACAAAGGTCAAACATGTATAGACACGTTTGACCTTTGTCAATGATTACAAATTGTGTTCTATTTGTTTGAGAAATCACACAGGCAGTGCTTGTAAGTACTAAATGTAAAGTTTGTAAGAAGTCTCATAATACACTATTGCATACTGATACTGAAAAGGAAGTTCCTGTTTCTTTGTGTTCCAATAGCAACATTAATAATTCTAATATTTTGGTACCTACTGTAAAGGTCAAAGTCACTGACAATGGGGATCCACACGCAAAGCTTGATGCAGATGGCGCTAGCATAGATACGCCTATGTCAAATATTTTGCTATTGTTTATGTCGGGCTTTTTCGTATCTAATTTACACTTTGTCGTGACTACCTTATGTTATTTCATCACAATGTATTCGTCAATGAAGTTATCTGAACTAAAAGACGATCTTCCGAAACATGGATGAAAAGTATCTGGTAAAAAAGCTGATCTTATTGCGAGGTAAAAATTTGGGTGTTTATACAGCTTTATTACTGTAAATGTTACATTTAATGCTTGTTGAAATTGTTTTTGTTGTATTTGTGTTACAAATTAACTACATAACAAGGTTTTTAATAAATATAACTAAAATAATAATAAAACACGTACATGTTTGTTTTTAGGTTAGAATTCTACGATCGGAACTGCGATGATACCGGGAATTTTGGTGTCGTAGCTTCACAATCTAGTTATACGATGAATGTTCCCGACTCAGAAGCTTATCATGATGTAAATAGTTCCAGTAAAATTAAATATCCCCGAGGATATCCAGCTGTCTGATGTTGAATTTTATATTTCTTCAGAAATCTCAACTTTATTGGGAGCTGATATTTACTTTGATTCTTTGCTCGGTGGCTGCCTTAATCTCTTGGATGGCCCCGTCTTGTAAAACACAGTATTCGGATATGTTGTTGCGGGAAAGGCAGGTTTAAATAATAGGTCAAATATTATTTCCTCAAATTTGGTTTCAAATCTGTGATCTTTGATCACAGAAAATGTCATGGAAAATTTCTGGCTGACTGAGAAATTGCCTGACCAGGCTGTAAAAAATGTTTCATTAAAGTTTGAAAAGGCAGAAAAGATTTTTGATCAATCCCTAAAAATTGTGAATAAACAGTTCCATGTAGATATGCCGCCTATGTGTCGAAAGAGTAAACTACAACTGGAAGATACAAAATCCAATATTATTGGAAGAATATTGTAAATTCATTGACCAATATGTTGCATTGGGGCATGCCAAAGAAGTTGACATAAAGTCGTATGATGTTTATAATGGTTCTGTTTACTTTTTAGTACACCGTGCAGTCTTCAATCAGCAAAGCAAAACTACGAAGTTACGAGTGGTTTTTGATGGAAGCATGAAGTCAAAAAATAAAATGTCACTCAATGATGTTATGCTGAATGGGCCGGTGGTACAGGGTGACTGTTCGATATCCTTCTTTTATTTCGGACTTTTTAATACATTTTAATATGTGACATGAGAAAATGTTTCGCTGTGTTTTCATAAATGAACATCATCGAAATCTCCAAAACATTCTTTGGAGGGATGACCCAAGTAAGCTTGGGCTTACTGTAACGACGACGGTCTGTAACTGCAGGCAACGAATAGACGTTGCCTGCAGTTACAGACCGTGACATACGGGTAGAAATCCTCTACCTTTTTGGCCACACGAAGCCTGGCAGAGCTTGCCCATAGGCATGCAGAAAAGTTTCCCCTAGCAGCAAAGGATTTCAGATTTCTTTGATGTTTCATAAAGTTTAAGAGTTACTTTATCACGATTCTTTGCTAAGTACACATAATCCAGAACTGCTAACTTTAACTTCAAAACTGGAATTTAGACCAAAAAATCGAAGAAAAAATTGAGTTATTTTTAAAATGCTGACGTCTAAGTCATAAACTGTCCGCTCAAGAGAGCTTTTTATTCATAATTACTAATCTGTAACTTATGACCAATCAGGTAACATTGTAAATATTATCTCTTTAAAATTTCAAATTACAACTCTTCGGAAAGGGGTCTCTCAGGTAGAAAACGGTAAAAAAGGTCGGGTAACAATGGGGCGTACATCACTTGCAAACCCTTTTCAGGCCCTGAACTGAATGAAGCACCGGTACGTTACCGGCACCGGCGCTTTGAAAAGCTCAAACAATCAGAACATCTACTTTAGACTTGAAACTTGCTGAAACCACAAAACGGAGACCTAAGATCATATTCTTAGGAGTGTCCACCACAGTGAGTATTTGGAACTATTCTCCACATCTCAAGGACCGAATGAATACATCGACATGTGTTTGTATAAAAAAAAAACTCTGCTTAGTTTTAAAATTGCTTTACCCTTACAGGGTTTCGTACTACTAGATGTATAAGTTGTGTACAATATTGCAATAAATGAATGAATGAATTATATTTAGTTACTTCCGCCGAAGCGCTATAAGGAAGAAGAT
The DNA here is from genome assembly GCA_949316185.1 of Pyrausta nigrata. NCBI lineage: Eukaryota > Metazoa > Arthropoda > Insecta > Lepidoptera > Crambidae > Pyrausta > Pyrausta nigrata. The sequence goes on along the minus strand of OX438955.1, from coordinate 3,503,520 downwards.
TACCTTGACCTAAGTTACTGCCTTTTAAAAACATGTCTCAAGAAGAAAGTGACTCGTCCTTACATAAGAACATTCTTTGAACTTTTGTGACGAGCTAGTCATATTAAGGCACTAGAAGAGCCATCTACGTCGTAAACTACGCCTAAGATTAACGAGAAAAGAAAAGTGAGGTGTCTGACTGCTGCAAAAAAGAACATGTCTTTGAAGAATGTCGTCATTGCCCAAGTCAGATTCCGCCGAAAGCGGAAAAACCGGTCATAAAGTGCTATGGTTGTGGTGCGCCTGGCGTGTTTCCTAGTAACTACAATACATGCAAGAATAACGAATCCCCACCAGGGCTTTTTACGCAGTGTACACCACTTTGTAAAGTTATCCACGGCAAAGATGTTTGTGCATACATTAATACTACCGCGCGCGGCACTAGCATTGCAAACACTCACCCTTAGGTATACAGTACCCTGGTTACAGAAGTACAGTTCAGTCAGGAAAACTTCATCAGTCGTCCAATTAAAGACAGCTACCGTTGATATTACGATTGGTAATCGCACCGTACCAACCACACTGCCTGTCAGGTATAGACTTCATCGAATCAGCAGGCGTGGTACATAATTTGCCCCAACGATACTGGTACTTCATAAACAACCGTGCGGAAAGATTCAACTTCCTACAAATATAATAAAATATTTTTTTTTGTACTTCCAGCCTAATGCGTTGACCGCCACCAGGGCCAAAACTCAGCATTGCCTTCAGAGCAATCCCGGAAAAGATCACCCGCAAAATAGCAGGGCTGAGGAGATTAACGGCGATCGAAACAGCCGTCGAAAAGTTCACCTCACCATCACCAGAGAAGGAGGCAAACCTAAGAGAGGAAACAACCAGGGCGGACATGGGACAAGTGACCCCACTGACTCTAGACCAGCCAGCAAACCAGAGGAACACATACTAAACGCCTTTGTCGAATTCGTAGCAGTAACCAAAGCCACTAGAAAAGTCAACGAAGATGCCTGCAAGAACATCATGCTAGCATACAATCGGGGCAATCTGGGACTGCTGCGAGCTAGACTAAGAGAAGCGTAGGCCGCGATATACGACAGCGAACAATCCAAGGTAAAGGGACGTATATGGCGGCATACGGCAATGCGTGTCGCTTCGTGGGTCAGGATGAGGAGCGGAGTAACGCGGAGGAGGGGAAACTTTTTTTCAACATACCGTCCAAGGACCCCATAGTAGTAGTCGCAAAGTTTACCAAGGTCATGCTTGACGACAAAATAATCGAAATGGCAAACACCATATCGGGAGATCTGTCGAAGGGTAAAGTCCCGGAACACTGGACTAAACCCACCATTACTTGGGTAAATGGAGTCCACGGATGCAGTAAAACCACGTGGGTAATGTCCCAAATAAACCCTGAACAAGACATCATAATAACAACTACGACTGAAGCAGCAAAGGACCTTCGAGAAAAACTGGCAACGCGAATCGGATAAGACAGGGCGAAAAAGATATTCAGAACAATGGCATCTTTACTCCTAAATGGTATGAACAAGGGAGAATCATGTACACGCCATATGGTGGATGAAGCCCTCATTAACCATTTCGGATCGTTCGTTCTGCGATCCAAATCTCGAAAGCCAGCGAAGTGACTTTGCTAGGAGACAATAACCAACTCCCATACATAGATCGCTGTATTCTCTTCACCCTAGAATACAACAGACCTAATAAAATCACCCAAATAACAAAAGAACTACTGTGCACCTATCGAAACCTCCAGGATGTAGCGTATGCCCTTAGTAAAATCTACAACGGCATATACAGCCAACACTTGGGTTCAGTCCCTACTGCTAAAGCGGTTCTCAGGAGCAGTGATCCCCAAGTCGGAAAAAACCCTATACCTCACTCACACCCAAGCTAATAGGCAAGCCGTATCAGCCAAGGGTACGGGGAAGACGAAGGATCACGCACACAGTTCAAGCGGGCAATAATGAGTGCCTTAGTTGAGGAGTACAATTGGGTGAACAATAATCGCAATACGGGTAGATAGTTAGTCCACATTGTATTAATTTTAATTGTATTGATTTGTTTACAGTTCACTTTTCTTTTCATTCTCATTTTTTGTATTATTTAGTTTCTTATTTTTACTTAAGGTACACTAATTAATAATCAAGCAGTGGACACATACTTTGGGATAATATCTAGCCTAAAATGTATGTAATCTTATATAGTGTATTTTGTGATGTTATTCCGTTTTGTGTTCCTAAATAAATAAATAATAATACTAAGCATACACGAAGCACAGGGACAGACATTCGAGTCAGTGGTAATAGTGCGCACAGTACCTAAACAATCCCATCTCCTGAAGAGTGTTCCACACGCCGTTGTAGCCATATCTAGACACACAAAGTCTTGTGTGTATTAGGGGAGAGGGGGGCAGTTTTGAATTATTCGATTTGTGAACGCATCCTTTATCTTTACTACCCTCCATAACCTTTTTAATACTGGTAGCACCGAACTACACATCCGGCAATTCCCAACTAACATCAATGTCAGTGTCATATTACAAAAATTTTGCAGGTTACTTTACGAAGACGAAAATAAACAAATATTTTTTTGCTTGTAAGCTAATTACTGAAAACGTAAGTATTATTTTCAAGTTGTGATTATTTTAAGGTGTTGCATATATTATAAACTCAGTATTTATTAATATATCATTATTGAACATGAGTTAGTTTTCGTATAGAAATTTTTATTTTTTGATGGTTGGTATTGGGGCAGATTTGAACACTATCACTGGGGCACTTTTGAATAACGTGTTCAAAAGTGCCCCATGCACATAAATAAGATATGTGTACTTATTTTATGAAATTAAAGAGATTTCATTCCCTCCCTTTTCACTCTTTTCAGACACAATGGTAAGAAATTATAAAAAGAAAAAAGAAAAGGACGTGAACGAAGAAGATGCCCAACGAGCTGTTTTGCATGTTGTCAACGACGGCATAAAGCTGAGGACCGCTGCTGCTATATATAACGTAAAACCAACAACTCTCTTTTATAGGGTAAAAAAGTATAAAGATAATCAAACTCCCAAAAACGAAAACTACAGTAGCAAACACACTGTGAATCAAGTTTTCACAAATGATGAGGAGTGTTTGCTGGAAAATGACTTTTGATGAAAAATGTCAAAAATGAATTATGGTCTTACGTATTTACAAGGGCGAGAATTGGCATATCAATACGCAAAAGCTTTGAAAAAGTGTCCTGAAAAATGGATTAATAATAAGATGGCGGGTATTGAATGGATGAAAAGCTTTATGAAAAGGCACTCAGTATTATCTTTGCGAAAACCCGAAAATACCAGCCTTTCTCGCTCCACAAGCTTCAATAAACACAATGTTATGTTGTTTTTCAATAATTACGAAAAAGTCCTGCAACGTGGAAATTATACACCAGACCGCATCTATAACTTATTAACTCTCTGCATTCCCATGCGGTTGACTGGTAGAGAATGCCTTATGGCATTAAGTCCGCCAATTTTACTTTCTTTTTTTGGTGCAATAAAGTTTAAATTAATAAATAAATAACTTAGATGAAACAAATAAAATGACAGTTGTACAAGCACCCAATGTCATTGCTAGAACAGGACAAAAGCAAGTTGGACAAAGCGTTTCTGCAGAAAGAGGTCAGCTGATAACAATGTGTGCTATTGTAAATGCTCTTGGGAATACCATTCCCCCATTTTTTATTTTTCCAAGAGCTAGATACCATGATTCCATGCTTACCGTAGTACAAGTGGCTGGATGACGGGGCCTTTGTTTCTAAAAGTTCTACAACACATTCAAAAATCAACCAGATGCACCAAAGATGATAAAATTCTTATTCTCCTTGATAATCATGAAAGTCATTGCACTATCGATGCTATCAATTTTGCAAGAGAAAACGGCATCACATTGTTGACATTTCCCCCTCACTGTACTCACAAGCTGCAACCACTCGACGTTGCAGTAAATGGACCTTTTAAGGCGAAGCTTGCAGTTGCTCAAAATAATTGGTTACTTAATCATCCGGGCAAAACAATCACTATACACGATCTCGCAAGTATTGTTACTCCTGCACATAATGCTACACATACAGCACGCTGGGTACTATCCACGAGGTCCCGGGTTCAAATCCCAGGTCGGGCCGAAAGTGTTAAGTTTTTCTGTCTTGAAATAACTCGGACACAATCCAGGCGTCAAGTTTTTTCGAGATTGTAAAGCTAACATTAACTCTTCCCAAGAAAAAGGTTGTGAAATGAATGCTGCTTTATCATCACCATTTTGTTAATTATCTAAGTGGAAGGAGATAGCATGAGGGGCGCATATTTATCAAAAATAAAAATAAAACTCGTTATTCTTCGGCAATTTTGGGATAGACAAGCGCTTATCTCTTCATATAATTTCATATAGTACTTACAGGCGTAGGTATATATCTATTAAAATATTTATAAAGAGATTTCCATCCACTCTTCTTTTTATCACAAATAGATTTCTTTTTAAATGCATCCCGCTTTTTATACTTAATATAATTGTGTATAGTTGGATTACGTCTGTAGAAGTTTAAGGTTTGGAACTGGTTTTCTTATTAAATGAGTAGTAGATTTTACAATTTTAGGTATGCCAATGTCTCTAATTCCAATAAAATTTATATTGTATTTTCTCGGTTTCCACATTAAATTTAGACCAATCTGCGTTATTGTAAATGTACCTATGTACAGGATCACCTAATTCATATTTTATTACAGAAGTTTGGATGTGTGTCAGTTGAAAACAAGTGTTTAAATCATTGTTTAAAACACCGAAAAAAAAAACCTATTTAAAACACGTTTAAAACATACATAAAAAAACATATACCTACTTACACTTATTCATTTATTTCATACAGTTTTTTTTTGCCAATTGAACCAATTTTGCAATATATTTGAGGTTGTGCCGCCTCTGTGGGCAGGCAAAACTCACTCACTCACTCTACATCGTTTTGGTTCTTACGGGGATTACCCCTCGCTCGGTTTTTACGAGAATTCCCCAGTAGTGAAAAGTATTTAGACTGTTGCGTCACTTAGTTCAGTTGCGTTGCGAGTTAGTTACGGACGGTACGACAAATATTGCATAAATTGTGATTGCTTCCATTCTTGAATAAAGATAAGAAATGTCTACGGGGAGAAGAAAGGACCCGCTTTGGCAGTATTTCTCGGAGCTATCAGGAGAAGGTGGTAAAACCCTCAGGGTGAAGTGCAAGAATTGTAACAAGGATATGGTGATCCTAATCGCCCGAATGAGGGCGCATCTAACAAAATGTTCAGATTATAAGTCAAAGAAAAATAATTTCGGCGCATCGACCACCACAATAAGAAATGACAGTGACTCAAGTGATGATGGTAAGTAATAAACAAGTATTTATAAGTTTCAAGTATAGGAATATTTTATTTTTAACCGACTGTGCTTCCTATGTGATCCCATATCAATTTTATCGAAATCAGTTCAGTAGTTTTTGAAATATAAACTTAGTTACGAATTACGATTGAATTCGTTTGTTTTTAACGTGTTTAACGTTGTCAATTATACTATGTATGACTATTAGTTTTATTGGATAGCAGAGCCACCGGCGGCGCCCAGCACTCGCGCGCGCGCGACACTATTTTGATGAAACTTGCACTTTTCCCTAAATTAGCTGTTACTGCACCAATTTGAATGCGATTTCCACAAATTTACGTTACTTATCAGTGTAGTGTCGAATAGCGCCCATTGTAAATTAATTTATTTTTCCACAGATAGTCACATAAGAGAAATTCAGGACGAAAACGTGGAAGTCGTGGACGTAGAACCAATTGTCAAGAAAATGAGACAGGATTCGTCAGCGTCGACGTCAAGTCAGTCAATAATGTCACAATTTGTAGTAAAAACGCCACAAAAAGAAAAGCACAAAATAGATTTGCAAGTAGCTAGATACTTCTATGCACCAAACACTCCATTTCGACACAGTGAACATCCAGAGTTTATTAAACTAATGCAATTATCTCGGCCAGGCTATTCACCACCTAACAGAAAAAATATGGGTGGAAAGATGTTAGATGAAGTGCATGCTACGGTACAATCAGACATGGAAAAATACCTGAGAGGTAAAGTAGTATGTATGGCATTAGACGGTTGGAGCAACATACGGAATGAGCCCATCGTGTGTGTTAGTGTAACTACTACCGAGAATGATGGTAAAGTTTATCTTATAGATATAATAGACACCGCTGACAAAAACCACACTGGTCAATATCTACTAACACTGGCAGTAGACAGCATTAAAAAGTGTCAGAGTTTTGGTTGCCAAGTGCGTAGTTATGTAACAGACAACGCCGCTAATATGGCAAAAATGAGAACAGAATTGATGCAATTGGAAGATGATGAGATTGATGATGTCATCACATACGGTTGTTCCGCTCATTTATTGAATTTATTTGCCAAATACATACAAGAACTGGAAATAAAGAATAAGGTGAAAAAAATCATAAAGTACTTCAAGTACCATCATTTTCCAGGAGCAAAATACAAGGAAGCTGGCGGAAAGGCACTTAAACTGCCTCAAGAAGTACGCTGGAATACATTAGCTGACTGTCTTGAGTCATATGTCAAAAATTGGCATTGCCTAACCAAAGTATGCAGTGAACACAGGTCTTTATTAGATTTAGCAATCGTGAGGCTTGTTCAAGATGTTGAGCTAAAAGAAAATGTTGAGGAATATCTTAAAAAACTCCAAAAAGTTTTAATGGCTCTTAATACTGTTCAGAGAGAAACATGCATTCTAAGCGACTGCACTCACATCTGGAAAGATCTTCTATTATCGGACTGGTCGCCGACAGATGAAGACAAACTCAAAGCAAGATTTAACGCTGCTATGACTCCTGCACATTTTGCTGCTTATACAGGGTGTGGCGTAAATAGTGGTCCAAAGCTAAGGTGTGGATACACTGTACAAGGAAGCACCACATACCAGTATTTAAAAAAAAGTTATGTACAGGGTTTTCAAAAAAATTTTTTTTTTAAGTTTTTTTTAAAATCGTTACCTTGCCTTACAAATTTGGTTATAATTTCCAAAAATTACGGTATTTTTTTATGCAGTTTTTTTATTATTATTGCTGATCACATGTACTTAGTATTCCATTCGTTTTTTTTTACAAACTGAATTTAATTAAAAAAAAATTAAGTTACTTTCAAAATTCAATACTCACTGCTAGCAAATCGTTTGACTTTAAATGCTTTTGGTGCAAAAAAAAATGTACCACAATGTTAGTGCCCATTATTTTACAAAAATGTCCATCTTTTGCAGATTCTAAAATGGTGCAACAATAAGTGTTACGACTTACAGGAAAAAAGTTATTGCTTTTCGAAACAAAAAGGAGCCCAATTCAGAAAAACTATTTATTTGAAGTTCAAGGGTTTACAAGGGTTGTAATTTTTTTCTAACCAATCATTTAGTTTTTCTTTAATTTTGGTTATTCAAACGGCGTTTAAAATTTTTAGAACGTGGATCCATAAAAATGTTCTAAGCATTTTCAAAATTACCACGACGACTTGTGTCAGGTTATGAAATTTTTGTGGTAATTTGTCGTCGCGTGGTAATTTTTCCTTTCATTTAAAGTAAAAGGAATGCGACGGGACCTTACAGTTCAATTCAAGGTCGAGTTTAAAAAGGAAAGAGACAGCAACTCAAACAATAAAAGCAGTACCGTCGTCTCAGTCGGGTTAGGGTCATAAATTCATAGCGAGTGTTTCTGTCTCGCTTCCGCTTATTGCTCTTGTTCCGTGAGTCTTCACATTGATGAGTCATGTTGATAGAAAACGACTGCTGACATGCGAGCGCGTGAAGCAGTTATTTTACTATCCGAGTGTACCACCGGATGATTGATTGGTGCGCCGGCGCTGCTTACACCCTCTCCCTCTCCTTAATTTTTGACCACGTCTCTATGATAGTTGACAGAGTCAGTGCGATTTCGTACGTCGCATGCGCTTATCATTTGTGTTTCCTGTGGTTTCTATCTCTGCCGTTAAATTGCTGTTTTTGGACTTTGTTTTGCTTCTTGAATTGGACTTGTTAATTTGGTGATCTCTACGACTTTTGCTACGTTATTTGGACTTGAAACCAGATTGGTTTTGCTTCGTGATTTGGATTTGTTGATTTGGTGATCCCTACGACTTTGGCTACACAATTTGGACTTGGAACCTGTTTGTGGCAGTAACGAATCAACCATGTCGCAGTACACGCCGCGAGAATACGCCGAAATGTATTTAATTTACGGCGAATGCGGATGCAATGGTAGAGAAGCAGCTCGATTGTACAGAGAAAGGTATCCTGATCGACGACACCCTGATCATCGGGTGTTTATTAGAGTGCATCAGGCATACCTTGAAGGGAGGATACCAGGTACAGGCGTTGGCGGCGCAAGTGAGGGACGCCCAATGGTCTATGATGACAATCAAATTTTAGAACTGGTACATGAAGACCCTACCACTTCAGTTCGTGCCATAGCAAGGAGGACCGGAATTTCTACCAGAACGGTGCATCGGGTGTTGAAAAGGCATGAACTGTACCCGTATCACTATCAAAGAGTGCAAAGTTTACTGCCCCGTGATCGACCACTCCGGGTTCAGTTTTGCCGAGAAATGCTACGCAGAATGCGAGTCGACTCAAGCTTCTTCGATAAAATATTATGGACGGACGAATCATCGTGTAAAAAAGACGGATATTTTAACATGCATAATTTACACAGTTGGCAACTTGAAAATCCCAACCTAATTAGACAAGACAGATCCCAGTATCAATTTAAAATCAATTTATGGACTGGGATCATTGGTGGGCAAATAATTGGCCCATTCGAGTTAACTGAAACTCTAAATGGCGAAAGGTACCTAAACTTTTTACAGAACGAACTTCCGGAATTGCTCGGAGGGATCGATCCGGAGGTGAGGGAAGTGATGTGGCTGCAAAATGACGGCTGTCCGGCCCATTACGCTGTTATCGTAAGAGAATTTTTAAATGCGACATTTCCTCAAAGATGGATTGGTCGACTAGGGCCTATAACATGGCCACCTCGGTCCCCTGATTTGAACCCCCTCGACTTTTTCTACTGGGGGTGCCTTAAAGAAAAGGTATATCATGAAGAAATCACTTCAGTAAATCAACTGAGACAAAGAATCGGAAGAGCGGCCGAAGAAATAAATACTAGCGGGTATGCACGCAGAATCAAACGTTCTTTTATTAGACGGTGCAGAGCTTGCATCGCCGCTAACGGTGGTCATTTTGAACATTTAGTATAGGGCTTAAACTAAATGTTCAAAATGACTACCTTACTGGTATGGTACACCTTATGGTTTACTGTAAGTTTAATTTGTTAGTTTAAGTTTAAGATTTAAGTTAAGACTTTTGTTTTTTAATAAAGATGATTTCAGTACACCGTTTTTTTTTGTCACTAGAGTAACCTAAAATTTAAGAAAGAACTGAATAATTGGTACAAAAAAAACAACACTTGTAATGTAACTAACTTGAAAAAAATTGTTTTTCTTAACTAGGCTCTTTTTTGTTTCGAAAAGTAATAACTTTATTTCTGTAAGTAGTAACACTTATTGTTGCACCATTTTAGAATCTGCAAAAGATGGGCATTTTTTTTTAAACAATGGGCACTGACAGTGTGGTACATTTTTTTTTGCACCAAAAGCATTGAAAGTCAAACGATTTGCTAGCAGTGAGTATTGAATTTTGAAAGAAACTTAATTTTTTTTATTAAATTCAGTTTGTAAAAAAAAAAAAACGAATGGAGTACTAAGTACAAGTGATCAGCAATAATAATAAAAAAAATGGATAAAAAAACCGTCATTTTTGGAAATTATAACCAAATTTGTAAGGCAAGGTAACGATTTCTAAAAAAATAAAAAAAAAAATTTTTTTTTGAAAACCCTGTACACATTTTTTTTTTAAATACTGGTATGTGGTGCTTCAGTGTACAGTGTATCCACACCTTAGCTTTGGACCACTATTTACGCCACACCCTGTATATTAGAATTTATAGACGCGATCAAACCGCAGGCCATGAAAGATGTCCTCAGTTACCAAGCGATGACTTTTCCATTTAAGGACTATATGTTCAAGGACGACCTATTAAAAAAAACACATGCGTCGGTGTGGTGGAAATCTTTAGGGAGTAAGTTAGATTCCAGAACCATAGATTTAACAAATCAATTGTTTACGGCCACTGCGTCTTCCGCCGGAATCGAACGATTATTTTCGACTTTTGGATTGGAGCGCTCAAAAACAACCGACTTCGCACAGAGAAGGCAACAAAATTAGTCACGATCATGAGAGCGCTCAATCCGAAAGAAAAATTAACTGTGGACGAGTTGGACGACTTAGATGTAGCTGACGAAGAATAAGTGGAGTAGGATAGATATAGATGGAAGGTGAAATGGAACATGTTGATTTTTGATTTTCCTAAAGTAAAGTTATTACATTAATAATAATAAAGATAAGTAGTTAAAAATTTTGACAATAAATACTTCCGATTTATTAGATTTATTGGTGTTTCACTTCACTATAAAAACCCTTTTATTGTTCTCTTTTGTATTTCTTTTATAACAAGAAGTGTTTTAAACTCTGCCGTTGCTGGTCCCAAGCCCATGATGAGAAAAGAGGAGGGTTGGCCGTCAGACAACACTCTCGGTGTGCACCTCCATCCGCACACTTGTCTGGCTGTAAAAGGGAGTGATGCAGAATATTGGGCGGCAGTAACTAACCCAATCCAAACCCGGTTACCAGGAACCATGAGGCCTAAATACCCTCTTAAAGACTGGGTGCAGGGACATGGGGAACCCCTGTATCTATTACCCAAACCCTTTTTCGTAAACCATGACAGAGCGACTTAATGATAATGATTTGCCATGCACTCCGGCTAGCCCCCGGCGCTCCCAGATACCCGGGTCTGGGAGTGTGAAATTAGTCACCGACGACCAAGGAAGGGTGGAGACCCAGGCCCTTCCTTTGGTCAATGTTACTGGTCGTAGCACACCTGCGGGGAGTACCCCGCAACCCGAACCAGGCCCAAGCCTAGACCTTTCAGGTCTGGCCGAGGCCATACCATCAACCGCCGACACTGCAATGATGTCGGAATGGAGTGTTGTTGCCCGAAAGCGCCCTTGCAAAGGGGCCGCTAAGAAGGAAACGGCTTCCAGCAGCCGAAGGCAGGAGGGCCAACCCGATCGCCGCCGCCACACCGGCCGCGCGAGAGGGGGGGGAGGCTGGTGCCTGCAGTGGCGCGGATAAACCATCAGAACCAAGGGTTGGGAAGTCAACCGGAGCGCGTTCACCCCACAGGGTGCGCGGGAAGGGAAGCTGAACAACCTTTTTCCAAACAAGTGGACAGGACCATCCACCGCAGCAACGCAAGCGATGCGCGAACCCGTGCCCTCCACCTCCGCGGGAGCGATCCCAGCTGAGGCAGAGCGGCAGGGAATGGAGTCACTGCCCCCACCACCAAGACCACCAAGACCATCTTTCCACCAACGGAAACGGAAACCGAGGGGTGAGCGCGGCCGTCGGATTAAGGCGGTGGCTTCCACTGCTCCCGAAGGGGAGCAACCTGGACCCGGGAGTGGTCCGGACGACCGCGCTTCTACGAAGTGAGCTCGCCTGGACGACACCCGGTCCCCCAGGGGTGAAGCCAAACGTCCGAAAACTGACGGCAGGCAGAGGCGAACGGTGAGCTACGCAGATGCAAGTCAATCGCATCTGAGAGTAGCAGGCAGAGCGGCTTAGGGAAGCTATCGATGATAGAATCCTTCAAGCCGTACTGTCCCCGCCGTCTCCGAGCACGCAAGCTCCATCTTTCCGCGAACGCCCATTCCTTTTGGACGGGGTGCTGGTGATGTGGTGTGAGAATGCGAACGCCTTTAACTGGCTGGAGAGGGAGGTCAGAAACATCCCATCACCCATTCCCCAAACCACCATGACTCAGTCAGACCTTAAAAAGAGGCTCAAAGCTGGGCTTCTGCTACACACCCGCAACACCGACGCAGCCATGCTTCAGAGAGTCCTCAGTGCCCAGAACCCGTGGTACAGAGTCGACTCCTGGCAGTGCTACGCCATGACAGCGGATGACCAGAGGAAGCGGGATCCAGTGAGAGGGTGGTCCACCTCATCCTGGGAATCCCAGAAGACCAACTCCAGACCATCCTAGACCGAGAGCGACGTATCGCCCACATGTCGGGAAGCGGATACATCCGCTTCTTCGCACATAAAGAGGCGACCGCGCCGACACCACCGACCGCTAACATGGCGGAAACGAGCGAAACTCCAGGGCCGTCCACATCAGCTCCCCAACCGGGTCCGAGCTGGTTGGACATGATGAGTTCGCCGCTGCAGAGCGCGGGGGATACTAGTGACGAAGATGGCGTCCTACGTAGCCCCAGCCCCTAAGCCCCTCAAAATCATCCAAACCAACCTCCAGCACAAACAGATCGCGACGACCACACTTCGCAGCGTGCTGGAGGTAAATAAAAAGATCGTCGCGCTAATCCAGGAACCCTGGATCAGAAATGACACCATCTGCGGTCTCAATAACATCAGTGGTAAGTTACGATTGAAAACACCGCAACACAAAACACATCATGCCAAAAACCACAAATACCACCTTACTAAACCAATTCTGTTCCAGAGATCTTACCGCAGTGAAAATCCCAGCTCACAACCAAACCACTCTGGTGCTGGCCTCAGTGTACATGCCCAGCGAGGGCGAAATTCCTACCAAGGAACTAGCCGAGCTGGTGCAACACTGCGAGGCCATGGACTGGGATCTAATCATCGCAGCGGACTGCAACGCGCATCATCCTCTGTGGGGAAGTAAGGACACCAACAAAAGGGGTGAGCTTTTAACCGAATACCTATTACAAACTAACCTAAACATTATGAACAGAGGCACCGAACCCACCTTTGTTACTTCAAGGTGTCAAACCACCATAGATATCACCTTAGCAACGCACAAAGCAGCGGATCTCATCGAAGGATGGCATGTGTCAAATGAACCCTCCTTCGCTGACCACAGGCGCGTATGCTTCCAATTAAACTTTAAACTAACAGACCCTGTCCCATATCGTAACCCCCGCAAGACAGACGTAACAAAATACAGCAACATACTAACCAAAACACTAGACGTCCGCGAAATAACCCACGTAATCCAAAACACTAACAACATAGAATCTAATGTAAAATCCCTAACTTCAACTCTACTGAACAGCTACGAGCAAGCCTGCCCCGCCGTAACACCGAAAACCACGGGAAAAAGTCAATGGTGGGGGCCAGAACTTGAACGGCTTAGGAAGGCTCTCAGGACACTGTTCAATCGAGCGAAAAACACCCGGACCACTGCAGACTGGGACAAATATAAACCAGATTCCGGAAAACAGAAGCCTGGCACAATTTCTGTAGTAGCATAGACTCAACGAACCAAGCCGCAAGGGTAAAGAAAATACTTTCCAAAGGAGACCTCAACCTACTTGGTTCCCTTAAAAAAGAGGACGGTACATACACGAACACAGACCAAGAAACCAGCAAGGTACTGTTAGAAACTCACTTCCCAGGTTGTCAAATTGCGCCAAACTTAGATTGGCAAGACGAGCACCGTGAAGTACCAACAGCACAGGAATGGGAAGTCGCAAACAAAATCGTAACTACGGAAAAGATCGGATGGGCAATAAAAAGTTTCCTACCCTTCAAATCTTCGGGTCTGGATGGGATTTTCCCGGCTCTTCTACAATGGAAATCGCAGGAAATCATCACCCACCTACTACCTATATTTAGAGCATGTATATCATTCAAATACATACCGAAGTTATGGAGAGAAGCAAAAATAGTCTTCCTACCGAAGCCGGGAAAGGGGGACTATACACTGGCAAAAGCGTTTAGGCCGATCAGCCTGATTTCATTTCTTCTGAAAACACTAGAAAGACTAGTGGACACATACCTAAGAGATGAGGTCCTAAAAAATATAGCACTTCATCCACAACAACACGCGTATAGAAAAGGCAGATCAACAGAATCTGCATTACACACGGTAGTACACAAAATAGAATCAGCCATAAACAACAAATCGTCTACACTTGCAGCCTTCATAGATATAGAGGGGGCATTCGATAAGACCATGCACAACAGCATTAACCACGCCCTACGAAAACTTAAAGTAGGACCAGTCATAACAAAATGGGTAAATGAACTGGTCAGTAAGAGGGCAGTCCAGATAACCACAAATACCACCACACGTGCAACAGTAGTCAGAGGATGCCCACAAGGAGGCATCCTATCGCCACTTTTATGGAACATAGTAGTAGATAGCCTTCTGAAAAGTCTCAATGAAAGAGGATACACTACTATTGGATACGCAGATGACCTAGCAATACTGATAAACGGAAACGCAGAAAACCTCCTATGTGGAATAATGCGATCCTCGCTCCAGATTGTAGAAAAATGGTTTGATGAGCATCAGCTATCAGTAAATCCGAAAAAGACGGAACTCATCCTTTTTACCAACAAAAGGAAGTTACCACACCTACAATTAATAAAACTATTTAACACCGAACTATCTCTCTCAACACAAGTGAAGTATCTAGGGATCACCCTTGATAGTAAACTAAACTGGGGGAGTCATATCGACGATAAAATAAAGAAGGCCTGCATAGCTTTCCATCAGTGTAAAAGACTAGTGGGCAAGAAATGGGGCCTAAATCCAAAGATAACACTGTGGTTATACACATCAGTAATCAGGCCTTCTCTTACCTACGGATCAGTTGTATGGTGGCCCAGAACACAACTGACCACAACCAAATCAAAACTTCAAAGTTTACAACGCCTAGCAACCGTGGCGGCTACAGGATGTATGAAAACTACTCCATCGGTCACACCTGGTCATACAGGAGGAAGCAAAGGCGGCTGCCCTAAGACTTCGAGCGAACGGATTATGGAAACAAAACACGGATACCACGCACTCAAAAGTCCTGGATGGCATCCTGAGAGAAAGACCACTTCTGAACGCACCCATGGACAGGACACCATGCCAACACATCTTTGAAAGAAGATATAATATCCAACTCACTGAAGAGCCAAAAGACAGCTCCGGCATCAATGAAGTTAGGATATACACAGACGGCTCCAAGACCCCACAGGGTACAGGAGCTGGCGTATTTTCAAACGATCTGAACATAAGAATATCAACCACCCTAGACAAACTGAACACAATCTTCCAGGCGGAATGCATCGGAATCACCAGAGCGGCGCAGGCGATAGCGGCCAGAGACATAAAAGACCTACATATAAAAATTGTCTCAGACAGCGCCTCAGTGCTTCAAGCTCTGCAAAACAACAGCATAACATCTGTCCTTATACTGGAATGCCATAGTGCACTCCAATTCATAGCGAGCACAAATAAAGTAACCCTGCATTGGATCAAAGGACACAGTAACTCACTAGGTAACGACGCAGCTGATGAACTAGCCAAGAGGGGCTCAGCGACAACAGTACACGGACCAGAGCCATTACTGGCCATACCGCAGGCCCAAACAAAGACATGGCTGCGTGCAGAAACTGAAGCAACACACCTAGCAGAGTGGAGAAACGGTGAAGGTTGTAGGCAAACAAAGGACGCAATCCCGGAATTCTCAAAAAGGTTCGCCTGCAACCTCACCCGACTAACAAGAGACAAGCTGCGCATAGCCGTAGGAACCATAACTGGCCACTGTCTTCTAAACAAACACCTATTTAACATAGGTGTCACAGACAGCCCCTTGTGCAGAGGATGCATGGAGGCAGAAGAAACACCGCAACACGTACTCATGGAGTGCGCCGGCGTGGCGGAGCAACGGGCAGACATTTTCAAATCCCCGGCAACATTTCCGGAGGCCTGTAGTAACCTGGGCAGGTTGCTAGCCTTTTGGGAAAACCTGAAGTGGTTAGAATAAAAGAGTAAAGGTTATCTGTATTTTCCAAACTTTGTTATCCATAATCTAAAGTGCTATAAATATCTACGAGTATCATCATTTGTCCGAATGATAACTTGCCCGAACTTAATGTCACATAATTTGACATGCAATAAAATTGAAATCCCTAAATATAATAATGCCCTAAAATTTAGGTAGGGTAAATTTGTTATATTTTTTGTTGTTTTTTGTTATATAAATATAGGGTAAGTATTGGTGTAACTGGCCACCCCTAATAACTGGCCACACGGCTTTTTATACGCCTAAAATAAAAAACACGATAACAGCACGCCATCTGTTATACTTTGACACTTACCAATAGTATGTTGTCTTTCATTTCAAATTAAAATAAGGCTTCCTGTTGAAGATAAATTATTTAAGGAGCTACGGTTTTTGGATCCGCAAGTTGCCGCGTACGAAAACTTTTCGTCATTAATAGAAGTTTTAGAAAATTTTCCAAATATAGTAAATTCGGACTGTCTAAAACAATCGATTGACGAGGAATATCGTCAATTAAAATTAGACACCAAAGTGCAAGAACTCATGGCAGGTAAATCTGGACAGCAGGTAACCGTGCCGGTTATAAGTACAGAAGAATTTTGGAGTTTAGTAGGTGATATTTGTAATGTTAGGGAAAACACTCCCAAATATAAAAACTTATGTAATTTTTCTAAGTGTTTAATGAGTCTTCCAGTTTCAAATACACAATGCGAAAGAGTATTTTCCCAAGTGAATTTAATAAAAACAAAACAACGAAACATATTTCTAGCTGAACACGTTTCGCATATTTTACATGTTAAACAAGGCATTACAGAGAGCGGTTCTTGTATTAATTTTGATCCAACGCAAGACATGTTAAATAAGAATATTTCCAGTAATGATTATTTAATAGATGACGATGACTCAGAATAAAAATATTTAAAATCAATTACATTGTTTCATTTCATAGCATACTTTTGGCAGAAATATGGTTGTATTTTAGCATATTTTAGCACAGGCAACCCTAAGTTTTAGCAGATGTCTTGATTTGAAAACGGTCACACTGTTCATCACGTCCATTGGCGACCAGCAGCGGCGCTACCATCACTTCGTTCCCGGCCTCTTATAGCGGCGTTAAGACCTCCGAAGCTGTTGAAGCTTTCCTGGCCGCTGTTCGAATATTCAAGAAGTCTGAAAAATTCAAGATTCTGAAGTACTAGATGGACTGCCGTTACTACTGCGTAATGAAGCTGCTATCTGGTGGCAGGGCGTAAAGGAGACCATTACAACGTGGGATCAATTTGAACAATACCTACCAACCAACTTCGCGCCTAAGAAACCAGAATATCTAGTATATCACGAAATTATCAGTGAGAGGAAGACACCACTACCTTCATCGCAAAGAAGCGGATGCTTTTCTCGCAGCTTCCAAAAGCAGAGCAACTTAAAGAAAAGCAGCAAATGGACTTGGTGTACAGACTTCTTCACCTGAGCATCCGCGACAAACTGCCACGTGACAGCGTTAACAACTTTGAGGCATTGTTGCACGACGCTCGAAATGTCGAACATGTCCTCGAAGAAAAAGGTCACCCTATTACAACTGTTCCAACACGAAAGGTTCATGGCCATAAGCCTAGATGCAGTTATTGCAAGAATTACGGCCACACGATAGAACAATGCCGAAAAAGGAAGGCAAACGCTTCAGGTGAAGCGACAAACCAGAGAACAAAATCCACTACTAGTACTACCAAGCAGGAACCGGCAGTAGTGCACAAATTATCATGTTATGGTTGCGGCGCACCTGGCGTCTACCGAAGCAACTGTCCATCATATAGCGGTAACAGTGGCAAGCCGACAGTGGACAAAAAGCTCAGCTTCTGCGCTGTCGATGTACAGGTTGTTACACATGCGCGGCCTACAGTGTTTATTAATGTAAACGGTATAGATGGTTCTGCCTTCTTCGACACCTGCGCCAAGGCCAACGTGGCATCATACCAACTGTTTGACGCACTAAAGAAACGTGGACAGGTGTACAATCATCAGAACGTTTACATGACGAGCAGGGCTTCATCAAAGTTGAAAGAAGGAGTAAGAAGCCAGCCAGCCGCAACCATCATGGCACCGCACCGACCGGACCTGAACATCCGCTGCGTCCCAAAATACGCTCGACGCCGCGGTATGTGTCCCGCTTGCACTGGTCTACGAAGGTCGAGGAGGTCGTAGACTATGTACGGAAAAAGTCAAACTTCACTCTAAGGGTCGAACGGTTGCATGTTAGCAACAGAGAAAAGACAACCATCGTTGGCCAGCACATTCAGCTTATTGCCTCGAATCTCTCCAAAGACACTTGATGTCCAGCAGATATTAGATGATGAATGGCGGCATTTTCCGAATTACATTGCACAAAACAAATGTTATTTAGATGTCAACAATCCTCCGGACGTATTTTGGCATAAGGTGTCTGAAATTAAAACTAAAGAAGACTCGCTGCGGCCATTCTATAACTTACCTCATTTTATGCTAGGAATGCTGTCATTGCCCCACTCAAACCGTATTGTGAGCGCATTTTCAGCCACATCACTGACCAGACATTATTTTGAGATAATTATTATTTAATTCAATTAGGTATATTTCAACTGAGAGAACAGTGTTAGTTTAATCTTAATCGGTTCAGTAGTTTTTGAGATATGTCTAATAACTAAAAACATTTTTAACGCAGTTTAAAAACTCTTAAAACGCAGGAGGCTCAGACTGAGAGTTGGAAGGAATTCTGCTCCAAGCAAGACGGAGAGAGTATGTGGGACGGAATATACAGAGTTATTCGGAAAACAGCGAGAACCCAGGAAGGCACTCTCCTTCGGGACTCGAACGGGCGTACGCTGAACCCAAATGGGTCAGCAGACCTTCTGGCTGAAACCTTCTATCCGAAGGACTCTATATCAACAGATGATCCGACCCACGCTCACATCAGGCACATGACAAGGAGTGGAACACCAGAGGAGACCACCAAACTGTCGCCGGACGACCCTCCGTTCACGAGGGCCGAAGTGGAAGCAGTGCTTAAAGCACAGAATCCAATAAAGGCCCCGGGCGCTGATGGTTTTACGGCAGACATATGCGGAAGGGCAATCAGAGCCGAAGAAGAGGTATTTATGGCAGTCGCAAATCAGTGTCTTGCCATATCATACTTCCCAAAACTCTGGAAATCAGCCCATGTAGTCATACTCAAAAAGCCAGGGAAAGATGACTATACCGGTGTACAATCATCAGAACGTTTACACCCAAAATCCTACCGTTCTATAGGACTTCTATCGGTACTAGGAAAAACGGTAGAAAAGCTTCTAGTGGGAAGGCTCCAATGGCATCTCCTAAAAACTCTCAGTCCCAAACAGTACGGTGTCTTGCCACAGCGCGGAACCGAGGACGCTCTCTATGACCTAATGAAGTATATAGCCAAAGAACGGGCAGACAAAAAGTCGATAATAATAATCTTACTGGACATAGAGGGCGCCTTCGACAACGACATAAGTTTCAAGACAATCTGAAGATATTCAGTGTAGATCTTATATTGTTGATTTCTTTGGTGAAGAGTTGTTGACTTTTTGTATTGGATTGAAATCTTCTAATACTTCTGTAAGAGTGAGTAAACATTTGCATTGTTTTTTTAAACTTTAAAGAATCTATATTGTTAGAAGTGTTACGTACAAGGATATTAACTTTTATTGATATCAATAAAAGTATTATCAATAAAAGTTAATTATCTTCCCTCTACCTATCTCTGAAAATGTCTTACTGCCATGTAGATGCTCAGTCTGCCCAGTATGCCTCTGTCAAATGTTGAGTATTTATTTTGAGCGTCGTTCAATAATTGCGAAAAAAAACCCAACAGTTACCATTTTTGTCTATTTTTCTGGTTTAACACTGCGCCGGCACAGGATTCGCTGGCGTCTGTCATAAGGGCAAGCTCGGCGTTGCGCAACGGATGAGTTGTTAGCACAGTGTCCTTAATGCTTTCTTTGCATTTTTCATAAGGGTTTTTCATTAAAATGAATAATTCCTAAAAATCGTCGATTCTGAAGATAAAATAGACTACCAAACAAATACACAGGAAATTTGAGTTGAAATGGAGGCAGCTTCTAGCTTTTTACAGCAAGCTTCACCTACTTGTAACCAGCTCTGTACCAAAATTTTTTGTATCGAACAACGCAAGTTGATTAATTCAAGTTACACAGCCTTAGACACAGCAGGAAAAGGGATGTTAAAAAAGGGAAAACAAATGCCATGATAAATCCTAATCAATAAATTCATCATTAGTCTTTTCAACCTTACCCATATTATAATAACGGTTCAGTTAAAAAAGCCGTCACGACGTCTTTCTTATTTTGTTCGCTATAAGGGTTATTTTACTTTTTCTCCGATTAATGACGATAATTCAAAGTAAAAGAATAACAGAAATAATGTTTTTAATTTAAACTTTTAATGTTGGTTAGGTAAGGTTATAAACATAATCCCTTAAATAATAAATAAACTTTCTGTGACAAAACACTAGTGTATATAAAAAACGCCTGAAAAAAAGTGTATATAAAAAATCCTGAAAAAATACGCTTCAAACAATTTGCCTGCAAACAAAAGGAAATATATACAGGGTGCTTATTTCAATCCGAGCGATATTTAGTAAAACGACTTAAGATCACTTACAAAACACGCATTAATAACCAATTAATACGAGAAAAATAAAATGAAATTATAAACGAACATTTTTTTGTAAAACCCTTACTGTACTGTGGCGTAAGATACTGCGATACGTTTGCACTGTACGAGTAGCAGGCGCGACGAGCGATAGGTACCTACTCAGCTAGTATCTCCTTGTTGACTTTTATCTGACGTCTGCGTTGTTCCTAAATGTGTAAATAGCTATTTGTGAAACAACTGATCTCACGTACTTCGGTTAGTTGATACCAAATTTCCCTTCCTACTTTTAACGGGCTTAGGACCGACAAACATACCTTAAATTTATTTGTACCTTATGACACCTATGAATTCAATACACTGAGTTTGGGCAATCAATTATAAATTGGTCCCTGAGCTTTCAATATCTTAATCAACACTAACCCAAACCCTTTTAAATTAGAATATGATAATGACGTGAAAGTCGTCTGTATCTTATTGAGCACGATTTTTACTGGATACGGGAGATCAATCGGGAATCGAACCCCGAACTTTAAATATCTCTTTACATTGCTAACCAAACCTTTTAAAATTAATTGGTTTTTATTGTTTATTGATGCAAAGTGAAGTCTGTAACTTATTGAACACGATTCGAGTGATCAACCAGGAATCGAACCCGGAACTTTTTGTACTAGGCTAAGCTAACTTTTTAAATTGAATATAGTTTTAGTTGTATTAATGAATGAGACAAAACTCGTCTTGTAACATCGCTTTAGTGAATTTTCGCTAGGCCTTAACCTTTTCAAAATTAAATACCTAAAAGTACATTATTAAATGTCGTGAACCTTAAGTATTTTTGGCGTAGTTAAAAATGTAGAATCAACTTATTTACAACGATTTATCTTAATACCTACCTAGTTTTATGTACACTTTTATTTGGACTAACCTTAATAAATGTTCAAAGTGGCCGCCAGACCAAGCAATACACAGACTTGCACGGCGTCTGCCTGCTATTCCTTTTTAAACTATTCAACACTAATTGATTTTGTTTGACTGTTTGGAACGCACTCACTATTCTTTGTCTCAGGTCCTCAACACTTGTTGATTCTTCCGTATACACTAATCTTTTCACATCACCCCACAAATAAAAGTCTAAAGGCGTTAAATCTGGGGACCTTGGTGGCCAAGGCACAGGTCCACCACGCCCGATCCACTGACTTCCGAATTCACGATTCAGGTAGTCACGCACTTAAAGACCGTAATGATGAGGCGGTGCTTCGTCGTGTTGATCGTGTCGTCGGTTATGAACTTATGATGGAGAGACAATGGTATGTCTTCTAACATCTCTTCAACGACGTTTTTCAGCAGTCCCTGGTATGTAACACTGGTGAAGCGGCCTTCGATGAAGTAAGGTCCCAACAGGTGATTCCCTACTATCCCAGCCCACACTAAAGCAATGTTGAAATGAGTCTCTCTTGGTGACGTGCGGGTTGTGGTCACGGTGGGTCCACCAGTGCTCATCAACTAGCTCAACGTTAGAATAGTTTTGCGTCATTTTGAAAAAGCACACGAACGTGTTGAATTCGCGATGATTTCGTTACAACTGAGTTGGGCCGGAGTAAGTGTGACAAAGACGCCAATAGTGGCGGCTACCGATCACGGGCGCCGCCCGGGCGCCCGGCCTTTCGGCGCGCGCGCTAATCCTTTGTTGGTATTGTAGTGAGCGAGCACATCAAAACATTCGTTCGGCGAGTGTTGGGGTCCGATTAGGGTTGCAAAAAAACGGTTTTTTTTCTGTCTTGAAAAAAAACCTGAAAAAAAACCGTGAAAAAAACTGTTTTTTTTCTGGGGTATGTTTTTTTTCATAAGTACGGAATCTCATATTTATACGGTTGTTTTGCACTTTATGTTAACTATTAAACTAAAATTTTATTTCGCAACTTATATTCTGGTTTTTATAAAACTAACATTATTGACAAATGTAGTGGTACTGGTAGTTATCGCCATTTACTGTAGGCAACACACCCGCCGCCGTATCGGGAATTCCCCAATAAATATTTTTATACTGAATGTTTATCCAATTAAAATGTACGTTATCACTATTGAAACAGAGCCTAGTTTCTTTTGTTAGTTATACTTCTCAAATCAAAAACGTTGTTGTGTTTATTTAGTCGAAGCGAAGACTAGCTCGTGAAAGTACGATTATTTTTTTGTGTTCCTTTGCGTATTAAGAAAGTGAAGCGATACAGTTAGTATAAACACAAAATATAATTATGCCGAAAAGAGTTGGATCTGGTCGAAAGACTGTGGCCGTGGCAAAGTTATTTAATGACGTAATTTCCACTTCTAAAATTGCAAAGGTAGAATGTACATTCTGCTCAAAACATTTGGCAAAAAACGGTTCAAGAATGTCGAAGCACATACAAAACTGTAAAAAATGTCCCAATTCTGTAAAAGAAAAATACATTCAATCAAGTACAACAGTTACAGAAAAAATGGCAGAAAAACGTAAGTAAAAGTATTTTGTCATAATTTATGTTTTTTACACCTTAAAAATAATTTTGTAGGACCTGTGTGTACATTTGTTTGTGTGTACAATTATACATTCTGACTTGTAAATTGAATAAATTAAGTACAGTTAAGCTCAGCTACGGTTACACACTCAAAGTGCTATTGTAAATAAGCGTAAGAACTTTACCACAAAGTCCAAATATTTTAATAACCCAAGTTGCGAGCTTGAATGTACACCTACACTACGTATCTTATAATATTATTTATTTCCATGTTATTTATTTAATAATTTGTCAATTTAGTCAGGAAAAATTGCCTTTCAAAGTAGGTGTGATGTGATGTGATGAGTGATGAAATCTTTCTTTCTTTTTAGAAGTATCCAGTGATGCAAGTCCTTCTACGTCCGCCAAGTCGAAGATTTCCGGCGGTATAACATCATTTGTAGACAAAATGAACCCAGCAGACCAAGACAAGGCAGATGAACTACTCAGCAGAGCAATTTATGCAAGCAGAGCACCCCTAAGCATGATGGACAATCCATGCTGGAAAGATTTTTTTTCGTTCCTTCGACCCGCATATAAAATACCTTCTAGGTATATGTTGTCAGGTCCGTTTTTGGAAAGAGAGTACAAAAATGTATCAACTATGGTGGCTGAAGCAATCGCTAATGCTAATTCCGTCGGACTAGCTGCAGATGGGTGGAGCAACATCAGGAATGAACCTATTGTAAATTTTGTTGTCACAACACCGAAACCTTTTTTATATAAAGTTTTACCGACCGGAAAATTATCTCACACTGGCGAATATATGGCTCACGAAATGAGTTGTGTGATTGATGAAATAGGACAACAAAAAATATTTGGACTCGTGACCGACAATGCAGCGAATATGAAGTCAACTTGGAGACAACTTGAAGCGAAATACGAAAAGACAAACCTATTTACATATGGTTGCCTAGCTCACTGTATCCAACTTATTTTTAATGATCTAAAAGATTTGTCATCATTGAAGACTCTGAAAGCAAACGCAGTAGCTTGTATCAAGACTATAAAACACTCTCACAAGCTGAACGCAGCCTTTATAGAAAAGCAATCAAGCACTGGTGTCAAAGTAAGTCTTAAACTTCCAGTAAAAACTCGTTGGGCTTCACTTTTTTCTTGCTTAGAGAGTTTAAAAGAAAACAAACAAACTGTAAGAGCAATGGCTATTGACGAGGATCTTTCAGATGCATTAAGTAAGGTTAACACAGTAAAAAAGTTGATGTTGAGCGATGACTTTTGGGATAAGGTGACTGGGTTCAGTGATTTACTTAAACCAATAGCTGAAACTATTAAAATTGTGGAAAGTGACACTCCTCAACTATCTCGTGTTTTAAGTTTATACCAAAAACTAGAAGAAGAAGTTATACAAAAGATAGACGAAAGTCTCTATCTGTGTCTAAGGTCAAAAAGGTCGAAGAAATATTAAAACACAGAAAAGAGTTCGCGATTTATGACGTTCATAAAATTGCAAACTTGTTGGATCCGCAGTTAAAGGGTGCGATTTATCACCGGATGACGAAAGTATGGCGACAGAAAAAAATTATAATGCTGCAGTCAAAATTCCAGATATTGATGAGGACAGAGTTCTGGCGGAACTTGCTAATTACATAACCAAAGAAGGCTTTTTTTCAAAAACGTTTTTATGGTCTGCTGTAAGTAAACTTACTCCTTTAGCTTGGTGGGCAGGGCTTTGCAAATCGACTGCTTTATCAAAAGTAGCAGTCCGATTTCTGGCCCTTCCAACAACATCAGCTGCAGTTGAGAGAACATTTAGCACATACAGTGATGTACATTCAAAAAAACGTAACAGACTTACGAATGAAAGAGCTGGTAAAATTGTTTATATTGCTCACAATTTAAAATTGCAAACTCAAAATCTTTTGCCTGCAATACCAGAAGAACCAGAAAAAGAAACAGTTATGGACTTAGACGAGACAGAAGAAGAACCTGAAAATTCTGACGCTGACCGAACTAGTGTTGATAGTGATTCTGATACTTCTGATTCTAATGAATAATTTCAAAGTTTTATTTTTGCTTGTACCTACTAAGAATAATTTAGTTACATACCTACTTACTTCAATATACCTAGTTTTAAGTTACCTACTCATATAAATAAAGCATGAAAAACCGTTATTTTCGTATTATTTGTTCGTCTGAAAAAAAAACTTATTTAGAAAAAAAACAATGGTGCTAGGTTTTTTTTCATGTTTTTTTTCATGAATTTGATAAAAAACATTTAGTTTTTTTTCTATTTGCAACCCTAGGTCCGATTCCGGAATCGAATGGGGACTATTATGAAAATCGTGATAATTTAATAATTAATTTTTTTTTCGAAGTCTGTTTTTTTAGTGATTCGTGATCAGTACAAGGTACATAATCACTTCTGAAAATACCGCTCGGATTGAAATCAGCATCCTAACTTTAATAAAAAGTCACTGGGACGATGAATGGCGTCAAAGTGACTTTTTTAAAGAATTATTACAGGATATTGAAGATACACCAAGTTGAGGAAAACAACCATGACGAAGACAATTAAGAATTTTGTGAACCACAAGAAGAAGTAGATGATACTCGTATGCATGTGTAATTAATACTTAGATAGAAACGAGTGATGTGATTGATACCTAAATATAAATCTGTGGTGTTTGGTACAAAAATGATGACTCCATTTTTGTAGTTTTTGTGTTTTATACGGTTTTGACCTATATTTTTTTCTATATTTTCAACTGGGATAGAACTGCTAACTCCAAGTCAATAGAAGTATTAGAAATAGAATGGTCAAAGAATGATACGTCCACATTTCTTAGATTTTGGCGAAAAGAGAGGTGTTTTGGACAACGTAATTAGAAAGAAAAAGGTAAACCCGATACAAATAGAGAAAGATTCAAGGGGTAAAGACTCTTCCGCAAACAAGCGTTCTGATGAAGACATAGATTTTGTTAAAAAAATTATTAATAGCTTCCCAGCGTATGAGAAATCACACTCAAAAAAAAATATTTGCAACAAGAAATGACTTTAAGTTTGATGTATTCATCAAACTTAAAGTCTCATTCAGTAGGTTTATCGGTACATTTTCAAACAATATCACCGGCGACATCGAGCGAGGAGGAGTGCGATCAAGAACAGTGTACAGTTATCGACAACCAGGCGAACAACGAATTAGGCGAGTTTCTAAACACAAGTGATGGTGGACGAGATTGAGGAGCGAGCACAAGTAAAAGCTTCAAAGAAAGTGAACAAAAAACGAAAAAGTACAACGAAAAAGAACACATCTCCAGCGAAGAAAATTCAGAAGACTACCGGATCCCCCAGCAGAAAGTTTTTTGGGTGATTTGGAGCTGATATGGACAGCGTCAGTGTATCCTCTAGTAATGGAGAAACTGAAGTACGGCGAACAAAAAGCAATGCAAGAAAAAAATCTATGCCTGAAGAGGGAATTCACGAATCTGATTTCATTATGGAAGACCATATTGAAAGTAATAGTCCACAAACTGAGAGCGAACGAATGTATTGAAAACCATCCTCTCCGATTCCGAGTCATACATGACTCGGAATCTTCGGAAGACTTCTTCGGTCTACAGAATGTTTAAGCGAACATTGGCTCAATCTCGCAGTGTATTTCGAAACAGGCGAACGGAAAGCAATATATTTTGAAATCGCCGGGAGAATGTGGTCTAAATGTCATAAAACTAGAAACTTATCCGTTCGCCAAAATATGCGGCTTAGACAAGAAAAATTGGTGGAAACACGCGGATACGAAGATGGTCTTCTTGACGACTTCAAATGTGGATCCGATACAAATGCAGTTGAACAAACTGCAGAATGCAGTAATGAAGGAAGTGGGAAAAATAAAAGGAATAACAAAAGAAGTAAAGGAAATAAACTATTGGAATTCTTTTGGAAATTTTCAACATCGCCAATAAATAATCTTTTCAATAATGCAGAATTTATTATATTTTAAATAAGCACTACCGCTACATGTATTCCGTGAACTCTCTGTTTCCTGATAAATATAATCTGGGCGCCTTCAAGTCAAGAGTAAATACGTTCCTTTTACGCTAGCTCCATCATAGACCTTTGCTTACCATCAGGTCAGTCAGTCAGTCAGTCTACTAACCTAACTGTCATAAAAAAGTTATACCCCCAAAAGTCCGAGAAAGTTGATTGTTGAAAAGGTATCGAAAAGACAAATGTCTGTTTACATTATTCTTCTCATGTTTTGAACTCAACTTTGTCTTTTACATTAAATATTTTAAAGAAACTAAAAATAAACAGTTGATGTTAATGTCGACAGGCTGATGATAAGAAAAAATAAGACCATTAAGCCGGGAATACACATGCCTTTAACTGGCACACTTGCATACCAGCTCCTTGCACGTGCCAGCTATTGTCATGTGTATACACTAACTGGCATGCCTGTATCTGGCAAGCAAGTAGATTGCAAGCAATTTGATTTACTAGCATGCAATATGAGGGAGGGGACGCGGGGGGCTGCAAAACCGGCATGAGTGAACGCACGCGACAGCTACAGGCATGCCAGTAGCGAAAAGAGTTGTCGATGGGGTGCACGTTTTTGTAGTTTTGTGTTCGCGTCAAGTTTTTGTTTGTTCTTTATCTTTTGGATTCATCATGTCACGATGGGGAGATGAGAAGACGATACAATTTATACATTTGTACAAAGAATACGAATGTCTTTGGAACCCGAGTAGCTCTCTTTATAAAAATAAAATTGCCCGCGACAATGCCTACACTAAAATTCAAGAGGCATTTAAAGTAACTCAAAAGGAAATTAAAAATAAAATAAAAAGTTTAAGAAGTACTTACCATCAAGAATTGAATAAAGTGCAAAAATCAAAAACATCCGGTGCTGGATTGGGTGACGTCTATAAACCTGGTTTAACTTGGTTTAAGGAGATGGAATTTCTGAATGATACTTTTGAGTACAGGCAGTCAATCCATACAGAAGTAAGTACCTACCTATGCCTACCTATCTACACTTCATTTATTACAAGCTTTCTTGCAATTTAGGTAGGTATGTATGTATGTTTATTGGGATGGAATACATAATAATATGGTACCATGGCTTTGTTGATGAAGCCGGAAGGTGGCCGTAGCAACTCTGTAATAAATAAAGCAATCGTACCGAGTTTGGGCTCTTTAGAATTGTCTTGCTGAGCAGTTGATGGATGTTCAAAGAAAAGTACAGTCGGCTATAAAAGCTTGTCAGAAAAAAATATTTTTTGACAGAAACATATTTTAGTATTAAAGAAGGTAAGCGATCTAGACGTGTGTTTTATGCGTGCGTTTTTCAATAAAAAGACACGTCAAGTTTGATTACTTTTTTTCTAATGATCAGTTTCGAATTAGGCACCTAGTTAAAAAAAAAGAAAGTTGGTACACATAACAGTTTTATTAGTAAAGTAAGCATTTACATTCATCCTACAATATTGATCATACGATCTTGCCAAGGCACTGCTTCCGTTGTAATAAAAAGATTAGCATAATTCTCTCGAACAAGTGTTGCTTCTCTAGATGGATGATTACTGCGTGTTGGTGGTAAACTCTCTAATAACCTTTGTAATTGTTGACGCCAACAGCCTTCAATTATATTACCCACTTGAATATCCTCATTATCTACACATCTTTGAGTAATATAAGTTGGAGAAGTTTTACGCAACCAATTGTGTAAAGAACATGCCGCTAATACTATAACGTCAACTTTTTCCGGCTTTAGGGCTATATTTGATTCAAAAATTCTAAATCTCGATACAAGGATACCAAACGCATTTTCGACGATTCGCCTAGCCCTTGATAACCGATAGTTAAAAACTTTTTCTCTGTGAGTTGGCATGGTTGGAAATGGTTTCATGAGGTACTTTTTTAATGGAAAAGCCGCATCTCCAAGTATAACAAAATGATCAGGAAAATCCAAAGAATTACTAGCTAGTGCTTGTCCTAAGCTTGATCTTTCAAATACTCCTCCATCTGAAGCTCTACCGTTGCATCCTATATCAACGTAAGAAAAACAGTAGTCATCATCCACCAATGCTAGTAATACTATGCTACTATTTCCTTTATAATTAAAATAATTTGAACTGTCTTCAGGAGCTATTATATTAATGTGTTTTCCATCGATAGCTCCAATACAGCCTGGAAAATTCCATTTAGTTCGAAAACCATGTTCTATCACCTTCCATTCTTGCATCGTAGGAATCTGAAAAACATTAAATCCCTTAGTAGATAAAAAAATACTCCTACCACAACCGAAAACTAATATGTTTTTTTTTATAGCTACAATCGTCCTCGCAAACAAACACTCCAAGAGTCGAGCAATCACAGCAGTCAGAGCCATTCTCTCAAGCAATGAACGCAACAGTCGAGCCACCACAGTCATCCCCTCAAATAGCAACAGTTGTGCCACCACAGTCATCCCCTCAAATAAACGCCGCAACAGTCGAGCCACCAAGGTCATCCTCTCAAGCACCTACAAAAAAAACCGTTCAGAAAAGAAAACGTGTAGAAGAAAACGAAACTTTAACTGCACTTGAACGCCTGGAAAATATTTCCGCTACTATTAATGCATCTTCTAAAGAAGACGAATTTTATTATTTCGGTCAAAACGTTGCTGCACAGTTAAGATCGTTACCATTACACAATGCACTGGATCTACAATCCAAAATTCAAACGTTGATATCCACAGAGAGTTCGCGATTGTCGGCTTCCTATTCTCAGCCTTCCATTCCGTTTACTTTAACGACACATTCTGAAGATACAACAGATTCATCTGGCAGTTATCAATTAATGAACACAATGTACTCTGACGCAAACACAATATATGAGACACAACTGGCTAATGGACAAGGCTCAAACATTTTGAGTGAAGCATGGAGAAATGCTTCAAATAATATTTAAAACCTATTGTTAAGAACGATGACACAGAGGTCACACTTGGATTTACTTAAATAAAGACTTAATTTAAAATAAAGACTGTTTTACTCACTTTAATAAAATCCTTTAATGCTGTAGCTATTTCATTGCAGACATCAGGAACAAATTGTGAAATCGTCGACTTTCCTACTCTATACAGTGCTTCTAGAGATGCAAATGAATCGCCAGTAGCTAAAAATCGTAAAGTTATTTCCAATTTAGTTTTGGCCGGGATAGCATTTCGCATATGAGTATCATTTT
Organism: Pyrausta nigrata; assembly: GCA_949316185.1. Classification (NCBI taxonomy): domain Eukaryota; kingdom Metazoa; phylum Arthropoda; class Insecta; order Lepidoptera; family Crambidae; genus Pyrausta; species Pyrausta nigrata. Next base: position 3,473,099 of record OX438955.1, on the reverse strand, counting down.
TTTTAATTTTGTCTGCAACTTTTGCTAACAATTCGTCAAATTTTTCTGGAAGCATTCTTAAATGATTCCTGTAACCACCTATATCTTCTTGTCGCATTTCTGTAAGCAGACATGAACTTGCTCCGTAGTTTTCCCTTCTGGAAATCCAATTTCTCACCCAAATCTGCCTATTCTTTCTCTTTTTCTTTTCTCTCATCAATTTAGCCACACAGTGTATTGCTAGTAGCAATACCATACTATTTAATTCACTTCGAATGTTTTCCATTGCAAGCTCAACGTGAAACTGGTGAAACTAGAATGCAAGTGTGCCAGCTACAGTCATGTGTATACGGCTCAGAAATACAAGCATGCAAGGAAGCAGATTGCATGCAAGTTTTACTTGCAAATGTATTCACTGTGGGTCAGTTACTTCTACATGCCATTACCTAATATGCAAGCTACTGATCCGTTTTACAGGCATGTGTATTCCCGGCTTTACGCTAAACTTTTTACGATATTCACTTAAAATGTACCCTTTACAGCAACGATAAATTAAAGAAAAAACTGTTTTTGTCCTTTACATTAAATATTTTAGAGAAGCTAAATAGTCACCTGGGCCCTTACTTTATGTTTACTATTATTTCTATTCAGTAAAAGATGCTTACATTACTTATTTGAAAACATCTACTCCAAGAACAATAGTTTACATTAAAATTAACAGGGAATATATTGTTTGACTTTTCTCTCTGTACCACTGCCACCACGCGTTAGAGTGAGACATTTTGCGCGCGAATCATCGCCCGGCCTGACAATAAAGTGCCAGAGCAAGCGGCGCGCGGCGACGTGTTTGTTTGTTTTGATTCATTTAGTTTATTTTTAATCCTTGACACGTGTGTAGTGATGGGTTATAGTGATGGGATAAATACTCGTAAATATCCATTTTTACACGAGTATTTATCCAAAAAGATGGATAAATATTTTATAAACATGTTTCTTGCTATAACAATAGTAAAATGGTAATTTTAATCAAAACAAGTGCTTAAGAGTTTTGAATTCCATATAATTAGCTATAAACAAAAATAATAGACCTCAATTTTATTATTAAATGACCAAGAATTTCGGTTTCGGCTTCGACTTAGAATCATGTTGATGCTGCCGTAGGATGTCCACTGCTAAACATAGGACTACCCCATGGTTTTCCACAACGACAGATTGCAAGCGGTCTGTATTCAGTTTAGTGTTATCCTGCAATTTTACAAAGTCGTCTGTTCATCTTGCCGTAGAGCGTCCGTCCTACGCTGCGCCTTTGATCAACGGATCTCCAATCTAGAACTTTTCTGCCCCAACGGCTATCAGTTCTTCGCGCTATGTGCCCTGTCCATTGCCACTTGTGGTTACTGATTCGCAGGGCTATGTCCGCTACCTTAATTTTCCTACGTACTTCCTCATTTCTAAATCGATCTTGTAGATAAACACCGAGCCTAGCCCTCGCCATTGCATGAACTTAAACTTTGTTTGAGGCCCATAATAGAGAACATGTTTCAGATCCATATGTGTTCACTGGTAGCACACGTTAATTGAAGACTTTCGTCTTAAGGCACTAAGACGAGAAGGTGTTATTGCGTAGTTTCCAAAACGCTGCCCAGCCGAATTGGTTTCGTCGACAGACCTCTTTTCTCTAAATTGGACCTAGTGGTCCAACTACTACCTAGTTGGACCACTGGGTACCAATCCAAGTACCTTCTTGTCTCAGGTAGACGTACTTGTCAACAACTTCGAGAGTTGAGTTCCCAACAGATACTGGAGTGGGTACCACACACATGTTCATTTTAAGACCCACTTGTTAAGAGATTCGGTTTAGGTCTTCGAGCATAGTGCCAAGCTCCAGCGTGGCAAACCGGAGGTATGTGGTGCATTCGCCATTAACGTTGATGCCGAATCCTTTCCATTTCGGAAGCTTGAAGGCGTCTTCTAATGTCTTAGTGAACAGTTTCGAAGATATTACGTCTCCCTGTCTCACACCTTTCCGCAGTAGAATGGCCTTCGAGCTCTGCTTCTGTTATCGGACCGACATGGTAGCATTGTTGTACAAACACTTTAACACCTCTATACTCTATTTGGCACCGCTGAAGAGACCGTAGCACCGTCCACGCTTCGATCAAATCAAAGGCCTTCTCATAATCCACAAACGCTAAGCATAGAGTCATATTCTACCTACTCCTCGGACTTCTGTAACATTTTCCTTAGCGTATGGATATCGACGGGGGAAAGCGGAAACGTCGTAACTTGGATTTTGGGTTAAATCACCTTTTACTATATTGTTATATAAAAAAAAAAACGCGTCGAATGGTCTATGTCTCGTTTTTCTATGATAATTTTTTGTAACGATACGACCTGGGATTTTTCCCAAGTTTTTGCACTGATAATAAGAAAATTTGTCGTAACTAGAGCAAAATCTGCAATTTTTGAAAATAAAACAGATACGACAATACGTCAAGTATAAAAAACAGTTACTACTTTTTTATTCATAACGGAATATTGTTTTGATTAAGATTCTGTCGCCCAAAAAATTAACGTTGACAGAGATACGACAATTCTGCTCCTTAAAAATAATGTGTAATTATATAGATACAACAATTTCTTACGTACTGGTGCATGCATATGAAACAGTTATTACATTTCAAACATTAAATTTTATTGTCAAAATCATACTTACACCAAACAAATAGAGTTTTGTTTTGTATACAGAGATCAGTAACGCCACTTTACCTCCCTCCCGCCCCTCTATCGTGCCATCGCGTTCTCTTCATACGCCGTTTCAACCGCGGCTCAGTTCATGCGCGAGCGTCGATTTGAGAAAGCGTGTCTGTTGCTGCGTTTCTTAACTTTACGAAAGAGTGTTTACGAGTTGTGTACAAGTTTAAAAGTGTTATAATACAACTTCAGGAGCTAAGGTGAGTGAAGGAATAGTAATAATTATGTATTTTTTTATGTTTCGAGTTGCAGAGCTCAATGTTTTTTATGGTAAAGGAATCATAACAGTAGATTGTTGGGTAGGTAGGTATTATTTGTAATTGTAGTAAAACAAATAAGTATTGAAGATAGTTTGTTGTAGATGTCTCAAAATCTACTTAGGTAGAACAACTATTAAGAACACCAAAAATAATAAGTTACTACTCGTAGTTTCAAGGTTAAAGGAATCATAACAGTAGACAGTTGTTTTAAGATTGTTGGGTAGGTATTATTTGTAATTGTGGTTAAAATAAGAATAAAACAAATAAGTATTAAAGATAATTTTTTTTAGATATTATCTCAAAATCTACTTAGGTAGAACAATTATTAATAACACCAAAAATAACAAGTTACTTGTTTCAAGGTGCTAGTAGATAACTAACGAGTTACTATTACGTGTTTTTCAAACATTGAATTTTCACTGGTACTTACTTTTTTGAGAAATCACTGTTTTAGTCATTTTACAATTTCAGTAGGAATATAGTGAAAAATAGAATTGATATTCGCGTCTGTTTGACTGTATAAATTATCTGCTTCGAAACAATTATCAGTATATTTTGAAATACGAGTACTTGCCTGTTTAAGTTGACAAAAATAACTAAAACTATTTTAACACTTAATGCTAATGGTTAGGTAATTTAATTACGTATAAAAACAGGATTTTTTGTATATAATCTTTTTGGTTACTTCGTTTCAGATGGCAAAACGTCGGCGATTATAGGATGAGTTGAAGACAACATTGTTAAATGAAGAAGACCAACCAAAAAAGCAACCTAAGATTGAGGTTTTGGAAGAAGTCGTGTATAAAGATGGAATAAAAGTACGATCAACTTCGTACCGTAAGAAAGGTTTTAAATGTTCGCCAGAACAATTGCCTCTTCCAACTACTCCTCACCAGTCTAAACCAGCCCAAGTAAGTGTCCAAGACCTTACTCCCACCTTTCGCAAACCGAAATCATACATGTCTGAAACGAAGCGAGTTATTGAAAATATAGCACGTAGTACACAGCAGAAAAATAAAACAAGTGATGATTTTGTACAGACGCCAACAAACTTGGGAACGCCCTTAAATACAAATATGTCTGATTTGATTCAAAATACGAGCAACGCATCTTATAATTGTTACGTGTCTTTTGATTCTGACGAAAGTCTAGTGAGTCCAGAAACACATACTGAAAATTTCGGAACACATTTCGAAAATACTCGATTTGATAATAATGGAATGTTATGTGAAGTAAATGCATCAACAGACTACGTTTTTGAAACAAATAATACCTTGCCGGGTAGTAGTCAGAAATCTAGCCCTGTTTTTTCTGAAACAAAACAATCTTTACCCCTCACCAAAGAAAAATCTCCTAACACTGCTGAATATACTCCTAAATATAAAGTACCTTCAAAACACAAGAAATCTCCTTGCACTCCTGAATATTCCTGTGAAAATAAAAGCTGCTCACCTAACACACACCCTGAGTATCCTTGCATAGCTAAAAATACTTCTGAAAATAAAGGCTGCTTTCCTAACACGCACCTGAAGTCTCCTTGCATAGCTGAAAATGCTACTGAAAATAAAGACTGCTCACCTAACACACACCTGAAGTCTCCTTGCACTGCTGAAGGTTCTCTTGAAAAAAAAAACTGATTGCTTACCAACCGCACAAGAAACTTCTCGTAGCGCTGCTGAAGACTCTCCTAAAACAAAAGATTGCTTACCTTACACTTACTCGTATCTTAAGTCTCCTTGCACTGCTGAAGATTCTCTTGAAAATAAAAAAAAAACTGATTGCTTACTAACTACACGACAAACATCTCCTGACGCTGTTGATGATTCTTGTATTTCTGAAACTTTTAAAGATTGTTTATATAATGCACAACAAAAGTCTAATTTCACAGCTGGAAATTCAACAGAAAATACAGTTTGCTTACCTAATGCCCATCAAAGGTCTTCTTACAGTAATGAAAATGATTCTGAAAAAAAAGATAACGTACCTGACATCGATGACAAATACATAACTGCTGATTCTGAAATCCAAGTCTCAAGTTCAATTTTAAGCGATACTTATATTGAAGCAAACAACAGCACTAAATCTCAAGAACCTAGCCAAGAAACCAGTACAAAAAGAAATCAAAGGAGTTGCAGATCAAAGAAAAAAACTGCGAATCATACTACAGATAAAGGCGAATCATCAAGAAGTAAATTTTCATTCGAATATTATATAAATGAAGGGGAGGGACGGAGACAAGTATGTCAAAAATTTTTAATAAACACGCTAGATATTACCCAGAGATTTATAGTATATACTTTAGATAACGCAGTTGAAGGGTTTGCAAAATTAGATGAAAGAGGAAAGAATGGAGGTTCAAACAGAACTTCAGAAGACACTATAAACCATGCAAAAAAAAAATTATATCATCTCTACCTTTAGTACCATCACATTACTGCAGAAAGGATTCTAACAAACTCTATTTGCCAGATGATTTCAAAAATATGTCCAATTTATATCGGATTTACGAAACAAACTGCACTGAAGAAGGTTTGAAACAAATGTCTTTCAAAGTTTTCTCAAATTGGATAAAAGATAATTACAATATTGGTATTCATGTTCCTAAGAAAGATAAATGTATGTTGTGTATGACACAGACATATGATGTAAAAAACTTTGATGAAATGTCTAAATATAATGACCACATAAGAGAAAAAGAAGAATCCTATAAAAGGTTTAAATGCCACCAAAAGCTTAATGATGTTGATTCCAGTGTAATATGTGCAAGTTTTGACATGCAAAAAGTCCTTAATACACCGCATGGTGACAATATGGCATTATACTACTCTAGAAAAATAGCTGTGTACAATCTCACTATTTATGAAAGTAATACTCAGATGGGATTCTGCAATGTATGGACTGAAGTTGATGCTCGTCGTGGGGCTAATGAGATATCCACCTGTATATTTAATTACCAACGAGTAAATGTGAAGACTGTTCTATTGTACTGTGACTCATGTTATGGACAAAATAAAAATAAAACTATGTTGAGTATGTTAAGATATTTTTTGTCCATAGCTGTCAATATAGAGGTAATTCAAATCAATAATCTCATACCAGGTCATACATACATGCCAGTTGATAGCATGCACTCTACTATAGAGCGTGCTGTAAAGAAAACAACCGTGTGGGCGCCTTCTCAATGGCCTACTATCGTAGAAATGGCACGTAAAAAACCAGGTCCATATCGAGTCTCTATTTTAGAAGGCAAAGACTTTATGGGATTCGAAGAAATTGTGAGCAAAACATTGAAGAAGAATCAACGAATTCAAATTTCGAAACTATGTATTGCAACATTTAAAAAGGCGAACCCAGACATTATGTTAATAAAAAAATCTGTGCTCCCAGATGCGGAAACAACATCAGTTTCCCTATGTAGCTTAGGAAATGCGCAACCAAAACTTTCCTTATATTTAACTCAGCTTCCAATTTCAATTCAAAAATATAAGGATCTTAAAAAGCTAGTGGACAAACAAATTATTCCCAAACGTTTCGCTCAAGAGTATTTGAATCTAAAGCATGACAAGAAAATTAAAGACGTTTTTGTTGAATCAGAGGAAGAAGAAGAAGATTGTGATTGAAAATAATAATGTTAAAAACGAAGTTCTAATATTTTTAAGTAATTTTCTATGTTCCTAATAATTTAAATACTAAATAATTATACTGTTTTCCCAGTTTATAATGATTATGTTTTGTTTACTCTGTTTTAACTAAGAAAAGATGATTGGTTTTTGTTTTATTTCATTACTTTCTTATATTGTAATGTTGATTACTTACATTTCCAAGTTGTAAAACTTACGAAAAAGATAAAAGACTTTCCTGTTTATTTTATTTTTTAAGTTTGTTTGCTGTAATTTGTTATCATAACATTCTCTTTTACTCATTAAACATATTAAGTTTAAGATACAGCATTTTATTTTATGAACATCTGTAGAAATGTTTGTAGTTAAAACAAAACCTTTTATGTAATTTAATCAAATAAACGATATACAGCTAAATGAAATATGTTTCGGCATTGACACATTTTAGATACAGCAGATCCGTCGCTCAAAAAAATATGTCTTTTTAAGTTGGCCATACATTTCACCTCACAGATATAACATTTCTGCTGCCTAAAATGTAAACATTAATTGGCGTAACTTATGAAAAATCAATTATAAACTAACTTTACGTCAATTTAGACAAAGACATCAAATAGGCCTTAGATAAATATAGGTACATTCCAACTTACAACTTTCTATCTCTATAAATATACAAGTTATGAATTTTCATAATAGTTTTTTGGCTCTAGTGTAAACTTGGGATTTTCTAGATACGACGTTTCCGCTTTCACCCGTCGATATGGTCTATTGTACTGTAGCCATTTTTAGGAGTAGGAGGTTGAAAGTCATCAAAACTACATACGAGACAATACGCGATGACCCTTGAAAACAGTTTGTGGCTCAGGAGTGATATAGATCTGTATTTTTTTAAGAAGGTTTTGTCTCTACCGCGGTCGCGGGACTGTCGAGATACCGCGGCCCCTGCTGTCACAGCCAACACATGCGGCGGGCGTCGTCAGGTTTTAGTGGGTATACCCGAGTCCGGGGGAGTTCCACACACGCCTCCCCCCGACGGAGAGGTACGATGCGTAAGGCATTTCCTGACGTAAAAAAAAAAAACTGATTCAGGATGCTTTAACATCTAGTGACGTCATAACACCTAAGCTGATATTTCCAGACTTACCGACACCAGCTTATGATTCTGTGGCTTTTAACTTCAATTTTAACACAACCACAGCCACCTTGGAGCCATATCAGATTTTTAATACTACACCCCCTTTGATAAGAGATGACATTGTAAGGCTACAGGACATTTGGAACAAGGTCAATTCAGAGTCCAAAGTGTACAAGTCCAATATGGATGTGCTGACCGATCAAATCAGAAAATTGGAGGATAAAATTTCTAAGGATGCTGCTAAAGGATGGTCCTTCTCAGGTCTATTCAATAATTCTCAGCACTTGCCTGATTGTCTGTGTTTTGTCTCGAAGCACTAGTAGGGCCCAAAAGATAAGGAGACATGTTCGGGCCCCCTGAGGGCCAATATTATACTGATTTTTAAATTTTTGACATTTATAAGTGGCATTTTCTGTCCTAAATTGAATAAATTATTTTTGACTTTGACTTTGAATTGTAAACACTATAACTTAGAAAAAACAACTGTTTTCCAGTTAAATGGAGCACCGCGAATCTTCTTCGCAGTTGGAAGAGCTCCTGAGCCATTTAGATGCCAATCGTATTTTGGTAAAGGGCGTTGGTCTTAATGCAAGATCTAAAGAGAATATTGATAGGGTGTGGAATATTCTCGCCCAAAGACTGAACGCCCATGGTTCGAGAGCCACTAAGACTGGACAACGCTGGAAGCGCGTAAGTACCTAACAAATTTATTTGCAAGTTTTCTATAGCTTCGCTATTCATCTTGGCTACATTATTATTTTGTTATAGTATTGGCATGATCTGAAGCACAAAACAATGTCAAGGGTTGCACGGCTAAAGCAAGAGGCTGCAGGCACTGGTGGTGGACCACCCAATTATGCTGACTTGTCAGAAATAGACAAAAAAGTCATGGCCATAATTGGGGAGGCTTCTGTGTTTGGAGACACCGAACACAGGATACCTGTCTTTGTGAGTTGACAATCCTTAGAGGTGATAAAAAATGTGTATCAATAAAAATATATTACTCTGCAACTTTAATTTGCAAATAACTATTGTGATGTGTTAATTTTTTTTCTAGTGGATACACTGGGGAGGCATTAATTGTCTGCAAACTAATATTACAATGCAGAGTGTAACAAATATTACTAAAAGCAATAGCATTCAAAATCATCAAGCATTTGCAGCCATTAACATTTTATTCATTAAACATTTATTCATGTACCTGCTATAAAGTATCTTATTATTGTAAACCTCATATTAATTGGTTTATCATACTTACCTATCTTCATAGATAATTTTAATTAATAGTCATAGTGTTTGTCAATCTTTTAATGTACCTACTTACAATATTTTCAGCCTAAATCAAACACAGCAAGGCCAAGCCCTCTCGTCCAACCAACAAGATCCTTTGTTCGGTATAGGACAGATTCTGGGATTGGACAGATTCGTGGATTCGGCAGATACTGAATTTGACGGATTCGTGGATTTAGCATATTCTGTGATTCGACGGATTAGCTATACGACAGAAAATGAACAGTTGTGCACAAAATAAACTTTAAATTTCTGATAATTGTCTACACCTCTATTCAAATCTTAATAACTAAAATACCTCTAACGAAACCGGAACTAAGATCATGTTGACATTATTTATAAAAACTTTTGAATACCTACTTAGCTGGCCACTTTATGTCATTGTAAATTACAATGACGATGACAATGTTATTACATCAAATAAATGCACTGTAATTTGTTTTCCTGTTATTTTACTGGTGTTCTGAAATTCTATGATTATTTTACGGAAAAAATATTAAAGAAATGGATCTCGCCGGTCCCAGTCATGGTGAAGTGAATATAAAATTTATTTTGAGCGAAAGGGGAAAACCCGTAGCCTTACATGCTGGACATAGATACAACTTTGTAACAAAAAACAAATGTGGTACCACAAACTGGCGATGTGTTAATAAGGCTGAATGTAGCACTTCGATTACATTAGATAAACAAAACCAAATTGTTAAAGAGTCTAGTCATATGTGCATGCCCGATTATAAAAGAAACGCAGTTGATAGTTTGATAGATAAATGTAAAACCTTAGTATGCGAAAAACTCGATCCAATTCCAAAAATATATGAAGACTTTATGGACACTGCTGATTTAGAAGATGAAGACAAACCTACATTTGTCCAGAAAAAAGACGTTTTGTATAAAGCTAGAAACGATTACTTAAAAATGAACACAAAAGACTGCAAATACCTCAAATCTTTAAAAGTACCGCATAGTCTTGTGGGTGATTTCTTCTTATATGATGATGGAATTGATGACACAATTTTGATTTTCGGGACGCCATTGGCAAAAGAAAATTCAAAAAACTGTAAGTATTTTTACGGTGACGGTACCTTCAAAATATGTCCCGCTCCGTTTTATCAACTATACAGTTTACATATGAATATTTCTCACGATGATAATAACGTGAGTTTTGTTCCTGTGCTTTACATTCTTCTGGCCAACAAAACGCAGGCGATCTACGAAAGACTCTTCACTATTTTAAGGGACCAATTTTCCGTTATAATAGTACAATATAAATGTGACTTTGAATTGGCAACTATTCAAGCAGTTAAAGCTGTTTATCCCGGCGTTAAAGTGACTGGCTGTTACTTTCATTACTGGAAGGCAATACTTAAAAAAAGCCAAAAAATTGGTTTTGATAAGACTGAACACGGAATATTTATCATGCGCCTGTTTATGCAACTGCCATTTCTGCCTCCGATTTTGATTCCCGAGGCCATTTTAAGCATTCAAGAACTGGCAAATGATTCGGAGGAATATATTGCATTTAACAATTATTTTTCAACACAGTGGATGGGAATATATACCGAGCATGTCTTCACTTGCTATAAAGAAAATTTTCGAACCAATAACCCTATCGAAGGGTGGCATGGGCGGCTAAAAAAAAGATTTCCCGTTAAACCACCACTATATCATTTTCTTCAGTTATTAAAAAAAGAATCACGTTATCAAGACAGAAAATTAAAACAAGAACAAATTCATTGCAAAGGAAAGCAGCGTAGTGCAAAGTTATTGCAAAAAATGATCAAATAGAAAAAATTGTGACAGGGGCATTGAACAACGAGATAAGCGTAATCGATTGCTTGAAACGGTTGTGCAAAGTCAATTTCATATTTAAAACGTTATGAAACCTTTATTTTTACAGTGTATTTATTGAACGTCACTTAGGCCATCGGATCACAATATACGACAGAAGGTCTTGTAGAAGAAGAAGAGGCGGCAAGATATAATAAGTTCAGCAAGTGCTGAACGGCAAAAGCCGTATAAAGTGATGCCTATCAGATTTTTAATTGATTTCAAGGAACGTATCCATTTTTAGTTTATTAGAAATTGTATTATGTTTTTATAAAATAATAATATATAATAATATAAAATAATACACACCAGTTTTAATATTCCCGTTATAGTTTTATTCCTTTAAATTTTAGTGTCAATTGACAACATTTTAGAGTGGAGGCTTTTTCAACAATTATTTTGAGGGGAAAATGGTGAAAAGAAATGGAAAAGAAAATATACGGGTGTCTTAATTTTTAAAGTTCTTTCAGGAAAAATAAAAATATTCATGTAAAAATGTTGAAATGTGTATATTTTATTCTTATCTGTACTTCTGTCGTATAGCTAATCTGTCCAACACTAGAATCTGCCCAATCCACGAATCCGTCGAGTAACGAATCTGTCAAATTACGAATCTGTCCAATCCCAGAATCTGTCCTATACCGAACAAAGGCACCAGATGCCACGAATGAAGTAGAGATTGAAGATGAGCAAGGTATAAAAAGTAGCTACTTTAAAAAACTGTATGAGGAGTAGGGACTAGGGAATCTACCTTTGTACTGCCTGTTTACTACAATATTTTGATTTGTTTGTGTACCCTATTGATACTACGCCGCGCACACTCACACGCATACCTGCCTTATTTTTATTTGTTTAAAACGTACCGTGAGAACCCCGACGACGAGTCGACATCGAGGCGTACCGATTTTGCAGGACCCTTTTTTACCAAAGTCCAGGCCTATAGGAACAAAAGGTTAGTGAAAAGTTACCTGTGTGTATTTGTCTGCCTTTCTACTAAAGCCGTTCACCTTGAGGTTGTGTCAGACCTAAGTACTGAAGCCTTTATTGCGGCCTTTTCCCGATTCGTGTCGCGTCGTGGTGTACCTCGCCTAATCCGATCTAATTGCGGTCGAAATTACATCGGTGCTAACAATTACCTGAAAGAGTTAGAGTGTTTCCTGTTTCAAAACCAGGCGGCTATTGGTTCTGAGCTTTCAAAGCGGAACATATCCTGGGTTTTCGATCCTCCTGTTTGCCCTCATTGGGGAGGTCTTTTTGAAGCTGCGGTTAAATCGGCGAAATCGCACCTAAAACGAGTAGTAGGCGATACTCCCCTTACGTTTGAAGAGCTGACCACTGTTTTTGCTAAAATTGAAGCAGTTTTAAATTCACGCCCATTGTGCCCACTTTCTCCGGACCCTAATGATGTCGAAGTGTTAACTCCCGGCCATTTCTTAATTGGACAACCCTTAACTGTACTTCCGGAGTACCCTTATAAAGACGTAAAATTGCATCGCCTTACACGGTTTCAGCTAATCCAACAAATTACCCAGCACTTTTGGTCTCGCTGGCATTTAGAATACTTAAATACATTACAAATTAGAAATAAATGGACCTCTCCTTGTGATCCTCCTAAAGTGGGTGAGCTAGTACTCATAAAAGATGACAACCTTCCCCCCTTTGCAGTGGCGTCGTGGACGCATTATTACTTAATTTATACCCTGGCCAAGACCAAGTTGCTCGTGTGGTAGATGTTAAAACTCCTACCGGTAGCCTAAAGAGATCTTTGACGAAATTAGTTCGTCTTCCTGTCCAGTGAACTTCCTTTCCTTAGCTTCCTAACCTTCTCGTAAACACTTAACGTGTTTAGGGCGGGCGATATGTTTACTACAATATTTTGATTTGTTTGTGTACCCTATTGATACTATGCCGCGCACACTCACACGCATACCTGCCTTATTTTTATTTGTTTAAAACGTACCGTGAGAACCCCGACGACGACTCGACATCGAGGCGTTCCCTATGACACATGTACTAGACCGAGCAGAGCGCTTTCGCCGCGTGTGTATCCTGTGAAGCTCCTTACAGACATTTCGAGTGATTGTGGCCTGTGAAGTGATACCTAAACCCTGAAAGCGAGATGTGGCAAGTACCTAGCTATAAGTGCTCAGACCTGACTAATTTTCCACCTATCATTGTCGCCCTCCACGTGTAATCCACTGCCTAAACTCTCAAACACTGCCTTTGCAGCTTGCAATATTAATTTAATCAATCATATGTATAATTAATTGCCCATCTAAACATATTTTATTATTATATATAGAATCATATTAAAAAAGTTTTTATGGCACATTAAATTATTTCAAGTTTACATTATGTCGAATCCTTGAATCTTAGCTTCTTGTTAAACAGATTTTAACATTAAATAATCGCTATCAGATGGGTCTGTACTATCTCTACTAATGTGATAGCAAACATGACACAAAAATTCATCTTCTTCTTCTAAGGTTATGTGCTGGCGATGAACTCAAGGTATAAAATAAATACAACAACAAATAATGTTTATTTATCCACCGGTTCAACACAAACTTCTGCATTTGTTGAAATGTTTGCTTCATTAAGCTTTTCTGAGATTTTCGTACTTGTTTTTTTGCCTTTGCCTTTTAATTTGATATTATTATTAGTCTTCTTTTTAGAAATCTTTATATTTTTCACCAAGCATCACCAGGTCGATTATTTGTAAAAGGATTTTCTCTTGTGTAATGCAGATTCTGTTGATCTGCCTTTTCTATACGCGTGTTGTTGTGGATGAAGTGCTATATTTTTTAGGACCTCATCTCTTAAGTATGTGTCCACTAGTCTTTCTAGTGTTTTCAGAAGAAATGAAATCAGGCTGATCGGCCTAAACGCTTTTGCCAGTGTATAGTCCCCCTTTCCCGGCTTCGGTAGGAAGACTATTTTTGCTATTTCCATAACTTCGGTATGTATTTGAATGATATACATGCTCTAAATATAGGTAGTAGGTGGGTGATGATTTCCTGCGATTTCCATTGTAGAAGAGCCGGGAAAATCCCATCCAGACCCGAAGATTTGAAGGGTAGGAAACTTTTTATTGCCCATCCGATCTTTTCCGTAGTTACGATTTTGTTTGCGACTTCCCATTCCTGTGCTGTTGGTACTTCACGGTGCTCGTCTTGCCAATCTAAGTTTGGCGCAATTTGACAACCTGGGAAGTGAGTTTCTAACAGTACCTTGCTGGTTTCTTGGTCTGTGTTCGTGTATGTACCGTCCTCTTTTTTAAGGGAACCAAGTAGGTTGAGGTCTCCTTTGGAAAGTATTTTCTTTACCCTTGCGGCTTGGTTCGTTGAGTCTATGCTACTACAGAAATTGTGCCAGGCTTCTGTTTTCCGGAATCTGGTTTATATTTGTCCCAGTCTGCAGTGGTCCGGGTGTTTTTCGCTCGATTGAACAGTGTCCTGAGAGCCTTCCTAAGCCGTTCAAGTTCTGGCCCCCACCATTGACTTTTTCCCGTGGTTTTCGGTGTAACGGCGGGGCAGGCTTGCTCGTAGCTGTTCAGTAGAGTTGAAGTTAGGGATTTTACGTTAGATTCTATGTTGTTAGTGTTTTGGATTACGTGGGTTTTTTCGCGGACGTCTAGTGTTTTGGTTAGTATGTTGTTATCAATCATATATAACGGGTAATTCAACAATATTAAGAGACGCAGTTTCACCAGAAGAAAAACTCGTTATAACGTTAAGGTAAGTTTAAGTATTTATTAAATAAATGAATTATTATAATAAATGAAGACTGTCCGAATCTTGGCTTGAAGGTGACGACACCCACGTCGACGTTGGCGGTGGTGGTGGCGGTGGCGTCACAGACCACTGTTGTGATGGTGTTGAGGACCTGGCAGTAGTGTATCCGGAATAAGACGGTGTAGAATATGCGTATTGATATTGGTACTGATTTGTTTGTTGTGGCAATGCTTGATTCTGTGCTTTTTGAATTACATTGAGCAATTCAATCTTTGTGGACAGCCATCGATTCTCAGGTACCTTCTTGAGCTCAGTGTATAACGATAAACAGAATAATTTGTCATCATCTTCATTAGTTAGTTGTGCTGTTTGAAGCTGTTGTCTTGCGTGCAAACTTTTTTCTAAAATATCAACTATTTGTTTATCCACTGCATTTATTTTTTGTTTTTTCCTTGTCCCTTCAATTTGTTCTTTTGGAGGTGGCATCAAGTCTTCATTTTCCGCATTGTTTAAATCAGAATTTGTTGCGGCAGGAGTTTCGAAATTGTTCTCTGTATCCTTATTTACTACGGAACTCTCGAGAAATTTTAGTTTTGCGAAGTATACATATGGTACATGTTTGGAGGATCCAGACCCAGATGGAAGATTTTTTTGCCGTTTAGACTCCCTTATGTAATTGTCACGAATACTTTTCCATTTTCTTGTTAGTGTAGAACCTGAAAATAAATCATAAAATGCTATTTTTATTTTTGACAGATACTTGGCTAATAAACTTAAAGCCAATGCCTGCAGAAGGTTTACAGGAATACTTCGTGAGGTTTGACACTTTAATAAGAGAACTAGAAGTCGGAGGCGACAAAATAGCGGAGAGTGAGAAAATCAGTTACCTGCTGACTGGTTTGAGTGAAGAATATACCCATTTGATTACAGCGCTTGAGACTGTAAATCAAGAAATCAAATTAGATTTCGTCAAATCTCGATTACTAGACCATGAAATAAAAAAGGAAAATACAAGTGAACCACAATCTTCATTTATTATAACATGTTACAAATGTCACAAAAAAGGTCATAAATCCTATGAATGCAGAAGTCGAGGCAGAGGTAGAGGTCATTACAGAGGAGGCTTTCGACGCCAAAACTTGAATTCGGCACAAACAGCATCATCAGATCAATCCGTTCCTAGCACTAGCAGGTTTATGTTTACGGCAAGTACTGCGGCAATATCGAATGCAGATAATGATGACAGCATTTTGTTCATTGTAGACTCCGGTGCTACTCAACACTTTGTAAAATCCTGCTATGAGAATAGTTTGGTCAGCGTTGAGTATTTAAAAACAAAAATTAATATAAAAACAGCGAACGGTGGCACACTAACGGCATCGAAAAAGGGTTATCTGGATGTACGTTATAGAAATGAATTATTAAGATTTGAAGTTGTACTAGTCCCTGCAATAACACATAATTTACTATCAGTGGGAAAATTAATCGAAAATAAGAAACAGATCATTTTCAAAAAGGATAAAGTACTGATTATAGCTGACAACAGAAAAGTTTACATAGGAGAGAAGAAAGGATTACTGTATACATTTTTGCTACAATTGGATAATAAAGAATATGCAAACCTAAGTCAAGAGAAAGATGCCGATTTATGGCATAGAAGAATGGGTCATATGTGCAGAAAAAACCTCGCAATTTTAAGATTGCCCTATAGTAAAAGAGCATGTGATGCCTGTATGAAAAATAAATCAACAAGGTTACCATTCAGATCTTTGGATAAATCAAGGTCAAGCCGAGTAGGTGAATTGGTACATACTGATATAGCAGGACCTGCTAGAGTGCCAACAAAAGAAGGATATAGATACTTTCAAGTTATTGTCGATGATTTTTCACATTTTACACAGACGTATTTACTAAGAAATAAAAGTGAAGCGACAGGAAAGTTGATAGAATTTATTAAAGAAATGGAAACTCAAGAAGGAGTAAAAGTAAAAAGAATAAGTTGTGATAATGGTGGAGAATTTACAGCCACAAATCTGAAGTTATTTTGCAATGGAAAAGAAATAGAATAGAATATTATCAACCATATAGTCCACAGCAAAACGGAAAAGCTGAGAGAATGAACAGAACCATTTACGATAAAGCTAGAACCATATTGGATGAGTCGAACCTACCAAGATATTTATGGGGATATGCTGTACTAACTTCAACATTTCTGATAAATAGATCACCATGCTCAGCTATATAAAATCAAGTTCCAGCTAAAATTAGAAATAGAGAAATGCACATGATTAAAATAAAGATTTTTGGTTCGAAAGCATGGGTACACACAATGCCAAGACAAGATAAATTTGACAATAGAGCAACAACAGCAAGAATGGTGGGATACGCGCCAAACGGTTATATTTTATGGAATCCTGTAACAGACAAAATTACTGTATCAAGAGATGTTTAATTTGATGAAACTAATTATAAATATGAAAACGAGAACAATGAAATTAATAAAAATAATACCGATAGAAGAATAATAATAAATGAAAGCCATAGTGACATTGATGTAAAAGAATCTCGAAGGGATATTGAACAGGAACAGTCTGAAAGTAACACTGAACAAGAAAGAGAAAATATTACTACTAGAAGTGGAAGAGAAGTGAGAAAGCCTGCAAGAATTTATGATTATTGTGATGTGTTTGTTGATGAAGACTATTGTTTAATGTCGAGTGAAGATCCAGCTACCTATCAAGAGGCTATACAACACAGCGAGTGGGTAACTGCTATACAAAAGGAAATAAAGTCATTAGAAAACTTAAAAACATGGACTGAAACAGAATTGCCAAAGGGAGAAAAAGCTATAGAAACAAGATGGATTTTCAGAACAAAGTCAGATGGAAGCAAAAAGGCAAGACTTCTTGCACGGGGTTTTCAACAGCAAATTGATAAAAACGCAGATCTTGTTTATTCCCCGGTTGCGAAAATGACTAACATCCGCAAAAGTCTATCAGTTTCTCTGAATAATGACTGGAAGATAAAACAACTAGACATCCCTACAGCATTTTTAAATGGCAATCTAGAAAGTAATATTTACATTAAATTTCCAGAGGGAGTAGAAACACAAAGAAACAAAAGCCAACCCAACTCTGAAATAGTACTAAAACTACGAAAAGCTTTATATGGGTTGAAGGAATCGCCTAAGTGTTGGAACAAAAGATTTGATGAATTTTGCAATAGAATCAATTTATCCAGATCAAAGAATGACATCTGCTTATACATCGGAAAATATATTTGGCTGATAGTATTTGTCGATGATATTTTACTAATGGGAAAGAAAGAGCAAGTCAATGAAGTTATTAAACAATTACAAGAAGAATTTAATGCAAAACTTTTAGGCGATATAAGTAAATACTTAGGAATTGATGTAAATATTAGTAACAACACACTTCGTTTATCACAAAATACATTTATTAAAAATTTATTAAGGCGCTATAGGTTCGTGAAATGCCTGTGAAGAGGTCTAGGAAAACAAAGTTTTTTTGAGGAAGTTCTTCTGATTATCGAACTAAAAAAATAATTAGTATTCTTGAGTACCTTATCTAGTGAAATCATATATTCAATACACAATTCGAATTACTTCACTCGATAGAAAAAAAAATCAAAAATTCCCCTTTTTTAAAACAAATATCTTATTTTAAACTGACTTCTGACACGTTTTAAAATTTGAAACTTAACTAACCTTTTAGTTATTATTTGAACTAGTGAATTCAATAACAAAAACTTTAAAAAGATTACATGGCATTTTTATATCATATTTTATACACGAAAATACGGAGTCAAAGCGTGAGCTCGCGTTACTCAGTCGGGTCGCAGACCTTATCGACGGCGGACGTGTGCCGAATTTCCCGCAATCACCGCTGCGCTCGCGATACGATTACGTGCAATTGTTTGTTATAATAATGGCTAACAAACGCAATAAAAAAAGGAAATTGTCAAGTCTGGCTGTTCGCAGATCATATGAAAACAGAAATAATAAACGAAGGTAAGTAACGACAAAAAATAAATAAAGTGTCATAGTGTAATAAAATGTGACAGTAATGCAAGTAAAGAGAACCCTTTAAGAAATTATACTTATCTAATTATTTTATTGCAGACGCTCGCTACTACCAAACTCTAATGACACTGGTACAGACGATATAAATAATCTTCACAGCAGCGAGTAAGTCCCTATTGCCTACTTATACGATTTTGTGTACCTACCTACTTACCTGTATCTATCTATAGGTACCTTACTCATATAGTGTCGAAGTAGATGGCGCTGTGATTATTGTTGGAAGTTACCTTTATTTATTTATTTTGTGTACCTACCTACTTACCTGTATCTGTCTATAGGTACCTTACTCATATAGTGTCGAAGTAGATGGCGCTGTGATTATTGTTGGAAGTTACCTTTATTTATTTATTTTGTGTACCTACCTACTTACCTGTATCTATCTATAGGTACCTTACTCATATAGTGTGGAAGTAGATGGCGCTGTGATTATTGTTGGACGTTACCTTTATTTATTTATTTTGTGTACCTACCTACTTACCTGTATCTATCTATAGGTACCTTACTCATATAGTGTGGAAGTAGATGGCGCTGTGATTATTGTTGGAAGTTACCTTTATTTATTTATTTTGTGTACCTACCGACTTACCTGTATCTATCTATAGATACCTTACTCATATAGTGTGAAAGTAGATGGCGCTGTGATTATTGTTGGAAGTTACCTTTATTTATTTATTTTTCAAAATGTAATTGTTACAGATCTATCAAAGAATATTCTACCCTAAGTAACGTTGAATTGGAAAACAGCACCCTTCATGAAAATCAGCAGTACGTTTAATTTATTACCTTCCAAAATAATTAATTGGTATTTGGACATTATTTCTACAATAATTGTGACTTAAATGTTTATTTTATTTGTTTTTTAATTTACAGGTCACCGTTATCTTGTAAAATAGATGATAACAATTCTATGATGACATGTTCAAATGTTACCACCACACATGAAATTCAGTAAGTCTATTTTTTTTTACTAAAATATTCTTTTAATTTTTATCTAGTCTACAGTTATTGTACAATTTTTATTTTTATTTTGACAGGGATTTGAACTCGAACGAAAAATATTTACCATAGTTGGTCGAGAATCAAATAGAACAAGAAAATTTTGATCCTTTGACTGGTCGCAGAATTTTGGATGTAAATTATTTTTTTAAGCAACTTTCAATAATCCCTGCACATGACGCTTTATTCGACTGCAAATTAAGTAATCTAATTTTAATAGGAGAAAAACGCGTGGGACTTTTTTCAAGATATAAATTTAGATGTAACTTTTGCAATAAATCTTTTATAATAAATTCGGAGGACCAGAATAGCATCGATAAAGTTGAAGTAAACACAGCAGCCGTAACGGGAATCATTTCGACTGGGATTGGATATGCACAATTTCAGGAACTGACCTCTGCCATGGATATTCCAGTTTTTACCGAAAAATACTATAGTAAATTACAGGATCAGGTATTTGACAAATGGGAAAGCACTGCTGTTGATATTATGGAAGCTGCGGCTCAGCGAGAGAAAGAAGCTGCAATTCAAGAAGGTCGACTAAAAAATGGTATTCCTTTAATAGATGTTTATGTAGATGGATGTTGGAGTGCCCGATCGTATGGAGACAATTACCGAGCACTATCAGGTGCAGCAGTTATCATTGGACGAAGATTTGGCGAGGTTTTATACATTGGCGTAAAAAACAAATATTGCACTGTGTGTGCCCGAGCCGAGAAAAATAACACCGAACCAAAGCAAAATACTTGCTACAAAAATTTCGAGGGTTCTTCGTCAAGCATGGAGTCCGACATTATTTGTGATGGTTTCAAACAATCTCTTGATATGTACGGTTTAATATATGCCAAAGTAATAGCGGATGGCGATTCTTCTACTTATTCGAAAATTTTGACCGCTAATCCGTACTTGAACCATATAGTAGAAAAGATCGAATGTCGAAACCACATACTGCGCAATATGTGCAAGAAACTGAGGGCAATAGGAAAAGATCTAAAATATCCTTTGGCCCACAGAAAGCTGGTGACTGACAAAAAAGTAATGACCATGCGTAAAGTAGTGGTGTTGTCCGTGAAACACAATAAAGCCCAGGAAAATAAAAGCGAAGCAATACGCCAGTTGCATGCTGATATAACTAATGCATCTTTACATGCCTTCGGCGAACACCAAGAGTGCAAGGATTATGATTGCGATAAAGTGGGTACATTACAAAGCTCAGTTGTTTCAGAAATGCAAAGTTCTCCTATGTGGTTTCGTCTGAAAGTAATAGTTGGAGGCGTTGCATCAAAGTCACGTAGCCTTATAGAAGACGTGGATACAAACACAGTTGAAAGGTTCAATAGTGTTGTTGCTAAATTTGTGGGCGGAAAACGCATAAACTTTTCCTTGCGTCGCTCATATCAATCTCGATGCTCTGCTGCGGTCGTGTCTTTTAACACTGGAAAGCCTATTACCACATTGCACAAAAAACTCATCGGTCAAAGCCCTAAAATTCTTGTAAGAAAACTAGAAATGAAGCGTGATAAAATACGAAGACGGGCAATTTTGGTGCCAAGAAAGAAGAATAGGACAAGTCACAAAACTGCTTCACAACCTCAGAATGATTATGGAAATTGCAGCAGCGCTCCTGATATGCCTGATGAGGGTGAGTGAAACATATATGATACAAATGCAAAATGTTATCTAATATTTATTTGTTTATACCTTCATTATTCAGAGTGCATTCATTCGAAATCGTTTTCACGTGTAATTAATTGTTATATTGGTAGGTACTTTAATATCCATTGGATCTACTTTTATGACATTATTTCATTTTGTACGAACATTGATTAATTTTGGACTTTGTTGGTAAATATATAAAACTTTCAACATTTACGACATTTATACATTATATTCACTTCAGATAATTTATCATATTTATCTCTGTTTCAGATTTGAAAATAGCAAAGAAGAAATTTTTACAAAACTTAGAAGGTATCGTAGCAGACAGAAAGGCAGTGGAAAGGAAAACGGTGTTACAAAGGGACAGCAGCGAATGGTTAGAGTTAAGAAAAAAATTGCTAACTGCTTCAAATTTTGGAAGAGTCATTAAAAGAAAAAAATGTCCAGGAAATTTGGTAAAAGACATTTTATACAAAAAGAATATTTTAAACGTGGCTTCCGTATCACACGGAATAGATAATGAAAAAATTGCTTTGGAACAGTTGGCTAAACAAGAAAATTTGGTAATTGAGCCTTGTGGCCTATTTGTTCATGAAGAACATGCATTTCTTGGAGCGAGTCCCGATGGCTTAGTGGGTAGTGATAAAATAGTTGAAGTTAAATGTCCCATAGCTCCGAACAAAATTGGTATGGATGAAGCTATTAAAACAAATAAAGTTCAAATTTATAAATATGATAAAAAAAATAAACAGGTGACAATTAATATGAATAGTAATTGGTATTTTCAAGTCCAAGGGCAACTGAATGTTACAGGTAGGGAAAAATGTATTTTTGGAATTTGGGAAAATGAGAAGGAACCGTTGAAAGTAATTGAAATAAAAAAAGACAAAAAGTTCTGGGAAGATAATATGGAACAAAAATTGGTCGATTTTTATATGAATCAAATTCTCGTCGAGCTAGTGGACTCTCGTTACAGTAGGGGCTTGCCAATAAGGGACAATGAGAAAGACAAGGAGAACAAAGATTTTAATATGACAAGTCTTTCTCCGAAACCTGAAGCAGGGGATACATCTATATTAATTAATTACGATGATTTTTAAACAACGTGTCTTCCGATTAATAAAACTTATTGAAATTGATGTAATTTATTTAATTATTTTTTTATTATTAATTTAATTAATTACCTATAAGTACATACTATACATTTATTTACTAAACTCCTAATTATCACCACTAATACGCAAAGTTTGATAGTAAAAAATAGTCAAATAAAATTATCCTACTGCTTATTTCTATACTGTGTCGCTGGCGGGGTCACGCGAGTTCACCGCCACAGCGTCCGCGCGAAGTATTTGGAAGCCGGCCGGGACAGCGCAAAATGCCTACTTTGCAGGAACCTATAGCGCCTTAAAGAAATATAATATGCAAGACTGCAAGGAAATGAAGACTCCTATGGAGCACAACTTCCAAGTACCTGAAAATGAAGAAATAATTTGTGATGTTCCATACAGAGAGCTAATAGGAAGTTTGAATTACCTGTCAGCAATGACCAGACCAGACATTACATTTGCAACATCTTTTCTGAGTCGATATTTGGACAAGCCAACTAAAAGCTTGTGGATTGCAGCTAAAAGGATATTGCGTTACCTGAAGGGCACTGAAAATAAAGAACTTGTCTACTCTAAGCTGAATGAAACAAATAAAATAAATTCTATTTCAGCCTTTTCAGATGCGGACTGGGCCGGTGATAAATCTGACAGGAAGATTGTCAGTGGCATGGTTATTTATCACCGAGGAAATCTGATTTCATGGTGTTCAAAGAAGCAGCAGTCAGTAGCTTTATCTACCGCCGAGGCCGAGTATGTCGCAGGTGCTATGACTGTGAGTGAGCTACTGTTTGTAAAAGGATTGGCAACCGATTTTCAGGAGAACAGTGAAGTAATTCTGCATGTAGACAATCAAAGTGCGATCAAAATGATTATGAACAGTGAAAATACGCGGTACACAAAACATATAGACATTAAGTTTCACTTTCTAAAAGATATTGTATGCAGAAACATTATTAGCGTAAAATACATAGCCACGAGTGAAAATGTGTCGGACATTATGACGAAGTCTTTGTGTAGTGTAAAGTTTAGTTATTTTCGTGATAAGTTGTTTATTTTGTAATGAAATTTATTATTTAAATTTGAAATGTAACATGTGTCATTAAGACAAAAGTGTTATGACTGAATGAAGTTGTCATTTAACTTGTTTATGTTAGATACTATGAAGTTTGTTATGTGTTTTGTATTACCTATTTAGTATTTAAGTTATTGGGCGTAGTGGGCGTAGTGGGCGCCAATCCCCTGTGTAGTTTAGTCGACCGAAAGGTAACTCACTAAATGAATGGCGGCCATAATCTCTCACCGGTGGCTCCAAGTAGCTGTAACGCATGCAGCGGCCACGCCCTGGTTAACCACGTTGACTCGTGGGCTAGACCCGGTGAGGGGGACCGGCTGTTTCGGCACCGGTTTACGGATACCTCCCGTTTTTGCGTAAAATCTGTCCCGGCAATGATGGCACACCAATGCTGATAAGCAACTGGTCGTGGTTGATTTGGCGGGGCAGTGAAGTCTTGTGGAAGGCTTAGGACGACGACAGAGGTCAAAAGTGTTCGTCGGCCATTCACTGCATCCAAACCCTTCTCTAGTCGTAGCGGTTCTCCGTTCCACTGGGCGTAGAATGGGATGGACGAGAGAGTGCGTCTGTGCCTGCGCAACCACTTACGCACTTAAATATGTCACGCGCTACTGACTGCTCCGATTACTGGACTCTGATCAAGACCTACGGCCATGGGCTGAGGTAGAGAGGTTGGGTTGTGGTGCACACCTGGCTTTGTCTGAAGCCTGCACGTAAGGCGGCCTAAGGAGAGTGGTCGTTTCTGCATTGCATTGGGACAACAGTGTAGATTAGGCAGCACCTTAGGTGACGAAGCAGCCCTATTTAGGGAGGCACTGCTTCCCCCGCTCAGCCGGGGATGGGACTAGAAAAGGTGCCCTAAAAAATGCTTGTCCCGACAAATTGGGGGAGTAGCAACCGCGGCTGCTTAAGCACCCCACTACTCGCGGTCGACGTCACAGAAGTAATAAAAGCAAAACATCAGTTATGACATTCGGTGCATGGAACGTGCGCAGCTTAATGGACAACGACGGAAACCTCTGCCCGGAGCGTAAAACTGCTGTTGTAGCACGTGAACTTGGTCGCTACAATATAGACATAGCTGCGTTAAGCGAGAGACGTCTACCTGATCAAGGCGAGCTCGAGGAGGTTGGCGGCGGCTATACATTCTTCTGGAAAGGTAGACCACAGACTGAACGAAGGTTGGCTGGAGTAGGCTTTGCCATTAAATCTACCATCGCAAAAAAGCTACCAGAATGTCCACAATTCATCTCGGACCGTATTATTACACTGCGCCTTCACCTTCAAAATAACAACTTCCTGAATGTGATTAGCGTGTATGCACCAACCATGAGTAATGAGGACTGTGTCAAAGACCAATTTTATGAAGAACTCTGCCAATGCCTTAGCAATATTCGTCCGAATGAACAAATCCTGCTGCTAGGCGATTTTAATGCAAGGGTTGGTAGAGACGCTGAGTCGTGGCCACGCGTGATTGGTGGTAATGGTATGGCAATATGAATAGTAACGGACAGTTACTGCTTACACTCTGTGCTCAATTCGACCTTACCATTACTAACACTCTGTTTAGGCTTCGAGATAAATTTAAGACTACCTGGATGCACCCGCGTTCTAAACATTGGCACCTCCTTGATTACGCCATAACCCGACACAGAGACGTCTCTCAGGTACATATCACCCGTGTTATGCGCGGCGCTCATTGCTGGACAGACCACAGGCTTCTGGTGACTAAATTGAGACTCCTCTTACGCGTACCATGAAGACCATGCAGGGTCAAACCAACAACCCTCAATTTAGATCGATTAAATTGTACTGGGCTTAAAAAAGATTACCAAAAAAGGCTCACAGACAAGCTAGATGCGTTGAACGTCCAGCAACTTAATTTCGAATTGGCAGCGGATCTCGTCCTCAGTACTGACAGTGGCTACAGAAGTCATAGGACTCAAACAGCGTGTCAACGAGGACTGGTTTGACCAGAATGATAGTACCCTAAGTGAGGCATTCGAACAGCATCGATTGCTTATAAAGCGTAATGAACGTAATCAAAATCTCGTACAAGAAGTCCGAAATAGTGGTACTTCCTTAAGAAGACTAACCAGAGAGGCGAAAGATAGATGGTGGCTTGAAAAGGTGGAAAAGATGCAGTGGCTCGCAGATACACACCAACTAGGCGCTTTTTATGAAGAAATGCGCAAGATGATTGGCGTTTCTATGAAAAATAGCGTACCTTTAAAATCCCTAGATGGCTCTCAAAAACTCACCGCTAAGCAAGATATACTAGATCGTTGGGCAGAACACTTCAACAACCTGCTTAATGTTGATCGACTAGCTGATCTTAAGTACATTAGGAATATTCACCCTATTCCACCGCAGGATTCGCTTGCTGAGCCGCTGGCATTAGATGAAATAGTTCAAGCTATCAGAGAACAAAAAAATAAAAAGGCAGTTGGGATTGATAACATCGCTGGAGAACTGCTAAAATACGGAGGGGAGCAACTACATATTTACATCTGGCAAATTTTCGTTCGCATTTGGAACGAGGAAACAATACCATCTGAATTTAAAATCTCACGTATACAGACCCTGTATAAAAACAAAGGAGACCGTTCTGATTGCAACTCCTACCGGGGTATATCGCTGCTCTCTGTACCTGGGAAGATATTCGCCAGAGTTCTCCTTAACCGGCTTTTACCAGTCTCTGAAAATATTCTGCCAGAAACCCAATTTGGGTTTCGTCCTAATAGGAGCACCTGCGAAGCCATTTTTTCCATCCGGCAACTCCAGGAAAAAAGTCGAGAACAAAGCCAACCTTTGTATATGTGCTTTGTGGACTTGGAGAAGGCATTTGACTGCGTTCCGCGGGAAGCTCTTTGGACTTTATTGGCTAAATTAGGTTGTCCTGAGAAGTTTGTTCGAATGATTCGTCTTCTTCACGACGAAATGACCTGCTGTGTGACCTACAATGGTGGTCAGTCAGAGTTCTTTTCAGTAAGTTGTGGTGTCAAGCAAGGTTGTGTGCTTGCATCGACACTGTTTGCACTTTATTTTTCTATCGTTGTTAGTGAAGCCCTCGAACAAACTTCTGCTGGAATCAAAATACGTTTTCGGACTGATGGGGGACTATTTAACCTGGCCAGATTAAAAGCACATACTAAGGTGCCACACGCACTAATAACAGAGATCATGTACGCGGATGATCTGTGTTTTGTAGCAGACTCCCCACTAGAGCTGCAAAACCTGATTACAAACCTTCAGGTTGTCTGTTGCCGTTTCGGTCTCAAAATCAGTGTTCAGAAGACAGGTTATGGCAATATACTCTCTTGGAGCTACAGAACCTATCAAGATGTATATTGGCGATACTGTGCTGAAGCAGGTGGAAAAATTCAAGTACCTGGGAAGCACTATAACATCAAAGTGCGACCTTGATGCCGAAATAAATCATCGCATAGGCGCTGCATCAGCTGCTTTCGGCAAACTACGAGCCAAGGTCCTACACTCACATGATTTGAAGCTCTCGACCAAAATCTCTGTTTATAAGGCCATAGTTCTTCCAAATTTGTTATACTCTTCTGAGACATGGGTCCTCTATAGGAAACACATACGGACGCTAGACAAGTTCCATCTGAAGTGCTTACGAGACATTCTTAAAATCAAATGGTCGGACCGGATTAGAAATACCGAAGTGCTCCGACGCGCAAATGTCTACGGCATAGAAGCGTACCTGATGCGGCGACAGCTCCGATGGTGTGGACACATCTTACGGATGGATGACGATAGGGTGGCCAAACGCATCTTCTTTTCTGAACTCCAGAACGGCAGGCGGAAACAAGGCGGCCAGTTCTTACGCTTCAAAGATGTTCAGAAAAGACATTTTAAAAGGTGCAATATTGATCCCCAGAAATGGGAGGAAAAGGCAGGTGGACGCCCTGAATGGCGGAGCTTGGTAATGAGCAAAGTTCATGACTTTGAAGAGCAGAGGAAATCCGAACTGGATTCCAAACGAGATGCTCTAAAGGCTATACCACCAGCAGCCATATGTTATAATTATGTCGGCGGTATCCTCACGTGCAGCCTTTGCCCGCGCACGTTCACTAGTAAGACTGGGTACTGTAGCCATCAAAGGACACATGCGAGAGCTGATGATCCTAGCTCTTCCACAAATAATTAATCGGTAGCAGTCACCGTAGCCGAAATCGGCTGGGTAGTATATATATATATATATATATTTAAGTTAGCAATTATTAAAGTTGTTAAACTTATTTATAATTGAGAGGGAGTGTTAGATTATCTAAGACAATGTAGGACTCATCTCTTTTAATCCTCTTAGGATGTTATGTATCTATGATTGATTACTTTGTATTGTCTTTGGTTTTTCTTCTGCGTGAGACCGTTGTAAGTGCAAGATGTTTTGTGTCGTAGCTTAGCTTATAATAGATGATTTCTTTCAATCCTCTCTTTTATTAAATAGCCAGTTTTTAATACTATTCAAAACTGTGCAGGGGTGTTGTATTTTCTTGGTGTCTGGCCCAACATAAATACCATATTATACTCATCTTATGAGCACAGCAACCTACCGTCCGTTTCCCAACTATACAATTGCAATAATATTGGATTATAGCATCCCTTCCTCCCAAAGAGCTAAACTTATATTAGTAATATATATATATATACAGGGTGTGGCGTAAATAGTGGTCCAAAGCAAAGGTGTGGATACACTGTACACTGAAGCACCACATACCTGTATTTAAAAAAAAATATGTACAGGGTTTTCAAAAAAAAATATATTTTTTAATTTTTTTAGAAATCGTTACCTTGCCTTACAAATTTGGTTATAATTTCCAAAAATGACGGTTTTTTTTTATCCATTTTTTTTATTATTATTGCTGATCACTTGTACTTAGTACTCCATTCGTTTTTTTTTTTTACAAACTGAATTTAATAAAAAAAATTAAGTTTCTTTCAAAATTCAATACTCACTGCTAGCAAATCGTTTGACTTTCAATGCTTTTGGTGCAAAAAAAATGTACCACACTGTCAGTGCCCATTGTTTAAAAAAAATGCCCATCTTTTGCAGATTCTAAAATGGTGCAACAATAAGTGTTACGACTTACAGGAAAAAAGTTATTGCTTTTCGAAACAAAAAGGAGCCCAATTCAGAAAAACAATTTATTTGAAGTTCAAGGGTTTACAAGGGTTGTAATTTTTTTCTGTGTGGTCCAAAGCAAAGGTGTGGATACACTGTACACTGAAGCACCACATACCAGTATTAAAAAAAAAATTATGTACAGGGTTTTAAAAAAAAAAATTTTTTTTTAATTTTTTTAGAAATCGTTACCTTGCCTTACAAATTTGGTTATAATTTCCAAAAATGACGGTTTTTTTTTATCCATTTTTTTTATTATTATTGCTGATCACTTGTACTTAGTACTCCATTCGTTTTTTTTTTTACAAACTGAATTTAATAAAAAAAACCCTGAAAACCCTGTACATAATTTTTTTTTAAATACTGGTATGTGGTGCTTCAGTGTACAGTGTATCCACACCTTTGCTTTGGACCACACAGAAAAAATTACAACCCTTGTAAACCCTTGAACTTCAAATAAATTGTTTTTCTGAATCGGGCTCCTTTTTGTTTCGAAAAGCAATAACTTTTTTCCTGTAAGTCGTAACACTTATTGTTGCACCATTTTAGAATCTGCAAAAGATGGGCATTTTTTTTAAACAATGGGCACTGACAGTGTGGTACATTTTTTTTGCACCAAAAGCATTGAAAGTCAAACGATTTGCTAGCAGTGAGTATTGAATTTTGAAAGAAACTTATTTTTTTTTATTAAATTCAGTTTGTAAAAAAAAAAAAACGAATGGAGTACTAAGTACAAGTGATCAGCAATAATAATAAAAAAAATGGATAAAAAAAAACCGTCATTTTTGGAAATTATAACCAAATTTGTAAGGCAAGGTAACGATTTCTAAAAAAATTAAAAAAATTTTTTTTTTTGAAAACCCTGTACATAATTTTTTTTTTAATACTGGTATGTGGTGCTTCAGTGTACAGTGTATCCACACCTTTGCTTTGGACCACACAGAAAAAAATTACAACCCTTGTAAACCCTTGAACTTCAAATAAATTGTTTTTCTGAATTGGGCTCCTTTTTGTTTCGAAAAGCAATAACTTTTTTCCTGTAAGTCGTAACACTTATTGTTGCACCATTTTAGAATCTGCAAAAGATGGGCATTTTTTTTAAACAATGGGCACTGACAGTGTGGTACATTTTTTTTGCACCAAAAGCATTGAAAGTCAAACGATTTGCTAGCAGTGAGTATTGAATTTTGAAAGAAACTTATTTTTTTTTATTAAATTCAGTTTGTAAAAAAAAACGAATGGAGTACTAAGTACAAGTGATCAGCAATAATAATAAAAAAATGGATAAAAAAAAACCGTCATTTTTGGAAATTATAACCAAATTTGTAAGGCAAAGTAACGATTTCTAAAAAAATTAAAAAAAAATTTTTTTTTTGAAAACCCTGTACATAATTTTTTTTTAAATACTGGTATGTGGTGCTTCAGTGTACAGTGTATCCACACCTTTGCTTTGGACCACTATTTACGCCACACCCTGTATATATATGTTGTATACATATGTATACAAAATATATATATGCACAGGCACATGTTTATAGCCGTAAATCACGTTTAGGTCGTCAGAAGGCAAGATTAGGTTATTCAGTGTTCGCGCAGAGGTCTTTATGGGTTGCAGAATACGGTGTCCAAGATTTATGCCAGAGTCAGTAAGAGAGTCTGGTAAGCAAGCAAAGGTAGATATATCAAAAATCAGGAGCAATACGAAGGAACACATTCACTAACGCAGGGGCACGCAAAGCGAACTGAATCAAAATAACAGATTCAATAGATGACACTGACATTGACAGATGCCAAAGGTGATAGCACAGACCATAAAAAGTGCGATACGTATCCGATTAAACTATAATCGATATTTTGACTCTGTTTTTTGTACTCAACGTTTTAAGAAGTAAAACTTATTTGCAGATTTCTAATCATGTATAACAAGTAACTATTTCAACATATAAGAAAAAAATATATTCAGTATACTGCTAAAAAAGCCGTAAATATCATTATATTCAAGTATAGATTTTGATTAAAACTGACTCGATTGTTTTGTTTGCATAATGAAACTCGCGTTTATAGAGCTAGTTGAATATGAAACATCGAAATCGGTTTATATTTGCTGTTGGCCAATGCCATTTTGGGCAAGATTTAAACAGGGTGATCTAGCAAAAATTTTTTTTTTGGTATATGTTTCATGCCCTTTAACGTCCAGGACCAGAAACGGGTTTCTCCTTTTAAAGAAGAAAATCAAAACATAATTAAGTACAAATGAAAGTAGAAGATACTGGTGATTTATTTAATAACATTCAGAAAGAATCTCAGCCAAGAGGAGACAACGAAATAAGGAATTTATTGAACTTTGAAGTTATAGTATCATTTTTTTGATATAATAATCGCAGAATACTAGAATTACTAGTCAAAACCAAAATGGCGAAACAGTTGAAATTCGTTTTTTCCCGGCTGCCAACAAACCATGTTGAGTTAGTTAGTTAGTTTTGCTGAAGTGTTTTATGCACTTAGCCTCTTGATTGGGCTATTATGCATATGTCCCTTTTTTATTCCAACCACCTCAAGCTTTCCCAGAAGGCTAGTAACCTGCCCAGGTTACTACAGGCTCTCAGGAAAGTTACCGGGGATTTAAGAATATCTGCCCGTTGATCCGCCACACCTGTGCACTTCATGAGCACATGTAGTGGTGTTTCTTCTGCCTCTATGCATCCTCTGCACAGAGGGCTGTCTGTGACACCTCTATCGTGTAAAAGCATGAGACTGTAAAATCACATACAGAGTTTTGTCTCTATATCTCTTATTCGTTTTCTAATAGCCGAATGCATACCCCTGTGCCTTAAAATGAAGGGCATAAAGTGTATTTGGCTAATTTTGTGTACTGTGATTATCACCTGTATCTTCTAAATAGTACGAAATGTTATTCCATGACGCTGTATCGCTTCTTACAGTGTCTTGACTTTACAAAAATTTTGGCGCGTAAATAATACAGTGTTTTGCCACGCGCGGCGCGTCTAGTCTTGTTAGAACTAGAATCGTAGCTCTACACAAGAAATAATACACACAAGTTTTTGCTTCCCTGGCAAGAAAGTCGGCAGTATTCAAGATTTGAAGGCGGCACCTAGGATACGGAAGATGAAAGTGCAATCGCCAAGATTACAACTGTAGCTCTCGTTCATTCACCAAAACCTATCGATTTAAGAGTCCAACGGTTGAAGTTGATTGAAAATAGGATCTATGTTATTAGTGATCAAGTGATCAGGCCCGCATATGTGCCAGTAAATAAGAGTTTTAGCCAAGGCAATAACTCCTACCGAGAACATATATGTAGATAATTCTAACATCGCTCCTTCCAGTTCATCGCCAACAGAAATACTTTGTTCACCACCCACAATAAGAAATAAGACTATTGGCTCTTATGTTTCTGCTATGCCAAACACATCACAATCGTCCGAGGCTTGCACTTCAAAACAGGAGCCACCAAAGAAAAAGAAGAGAGCAAGAGACCCAACCAGCATGACCCAAATTCAGCGTAATAAACATCATCTCTTAGGACCATGTCAGTGTGCTAAAAATAGCTCCGAAAAAATTACGTAATCTGAAAGAGAAGAAATCTGAAGACAGTTTTGGAATATGGATAGACAAAGACGACGTCATTTCATATCTCGACAAGAAGAAAGAGTGCCTACGTTACGTACAAAAAGGAATTCTCGAAGAAATAATACTTTAAAATGGTCACTTAACAAGGTCCGAGTCTGAAAGTTTTCTTTTTACATACTTTAGGCTTAAACAATGATGAAGCCTAACAATCTGTATTGAAAAGTAATTATGCCATTGGCAATAAAAACACTCATGTCAGCGCAGCTCGACCACTGCGTTCTCTGAAGTATACCGAGAAGAAATGAAAAAAAACATACTGAGGTAGAAACCCGTTTTATCTCATTACAACATAAGAAATGCACCTAACAGAAAGTATCTACCGGTAGTTATAACATTTTCAGGAATCTTTAAACACTTTTAACAACACTGTAGAAAACAATATGAAGATTTGCAGTTAGCCACATTTTCATGAAATGATTAAAAAACTCAATTTATCGACTGCTAGCTGCTACAGCCGCAAGATATATGTACAAAATGAAGAAAGCATGAAGCAGAACACAGAAATGTTCCTAGACCATGCAACTGTGACAATTGTCAAGATTTGGGCCGACATATAGAAAATAAAAGAAATTCGAGAAGAGATCTTCAGGCTGCCAAAGAGATTTGTGAATCATCGGAAGGAAAAGATATTTTGCTTACGGTGGATATGCAAAAGGCAATATGTATGCCAATAATTGACATCAAAGATAGCTAATTTTCCAGAAACCTTGTTTTGTTCAACGAGTCATACCTCCGGGTAAGAATAAGAGAGCCATACGTGTAGTTTGGCACGAAGGTAAAAGTGGTTGAAAAGCTTATAACATAGCTTCCACATTCATTCACGTTTTAAGAAAATATTGCCTAAATAAAAAATGCATCTATTTCTTAAGGTAATTGAATTTAGAAGAGGTCAGGTATCTATATTTGCGAAAAATGACTACAATGAGGAGTTCAAAGAGATAAAATTTTAAAGAAGAAAATCAAAACATAATTAAGTACAAATAAAAGTAGAAGATACTGGTGATTTATTTAATAACATTCAGAAAGAATCTCAGCCAAGAGGAGACAACGAAATAAGGAATATATTGAACTTTGAAGTTATAGTATCATTTCTTTGATATAATAATCACAGAATACTAGAATTACTAAAGTCAAAACCAAAATGGCGAAACAGTTGAAATTCGTTTTTTTCCGGCTGCCAACAAACCATGTTGAGTAGTTAGTTAGTTTCACTGGGGTGTTTTATGCACTTAGCCTCTTGATTGGGCCATTATGCATATGTTCCTTTTTTATTCCAACCACCTCAAGCTTTCCCAGAAGGCTAGTAACCTGCCCAGGTTACTACAGGCTCTCGGGAAAGTTGCCGGGGATTTAAGAATATCTGCCCGTTGTTCCGCCACACCTGTGCACTCCATGAGCACATGTTGTGGTGTTTCTTCTGCCTCCATACATCCTCTGCACAGGGGGCTGTCTGTGACACCTATGGTGAATAGATGTCTGTTAAAAGACAGTGGCCAGTTATAGTCCCTACAGTACAGCTATCTCTTGTTAATTGGGTGAGGTTGCGGGCAAGCCTTTTTGAGGCTACTGGGATGGCATTCTTCTCTTGACTGCAACCTTTACCATATCTTCACTCTGCAAGGTGTGTTGCTTCGGTTTCTACACGCAGCCATGTCCTTACTTAGGCCTGCGGTATATGCAATAATGGCTCCAGTCTATGTGCTGTCGTCACTGAGCCTCTCTTGGCTAGTTCATCAGCTGCAGCATTACCTAGTGAGTTACTGTCCTTTGATCCATGTTTAGTAACCAATGAGTAGCCATTTTTTACTAAACCAATTGAATTCTGAAACCAGTCATTCTCTCCATTATTACGCTTCATGTGTCGTTATAATGTGTCATGTCTGACAACATATTTTTGCTATCTAGAAGCCTCATTATGTCTTGAGCAGCACATTCGGCATCTATATCTCTCATAGCATTAAGCCTTTCTGCTACATGTTTCCCGAAGAATGTGTATGGTTCTCTATTTGTTTCCTTACT
The DNA here is from genome assembly GCA_949316185.1 of Pyrausta nigrata. Lineage (NCBI taxonomy): Eukaryota > Metazoa > Arthropoda > Insecta > Lepidoptera > Crambidae > Pyrausta > Pyrausta nigrata. Next base: position 3,438,749 of record OX438955.1, on the reverse strand, counting down.
AACCAAAGGCTCCATAGCTTTGACAAGATTATCAATGACTTTAGCACACTTACTAGGTTTCACCGTAGAAAGTGTCATTTTTCTGCGTGGTCTATCTGTTCGTTGACCTCGCTGCCTGATTCTCAATAAGGTGTTGTCGTTGAATTCTAATTCAGACTCTTCTTTGGCTTCCACTGGTGTTGCGTACTCAGTCTGACTTTGCGACGAATCAAACGGCTGAAAAGTAGAAAAAGAAAATATTTAAACTACAACCATTTTAATTATTTAAAAAAAATACAATTTCTGGGGATCTAAAAGTTATGAAAATAATTCATTTGGAAGGTAACGCTATCACCTATCAAGTGAAATAAATATCAATTCAAAATTATTTACTGTCACAGAGAAAAAAAAATTTTAAACAGTTAATTAGTTTTTTAAACTTACATTATACAAAACTAAATCCAAAAATATAATAGAAAAAAAATTTTTTTAACCAAAAAATTTTTTCATTTGTATTATGTCTCTAAAATTGGATAATTTAAACGCTCTTAAATTATACCTAGTCGAAACCCGAATACACTGTATATTATGCTGATCAGAAATCAGCATCAGTTAAAGTGGGCTAGGTGGAATTTAGTGGCCTTTGCCCAGTAGTGGTCCTGGCTAATATTAGTTGACATTAGACGTTAGTCATAGGCCCTAGGGCAGCTTGAAAACATCTGACAGTAAGGTCAATCACTTGCCTTACCGCCTACCTCTCCACCAAACCACACTGAGCATGCATTGTGTAGTATGGCTCGCACCTTCTCATAGTTGAGATAACTCCTTTCTCTAGCGGTGGGATGTGTATAAATAGGCTAACTTTACTTTTGCCCAGCATTAGGAGAGCAAGGAGAAGCAATATTATGAATTACCCTAGATCACCCTAGGACCCAACAGTCAGGTGTCCTTACAAACCAATACCTGTTTAGAAAATAATTAAACAAAATGCACCAGCACCACTTACCTTACTTTGACTGCCTCATTGATCTAGTGGTCAACACGCTGGGTACTATCCACAAGGTCCCGGGTTCGAATCCCGGGTCAGGCCAAGTGTTTGGTTTTTCTGTCTTGAAAGAACTCAGACACATCTCGGGAGTCAGTAAGTTGGTGGTGTTAACACCCTTATGCCTCGGAAAGCATGTAAAGATGTTGGTCTTGCTCTCTATTGTCATGTTGGACTGCCGTCTAACCGAATTATGAAAGTGAAGGAACAGAGTGTGCACCTGTGTACTACGCACACACTTGAGCACTATAATATCTACCGCGTAGTCGGCTGATCTCTGTTGAGATTGGCCACTGTAGTCAAAATTCAGCTAGGAGGACATTATTATCACTAACTTACCATATATTTAAAATCATTTCTAGCCACTTCCCTAAGGAACTGCAATGGCTTCCACAGCGGCCAGCACGGAACATACACCTGGTCTGGACTCTGCGCTGTTTCCTTTGACTTCTCTACTCTTCGGAGGTTGTGGTTGAATGTGCTTCGTATGTTAACCCAGCGGTCACGAACAGAACGAGCTGAAATATGCAAATTAGGTTCTACAGTCATTTGAAATGTAAGTAAACTGAAGTAATTAAACAAAATTTAAGTCACACTAAGATAGGTCACATACTATATTACAAAAAAATATATACATAGCACTGTAGATTCAGTAAAGCCCCATATGGAATCATTAAGAAAGTAGCAAATGATTGCAATAATGGCCAATCAAATTCCGTAAAATGGGATTTAATGATTAAGAAGTCTAAGCTGAATACTGAATATTCACCGTAAAGTCAGCATCATTAATTGTTCAGCAAACCTTACCAGTAAATCCGCGACCTAGTTTAGCTGCAAACTCAGCAAATGCTTTGTATTTCTGTTGGATGTGATGATTCGTATTGCCAACGGGCTTCCAAACAAATTCTCTCACACGGATGAACTCAACCAAATCCAGCTCTAGTTTGCGCGTCCAGTAACAAGTTTTTCGAGGCATTTTTGATAAAATAATTATGGGGATTATGTGTACTTAATTTTAGAGACAAGACAATCGCGAAAAATATTCTTCTTCTTCTTTCTTATGGCGAGCGAACTTAAGCTTCACCTAGTTTTGGGCTTACTGTCCGGCCTCAAGCAACAACACAGTTGAACACAGCAATGCAACCACAGATTAAATGCAACGCGCGTAACTTATTTTTTCTTTTTGACTTTGACATTTGTTGTTTAAGGGATGTGAAACAATAATAGTAGATTAGAAAAATTAAAAAAAATCGATGTTCCGAATCATTTTGTATTTTACAAAAGTTCAACAAATAAAAATCAAAATTTAATTGATTTTTATGTTCACTGACGAATTTATCGCGTCTGCGATTTGCAACCCACATGAATTAGTATAGTGATAGGAGTAGATAATCATTAGTTTCTCAACATTCTCTTGAAGTAGAGAGTTTCGTCGCACTATAAAGCCATTTATGTATACTAAATGAACGTTAATCTTCATATTCAACAGAAGACATTAAGGGAGAATATTTATAAAATTAATTGTAATTGCATCCATTAGTATTTGATGCTAATTTAAATAAAAAATCCTAAAAACAAACACAAAACAATTGTTATTAAACAGTAAAAAAATGATTTTAAATTAATCTTTTTTTCTCTCAATGTCATATCCTTACTATTATAGACTCCTGCCTGTTCATGCAATCACCCATTCATAGCCAAAAGGGGAATTTGGGCGGGAAATGAACCGTGATGGCTGGGCTTCGTTTTTTTTAATTTTCTAAGTTAGTTTTTCGTAGTCATTGTTGTGATTGTGTGGTGGAATAATCTTAATAATGTGCTGCAGTGGAGAACTAATGAAGTAAAAGTAAGAAACAAAGTAAGGCGCTCCTATCTGATCCGGTTTGATTTCCCGCTCAAAATTTCCTTGAGAGCATTGAAATGTGAACCATCGTGACATTTCAATGAGTTAGGTTAGGTAAGTTTGTAGTTCTCTTCCGATGAACACCCACCTTGTCGTGGTGGGGGGGCTCAGTGGCCTGTCGCAATCCAGCGGCAGGTGAAGCCAAGAGGTGTTCCCGCTGCGTCTGTCCCGCATCGGGCGGCAGTGGGAGGCTGGCATCTGTCCCGTATCGGGCGGCCAGGTTGTCGTGCACTATAAGTGTGCAAGGCGCCGGGGAACTGGCACCTCGGGGGGAAAGACCTGGCGGCGAGTGTCGTGGATCACGTGTCGCGGCTCGCTGCTGGGCCGGTCTTGCCTTGATTGGCCGGGCCGAGAGGGAGGAGACCTCTATAAAAAGTTACCCCAATTCCAAGTTTGGTGCCGTGGCGAGGGGATGCATGGCTGACGGGTGGTCAGTCGTGAACGGCACACCTCTAGGGAACCAGCGGACTCCCTAGAGTATATACGCTTACCCGGGTACAGGGGGCACTGCCCGGGTGGACCTGTTATTTTCCCCATACTCGTGGGAATATCATGGATTCCAATTTGCAAAAAATAAATTCTAAGGAAATGTGGGGTGCTGAAACACAGCAAACCCCAAAGTTGAGAGAAGTCCGAGTGGCAGTCGCGAGGCTGCCCGAGGACATAGCACTGGAGTTGGCGCCTCCGAGGAAGAAGCGCGCCGTTAGTGTGACGGGGAGTTGTACCTCTCTTGAGGCCGTAGGCCTTGACGAGGAGCGCTCCCACAGTAGTCTGGAGGAGCATTCCAACGCCTCCACTTTGTCGGCGGGATCCCGTCGGTCGACGCGCCTGCAGTTTTTGCGGACGCCTCGCCCGGCGGTTGAGCCCGGAAAGAAGGAAAAGAAGAGGAAGATGGGAAAGGGAAGGGCCGTGCAGTCGACCTCGGCAGCGGCAGATCTTGGCGACCTGGCCCTTTCCCTGGCCACAGAAGCGCTGCAACCCGAGGAGGAGGAGCGGATTGCAGCGCTTTCGAGAGAAGCGTGCGCCGCCAGTACAGCTGTTGGCGCTGCTCCGGTGCCGGAAGGCCCGGAAATGACGGCAGAAAGCCTCCAGTTAGCGGCGAATAAGCACCTGGAGGTGATTTTGGAAGTGGCCAAGAGGTCAAAACACCTCAAGGGCACGTTCCAAAAGGCCCTGAAGGACGCGGCCAGCGCCCTTCAGAATCTGACGGCTCTTGCTGTGAGCCACTCTGTCTCTGATGAGACGAGGTGGCTCCAGCTTGAGAACTCGGCCATCCGGCGTGAGCTGGCGCAAATGCGCCAGCAGATGGCGGAATTGCGTCGGGAGATGGAGGAGAAGAAACGAGGAGAAGAAACCTATGGACGCGACTCCGTCCCCTTCCGCCGCAGCCGCCAAGCCCGGCAAGGGGAAAGGGAAGGGGAAGAAGTCCACCCCTCCCCCTGTCCCTGCTACGGCTGCGCCTGTCGCAGGGCCTTCTTCGGCCCCACGCCGCCGCAAACAAGCCGGGAAGCGGAGCCACCGTTAACCGTGGCGGTCATGGAAACTTGGGTGACCGTCACGAAGCGGGGGAAATAGAGGAAATGTGAACAGCAAAAAACTAATAACATATTTTGACAGCTTGCAAATATTAAAAAAATGTTTTGTTTACATTTCCCTATAGTAGTGGATTGCCAGATGAAGAAAATCTATTGAGATATAAAATTAACTTGCGACTTCATAATTTTACATTTTATAATACGGAAAAATTCCACTTAATTGACATAAATAGTTATTTTAAACATAATGTTTACTTGACAAGAGATAATTGTTCATTATATATCAATAATTATCTCAAAAGAAAGATAGCAATGTCGCTATCATTTTATTTTGATTATTCAGCCAAGAACTTAGCTACCAAATCTGCTTTTATTGAGCAGAATGTTGACATGAATATTCAATCATTGGAATCAGTTCCAATTAGCAATAATTTAAATTACATACTCAGACAATAGAGGATTACTCTTGCTTAACAAATCTAGCAGACATAAAAATAACTAATCAGTTTAATATAGTACATCAGAATATCCAAGGCTTATCTGGAAAGGACTTGGAATTAGAATTATTTTTAAATCAAATGAATATTCATGTTCTCTGTGTTACCGAGCACTGGCTCAGAAATCATGAAGTAATGTTATCTATAGATAATTATAGCCTTATTAGTTCTTTCTCGAGGGAGGCGGCCATTCACGGCGGGTCCCTAATATTAATCAATAACAATCCAAAATGCAAGGAGCGCAAAGATATTGTTTCTCTCTCTGTAGAACGAACTATTGAGATATCTTGTGCAGAGCTGGACGACCACATTATTGTTTGTGTTTATAGACCCCCAACTGGTAATTTTAAATTATTTGAGTCCATAATGGAAGAAGTCCTCAGAAAATTATTTAATAAGTAAGTATTTTAAGCCTTTTTAATTCCTTTAATTTATTGCCTGTATTTGCTGAACCAACTAGAATTACTGCTACAACAGCTACTTGCTTGGACAACATTTTCTGTAACTCTGTAGTGATAAAAAAATCTATAGTAAATTTTGTGAAATCTGATCATTGCGGACAGTTAGTTACGTTTAAACAACATTTTGTTCAATCTAAAAGTGTAATTCAATATAGACCTGTCACTGATTCTCGCAAAGAAATATTTAAAGCTTGCATACGTGAAAAAATCCCGATTTTACCTTTTGTTAGTGTCAATGTTGTCATATGAAAAATTGTTTGAAGTAGTCAAAAATTAATTTGCCAACAATTTTCCTAAAAAGGAATTAGTGATAAATAATAACAAACCGATATTCAGTGACTGGGCTACATCAGGTATATATATCAGTAGAAGAAAAATGTTTGAATTATATAATCAAAAAGTCAACAGGAATAATGATCCACCGTTTGTTGAATATGTTAAAAAATACTCAAAATTATTTAAAAAGGTCTGTATGGTAGCTAAATCTAATTTCATACGAGATAAAATAAACAGATCGAGTAATAAAATTAAAGAGACCTGGAATATTATAAACAAAGAAACTTGTAAAACTAAACCACGTGATCACACATTTACACTTAAAATTAATGATAAGAATATTAAATCTGATAATGAAGTGGCAGGCGCCTTTGAAGATTACTTCTGTAATATACCTATTGAAACAACTAAACAACTTAATTCATGTCTTCTACATGCAAAATCACTACTGGAATCTAGTGTTGACAGGTGTAACTGCTCATTTGATTTTATTCATATTGATCCTATAATGGTAGTTAAAACTTTTAAAGAACTAAAACAGAAAAAAAACTGAGGATATATGGGGCATATCAACTGACACAATAAAACCCATTATACTTCTCGTAGCATATCACTTAGCACATATATTTAATGAATGTATTGATCAAGGTAAATTTCCCACTTTAATTAAATATTGTATGATTATACCTTTATTTAAGTCAGGAGAGAAAAGTGACCCGAGTAACTTTAGGCCGATTTCCATACTACCTGCATTTTGTTTTTTTTTTGAAAAACTCATATTTAACCAACTGCTCTCCCATTTTAAACTTAACAATTTACTGCACAAGAAACAGTTTGGTTTCTCTAAAGGTATAAATACAACTGATGCTGGGGTGGCACTTGTCAAACACATTTAAGATGCTTATGAAGATAAACATGATGCGATAGGTGTATTCTGTGATTTATCGCAGGCGTTTGAATGTGTTGATCACAAAACACTAATTATTAAGCTAGAGCATTACGGTGTGTCCAATAATGCATTAAAATTGTTAAAATCTTACCTCTCAGGCAGATTACAAACAGTTAATGTTAATGGTACTAACTCCTCTGGTGCCCCTCTTCAAATGGGAGTGCCCCAGGGCTCAATTTTGGGACCGTTGCTATTTTTGATCTATATTAATGACCTTCCTTTCTATTTCAAAGACTCCTGTGAGATTGTTCTGTTTACTGACGATACTTCTTTAATCTTTAAATCAAAAAGAGGCGAAGAAATATTTGACGATGTAAACAGGGCTCTCTCTAAGGTGTTAAATTGGTTTACAAGCAACAACTTGCTTCTCAATACAAGAAAAACTAAATGTGTTAAATTCACCATGCCCAACGTGAAGCAAGGTAACACAGAAATTTAAAATTTTTGACGTTCATAAGTGGCATTTTCTGTCCTAAATTGAATAAATTATTTTTGACTTTGACTTTGAACCCCGCCAAGCTCGGCATCGCGTCGGTGCGGTCACGGCAGACGGCAGCGCGGGCTCTCATGTTCGACTTTGGGGGCCCTCAAAACAGCGAAAAGGCCGACCTCTTTGCGGCCAAACTAAAGGAGGTGGTGGCGGAAGCGGCGACAGTCGTCCACCCTGTTAAAAAATCTGAACTCCGGATAACAGGGCTGGACGCCTCCATCACGTCGCAGGCAGTCGCCGCCGCCGTTGCCGCGAAGGGGGGGTGCAGCGCCGAGCAGGTCCACGCCGGTGCCATTCGCCCCGGCCCTGGTGGTGCGGGATGCACCGTAGTGCACTGCCCCGTCGCTGCTGCTAGGGCACTGGCGAATGCCGGGCGCATCATCGTCGGTTGGAGCTCTTGCCACGTTCGCGTGGTCGAGCCCCGCCCGATAAGGTGCTTCCGGTGCCTGGGAATCGGCTACACCAAGCCGCTATGCCCCTCCCAGGTGATCCGCGAGGACCTGTGCTTCCGCTGTGGCAGGAAGGGCCATGATCGGGCCTCCTGCACAGCGGAACCAAGATGTGCCGTCTGCACGTCGGCCGGCAGACCCGCCGGCCATGTGATGGGGGGAAGAAATGCAATCCCCCCCCCAACGAAGGGTAAGGCGGCACCGAGGCCTACGCCTGGGGCGCCCAGCACCGGCCAAAGAACTGGTGCGCTGGAGGAGGTTATGTCGGAGTGATGGATTTGGGTCCCAAATCATTGCTCCAGGCGAACCTTATGAGGTCTGCCAAAGCCCAGGACCTTTTCTCCCAGGCTCTGGCGGAGTATCATATCGACGTCGCTGTCGTCTCGGAGCCGTACCTGATTCCAGACCGACTAAACTGGTTGGGGAGTCAGGACGGCCTCGCGGCTTTAACCTCCACCAGCGGCCTACCCCTCTTACTTCTCGAGAAGGGTGCCGAGTTCGTGGCAGCCTCGTGGGGTGGATTAGTGATTTTCGGAGCTTATTTCTCCCCTAATCGCCCACTCCACGAGTTCGAGGCCTTTCTACAGGCGCTGTCGGCCGCGTTACGGCGTGTTGGTCCCCGTCAGATTATTCTGATGGGGGACTTCAACGCCTAGTCCGTCGCATGGGGTGGCCGTGTGACGGACTGCCGCGGCCGAGCCATGAAGGCCATGGCGATGGCAACAGGCCTGTCCCTGCTGAACAGGGGCAGGACCCACACGTGCGTGCGACGGCGGGGCGGGTCAGTGGTGGACCTCACGTTCGCCTCTACCGTCGTCACAGCTCGCCTTGCGGACGTAGACGGCTCCGCCTCCCAGCTCTGCCAAGTTTTGACGGAGGTGTGCGACGCGTCGATGCCGAGATCTCTTCCCCCTCCTCGTCGCAAATCCGTCTTCTGGTGGTCGGCAGAAATTGCTGACCTGCGCTCTGCCTGCACTGCTGCACGGCGGGCGTATACCAGGAGCCGGAGACGCAGAATCCGCGACGAGGAAAGGGAAGACATCCTGTACGCCGGGTACCTGGAGGCGAAGAAGCGCCTCCAGGTAGCGATCGCTGTCGCGAAGGATGAAGCCCGGGCGGCGATGCTGGAGAGTCTGGACAGGGACCCGTGGGGGAGACTGTATCGGGCTGCGTGCAACAAGCTGGCCCATGGTCCCCCACTCACCCAGACCCTCCAGCCGGCAATGGTGGAAGCGGTGGTCGGTGCGTTGTTCCCCGGTTCTGACCCGGGCTTCGCGCCGCTGCCGATGACTCGGCCGGGTCCTGCTGAGGACCCGGCTGACTCCTTTCCACCAGTCTCGGGGGCGGAGGTGCAAGCCGCCGCGCTCCGCCTCCGGGGTAAAAAGACGTCACCAGGACCGGACGGTGTGCCCGCTCGTGTGTTGTTCATCGCGGCGGGCCACCTGGAGGAGAAACTACGGGAACTTTTCGACAGCTGTCTCGCTGTCGGAAGGTTCCCGAAGGTATGGAAGGAGGGCGCCCTCTGCCTCCTCGCCAAACCGGTCCGGCCAATGGACTCTCCAGCGGCCTATCGGCCGATTGTGTTGCTGGACGAGGCGGGGAAACTCTTCGAGAGGATTCTCGTGACCCGCATCGTCCGACACTTGGCGAGCACCGGCCCTGATCTGGCGGAGGCCCAGTTTGGCTTCCGCGCTGGCCGCTCAACCCTGGACGCGCTGGGCTTTTTGGGAGAAATGGTGAAGGGTGCTGCCGAGAGTGGGGAAAGGCCGTTGGCGATATCTCTCGATATCGCCAACGCATTCAACAGCATTCCCCACACCACCATTGTCGAGGCTCTGCGCGCCCACGGAGTGCCGCCCTACTTGGTCGGTAACGTACGTGGACCAGGGCGGCTCGCTGAGGAGTCACCGCGTGGAGTCCGGTGTTCCACAGGGATCAGTCCTTGGACTGGACCATGCCTGTGGAATATCGGATTCGACTGGCTGTTGAGGGGCACACTCCCCCCGGGCGTTACGGTCGTCTGCTATGCGGACGACACTCTCGTGCTGGCTCGGGCTTGGGATGTAGCGCGGGTCCTCCAGCTGGCCACCGAGGCGTGCGACCTTGTGGTCCAACGGATTCGACTGTTGGGCCTCAGGGTCGCTCTGGAGAAGTCGGAGGCCGTCTTGTTTGACGGCCCGAGAAAACGCCACCCGCCGAACATCAGTCTGATGGTCGACGGCGTGGCCATCGACGTTAAGCCCCAGATGAAATATTTGGGGCTTATCATTGACAGCCGGTGGCGGTTCGGCCGTCACTTCGCCGAGCTATCACCCCGGCTGCTGAAGACGGCGGACTCGCTGGGGTGGTTGCTGCCAAATCTGGGGGGGCCGAGCGCTCACTGCCGGTGTCTCTACGCCGGCATTCTCAAGAGTATGGCGCTTTACGGTGCCCCCATCTGGGCGGACCGCCTGAGTCGGGACAACGTTTCTCAGCTCAGGCGGCCCCATCGAGTCATCGCGCAGAGGGCGGCCCGCTGCCACTCCACAGTGGCGGGTGCAGTGGCGTGTGCCCTGGCGGGGACACCGCCTTGGGAGCTCGAGGCCCGAGTCCTGGCCTGGACATACGCGCGATGGTCGGAGCAGCGTTCTCGGGGAGAGCGCGGCTCCCTAGAGGAGGAGCGCGCTTTCGAGCGCCGGACCCGAGAGTTTCTGATTCGGGCCTGGACCGGGGTCCTTAACTCTTCGGAGTCGGGTCGAGCCACCCTCGACGCCCTGACCCCGGTCCTGACCCGATGGATAGAGAGACGGCACGGCTCCCTCACCTGCCGACTGGTCCAGGTCCTCACCGGACACGGGTGCTTTGGCGCCTATCTGCATCGGATCGGTCGGGAGGAGACCGCCGCGTGCCACGAGTGCGGTGCTGCGGAGGACACGGCTCAACACACCCTTGAGTCGTGCCCTGCGTGGAAGTCGCAGCGCCGCACTCTGGTCGCGGAAATCGGCCAGGACCTCTCCCTCCCCAGCGTGGTGGAGGCCATGCTCGGGAGTGAGAGAGCCTGGAAGGCCGTCAACTCCTTCTGCTAGGACGTTATCTCACAGAAGGAGGCAGCGGAGAGGGTGCGGGAGGAGGATCCTCTTGCCGCCCCGATCCGAAGGCGACGTACGGGGCGGAGACGGCGGCGTTATAACCACCTGATCCCCCCTGGTGAAGGCCAGCCAGCGTCGGGTACGGGGTTACCCGTGCTGGCATTGCACGCGCCTCCACCGCCGCCTGACGGGAATGTCCGCACACTCCGGGCCATTCCCGTTGTCCCCCCTCATGGGCTGGGCTTGCCGGGCCTGCTACGGCGGGCAATCACCGACGGGCAGCGGTAGTATCCGACCGGCTTCCCGCAGCCCCGTCCGCTGCTCGCGAGTCGTCGAGCGAGTCGTCGCCGTTCGATTTCTCGGACGACGACAACTGGCTCGAGACGACTCATGAGCTGCCAGGTGACTGACGGAGTGTCGTTGGTTTTTAGTGGGTATGGGCGTCTGAGCTCGAGTCCCACATAACTCGCCGTCCCCCCGGGCGGCGAGTATGCGTAATGCATTTTCCAACGTAAAAAAAAAGGTAAGTTTGTAGTTGATAATAGTGTAAGTGTAATTGTGTAAGTACTTAAGAAGAAGATTTTGAAGAAAAGAATGAACAATGAAATGATACTGAAATACTGGAGACGTGGCTGTATGGCCTTGATCCTTTGCCTACCCAGAATGGGTGAATTGAACAAAAAAATCATAGCCAAAAGTAAGGTTGTACTTGTACCAGGGTGGTATAGTTTGTGCACAAAATTAGTGCAATTACACACCGCCGTTATCTTAAATTTACCAAGGTATAGCCTGACCAGGAATATATGGGACCTCGCCATGTTGCGGAAAACAGCTGGAACTAATTTCTTTTACTGGCAATGAATATATATAATAATAATATATATATATAACAGAAACTTGAAGTTGTCATAATGATTAGTGTCAAAGTGGACGCGTAATCTAATTTTCCACAAAGTGCAAATTTTATGTGATAAAAATACCTAGAAATATTCATTTTCGTAAAAGAAAAGTGGTTTAACATGTGTTGTAGTATTTTTCGACAAGAAAGTGTATGTGATCATTACAGTTTCTTTAAATTAATTACTGATATAGTCGTCATCACGAATTTTTGGTATGTCATATAGTGCGAATAGTGAAAATTGGCTACTGATGGCTACGAAGAATATTTCAATAATGATTTTAAAAAATGATTATAACAAATAATTGTTTTGAGTTTTATTGCTTTATTTCAACCCTACTTGGATATTTCAACTAAAATAGTTCGTAGAGTTTTTCAAGATTTCCTATAGATTATTTAACATTATGATATCATTTCAAATAATGTCATTTAGAAAAACAATGGATTGATGTTTCTTTTACCCGTTAGTGGTTTTGCAAATATAATTATATTCTGGTACAAAATTCAAGACCAATATTACAAAGCGCTACTGACTTTAATAAGTACCTACTCAATTTGCGAGTGTTCTGTCGTGTTATTTTATCGTAGAATCTGTTATTATAAGGCAGCATACTTAAAGAATTAACATGAACATAAACATATAAAAATATGTTTTTTTTATGTTCAGTTGCCAATCTACGCTGGTATGATTATACCGAGTGTTGTCATATAAAGACTATTCGAAGCGCCCTTAATTGAGGTCCCATATATTCCTGGTCAGGCTATACCTACATAATTCTTTGGATTTTCGTACCTAATGTTTTTATTGCATTAAATGTTTGACCACTGGCCATGACGCACAACCCCACCTAGTGGAAAATATCAACATTAAAGACTTTCTGTTCTGCCTGCCACTCAAAGGTGCATAATATTTGCTTGACCATTTTTGCTTTTGCTATTAATCGGGATTGCTTGCTTATTCGGTATTCCTTACCGCTTAATCCACTTCCTGGATTACTCTTGTAAACTAATACCTTTTTACACGAATGCCCAAAAAAACAAGTCTATTGTTTTCAGGGTTCATGTATTTTTCTTTATACCACCATAACAAAGAATATATACCTACCTACACTACGCGACCATAACTTAAAACGCCTAAGCCGATTTTAATGTGTGTAGTAGGTATTCGTTAGATTTCTTTCTTTCTCTTAGCGGAAATTTAAAGCAAAATAATTGTATTTTATTTTTCCATCAGATTTCTTTTACTATTTTGGGTGACATAGAATACTTAAACTGGTTAAATTAAAAAACAACTGCCATTTTTGTTTTTATAATTTAAACAGTTAAAGTAATGACAATTATATATCTACCAAAAAGAATAAAAAACTTTTAATTACTAAAATATAGGCATCATTAAAGGTCTCATTGAGGCCGTCTCAATTCGGCTGTCTCAAATATATATAAATATAGCAGCATTAATGAGCGAGTTTACCTGTGAAACAGTAGTAATAGTATTTATACAGGTCCCAAAAAGAGCGTGCCAGACTGACACTGGATATAGCTTAGCCATAGACATTTTAAATAAAAATAACTTTCGGATAAAAGTCGGATGGTTTGGAAGATAATGCAACTTTTTTGTATTTTTCTTGTATGAATAATACGAGAAAGTAGCATTGGGCTCAATTCAAATGCGCCCTGTCTCAGATTAAATTTAGGTTCAGTTACTCACTGTCTCTCTTTCTCTGCCAAACAAACGAAAAGAAACGGACTATATTAATTTAGAAACGTCAGACTAAACAGCTGTCCGTTGCTAAGGAAATTAGAGAATCCATAGACAATTTAGTAGGGATGTCATTCGATGACGACTAAAGTTAGACGAAAACACGCAAAATCTTGTACAAATACGTAAAAAATCGCATCACTTAATTTGACGTTTATAAATTATTTGTAGTCTGTCTCTACTCGTTTGTTTGATAGTAAAAGAGAGAGACTGAACCTAAATTTAATCTGAGGCAGGGCGCATTGGAATGGGGATCCACACTGCCAAATTCTCCCTGTAGGTGGCGCATTGTTGATGCGGCCAAAGCTATCTGTCATTCCAGTACAGAAGTTGTGTTTTTTTGAGTATTTTTTTGTGTTTTTAATCTGCGGAAGCATAATGCCGTTACGTGCTGTGCCAGGTTGTTACAATATTGGTGTTCATTTATTTCCAAAAGACCCAGTTTTAAAAAAGAAGTGGGAAACGGCTATAAAAAGAAAATTTATTATTTTTAGGTAGTTTTCTGGAACTATTCAAAGTCAAAGTCAAAGTCAAAAATTCTTTATTCAATTTAGGACACAAAATGCCACTTATGAACGTCAAAATATCAATCAATTATGGCCCATATGGGGCAGAACATGTCTCCTTATCTTTTGGGCCCTACTAGCGCTTCGAGACAAGACACAGACAATCTGGCAAGTGCTGAGAAGAAACGCCGGAACAAACTCAGTCACCACTAGCTGCCACAAAAATAAAACAAATCAAAATAAACAGGTAGGTACATCAGTTTGGTGCAGGCTGGACTGTCCATACATTCTCGTCATTAAGATAGTCTTGAATTTTATAATACCCCTTCGACATTAGGGTAGTTTTGACATGTAACTTAAATTTATTAATAGGTAGTTCGATAACATTATGAGGTATTTTATTGAAAAATTTGACACAATTTCCCAAGAATGAATTAATTGTTTTGGCCAATCTAAAGTCTGGAACGACAAGTTTGTTTTTGTTTCTTGTACTATAAGAATGAATATCTCTTTTTTTCGTGAAACGATCTAAATTTTTGCGTACGTACATGATATTATCAAAAATGTATTGAGAGGCCACAGTAAGTATATTAATTTCCTTAAAGAGTTCTCTCAGGGATTCGCGCGGACTCAGTTTGTAAATGGCACGAATGGCTCTTTTCTGTAAGATAAAGATGGTATTGATGTCCGCAGCAGAACCCCACAAGAGAAGACCATAAGACATAATACTGTGAAAGTAACTAAAATAAACAAGCCTTGCCGTTTCAAAGTCAGTAAGATGTCTTATTTTTCTAACCGCAAAGGCAGCTGAAGCAAGTCTTCCAGCCAGAGTGTCAACATGTGGTCCCCATTTCAACCTCGAATCCAATGTAATGCCCAGCAGAAACACAGTGGAGTTAGATAGATCTAGTTTCTCACCATTTACCCATTTAGTAAAATTTCTGTGTTACCTTGCTTCACGTTGGGCATAGTGAATTTAATACATTTAGTCTTTTTTGTATTAAGAAGCAAGTTATTGCTAGTGAACCAATTTAATACCTTAGAGAGAGCTCCGCTTACATTGTCAAATGATTCTTCGCCTCTTCTTGATTTGAAGACTAAAGAAGTATCATCAGCAAACAGAACTATCTCACAGGAGTCTTTGGCATAAAAAGGAAGGTCATTAATATAGATCAAAAATAACAAAGGTCCCAATATTGAGCCCTGGGGCACTCCCATTTGAAGCGGGGCACCTGAGGAGTTAGTACCATTAACGTTTACTGTTCGTAGTCTGCCTGAGAGGTAAGATTTCAACATTTTAGACGCGTTAGTAGATACACCGTAATGTTCAAGCTTAATAATGAGTGTTTGGTGATCGACACAATCAAATGCCTTCGACAAGTCACAGAATACACCAATCGCATCGTGTTTATCTTCATAAGCATCCAAAATGTGTTTGACGAGTGCCACCCCAGCATCTGTTGTATTTCTACCTTTGAAAAAACCAAACTGTTTCTCGTGCAGTAAATTGTTAAGTTTTAAATGAGAGAGCAATTGATTAAATATAACTTTTTCAAAAATTTTGCTAAATGCAGGCAGTTTCTTTAATTTTATTACTGGATTTCTTAATTTTTTCACGTATATAATTAGATTTAGCTACCATGCAAACGTTCTTGAATAACTTTGAGTATTTTTTAACATATTCTAGGAATGTTGGGTCATTATTTCTATATACTTTTTGATTATATAATTCAAACATTTTTTTCCTACTGATGTATACCTACTGTAGCCCAGTCACTGAACTTCGGTTTCAAATTGTTTATAACTAATTTCTTTTTAGGAAAATTTTTATCAAATTCACTTTTACCTATTTTAAAAAAATACTCATATTGGTTATTAACATTGTCATTAATAAAAGGCAAAAGCGGAATTTTATCACTTAAGTTAGACTTAAATTTTTCTTTACGGGAATCAGTGACTGGTCTAAATTGAATTACATTTTTAGTTGGCACAAAACGGTGTTCAAACGTGACTGACTGACCGCAGTGATCGGATTTTACAAAATTTACTATAGATTTTTTTATCACAACAGAGTTACAGAATATATTGTCTAAGCAAGTAGCTGTTGTAGCAGTAATTCTAGTCGGTTCAGCAAAAACAGGCATTAAATTGAAAGATTTGAAAAGGCTTAAAAACCTCACTCGATAGGTTTTTTCTTCATCTATAATATCGACATTGAAATCCCCACATACAACTACTTTCTTTTTATTAGTAAATAATTTCCTGAGTGATTCTTCCATTATTGACTCAAATAATTTAAAATTACCAGTTGGGGGTCTATAAACACAAACAATTATGTAATCGTCCAGCTCTGCACATGATAACTCAATAGTTCCTTTTTTTTAACTCAATATTTACATCATGATAAGCTTCGGGATCGGGAACATTCATCGTATAACTAGATTTTGAAGCTACGACCCCAAAATTCCCGGTGTCATCGCGGTTCCAATCCTAGATATCTAACCTAAAAAACAAACATGTACGTGTTTTATTATTTTAGTTGTATTCATTAAAAACCTTTTTCTGTGGTTAATTTGTATCACAAATACAACAAAAACAATTTTAACAACCAATTAAATGTAACATTTACAATAATAAAACTGGATTAACACCCAAATGATTACCTCGCAATAAGATCGGCTTTTTTACCAGATACTTTTGATCCTCGTTTCCAAAGTTCGTCTTTTAGTTCAGATAACTTCATTGACGAATTCATTATGATGAAATAACATTAGATAGTCACGAAAAACTATAAATTATATACGAAAAAGCCCGACATAAACAATAGCAAAATGTTTGACACAGCCGTATCTATGTTGCGCCATATGCATCAAGCTTTGCGTGTAGATCCCCATTGAGCCCATTATCTCCTAACCTATGACACTTTTACTAGAGTCATGTTATTTGAATTAAAGTTGCCTAAGCTATCTCGAGCGTCAGTTTGGCGTGCTATTTTTACACAAAAAGTGGCATTGTCTCCCATACCAAAAGCCTTTTTTTAAGTTAATCCGAAAGCTTAAGCTATCTCCAGAGTTAGTTTGGCACGTTCTTTTTGGGACACCTGCATGTAATAGACCGTTATAGTGAGAACGTAATTACACAACTTGGTTTAACTTTAGATGATTTTGTTACTAAAAAAATATTACGCATGTTTTATTACTTCAGAATCCGCTTTAAAAGATAATCTCATTGTTTAAAATTGCACATGATAATAAATGTGTGTGCGGGTGCGACACACATTAATTTGCGTAGCACGGTGCATTAGCGCTTATCGCCCGCTTGCTCGTTTTATGTCTTCCTGCCGAGCGCCGACGCGACGGCAACAGCTTTTCGCCGGACCCCATAACCGCGTGCCTACCTACCACTTTTAAAAAGGACTTGTCCTCTTTTTGTATGGAGGCTGGTTTTTTATTCTAAGATATCACCAACCACTAATAAACCTATATTTATCTTTAAGCTACAAAAATATGAAACACATGACCATAGAAATCAGAATTTTAAACGCCTCCATTTCTGAGAAAAAATATGTTTTGTAACAGGCATCATCCACTGATCACTTACTTGTATTTTCTGGCTGTATGGCTATATACCATTGCCTTTCCACTGGTGGATAAATACTACAAGGTACTATCACAGATTATATAATAGGTACTACTGTCAATGGAATGTCAATTTTGCTGTAATTTTTTTTTCATGCGTTAATTGATATAGGCGAAGGTGCGGTTTCTGTACAGACAAAGAGAAAAATTAATTTAAAATTTTCTCTAAATCGGAGGCCTTAAAAAATATATTAATTATGCAGAAAGGCTAGTTTTTGTGAAGTCTTTAATATAATATTTAGTTTATTCTGGTTAGAAATATTGACAAATAAAAAACCAGTAATGGACAAGTCATTTGAAGTATGTCGTACCTACTAATAACCCCTTGAGGACCACAAGACCGCGGTCGGATAACAATTGATTATCTATTGTGTCTGGAAGGAAACATGATACCCGCCTGACTTGAGTGATTAGTTAAATGAAATAATGTTGCATTTTTTGACGTAAGAGACGTCTCTCTCAAAGTCAAATCCAGACAACTTGAAACATTGTCTGGATTTGACTTTTCATATCATTGCATATCTTTGATTTGACTATTTTTTTATATTATTACACATTCTTGTGATGTGATAAAAATAAAATAAACTATTGTCTTATTAATTACTCATGACTTGAACTTATCTATCTAAACTAATGAAATATAGCAAAACTAATGACTAGGCAGTATGGTCTCCGACCTTAGCCTGTTCCTTTGGCACATATGAAACAAAAAAAAAACTGGCTGGACGAGAATAAATAAAGTACTAGAAAGAGGCGCTAGATGGCGTTAGAAGCTTCTCGTAGCAGTCAAACCTATAGCGATGCGTGATATTACATCACTGAATAGGTTTAGTTTATTATGAATCATATTCCAGAGCAATAAGTATGAAATTATCTTGCAATGTGCTTGACTCTGAGGCGAACTAAATTACGCCATATTGTTGACGACATTGAGTAGACATTTCTTTGAATACAATTACTAAGTCATACTTATGTACGAAGTACTAGTACTTATTCTGTGCTTTTACATAAAAAATCAGACAATAATTATCTTCTCGTTTATTGATGTTTACAAAGTGACGGTCAAAGTATTATTTTACTCTTTAGTTATGGTTAAAAAGTAGCTTGATGATGCAACGGAACTCAGACGATTCAGATAAAAAAGTACTTTGGTTTTTGGTTTCTTGTTGGAGTCAAATTTACGTTCATTCATTCATTACGCATATTAAAAACTTATAATAATTGAATTGCATCTGTAAAAGATCTTCCAAAAACGATGAATATCACGTATTTTCGTTGAAATAACTGCTTACATCTTCTAAAGCTGTTTCGCTAATTACACAGAGTGTCCCATTTAGACAATTTGGCCTATGTAAGCATTCTCGGGCCCAAACTCGATAGAAGTTTCCTTTTCTCACGACACTGTTAAGTTAGAGTAATTAGAGTGAACTAATAGATAAGGAGCAAATACTGTCGAAAGTAAGCAAAATAGCACACAAAAATTGATTGTCCGTGTCGTCCGGTGGGACTTGAACTCACACAACCCTTCAGTATCCGGGCGAATGCTCCTCCAACCGAAAACGCGTAAAAACTGGCATAAAATTTGCTAAATTATAAAAATAATATGGTCAAAGTCAAAAATCATTTATTATGCTAATAAAAAAAAACAATCATATTAGTCCGTTAGGGGCACGAGTATGTCTACTTATTTTTTGGACCCGAGCATGCCTCCTCATTTAAAAGGGCCCTATTAGTGCTTCGAGACAAGACATAGACAATTTGGCAAGTGCTGAGATAC
The DNA here is from genome assembly GCA_949316185.1 of Pyrausta nigrata. NCBI lineage: Eukaryota > Metazoa > Arthropoda > Insecta > Lepidoptera > Crambidae > Pyrausta > Pyrausta nigrata. The sequence continues at coordinate 3,419,519 of OX438955.1, read as the reverse complement.
CTAACACCGGAATAAATTCAGTCACTACTAGATGTTATAAAAAAAATTAAAATCAAAGTAATAAGGTACCTACTTAGTTCGGTGCAGGTTTGACTGTTATATTTACCTACTTGGGTAATAGTACCAGTAAGTAGGTAGGTACGGTTGGCAACACGTCAGGTTAGCCATGTGAACTACGAAAAAAGCTTTTATAACGAACGAACAGAGGCAGTCTTAAGGTCACAGTAGGGTAGTCTGAAGTGCGACCGTGTGTACGAGTACTCTTTTATGTGACTATTATTAAAATTAATATAACTTATCATTGTAAAATTATGAAGGTTCTTGGATTTGTTTTATATTAAATCTTCTTTTGGAGTACTTATATTTATGCTTGAAAATCGTTGAGAGAATAATATTTTGTCAGTCAATTAGCTATTTCCCACGTAATGAATCTCCAAAACTTTTAAAGGCTAACCAGCCTTTTCACATCGGTCATTATTCACAGAAAAGAATAATTGACACCGTTTTATTCTCGTCCTTGACGTAAAATAGGCCATGGAGTTTGAAAAACGCCTTACAGAAGCGTAATGGCAACAATTCGACGCCCGTCGTATTTTCTCAATTGACAAGGCGCCCAGTGTAAATAAATGTGTCTGGGTATTTTTTAGGTTGGCAAAATGGTTTTTTCTTGTATAGTATAGTTTTGCACCACTATCACTTAAAGCTTCAATAAACTATTGTAATAGGAAACATTATTTTGGTAGTCAGTAGGAACTTCGGCTATCATATAATCTGTGGCTTCGGCTTAGGACAATACGACATTGATAAATTGTTTCTACCTAGAATAATTTTCAGAAAACACACAACAGCGGTTGTCCTGCATGATCTTCTGATGTCCTGTCATCTCAAACAGAAAGAGCACAAACTTGTGAACTTTGACTTTACTTCCTGCCTGCGTGCGTCTCTATTAAAATTGACAGCCGCTGACAGCACGATCATGACAGATTAGGTAGTACCTAGTGGTATCTTTGACGGATAAGTTTTCTTTACGAGGATACAAAAGCACCTTATACGTATGGTTTGGTTACCGGAGCAGCAGTCGCACATAATGACGTCCTTTTCCTTACATCCATTACAAAGTATCGCATGTGCATGACGGACACATCACAGGGCATAGTGCGCGTTTTCTTAAGGCGCTCATCTTCGACTAATGTGACAAAAGTTTGTATGGAAATTCGTCAGCGCCCTTAGTGGCACGTCAGGAAATCATCACTGAGTCGAAGGTGACCGCGTGAAGCTGTCAAATAAAAACTCGCACAAAGCCCTCAGACTATACGTAGGTCTTAGAGTAGCTAAGATACAAACTGCATTCGTGCGTACTACCACAGAATACTAGTACAGAAGTATGACTTAGCAATTGTATTCAAAGAAATGTCTACTCAATGTCTTCAACAATATGGCGTAATTTAGTTCGCCTCAGAGTCAAGCACATTTTCGTGTAGACACCTACAAAAATCCATTGCAAGATAATTTTATACTTATTGCTCTGGAATATGATTCATAATACACTAAACCTATTCAGTGACGTAATATCACGCGACGCGATAGGGTTGACTGCTACGAGAAGCTTCTAACGCCATCTAGCGCCTCTTTCTAGTCATTCATTCATTCTTGTCCAGCCAGCAACGGAGCCGCGCGGCCGCCGGTGAATAAAACGCGCGAGCGTGTCACTGACCGGTAGCGACACGCAACTTGTTTTGGCCCCTAAGTAGGGGCGCCGCGCGTAGGTACGATTTTGCTACATACGCGGGGAGATACACAGGCCTGGTACTACTACAGTGCTTACCTTGACAACTACCTTACTTTGTAATGGATGTAAGGAAAAGGACGTCATTATGTGCGACTGCTGCTCCGGTAACCAAACCATACGTATAAGGTGCTTTTGTATCCTCGTAAAAAAAACTTATCCGTCAAAGATACCACTAGGTACTAATATATCCTCTGAGACGGCCGCTAGCTAAATAAATCATATTTTCGGATAGATAAAGATGGCGTTAATTTTTTCCTAAAGCTTTTCAGAAGCCCAATAAAATTCTCGCAAAATGGCGGGTGACGCAGCCGAATTTCGGCGATATGCCGACAAGTATACGGGCAGTATTAATCACGGGGGTGACACACATCGTCCCGACACCTTGCCACAGGCAACAGATAACAGACAATACGTGAGGTGTAGAATTTCTATAAACACTGTCACTACTGCCAGTGCAGGACTCGCTCAAAGAATCAAATAAATAAATAATAACCCAACTGCAAAAATGCTGGTGTTTTTGAAATGGCTTTACTAGCTTTAATTTGATACACAAAACATTGCTATGCTAAGAAAAAAACAACACCCAATTTTTCAATGCCAGCTTTTCAAAATCAATTTTAGGTACGTATGTCACTACCACAATTCTCACGACACCTCATATGTCAAGAACCGTCAAGCCGAATAGGCTGTAGGGTGTGAAAGAAAGAAATTAACATATAAGCTGTAGATGTACAAACATATTTACATTACGCTCGAAAACCAGTTCTGACGCAGTCGGGTAAAAAGAGAGATTTATTTGCATTATTGGGATTTATAATCTTGAAATAATACTGATTTTTGTAACGAGATTTTTATTTAAAAAAAAAAAAGGAACATTGTATACATCGTAGTTGGTATGACGGAGCACATACGCAGTAACTATGTAACATCTAGATACATTATCTTTGAAAATTGGCCAAGTGCTAGTCGGACTCGCGCACGAAGGGTTCCGTACCATTAGCTTTCAACATTAGATAGTATGGACAAAAAAACACGTTTGTATGGGAGCCCCCCTCAAAAATATTTTATTTTATTTTAATTTAATAATTTATTTTTAAAATGAAATACAACATAATTTTCTGTAAATATTAAAAGTCTACTTGTTGCCATTATGAATATCGAGCGAGAATGGCAAAAAAAACACGTTTGTTAATGGGAGCGCCCCTTGAATATAATAATTATTTTAATTTAATTATTTATTTTTATAGTAAATACAAAATTTAATATTCTGTGAATATTTCACGCGTCTACCTGTTGCCGTTATTGATAGCGAGCAAAAAACGGTAAAAAATCACGTTTGTTGTATGGGAGCCCCCCTTAAATATTTATATTAATTCTCTTTTTAGTATTTGTTGTTATAGCGGCAACAGAATTACATCATCTGTGAAAATTTCAACTGTCTAGCTATCACGGTTCATGAGATACAGCCTGGTGACAGACAGACAGTGAAGGCTTGGTAATAGGGTCCCGTTTTTACCCTTCGGGTACGGAACCCTAAAAACTAGTTTTGAACTAGACAAAAGTTTTAAAAGAGAGCAGGCTTCTCTGTTAGAGCTGTGACTCGTGTTGAGACCTTTTTAATTCCCGGCTATTTTTACAGGCTAAACGATGTATCATTCTGGGGAAATCATTAGCACGGAACAACATAGCATGAGTTTTTTTATTCATGTTTCAAATATTGTTTACCCACGGAAACCGAATCGAGCTTATAGGTATTGAGAGGAAATTGTAGTATTTATTTCTTTGTCCCTGTTCTCTCGCCTCGGTTCGGAGCGCCGCTTCAAGTCTTTATTTGAAAATAACCGTAATTTAAAAATAAATATTCTTTTCCGTTTTCATATAAGGGTTTTCGGTGACAAAAAGTAAAAGGTTGACTTGTGGCTATGCGTGTTGTTGTGGTCCAATAAATGCAGGGCGCCCCCGCTGATGCAAAAGACGCAGCATCAGCCTAGGTCAAGTCGGAAGCACGTCACGTTACCCATCTAAAAGCTTTAATTACGAAGCTAATAGAGGCGGTCTCAAGCTCTTAGTTGGGTAGTCTGAAGTGCGGCTGTGTGTACATAGTGTGTATTATCTGGGCAGTCCCACACCGCCCAATACCGGGCGGTCTATAAAAAGCGCCAATGGCCGCCAGCGACCTATATCGGGCGCTCATCACCACACGATTTAAATATTAATTTATTATATCATACATAGACAGTATTTATATTGCATTAATTTTTTTCTAATATTGCTTAATGTTTGTTTATTATTGTTTTTATTATGACGGGGGGAGGGCGAGGGTAGAGGGGTTATTTATTTTTCGCGATCGTAAAGTCGTAAAGTTTTTTATGACAATTATTGGTAAAGTGTACCACACATAGCCAGGTTTGAATACAGGCAATAATAATTTATTAACCACTGAAGGCTCCATTTTTTCCTCGGAATAAGCTTTTTCCGTATAAATCAGACAGAAGGCTCTTATCACGATCGCCGTTCTATCTAGTCTTTGAACAAATCAGGCGCTGGCTGCAGCGAAAACCAGCACCAAAATTCGTTCTGAAACAGACTGAAAATCATCACGGATTGCAAAAACGATCTAGCTATCATTTTGTCACATTATGGTGTTATCGGGGTGAGTTCCCAGTTTATGCCTTCCTGTTCCGTCGACGCCATTATCACGCGCATGAGCATCTGTAGTGCCATAGAACAAGTAGAACCCAGTAGACCCACTTATTCAAACCGTAACCTGTCTAACCCTATAAGACCTTCGGGCGGGCCGATAACAATTGATTTTCTATTGTGTCTGGAAACATGATACGCAAAGGTTAAGCACTTTTTAACGTTTCGTCGGTGGAGCAATTCCCACACCTCTCTCTAGGCTTTTTTAAGGTGGTTGGAGTTAGACATGGGTAGTTCCTGAATGAATGATACAATTGAACTACTTCACCTATCTAGTTCATATGTATCACTCACTCACTATAGTCCAAAGCAGTTCATTTAGTTCAGTAACTCAGTGATATGAGAGTAAAACGTACGGATATATTTGTTAATACTGCAAGAGCGAGACTGCAGTATTCTGCTACTGCACTGCAGTTTTCTAAAAATTTTCGGTATTAATTAATACGTTTTTAATATTTAACGTACGTACATAAATAACACTTTACATCATGTGTTAATGCGTGTAACAATATGTTCGAAATTAATAAAAATGTTTTTAATTCGTAATTCTAGACTACCTTAATATTATATGTTATTTTTTAGTCATTAGAATTCTCCGTAGTACACGATACATTTAAACTGAATGAAGTAATGAGTGAGATTTTGATAGTAGATCTGCTGAACTAAATGAACTAATTGAACTAGATGAGTGATACATATCTTTAGCTCCCACTGAACTATATCACTCATTTCACTTAAAACTGAACGATTTTGCGCATGTCTAGTTGGAATGCATTTACAAACCGTCACCAGCAGCGGGGGAACATACCCACTAAACCTATACACTGTACCCTTCTTACGTCAATGGCGGTTGTGTGTGGCCAACCAAATGACACAGTCGATTAATTTATGTGAGCGAAATTCAAATTGAATTCAACTTAACTCTAATTATCCGACTGCGGAAGGAGGGTTATGTTTTTTGAGAGTATGTATGTATAATTGTTTGGAACGCCCTATAGCCCAAACGGCCATGTTAGAAAGTCAGCCGTCTCGTCAGTAGATTGGAGTAATCTGAAATGTAATATAGAGGTAGGTATGTGCTCTAAATTCACTAAGCCTCGATTTCTAGAATCTAGAATGGGTCCCGACTGCTGGACAATTTTTAATATGGGCAGGCCTGTGTATCTCCCCGCGTAAGTAGCAAAAACGTACCTACGCACGGCGACCCTTACTTAGGGGCTTAAACAAGTTGCGTGTCGCTACCGGCCAGCGACACGCTTGCGCGTTTTATTCACCGGCGGCAGCGCGGCTACGTTGCTGGCTGGACGAGAATGAATAAAGTACTAGAAAGAGGCGCTAGATGGCGTTAGAAGCTTCTCGTAGCAGTCAACCCTATCGCGTCGCGTGATATTACGTCACTGGATAGGTTTAGTGTATTATGAATCATATACCAGAGCAATAAGTATGAAATTATCTTGCAATGGATTTTTGTAGGTGTCTACACGAAAATGTGCTTGACTCTGAGGCGAACTAAATTACGCCATATTGTTGACGACATTGAGTAGACATTTCTTTGAATACAATTGCTAAGTCATACTTCTGTACGAAGTACTAGTACTTATTCTGTGATATGGGTAAAAATTTAACCCGGGTAGGACCACTTTCTTGTCTTAGGGTTTTTTAGTTTCCAATTACTCAGAAACGCAGTCGGGTTTATTAGTTTTTTAAATTACCGTTTTTTTTTTTTTTCTACTAGTCTAATATTCTGCTAACGTGTGTACGTGTAAGGTGAGAATGTGTTATGTAGAGTGTGTGTGTAAAAGGTTGAACAGTTTTGTTCACGCCTTAAAAAAATACGATTTGTTGCAGGGCAAGAAACTGCTCTGACCGCGTATCATGGGTTTGTGTCCTCAACATTAAGGTACGGTCACTCAACTGACGGTTAACTCAACTGACATTACGAAAGTATTTTAATACAAAAAAGTGCGTCAGGGCAATTTGTGGTGTAGGGCCAATGGAATCGCTGATATTCTTGCCCGCGCCGTCTATGCCCCGTTGTTTGGGAGACGGTTCCAGAACGGACACCAGAACCCCTGACGCGCTGTGTAGAATGCCAGGTGGCCCCGGACACTCCACATCCCTCAAGTCACTAAAGTCTACCCTAGGTAGGCCTCAGGGCTTCAAACGATGTCCTAGCTCTTCAAACCAAATCAGTACTTGGAGAGCTAGGGGATCGTTTATCCACTGACTCCGTTTTTAATCAGTCACCCTGGATTAAAAAAAAAGATTTTGTTAAAAACTGACTTGAATTTGTGCAGTATTCTGAGCTTGAAAATGATATTTCAATTCGCTTCGCTTTGTTTGGGTGAATACCTACTGAATATTCGCCTATTAGGGTATAAGCATACTTTACTGAGCGAGATAATAATTTAATACTGAATTTGTGGGCAAATCTCACCCCTTTTAAAAGGACGAGTAATATTTATGGCACATTGTTGAAATACCCTTTATGAGCTAAAGTGCGAGTTGTAAAATATAAAAAAAACTAACTTTTCTAACATAACAGTCTAAGACAGTTTGTTTTTTGCTGGCTAGGAGAATGGATATAATAGGTACACTCGTGCTTCTGAATCTGATAAAAACATTTGTCCCTTGCGAGATTCGAACCAACACCCTGTAAAAATGGGTAGGTATCATTATCCTCTTAGCGTTATCGCGGTTGTGCTCTCTTATGCGAGGGCCCAGGGTCCGCTGACCATGATCCAGGTTGTGGCAGATCAGGTAATTACAATGGAGCGACTGCCATCTGACCTCCGTGAGCCTGTTACCAGGGGAAGCTGACTAGTTTTGGATCATGGTTACACATTCAGTCGCATGAATGTGCAGGTTTCCTCACGATGTTTTCCCTCACCGTAAGAGGCATCGGTTAGTGAATATAGTATGGGCAGGCATACCTTTACTAAATTACTTAGATATGTAGAGTACCTAATGTATAGGGTAGCGGATTATATGCCAGATTTCTGTAGACACCTGAAAGGAAAGTGTTAAGTTTTGAACCTTCCCGTAAGCAAAACTAAGATTTTGCGCAACCAAAACTTCCCTTGTTATTTACATAATAACAAAAGCTGGGGCTTGCGTAGTACTGAGACCTTATTCTTGCGACGTCCTATTCTGAATTTGACCTGCTCCCTTTTATTTTACATAGATATACTCTTTGTTGCACACCACACCCAGTATTTCTTCACAGTCGTATACCTCAATGACTGAGTGTCGTGATCATTATGTGGAATGAAACACACACAACGACTTTCTTGGCAATTTCAATAGAGTGGTTTGCCATTGCCTTCTCTATTTCACACATTTGCTAACTAGTGTTCAGGTTTCTACACGATGTTTTTCACCGTTAGGCAGCGATATCTTTGAAAAAGACTGTACCTACTTCAGACTCAGTCATAGGGCCGGGGATCGAACACACGATCTCGGATGAGAAGACACCCAGTATACATTTACAATACTCGAATAGAGAATGGTACATTAGGCGGTCTTATTGCTTAAAGCAATAATTATTATCGCAGTAGGATATTCTACTGCGGCAAAGCCCAAAAAAAACATTTTTAATAAAAAATGTGTTGTGAAAATTCTGAATTTTGAAAGCCATATTGTGGGGGTAATAGGGAAGTGTTGGTATATGACCTTAAGTGTGATTGGTCATTTTATGTTATAAGTGACATACTGTTTAACTATCTGTTTTATGTCATTGCGATGAATTATGTCGACTTCTACTCTACACGAAAAACTATGTTTTTATTATTCTCCTGCTACTACGCTCTTTGCTTTGCTACCACTAGTCATTAAAAGGTAGCAATATGAAGGACTTTAAAAACTGATTTGAAAAAGGTTACTTTTAGAATTGGACCCCTAAGGAACAATCTACGGTTAGCGCTGGGCTTACTATGTATGTGCTAATGGCCGAAGTTCAGCATCTGTAGAAAGCTTAGCTTCGGATCGAGCGATTCTTAACTCTTAACGAGTCATTAAATTTAGCTAAGTTTTGTTACATCACAGAGTTGCTAAAAAAATTAGGTAACTAAGTTCCGCGTGCTATATGAAGAATAATAATTAGATTGCTATTAAGTTTGTGCTATATTTTAGTTCTTTTTGTTTTATTCTTCTTTATAAGCTCGAATTGCAATACTATTAATAATGTTTATCGTTATTAATCCATTACAGAGATAGGTATCTGCGCTATAGTACAGGGTACTAGTATAAGCAGTCTTCAATAAAGGGGCTGAATATGATTATCAATATCTACAACTTTTACTATGGGACCATGGTCGAATTGTAGATGTCGTTTCTTTAAAAAAAAACTGATGCTCCATACAAATAATTCTGCTACCTCGGTGACAATAAGGTAAGGAGAGCTAATTATTTTTTTCAGTGTTGACTTCATAGTAAAAGTTGTAGGTATTGATTGTCATATTCAGCCTCTTAAAGGATAAGACTGCCTTTACTAACACCCTCTATATATTTTTTTCTATATTCTAAGTTTCTTTGGTGACGACGCTAAGCGGTGGTATAGCATCTATTGTTAATATGTTTTAAGTTAATTTATATGTATATATTTTTTGCCGTTTTCCCAGCAGTGAGATGACTCTGGCTAAAACATTTTTTTTATTTGAAATGGGTTTGCTCTTGACTCTAGAATAAACCAGACGTGTACAGAGACAGGTTTGATTCTCGGGTAAGACAGCCGAATTTCCGAAATATTGGAATACAGTTTTGTTTCTTCTTTTCTTTTTAAACATTAAGGAATTTTTCCTTTCAGTAAAATGAGCTAACCAAAGAATTGTAGTTACCCTCCAGGGGCCAATACATTTTTTCCACGCTGTATATTTGCTATGATCGATTTTACATCACTTCTGAATATTAACACTTTATTAACCTTCTGTATCGGTGCACCAAATTAGACTTTAGCAAATACAACATTAAAGATATATCTTAGGGAACGATTCGAAGTAAGTCTCCCAGAGACAACTCAGAATATCGCTTGTAGCTCAAACAAATCACTTTCCCTGTGTATGTTGGATGTCAAGTAGCGATGGGCGATTATTATAAAATTAATCGAATTATTCGAATGGTCTCTGTCATCGAATGTATTCGATAAGCAACCGCAGTCATTCGATTGCCCTTCGATTATGCGGCGAGCAATAAAGGATCGCGCGGTGCGCGGGCCGTTACTACTAACTACTAATGAATGAATCGTCATTCGTCGCGTCGATTAATCATTCTTTCGCTGCCTGTCTTGTGCGCACAGTCGCGGCAAGTTGATCGAATGCATATAAGGGCCGAGAAAAATAATAATCGAATAATAATCTATAGATTATTATTCGATTTTTTTCGTTTTTTTTTTTCTAATAACTAAATCGACATTCGATAGTTCGAATAGTCGATTGCCGATTCATTCGATTTTTTTTTCGAACAATCGCCCATTGCTTATGTCAAGACATATGTATTTACCCCAAATGTTTACCCCGACTGTGCTACAGACTGGGGGAAAATGTGGTTGCTTGACTGATACAGCATAATGCAGTGTTATTTATTTTGTAAAACATCAACAACATCTTGAGAGGCCGATTAAAAAATAATTAAAATGAAATAATGTTTATATCCTTAAACACTAAGATCTAATTACTTGGTTGATTGGAGTCTCCATGAATCGAAGACTCCGCTCTTTCTTAACTAAATTGTACTAGTATATTTGTTCAGATGCAATAATACTCTTTCTGCGTTTATCTGTGTGTGTATGTGTGTGCGTGTGTGTGTGTGTGTGTCTCTGTGTGTGTGTCTGTCTGTGTGTGTGTGTGTGTGTGTGTGTGTGTGTGTGTGTGTGTGTGTGTGTGTGTGTGTGTGTGTGTGTGTGTGTGTGTGTGTGTGTGTGTGTGTTGTCTGTATATTTTTTTAAAATCTCATGGGCTCATGTCTGGATTAGCTTTTCCGGACTTTTTCAAGGCCTATTATCTGAGTTGAAAGCCTACTTGCAAGTCTGGATTAGCTAGATTAGCCAGACTGCCGCCAGGCTTTCAACTCAAATAATAGGCATTGAACAAATCCATTAGTTAATCCGGACGTGCACAAGTGGGCCTAGTGTTTTAACAAAAAAAAACAACAGGTCCTTACTTTATCCAGAGCCAAGTTCAGCGAGTACCAAATAACAAAATATTTGCATGTTGTTTAATTTAAGGCCTCGGTTCACACAGAAACAGCTGCTACTAGTACTAGTACTCAAAACAAGTCCGAGACGAAGTTTGTTCATTAAGGCTCTGACCTGCTACAGAGTTGCCCAACTATTCGGAACATTTCGAAGAAATGCTTGTATTTGCCTGTTTTCAAGTTGCTATTGTATTAGTTTTTGAGTTTTGGATTACGATTTCGGCGTCTGGAGTTGGTGGGTCTGTGCATTGTTCGACAATTGTTGTGCTTTTTAACCGACTTCAAGAAGGGAGGAGGTTCTATGTTAGAATGTACCTATGCTTTTTTAGGGTTCCGTAGTCCTGACAAGGAACCCTTATAGTTTCGTCATGTCCATCTGTCTGTCTGAGGTTTTGCTAAGAGACCGTTAGTACTAGAAAGTTGTAATTTTGAATGTTCTGAAGGTGTAAGTGGTTATTATAAAGTACGGGCGCTAACTTGTCTCTAAAAATTGTAAAATAAAAAACAAAAAAACAACCGCCTTTAAAAAATTAAGAATTTAGGCCGATCGTAGAATCGGGTAGACCGTGATCTAAGCGCATCATTATACGTCACTATTTCTAGATTTGGCTGGTTTTGTGACGAAACCGATAATAATTCAAAAGCGATGCCTTTGAATATAGTTTTTAATAGTTCATTCCATGTCTGCTATTATTATTAATAGCTCACTCAATTCGCTCGCTCAACAGACGAGCTTTGGTTCTATAATCAGTTTAGCTAGCTTTAGACTTTGAACAATAACCGATAACACCGAAATAATATACTCCATTTAATTTAGTTTGATTTATTTACAATAAAGACAAACAACAAAGCAGTGGCGGCAGCGCTTTGGTAGTGATACCAAAGTTAAGCAACCCACGGCGTGATCGTGATTGGATGGGTGACCATTCCGACCATTTATTAAGTGAAGTCCATGACAAGCATCTCAGTGCTTCGTAAGGCACGTAAAGCAGTTGGTCCCGGGTGATATCTGTTAATTTTAGTCGTTAATCCTAGTCAGAAGCCCAAGGGCGGCTTGATAACACCTGACAGTAAGGTTGGTCCCTTGCCTTACAGACACCCATCCACCAATCCGCACTGAGCCCGCGTGGTGGAGTATGGCTCGTTGCTCCCATAGTTGAGGTGAGGCTCTTTAACACCGCTTTAATTGAATAAATGCCGATTTTCAACTTTTTAATTATAATCTTTATTTTTTAGTTCAATGCATCCAGTCTACAAAGAATAGAGTCTATATAGCCAATTCTTTAGTAATTTGTTTTATTTTCTCTATATTCCTTCAGTAGTCTTCATACGTATGTATGTACACTTAAACAACTTTACTTATACTGAACTACAAACTAACCTAACCGATTGAAATGCGAGGATGGTTCACATTTCAATGCTCAAGGGAGTTTTGAGCGGAAAGAAGCGATCCGGATCAAAGAGGAACGTTTTTTATTTCTTACTTTTACTCTGCAGCACATTATCAAGATAATTTCACAGCACAGTAACAATAATGGCCACGAAAAACTAATTTAGAAAATTAAGAAACAAAGCCTTCCTTTTTTAGACTTTCGTGTTGCTTTGTTTATCATTATAATAATACGGAAATTTATGCAACGTGCCTATATCTAAGCTATGACTTAGGAGTTTTTGTGACCATTTTAATGCTCCATTTACGATATAATTAACTTTAAAGTGCATTTTTTGGTCTAGTAGCCCCCTCCCCCCTCTAAAAGCTTAACTGTGGGCTTGGAAAATCTTACAAAATTATGATGATAGTGTATTTTATAAACTTTAAAAGGAAAAGTTAGCGGTTAGGATAATCTGAATAAATTAAATTTTGCTCACAAAAAATGATCGACTGTGTCATCCGGTGGGACAAACTGATGATAATTATTAGGGTTTTATCTCAACCCTTATCAGCATATTTCTATGGAATATACCCCGACCTGTGGTAGATACTTATATGGATTTGGGTGCGTCAATGTAGTGAACGGGTGCATGACTTCAAAATACCGATAGATAGATTATTGTGACCAGTAAGACACCGCTGTCTGTAGAGAGTATAGGTGATGTTAATTGTCACATAATTAAAATAATATACAGAAAATCAAAGAACAATCCTTAAATGTATGTAGTCTGAATTAAGAAAATGGTTAATTATATGTGGCATGTTTTCTGGTCGGAAAACCATTCCATTTACTTTACTGAAGAGGGCAACCCATGCACTAAAATACTCATTGCTCATTCATTGACTTTTAAGCAGAACAAAGTTCGCCGGGTCCGCTAGTATGAAATAATAGCTAGTGAAATTACTATTTAAATAATGATAATGTCCTCCTAGCCGAATTTCGACGACAGCGGCTTATCTCAACAGAGATTAGCCAACTGCGCGGGAGATATTATAGTGCACAAGTGTGTGAGCAATACACGGGTGCACTCTCTGTTCCTTCACTCTCATAATTCGGTGAGACGGCAGTTCACCATGACCGTTGTGAGATCAGGCGCAGGACCAACGGCTTAACGTGCTTTCCGAGGCACGGGGGTGTTAACACCACCAACTTCCTGACTCCGGAGTTGTGTCCGTATGTTATTTCAAGACAGAAAAACCAGAGCACTCTCGACCCGACTCGGGATTCGAACCCGAGACCTAGTGCTGATCACTAGACCAACGAGGCAGTCAAAAATATTATATTTCTTGCTGTTAGGTTTAATCTAATCTTTCTTCAAATATATTATATAAAGTACGTATTACCATGGACGAAATTCGTCCATGGTGTTACTTGGTAAATAGGATTTAATGCACCGCTGAATCAGGTCATGGATGCATATGGAATCCAAGGTGAAATGGGTAGCTGCCCCCTGGGGGTAGTAAAGGGGTAAATTACTGCCATCTATTATATTTACCTGACATCACTACTATTACAACATCAATCTTTTGACATTAATAACTTTATGGTGTTGATGGGACCACAAAGTAAAATAATCTAATAAAGAATGCATATAAATAAGTATTATGAGAGACATATAATGAGAAAAGTAATATTGTCTGCCTGCTGCATTTTCACGTCTGGAAAAATCTACTTTTGCGCGAACGAAATCGCGGGAAACCGTTTGGTAAAAACATAAATTGACGACCGTCTTGGTGTAGTAGTTCGCTCTACGGACGAAGGACTAAAGGTAGCGGGTTCAAATCCCGCAAGGGGCAAATGTTTGTGAGATGAGCACGATCATTTTAACTAAGTCGTGAATGTTTATATTGTTATAAGTATGTCTATCCGTTATCCTAGTCGCCAAAGCACAAGCTCATGCTATGTTTGGAGCTAGGTAATTGGTGTGTGTCTTGAAAAAAACATTTAATTATAAAAAGTTACTTTCAGTCAGGTGCCTTTTTTAAATAAAATCTAAGTAACAATATAAGGAAACGTCTTTATCCAGCTAAGGTGCTTACCTACGCTTCAGTCACTCGAATCATTTATGTTACACTCAAGTTTCTACAGCCCTAAGTTTTCAGTGTCCGTTTCCGTTTCCGTACAGGAGACCTAATCTTTTTAACAAAGAAGGCTTTATTCGGCTTAATTTCTTTGCTAACCCCTACCGTATTCGTGACACTAAGGAGGTTCTGAGTCTCGTGCGATCAACACAGTTCATTCTCGCTATTTTTCTACAAGCAAAGCGCGATCGTCCGTAAATATATGCCTTGCCAGTGCTTGTATAGAAACTCAGTTCGCTGCAAACCTCAGTGGGGGAGAGACGCGCGCGCCCTCGCCGTTTACGTAAACCTTCGCGTCGCATGATAATTAAAAAAAAAACGAATTAGTATAACTCCCGCGCGACTCGAATTTCTAATTCAAAACTTTGAACTGTGACTGTGTGAATTCGAAAACTTTTTCGAAAGTGTTCAGTTTTTCCAGCCAGTGAAGTGAATTGTTAAAAAGTGTTTTTTTATGGTTTTTCAGTGTGTTGTGAAGTTGCTGAGAGATTGTCAGTGGCATAATTGAGTAGCTACCTACTCCCAAGGTGAGTGACAGGATTATTATGCCATTACGGAGGTGACACGGTGTCAGGAAAGTTATTAAGTTATCGGTAGCATTATGTAGGCAGGTTCTTAGGGAGGTGTAGGTGATATTAGGAAGAAATTGGTTTTTGGATGAGTGGCCCGATGTGTTTTACTTAGTTATAAGAGTATTTAGGTACTTGTTGCGGGCAAATGCATGATAATATTGCCAAAAAAAATATCTTACTGAGTTTGATATTAAGTTTGTTTTTAAATACATTACAAACTTTTATTTATTTGTGATTCTTCATTTGAACTACAAGTCTAACAAAGCCGTGATTTTTTTCAGTGTTTTATCTTTTCTGAATATCTTCAAGTGATCTTACGTTGCATTCAAATTCAAATATCGAAGTATCCTCAAAATATAACGAACACAATAATTTAATAAGTTTTCAAGTGACATCGAAGGTGTACAAGTTATTCGTACGAAAATATTTTTTGCACAGAATAATTTTATGGTCCTCATAATTGCTCTTAAGTGTTCTAAAGCATTGGTCAGTGTTAGTTTTATGTATATTTCAGTCATATTATAAGTAGTTCGGTTAAGTGTTTATGAGTATGTCGGTATAAAATGCACAGCTGCCACAGCTAAATATTTAAAGTTGAATAAAGTATTTAAAGGTCCAATGAAAAAATGTGTTAGGTCAAGATGAAAGTGAAACGTATTAAAAAAAATTTATTCAAATAAAATACTATTCAACATATCTGTGGCAAACCGAACTCTTTGTGTTTTTATACTTTTTTTTAATGTTTCAATTTCCTTCTCTTTTTGACGTTTTTACTATTTTACCAGTTGTTTCTTTTATTTCACACGAATTACATTGATTTCTTACAAATATTACCCAAAGTTTATAATTTATCCTCCGAATTCCCCTACATCGCGCACAATATCAATGAACCAATTTAATAGTTTAACCGGAGCGTTAACCATAGTAGCCTTCTGCGGAACATATATTATTTCACTTGAAAAAATGACCGCCAGAGGCGGGAATCGAACCCGCGTTCCTCGCATGCCGGGCGATTGCCTAACCTCTCGCAAAGTGAATGCTTATCACTTAAAAAACAAAAAAAAATCTGCGGAACATGTTGTTGGGGCGTACTACTTATGGAATATTTAGCCTGTGAACCACTTTTGTACATAACCGTTTGTGTTCTTATCCCCCATTTTCCCCCAAACTTTCATCCCCCATTCCACTTCTCCAATGATTTTATATCGCAACAAAAGTAAGTGCCCTGCCCAGGGTCTCAAACTATCTCTGTACCAAATTTCATTAGAATCGGTCCAGTGGTATCAGAGCCTAATCAATACGAACAAACAAATATTTCCTCTTTATAATATTAGTGTAGATAAAATAAATACAAAAACGTCAGAACGCACTGGATTTTCAAGTAGTAAATCTACCATGGTCATTTACGACTCTAACTGTCCCACGACCAGTATTTAATCTAGTTAGCGGTTAAATGTCGAATTTCCTATACAAACTTCCACTTTAGAGGTTGAATTTTCAAAAATCCTGAAATACCCAAATCCTTCTGAATTTTTAGGTACCAGATAACTAAAACCTTTGATGATTTTGATTTAACTTTAAAACTGACGGGGTAACATACAACTCACCCCCCCCCCCCCTTTTTAGCCCTCAAGGGGTTAATTTCCAAAAATCCTTTTTAGTGCTCACTTTAACTTGACAGTCACTATCGTAGCATTGTATGAAGAAACCGCAGCAAAATAACGTAATTACTCGTAGTATCTATGATTGTTACAGTATGTATAGTACAGACTGTCGATACAAGAGTCAGAGTACCATATTCCTTCACTTTTGACATTAGAAAACATGGTGAAAAAATTAAGGTTCTAGACTTAGTTGTTTGGGCTGTGCGTTGATATGCCAGCCATTAAGCCAGTTTTAGTAGTTAGTTTAGTTCCTTATTTTCGTTTTAGTAGTCAGTAGTTATTTTCGAAAAAAACTTTAGTTAAATGACAATTAAGTCTATGTAAAACAGCCTTTTCATTCTGCTGGAGAAAGCTGTGAGAGCTAAGTATAAATATTTATTTAAATTTTTCTTACTTACCTCCATAATCGTCTAGGGAAAACGTGCCAGCTTGAAAATGAATACTTTTTAGAATTAATAACATGAGTTTCTTTTTTGTACAAAATTATAGGGTACTAGCTGTTGGCCGCGACTTCGTACGCGTGATATCGATGATACAAAACATTTTTTACTCCCGTCGCCATCCAGCTATAATGATCTCTTAGTCTACCATGTCGTAAGAAGAAGAATGAAAAATCAAGGTCAATAGGCACTCTTTTTTAGATGGGTTATTATCACCTCGACATCCTACTCTGGTAACAAAATTTCGCATGGCAGTGACACCGACTCAAAAACTAAATTTTGTCGTACATCTTTCTTAGTAAAATTTATTGAAGGCTTTATTGAAGGCTGTTTTTTTTTAAAAAAAGGTAACTTTAAGTTTAAGTATTCAGAAAAATGTTAGACTCAAATCCCCTACCGCAATGGATTAATGTGGTTTAGCATCTATTTATTGTGTCCCTAGTCTACTCAGGGGTCAGTTTGTAAGTTACTACTATCGTAAAGTAAGTAAGACTATTCTTATAGTTCAATTTCCGTTAATAAGTGATAAGTTGTATAAAAAAATTGTGCCAAATGACTTTAATCTTTCATTAATAATTCAGTATTACAGTAATTCAACCAAATTTCGACAAACTGTCTGTGGCGAAAGTATCCACGAACTACTTAGCGTTAAGGTCAGCACCATAAAAATTTGGACTCCTAAATGTAAACGCTTAAATACCTAAAATATTCCTGTAGCATATATGGTATACATGCCATAAAATCTGAGGGATTCTCTTGATTTCTCAGATCGTAACTTAGAGACAGTAGGATTACCTTCGGAGTTTGAAAATCGGTCTAAAGTAATTTAGCATATCAGTTGCTCCAGACCTTCAATTTGTGTAAGTCAATAAAAGATGCTCATTACGCTGAACTATGTTCCCTTAGGCTCTATTTATATCTCTTATAGTTGAGCTGAGCTGCAAGGGTTCCATATCAGTTGCTCCAGACCTTTAATTTGTGTACGTCAATAGAAAATGCGCATCACGCTGAATAACTTTTCTTAAAGCCGCTGGTTTTATATCTCTCTTAGTTTAAGTGTACTGCTGAGGTTTCACATCAGGTACTTCGATCTTCAAAATAAGTTATAGCCTAGTATTTGCCCAGACTCAATAGCTACACAGTAAAAAAGTTTCATTCAAATCCGTTCAGTAGTTCCGGAGATTAGCGTGTACAATAACACAGACAAACAGACAAAACAATGAAAAGTTGTAGATTCTAGATTAGATTCTATTCTGTTACTATTTTAACATCACCCTCAATTAGTTTTTGGCAAAAATACTCAATGTACAGACGCATTGGGTTACTGTTTTATTATATGTATAGATGTATAATAGCTAAAATCAGAGAAGCGTTGTACTCGCTTGGTGTATTAATATTGCTTTATAAAAACATAAATATGATTTGAAATCGTTTCTCCAACCTTGTTTGAGCTTTCAGACAGTTTGAGATTTTCCAGATATCTTCAAATTAAAAGTTGTCTCGAGAAGATTTCTCTTAGCGATAAGACCGTACACCGTACATCCCTCTGTGTAAACTCCTTTGTCATTTCTTTTATGGCGTGCACATTATAATATAAGAAGAAAAAAAAGTTACTATATGGAGTATACATAGGAGTATACCTACCATTTCTGCTGCCATTTACATAAATATATTTTAATGCAACATTTTGGATAAGTTTGCTTTTGTTCAAAAAAAATATTAAAAATTATGTTGTTACGGATCATCATCCTCCTAGCGTTATCCCGGTTGTGCACTCGCACGCAAAGGGCCTAGGGTCCACTGACCATGATCCAGGATGTGGCAGATCAGGTAATTACAGTGTAGCGACTGCCATCTGACCTCCGTGACCCTGTTTACCCTGTTTATGTCGTTACGGATAAAAAACATAATATTCAGTTTGTGTATTATTTAAATTAAATAGATTATGTGTATTATAA
Source organism: Pyrausta nigrata (assembly GCA_949316185.1). Taxonomy (NCBI): domain Eukaryota; kingdom Metazoa; phylum Arthropoda; class Insecta; order Lepidoptera; family Crambidae; genus Pyrausta; species Pyrausta nigrata. The sequence goes on along the minus strand of OX438955.1, from coordinate 3,400,693 downwards.
TATCGTAAAACGTTGAGTTAATATTTGAATAGATAAATGTAACATAATGAATTTTCCGTTTCGTTATTAGCATACTGTGAACGTAAACGGGAATGATTGTTTGTTTTGTTTTTAGGGTTCCATACCTAAAATAAAGGAGCTGTTAAAATTACTCTTTTGTCCGTCTGTCTGTCAAGACCCTTTTGCTTAGGAATGCGTAAAGGCATTAAGATGAAATAAACATAAAATATCTCGGTCCCAGTCAAAAGATATATGCCTTATTTTTTAACATTTTGCACAAAAATCATAACTTATAGATACTTTAGAATAGTTATTTACGAGATTGCTACCATGTACCATTTTGACCGAGTTGTTCCGTGACCATTTAAACAGCGCCGAAATATCGAAAAATAAAAAGTACGTGATAGCATACGTAACTATTCGAATGATAGTTACCATACCAGAAAGTTTAAAACAGTATATAATACTAGACATAACAGTATATTATAGTAGATACTTCCTGTAGACCATTCAAATCAAAAAAAATTGAGATTTGGTCAGAAAATAAAACGGAAACCGCTGTTGTTATATTCTAAGAAAACTTATTTGTCTAAAACTTTAATTGCGCGAGGCCGACTCGCACTTGCCCGGGTTTTTATTAGTCAAGCAAATAATATTCGTTCCCTTTTGTCTGTGTGGGTTTTTATTATTATAACCAAAGTTAACAAATCTCGTGATTCACGGAATCCGACGATTTGGTTTTGTAAACAAAAGCGATCGAGTTCGTTGGGATTGAACCGCACAAAGGATTCCGTACCATTTTCTTCACAACTTAGACACTATATTATAACCTTTTTTAATTTCAAACCGGCGAAAAAACACGTTTTAAAACCCAATTTTAGTCTGTGGTAGTGACTAGTGATACCATTTAAGCAACCCACGGCGCGGTTGTGATTGGATGGGTGACCATTCCAACTGTTTAATTTACGTCCATGAAAAAGATCTCCGTGCTTTAGAAGGCACGTTAAGCAGTTGGTCCCGGCTAATATCTGTTGATATTAGTCGTTAAGCCTAGTCAGAGGCCCTAGGGCGGCATGATAACATCTGACAGTAAAGTTTGTCACTTGCCTTACAGACCCCTCAACTAATGCGCACTGAGCCCGCGTGGTAGAGTATGGCTCATTATTATATTAAAAGTCAATTTCCACCGTTTTCGCCGAGTATTGGTTCTCAAAAACGTAACGCCATAGTCGACACGAAAAGAAGAAAAATAAATATAAATAAATAAATTGTTTCAACAAACACACCGATTACCTAGCCCCAAACTAAGCGTAAGCTTTTGCTATGGTGACTAGAATAACGGATAGACATACTTATATACATTTAAAAACATCCATGGTTTAAGTGCAAATGCTCGTGCTCATCACACAATCATTTGCCCCTTGCGGGATTCGAACCCGCAACCGCCTGGTTTAGAAGTCCGGGGCGCGAACCACTACACCAAGACAGTCGTCAAAAGACTTAATAATTATGTCCCCGAATAACCAAAGACGAAATCGAAGAGACGATTAACCAATTAAAGATCATGAAAATCGTACCAATATCACAGAATACTAGTACTTCGTACAGAAGTATGACTTAGCAATTGTATTCAAAGAAATGTCTACTCAATGTCGTCAATAATATGGCGTAATTTAGTTCGCCTCAGAGTCAAGCACATTTTCGTGTAGACACCTACAAAAATCCATTGCAAGATAATTTCATACTTATTGCTCTGGAATATGATTCATAATACACTAAACCTATTCAGTGACGTAATATCACGCGACGCGATAGGGTTGACTGCTACGAGAAGCTTCTAACGCCATCTAGCGCCTCTTTCTAGTACTTTATTCATTCTCGTCCAGCCAGCAACGTAGCCGCGCGGCCGCCGGTGAATAAAACGCGCGAGGGTGGCTCTGGCCGGTAGCGACACGCAACTTGTTTTAGCACCTACGTAGGTGCGCCGCGCGTAGGTACGTTTTTGATACCTCCGCGGGGAGATACACAGGCCTGCCAATATTTCTCAAAAGTCAGCCTTAAATAAATATTAAAACTAGATTCGAACACGGTATCCCATAGGCCAAAAGCAGCTTTAAAGCAGTTGCAACATACCTAAATAAATGCTTCATTAAAAAACCCATTCGGTAGTATCGTTTTAATTAGCTTATTCGAGCGAAACACACACACATAGTTTCTTTGCGTTGCTCTAAACACTGCGTGCTAGGAATTATACTCTTGATTCCTATATATTAAAGTAATTTACCGGTAATTATTTTTGGTAAGCTACGTTGCATGCATAGAAAATAGTATACGTTCTTTATGCTTTTATACCACGTCTAAGCCCCAAAGTACGTATTATGAGGTTTTATGAGTAAAATTATTATTTCTTCTAAGAACAGTGGTAGGTGTAGGTGATATGAAAGTTTTGCTGTCTAAAGTTAATAAACCTTGTTTGTGCTGAACTCAGATTAGTAACTACTACGCACTATCGTTTTTTTTTAAGTTTTAGTATGTATGCTTGTGTAGTCACAGTCAAATGTTAAAGTCAAAATTAATTTATATAAATTTAGGACAGAAAATGCCACTCATGAACGTCAAAAATTTAAAAATCAGTAATATTGGCCCTTAGGGGGCCCGAACATGTCTCCTTATCTTTTGGGCCCTACTAGTGCTTCGAGACAAGACAGACAATCAGGCAAGTGCTGAGAAGAAGCACCGGAACAAACTCAGTCACCACTAGCTGCCATAAAAAAGTGAAAAAAGTTACAATGAAAAGGTAGGTAGGTACATCAGTTTGGTGCAGGCTGGAATGTCCATACATTCTGGTCATCAAGATAGCCTTGAATTTTTTTAATACCCCTTAGACATGAGGGTAGTTTTGACATGCGACTTAAACCTATGAATAGGTAGTGTGATGTACACGACTATAATATATTAAAGATAGCGGTTGCGAGTCGCCCTCTCGTCCGACACTACCTTCTGAGTACTCGTAGCGAGCGGGCGGGTCGCAGGCGCATTGATCGAAATCAATTGTTTTATTTGGGTTTATCCTACCTAAATACCACTTGTGTACGCCTGAGAGCACAAAACTGGCGACGAGGAAAAAAATCGTGAGTAAACAATGACATTTTTCACGACTACAATAATATGAACCTGATGTTATCTGGTTGGTACGGATAGTGTTTTGACAAATTTGACATAAATAAAAGCTTAATATAATTTCGTAATCGCTTTTAAAAGAAAAGGAAAAGTTAAATATTTTACAATTGTATTACTAAAGTACCTACCTACTTATTTTTATTTACTAATGGTAATTTATTTTATTGACCTAAATAAATAATAAGTAGTATACTTTGCAAACATCTCCGTACCTATTGATGACAAAAGGTTTACCTGTGAACATAGTCGTGACAATTATGCTTTACATACCAATATAAATCGTTCCATTGATGTATAATCGGTACAGACTTTCATTAGCTTGATGATTTTAGACCATACTGAGAATACTTACCCACCCTCCATTGTAAAATTCTTCAATTTAATATTTACTCGTAATAACATTTCACTCAAATTGATATTCCTATTTTATTTTTCCCTCAATAATTTATCTTAACCTAATCTTTGTCGACGAGTAAAAAGTACATAACTACATTATGGAGTAGGTAAACTTTAATGTTTAGATTGTACAACCTATTGGCAAATACCGATTATACATACAACAAGATGTGCCTGTATGTAATAGCCTAGTCGGGATAGCAATCCGACCGAGAGTACACCGTACAACGAACGAGTGAAAACTCGTCAATTTTACGTAAACTGACATTCTATGTTTTATTTGTTCCAAATGTCAGTTTATGCTATTAATAGGTCGTTCCAAATTCAAACTGAGATTGCTTCCAAAACAATAAAAAGCAGTTCTATAAAATGCGAATCACAACTTATAAGTATCCAAACATAAAAATACTTAGATATTTCTTCAAGGATGTACAGTGGGCAACACGGCGGGTTACCCATGTGAACTAGGAAAAGTACTTTATTGCGGAAGGAATAGAGGCGGTCTCAAGGTCAAAGTGGGATAGTCTGATGTGCGGCTGTGAGTACTTTAAAATATTAAATTTACCTGCAACTGGATAGACGGAACCGATATAAAATATATAATAATAAACTATTATAATAATAATATAATATTATAATAATAAACTGTAAATAAATGTTAAATTGGTATACCTATAAAATAAAATACTAAACAATAATATAAGTAAACATAAATAAATAAATAAAATTCTACCTACCACATTTTATGTACTTACAGATCGTCCCATAATGTCGTCTCAGCTACCGGCTATGGACAATTTTGACTGTGAAGGCGGCTCAAGTTCATTAGGTCATCGTTGGGAGAAGTGGAAACGCGCCTAAGAGATTTACCTTCTAGCTGCTGGTATAGACGAACCTTTAAAAAAACGGGCCGTTCTTCTGCATACTGCCGGTCTCACGTTTCAAGAAATTTATTACAATCTCCCCGGGGCGCATGTGGAGAAGACAGAATCTAACGACGTTTTCAAAATTGCAATTGAAAAGCTTGACGCGTACTTTTCACCCAAACAGAGTTTTCTCTACGAGAGACACATTTTTAGACGGTTGAAACAGGAACCAGGCGAAAAATTTAAAAAGTTCTTGGTCAGGTTGCGTAACCAAAGCTCTAAATGCAATTTCGCGCGCAAAGACGACGATCTCATTGATCAAATAGTGGAAAAATGTAGCTCATCTGATCTTAGGAAAAAAATCCTAAAGTTAGGAGACTCTGTTACTATAGACCAAATTATTTTGGAAGCAAACTTAATTGAGACTGTCGAAAGACAGTTTCAAGGATTTCAAGGAAATTCCAGCCTTGTTTCAATTTTGTTTACATCAAGTAAACAAAATTGAAACAAGACCAAAAAATATCAGTATACGGTGTACTAGATGTGGAAGTTCATATCATGACAACAATAGTGACCAATGTGTGGCAAAAGATATGATCTGCACGAAGTGTGGGTATAAAGGTCATTTCAGAAATCAATGTCGCACCAGACAAATAAAACGAAAGGCGATGCCTGATGCTGAATCCCGGGTCGGGCCGAGAGTGTTTGGGTTTTTCTGTCTTGAAATTACTCAGACACAGCTCCGGAGTCAGGAAGTTAGTGGTGTTAACATCTCACTGCCTCGAAAAGCACGTTAAGCCGTTGGTCCTGTGCCTGATCTCTCTACGGTCGTGTCAGCCTGCCGTCTCAATGAATTATGAGAGTGAAGGAATAAAGAATGCACCTGTGTATTGCGCAGACACTCGTGTAGCTACTATAATATCTCATGCGTACCTGTTGATCTCTATTGGGATTGGCTGTAGCCGGAAATTGAGAAGTTCATTTGTTATTTATTGTTTTAAAAACTGTTCTTATTGTCGCCAAAATGTCTCTAATGTAGACCGGGCTTATAATAGTTGAGCGCACGCCATCGTCTAGGGAGTTTGTGTCAAAGCAGCCATTGCATGCTCGAATTTTACCACCACCAAAGCTGGCATAATTTAAGCATTGTAAGGGTTCTACTCTGCAAGTGGCGTAGCGGCGCTTTGGTTAAGGTCTAATTGTCTCATTGCCTGCCCCTTTTGGAACCCGCAACCGCTTGTTATGTAGTTCAGAGCGCGAACCTCTACACCACTGTCGTCACGGCGCTATAAGCGGACTAAGACTCACACAGTAGTACCCCTGTACTGTGTACACGTAATTTAGCTAGTAAAACTTTTAACATTTGTTCGAAGCAATAACCTCATAATGTTTGTTTAACCACTAGTGATTACGACCAATGACATTGTAACTGAGTCTGCTTAAGGCTAAAAATGTAGAAACAATTGAATTTAATTGAAAAATAATGATAGTACAATAAATTTTGACTACACGCTATGGCCAATGTCAGCCGAGATAAGTAGTTTATCGATTTTTTTAAGATTCTTACAAACTTACCCCCGCCCCCCCCCCATTTTATTGCCATAGGGGTATTTCCAAAAATCCTTTCTTAGTGTAAAATTAAGGTAGGTGCAAAATTTCAAGTGATTTGTCATGTCCAGATATTCGATCAGTCAGTCATCAAATCAGTTTTATGCATGACTCACATATAAAAACAATATTTGAAAGCAAAATAGAAGGAAGAAGAAAAAGACCAAAAAGAGCATATAAAGGAGTTATAGCAGTTGAAGGAAATAGCTGATGTCATGACATATAGGGAATTGAAGGTGCTGGCAGAGTCCAGAGAGGTGTGGAAATTGCTCGACCGACAAGAGCACAGGTAAAGGAATGAACAAAGATAATGCATCACTGGTTAAAAGCTTGAATTACACGTTAAATCTTATTTCACAATCGATCTAACTCATCCTCCTAGCATTATCTCGGTTGTGCACTCACACGCGAGGGTCTAGGGTCCGCTGACCATGATCCAGGATGTGGCAGATCAGGTAATTACACTGGAGCGACTGCCATCTGACCACCGTGACCCTGTTAACAGGGCAACCTGACCAGTTTTGGATAATGATTACACACGCAGTCGCCTGGATGTGCAGGTTTTCTCACGATGTTTTCCCTCACCGTAAGAGTATCGGCTAGTGAAACAACTAATGTACGTAACTCAGAAAAAGTCATAGGTACATGGCGGCATGTGGGATAGAACCGGTACCTTCCGCATCAGAGTCAACCCGCTAGCCACTGCGCCACCGACGCTCACAATTCACAATCGACCTAACTGCAGTCACGTTTTGTTCCGAGGCAACTTTGTACGTTATCAACAACCCACCGTAAACTTCCGATAATGTTCCAATCGCGTGTACCGTTCCGTTCGTTGTTATAACTTTCTTTGGGTTTTCGTTTTCACACATCATTATAACGGAGATTGTATTAGTCTGGAGAATGGAACAAAACATTCGGGACAAAAACGAATATTTTTCAATTTGGCGAAAGGACGAAAATGAAGTCTGTCGGTTCATTTTGTATCGGTCGTACATGACAGATTCATTTAGTCTCGGTCACAACATAAAGAATAGGTTACTTTAAAAGTGTTATACAGGGCGTAAATTCGTAACACCAAAAGTTTAAATTTATTTAATAAACCCAGAGTACAATCGGGTGAGGAGACATAACTTTTATGTTTGTATTTTTAAAACAGTCTGCTATTTAATTAAATCTGTTTAATTCTATTTACCTTTAAGGTCAGAAGTTTGACAACCATTGAAGTAGTAATGTGTAGTTAAAGAATTGGATATGAGACATTAAACACAAATGAATTAATAATTTCAGCCGTTAAGTTTCTTTAGTTCAACACGTAATAAGAAATAATGGCCAAGTGCGTGTCTTTGACACGCCCAAATGTAGGTTTTTGTAGTTACCTATCTCTCAGAATCCCTCAGCACTCATAAATTATGCCTCTCGTAAGGACCCCTAAAAACGCTGCACTGTGGCCAAATAAAGCCATAATTGAAATTTCCAGGTCACTTTAAACCCGCTCCTATATTTTGAGCACAAAAAGTCTATTTGGTGCCATAACTCGCAAACTCAATCACCATTAAGGTTGAGGCAGAGGGCGCTGCTAGCAATGAACGGCCCGTAACGGGTCCGAAGCATGCTCGAATGTAGTAGACAGTTTTTTTTCTCATTTTATCCCTGTAAGTCCTGACTTTGCAGACAAACTAGCTATAAAGATACAACGTTACAGTTCATTCTTGTCGTGGCGTTTTTTTATGGCTACGTTTTTGTTTTATTTACGATGTTAAAAAAAACTACGAAGTTTATCGAAAAAAAAAAACTGTTAACCAATAAGACCACTTAAATTGAATCACTCGCGCTAAATATTTTGTAAAATGTCTACTTGGTGTTTTATAAAGTGTATCATATCTTAGTTTTGGCTCAATAGTTACTGTGGCAAAACTTTAAGAACAATAAAAAAAACGACTTTATCGAAGTTATTTAAAAAAAAAACATCGTATTTTTCAAATAGCATCTAACTGTAAATATTCGAAAATAAAGTAAATAGAAAGATAAGGCAACTTTGTCGCAAAATCATTTTTTCCTTGCATTGTTCGGACAGGCAGACAGACAGACATGACGAAACTATAAGGCTGTCAGGACTGTGGAACCCTAAAATTCTTCTAAAAACCCTAGAAAGTATTTTAGCTACTTTTGGTAACATTAAAATTGGAGTTCTAGTACGGATCCCTAAGTAAAATAAACTGTGTCACTCAGTGATTGATAACATAGCGTTCTAATAGTGATATAATCGTGAAAATTGCAGGTTTTTCAAAGATTACCTCCAAACCAACCTACAAACATTACCACTCTATACTATTGTTAAAAGTACAATGATTAGACTTTATTATCAGTTTACATCAGGTCAAGTCGCAAATTACCTCCGACAAACAAACCCTTAAACATTACCGCTTTATACTATTGTTAAAAGTAATATAAATTAGACGTACTTCATAATCAGTTTACATCACGTTAAGTCGCAAAATGCCAAACATCGCCGAATCGTTATTTTAAAAAAAAACTTTCAATTTAGTAAAAGGCCCAAGCTGTGTATTATTAATGGACGTCGTGATGCGATCCAGTGTGAATAATCCCGGGGTAATATCTTTCTGAGTTGACTAAAACATTTCACTGTTATATTTCAAGCACTGGCCTTCGAGCATATAATTTCTTACTTGTCACAACAAAGGGCTAAATTGGATCGTAACTACAATGTATAAGTTATGCACGAAGTTATATTGGTAATAACGGCCTTGTAGGTTTATTAAAAATGGTATCAGTGTCATTAAATATAGAAAAAGTTCATGGGGCGTTTAAATATAACGCGGTCAATTTGGTACGGAAGTTATTTCAAACTGGTTTTCTTACTCATTTACAGGTTGAAAAAAAACTATGGGCCCTGGAGGGGAACTACCCTTTATCCTTTAGTTAGCTCATTTTACTGAAAAATTAAATGTTTCAATTTCAGTGTTTTTAAAAAGAAACAAAATTGCATTAAACTATTTCTAAAATTCGCGGAGCGGAAAATATGTATGGGGCCTGGAAGGGGAACAACCGTACATACTTTTAAAAATAGTGAGTCTTTTTTTCTTTTCAATTGGCAGATTACGGCGTAACATAAGCGAATTTCAGAAAACTTTAAATGCAGTTCTGTTTCTTTTTGAAAATAAAGGAATGTGGAAACATTTCAGTAAAATGAGCTAACTAAGGGATTTAAGGTTCCCCTTCAGGACCCCACAGATTTTTCGACTCTGTATTTAGACACGTATTTCGCATTGCCTTTTTTTTACCCCGCATGGTGTTTTTTTTAAATAAACAACGTAAGTTATATAAACTGCCAACAGATGGCGCTGCGTGTCAGTTCGTCATTCATCGCGATAATGTTTCGATTCTCGTAAATCATATTTCAACGATGTGTTTTTTATTATGCGATTGTACTGTACACCACTGGTTATAAGTCAATAAACGGTATTCATACTGCACAGTGCCATCGCGTGAATAGCACTTACATACATCCTTGCGTGAATAGCACTGTGTATATAAATATCAATATTCAACTTTCTGTCTATTGCACCTATAGTAACGATTCTACGAGCCAATTCCCAGAAAATTAATAAATAAAATGTTTCAACAAACACACCAATTCCCTAACCCCAAACTAAACGGGAGGTTGTGCTGTGGTAACTAGGATAACGGATAAAGATACTTTTATACATTTATAAACATCCATGACTTAGAAAATTTACAAATGCTCGTGCTCATCACACAAACATTTGGCCCTTGCGGGATTCGAACCCGCAACCGCTGCTTTTTAAGTCCGAGGCGAGAACCACTAAGACGGTCGTCAAACACAATACTTTTGTATAATTTAATCGCCCGACTGCACCGAAAATCAAAGAAGGTTTTGTAAATTGTATGTTTGTCTATTTTTTGTTCCATTGTAATTTCATGACTGTAACATTTTTGACCCAACCTGGGATCTGAACCGGAGTCTTCTATCGGTCTCGGGCCAGAATGACTAACTAAAGAAACAATGAAGATATCAAACATCATTCTGATATCGTGACAAATGTATAATAAACAATGATCGGAGTAGGTAGAGCTATTTTGGTTCAATGACCGCAAACATTGATGTTAATATGGACATTCCCCGGGAATGTAACTGAAACTCCGGCTAGTAAGTAGTGTAAAAATCAATTGTTTTTTATTAATATAAAAGAAAGCTTGTCTTATGCATTAGCAGGGCTCTCTGGCTAAAAATTATATTCAAACTTGGAATTCTTGGGAATGTCCATATTACAACAACGTATCGCAAGTACAAAAATAGCTCTGCCTACTCTGATCTATGAAAATAATCGATAGTGTTACAGACTGCGTCAATCCTAACCCTTTCCAAAGTTACAATATTAATAATACAACATTGATACACTACGTTCACTCGTATACAAAATCAGCTTTTACAAACCTTTTTTTATACTAAAGCGTGTTATAATGAAAGTTAAGCCTTACTTTTGAATTCAGGTTCCTTTTAATTTCCTAACAGCGTGTTTACTCACTTAACTAACATAGCCCAGATTGAACTCACTTGCCCCTAGTTAACCTAGTTTTCCTTTACTTTGTAGCTTTGATATTGGTATGGGCATAAAAAAGAAAATAATGCACAGAAGCCGTCAATGTACTTAGTGCAAATTCTTAAATCCGTTAGTACGGTGTGTATATTTCATTCGGGCGTTTATTCTGATGGAAGTTTAAGTGTTGGTTCTAAACAACACATTCGTTAATTATTGCTTTTTTATTCAAAAGGATTGAGCACGCAATGTAGTGAATACATCTTAACATGACGTCATACCAAGACTGTAAAAGGTCGAAAACCAAGTTAAAGGCGTTACAGTCTCAAAACTGGTCAAAACCAATATTGACGAAAAAAATCTGACAAAAAAGTTTAAATAGGACAAATATAATTATTTTGCTTTTATCCGATAAGACTCGCTAGCACAGGCAACAAACCACACCAACCGTAACCGCCTTGAGTGTTAGTTCAAGTAAATGCAGAATGCACCGCCAGCCCTCCCTCAATACGCATGCACTACGGCTAATGCAGTTGTTAGTAACCAACACCAACATGCGACAAACCTCGACGCGTTTCGCCACTCATGTGGTATCTTCAGGAGATGTTGTCGCCTCGGCTGAGCACGGACGACTGAAAATGGTTTTGACCGAACCGATGCCCTTAGTTAGACAACAATGCCCTTATTGTCTAATGGTAATGTTGGTTAATAAAACCACTTTTAAAATAAATTAGTTTCTGGCACGGCTCGTTTCGCTCGCTCGACTCGCGTGGCGTTGTGGTCAACAGTTCTAACCTAACCTAATTTAATCAAATCTTTGGCGCAACTGGATTAGGAAGGCAAAGGGAAGCGCTTCCTACCGACCGGTTGTTATGGTCGGGGACCAAGGTCCAATGGTCACCGTCTTGGTTTAGCTATATGTAGTCAAGCTCGTGCTAAATCTTACATATCGCGGTTTGTGTTGTATGGAGCGGGCTAACAGCGCCATCTAGCCTGTAGGAGCCGAGTCAGGGCGTCGCGTCTGGAAGTTGCTTGCTAATGTGGGCGACAGTGGTAAGATGTCGCTACAAATCTATTCAGTATTAACCAACAGTTTTGAAGTTAAAAGTAGTTTAAAACAACACCAACAAAACCACTTTTGACTGTAAATCAGTCAAAACTTTTTCTGACTAAGACCATCGACCAAAACCAAATGAGCCTGATTTTTGCGGTCAAAAGTGGTTTTGACCGGTTAGACGACCGTCTTGGTGTAGTGGTCCGCGCTCCGGACTACAAAACCTACAAAAAAATGTTGCGGGTTCGAATTTCGCAAGGGGCAATTTTTTTTGTTATGAGCATTAGCATTTGTTCTTAAGTCATGGTTGTCTAAAGGTTTACAAGTATGTTGATCCGTTATCCTAGTCGCCATAGCACAAGCTTACGCTTAGTTTGGCGCTAGGTAATTGCTGTTTGTTGAAAATATTTATTATTATTTATTTATAAGTTTTGACTGTAACAGATGCAATACAGTGCTACCCGGACATACTTAAAAAATTAAAAGCTCTTTATTTTAGGCAATTTTACTAAATTGCTACCCTTTTTAATTTAAACGGTCGGTAACTATATCTAAATAAATTATACCTACGCCCGTATGAAATTATAAGGTGCTTACAAATTAGGTACTATCACTTTTAGAGCTGATAATATTCGCTTCCAGGAATAGACTTAATTACTTAAAACATTTGACCGCTAAAGCAATAAATAAATAGGTAGGTTGAGGCTTAAAAATTTACTCAGTACCACGCCGCGACATTATAGCGTAATATATAATTTAACAAGCAAACCTTATTGTGCCGTATTAACATTGACTTTTATATGTTTTTTTTTTTTTTTGCGTTGAAGATTTTTTAAAATTTCTATTTTTTTTCAAATTTGTTGTATTAAATATATTAAGTGCCACAGAATTAGGTCACTATAACTAGTAAATAAATAAGTTTAAAAAATATAGAAATGAGCCAGCCCTGCGATCGTCCGTACAGTCAATCAGCCTCTTGGCCAAATCACTATACAGGTGATGTTGTATTTAATCTGTACTATGAAAGCGAGAAATAGTGCTACGGATTCTCTTTTCTGTGATACTACAGTCTGTCTGCTACAGTGCTACGAATCGTCGTAGCTAGTTCAAGAACGGCTTGTGTGCGTGTGTCATCAGCAAGTGAATGCTACGGATCTACGGATTTTCGTAGCATGGCTACGATTTTTAACTATGAAGACCGTAGTATGAATGCTACGGTTGACTACGAATTGTATAAAGCTATGAGTCGCTGCGTGAATATTTTGTGATGGATAATTGACGACCGTCTTGGTGTAGTGGTTCGCACCCCGGACTACAAAACCAGCGGCTGCGGGTTCGAATCCCGCGAGGGGCAAATGTTTGTGTGATGAGCATGAGCATTACCTAAGTCGTGGGTGTTTATAACCGTATATAAGTATGTTTATCCGTTATACTAGTCGCCATAGCGCAAGCTCAGGCTTAGTTTGGGACTAGGTAATTGGTGTGATTGTTGGAACAATTTATTGTTATTATTATTACTTGTAACAACGCAGAAAAATGCTTCTTAATTTAGTGAGAAACTGGTCTCATCTGGAAGATGTTAAATGTTTTTATAAGATTTACCCTTCAACAATATCATTTTTTTATAATAAAATTGCCATTCACCTTTGATATTCAAACGTTAAATATCGAATAAATTACTGTTCCAATTACGTTTTCTCTAATTACAGCTCACGTTGTGACTTTAACAAAGTACGTAATTTAATTATCATGTCCAATGTAATATACGTCATAACACAAGGACTTATGGCTATATTTATATTTTCAGCGAATGCCTGACTTCTGAAAAATAAACGTGGTGAACCAATTAAACCAAATTACGAGTAACTTGTAATAATTGTAAATAGGGTAGATAAAAAATATGGTGTCTGGTTTGTTTTTAATCGGTTAAATTAAATCAGATGAAAAATTCGGTTACTTGGCTGTATAGAAAGTTGAAACCTCAAAGAGATGCGGGATACGACCGATCTAAGAATCTTTCAATGCGGGAATCGAACGAAAATATACTATTTCAAATATATTTTCCGATGCCCAGTATTGCAGTTAGGATTGCAGGAGGACCTAGCTCGTTGCTAGGGCACTCATACTTTTTAAGGGCTTTAGTTAACATACAAGGTTTAGAAAAAAAAAGCCAATTGTGAAGTATGATTGTAATCAATGATAGTGCAATAAAAACCGGCCAAGTGCGAGTCGGGCTCGTGCACGAAGGGTTCCGTATTCCCTAGGGTGGCTACAATCACTTCAAAACGCTTTTACATTTAGGCGACTTTAGCAGCGCGACTTTGGCGTATACAGTCGCGCTGTCGAAGCTTTTTAAAAGTGTCTCCAAAATAGTTATTATTCTCCTATAATAAAAATAGGTAAAAAAACTTTTTAAGTTAAACGGTTTTATGTTAAACATACATTGCAATGTTTAAGATAAATGTACTAAAAACCAAAAAATAATAAAATAGATACAGTCGTGGGAATTATAAACATATGCATAGACTAGACTAAAATAAAACCGTGGGGCACTTCAATTGTCTACAAATTATCGACTTAATGTGCGATAGAAGAATCGTTTAATTCGTCGTTAAAATAGGCAGTTGGCCCGCAGACGGTGAGGAAATTACTTACTATTTTCTTGCTCATGGAAATTCCAATAGTTATACACTCCATGTAAATAAAAGAGATCTTTCAACTAGTTTATCGTTGGACATTCACACTGCTGGCTGGCGAGGAATCGTTTCACTGCTCGTAGTTTGTCTTTAATCGACAAAACATATGATAAAAGTACTACTCGCTCACCACTATAAAAACCCTAAAACTCGCTTATAATCGAGCTTGCTAGCTTGTTTCCACATTCTAGCCCTACTTATCACACGTCCATCGTTGTCGGTTGAACAACTGCCTAATTATAGTGTAACATTACAAAAAAACATTTTAATCAACGATTGTAGACAATTGACGTGCCCCACGGTTTTATTTTAGTCTAGTCTATGCATATGTTTATAATTCCCACGACTGTATCTATTTTATTATTTTTTGGTTTTTAGTACATTTATCATAAACATTGCAATGTATGTTTAAAATAAAACCGTTTAACTTAAAAAGTTTTTTTACCTATTTTTGTTTTCTAGTTTTTAGTTTTTATTTCGCATTCTGTTTAATTCATTTAGTGCTTCATTATTGCAAGGTTTCTTGCTCGTTAGTTTATTGCAGTCCAACTCCTCTATACGTAGTCCCTACAAAGATCTTACTCTACTAAGAGCCACGTAGGCTTGACCTTCTTCAAACAGTTTCGCACCTAAGTATACGACTGCGTGATCCACAGTGCTGCCCTGCATTTTATGTATTGTAGAAGCCCATGATAGTATTAAAAGCAACATTCTTCTTTCAGCCGTCCCGTAATTGTACTTAGCTGGAAACTGTATGGCTTTCGGGTGTATAAGATGTACTCCGTCTCTTGCGAAATCAATTCGGACGGAAGGTACATCTGTTGCATACATCTGAGTTCGATCAATTTCTAAATGTAAATCTTATTATTATACGCCATTTGGTGGCTGCGCCCATCTTAAATATTGAGGTTGTATAGTGCACTGTATTCTTCTTGTCAAGACCTTTAATTTGATACCCATATTGGTGGGATTGATAAAACATTGTTATCAGCCATTTGGTAGCGGCGGCCATCTTAGATTTCAATTTTGCATAGTAAATTGTATTCTACTTGTTGAGACCTTTCATTTGATACCCATGTTGATGGGATTGATAAAACCTAAGTTATCCGCCATTTTGTAGAAGCCGCCATCTTGGATTTTAATTTTATATAGTACATTGTATTATACTGGTTGAGCACTTTCATTTGATACCCATATTGATGGGATCGATAAAACCTACGTTATCCGCCATTTTGTAGCGGCCGCCTTCTTGTATTTCATTTTTTTATAGTATATTGTATTCTGCTTGTTGAGCCCTTTAATTTGATACCCACATTGATGGAATTGATAAAACCTACGTTATCCGCCATTTTGTAGCGGCCGCCATCTTGAATTTATAATGATAATGAATAAACATAATTGTATTGTCACCAAAATCCAAAGTGTATACAAAATTTCAGATTAATCGGTTGACAGGAAGAGGGTGAAATTTGAATTACTAAATTTGACCCAAGAATAATAAATAAAACAAACGGGGTGAGCTAAATAAAACCGTTTAAAAACAACACTAGCTCAGCGCCTTGATTGAATGCAGAGAGCGCATGCGAATGTCGCGCGCGCAGCTATATCGCGCGGATGTTGCGCTCCGTTTATAGTATGAAATTATCAGCAAAGTCGTCTTAATTATTTTTAATGGATAACCATGCCCTAATTAATGAATTATAAAGTAGGTATGTAGGTGACAATAACACTTATTACATTGACTGACTTTGCCATTAAATAACTATTGTTGTTACATACAATTGGCGCCATCTCTCGGATAACTGTTATACTGCTATAAAAACTAACTACTGCGCTTCGCGCAATGCATATCGAACACAAATTGAACGTTTACAATAGATAGCGTAAAACAACAAAAAGAAGTACATGCGTTTTTCTTTCGCAATTGTTTAACGCACATTAAGTGTGCTAATTTCGTCACTATACTTATGTATGTCACTATACTTATGCAGTGCGAAAGACGTTACTAAGAATGCTGAATTTTAGAAGACGAGCGTTCGAATCCTAATGGGTTATTTTTTTTGTATTTATTCAAGTTCATAGCTTTTTTCTTTTTTAAACAAGAATTGTTATGAGCATCAAAATTAGTGTAACCGATTTTAAATCCTACACACAGACTAAAATTGCAAAAAAAATGCAATTCGCTGACTAAAACTAAGGCCAATTTCGGATAAATTTGACGTGCAATTAATATAGGTATTCGATGTGGAAATCAAATTTCTGTAGGTACATTGATTAAACAACTTTTTAGCAGCTCTTTTTTGAAAAAAATTATGCACATTTTTAAATTTATTGTTTACTAGCAGTTCCTCGCGACTTCGCCCGCGCCAAAAGTCGGATTTTCCATACAAATTTTCATCCCCCATTTCACCCCCCTGATGATTTTATATCGCGACAAAAAGTAGCCTATGTCCTTCCCAGTGTCTCAAACTATCTCTGTGCTAAATTTCATTTGATTCGGTCTAGTAGTTTCGGAGCCTATTGGATGCAAATAAACAAACAAACAAATCTTTCCTCTTTATAATATTAGTATAGATCTATAGTACTAGTTTTGTTAATCAATATTATTTATATTTGCAGTGCAATAATTTATTTCAAGTAAAAATAGTATAATTGAAATTTGATAGATGCTTTATCATGTCTTTGCTGTGCATTTAAATATACCTCGAAAAAAAAGCGTACATTTCGAAAACATCAGTATTATATCCGTGGGATCGATCTCAGATTCTTACGATCATACCCAAGATGTTAACCACTGGGCCAAGCGTGCTTATGGTTATCTAACGAAAAGTAATAAAAAGTACGTACTCCAAGCAAAAACTTATTTTAGCGCGAACTTAAAACACAACAATGCCAAATGACGCCATCTAGTGACGAATGTCAGAACTAACTTACATTAATATTCGTTTATTTGCACACACCGTGCTGGGCGCATGTATGCAAGTTAGTCCTGACATTCGTCACTAGATGGCGAGAGAGAGTTGTTGCAACGAGTTGCACGAGAATTTTATAAAATAATTTTAAAGAATTAAGATGTTTCGTGGTCTATTTTTAAGTCTACCTAAACATAATTAGCGCTAGCGCTCCATCTACTTATTTTTTTGGACCAACATTTTGTCCTCGCGATGACGCTCGAAAAAGCTCTTTTTGTATTTGATTTAACAACAATTAACGATTTTCGGACTTTTTCCTTAACTTATGCTGTAAGACCTTCCTTCTTGCCAAATTTCATGGTTCTAGGTCTATGGGAAGTACCCTATAGGTTTTGATTCCCCTGAGAAATGGGGAAAAATGATGGAAAATTGGACAAAATTGGCCGTATCTTTTTTAGCGTTAACTTAAAAGCTTGATGTTTTCACATCATTAAGGGAACGACATAAGAATTTGATGTTAATTTTAACTTTATACCTCCACGCGTTCCTGAGTAAAAGGGTCTTGACAGACAGACGAACAGACGGACAACAAAGTGATCCTATAAGGGTTCCTTTTTTCCTTTTGAGGTACGGGACCCTAAAAAAGAGGTAGATATGTCATTAGCGCGCGGAAATTGCTTTTCTCAAATAAAGACAATTTGCTCAATTTTTGGATTTCGTACATATTATGCCATTTGACTCGTAAACTAACGTGTGTTCGGCGTATCAAAATCGTATCGCCGCGCAATAAAAGATGACATGTATACCTCTTTTTTAAAACACTATTGATTGTCATCTTGTCAACTCGTTTAAAACATACCGGGTGGTTTGCCAGTTTTTTTAGGATAGGTTCTTGTTTTTGTTATGCGTACTATATGTAACTTTAATAAACATTCAAAAGAAGAACTTCATAATAATATAAACTTTTTAAATGTAAGTATTGTGCATCACCTTATAGTTCGAGTGTCTCGGCTTACTTGTACAACGATTACGTGAAAAACTTCATCAAAATATTTGGATTTAAAACAAAAAGAGACAAAACACTTACAGAACAATTCATTATTCGTTATTTACGGCCGTTCGTTTCATTGTTTCCTACATTTAAGTTGAACACGCTAAATTTATTTATTGCCTATTCTTTCACGAGGGCAAAAACGTTCAAAGTTTTAATGTAACTCGTAGGACGAGTAAAGTAAGAACATCTAAAATTAATCGCCCTTTTTATTCATCTAAAACAACAACTTCTGTGTTAAAAACTTCACTGCGATGAGAGTTTGAGCGTCGAATTTTTCTTTTGGCAAAATTTTCGGATTTACGCGAACGAAAATGGATTTTGGGATGAGTAAAAACCTTAGGTAAAAACATGATGTTGGTATGTGGAAACGGGAGTTTTAGTAAACCTTAAAATAAAAGTTTGTAAATGACATAATTTGGTAAGTAGTAGTGTCAAGTTAAATTCAAGCCATCAAAAACATAACTTATAAAAAAAAACAAGCCTTGCAACTCAGTTCTTCTACCGTAAAAATTCGTGAGATCCATGTAATAGTAGATAATAGTTTATTCAATCCTTTAACCCCTTGAGGATCGGAAGACCGCTGGCGGTCTCATAACAATTGATATTAAATAAAGTTCCTTCTGTCTTAAGTTACTACGTAATAAGCTAACCTATCTCTTTTATAGTGACCATATCAATGTTAAAAATATTTTATGTTTTAAATAATTAGATTGACTAGGCCTATTGGGTTAGTATGCGTGATGGAGAAAATAAAACAGGGAAAGACTAGCAATAATTATCACCAAACAGACGAAATGGCAAATTGAAAAAAATTGTATTTGTTTTCACATACTAAATCACATGTAATCTCGTGATATTTGTATCGAAACATGATATATTTAATTGAGATTTCGATGTTGGTCCCATAGAGAAAATTGTTGTATTTTAGCACCAGAATTGCATCTGGTTGATACTCCGGTTGATGATGTCCGTATTTTCGAGTCTAGCCACCTTGCTCGGTCGCGTTGCCATTCTGGCGTGAGTGATAGGGACGGCTATAGACGAAACTACGGGCATCATCAACCGAAGAAAGGCCTCACAACCGGCCCTTAGAGGGTATAAAAGTTTTTAAACAATTCAGTATACCAACTGCACCAGCGTGTTTTTTGAGGCTAATTGACGTTGTTTTCGTAAAACAACGTCAATTGCTGATAGTTTTTCACGGGTCTTTTTTTAGATGCAAACAGCCGGACCAACAAATAAAGGGGAGTTAGCTATCACAGCGGGTTTACCGGTTTTTACTGTCGGCCCGGAAAAGTGTGTTTTAATTCCCCTTTTTTACCGTGTCCGTTATACCCGTCGATTAATAGTAAAAAAATGGCCATGTGCGAGACTCGCGCACGAAGGGTTCCGTACCATTATCTATAATACAACAGTAGACTAAGGACCTTTCTTAAGTTTTAAATACGAAAAAAATAACTTTGTATTTTAGTATTTGTTGTTATAGCGGCAACAGAAATACATCATCTGTGAAAATTTCAACTGTCTAACTATAGTAGTTCATGAGATACAGCCTGGTGACAGACAGACAGACAGCGGAGGCGGAGTAATAGGGTCCCGTTTTTACCCTTTGTACCTTGCCTAAGAATAAAAAGTTCTGTCTCTCTCTTTCTCTGCAAAGCAAACGAAATGAGACATACTATATTAATTTAGAAACGTCAGATTAAACAGTCAGTTGCTAAAGAAATTAGAGAATCCATAGTATTACAAATAAAATAGTCGAGATAATGAAATTGGTGTGTATTTCAGCTGGAGTAAAAACAGTGACAGTCAAATTTTAAACAAGTATGTTATCCTAGCAACGCACATTTTAAATATATAAAAGAACCTAACAAGAGTTATTCTATACAACACTTCCCCTCAAATTGAGCGCCTGAATACATTTTAACAAACTAGGTTTAGGCAACGGCTTGGTGAGCCCATCAGCAACCATTTCTTTAGTCGGACAGTAAACAAGTTCAAACATACCTCGAGAAACACAATCTCTGACAAAATGTATCTTAATGTCGATATGTTTTGTACGCCTATGAAACATTGGGTTATACGCAATCCGAATCGCACTTTGGTTATCCACCATTACAGTTGTTTTTGGACTAAGATTGAGTAAACAACTCACCAATCTTGAAAGATATACAGCGTCTTTTGCAGCCTCACATAAGGAAACATATTCTGCTTCAGTGGATGATAAAGACACACATTTCTGTTTCCGACACTCCCAACTAACAATGTTTCCTCCGATTTTAAAAACTGAAAATGATTTCCGGTCGTGGACATCTCCCCCCCAATCAGCATCTGCAAAACCTGTAACATCAAAAGCAGTATTGTGCTTTTCAAAAACTAACTTGAGATCTTTCGTACCCTTCAAATAACGCAACACACGCTTAGCAGCTTTCCAATGTGTTTGACCAAACTTCGAATTATATTGACCAAGGATGCTGACTGTTATTGCTACGTCCGGTCTCGTATTGTTAGCCAAGTAATTCAAAGCTTCTATGAGGGCTTGATAGGGTACATCTGCATTACCAACCTCAGTTGAAGCCAATGTGCTCCTTATATCCAATTCCAAAGGTATGGAAACTGGGTTACAATCCGTCATTTCAAATGTCGATAAAATGCTATCTATGTATTTGGACTGATCCAAGGAAATAATAGTCTTAGAACCACATCTTTCGGTACAAAGCCGCATACCGCATTTCTTTAGGTTTTCCAACAATGAATCCTTTAGATGTTTATTCTGATGAAATATCAAAAAATCGTCAACATAAAGCCCAATCATTAAAAAATTTGAAAGATCTTTAATATTTCCTAAAAAATAAACACAACTTTCAATGTCCAATTTTTGAAAACCTAATGACAGCAATACGTCATTGATCTTTTCATTCCAACTCCTTGACGCTTGTTTGAGTCTGTATATGGCACGTTTAAAACGACAAACCTTTTTCTCATCACCTTCTTTTATACAACCCTCAGGCTGGCGCATATAAACCTCTTCGTGTAAAATACCATTTAAAAAAGCAGTATTCACATCAAAATGTTCTATAGTAAGATCTAAAGTAACTGCAAGACTCAGTAAAAATCGAATACTGGACTTACGAACAACCGGCGAAAATGTTTCAAAATAATCAATACCGTGCGATTGAGTGTAACATTTAGCAACTAACCTCGCTTTGTAGGTAACTTGTCCATCCGCATCAACTTTATACTTGAAAACCCATTTGTTTCCAACAACTTTCGCATTAACAGGCCGGTCGACCAACTCCCAAACTTCATTATCTTTCATGGAATCTAACTCTTTCTGAATTGCCTCTTTCCAATACTTGCTATCAGCTCGGCTGCGTGCTTCACGAATTGAAAGTGGCTCTTCGTCAACCCCTGGAACTAGAAAAACAAAGTGAGAACTAGGCTTACCCAACCTATTTCTGAGTGGGTATCTCTCTTCTCCGTTGCGAGAACTATCCCTATCAACAATATCACTCGAGTTCCTCGGAGATTCAGGTTCACCCGCAAGAACAGTAGGGATATTATCAGCAAACGAAGCATCTTGTACTTCCACTTCCGCTCTCTCATCACTTTCGACCGCTTGCACCGTTACTCTTGAACCACTAGAATCAGAACAGGTACTTGTCACCAATTCAGGATTTTCACCGTTATCAACATTTGGAATCCTCACAGTTTCCCAAAGCAACGGCGTACCAATCCGACGAACAGGCAGCTCACGTAATACACATGACTCTGATTTAGTACCTTCTTTACATTCCTGCGTCAGAATACTACCTGCCGGTTCAGAAACCTCAACCTTGGTTTCCATGAATATTACATCTCGCCCACGCACTATGCGGCGAGGATAATTTGGATCGGAAAAACGATAGCCTTTGGTCTCCTCGCAATACCCGACAAAGATGTATTCTTTACCTTTATGGTCCCATTTCTTACGCAATTCTTTTGGAATGTGCAAATAGGCTCGAGAACCAAAAACTTTAAAAGTACTCACGTCTGTTTGTCTACCTGACCACATCTGTTCTGGTATATTACCACTATTTGCACTATGAGGTAGTCTATTCTTAATATATGCTGCGGTATTACAGGCTTCGGCCCAATATTTCTTATTAAGCCCTGAATCCGCAAGCATACTCCTAGCCATCTCGGTAATAGTACGACTCAAGCGTTCGGCCACCGCATTTTGCTGCGGAGTGTACGGCACAGTTAACTGGTGTTTAATACCTTTACTCGTCAAATACTTATTAAATTCAAAATCACAAAATTCTAGACCATTATCGGACTTTACACAGCTAACCTTCATACCCGTGCTTGTCTCTGCCTCCGTGATAAAGTTTTTGAAATTGTCAAAAACGTCACTCTTTGACTTTACAAAGTAAACAAACAATTTTCTTGTAAAATCATCTACTATCACGAGCATATAAGCATGTCCTCCGTATGAAATTGTTTCCATCGGCCCACAGAGATCAACATGGACTCCAACTTCTCTGTAGCCCGTACCGCCACGTGATCCTTGTCAAAAAGCAAACGGTGCATTTTACCTTTGCAACACGCGACGCATGGCTCCAACTCACCAACACCAATGAACTCCATACCTGGCATCCGCCTCATGTCCTGAACATTGACGTGCCCGAGGCGTCGATGCCAAAGCATCATCGTTGAATTTTCAACCCGAACTGTAGACAAAGCCCCTTCTACAACTGGTTCACAGTTTAACTTGTAGATCCCAGAAACTTTACTAGCAGTTGCCACGGGTTTCCCTGAAAATTTACAACTCTTTTCATCATAAACTCGACAACCAGAGGGAGTAAATACGACACATAAACCCTTTTCAACCATTTTTGATACTGAAAGTAAGTTAGCATTCAAATCAGGTACGTATTTAACATCCTGGAACTTTATATCGCGACCCTGCGCACTCACCAAAACGTCACCCATACCCGAGACACTTAATTTATCATTATTTGCACAGGTTACAAAACTATTTTCAATACATTCCTTAATGTCTCTAAACCACTGCTTATTAAAGGACATATGACATGAAGCACCACTGTCAAGGTACCACTCATTAGCACTGAAGGGCTCCATTCCTAAAAGCGAATTGAAACAAACACTCTTCGACGTCTCAGCTTTAGGTTTCAATGAAGGACAATCAGGCTTCTTGTGTCCCTTTTTCCCACAGTTAAAGCACTTGATCTTGTTGCTGTTGGCAAAGCTTTGCTTTTTCTTAACAGCCAACACCGCATCGGAATCCTTTCCAGATGAACGGGCGTCTTCCTGTAAAAGCTCAGCGCGAACATTCTCGGAAGTAAGCTTTGCTCCAGAGTGCTGTAATGCCATCCTCATGCTACTGAATCGCTCTTTTAGACCACGAAGTAAAACAACAGCTACTAAATCGTTATCAACAGCTTTGTCGATATCACTCAGTTTTTGAGCATGATTCATCACAGATGCAATGTAATCGTGCATAGTACTGTGCTTTTCTAGTCGCTCATCTAAGAGATTGTCCAAAAGAGAAATACGTCGATTTAGGCTTTTGTTTTCAGATACCTTACTAAGATTTTCCCATGCTTCCTTTGCCGTCAAAGCATTTCTTACATAGGGAAAAATATGTGGCTCTAGATGTAAGCAAATCGTAGCTAAAACCTCCTGGTCTCTCTCTAGATCCTTAGGGTCCGTTGGAGTAGTTTCCACGAAACTATACAATCGGTCACGCATCAATAACATACGCATTGCAAATTTCCAAACCGCGTAGTCTTCAGTTCCAACGAGCTTATTGATTGTGGAAATGGCATTTCTTTTAGTCTGGGCCATGACCTATTATAAATAAAATAGTCGAGATGATGAAATTGGTGTGTATTTCAGCTGGAGTAAAAACAGTGACAGTCAAATTTTAAACAAGTGTGTTATCCTAGCAACGCACAATTTGAATATAGAAAAGTACCTAACAAGAGTTATTCTATACAACACATAGGAAATTTAGTAGGGATGTCACTCGATGAAGACTAAAGTTAGACGTAAAGACGCAAAAACTTGACAGAATACTGTTGTTATCTTCACCGCACCGAGCACATAAACTATAGAGGCGAAATGTCATTAATTTTGTTTCAGAACGAATTCGCTGGGTGACGGTATAGTAAATCAGTGTCGTCTGTGCGAAATAAAGTTTAAAATCCTGAATATTATTTAGCACCAAAAATCTGTAGTCTGATGAGCTGGCCATTGTACATTAATTATTTTTGTATTACATTACATTTCAGTTATTCTGTAAAAATCTGACCCTTTTTCTGTGGAGTATTAAAAATAATTGTAAAATAACTGTGCCTCGCACCAAAAACATTTTTGACGAATGTTTTAACAATGAAACACGTTATTTTTTTTATATAGATGCTTCGATAAAACGGGTTTTCATTAATTGGGAATAACAGCTGTGTATGAAACATTTTGTTTTGTTAACAGAAAATTCCTTTAAATATATAAATAACGAAAATTATTTTTTTTCTGCCTAGGTAACATCGCGCTTAAATATACAGGCGATGTTAAAAAAAAGACAAATTGAAGGCGAACTCCCGTACCTTGTACAGGGTGTTAAAAACTATTTAGCATCCTGATACAAAAGGGTTTGCAGTTATTATTTTAGGTATTTTCAGGGTTCCGTACCTCAAAAGGAAAAAGGCACCCTTATAGGTTTAATTTGATGTCCGGCTGTCTGTCAAGACCCTTTTTCTTTGGAACGCTTAGAGGTATCAAGTCAAAGTTGAAATCAAATACTTATGACAGCAGTCCCCTGAGGCTGTCAAAAAATCAAGTTTCTGAGTCAACGCACTTCAAAGATACGGCCATTTATGTCTTATTTTCTAACATTTCGCAGGGGAACCATATCCCTATCGTTCTTTCCATAGATCTAGATATATAAAATTTGGCAAAGAAGAAAGCGCGTGATATTTAAACCACGTTTAGAATGAAGTAAATGTTCGGCCAATTACTCAATCAACTTTTATAACCACTTCGGGGCAATAAATTTCTTAACTATTATAAATGTAATGAGAATATGTAGGTCTTGTTAGTAATTTTATAGCATTTTATAAAAAACATTATATTTTAAATTACTTAACTTACTTTTCCCCTCCTATTAATGAGACACTTGGTACGACCCAATGAACTAATCAGAGTGATTATAGAGAGAAAAATAGAAGGGAAAACGAAAAGAGGAAGACCAAGAAGGTCCTCAATCAACTTGGACCAAATCAAGGAAAAGTTAGAAGTCAAGGAAATGACACTGAATAGAGAGGAATGGAGAAGACTCCACTGACATGAGCAGCTCATGTCAGTGGAGTTTTCTTAGTGGAGTTTTCTTTAGCTCTTAAATTATAGATAGATAACTTACTTTTGAAAGTAATAACACACAAGACAATCGTTAATCTATATAGACAATCATTTGAGGTAAGGTAGAATACTCTCCTAGACTCCCAAACTACTAGGTATTCTAAAAATAATATCGATGTTCTTGGCACTAGACATGCCCATGTCGAAATATTTAAGAGTTACGATGGATAACTAGATTTAATATTGTCTTATACATAGAAAATAAGATGAAATCAATTCCCATTCGTTTCCCTCCCCCGATATTTCGTTATCCAACCGTAATAAAACGCCTTCAAAATTAAAGGAAAACGAATTTCAGGCGATCAGTCACCGCCTATCTGGAGACCGAGATATCTTGAGAGGCAACGATGGCATAATGTAAATAATACAGTACAGCCACCTTGAACAAAATTCCTTTGGACTATGATGATTATGTCCAAGCCAAATATCGACCTCGATCCTCCCACTATCGATTTTTTCACTATCGATAGTTGACCTCGAAAATCATCTATAATATCGATAGGCCTACCACTTGATGCCATTAGGGTCAATACTATCGACACACAGCAATACAACCGATAGTATTGCAGCTCAATATTAAAATCACTATCGATAGTATGGATACTAGCCATAGGTTTGCCCTATCGATAGTGACCTTTAATTCAATAGTATTGTAAATATTATTTGATGTAGCTAGTAAATATTATGAGGTTTGATTTAATCCTGCTTGATATAAAAACTGATGTTACGTAAACGATATAAAATAATAATTAACGTGGATTCATTCTTCAAAAGCATTAAAATAATTAATTAGACCATTAGGTAAGTACACAACCAATATAATTGAATAAAACGCCACTACCGATAGTTGTTGCAACAGTCAGAGACGTGATTTTAATATTGAACTTCGATACTATCGATAGTATTGCTCTGTATCGATAGTATTTATACTAACGGAGCTATATATATATATCGAGCGCCAACGCTACTGTAAGATGTTTCCGAGTTATTTCTAGACAGCAATGAAGATTAGTCCAACCGAAAAGAGCCTAGGTCTTATTTTTACGATGATAGTGTATGAAAGGATGTAAGCTTACTACGTACATTTTCGTTTGGTGCCAATAAACGTACAAAATCAATCTTCTTTAATTAACTACTTTAGAAGTGGATGGCTGGTGCTCTAGTGTTTGATACAATCATAATTTCAAGCTTCGTTCTGTAGACATTTTAAAGTCCTCCTTTGACAATGTTAGGGGGAACTTAAACCGTTGTTCCTAAAACTTTAATGTTATAAATTATCACCTGTTATTAACCAGTAATGGATAACTGACTAACGTAAGTTTTGATTTTGTCAGACGTAGTTTATACTAGTGTCATTCATCTATTGTTCAACGACAAAGATACTACCTATGTACTTAAGAAAAGTAACCGTAAAACCACTCGCGGTGCAGACCATTAAATCAGCGGTTGCGGGTTTGAACCCCGCAAGGGGCAAATGTTTGTGTGATGAGGACGAGCATTTGTACCTAAGTCATTGATGTTTATAAATGTATATAAGTGTGTTTATCCGTTCTCCTAGTCGCCATAGCACAAGCTCACGCTTAGTTTGGGGCTAGGTAATTAGTGTGTTTGTTGAAACAATTAATATATAATTACATTTATAATAAAAATAGGAATATTCGTTGCAAAATCACCCCAATTACAACTGCATAAGAAGCCACATATTTACCTTGACAAGTCGTACACTGTTGGCAATACACTCAAAACCCGGTCATTGTTGTCCACGAGTCAGTCCAATCCACAGTCAAATTGCCTTGTTTAGTGACATCCTTCAGGCTGCTAATTTGACGCGAAACACGACTAAGACGAGGGATAATTGCAGGCCCAGGAATGTTCAATTTTGTAACGGAACCCCGATAAGCCAACGTTTAGATAGACAAACAATGGAAGCAGGAAGAGTAACATTATTACTATAGTGTTGTTTCAATATAGAATTAAGAAAAAATGACTCGGCTCGGTCGATTTATTACAAACACCCTTATAATAATAATAAATTGTTACAACCACACCAATTACCTAGTCCCAAACTAAGCGTGAGCTTGTGCTATGGTGACTAGGATAACGGATAGACATAATAATAATGTCCTCCTAGCCGAATTTAGACTACAGTGGCCAATCTCAACAGAGATAAGCCGACTGCGAAGGCAATATTATAGTGCTTTAAGCTAAATGTTAAAATTATAAATACAATTGTTGCGGTAACTTTCGGGTTATGCCACTAAATAAAATATCGCCACTCACCTATTGAAATACGATTGCTAGCCTGAAACTGGGTCAGGATGCCTACTATAAAAAAAAATAGAAAAAGAAAGCAATTAACAATGTAAATTGAAGTTCTGAAAATAACACATTAACAAACAAAATTGTTTCATTCTTAATCTAAATACTTTTTGTAAGTCACTATCTCTATATACGATAAATTGTACTACTCGTATATATAGGTACTAATATTGATGGATCTCATCTTTATCGATTGCATACACACAATATTCAATTCAATTTCTCCTACACAATCGTCGTCTTACGTTTAAACTTTACAGTAGGTAAATTACCTTTATCAAATGTACTTTTAGTTTAAAATAGAACAAAAGAACAATTCTAAAATAAAGAAAGCAAACTATGCCATAGAAACTTGGTCCATTTATAGAAATCCAACCGACTCTTCTCGACCAACTAACTCCGTTCAAGAAATTAACCCTGAGTCTAAAGACGTATCAATAATTTGAAAGCTTCTAGATTGAAAATTAACCACGTGTGTCGAATACAGAGTGTAAAGAAGACGGGGGCTGTACAGAGAGGGATTTAGTTTTAGCGGGGCCGCACTTAATTTATAGTACTCGTATGTGAATAGTTTACGGTTGCGTCGCACATCAGTTGAGATACTCGTATTAAGGTAAACATGCCTTATAGTTATTTCTGATTATATGGACCGCTGTTGTATTAAATTTTGATTTATTACTTGTACATCTATTTCTTACTTATGCTAAAAGTTATGACCAGTGATAACCATAGGGATTAGTTGTTTTACTAATTTTCTATTACTTGGTTTTATAAAAGATTTTCGTAAATGAAAATTGGTTGGAGAAGACTAAAAGTAGTTGCTGTAAAAATAATCACAGTCAAAATAGTCCACTGTTGAGCAACGCATAATTCCTGTATTTAACATGGTTGGATATCAGTGTTACAAACCGAAGTATAATTTAGTTTAGCATATGTACCTCATAAAGAAGTAATTTTGATGCAATAGTACAAACAACAACAGACCGTCAAGAAGAAGAGTCGGCCTCTTCAAATCCGGTGGTCGAAAGATTTGCTAAATAATTTAGACCCTAGCCAACCCTTACTTCGTACCTGCATTTATATAATATTTTTCAATGTAATATAGCGTCTGGAAAACATTTTGTACCGGTCAGTTGCGCTTTTATAGAAGTTTATTGGCAAGATGTCGGATTTCACGAAATTACTTAGTTTCTCTGAAAGGTGAGTTCTCGAAAGAGAGTATTTCCGATTTTAAGTTGTAATAAGTTGAAGTGATGTCTCCTATATTTTTCGTCAAAAATAGGTCGAGAAAGTTATTAGAGGAGCAAAATAAATTACCTAACTCCGTCTATGACTATGTCTCATTTTTATTGTTGTTATTATTTAAGCTGTTTATTTACGTAAGTTTTTACGAAAGTAAATTTCGCACACGAAAAATCAACACCAAGAGGGCGATCGATGAATTTTTTATGTGCGAAATGGATCTTCTGTCAATTTTTGGTGCTATATCTATAATTAGCATTATGCATTATGTGCCCAAAAGAAACTCCGGATCCTTTCCTGGCACGTAGTCAGCAGGCGCTTGGTGACTTTTAGCTCTTCAAGGATAGAGACATTGGTTCTCATAGCTATTGGTTCTCATATTCCCATTGCACAGCCTGGAGAAACTCATCATTCTCGTACAAATGGAGGGGAAGCGCGCTAGAGGAAGAGCGCCAGCGGTGGACCAACTCAAGGAGGTAACTGGAGGCCAGATACAGGGAGCGGTACATATGGCGCAGAACCGGACCGAGTGGATAAGATTGACATACAGTTACGATCCTCGGCATTGAGGGAACGACCAGAAAGATCTATAATTAGCAAATGTACAAGAACAAAACAATGTTATATTTAAGTAAGTATTAAAATAAATCATTATAGCAATTTGCACTTTTGATACAGCGGCTCTGAAACTCTGAATAGCAATAGGTACTTTCTATTTCCAAACAACTTAGCGTAGATTTTTTTAGCCACTTCTGTTGCCTTACTAAATCTATCCCTGTTAATTGCAGAAATTCGTTCTCCTAAAAATTTTTAGTTTATTCTAATGTCTATATTATCATTATTGTAATGTAACGCAAATTTTTAAAACCTTATGCTATCATTGCTTTGACGTTCATTTGAAGGCTGTTATTGCTTTCCTTAAAGCTATCAAATACCTAACCTCTCATCCGATAAGCCGTCATAATATACATGCAAGCAGTAAGTGTTCTCGAATTAGCATGCTAATGCCAGTACTTTTACTTTTTTTTCGTCTGGCAACACTACCGCTAACATCTTGATTGCATTTGTCTCATATTTAAAAATCGAATTAATTAATTTACTAGTCATTAAGCGGCTCAAAATCATCATTAATCATAACTAAGCTGTATATTTAAGTGCTAGTGTAAAAAAAAAGTGAAAAAACTCACGGACTTTAGTGTATATGTGTAACGGTGATAACCGGTCAATGACACTGCGAATTTGAACTTGTGAAATATTGTGAATCATTGTTTTCTCTTTATGCTTTTTCTAATTATCGTGTATATGCGTCATAGTTCACGTATAACACATATTAAACCACAAAAATAGACTAAATTACACTGTCTTACGAAAAATGTTTTTTCGCGTTAAGGTTATATTGTTTACGTTAGTAAATATCTAACCTGTAGTTGATCAACCAATTCTTTGGCTTACTTACTTACGTGATTTTATATTGATTGAGTGTAAAGATGCTTACTCGCAAAGCTTATGCTCGCCAGGAGGAATCTAAACTCCTACTGGCTTTAAAGGAACTGCAGGCGGCCAAGGAACGGATTGAGCAACTGAATAGGGAAAGCGAAGACAATGAGAGGATACTGTTGGATGTGCTGGATAGTAACAGTCAATTAAAGAAAGAGATGGCTGAGCTGCACACCAACTACGGCTTATTAATTGACGAACGTGACAAGTGCAATCCGTCATAAGTGGGTTCGGGGAGTGCTGTGAGGAGTATGAGCAGAACCTCAATCGTATACTACTAGATTAGTCTAGAGAAATGCTAGTATGAGTGTAAGTAACTCACCTTTAAAACATTGAACTTAAAAAAAAACCTTACCCATAGGTACTTTATATTATAACTGCAAAAGTATTTGTCGGTCTGTTACCTCCTCACGCTGAACCCGCTAAACTGATTTAGATGAAATCGAGAAAGGACATAGCATAGTTTTTATACCAGAAAGCATCATTAAAGGGGTCGATGGAGGCGGAAGTTTGTACAGGAAATTCGAAATTTATTATTAATTATATAAACGCAAGCGATCCTACTGGGACCTTGTATCTTATGACAAATGTGTAATAGGGGCCGAAACCCAGATACGGTGATCCCATTTTTTATATGTTTTTTGACAATTATCCCACCCGACAACGCGATTGGGGTTTCATTTTGACAGCTATCGGATTATCAATGCTCGCAAGAGACATATTGGGGTTTCTGTGGGCTTAATAGATTTATCCGATAAAAAGAATTGATTGACAGGTGTCCCGTTTCATTCACGCTAGCTTCTGTGTACAGAGGGCAAGGCGGGCTGTAAAAAAAAATTGACAGCAGCAATAGAAAGTAGGCATTATTCTGTAGCTAATTTTGGAACTACAAGTTGCTGTCCATAGGGAACAGCTGAATTGTTTTTATTCAGGCTTAAGCTTTTGTTATGAATGGTCCAGGTTTAATTTTATAATAATAGCGAAATAATCTGCCATAATAGATATTTCCACAAATACATGTAAGTCTGTATGAAAATCTCAATTTATTACTTACTTTATTACTCCATTATCTACTTACAAAGTCCTTCAACGTGTTAATATAACAAGAGGTATCTTGAACAAGGAAAGTAATTAGTGAAGTTTGTTAACCAATTAACTAAATCCGATTGGTGGCTCGTTTTACGCCTCGTTACCCAAACTTTTGATAGCTATCGAATAGTCCATTATTACTGATCTTGATAACATAAAGTAATAATATCCGGTAGGCAATTCAACCATGAAACATCATTATTTTCGTATAATTTTCATAAACATATGCGCATTTTTTCGGAAAATACTCGATATTAAAATTTAAAATATATTAAAAATTCTAGGGCCACAATCGATAATCACTGATACAAGACTTGGTTGGTGTAAGTAACAGATCAGTAGCACATTAAACAAAATAAATGAAAATAGTACTCCTTCTACATGATGATTGATGATGTTTTATTAATAGTGATAAAACTTTCTTCATAATGATGTTTCTCATTGAGATTGGTTTGCTCTTGACTCTAGACTAAGCCAAACGTGGCGTAGACAGAGTCGACTGTAGGGCGAGCTCATCAAGACGGCTCAGGCACTCCCACTCACCGACGGAACACAGCATTTAGTTTTGAATCATAGCAAACCGTACGACGACACGCAAGATGCAAGTCATCAATTAATGTGTGTTACCAGTGGCATACGGATCCGAAAATTGGTTCCTAACCCCTGTTTATTTGCATCCAATTTGGGGTATGACTGCTTTTGTATCAAGTAAGATTACTGCCTATAACTGTAGTGTGGCTGGAATTATGTAACTTAAGACTGAAAAAACTTTACAATTACGCCGGCTATCGCAGATACGCTATTGTTTTCAATACAAGGATAATATTGCTAAGAAACAATAGAGTGCGTAATTAAGTTTTCCCTTAGTTAAGCAAAAATCTAAGAATGGATTATAAAGTAAGCAACGATTTGGATATCTTGGGAAAGGATGTTCTTCTTAATGTAACAAGTATTGCTTAAGGAAGCTGTGATTATATGACCTAGAATTCAAAAAAGTAACTTTTTAAAGTAACTATTATTTTCTAATCATAGACTTCAACTGAAGGCTAGAGAGCAATGATAGCTTTATCGCACTTGGCAAACCGGCCAAGTGCGAGTCAGACTCGCGCACTGAGGTTTCCGTATAACCAAAGATTTTTTTTCTTCGATGTGACCACAAATTTGTTTTCGGACTCTTTTACTTGTACCTACTAAGACATTCCTTCTTGTCAAAATTCGTGATTCTAGACCTATTGCAAGTACCGCATTGGTTTGATTTCACTGAGAAATGTTTAAAAATACGGCTAAACCAGCCGTATCTTTGGGTTGCGTTAACCTTGAAGCAGGATTTTTTCACAGCTTCAAGGGACCGCATCTATAAGTATTTGATGTTATTTTCAACTTACCTTCACGCGTTTCTGAAAAAAAAAGTCTTGACAGACGGCAGAGTGTTCCTATTAGCCCTTTGAGGTACGAAACCCTTAAAATCATAAGAAAATGTATGTCATTGATTGATTTAAAGCTTCACAATACAGGCGAAAAGCCTGCTGGTCTTATTATCAGCATCATCAACAAATTAAATAGGAGTTCTTTTAGTATAAAGAGATAGCAAGAACTTCCATAACGATCATGAAAATGATAAGTTTTATTTCTATGAGTTGTACAGCGATCCCGTGATGTGGAAACATTCGGTCTCTCGAGTGGTAACAAATATGAGATAGTGAGCTTAGAATAGGCTTTATCGTTGCGAAAATAAAACTTTAAACAAAATAGCCAGTTTTTGCACTGAAAAAAAAAAGGATCAACCAAACTAGTTTTGTTAGTTGAAAGTTTTGTTGTAGGGAAGTCAATTTTAGTAAAATATAAACAATCAGTTCAGTAATCGGCCCAAAACTAGTTTGTTACTGATAACCAGTAGTTCGCAAGTCACTAGATTAAACCATTTTTTTCAGTGTGTACCGGCCTGAAGAGTAACGTCTCCATACATGAAACCTGTACGTCTTCGGAATTTCAGTGGTTGCGTATGAAAGTTATGATACAAGCAAGTTGTTGTAAAAAGAAGACAATAAGACATGATGAGTTTTTGTACAAACTCAAAGTGTGGAATTGCCTCAGGCGATATGAGTTTGTATCGTCTTCTCTTAAGCAAAGCGAGGACGTTATTATTTCAGTTGTATTATTTTACTTGGCAACCACAGTAATGTCAGCTATCTCGCTCTAGCATCTCATGTTTATTCAGCAGCGGTTCAGTAGGTACCCAATCTTGGGATCCCGTAGGCAAATATGCCTAGTCTGCGGAGACAAACATCTTTGGGCACTCTACCGAAATAGACAACATGTATAGTCAGCCGAATTAATGTATGGGAATTGCTGATTAGTCTTCCCTTGACGATTATAAATTGCCAATTAAACATTCGACGGTTTACGAATAGAATTACAACAATAGCTTTAGTGCTCAATGTGAAGGTAATTTTATTCTCACTAAAATTTTATTTTTGTATATTAAAATAGGTGTCTAGACTATCCAGACGTTGCGTAGACAGAGTCGACGGTGGAGCGAGCTCATCCAGAAGAAGCCTGTTCTCTCGCGCTTTAGGTAAAGAAATGCAACAGACAATTACTTTCATATTTATTTTATTTAACATTTATGATATAATATTGGATATTTCTGCTATTATTAAATTTAATGTATCTGCGATTTTTACTTTACGAAAGCAAATATCAAGAACGTGTAGGTAAAAACGGATAATTTAATTGTATTAACAAAAAAATTGCCATTTCTTATATACCTCTGTATTTGAATTGACAACCCAAACACGTGTCTTGCAGTTAGAGGTTCGATTCTATTATTATATTTCACACAAATAATAAATAATGTTTTTTTTATTTGAAATGGGTTTCCTCTTGATTCTAGAATAGACTGCTCTCGTTCTGTCTCAGTCAAAGTTAAATAAATAAATAGCTTCAAAAAACATCAATTAACTAGCCCCAAACATAGCGTAAGCTTGTGCTGTGCTGTGGCGACTAGGATAACGGCTAATATACTTATATACGTTTATTAATACCCATGACTTAGGTACAGATGCTTGATTTCGTACTCAGGAGCGCGAACTACTCAAGACGGTCGTGAAAGTCACTTGGAGAATGAGGGAGACATACTCGTTTTGATATCTTTGTTATATGAAACTGTAATTTGACTAGAACAGGCCTGCAATGACAGATATTTTTGGCAAAACCTTTTATGATGCTGACTGTATTGTCTACATTGCTTGATGCTACATTTTGGCTAATTGGGAAACTTCTGTTTATGCAATTTCTACGTCGTTTCTTGGGACTAGAAAGTGTGAAAGAATAAACAAATCACGCCTCTTTCATGAGGGGTTAAAAGTTTTTACTAATAACGAGGTTACTTTCTTTATATAGGTATCAGATTTCATGTATTAATTTAAGTTAGTTAACAAAGTAGTTAAGGATAAGAATGACAAAATAGCAAAAAGAACGTTTGTTATCAGATAGCCAAATTGTTCAGAATTTTACTTATACTATCTGCACAAAGCTTTCTCTACCAGTTAACCTCTAAGTCTGTAATTTTTTTTACCTCTATGTATTTAAAGGCCGAACTTAATAGCCAAAAGTAGCCTCTTTTTTAATGATTGTGAAAGCCGAGATATTTTTTTGAATCTCCATCAAAACCATGAAGTCACCTGTTTGAGTTTTAAAGTCGTAGCGCGATGGGCGTTCGACTACGGGTGTGCCCTACTGTACGCACGAATTCTTATTAAGTGATTCACGAAAACGTGGCGGCTACTCGCCACTGCGTCGACTTTAACAATGAGTTCTGAAAAACTTATTGCCAACGAGCTATTGGCGTTCCTGCAGCATCAGGCAGCATCAACGTCATGGATGAGATCAGCGTCATGCAGATCTGCACGTCTAATTTCACCGAAGACGAGATACGCAAAGGCAAGGCGCTTTTGTACGAATCCATCGGCATGGCCGACCGAATGCCGTCCCGCAGGAGGGATGATAAGGGAGAGAGAAGCCTTCAAGACATCATCAAGCTGCTGAAGGAAACTGACCCGGACGACGTGCCAACATTTGTGGCAAAGGAGCTGTGTAAGCTGCCCCCTGTCACGTTCGACCACGTTGACGTCACCAGGCTACTGATATTACCACCCTGAAGGCGAGTCTGGCCGAGGTAAAGTTTAAGTTGGAAGCCTCACAAATTACCATCAATGAAATGCGCATCGAGATAGTCGAATTACGTAAGACTGCATCGGTATATGTAGGTCACATGAAGTATCCAAATTAAATTCGAATCGTGGCGTAAACACCTCATCGCAGTCAAGCGTCGCGTCAGCGAAACTGGACTCGTCGCCGGTCATTGCCAGCGCCGCATGCAATGCGTCACCCGTCTCACATTCCATCAACATAGGAATGACGTTGCCTGCAGAACGTACGTCACCTTCTCGTGCGTATGCGTCTGCTGCCGCTAGCCGACCTCCCATCAAAAATGAGCAGCAAAAAAGGAAACCTTTGGGTCGCCCAAAGTCAGAGGAGCGCAGTGCTGCGCCGAAAGCTTCTCGTACAGAGGAGCCCGATGCGGATGGCTTCACCATAGTAGAGCGCAAGAAGAAGAAGAAGCTCACCAGCCGCAATTAATGCGGAACTGCACTCTCCGGACCGAACATGTTTGCTATTCCGACGACGCAGCTGTATGTTTCTCGGCTGCATTACACCATACAGGCGGAGCAGGTCATAGAGTACGTGCAGAAGAAGACCAACCTTACCCTTCGGGTCGTCAAGTTGGAATCTAGTCGCAACGTGAACTTTAATTCGTTTGTGATTAGAATTCCGACTGAGAAGATGGCAACTTTCATGAAGAAGCAGTTTTGGCCGAAGGGCGTCGTGTTCCGTCGTTTTCGCGGAAGGCTACGCGACACCACGAACAGAAAGACGTCATCGACCTGACGTGTGAATTAATTAATTGTGTTTTTTTCTATAATATTTTGTCTGTATGTTAGTCTTTAAGGTATCTATGCTATGGGCCTGTGTTACGTCAGTAATCTGCAGCCTGATATAAATAAATAAAAATTAATTCACCTAACGAGAATTTAACACTTTGGACCAACTGTTCGTAATTTTCGTCAAAGTTACGAATCCGATTATTTTGAGCATAAAAGTACAACCTACGAAGATTTCGCTGCAGTAAAAAAATAGCACTTTTTTAAAAGTTGTTCAGGTCGAAAATTCTTTAAAATTATGAAAAAAAACATAACTCGAAAGCTATGAAAATTTATTATTCGGGTACCCCAAGAGGAGCTCTATCTCTGGACCGCTTTACCATACTTTACTTCATACCATACTACTAACAATCGACACAAGAAATCAACTTTACGACGTTTTTCTTCACCGTTTAACAGCGACATCAATAAAAATAGCTTAAATTCAGGTCATGCCAGGTATCGGACTCACGACCTTTCGGATATGTGTTACGTATTTATCTCAATGCATTATTAATGTTCATTCATTCATAACTTAAGAGCTACGTTCTTGTCGATGGAGCAATTTCTATAACTCTCTGGACTCTGCCAGCACCTTAAAGTCCCTATACGTCATGACATCTTCTTTTTCCTTCAACTGCTGTGTATGGTCTTCTTAGCCTTCCTCTTCATCTTCTTCTTGCTATTTTGCCTTCTAGTATTGCTCGTATTAGGTGGCCCACCATGGTGTAGTGGTCCGCGCTCCTGACTACAAAACCAGCGGTCGCCGGTTCAAATCCCACGAGGGGTAAATGTTTGTGTGATGAGCACGAGCCTGAGTACCTGAGTCATGGATGTTTAAACGAATTTATGTAAGTATTTCACAAGCTAACGCTTAGTATGGGACTAGGTAATTGGTGTGATTGTAGAAACAATTTATTTATTTTTTCTCGCTGTCAATCATCTGCATAAAGCACCTTTGGTACCGGAGGTGACCGCAATAAAAGACTTCGAGGGAGGGTAGACCGATATGTTTGCCCATAACATCCCACCCGCAAGATCTTCGGTTATTCCGTGATCATGGCGCTTGCAACAGCGCCGAAATATCGGTAAACCGAAAATAAAAAGGTACGTGGTAGCAATCCCGTAAATAACTATACTAATGATAATGACCATGAAAGTTTAAAACAGTATATTGCATAAAGCAAAAGCATCTCTTTTCCTTGACCATTTCCAACACTTTCATGATTATTTCAAAAGGCGTCTGCAATACATATTTATTTCTTTAAGCCAAGGGCTTAGATTAAATACTTGATTAAGTTATTAAGGCTGCCTAATTATGCCGTGTCAAGGTTGGCCGCACTGATTTTTAGTTGATAAGCTTTTGCGTTATTACTGAACTTTTGTTAAGCGTATTATTAAACTCTGTATTATAGGCGTTGATTACCTTACCTACTGTTTCCTACCTTGACCAATATAGTTAATCGATCATCATCATCATATCAGCCTATTGCAGTCCACTGCTGGACATAGGCCTCTCCAAGACGGCGCCAACTTTCACGGTCCTCCGCTTCTCGCATCCAGCCACCACCGGCCACCTTCCTCAGGTCATCGGTCCACCTAGCAGGGGGGCGTCCAACACTACGTTTCCCGAGACGTGGTCTCCATTCGAGAACCTTCCTACTCCAACGCCCGTCGGTTCTGCGACAGACATGACCAGCCCACTGCCACTTCAGCTTACTGCACCTCTGAACGATATCTATGACTTAGTTAATCGATATGGGCGCATAATTTATAAGGGCTTAATGTATCTAACTCAGTATTCAATTGTCAAACTTCCATCATCATCATCATCTTAGCGTCCCGGTTGTGTACTCGCACCCAAGGGCCCAGGGTCTGCTTTATCTTTACATTATCTTAGAAATTTTAGATCAACCATACATGTAGTAGCTATTACATAAAACAGACACTAGAGCAGAGATTCTCAAACTATTTTTTCTAATGCCTACTTTGAAAATCAGTTATTTAGTAGTGCCCCCCTATTTTTTCATCTTAAAACCTCAATAACATATTAGCTTCATCTGGCGTTTAATTAAACCTATATCCTAAACAAGACTTTTCTTACCAGAGAGAGCAATAATAATGCAACTTTAGCACCCCAATTTTTTTCTGGGCCTCTTACCGCCTCTCTCTAGGCCTCCAGGGCCCACAAGGGGACGTTATCGCCCACTTTGAGAAAGACTGCACTAGAGTCTGACATGGCTCAATAGGACACTGCCTGATTGAAAACATGACAATGTCTTATCACATAATAATCATAATTTGCGATCTCCGCGTTTTGTTTTTCTCTTCCATGCAATTCAGTCACTTCATGGCATTGAATCATCTACTACTTTCACAAGCGTGCTTTAGACTGTCCATCTATCTCTTTCCTTTCATACCCTGACCCTCATACAATCATAAATCGTATGAGATTGATAAAATTAAAATTATGAAATAAATTATTGAAATAAAATTAAAATTATAAAAAAATTACACATCAATACTTGGGGAATGTATATACCCGCATGTATCCAATGGAAATATTTTTACAAATATTTAACCATCAGTTAAGATGAAATCAGCTTAACTTATAATTATTTTTATAACTTAAGTAATTATTTTGCAAGTTTTTACGAAATTAAATCAAATTTCGCGGTTCGAGTCCTACCGGATAACACAGTCGATTTAATTTTGTGAGCGAAATTTGATTTGATTTCGTAAAAACTTGCAAAATAATTGCTTAAGTTATAAAAATAATTATCAGTACTACCAATAGATTGTCGTCATACATAGGACTATTGACCATGGAATTTATTTATTTATTTATATGGTACACAAAACAAATCATGTCACAATAAAACCATGCTACAAACTATTATAATAATATGGACGCAGGACTATAATTCTAAACATGTGTACACAAATAGATTATTATTATAGGTAGTAATTATAAAAGAGTTAAACAAGTAGTGGAAAATTAAAATTTACCTGGACCAAAAGGAAAATACAAATTTATAATTAAAAAAAAACATTAAAATAACTAAGACAATTCAAATTAAAATTAAAACCTATTCGATATAAAACTAATCAAATAAAAATAAAAATATTAATTAAAAAAATCAATCAATCAAAATAAAATCAAGAACATTATAAATTTTATAAATTACACGATATCAAGAACATGCCTCTTAAATCTATGTATGCTGAGGTGGTAAATATCAAGGGAGCTGTGATCTTTTACCACTTCATTAAATGTTCGGCACATTCTGACTATTGGGTTATAGAAAGAGGTATTGTTTGTGTATACTTGAAGGTCGAAGCAATTGGGATTACGAGTCCTAAATTTAATACTGAAGGAAAGGCATGATAGGAGAGACGGGGAATCCATGTACGAATTCACGAATTCACTATTTTGTACAGACACATTAGGTCGTAATATTTGCGACGTGATTCGAGAGTTGTCAGATGGAATTTACGCAGTCTCTCATCGTAGGTGGCCAGCCCTCTCCTGCACCCGAGCCGGTAGCACAATAAACTGATAAACCTCGCCTGAACGCGCTCTATACGCTGTATGTGAACTTTGTAAAATGGAGACCAAATTACGGTATTAAATTCGAGGATGCATCTGACCAACGATTTATAAAGGTATATTAAACTGTTTAAGTTTTTGAATTCCTTAGTAAAACGAGGAATAAAGCAATTCATAGATATCCGCCCAACTTTTCCGCCCAATCCAACATATTGCTCTGAACAGAGTAGTATTAACGAATTATTCGGACGCCTCCACTGAAAAAACTTGGTCGAAACGACCCGGTCCCCGATAATACATCCCCTATAAACCCTCACAAATAGTGTTAGTACTTTATCGATATTCGAGTATCGATGCTTTTTTACAACAAAAAAAAAAAACGGTAGCGACAAGCGGTCAAGGTAGGCGCTCGTATCTCATGAAGTTGTAGGATTTGAAACAAAAATGTAATGTGTTCTCCACTGTGCATTTAACTATTGGTAGTATAAGTCCATAGCTCGATACAGGATTACAAAATAAATAAAACACAAACACTTAGTATCGATAATGTTGACTGTTTAACTGTGATAGTATTAAAACTATGATACAAAATTTTGTTTTTTTCCGAACTTTAAAAACTGTTTAGATTTCAGCTAAAAACCAATACTAGACGGTTATTTTTAAAGTATACATAGTCAGGTCATATGCCTGCTCAAAGCCTCATCCTGATTTGGAGTCACTCAAGGCATCCTTGATTAAGGCAGCCGCTGATATTGACATGGACCTCGTTTGTGCTGCAATAAAGACTGGCCACGCAGATTGAAGGCCTGTATTCAAAATCACGGGGGTCATTTTGAATAAACTTTATTACCATATGAATCTATGTTTTATTAAGTTCATTTTGCTATATAAATGGTTACATAAATAATAAACATGTCTAAATTATTTCGTATTACACATGTGACCTGACTAGGTACATAGTATCGATAGCACTTGATTCGAATACCGGGCTCTTGTGCGCGACTGCGAAACCGACAAAACGCTAAATAATTATATTTAGGTAATTTATTCAAGATCAGTCGATACTCAAAATATCGATAGTTGGGTAGCTCTACTCTCAAGTTTGCGGGGTTTTCAATACCCCAATAATAATTTTGGTGGCGGTTTATAGTTTGTAAGCAGTTTGGACAAAATTGGTGGGCGGGTTATAGCTATAAAGTTGACCCAGTCAGCTGTTGTCAGGGATGCGGACTAAAAGTTGTGGTGATGGAGTTTGAGATACACTGACAGAATTGTTTGGTTTGTATTACGTAAAAGTAAGTAAAGTTAGCCTATATATACTTAGATCCCACTGCTACGAGCTAGAACGAGCCATACTCCACCACGCGGGCTCAGTGCGGATTGGTGGAGGGGTGTTTGTAAAGCAATTACAGACACCGTTAAATATTTTTCAACACACTTCCTCGTAAAGTGAAATTATCCCTAAAAAGTTAAGTTAGTACCTAACTGCAAATTATATGTAAGTTAACAGAGCATTTTCAATTTATCCGGGTAATACCATTTTTTCGTAACAACAAAGAGGTTTTGTGCCGCCAAAAATCCATTTACATTTTTGGAACATAATTGTGTCCCTAATTAAGAAAAAACATTTATTATTATCAAATTATTTCCCATTCGCAATAATTCGTTACAAAATATTTGCATTTTATCACTAACATTATAATTTTATTTTAAAGTTGGCTGTATGTAATCAACCACTATACATTTGGCACGTGAAAAAAAAGTTCGTATGAAACTCGTAAGCAACTTGCTCAATAGACGCTCGGCTGATTTACGCCCTCGCCTACGGCTCGGACTGCAAACCACATCCTCGTGTATAATGAGCAACTTTACTCACTTGTTTCATATTGTACTATTACAAAATTATAATGTCTTTTACAATATGATCACGCTACTATCTTCATTAATTAAATTAGTTTGGAATATATCCTTACTAATATTATTAAACGCAAAAGTTTGTGAATT
The DNA here is from genome assembly GCA_949316185.1 of Pyrausta nigrata. Lineage (NCBI taxonomy): Eukaryota > Metazoa > Arthropoda > Insecta > Lepidoptera > Crambidae > Pyrausta > Pyrausta nigrata. The sequence continues at coordinate 3,358,239 of OX438955.1, read as the reverse complement.
TGTTTGTAACTCTTTCACGCTAATTCTACTGAACAGATTTGAATGAAATTTGGCTTACGGCAAGTTTAGAACCTGAATTAACCTATACACATATCTTATATTATGTTTAAATGGATACGCAGACGAAGCTGCAGGCTAGAACTAGTTTATATATTTAATCTTCGACATCGGTAACATTATTATCAGCTTGCCCTTTGGCATGGGCATACCCTAAGGTTACGTTTATTTTCCTATTTAGAGCTTTTCTTTGCCATGTTGTTGTAGCAATGTATTTGATGTCATGGAAAGGACGTCAGAAGATAAGATGGGAGAAAACATCTGACGCAACTTTTTCAAAGTGCTATTCAGAAGTATATTTGATTAATTTTTACCCATTTTATCAAATCCGATTCTTACCTCACTTAATACAACTCAAAATACTCGACAACATACTTTAACACTGAATATAAAAACATCTTGCAAAGACTTGTTTTCCAATAAGAAACTTGAAAAGTAAATATTTTACCCATGTTAGTTTCGTATGAAATTCTTTCAACACGTGTTTCCCCACTTTACCCCTCTTGAAGGAGACTTCTATTGTCCCAAAATACGAAGGATACTTCAACTAATTCTATAAAAGAAACTTATTATTATTGTTGTACACTCGAAAATATACGAGAAACGTGGAAGAAAAATATTTTTGTATCGAATACTACTTACTAAACGTAATATCGTACTATAACGTAACGTAATATTTTATTAGACGTTTAACTAGATATTGATTGGTTGTAATTGACCCAAATTTGACATAAACGAAATTGTTATCAATTATCATTGCATTTTTTATTTGTTTGTGTTTTGTTAATGACGGTAATCAAAATACCTATAACGGAATCATAGATAGATAGATAGATAGATAACTCTTTATTGCACACCACAACAGAAAATACAGTAAGTACAGCGATATCATTTTTTTATAAATACTTTGAATTAAAAATGAAGTCATTATAATTTCAAATCTATACTCATACTTACTTACGGCTTATGTTAGCTCAGTATTTTCATCTGTCTAATAAGTAGTTTTACATTGCTGATTTTTTTCTCCTCACAAATCTTTCTTGGTCTTCAACGAACAGTACCTATCAATTTGAAAAGTCTAAACTGTCCTGCCGTTCTCTTGTGTTCTGCTTAGCGACACATCGGAAATACCGTAAATACCTATTCTAATGTTACTTTCATTATAATAATACGGGAAATCATGTAACGTAGGCATTTGTAAGCATTTTGCTTTTTTATATAAGTTTAAATAAGAAACTAAAAATTCGCACACGGGTAGGATTTGAACCCACGGCACAGAATAAGTACTAGTACTACGTACAGAAGTATGACTTTGCAATGAAATTCAAAGAAATATCTACTCAATGTTGTTAACGATATGGTGTAATTCAGTTCGCCTCTGACTCAAGCACATTTTCGTGTAGACACCTACAGAAATACATTGCAAGATAATAATTTCATTCTTATAACTCTGGAATATGATTCATAAGACACCTATTCAGTGACGTACTATCACGCAACGCGATAGGGTTGACTGCCACAAGAAGCTACTTACGCCATCTAGCGCATCTTTCTAGGACTTTATTCACGCTCGTCCAACCAGCAACCTAGTGTCGCGCACCGCCGGTGAATAAAACGCGGGAGCGTGTCGCTGCCGGCTAGCGACACCCAACTTGTTTAGTCCCTTACGTAGGGGTCGCCGCGCGTAGGTACGTTTTTGCTACCTACGCGGGAAGATACACAGGCCTGCCCGCGGTAGCCAAAGGACGTAGGTTCAAATCCTACCCGTGTGCAAATTTTTAGTTTTGGTTTCTTATTTAAACTTATATAAATAAGAAAGAACACTGTGAGTGTTAAAAATATTAAAAACTATTTTGCTCTTTATCACGACGCATCGCGACGCTTCGGCCCAATTACATGGACCGAACATAATGATAAACAATGCAACAAGAAAGTATAAAAAGTTATATTCTAATGTTACAAATCAGCGCTTGAATACGGGTGGTTTTCGCCACGACAGTGTATTTATTTAAAAAAGAGGTAGACCCGTCATCTCGTGCTGCTCGGCGATTCGAATTTGATACTCTTAGCAAACGCTCTTTTACGCGTCAAATGCCATATTTGAATGCCAAATGGAGCAATTTGCTCAATCAATTTCCGCGCGCTAATGACCCATCTACCTCTTTTTAAATGCACTATCATTAGTTATCGCAGCTTCTGAAGTATATTATATTAGAAATGCAACACATCGTAATTGAAATCGATAAATAACAAATAAATCACTTTTTACTGTTTATTGTATCTTCAAAAACTAGCAACTAAAAACAATTGAAAGTATCAAAATAAAAGTCAAAGACAAAGTACAAAGATTTATAAAAAAAATGATTTAATAAGTATCTATCGCCAACAATATAATTCTAACAGACGTTTATCATTTTGTGTGAACATGACATGGACTGTCAAAGCAGAAAAACTCAGCCGGGCAGCAAGTCTGGTTTATAAATAAAGTTTCAAATTAAAATCCGTTGAACCTACTGAACATCAACCAAAAATCCGTCCATTATGGCGAATAGAATTGACGAGCCGCTATAAATAAGATCTGTTAAAAATGCCTCGGATACGTGCACCACTTTCGGGAAAATGGCGGAAAATTTGTGTCAGCCCAAGATTGGCACAGCCCTGAAATAACCTTTTGAATTATAGCACGAAATCAATGGAACGTTTTTCAAGATTTATAAATTGAGATAGTTTGTTCGCAAGGATAACTTTTTTGATATTTAACTTAGTGTATACATTTCCATTAATTACATCGAATGACCTTATTTATAATAAGTAATACTTAAATAAATGTGAGATGGCTAATGACAGATGTCTTTTCACCTAATTACATTTACCTATGGAACGTCGTTAAATTATACCTCTCGTTTTATTGAAGTGTTAAATTATTAGTGCTGTTACTATAAATAATAATAAATAATGAATTGTTTCAACAAACACACCAATTACCTAGCCCCAAACTAAGATTGAGCTTGTGCTATGGTGACGGATAACGGATAGACATACTTATATAAATTTATAAACATCCATGACTTAGGTACAAATGCTCGTGCTCATCACACAAACATTTGCTCCTTGCGGGATTCGAACCCGCAACCGCCTGGTTTAGAAGTCCGGGGCGCGAACCACTACACCAAGACGGTCGTCTACTTTTATATTATATTAAAATCTGTGACGTTGTTAGAAATAGAGATCGGATATTCGGATGCATAATTTACTTATTCAGTGTATCCGGTCATCGAAAGCGGAGCCTTCAAGATATGGCAGATGAGTTCACCTGCAACATTTATCTCTATTACATGAACCTCGAAAACAGAAAGGGGGTGCAGCGCGAAGCAAGTCGAGTAAGTCTAAACGATCTTCAAACAGAATCGAACTTATTCATATAAGTAATTTTAATTAGAACAATAGTTTTATTCTGCGCTATGCGCTAAACCATCAGACATTTGTGTTAAAAACTGAAAAGTGATCATATTTTCTTATTTATATTTTATTCGTGTATATTAAAAAGATGGGGACCTGCGGAATATCAATACAATCATTTTTTTGTACAAATCATTGTTTCATGCGTAAAAATCACCAAGTTTTCTAAAAAAAATGCTCTTAGATATCATTACCTACAAGTCATTTTTATTATATCATAAGGAATTTGTTTCAAATTTCAACAAGACCAGGACCTTGTGCAATGATTAGGCTAACGTAAATAAGTTGTTTTAATGTATTTAACTAATTTAGCTTATCGTACAAGTGATTTAGAAACACGTTAATTTTCTCAATTTTTAAGGACCGCCTTAAAAAAAATCTCCATACAAATTTACAAAGCTGCTTTACTAATTAGTATGGGAAAGGGAAAAAATAATTTCAAGTTAATCCTATTATAAAAGTGGTTGCAAATTTGATTCTTAGTCACCACATGAAGCCTCCGACGCCGGTGACCGAACACATTGTATAGAATACCTATTCTGTATCTAAGGTCCGAACGCGCAGCCACACACTACATCACTAGTTCCTGCGTTTTTATTCATATTTTTATTAGTTACTAGGCAGGCCGTTGAGACAATACTATTACTGACAGCTGCCTGTATCTAGCTCCTGTTTGGAGCTATGTAATTAAGACTGTATGTAAATATACGTATCGAATAAAAAGAAAGTCCGTGATCAAGTGGTTCGTACACCGGATATCCATTGTGTGGCTTTCTCTGAGCTACCGGATGCCATCCCCAGACGGGTCGATATACAAAACCACATTTCTGTATGATCTCGGGTCTGGGTGTTCTGGTGCCACTGTTGTTTTTTTACCCGACTGCGGAAGGAGGGTTATGTTTTTTTCGAGAGTATGTATGTAATAATTATTTGGCACGCCCTACAGCCCAATAGGCTGGACAGTTTTGACATATGAGGTGTCGTTGAATTTATCGAAATTCTGCGAGTGACATAGGCTATACACATTTTGAAAATGGTGCCCGCAAATGGAAATAAAGTGGGAAGGGGGATTGATTATTTCCTTACCATAGAAATATGGGTATCAAATGAAAGCCAGTAAAAAGACAATTACAAAAATATAAATATTTTAGCAGTCGGGTGTTTTGTGTTGTCAAAAAATATGTTTACTTGTTATTTCCATAACACAAGTGCTTTAGCAACTTGCGTAAAGAACTTATTTACCACCTTAAACTGTCGCATAGATCCACACATTAAATAAAGGACTTGTCCTCTTATTGTATGGAGGCTGGTTTTTTATTCCAAGTTATCACCAACCACCAATAACATATATTTATCTTTAAGCTACAAAAATATGAAACACGTAACAACAGAAATCAGAATTTTAAACGCCTCCATTTTTGAGAAAAAATATGTTTTGTAACAGGCATCATCCATTGATCACTTACTTGTATTTCCTGGCTATATGGCTATGTACCATTGCCTTTCCACTGGTGGATAAATACTACTAGGTACTACCACAGATTATACAATAGGTACTACTGTCAATGGAATGACAACTTTGCTGTGAATATTTTTTTCATGCGTTAATTGATATAGGCGAAGGTGCGGTTTATGTACAGACAAAGAGAAAAATTAATTTTAATTTTTCTCGAAATCGGGGGCCTTAAAAAATATAACAATTATGTAGAAAGGCTAGTTTTTGTGAACTCTTTCATACAATATTTAGTTTATTCTGGTTAGAAATATTGACGAATAAAAAACCATTAATGGACAAGTCCTTTTATTACGATCCACTGTGTCAGCTAAAGGCGGCATACGAACGGTTAATGAAAATAATTATACTTCCGATAAAACTTATGAGAAGGCCAAAAAGTTAATTTGAAATGTTTGTCACCATTATGTCTTGTCACTTATCTGTCAATAAATTTAAATTAGCTGTCTTATATTTATTCAAGTGTTGTTATCGTATGGACTTGACGACCGTCTTGGTGTAGCGGTCCGCGCTCCGGTATACAAAACCAGAGGTTGCGGGTTCGAATCCCGCAAGGGGCAAATGTTTGTGTGATGAGCACGAGCGTTTGTACCTGAGTCATGGTTGTATAAACGTATATAAGTATATCTATCCGTTATCCTAGTCCTCACAGCACAAGCTCACGCTCAGTTTAGGGCTATGTAATTGGTGTGGTTGTTGAAAATATTTACCTATTATTTAATTATTACTAGTAGGTAAGGTTATTGTTTTATGTCTCGTAAAGCCGCAGAGTGATCTATGCTCAGTTTCTCACTTACGTCAAATTTTAATCCTTCCCGTCTTGAAGCTCATCAACACTCCGTAGTCAAGACAATATCAACTCTCGGATTACACTCGGCCCCTCAAAGGCCTCTGAGGAAATGTTGGACAGAAACAAAGCAATTTCAGTACAAAGCACATAATTATACAGGCCTGCCTAATTTAACACACACGCCGTTGAGGGATGTAACCGAAAACCGTATCCGAATGGCCGAAGGATTTAGGAGACGAGAATGGCGCCCCTTGACACTTGTTGACGTAACTGATTGAAAGGAAAAGCTAAATATATAAAAAGGATGAAAAACCGGCCTAGTACTATTGGGACTCGCGCACGAAGGGTTTAGTACCATCATCTATTTAATCTTAGTCACTTTAGAGAATTTATTCTAAGGATTTTGTGTTTGGTGCTTCTTAACCGCTAAAGTTTTTCTTTAAAGTTTATGAAACGCACTATTATCATGATTTTGGGGGCGAGGAGGGAAGCTACTAATGAAAGGGTGACAAAAATAACATACAACCTAAAAAAATTTTTCTTAAAATTTGATTCCACCACTTTGTCGGCGTAATTAGTATAAATACACCTATAAAATTACAGCTTTCTAGTACTAATAGTCTCTTAGCAAAACCTCTGATATTGACAGAAGAACATTAAAAACGGCAAAGTCTTATATATTGTGATAACGGGCTTTTATACAGAACCTGCGCGTGGCGCGACACGCACTTAGCAGCTTTAATGTATCATTAATTTAAACGCTCAGTAGAGCCGATTTTGATGAATATGCCATCAAACAATGGCGATAATAATCGTGACGTGTCAACCGTGGTACAGGCCAAAATTGGCTCCAGCCTATAATCCTTACTAGTCCTAACTAGTATCATAAATGCGAAAGTAACTCTCTCTGTCTGTGAGGTACGCAATTACGCCTAAACTACAAAACCGAATCAAATGAACTTTGATACCGACTTAGTTTGAGATCCTGGAAAGAATATAGGCTACTTTTTTGTGATATAAAACATCGATAGGGAGATTGAAATGGGGGACGACAGTTTGTATCGGAAATCCAACTTTTTGCGCGGGCCAAGTCGCAGGGAACTGCTAGTAACGAATATGAGTAATGTTAACAGCAACACCAATTTCCTGACTTGGAAAGGACGTTTAGCCTTTGGTCCTACGCCTGATCTCTCTCCGGTCATGTCGGACTGCATTCTCATCGAACTATGAGAGTGAAGCAACAGAGAGTGAACAGTGTATTGCGCACACACCAGTGCACTATAATATCTCCCGCGCAGTTGAGTATCTCTGTAAAGATTGGTCACTGTATACTAAATTCGGATGGGAGGATATTATTGACGAATTATGATGATAATTTTATACGTACACATGGTTAAGAACATCACTATGCAGGATCATTTACACCTTGCTGTACCATTATACTACAACCCACGTAAGGCAGCGAATTCGCAAATTATAAAACATCTCATGAATATTTTAAGGGTACCGCGTACGAAGTAAATGCTGGTGTGAATATTTCAATTCCGGGATTGCTGTACGAAATATTCTGGTCTATTTTAGTCTTTTGTACGGAGTTATATTTAAAATATAGGTAATATGACTAGAAATTTATGCAGGGTGTCTGTCTATCTGTCTGGGTATATAAAGTAATAACAATAATTTAATTCAGCCCATGTAACAATTAATAAGATTGTTAACCCTAGTGTAAGTAAAACAAAAAAAAAACATATTAAAATACTAGTTCGCCATTTGTTCTATAAACAGTGTGCAAAAAGTTTATATAAATAAAATAAGATAACTTCACACTTTTTTATTTTTACCTTTTTACTGTAACTTTACCTTCTTTATTTTGTATCAAATAAAAAAAATATTTACCAAATATCCTACCATAACTTTGGTTGCCTTTGTACACTTTAAGAGTTTTCGTTGTAAATTCTTTATAGTCTTCCTTGAAACTGTTCTTTCTTAAGCTAAACTTCGCAAAGTCTGTCCAAAACCTGGGGTAAAGTTCAATAGCCAGACAACCCGCGGTTACTTGAAGCTTTTCAAGCTTTTTGCTCACAAAGTGTTCCAAAAATGTGTACTTTTCTTTTTTGTTTAAACATTTCAGTGCTTGTAGCTATGGAGTCTACTTGTAGTTATGCTTGTAAATCCGAATCCTCGCTATCAGATTCCTGAACTGATATCGACCCTTGGGTTCGGATGCAACCAGAAGACAAACGATGAATTTTTATGTGCGTTTACTTTCATTGAGTCGATATTTCCACAGAGCGTAAACTAGAACGTTTCTGCCACAACTGCGATCAGTTCTTCGCGCTATGTGCCCTGTTCACGGCCACATAAGCGGACCGATCTGCAAGGTTATGTCTGTTACCTTAGTTCTTCTAAGTATTTTTCTGATTCCTGATTCGATCCCGAGAGAGAAACATCAAGCTAAGCTAGCTGCGTGACCTTGAGCTTTCTTATAAGGTCCATATACCTAATTTCGGAACCATATGTCATTTCGGAAACTTATACAACGAAAATTAGGCCATAAGTCAAACATATCATCTCGTCTCTAAACCTAAAGCCATTTAATAGCCTACATTAACTTTTTAACCGCTCAGAGATGTACTGTCCGTAATTTCTTTTAACGTTTTCTGCCCATAATTCAATATGGCGCCAATATTTTTGAGGCTATAATTTTTACGACCCAATGGTTCTTAACGTGTAGGAATAAAGTTTAAAACTGTGTTGACCGTTTAGGAGGTATCGGGCATCCAGCCCACGTACATCCATCTACAATACGTGAGTCCAATTTATATGGAAGATGCCGATTTTACAGGGTATTGCGACGGTTACCTGCCGTTGCGATGGCCTGCCGTGGCCGCTGCTTGGTCTAGGTTTTTGTGACAAACTTTGTCCGATCGTGATCTGAATTCGAGTTTAAGATATTGAGAATGGACAGCGCTGGGCTTGCGTCATTAAAAATAGTTTCACTATGGCCAAATGAATTGTCTAAAAATAAAGCATAATCCTTTAACTACAGGCAGATTACCCATCATGCTCTACCACATGCATTTTGTGAAAGTTTTACATATTCTGAGCTAATAATAATCTTGTGGTTATTTATTATCCCGGTTGAGAACACGGCGCCGTCGAGGACCCAGGTTCCGCTTTTACCCTTAGTTTATACCATAATCCAGGATATGGCAGACCAGGTAATTATAGTAAAGCGACTGTTATATGACCTCTGCGACCCTGCCCAGCTTGGATCACAGTTATACATTCATTTGCCTGAATGAGCAGCTTACCTTATGATGTTTCTTACCATTTTCTAGGTATAAATAATTAAGTTTTGTATGCCTGATTCCACAAACCATTTTTGTTCAGTTTAACTTTTAAATATATTATTTAAGACAACAAAATCAATATTGTTATTTTATTTAAAATGTAAGTAAAGCTCCCAAAATAACAAAAACTTAAAATCAAATCAATCAAGGCTTTCAGTTGATTTTTTTGGCGATGTTATTTAAGGGCACGATGTAACTAATCTGTACCTAATTATTTATTCTTAATTTACTGGGTGCCACGGTGTCTCTGGCTAGTTTAGCTTTTTATAATTGACCTTTCATGCACAAGTTTTAGGTACAATTATGTTAAACTCACTACGAAGCAGAAAACAATAAAAATTCACGCTGTCTACCAAAAAAATACTTCCCACACACGTCAACATTTCAAAAGAAACTAACAACTATTAAGTATAATTAATTCCAATTAAACAAAGTACATTGCCTGCAAAAGTTAGTATTACACTTTTAAAATTGTAATAACTTTTATGATGATACACGCAAGGGATTTTTTTGAAGTAAAACGTATTTATAAAGAAAAAAATATCTTTTGAATAAAATTCCTATGATTGATACCCTTCTTTTAAAAAAATCTCCGAAACAAGCTTTAATAAACAAAATATTATGAGCTCATCCCAAATTTGTATTGGAGATACCAAATAGAATCGAAGCTGATATTAGGGGCTGAAGAGGTAATACCATATATTAAAATGTAAATATAGTGTGAAAAACATTTTGAATCTTGTTTGAGTGTTTTAAACATACTATTTTACGTGTTTTTACTTTATTATACTACTTATGGCCTATTACTATAATAAATACTAGTTTGTTAGAAAGGTGATAAAATTATCCGAAAATGGATTTTTATTTTAATACACTAACTTGTGTGGTTCTGTAAAAAGTTTAGAAAAAAAATGTTAAAAAAATGACCTACTTACTTTTGCGGGCCAGTGTATTACGTTACTGTAACAAGTATATTCATAACAAAAGGAATTTGGCCTCGAAATAAAAGTAATGACTGCTCTATTTAATTATTTTTTAACATTTTTAAGCTAAAACAATTCTTGAACCCCATGAAAATAATTTACAAAGTACTGGATACCGCTGTCTCATTGCAAGAAGAAAAAAATTATTTTTGAATAAGTTATTACGTGTGGTATTTACGAGTATTTTTGAAAAAGATATGGGTTTAATACTTACAAGTTGAGATTTTCGTGTTAATTGGATGTGTTAAGTGGAATTTGCTTTCAGTCTTCAAAAATATTTTGTATTCAACATCTGCGTCTGACATTACATTTTTTAAATGTTATTTAGTTACAAACAAAATGTGCCGTTTACTTGGAATTGGACGTCTTATATAGGAGTACAAAGCTTGAGCACTGCTTTTTTAGCACCTGCCTAATCTAAATATATTTTTTACTTGAAAAAATTACCTTAGTAAGGACCTTAAAAAGACCTTAGTACTGCCTAATCTTAGTAAGCTCCTAAATAGGTATAGTTTTAAAATCTGTTCAACTAATTTCTAATGCAAATCTTCAGTACACAAAGATAGTTATAGAAAACTCAACGATAAATGTACCTACACACTAAAATAGCCACTTAAACAAAATACGATTTCATCGCAGTTTTGTAGTTGGCATTGTTCTGCCATCTTCAAGACTCTATCTTGAATTGCTATCCTTAACACTTATTCTCATGATTACAACACCCATTCCGTTCCACGGATGCAAATATCATTGCAATCAAACAAAGGCGTACTCCTCTTGGCTGTATAAAATGCATTCTGAGTCAACATTATGAAAAATAAAAAAACCTAACAGCATGTAAAACGTCTTGATGGCCAGTTGCCAAAAAGACGAAGTTGCGAGAGCTGGAGCATAAAAGAGAAATAAAATGCCGTTCGAAATTCAAATGTGTGTTCGAGACATGATGTTTTGAGTCAGAATACAGGAGCTGGTATTTTATCTGTTCCGTAATTTACTGGTATTATCTGCTGTGCTGTGCTTGATTTGTGTAACATATAGGTACTATCATAGACTAGTATTGGCGGTAGTCTGATTACCACTTCCGTATTTACAATAGTAAGTTAACTTTAACAGTCATGGTGAGTTTAAGTTCTTATCATCATTTGGACAGGGATTGCAAGCTAAAGTTACACTTACTCCCTTACTAATAATAATTATACCGCTGTACTGTTACATAACACTTGAATACTTGATAAGAAATTACTTATTTCGAATTAAATGACAGTAGGTAGGTATGTCACCCAGATATAACAGGTAAATAAATATCAGGCGGTCAAGTTGAAATGTTTGTCTCCACTAGAGGTATATCTGGGTGACATACCTAACTACTGTCATTCGAAATAAGTAATTTCTTATCATATCATATACAGTTGAAATAAATAAATACACTCGTACAATAATGACAGATATGGCATTATTTTCCGAGTGTATTTATTTATTTAAACAGTTTTAATAAATAAATACACTCGGGAAATAATGCCATTGAACAAAAAAAAATACAGACTTAAGGCCTTAAGGCATTCTCTACCAGTGACACGCGTGGGGTATGCAGTTCTTGTTTTTCTGTCTTGAAATAGCTCAGAAACAGCTCGAAGTCAGGAAGTTTGTGGTGTTAACACCCCTGTGCCTCGGAATGCACGTTAAGCCGTTGGTCCTGCGACTGATCTCTCTCCGGTCATGTCGGACTGTCGTCTAACCGAACTATAAAAGTGAAGGAACATATAATGGTACTAATGACGCCCTAACGGACGGAAAAGACAGACTAAATAAGACATCATTTATGTTTGTGCCACTATTATCATATAAAATTTTACCTCCTAAAAGCAAATTATTGTAACTTAAGCCAGCTATTAGGGCGGCATCTAATACTTTATGAATTCTGCGGCCTACGCGAGCGTGCGGTTCTTTTGGCTTCGCATTTGATACAACAACGTGTTTTCTTTGACTTAATTACACAGAATTCTACATAACGTGCTTGAGGTGCTTGTGGCGCAGTGGCGGCAGCGCTTTGGTAGTGATACCAAAGTTAATCAACTCACGGCGCGGTCGTGATTGGATGGGTGACCATTCCGACCATTTAAGTATCTTCGGAAGGCACGTTAAGCGGTTGGTCCCGGCTAATATCTATTGGTATTAGTCGTTAAGCCTAGTCAGAGGCCCTAGGGCGGCTTGATAACATCTGACAGTACGATTTGTCACTTGCCTTACAGACATCCCTCTACCAATCCGCACTGAGCCCGCGTGGTGGAGTATGGCTCGTACCTCCTCATAGTTTAGGTGAGGCCTTCTCCCAGCAGTGGGATATATAGGCTGACTTTACTACATCACGACCTTTGCATTAAAAAAAATATACAATAGGCAGTACGTCAGGTTACCCATTTGAACTACGAAAATAGCTTTTAATGCGTATGAAATAGAGGCGTTCTCAAGGTCAAAATAGGGTAGTCTGACGTGCGGCCGTGTGTACATACAGTCGAATATATAACCTTCTCCTTTTTTGAAGTCGGTTGACTAGCGGTGGACCCGCGACTTCGCTCGCCCATATTTCAGATTTTCCATACAAATTTCTACCCCCCTTTTCACTCTCTTAAAGAATGATTTCTGGGATAAAATCAACTTTGGTCCTTTCTCGGGACGAACTAATTATATGCCTTCCGTCTAAATTGGTTCAGCGGTTTACGAGTGACGAAGTAACAGACATACAAATACATTTTCGTATTTATTATTAGTATGGATAGAAATCAGTAGGCGGGGCGTGGGATATAATTTTAATTGGTTCATCCTTACCCTATTAAAATAATTACTTTACCAAGTCCTTGCTCTAGGGTTGTCAACTTTTATATACCAAAAGAGAGCAACTTAAGATTTTTACCTGACAGTAAGCGACGATGCGGCCAAAGATGGGTCGTGTCTGACTAGTTACAGCCTATGCACTTGGCTTTGTAGTAAGTATTACATAATTGCTGCAGAAGACGATTTTATTGCAACTTACAATTATTGAGATATCTGTGAAACAGAAAACTGAAAGCTAAATAGATAAGTAATTTATAAAACACTGGCCGACTTCCTTGCTCAATTCCAGATCAGCTAATTCGGACTTGCGCAAGGCCTGTTATCTGAGTTGAAAGCCCACTTGCGCAGGTCCGGATTAGCCAATCCGGTAGGACCATTTGCGCAAGTCTGCATTAGCGAATTCAGACGTGTGAAAGTAGGCCTTCAAAATTAAACGTCTTATCCGTAAGTAACTAAATATCCAAGTTAGTATGGATACTAATATTATAAATGCGAAAGTGTGTCTGTCTGTCTGTCTGTTACCTCTTGACGCTTAAACCACTGAAAGGATTGAGATGAAATTTGATATGGAGACAGTTCGAGACCCTAGAAAGGACATAGGCTAAATTTTGTCGCGATATAAAAATATTAAGGGTGTGAAATGGGGGATGCAAGTTTACATGGAAAATACAACTCTTGCGGACGAAGTCGCGGGGAACCACTAGTAAATTAATAATTTTTAGCTGAAGTTCATTCAGTGTTGTATTTTTTTATTATTAACTTAAATACTATTCGATATAAAATGAAGTTCTAATAACCTAGGAACGGCGTAAATGTGTAATTACTTCAACTTTAATGACATAATCATTTCGTGATAATATTGAAAACTATCACCTACACAATAAATTTAACATAATATCTATCAAATGTTTATATTAGTAATTAATGTATCAAATGTTATCAGAGCGTCGGTGGCGCAGTGGCTAGCGGGTTGCCTCTCATGCGGGAGGCACCGGTTCGATCCCACATGCCGCCAATGACTTTTTCTGAGTTATGTACATTAGTTGTTTCACTAACCGATGCTCTTACGGTGAGGGAAAACATCGTGAGGAAACTTGCACATTCAGGCGACTGCGTGTGTAACCATGATCCAAAACTGCTCAGGTTCCCCTGGTAACAGGGTCACGGAGGTCAGATGGCAGTCGCTCCACTGTAATAACCTGATCTGCCACATCCTGGATCATGGTCAGCGGACCCTGGGCCCTCGCGTGCGAGTGCACAACCGGGATAACGTTAGGAGGATGATGATCTATCAAATGTTTGAAACAGGTGCTTACTTCTCAAATTATGTATCAAGCTGTACCTACCTTTTAGCAATTTGTATAGAAAACTCGAGATATACGATAAAACATTTCAGCTTTATTGGATTGCTTTATCTAAATTTCTAAGAATTCTATAAACTAAATAAGAGCAGCTAATTTCTAAGGGTTTTGAAAGTTTTATTTGCTACAAACCCACCGAAACCATAGTAACTCATTTCAGCCAAAGCTATGTCTGTGGTATTCTTATTAGAATCCAATTTCGATTTTCAATGGACTTTAGGCACAAACGCTTTGATCAGAATTTATCAAATACTTAGCATCTCTACTTTAATAACACGTCAATCTTAAATCTATATTTGACAGCCCTGCTCTGGAGCATCGAGAAATCTCTAAGAATTTGCCTTCACTATTGACAAAATGGCGGCGGGCATTGTAAGCTCTTCGTTAACCTATAGACGACCTCCGTTGCCGTTGCCTGCACGCCGGTTTTCAGAGTGTGTCGCCATCTCTGAGGTCCCTGGTTCGATTACCGGTCGGAATAATATAGAAATTTACATTTTCTATTTTGTCTTGGATCTGTGTATTGTGATACCTTCGTTGTTTCTGATTTTTACACTTAATCTACTTTCTTTGGGATCTGAGCAATGTAAGTAATGCTGTCCAATATTTATTTATTGATTAGAAATAGAAAATAGAAAGCTATTGCGATTTTAATAACAGCCAGTTACCAGGACGCTGATTAAGCACTCATTACGCAATTGGCATTTTACATCTGCTGTATTAACTGGGCACTGCGCTACATATAAAAATATGCTACTTAGATGCGGACCAACACTGAAGTAGCTGCAGAGCCAAATGTGTGGATGTGGTGCGCTGGTTAGAATCCGAATGGGTCTTCTTGGAACCTCTGTTATTGCCTTCTTACCTATTGCATCGTCACTGCGCGGATTTCGTACATGAAAATTAGTTTTTGTCAATTCTATGAATGAAAACTGCAAAACGAAAACTATTCCCATAGTTAACGACTTTGTATACTGAGGAACGATAAGAAAAGGCGCGATAGCCGAGCGGAGAAAACTTCTCTTCTCATCAATGAAGTCGTGAGTTCGATCCCCGCCTATACCACTGAGTTACAAAAACTTAAGTAAAGTCTTTTTCAAGATGTCGCTGTCTATCTGTGAAGGGAAATATCCTGAGGAAACCTGCACACTAATTGGCTAGTGTGAGAAATGGAGAAGGCAATGCCAAACCACTCCATTAAACATTGCCAAAAAAGTCGTTGTGTGTTTTTCATTCCACATAATGATCATGATCCTTAGTCATGAGGAAGAGTATGTATTTAAACTGAACATATAGGTGCTTTAGACCTGCTTCATCTACCCCTATTAGGCGCCGCACAGATGGGCCACTGACAACAGCCATCGGTGGCTAGCAACAAGCAGTTTACATTATTTTTAATACGAAACTTGAAGCGACCGGTCGCGACTGAGTTTTCGCGACACGCCTCTGGTGGCGGCCACAACCTATTTTGACAAAACATCTGTCAAAGGACCTGCAGATGAGTTTCAATTGTGGCCACCTGCGTTTGCGCGGGACCAAAAGACATGGCGTGACCGTCTCAGAAATTTCTGAGACGGTCACGCAAAGGGTTTGGCATTTTCAAACGTTTTTAGGTCACAATGTCACATGTTTATAATGTCACTGTATTTATTTGAGGTTAAAATAATATCGAAGACATTTTCGGAGAAATCTTATTGGACTGATTTTTATTAAAGTTGTTTTAGTAGACGTACTTGTGACAGTAAAACTAACATGCTTTGTAATATAGATATTTAAAACAATACTAACCATATATTAATGATGATAACTAATGTGTAATTATTTTTAATATGTGCTTTTATTTTCAAAACTTTCTCCATTTGATATCTTTTAACTCTAGGATAGCAACAAAAAATATCGGCCAAGTACGAGACTCGCGCATGAAGGGTTCCGTACCGTAACGTGTGTGTAGTGTAGGTTTTGCATCTCATAACCTTATTTGAGAGCATTTAATACATGTTATGTGTTATCAATAAGTTGTTATTATTTTGTGAACAGTAGTATATTCCGGGTGTAATATATGTTTGTAACGTATAACATCGTGGGATCCGACGGATGTTTTTAATCGACATACGACCTCACCCTCGTCATACTCATACAACGACTCAGATACAACGACAGACCCTAGGTTCGTCCGCCAATTTATCATTTCTGTCGGCGGCAACATTAGCTTTTGTTGCCTAAATTTTTGATCGTATTTGTATTACAGGGGAAAAGAGGCAGTTGGCTTATTTTACGCGGTTCCCAGCAAATTCTTATGTGAAAAAAAATATTGAACTTCCATTTTACCCCAACGAGAATGTATGGACAGTCCAGCCTATAGGTACTTAACTAATGTACATCGCCAGCTGTGGTAAGTGTTGCATAATAAATAATATAAATCACTTGAAGATTGCTTTTTATTTCGTAGACAGCAGTTACAACAATAACAACAAACCGTTGCCATGGATACACATGGACGTCATAACCCAATGTCATAATTACTTAGATATCGTAGTCCCGTAAATAGGTTGTTTATTATAACATTACTCCCCCGGAAAACCGAAACGCACTGGTGGCCTCCGAGAGCGTGTCGATGTGCGGCGTGGTGGCTCTTCAGGAGCGCGCGGCGCGTCGGCCGCTGCGCCGTCGTTGCTGGTTGATGGCAAGTAGCGGCTGCACGTCGGACCATTATCTCCCCTATCACGCGGAAGATCATCTACTTTGTAATAAGTGAAATTCTGTAAATGTAAGGAATTATTATATCTTTTCTTCTGATCATCGTCAAATCTAGGTCTCAATTGTTCGATGTGTTTTCGCCTTTTTTGATTCTCTATTTCGACGATGTAAGAGTAAAGTCCTGTTCTCTCGACAACAATACCAGGATCGGATCCTTTTGTATTCGGTCTGTTAACCCACACCTTGTCTCCGGTCTTGAATGCAGGTTGAATAGTTTCTTTATGATTTAGCCGTAGTTGTTGTTTTAACTGATTCTCTTCAAGGTTGTCAGTAATGCTTGGCTTCCACAAATCAAAAGAGGTACGCATTCTTCTGTTAAATAATGCTTCGTAAGGTGTTCTGGTAATTGAGCTCTTCAGGGTGTTTCGATATGCGCGTAGAAACGTATTCAATCTTTGAAAAATATCTTGTCTCTTGTCTGCTGCTAGTATGTGTTCTTTAAACGTGCGGACCGCTCTCTCAGCTAAACCATTTGTTTTGGGATGATAAGGTGTTGTTTTAATATGAGTGATACCTGTTTGAACGCAAAACTTCTTAAACTCATCTGAAATGAATTGCGGACCGTTATCTGTAACAATGTATCTTGGAATTCCAAACGTTGAAAATAGGGTATCAAGCTTTGTAATTGTAGCTGCTGAAGTTGTTGTTTTCATTGGTAATACCTCCAACCACTTTGAATAAGCATCTATTACGATAAGCCATGTATACCCCAGAAGTGGTCCAGCAAAGTCAAAGTGTAGTCGGTACCAAGGTTCAGGTGGAACTCCCCAGGAGTAAATTGGAGCTTTGTTGTTGTTCTGCTTAGAACTTTGACATAACGTGCACCTTTGTGTAAATTCCGCAATATCTTTATCAATGTTAGGCCAATACACATGCAACCGAGCTAATGACTGCATTGCATTAATTCCCGAATGTCCATCATGCAGCATTTCCAGTATATCGTTGATGAGTACTTTAGGTATGCAAAGTCTACCATTCCAGAGTATAAAACCTTCCTCAAAAGATAACTCGTCTCGTTTTTCGTAGTAGGTATGTAAATCTTCGTGCAATTCTTTTTTGGAAGGCCAATGAGAATTTATATACATACTTATTTTATTTAAAATAACATCTTTCTTTGTTTCATGTCGAAGTGTTTGCTTTGTTACTGGTAAGTTTTGAAGTCTTAAATGAAGTAAGTGGGCAAATTGAGGTAATCCTGTTCGTTCTTCTAATGTATTACAAGTGTTCGTTTCTAGAGGTAATCGAGATAGTGCGTCGGCTGGAGTGTTTTCTTTTGCTGAATGGTATTCTATCGTATAATCATAACTGTTAAGTATCATAGCCCATCTTAAAAGTCTATTACTTGCGACTTTTGGCGTTTCTCGATCTTGACTGAAAATTCTTTCTAGGGGTTTATGATCGGTGAGCAACTTAAACTTTCTGCCATAAATGTATTGGTGAAACTTCGTTACAGCGTAAATTATTCCCAATGCTTCTTTGTCTATTGTAGAGTAGCGACGTTCAATATTAGATAAAGTTCTTGATGCAAAAGCAATAGGTTTCATTATCTCATCGTCGTATTTATGAAATAATACGGCTCCCAAACCTCTGTCAGAAGCATCACTGCTAAGATAGATTGGTATGATACAGTCGTAGTGTGCTAGAGTATCAGTTGAAGTTAAGGTGTTTTTTAAACGAGTTATGATTTCATCATCTTCCTTATTCCATGACCATTTTTGTCCTTTTTTTAAGAAACTTATATAATGGTACGCACTGAACGTGTAAATTCTTTATAAACCGCCCATAATATGTAATTGAACCTAAAAACGACCTCGGTTCCGAGACATTTGACGGCGTTGGCATATTTTTAATAGCTTCGATTCTCTCTGTAGTTGGATGAAGACCATGTTTATCAATTTTGTGTCCTAGAAAAGTTACGCTTTCCTGAAACCATGCGCACTTTACTGCTTGACTTTTAACTCCCGCTGGTTGTAAGCGTTGAAGGACAGTTTTTACTCTTGTCATGTGTTCAGTCATATTGCTCGCTGTAATCAAAATGTCATCAAGATAGCATACAACGCCATCTAGGCCACTTAATATTTGGTGCATGATTCGTTGAAAAAGAGATGGTGCAAATGAGATACCAAACGGTAAACGTTTGTAACGGTAATATCCTTTATGTTATATCGTCTGAGATGTGTATTTTGGCAAAATGACCCTTAATTGTTCCCAGCTTACCATCAAATAATGTCTTGAATTCGTCGAGTAATTTGTTTATAGCCTCTGTGTATTTGCTTTTGCTAGCAGTAGAGTTTTCTTTAACATTACAGAGTTTAGCTCCAGTTGGCATTGGTAAGCTAAATTGTAAGCACCAATGCAATCCAAAAAGAGGAATATCATTCTGTTCCGTAACATATGCTTCTAGAATTTCTGTCTTGTTAAATGCGGTCACTTTTATTGCACAAGTTCCAAGAGTTTTGATCTTGATATCCGTATAAGCTAACAGGTCGTAACATTTTTTTAGTTTCGGACGACCTAGAGCATCCCATAGGGATTTACCGATAACAGAGTTTACTGCGTCCCGGTCATAAAGCATTTTAACTTTTATGCCATTAAGCTTTACTGGTAACATTATTTTTGTCCCGATAGAATTATTGACGTTGTAAGTGTGAGTGCTTCCGGTATCTGAGTGTGACTCCTCGTTATCTAAAGTTTCGTGTTTCTGAACAAAACGTGTCTTGAAAAATGCTGGTTTAGCTTTGCCAGTGGTTATGCAAGCATTTGCAAAATGGTTTTCTTTACCACAAGCATTGCAATGCTTTCCTCTCGCAGGACATTGATTTACGTCAGTATGATAGTCGTTACCACAAAATATGCATAATCGTTTAGTTTCTTGATTTCTTTTTGGATTTCTGTACTTTTTTGAGTTACCTTATAAACACCAAATTCGTTATCTAATTGCTTGTTTTGTCTTTGATTCATTTCCTTAGATTGTATCTCTGCTTGTTCCAACTTCTGTGCTGTAGCTATTACATCTGCTAATTTTGAGCTATTGTTAGCATGTTCACGAATAAGCTGCTGCTGCCAATTTGTGTTGTTAATACCAATTACTAATTGATCTCGTATACGTTCATCTAATGTCGTTCCAAATTCGCAATAACCTGCAACAGTTCGCAATCGTAAAAGAAACTCTGATACTGTTTTATTTTCATCCCTGTATGTTGTTGAGAACTTTACTCTCTCGGACAATATGTATGTTTTCTTGCCGTAGTAATCGTTTAGTACATTTACAAGTTCGGCAAATGTTTTTGTTTTCACATTTATTGGTCTAAAATAATCAACGAGTACCTTAAAAGCTGTTGGGCCAACCCGTGATAGCAGTAATTGTTTACGTTTGTTTTCATTTTGTTCGCTGTCGAGTCCATGTAGTAATAGTTCAATTTCGAACCGTTGTATGTAATATTCCCATTGTTCCGTGTCGGGATTAAAACAATCAAACTGAAAATGTTCCATTTGACTCGTCGCCATGTTGCATAATAAATAATATTAAATCACTTGAAGATTGCTTTTTATTTCGTAGACAGCAGTTACAACAATAACAACAAACCGTTGCCATGGATACACATGGACGTCATAACCCAATGTCATAATTACTTAGATATCGTAGTCCCGTAAATAGGTTGTTTATTATAACAGTAGGCTCCTTTGGGTAAGTCCTCCCACGGCAGTCCGGCATCAAGCAGCTTACTTTGTTCCGTCGGTGAGTGCGAGTGCCAGAACCTTCTGGGCAAGCTCACTCCTCCGGCAACTCTGTCTACATCACGCTTAGTCTAGAGTCAAGAGCAAACTTAAACGAATTTAAAAAAACGTGGCAACTGAGCCAATGTCATGCCACGAAAATGATTTTCAACGGATGCCTTGAGCAACGATACAACACAAAAATAAGAGAATAAAAAAAACTAAGAAACACAAACAAATATTTGCTTTAAACCATAATGATAAGTTTTAATATAAGTAGCCATTTCAATTTCTGTCCGTCTCTGTTGGTTGAGGTCAAAGTTTTTGTGTGGTCTACGGTTTGAAAGCAAACGTAATTTGAATTGCAAAATGAAAACTAAACTAGACTGGTAGCGAGAATTTTATTGATCACACATAGTACCAATCGGATTTATTATTTATTAATTTCTTTTTTAACACATGGTTTATTACAGTGCAGAACACAAAGGCATACCTAGTTACACATAAACAATTCGCAAATAAATATTACTTATATAAACAATTATTAAAAATAACAACAAATTGGTGCTTAATTTCGAATAAATCTTGACATGATTTCATGTCATCTTTGCACTTTCGAATTTGTTAATCTGTGCACTTTCGAAATTACGTGCAACATGTAGAGTTGAATCGGGCAAAAAATCAAGTAAAAATATTTTTCATGTACCTAAGTACTTATCAAAATCCTCAAACAAGAAAAATATTTTGCAGATAAGTATCCCAATACTAAAACAATTTTGCTCTCCCAATATTTTTCGAACCGTACGGTAGTAACTTTCTCGCCGACATTAATAACAACAAAATGGAGTGTACAGGAAAACCAGTACAAAAATATAGGATTTCTAAATTGAGGAAATTGACAAAAACAAATATTTTGGATAGTATTTGAAGCGAATTTGGGGATTTTCATCATAAAGTACGTCTCTCTTGTACTTTTTTTAGGGTTCCGTAGTCCGACAAGGAACCCTTATAAGATTGTTCAGTCCGTCCGTCCTAGTCTGAATTTTTTTTAGGTGCACCTCTTTGTGTGGGGTATCGTTGAAAAGGACTATGAAAATAAGGTAGGGTTTCCATACAACACTTTTTTATCAGCTTTACCATTTGCGAGATATAGCCTGCCAAAATCGTTTACATGGTGTCCCCCCCCCCCTGTAATTTCTAAAGTCTTGCACCTATAAACTTCAAATCACTCACGTAAAGAAAGAGGCGCGGAAACTTTTATTTAAAATTGTTTCGGGTATCCTGTGATGAATACTTTTGAAATTATAAATAAAATAAAAATATATTTATTTTTTGCCTATACTGTCTAATGTTTTAAGTTAATGGTACGGAACCCTTCGCGCGCGAGTCCGACTCGCACTTGGCCGGTTTTTTAAGTTCGAGCTCCGGAAAGTAAAACAGGAAAAACTAGATATCTTTATCACAAAAATTTTATCGTTTTGGTAATATTGGTATTGTGTGTGTATTTAAATACCATACCAATCAAAACATTTAAAAGGTGCCTGCTGAGTCCCAAGTTTTTTTTAATAAAATTCCAAATGGCGTTTTCATTGAACAAGATTCGAACAATAGGTAATGAACGAACGATCGGTATGGATGTTCGATTTGCACTTCCCAAATAAAAGTTTAGTGTACCATACCTCTGGTAGGGCTGGCAAAAAAGGTTTTATACCACCTCCACAAAAAGTTTTTGTATTGAGCATCACAGTCGCCGCCCTTTTGATTGGATAGGGGTTTTTACACACACTGTGTATAGGCTTACTTTACTTTTTACCCCTTAAAATAGTTTTTTGTACACTGATCAAACTAAAATTCGCTACATCAACTATGATTGCCTGCTTAACGCTACTTATCATCTTAGCTGTTAATATTAAGGTGTACGTGTATCTGGTGTACCTAATTGGCTCATTTATTTATTTAAGCTTTATTATCGACTTTGAGCAGGCAGTTAACGAAGCAAACTCTGCAATACCGGTCTTAATAACTACCATTAAAACTGAAGCGCTGATCACACGGTGTTGTTTTGTACAATTGCATCTTTGCGCTTTCACAATAGCCGGAATTAACGCTTAGTAGCATTTTCTATCAGTAGTACCATTCGTAGGGTAGCTGATAAGACTGGCACTTATAGTTTGACAATTTATGTCAGCGGGGAAAGGATTTTGTATGACAGTCGCATGCGATTGCCGCTTCCGTACCCCCCCCCCCCCCACTATTTTCACTCCACAGACGAACTTGTCGGACTACAGGAATGGACTGTATTCCAGAATATATAGCTAAATTATTTGCCATAGCACTACCAGTTAGCTGTCCAAGTCTCCGTAACTGCGAAATTCAAGTCATAAAAATATTATTTTATGAATGTTTCAACGTCACATCAGATATTTGGGTAACCCTATTTCAGTCATATGTGGTCTGTCTTCAACTCCATTATGTCACCAATTCGCTTTTTTATTACCATACGACCAAGCTAAAATCGTTCTTAAATTATTGGAATATGGTTTACAACATTTGAGTGTTTAGTACAATACGAACGATGAAGCCATTGTGATTTCTATCGTCAAATTGTCGTCAAAATACTAACTCATGTTTGACTGGTTAAACGTCGCAGAGGAGAAATCATTATTTTTCTATATAAATTTCCGTCACTTGGTCGATCGTGAGCGTGTAGCTATCAAATTAAAACTCGCACTAAATATAATTGACGTCTCTTGAGTGCGGCACTCAAGAGACGTCAATAATATTTATTCTTTGATTAAGTCTCGTTCTGACACTTTCTTTGTCAATGAAATAGAAAAAGACGGCTTGAGACCTAATAAAGGATTAACTTTAATTGAAGACACTGAGTACGGCAGTAAGCTTTTGAAGTGAACATTTTGATGTTGTCTTTAAACACAATCATTTACGTAAGGGCAAATAATACTTTCAAATAATACATAAAAAACAAGTAACGTCAAATGTAGACTATTTCATAATATTGACGCCTCAAGCTCTCGCACACTTAGGTACAGTAGTATTCTAAGACTCAAAGTAGGATGGGAACTGACTTTGACTCGTATAATGCTGTAAGTAAACTTAACCAAAATCTATACTATCCATACTAATATTATAAATGCGAAAGTGTGTCTGTCTGTCTGTCTGTCTGTTACCTCTTGACGCTTAAACCACTGAATCGATTGAGATGAAATTTGGCGTGGAGATAGTTCGAGACCCTAAAAAGGACATAGGCTACATTTTGTCAAAGTCAAAGTCAAAAATAATTTATTCAATTTTGGATAGAAAATGCCACTTATGAACGTCAAAAATTTAAAAATCAGTATAATATTGGCCCTTAGGGGGCCCGAACATGTCTCCTTATCTTTTGGGCCCTACTAGTGCTTCGAGACAAAACACAGACAATCAGGCAAGTGCTGAGAAGAAGCACCGGAACAAACTCAGTCACCACTAGCTGCCATAAAAAAGTGAAAAAAAAAAATACAATAAAAAGGTAGGTACATCAGTTTGGTGCAGGCTAGACTGTCTATACATTCTCGTCATCAAGATAGTCTTGAATTTTATAATACCCTTTAGACATGAGGGTAGTTTTGACATGCGACTTAAACCTATTAATAGGTAGTTCGACAATATTGTGTGGTATATTGTTAAAAAAATTAATACAATTTCCCAAAAATGAATTAATTGTTTTGGCCAATCTAAAGTCTGGAACGACAAGTTTGTTTTTGTTTCTTGTATTATAAGAATGAATATCACTTTTTTTCGTGAAAAGATCTAAATTTTTGCGTACGTACATGATATTATCAAAAATGTATTGAGAGGCCACAGTAAGTATATTAATTTCCTTAAAGAGTTCTCTCAGGGATTCGCGTGGACTCAGTTTGTAAATGGCACGAATGGCTCTTTTCTGTAAGATAAAGATGGTATTGATGTCCGCAGCAGAACCCCACAAGAGAAGACCATAAGACATAATACTGTGAAAGTAACTAAAATAAACAAGCCTTGCCGTTTCAACGTCAGTATGTCTATGTATTTTTCTAACCGCAAAGGCAGCTGTAGCAAGTCTCCCAGCCAGAATGTCAACATGTGGTCCCCATTGCAACCTCGAATCCAATGTAATGCCCAGAAACACAGTGGACTTAGATAGATCTGGTTTCTCACCATTTAGTAAAATTTCTGTGTTACCTTGCTTCACGTTGGGCATGGTGAATTTAACACATTTGGTTTTACTTGTATTGAGAAGCAAGTTGTTGCTTGTAAACCAATTTAACACCTTAGAGAGAGCCCTGTCTACATCGTCAAATATTTCTTTGCCTCTTTTTGATTTGAAGATTAAAGAAGTATCATCAGCAAACAGAACAATCTCACAGGAGTCTTTGGAATAGAAAGGAAGGTCATTAATATAGATCAGAAATATCAACGGTCCCAAAATTGAGCCCTGGGGCACTCCCATTTGAAGAGGGGCACCAGAGGAGTTAGTACCATTAACATTAACTGTTTGTAATCTGCCTGAGAGGTCAGATTTTAACAATTTTAATGCATTATTTGACACACCGTAATGCTCTAGCTTAATAATTAGTGTTTTGTGATCAACGCAATCAAACGCCTTCGATAAATCACAGAATACACCTATCGCATCATGTTTATCTATATAAGCATCTAAAATGTGTTTGACAAGTGCCACCCCAGCATCAGTTGTATTTCTACCTTTAGAGAAACCAAACTGTTTCTTGTGCAGTAAATTGTTAAGTTTAAAATGGGAGAGCAGTTGGTTAAATATGAGTTTTTCAAAAATTTTGCTAAATGCAGGTAGTATGGAAATCAGCCTAAAGTTACTCGGGTCAGTTTTCTCTCCTGACTTAAATAAAGGTATAATCTTACTATATTTCATTAAAGTGGGAAATTTACCTTGATCAATACATTCATTAAATATATGTGCTAAGTGATATGCTACGAGGGGTATAATGGGTTTTATTGTGTCAGTTGATATGGCCCATATATCCTCAGTTTTTTTCTGTTTTAGTTCTTTAAAAGTTTTAAATACCATTATCAATATGAATAAAATCAAATGAGCAGTAACACCTGTCAACACTAGATTCCAGTAGAGATTTTGCATGTAGAGGACATGAATTAAGTTGTTTGGTTGTTTCAATAGGTATATTACAGAAGTAATCTTCAAAGGCGCCTGCCACTTCATTATCAGATTTAATATTCTTATCATTAATTTTAAGTGTAAATGTATAATCACGTGGTTTAGTTTTACAAGTTTCTTTGTTTATAATATTTCAGGTCTCTTTAATTTTATTACTCGATCTGTTTATTTTATCTCGTATGAAATTAGATTTAGCTACCATACAGACCTTTTTAAATAATTTTGAGTATTTTTTAACATATTCAACAAACGGTGGATCATTATTCCTGTTGACTTTTTGATTATATGATTCAAACATTTTTCTCCTACTGATATATTTACCTGATGTAGCCCAGTCACTGAATTTCGGTTTGTTATTATTTATCACTAATTCCTTTTTAGGAAATTGTTGGCAAATTCATTTTTGACTACTTCAAACAATTTTTCATATGAGTGGTCAACATTGACATTAACAAAAGGTAAAATCGGGATTTTGTCACGTATGCAAGCTTTAAATTTTTCTTTGCGAGAATCAGTGACAGGTCTATATTGAATTACACTTTTAGATTGAACAAAATGTTGTTTAAACGTAACTAACTGTCCGCAATGATCAGATTTCACAAAATTTACTATAGATTTTTTATCACTACAGAGTTACAGAAAATGTTGTCCAAGCAAGTAGCTGTTGTAGCAGTAATTCTAGTTGGTTCAGCAAATACAGGCAATAAATTAAAGGAATTAAAAAGACTTAAAATCCTTACTCGATAGGTATGTTCTTCATCTATAGTATCGACATTGAAATCTCCACATACAACTACTTTATTTTTTTTATTAAATAATTTTCTGAGTACTTCTTCCATTATGGACTCAAATAATTTAAAATTAGCAGTTGGGGATCTATAAACACAAACAATAATGTGGTCGTCCAGCTCTGCACAAGATATCTCAATAGTTCGTTCTACAGAGAGAGAAACAATATCTTTGCGCTCCTTGCGTTTTAGATTGTTATTGATTAATATTAGTGACCCGCCGTGAATGGCCGCCTCCCTCGAGAACGAACTAATAAGACTATTATTATCTAAAGATAACATTACTTCATGATTTCTGAGCCAGTGCTCGGTAACACAGAGAACATGAATGTTCATTTGATTTAAAAATAATTCTAATTCCAAGTCCTTTCCAGATAAGCCTTGGATATTCTGATGTACTATATTAAACTGATTAGTTATTTTTATGTCTGCTAGATTTGTTAAGCAAGAGTAATCCTCTATTGTCTGAGTATGTTATTTGAATTATTGCTAATTGGAACTGATTCCAATGATTGAATATTCATGTCAACATTCTGCTCAATAAAAGCAGATTTGTTAGCTAAGTTCTTGGCTGAATAATCAAAATAAAATGATAGCGACATTGCTATCTGTCTTTTAAGATAATTATTGATATATAATGAACAATTATCTCTTGTCAAGTAAACATTATGTTTAAAATAACTATTTATGTCAATTAAGTGGAATTTTTCCGTATTATAAAATGTCAAATTATGAAGTCGCAAGTTAATTTTATATCTGGCAATCCACTACTATAGGGAAATGTAAACAAAAAAATGTAAACAAATAATGTCGCAATATAAAAATCATTAAGGGGGTGAAATGGGGGATGAAAGTTTATATGGAAAATCCAACTCTTGCGGGCGAAGTCGCGGGGAACCACTAGTGTTAAAATAAAACGGGTATTATAATTGCAGCAATTTTTAAATTCATTGATTGTCTTTTAATACCAGCTGATTTAGGTAGAGCCATAGCCCGAATAGCGATGGGTCATGGGTTTGAGTCCTACCAGAAGTTTCTGGTCTGGACGTTCGATTTTATGTAGGCGCAATTTGTTTCATAAAAACTGCTTTTTTTCATGATTTGTTTTTACAGAAAAACAATAATAAAAGAACTGCAAATACAAACAAAAGGTCAAAATAAAACCAAAAGGGAACAGTGAAATAAACAGCATAGTTCTGGATTCCACCGGTTCGATCCAGTAAAAGAACTAAAAATCACTTCAATACTGCTAATGCAACGCAGGGTCGCACTAATCCAGAAAAAAAAAGTGGCAAGTGCGGGTCGAACTCGCGCGCGGAGGGTTTCGTACACATTTTTGTGATTGCACGTTTTTCTCTACGATATACCTATGTAAACAATCATTTGTTTCCTTCACTTGGACTGTAAGATATTTCTTATTTATATGTGTACTAGTGGATTCCCGCGACTTCGCCCGCAAGAGTTGGATTTTCCATATAAACTTTCATCCCCCACTTCACCCCTTTAATGTTTTTATATGTAACAAAATGGAGCCTATGTCCTTTCCAGGGTCTCGAACTGTCTCCATACCAAATTTCATCTCAATCGGTTCAGTAGTTTAAGCGTAAAAAAGTAACAGACAGACACACTTTCGCATTTATAATATTAGTATGGATGGGAAGTAACCTATAGGTTTGTTTCCCTGCGAAATGTTCAAAAATAAGGGTTAACGGATAGATAGATAGATACTCTTTATTGCACACCACACACAGTATCAATTTACATAAATGTTCATAGAGAATGGTACAATTTAAGCGGTCTTATTGCTGAAAGCAATTTCTTCCAGACAACCTTCGGATCATCGTATCTTTGGATTAAGTGGACTTAAAAGTTTTTCTTCACAGCTGTAAGGTACCGCAAATATTAGTTTGTGTTAATTTCAATTTGATACCTCCACGCGTTGCTGAAAAAAGGTGTCTATAACTGGTCACGTTCGGGCCAGACTCGTGTATCAAGCATTCCGTGCGTTCTTTGTAAATTACTATATTGACGATTTTCAGATTTCCTTATTAAATTATTGCTTTAAGATTTTGCTTCTAGCCTTTTACTATTCTAGGTGAACCTAGCTGGTCCGATAGGTTCCATGCGACTGTCAAATTTAGAAGTTATCTTCAAATGTGCTGACTTAGAAGTTTTATATATTTATTTATTCTTTATTATACAACGAAAGAAGACAAATAGCGAACTTAACTCTACATATCATTCGCAACCAGCGTTTCCTGCTTCGATGTTCATCTATTTGATGTTAACTTCAACTTAAAATGGATATGTGCTTCTGAGAAAATCTGTCTTAGCAGGCACATAAACAACTATAGTAGGATATAAGTGATCCTAATTAAATAGTTCCGCTTTTCCTTTTGATGTACGGAATCCCAATAAACACGGGTAACCACAAACTAAGTTTGTTACTAGGATTTTACGCATTACCCGTTTTAAGTAAAGAGTGAAAGGATTCTACGGTACTCTAAAATGTCGTCTATTTTCGCATCGCGTGGGCTTCGGCTTTCAATGGCCGAAAAAGTCATCCAATGAAAAAATAAGTGACTCAACCCAAGGCAATGGGAGAAACAAACTCGGGCACTTTTATTGTAAAGAACTTTTTTACCGGCTAAAAGTTTGCGAATAAAATAGGACGTTGAATGGTGAGGTCTTATACTTGTCTCTAAATGAGGTTGACTAGTTTTTTACCTATTGTGTACCTAAAATTGGGTTTGCGCAAAACATAAGCGGTGTTATCACAAAAAAACTAGACCAGTTTTAAACTAAATCTAAATGTTAGCCGAAAACGGAGGAATGAATGACACATTCGTGACATAACCTAATAGAGAAACGCTTTTCAAATTGGCTAGCTAATAGCTTAGTCCAGGCTTAAACCCGGTACTAAGTTTGTTATTACAAATAGTGTGGTTGACGGTCTTGGTGTAGTGGTTTGCACTCCGGACTACAAACCAAAGGTTGCGGGTTCAAATCCTGCTGTAGGTATCCGTTATCCTAGTCGCCATAGCACAAGGTCACGCTTAATTTGGGACTAGGTAATTGATGTGATTGTTGGAACAATTTAATTTAAAAAAAAAACTTTTTGTTTAAAATTTGTATTATGCTTCATCAGCTCATAAGATATTAAGGTTAGAGTACCTAGATTAAAATGAAAGACATACATAGTCAAAATAAAGTATCAAATGGCAAAGATGTCAAAAATAGTGAGTATTTCCCACTACAATCACTCGCAAAAACAGAGCCTCAAAAATTGTAAGAAATCGTTATGTTCAAAACAAAATACCAGAATAGAGCTCTTGTAATGTAGAACTACACTAGAGCACGTTAAGGAAAACGCTATTTCATGGCAGATGTAATAGAATTGATTTTGCAACGCACACATCTGACTATACATTTGTGTTGAAGAGACAAGACTTTACCAGACATTTGATATCATTCGTAAAGGCTTGGTCGCACTGGTCGCGGTCTTCTTGAAACCTGAAACCAACCTCTTGGCCAAGGGATTTAGTTGACCCATTTAGCGATGCCCTCTCAATTGGGTGTCATATGGAAGCCATTGTCTTTGAGTGAAAGGACAAAATGGTTTCCGCGTAACGATCACTGAAGTCATTGTGTCATTTTGTTATGGTTTACTCGTATACAAAAAAAAAACAAAGAAAGACACACATGAAACAAAAAAAAGAAATCTATACTCGTATATTATAATCTTAAGTGGATATAATTTAATTGTATTTAATAATTCAATTTTCCTGTATTATACATGTCACATAGTTATTTTTAATACAATTGTTTTTATAAGGCACTCGTTCTTCTGCTTAAATGCAAAAATATTTTTAATGGAAATACGCAAATAAAATGTGTTCTTTGCATACAAACTATATTTTAGGATTTTTGAA
The DNA here is from genome assembly GCA_949316185.1 of Pyrausta nigrata. NCBI lineage: Eukaryota > Metazoa > Arthropoda > Insecta > Lepidoptera > Crambidae > Pyrausta > Pyrausta nigrata. Next base: position 3,327,512 of record OX438955.1, on the reverse strand, counting down.
ACTTCACCCCTTAATCAAAAATGGGAGGTTAGTGTGTTATGAGAACTTCGTCAAGTTTGATGCTGAATCGATAAAAAATGGTATTCGGCTATTTATTGAGAAACTAAGAGTGACATATTTCAGGATTTTTGAAATTTCAACCTCTAAGAGGATGAAAACGTGGGTGGAAGTTTGAGCGGACGAAATCGCGGGCAACCACTAGTTGAATATTTAAAAGTAAGTAGGGAGGTAGATGCCTGATTTTGTTAGCTTTAATCCAATTTAACCTAAATACATCTTATAACTACAATGTATTTTAGTGTAAGCCAGAATCATATAGGGCGTCGGGTGCCGAATCGAAAATGGATTACTGTGCTATAAACAGCAATAGATGTCGCTCGCCCCTTCTACCATTTGCAGGGACCATTCATCTCAATTTACAAGCTTTCCAACTTTACAAGACGAGTGGGTGCCCGTGGATATACTCGACCAAAGACAGTTTCTCTTTTCGAACCTGAAATATCGTTGTACGATTTTAAACTTTCGCATTGCATTGCAATAAGTATTAGACTTGATGCCGATCTAAATCATCATCATCTTAACCTTATCTCGCTTGTGCACTCGCACGCGAGGACCCTGGGTCCGCCTGGACTATAATACAGGATGTGGCAGATCAGGTAATTACAGTGGAGCGACTGCTATCTGACCTCCGTGACCCTGTTAACAGGGGAACCTGACACGTTTGGATCATGGTCACACATTCAGTCGCCGGAATGTGCAGGTTTCCTTGCGATGTTTTCCCTCACCGTAAGAGCATCGGTTAGTCGTGACGCGGGTCTAAAATTTGGTGGAAAGGTGAATCATCGAGCAATGAGTACGTAGTTTCAAATACTCATATAAAAAATTCGTGGTTAAGCGATCATGTCCAATACTTATTCTAATGATCAGAGTTGAACTACGGCAAGAAACTGCTGGTAGAACTTGTAAAGAAATCTGATATTCCTACAAGGTTTTAAAATCCTTGTGCGTCTTTGGAGCGCGGCGTATACTTTAAGGATGAACAGACTAACGTACACAATATTTTTATATCTCTTTTGATCTAAGTAAGACTCATGTTTGTTAGGTGTAGTGTAGTAACAATATAATTTATTTCTTGAGTTTACTGTACCCTTACGAGAATTAGTAGGGATTTTCTTTATTTAAACTCTAATACCCTTAGCCTGGAGTTCACCAACACATGTTTTATTTTTAATCAGCCGATATAGCATTATTTGACATATTTTGTATGGGAATTCTGTGCAATTAACCGTCAATCGATTTTTACCGGCTGTTAAAAAGTTGGTGAACTCGGGTCTTAAAATGTATAAAAGGTGTCCTGAACGCCATAAAGCATTATCTACCAGATCTCCAAGTATGAAGGGACAGAGGTTAATTTTGAATACTACTCTATCTCAACTTAATATGAAAATTCATTACTTGCTGGCCAACTTCGCCAAAATCTCACCCTAAATGTTATGACAAGGTCCGATCCATGCCCATTGTGTAGGGATGCACACGTGTTTGGAACCGTGTCACGTAAGGAGCATCGTCCGCCGGCCTTGAGTCCGGCCCGCAATGCGGCTGAGGCATCGGCGTTAATATTTTACTTACGAACCACACAGAGGTGCGGCGGAACGCGAGCTGTGGACATAATACTGGTATTCTGTTTTTTTTACAAAATAAATATATGTATGATATTTTTTATAACTTAAGCAATTTGTTTGCAAGTTTTTACGAAATTATCGACCTCACAAAAAATTATCGACCGTGTCATCCGGTGGCACTCGAACCCACGTCCGTTGGTAAGAGCATTTGACCAGATAGCGAAAAGACGTGGGTTCAAGTCCCAGCCACCTGATCAATTCACATTATTACACGGTTACAATTACACGGTCGATCAATTTTTGCGTGCGAAATTTAGTTTAATTTCGTAAAAAAACATACTAAAAATTCTAAAAATACAGGGTGTCCTCAAACTACAGTGTGTGAATATGCTTTAGACAAACTCAACCACTTCATTCGTTTTGACCAACCTAAAATAAAATAAATAAATAAATTGTTTCAACAAACACACTAATTACCTAGCCCTAAACTAAGCATGAGCTTGTGCTATGGTGACTAGGATAACGGATAGAAATACTTAAATACATATTACACAAACATTTGCCCCTTGCGGGATTCGAACCCGCAACCGCCTGGTTTAGAAGTCCGGTGCGCGAACGACTACACCAAGACGGTCGTCAAAATACTTGCAAATGAACGGCGTTTTATTAATAATAATAATGTCTGTCTGTGAGGAAACAACCTCTTTACACGCGGATACCGCTACACCGATTTAGATGGAAGCTGTATACCTCTAGGGAGTTAAGGTCCCGCGAAACGAGATAGGCTAGTTTTTATCCCAGAAATTACCTTATGAAGGGGGTCTAAGTTTGTAAGGGAAATTCGACTGCGCGTGCGAAACTCGCGGGAAACTGTTGTTGTGTAGTCATATTGAACGGTTAGTACAGAATGCGACACATCGTTAAATCTACCTTTTGAACATTATCAATATTATACATATTACAATTTATTACAGAATGTAATGGGCTTTCGATTTTATGACACGGTGTGCCTTGCGCTTTTATAATGAATTTACAAGATTTTTTCAGATTTAAAAATATGTATTATTAATATAATAATATTTTAATGACTATGGGTCATTTTCCTGAAGAAACTGTTTTTAAGTGTGATACAAATAATTTACTATAATGTACGTTATTATTTTGTTATGTAATTTCTAAACTTAATAATTGTAACCGTAACAAATAGTACCTATGCTCATTTGCTTAGATATGATCGTTGAAGCATTTTCAAAAGTATCAATAGAAGCACACCTGCATAATGAAATTTCAGCTTTACGTTTCGCTACAAAGGAGTAATCTTTTTTATTAATTTCCATTTTTCTTTTTCAGGTACGCACCAATCGTCGCAGCAAATGGATTGAATCATAATACGGGACGTAAGTGATTTTATGACGGCTTGGCAAAAAAGAATGTATTGCAAATAAAACTTGAGATTGCACAGTGGTTTGTACAAATTGTTTTAGGTACATAAAACATTGCTAAGTCTTTTGGATATTCCATTTGTTATAACGGTTTTTATTTTATTTGAAGTGCATGTCATTACAAATTAGAAAACTTTTTGTCCCTTCTCACGTTCTCACCTGGAAGTCAATCTGAGGACTCCAGATTCAGCCCATCTACCAAACTTTGCACAAACAAGTAAAGAATTTTTCATTGCAATTCAAGAATAAAATCAAATCATTTTTTTACAGTCGATTCCCGCGATTTCGTTTGCGCAAATGTTGAATTTCTCATACAAAGATCCACGCCCTTACAGGTTAAATTAAAAAAAAAATGGAACACGTCAAACTAAATTGCTAAAAACCAATTTTTATGGATTTAGTTTCAAAAATGACAGAGATTCAATCAGACAATTTCTAAGTCCTTTCTTCAGTGCTCACTTACACTATAAAAGGAAGCGTAGAGCATTTTCTAAACTTAGTATTTTGGGCTGTACAATGTGCCAGTCAGACAGTCATTAGATCGGTTTTCCTTTTTTAAATTTAAAAAGATTGATCGAAAACAAGTAAGTACATACTTAGACTGAATATTTTACCCAAAATTTACATAAAATTGAATTGCCTGCAAAATTAGCATAGGAATATCTGGAGTGGATTGAAATGTAAGTAACCGATGATCTTTTAATAGAGCGATTTGTTTTTAGTGCCATCATTTATTTAAGCCATCCCTGAGACCGCTTTGCATGCATATTGGGTAGAGGATTATTTGTAAGTACCTGTCCTTAATGGCTTTGGGATGTTAAAATAAAAGTTTTGGCGTAAAATATGTGATAAATTCATTTTTTACGGTTGCTCTAGTGTAAACAAACGACAAAATGTGCTTTTTGGAATTTGACAGATTTTGTTAATGTTTAAAGGCTAGTTAGAAGCTGAGCTGCTGCAATGGACCCTACCTGGTATGGTACGGATCATTAGACCAACGAGGCAGTTTTACTATTATATTACAAACAAAATTACAAAAACAATTAAATGGAACGCGGCATTATAGCCTTAAGAAGCACTTGAAATTTTTGACAGGCTCTGCCACAGGCTGGCTGGGCAATCGCCCGGTATGTGAGGAACGTGGGTTCAATTCCCGCCTCTGGTGGCAATTATATCTTATAATAAAAAGTTAGCCTATTAGATCCCACTGCTGGGAAAAGGCCTCACCTGAACTATGAGGAGGTACGAGCCATACTCCACCACGCGGGCTCAGTGCGGATTGGTGGAGGGGTGTATGTAAGGCAAGTAACAAAGCTTACTGTCAGAAGTTATCAAGCCGCCCTAGCGCCTCTGACTAGGTTTAACGACTAATACCACAGATATTAGCCGCTTATGCGGAGATGCTTGTCATGGATGTCACTTAAATGGTAGGAATGGTCACCCATCCAATCACGACCGCGCCGTGGGTTGCTTAACTTTAGTATCGCTACCAAAGCGCTGCTGCCACTGCGCCACAAGCACCTCAATCTAATAATACACATGCCTAAACCTAAGAGCGTCGGTGGCGTAATGGCTAGCGTGTTGCATCTCATGCGAGAGGTCCCGGTTCGATCTGACGTGCCGCCATGTACCAATGACTTTTTCTGAGTTATGTACATTAGTTGTTTCACTAACCGATGCTCTTACGGTGAGTTTCTCTCACGTGAGGAAACCTGCACATTCAGGCGACTGAATGTGTTACCATGTTCCAAACTGGTCAGTTTCCCTGTTAACAGGGTCACGGAAGTCAGATGGCAGTCGCTCCACTGTAATTACCTGATATGCCACATCCTGAATGTTGATCCAAAGCGGACCCTGGGTCGAGTGAGCGAGGGTGAGCAATTGCATAACCGGGATAACGCTAGGAAGATGATGACACATGCCTAAACCTAACCTAACCTAACCTATGGCTAATCAAAGTGTTGAGAGCTTGGTGACACATGACACATCACAGTAAATTCGCCATCGTAAATTTAATATTTTGTATTTGTCTCTCTGTGCTGAGAAATAAGATTGTATTTGTTATTATATATAATACTTCAATATTTTGAGGTGGTATTCCAATCAGAAAATTATCGATGGAATCTCGATGAATCGGGGGACCACGTTTTAGAAAACCATGAGGAATTTAATCATAACTTTTGATTACAAAGAGCAGAGAGCAAGAATTTCGTCGCGAACTTTTTGGAATTCTTCCTGGTTTCGAGGTTCTGTTCATTTATAAGGTATTTGATATTAAACTTGTACTGACTATGGAATTTTTTTTGACTTCGTTACATTGGTATTAAAATAAGTATGGTTAGTCACAGTTAGAGCGGTAATGCAGGGCTTATCCAAGTCTAAACATAGAGTCAAATCCGATTCGAATCCGTTCTGAAGAATAGTGTTTTTTAAGGTACCTTCTATAGTTGATATTGGTAATTAAGTACCTACAGAGGTACAAATAGCAATAGCTCAGATTGCGTAATAGTGCTTCATACACAAGAAATGGCGCAGGGTACCTTTTAGTTGAAACAGAAAATACAATTAGGATTTTGCTTCAAATTAACGCTAAGAGACGCTAGCGCAGGCACCCAACCACATCAACTACTGCATGCGTATTGCGGGAATGCGGGCGATGCGTCCTGTATAGCTGTAACTAATGCAGTTGTTAGTAACCAGTACCAACTAGCAAAAAACCTTCTTTTGGCACGCGGCATCCTCAGGAAAAAATTAAAATAAATTTATTTATTCTATTTATTATATATTTATAATTGATTTCCACAAAGTATCGCCTGATTCCTATAAATGAAATACAAATAGCGGAATTAATGCCTTAACGCATTTTATATTAGTCCGTAAATAAAGACAAATATTTATGTAGATAGATGGATTTAGATAGATAGAAAACACTAAATGTAATTTTTATGTCGTTTAGTGTTTTCTACATTCCTTTAAAAATTACCTGTGATGACACGGTCATATATAAGACTAAGGTAAACAAACCCTTCCCTACAAACTAAAGTAAATCAATTTAATAATTAAAAATGGTCAAAAATATATAACGTATGATTTACATACAAACAAGCCAACTAATGATAGTTCCCGTTGCGTGACTGCCAACAGTTTCTTGTATGAGTTATTTACATTCGCCCAGTTTATTGCCGTTTTCCATACAAAAGCGTTAATGGTGAATAATAAACGTTTGTTTTATGGAAATTGAAAAAATATTCATATTGAATGCGAATGATTTTTTATTGTTGCGGGGTCAGAGTTAAATTAGCAAGCATGAGGTCCGATTGGGGCCAATATTGGCCGGTAGGGTTGACGACAAGAAGTTTTATAATATAAAGCCTTTGACTGCCACGAAACTAGACACAATAGAAAAATATTGTTTGGGGGTCACCGGTGACCACCACGGCGCTCAATGTGTTAATAAAGTTTTTTTTATTAAGTATCTATCAGATCACTGCAAAGTAAATAAAACAAATTTCAAATGTCAAATTTTAATATTCTCGATTATTTTTTATAATCGCGAATATTAAAATTTGACATTTGAAATTAGGTCTACATTGATCTTGACCAAATAAAATAAAATAAAAGTCAAAAAAACAACTGAAAATGACTTATTGAGTATCTTAAAATATTGTAGGTACACACGGCCACACGACAGACTACCCCACTTTGACCATAAGGCCGGCTCTATTCCCTAATAATTAAAGCTATTTTCGGGGTTCAAATGGGTAACCTGACGTGCTGCCGGCTGTACATGCGTCAATAAGCGTAGAGCGCAAGCTGAAAATAAAATAAATAAATAGGTTAATAGACAGGTTCATTAATCTAATAACTAAATATAAATATATTTAAGGCTAGGTATCTAAGCTTAGCTTATCTTGTCTATATATATTTTTATATTAGTACATCTTTCTGTGTAAATTTTATTGTTATTACTTTCATAGTGTGCAATAATCTTTCAATATCGTTGTGGCTTTAAACGAGTGCCCTCCTGACATAGACATATGGATTGTCTGTTGCAATGCATTAAATTGATAGACATCTTAGAGCTCGTTCACACGAGGACGATTCGTGATTTTTGACAATTCGTCTTTTTTCACGATTCGTTCTTTTTTTGACGGCGGCAATGCTTTTTGAGTGCCCATGTTTACACGGATCACGAATCGTGAAAAATGACGATACTTCTTAAATCTAGTATCGTGTTTTCAAAAATCATGAATCGTCAAAATACACGGATTTTTGACCAAATTCAATTAGGATATTTTGACGAATCGTGAAAAAACACGATGCAATATGAACGTCTATCCGTCATGACGTATCCTGTATTTTGACGAATCGTCAATGACGGATCCCGTGTAAATGAGCCCTTAGTGATAAATGATCATAAAACTGACAACCCTGAACAGATGCTGCTCCCAATAATACACGCGGTATCACGTGTCCCTAGTGGTCTCATACACATACATAATAATTATCAAAACAATTGGGTCAATAGTATGTTTGTACCGCCTATTCACTTAATTGAATTTTAAAATGTAATTGCCATTATCACGAAGTGTTCGAAACGAATTATGCCCGGTTCCTACCTAAATGTAGATGAGATTGGATCGTGCTTTCAGAGTGACAAAATGTAAAACTATTTCAAACATAATTATTTGTTTAAACTGCATTGTTATTATAATAACCAAAAAGCCACAAAGTCACACAAAGTGGAGCACTGACCTGCGCGGTGGCGTGTCAAGCCAAGTTAAAAAAAACTCTTCAATAACTTTAACGTAGCGAGCATGACTTGACATCCCTGCGCAATATGATCATTTTTGGTATAGAAATTATTATTATCTTATTATTGTGTTAATTAATTTATTAATTTAGTATTTAACGCACAAACAATGTAATGTAAGTACCACCTACCCTTGACGTCTACATACCACAATAAGGACCAAACGCTTAAAAACTACGTTCCTCTTAAGGCCATCATCGTCATCATCATCATCCTGGCGTTATCCCGGTTGTGCACTCACACGCGAGGGCCCAGGGTCCGCTGACAATGATCCAGGATTTGGCCGATCAGGTAATTACAGTGGAGCGACCGCTATCTGACCTCCGTGGCCCTGTTAAGGGAAACCTGACCAGTTTTGGATCACGGTTACACATTCAATATTATCGGCAGATTGTCAATAAAATAAAACAAATTACAAATTAGATAGTGGAATTCGTTGCCAGCTGAAGTGTTCCCTAAACACTACGATTTGGATTCCTTTAAGAAAAGAGTGAATAGGCTGCTTCTAGACAGACATGTCCCATCATCGGCCGCATCGTCGCTTACCATCAGGTGAGATTGCGGCCAAATGTCTATTAAATTAAAAATATATATATATGAAAAATACACAATTTATGCATTTTGCAAAAAAGAACTCCTTATTATATTGTATCTATTTACCTACAAAACTAAAATGAAAGATGACATAAATTCAGGGTTCGTTACATTAATTACTTTATATGTTCCTCGACGATTTTCACTGACGATAAGGAACTGTCGACTCCTGATTGAAATTTTACTCCTGAGGCCTTACTCCAGGTGACCGTGTCCATATTTTCGAATGTAGCCGTCCCTTTCACTCACGACCGAATGACAACGCGAACAAGCGTAATGGCTAGACTCGGGCCTCTGGGCACAGATATGATGGAAACCGCCCAAAACTATTCCGAATCTTCAAGGATTTTAAGATTCACGGGCGACGCCACTGGAGTGTGACTTTTAAAATCAATTCCAGTCTTTTCTTTGCAAAATAAGGAAGCATTGTGCTCTAAATTTAATATTTAAATACTATGCTCGAAATTCGAAGTAGGTGAGTCAGAACCAGGTCACCGACAGATACGGGGTTGTTGTTTTTCACGAAGTTGAAATTACTTATATTCGTCGCCGCGTGGTACAAACTATAAAGCGATTACCGGTAAAACGTTAGGGGCGCCATAGTGTTGCAGCGTTAGTTTAAAATATGAAAAAATATAACCATCACACATAATGTAAGTAAAGAAACAAAAAATCAGGTATACTGCTTTAAAAATATCGTAAATGTTTATTCTACATCGTGGAGTACAGTATAATCGTGATATTCCAGTTACTTAGTTAAATTTTATTTTGTAAATTTCACTTGTTCTCCTGACTAACATTGTCCAAATGTAGGTTGTTTACTAACGATGGTAAACATACATTTTACTTAAACGAACGCATTTTGCATAACAGTAATCAGCATGTTAAGAAACACAATTTATTTAACTCCCCGAAATTAATTATCACAGCAAACGTACTACGAGTAATTGGCAACTCAATTTCTCATATGCAAGGTCACGTTTGTCGCAGCGATTAGTCGCAAGTGTGTAGTTAACCAAACCAAACGAAGTGATTACGGTAAATATGAATACTAATAGAAAAATGCAAAGAAGGTAATTTTGTTGCCCCGTTTTTGGACTTAATAAAGTATTTAGCGATAACGAGTTCCTAGAAAAAGGGTTGATAGGTATTTAGAAAATATGCGACAAATTAAGGAAGTTTTGTTTTTCAATAAAATAATAAAGGTTACTTAAAATACAAAGGCAGGTTTCAGGATTTTGCATAAATGAGTTAAACTCTGCGGCATCTAATACGGTTGTAATAGGGGTTATTTTGCATTAAAATGTTTATTTTGATTACTGGCGGCTGTATGTGCAAAAATAAATAATCGCCTACTGATGAGCGTTCGGTAGTATAGTGGCTAGCAGTTTGCCTCTCATGCGGGAGGTTCGGGATCGATCCCACGTACCGGCAAGTGCCAATGACTTTTTCTTAGTAACGTGCATAAGTTGTTTCACTAACCGATGCTCTTACGGTGATAGAATGAATCGTGAGGAAACCTGCACATTTAGACAATTGGATGGTGTAACCATGATTCAAAATGGTCAGGTTCCACTGTTAACAGGGCCAAGGAGGTCAGATGGTAGTCGCTCCACAGTATTTCTTTATTTATTTACTTAAACTTTATTGCACCAAAAAGAAAATACAATTGGCGGACTTAATGCTTTAAGGCATTCTCTACCAGACAACCGCGCGGGAATGCAGAAAGATAATCAGTGGCGGGACATTCAGTATTGATACACTTTTAAGAAAAAAATAACAAAATACTGTAAAAATAAACGTACATACTAAATACAAACATACAAATATACTCATATATATGTGAAATAACACACATACATAAATATTAATATAAAAAAATACGATACAATTTGTCAAGAAAAGTGATATGACGACAGTAATAACTTGATCATAGTCCAAAGCGAACCCTGGGCTTTCGCGTCTGAGGCGAGTGCACAACCGAGATAACGCTAAGATGATGATGAAGAAGTAATAAATATGCCATTATAAATCTTTATCTCCATTTATTCATGTAACCTATCCATCACTAATACCGAATTAGCCGTCTTAAAATTATTCAAGTGTTCTTCTTCTTGTCGTGTCGACACTGGCGTTATATTTTTGAGGACCAATACTCAAGTGTTGAACAGTTATTACGTGGATGTAAGCTCAGAAACTTCATAAGAATCTAGTTCTTTTCAAGCAGACAAACAAAACAAATGTTTTCCTTTCCCAAAAGGGTTCGTAATGACAATGTGTTGAAAGCCATCCACTCCTGAACCTATGTTATGGGACGTATTGGGTCCTTAGGGATCGTGTGACCATAAATCAAGGAAAAAGGGGCACATCTGTCCTATTATATTTGCTAGATGTAGCGATCTGACTGACATTTGAATTTTGATAGAAATAAGGCGAGGGAGTGGTATATTTATTTTTATTTGAAATGGGTTTGCTCTTGATTCTAGACTAAACCAGACGTGGCGTAGACAGAGTCAACGGTGGAGCGAGGTTATCCGGAAAGTTCTGGCACTCCACTCACCGACGAAACATACAATATATATTATTTAATCAAGGAAAATTCATATCTGTCTAAATATCTTTAGATTAATAGATTTGACTATCATTTGATGTTTTATAGAATGATTTAGTTATTAACTTGGCGTCAATTTTACGAGTTAGATCTTAGCTGAATTTGTAGCATTGTAGGATAAGCGATAATGTATACACATAATTTAATGTATAGTCCCCTAAATGTTGTCAAAGAGGGACTTTATTACCGACGTTTTGGTAATTTAGATTTTGACTGCCTCGTTGGTCTAGTGGTCAGCACGCTGGGTACTATCCATGAGGTCCCCGGTTCGAATCCCGGGTCGGGCCGAGAGTGTTTGGGTTTTTCTGTATTGAAATTACTGAGACACAGCTCCGGAGTCAGGAAGTTAGTGGTGCTAACACCCCCGTGCCTCGGAAAGCACGTTAAGCCGTTGGTCTTGCGCCTGATATATCTACCGTCATGTCGGACTGCCGTCTCACCGAATTATGGGGTAAAGGAAAAGAGAGTGCACCTGTGTATTGCGCACACACTTGTGCAATATAATATGTCCTGCGCAGTTGGCTAATCTCTGTTGAGATAGGCCACCGTAGTCGAAATCGGCTAGAAGGACATTATTATAATTAAGATTTTATTAATGGACCATAATAAATTTTATTTCATTTAGTCATATTTTAATTTATTTCGATTCCAAATTATTCAAGTTAAACACACCAACTTATCTTAATGTTAATTTTGCATGTTTTAGTAATGGCGAAACATGTGCACTATTTACCGTGTAGGATGTACTATCTTCGAATACATTGCTTTATGCAAATAAAGATTCTTATTCTGATAAATATCTAGGTGAATATAAAAGTAGGCTATTAATACTTCGCGATTGGTCACTTTATTGAGTCGTATAAAGAGTCAATTTAATAAAATGATTTTGAGAAGTGATTCTTGTCCTACTATTACTATACTCTCGTATTACGTATTTTGTGGCTAAAACTAATGTAAATAAATAAATATACTGTTCCAATAATCACATTTATAACCTAGCCTTTGTGATATGGTGACTAGAATAACGGATAGATATACATATATACGTTTATAAACATCCATGACTCAGGTTCAAATGCTCGTGCGCATTATACCAACATTTGCCCCTTGCAGGATGAGAACCCGTAACCGCTGGTTTTGTAGTCAGGAGCGCAAACCACTTACCAAGACGGTCTTCGAAAAGAGTGGAAAGTGTGGTTACCCTTTAACGGAACCTTTTGTACACTACCTTTGAAGAAAAATCAAGAGACAGTAAAGGTTTGGTTCCTTCCTTACGTACTATTATAAGACATTTTTGAAGAGACAATGTTAAGTTAACTCTTATCAATTAAATTCATTATTAAAAATGACTATTGATTTAAGTTTACGTACGAAATTGGAGATTTGCATAAACAATACCATTTTTTTTTATTTCCAATCTATATTTAATCTTTTTGGACGGGCACCCTTTATCAAATTTCGTATTATAGTTTGTCACTACCGTCTGACGAATTCAACGACACCTCATATGTCATAAACCAGCCGTAAGGACTGTAGGGCATGCCAAAATGGACTTACGAAAAAACTTTAAAAAAAAAGAAAGAAAACAAAGAAAAACTTTACCCTCTTTCTGACGCAGTCGGGTACAAATAGGACCTAGATCTTGAGATCATGGGGCCTAGGCCGTGAACGTCAAAATATGATGAGGCATCATGTCAAAAAATTCAGACAGACAGGTCAGTTTTCATACTTCTTCATTACTAAAGTTTCCAGAGTCAAAATACTAATCGCAGGGCCTTAACGTGCCAGTTGTTAGACATCTCCAATATCCGAATTCGCTGAGCAATTGCTAATGATCTTAAATACCAAACTTTGGGCGAGATATGCTCGGAAACGAAGCCTATGATAACAAATCATTTGGAGAGGCTGTATAAGCTAGCAAGAAAAGCTAAAAGGAAAAGGCATAGAATAATAAATGTTTTAACAAAATGATACATGATATAAATATGCTCAAAATAGTAAATATATCTATACTAATATTATAAGGAGGAAATATTTGATTGTTTGTACTTTTTATCGCGATATAAAATCATCAGGGGGTGAAATGGGGGATGAAAATTTGTATGGGAAATTCGACTTTTGGCGCAGCGAAGTCCGGGGAACTGCTAATCAATAATAAACAGTGGTAAAGTAAGTAGGTGTGGCGGTCCCGCTACCACTAGCACTGCTTCAGGATAAATGGGCTTGTGTTGAAAAGAAAAGGTGCAAGAAACTCATTTACTATTGTAATAGTCACAATCAACCGCTGGTTAAAGGCAGTAATTTCTGGTTTAATAGAGTTTAATTATACCACCTTATGCCAAATTCATTCACGTACGGATGGCTCAAAATCGAGACCACATGAATGTTTTTTAAACCCTTAAAGGCCTGTGAATTTAAGATAAATATAAACTCATAAACGCTTCTACATTTTGAATAAATAATTGGTTTAAACCAGGAATTGATTTCAGGATTTTCTTGTAGGAGAGTTCTTTAATTTGACAGAACCTTCTGTGTCTGTTTAGTTAGTAAACGGCGGAATACTGAAACTCAAAGATGAAAGTTTGGGATTTAATGTAAAGATGAGATAAGTTACAACTTGTATCCATATTCTATGGTTACTTAGAACTCTTATATTGACTGAAGATCGTGATCGTTATGTGGAATGAAATCATCGAATCTGAGAACACGTTAAAACGGGGATTAACGCGACGGATAGTCGGTAAAACATTACTTACCTTTGATTTGCTGACGTTTCGACCGGGTTGCACCGATCGTGGCCACATCCAGGCTGGCTCTATTGTGCTCGTGTAGATATCGCATTTCTATAACTGCGATGTCTGCACGAGCACAAGCACGAGCCATCGACTTGAAAAAAATATGGACTCCGTACCGCAATACTAAAGAGTGAAGCAGGGTTCAAGCATGTGTGTGTGAGATCATAGGGTTACAATGGCGGTCGATCGGCTTACTTTGGTGTGAGTGTGTGCGTGAAATGATCGTGTATTTACGATGGTAACTGGCTTACTTTGGTGCTTCAGTTTTAATGTAGGCTACTCGGAGTCCATATTTTTCTTCACGTCGATGGCACGAGCACATTATTTACAATAATCGTACCGCCACTGCACACTACACTAACCGTTTACCTCTCCTATAAGCCCAGTGATTGGGCACCTTAAGTTCCCCAAATTAATTTTTAAAATATTTATTTTTACTAAACCTAAAGTAATAGGTAATTTCTTTAAAAATAATTTGTTATTTTCAAATGGTTTCTATAAGTTAGTATCTGAAGCTATTTGGTTAACCCGCCATAAGGATCGCGCTCTTGGAGTCGCTGAACCTGGCCACACCAGCGCCACATAGTTTCGGCTCGGTACTACACCGAACGCCCGCCATTGTGTGCATTCCTTACTTTTTTTGACCTCACGGGCGTGTCTTCTAACGTAATTTTGGTTAGGAGTTCGTTTTTTCTTCGTGATGGACAGCTGAAAGTTACAAGAAACTCGTTATAAATACCCAGCAGTAATTTGACAATCTGTTTCGTGAAAGTGCTTTACGGTGTGAGCTGCAGAGAGAGGAGTCGGTGAGGAGTTCCCTGAGCTGGTCTGCAGGTTAGTGGGCCAATAGTTTTCAGTGCTGACGTTGAAACCATTTCTCTTTCTTTAATTCGCAGGGTGGGTTTCATAGGAATCAATATAATTAATCTACAAACATAATCTTTCATAATTGCGCTCCCCGCGTGTTGTCGGCTATTTACACGCCGCTTCATCACCCCTTTATAATGTGTTCTCATAATGCAACGCAAAAATTTAAGAGTGAGTACAACGAATCTCTCTCTCTTGTATTTTTTTCCTGGATATGATGACTGGGTTTTAGTATCTGACGACCCGAGTAGCCTTCTGGTTTCCCCATAACGCAAAGACAAAGGATCTCTGATTAAACAAAGTAGACTTTTTAACGATCAGACATCTACTCCCCTGTTTAGTGGGTGATAAACTTTAATTAATCTTCTAGTACTATTGCTTGGCCTTGACTTGGAAATGAGTTCTTTTTACCTGACTGCGGAAGGAGGGTTATGTTTTTCGAGAGTATGTATGTATGTATAATTGTTTTGCACGCCCTACAGCCCAAACGGGTCGACAGTTTTTGACATATGAGGTGTCGTTTAATTTATCAAAATTGTGAGAGTGACATAGGCTATATACATTTTAAAAATGGCGCCCGCAAATGCAAATAAAGGGGGGAGGGGGGATTGTTTTTTTCCTTACCATAGAAATATGGGTATCAAATGAAAGCCAATAAAGAGACCATTTCAATAATTTTTTGCAGTTTGGTGTTTTGTTTTGAATAAAAACCCTAAAATAATAAAATAAAAAACGGTAACAAGAAAAAGGTCATACTTGGGTTAAATTGGTACCCATATTAAAAATTGTAGCAGTCGGGACCCATGTTAGAAAGTCAGCCGTCTAGTCAGTAGATTGTAATTTGCAATGTAATATAGAGGTATGTGCTCTAAATTCACTAAGCCTTTATTTCTAGAATGGGTCCCGACTGCTACAATTTTGAATATAGGTACAATTTAACCCGTGTATGACCTCTTTGTATTTTTGGGATTTTTTGATTTCCAATTACACAGAAACGCAGGCGGGTTTTTTAGTTTTTTAAATTACCGTTTTTTGGCATAAAATCTTTGAATAAACACCGTTTGTCAGCTGTTTATTAAGTTTCGAGTATCAAGGGCTACCTACCATCTTACTCGATTGCTTTGTAATTGCAATAGTCATAGCGTACAAACGAACGATCTGCAGGTATACTACCGAACTCCATGGCTTTCAAACTGAATGTAAGTGAACACAATGAGACGGAATTTACAAATTAATATAAATGAAAAAAAAACAATCGTAATCACCATGGCATTGATGTTAGGGGGCTTAAGTAGGCGATATTTCACTATTTTATTTCACTCAAATCTCGATTCTTTTTTTCTTGCTTTCTGATATTATTTTTAGGGTTCCGTAGTCCGACAAGGAACTCTTATAAGATCGTTCAGTCCGTCCGTCCGTCCGTCCTAGTCTGTCGCAGCAGAATATCTTCTACGTTTATGGACTAATTTGCATATAACTTGGTTTGAGGATACTTCACATATAGATCTAATTTTAAAAATACCAAAAATTAAAATTACCCCTTTTTTAAGGGTACCTCCCCAGACATGTAAAGGGGGGGGGAGGTGAATTATTTTTTTGAGTGCACCCCCTTGCGTGGGGTATCGTTGAAAAGGGCTATGAAAATAAGGGTGGGTTTTCATACGGTGTCCCCTGTAATTTCTCAAGTCTTGGGCCTATAAACTTCAAATCACTCACGTAAAGAAACAGGCGCGGAAACTCTTATTTAAAATTGTTTTGGGTATCCTGTGATGAATACTTTTGAAATTATAAATAAAATAAAAATATATACTTTTTTCCAAAAGAACAGTATAAACTTAAAAAGTTTTTTGCCTATACTGTCTAATGTTTTAAGTCAATGGTACGGAACCCTTCGTGCTTGAGTCCGATTCGCACTTGACCGGTTTTTTATATTTTTATTAATAGGCAGTCATTTGGCCGCAATCTTACCTGATGGTAAGCGTGATGCAGCCAAGGATTTTGACACTGACTAGTAGCAGTGTCTGACTTTTCTTTAAAGTAGCCAGATAAATGTGTTTTGGAAACACTTCAGCCGGCATGCATTTGTACTCTCCAGTCGTACGCAAGAGAAACATAGATTCAAAACGTTTTGTGTGTATTGGTGGTTGAGCAGCGACATCGGGTGGACATTTTTCCTGTCTTTGCCAACAGAAAACAGAGGAAAAGTTTTTTGTTTTATACCCGTGCCCTTTACGCTGTCTATTTTCGTGTGTTATGTGATGTCCATTCATTAATAAATGTATTTTTTTTCTTTCTTTCGAAAATATAATTTTCGACATTTTTGACATTCCATATTTGTTTTTACGTGATATTTTTTAGTGACGTGAATAGATTCTACTCATTTTACAAAGAACTAGAAGTTCCCTGCGACTTCGCCCGCGCCAAAAGTCAGATTTTCCATACAAACTTTCATCCCACATTTCACTCCCCTGAAAATTTTATATCGCGACAAAAAGTAGCTTTAGTCATAAGTACCTTTCCAGGATCTCAAACTATCTCTGTACCAAATTTTATTTGAATCGGTCCAGAAATTTCGGAGCCTATTTAATACAAACAAACCATCAAACAAAATTTTTCCTTTTTATAATATTATTCTAGATTAGTGTAGATATGCAGTTCCAGTTTAAGTATCGAAAAACGAAGAGTAAAATCCCAGTGAATATCGGTTTATTTGCAGATCAGACTGATACCCA
Source organism: Pyrausta nigrata (assembly GCA_949316185.1). Lineage (NCBI taxonomy): Eukaryota > Metazoa > Arthropoda > Insecta > Lepidoptera > Crambidae > Pyrausta > Pyrausta nigrata. The sequence continues at coordinate 3,310,036 of OX438955.1, read as the reverse complement.
ATGGTGGTCCAATTATCTACACCGTTTTTGTCTGTTTGTTTTATTGATGAAATACTACAGTGTTTAATCGTTTAACTCGGTTTAATTTACGAACAGTGCAGGTGGAAACAGCAAGTTGATAGTAAACAGCAAGTTTTAATTTAAATAGATTAATTAAAATTACTTTTTTTAATTTCCGCTAAGAGATGCCGGCGCAGGCAACAAACCACACCAACCGTTACCTCGTAAAGTATTAGTTCAGGCAAATGCAAATTGCACCGCCCGTCCTACCTCAATACGCATGCAGTACAGATAATGCAGATGTTAGTTACCAACACCGACATAAAAAAAACCTCGACGCGTTTTGCCACTTTACGCGGAATCCTCGGGAGATGTTGTCGCCGCGGCTGAGCACGGACAAAGTAACGCCGGATTCCATCAAGTATAACTTTTTATTTTATTTAGGGCAGACATTTGACCGCGATCTCACCTGATGGTAAGCTGTGATGCTAAACTAAAAACTTGTCAAAAGAAACCAAATACTTTTTCACCCAGTTGCAGGAACATACATAAGGCTTTAATGTCTCCACTAGCTACTAATATGTCACTATTATTTCGATGAGATAATGACACATAGGAGTTAATGAAGCCATTAACATTTAAAGTCTGTTCTTGCAACTCAGCATTTATGATTTGACATAGTGACAATTTACGTAGCACCATCTCACTAGAATGCTTTTATTTACGAGAAAACTCAAGTGGTTTGCTCCTAGGCCACAAAAATACAAGTACTATAAATGTCAAAGATGTCAAAAATAGTGTTTCTCTCACAATGTGCCGATTCTGCCACCAGACGAAACAGCTATGCGCAATAACTCTGTCCAGCTCTTGCCGACCGCTTATGAGAAAAAGAAGTATCCATCTAGGGCAACATGTACCCATTGCAAGTATGTTATAAAACTCTGGCGATTCCTGGATTCAATGGGCACATGTTGTGTGCTAGTCAAAAGGGCTACAACAATAGACCAACTGGTAGTCGAGGAGGCAATCATATCGACAAGATAAGAAATAACAGATTCCAAATTGAAACGTGTAAATTGAAGTCGAGTATTTTTTAAAGTCCTTAGAAGACCGAGTCTCTTGCATCCTTACTCCTGCTGCTAATCTCGGTTGATTGTACTGTACCGGTGGAGCGCAGAGCAAGGAGGCTTATCGGTGACGAAGATCTATGCGCCAGACTCCACAGCCTGGCTCATCGCCGCAAAGTTGCCTGCTTGACGGTCTTTTACAGGCTATATTTCGGAGAGTGTGCTCAAGAGCTCCATTAACTCATTCCACCGGCCCCGTTCTACCACCGCACTTTTAGACGCACCGCGGGATACCACCCATATCGCGTTGATATTCCAACGATACGAACTAAGCGCTTCTTATCAACATTTATAATGCGCACAGCTAAGTTGTGGAACTCACTACCCGCTTCAGTGTTTCCAACGGATTACAACCCAAAGACCTTCAAACTCAGAGTGAACAGGCTTCTTCTGGGCGAGCTCGCTCCATCATCGACTCTGTCGGTGCCACGTCTGGCTTAGTCTAGAGTCAAGAGCAAACCCATTTAAAAAAAAATGTAGGCTGCGGCTTAAACATTATGGGCTTCTTTTATCACTATTGACGTTTTCTCCCCAAACCAATTTGGGTTTACTCTGTAATTCTACTTTATGGTTAACCCCTGTACAGTCGGGTCGTCATGTCTGTGCTGTTGACTTTTAATTGGACCGAGATTGAATGGCAAATATGGGGCACAAAATTCACAGTAAATCGGCATAAAATGCGGCCGAGCTCGTGTACAAATTGAAATTTTAAATTATGGATGGATCTGAGGTATTTGTTTCCTATTTATTTAAATGAAACCGGGAAGTGAAAAATTTAACATCAAATGTTGGAGTCTGGTGAAAATCGGCCAAGTGCGTGTCGGTCGGGTCACTAGCGGTATATGTTCTCTACTTTCACAACCGGGTGGAATCTCATGACGTTTACTGTCAACCTAATAGCATCGGTAAGTGAAAGAACTAATAAATATAATATCATAAAAAGTGGCATATGGGTTGGAATCCGGTAGGCACTTTTCACATGAGATGCAAACTTGCTAGCAACTGAGCTACCGACGATTCTTTATGAACATAGCTAAAGTTGACCCCATTCAATCAGAGCGAATCGGTCTACCGTTAGAAAACGTATATTTATAGATACATTCAATATTTACATGACTAAAGCCGCCTAATACAGCTAGGCCGTTCTATGTTTGGTATTCTGGCTAATTACTTCGCTCAGTGTACGTATCTAGCAACAGTGAATAAATGTAAGCCAAGCCAGGTTAAGTAAGAAATCATAACTGTATAGTTTTAGAATTGTGCACTGGCCGGCGCATCAGACTAGATATACATTTTATACTTAAAGTTTTCCTTACCTATTACTTAGAGTGAGCTGTCATCCGTACTTTCATCCGTACTTATAAAAAAAATGAGGTGCAGTGGCGATTCTCGAACTATTTTAGACATTTAGATGTAGTTATCACAATATTTTTATAATATGTTGACTTGACCTACGTACTTTAGTTTCAATTACAGGCCGACATTTGGAGCCGATGGTAACCTTAATGGTAACCAATAATATGCGGCCGAGGTTGGATCTTGTAGAATGAATTATTTTGTGCAACATTTCTCAAATAAAACAATTTGAGTGAATTGTACTCTTACCGTTGCGAAATACGAGTACGGTCTATTGTAATTAGTGTTTCTCACCGACTGCAAAAAGGGAGGAGAAAACAATTGAAAAGCAAAATGCACGCACAGTGACCTACAAAGATCGTAGAAGCGTCGAATAGCTGGCTGATCTGTTTACTCTATGATGCAGCGCAACCGATTCACTATTAATGCGGCGGCCAGATTATGCTGAACTTAGCGCTATGTTTACAGTTTAATTTAAAGTGTGCGCTCGAGATTAGATCGCTAATTATGTGGCAAGTGTCGTTAGCTGGCAACACCATTATTTCTTTATGTAACCGCTAAAGTTTCCCATTTTCCGCCAATTTTATAATGTTAATGACAAGTAGCTAATGACTAATTTTACGACGTTTTATAGGTATAAATGCACTTCCTCTAAGAGCGGGTTTCGTTCTACATCCGATCCGAATACTTCAACCAACTGTCCGGCGTAGTCGTAATACTATTATTATTATTTTTAATTTGAAATGGGTTTGCTTTTGACTCTAGACTAAACCAGACGTGGCGTAGACAGAGTCGATGGTGGAGCTAACTCACCCAGGTTCGAAGTCCTTCGGCGTGTCTTTCACATGGTAATAAAAAAGTTATTTCCAACTTTTCTGTGCGTTTTTAGGGTTCCGCAGTCCTAACAAGGAACCCTTATAGGTTGGGCTTATATACAGACGGACCCCAGGATTTTTACATTTTAGCAATTGTACTGTATTTTAGACCTACGGGAACCCAGTGCCTTGGAGTCAAGTAATACGACCTCTTGATAAAACACACAAAAAATATAAAGTAACGTGTGATTGAAATAATCTTTGCTCTACTTTGAACGAAAATTACTTCAAATATTTACATCTTGTTCCGACATCTTGTGGGTAGTTTGCTCAAATTAATTTCACAGCATTAGCGTTCTGTTTTCCGCATTGGAGTAATTTATGAGAACGATGCAGTATATTTGCAGTTAATTCCTGGCTCAGAATAAGTTTGTTCATTCTTAGCTTGAGAATAAAAAAACTTGCCAAGTGCGAGTCCGACTCACGCACGACGGGTTCCGTACCATTATATATAACACAACAGTAGACCTATTACTACGAAAAAAAACTTAAACTTTTTAATCCAAAGAAATAAATTTGTTCACTAATATTTATTTTATTTTAATGTCATTATTTATTTTCATACTGAATATTCAGACCGGACGAAGCCCCTAAGATATGGTCTAGTGTTTCTTAATTAAATAGTTTCTAATAAACGCGGGCGTTTCTAATATTTTTTTCACGGATACGGTCGTGATAAAAATGCTTGTTTTGGTTAACCTGTGTTGAGTGACCATTTAAATTGCAAAACAAAGTGCATATTTTCTTGAGTCATTTCTAAATTGCCGTATAAAAATAAAAGCAAGGCGGTTAACCCTTAAAAGGCGAAAGCCATTAGCGGATTTCCTTCGTATTACGAGCAAGCAAGAGGGATTCTTGAGATAATCACTTACTACCGAGGTACATTTAAGTTTAATAGCTCCTTTATTCTTGAGGTATAAGCAGGCTCGGCAGTAGACACAGACATACATACAAGGCGCGATAGCCGAGCGAAGAAAACGTCACTTCTCATCATTGAGGTCGTGAGTACGATCCCCGCCTGAGTCGTTAGCGAAAAATATTTCGATAGGTATTTTACCTAGTCTACTCATACAACCGATTTTAGTTCCACAAGTGACCGCTAGAGGCGCTGTGCAATTTTTCATACATTTTTTTTACGTCGTCGCTAGCGAGTGAAACTGCTGTAAGCTCATGGTAACGGTACTGGACTACTGAGTTTGTACAAAACTATTAAGTACAGTCCATTTCAAAGATATCGCTGCTTAACGGTGAAGGAAAACATCGTGAGGAAACCTGCATACTAATTGGCTTGTGTGTGAAATGGAGAAGACAATGGGTGGTTTGCCATTGTCTTCTCCATCAAAAATTGCCAAGAAAATAGTTGTGTGTGTTTCATTCCACATAATGATCACGAACCTCAGTCAGGTCACGATTATGAAGAAGAAGGCTTCGATCACTTCGCAGGTAAGTATGAAAGTAGTTTCATACTTACTTGCGAAGTGATCGAAGCAAGCAAAAATGGCAATAAGTAGATGCCTAAAATATTCACAGAATAATAGGTTGTATTGCACTTTAAAAATAAATAACTAAAATTAAATTTAAAAAAAATATTAAAGGGGCTCCCATACAAATGTGTTTTTTTGCCTAGACTGACTATTATTGTAAGTTAGTGTGACGGAACCCCTCGTGCGCGAGTCCGACTCGCACTCAGCCAGTTTTTTATGCGTATTAAGATGCATTCAAATTATTATTTTTACAGACTTCATAAATTATGCCGATTCACTTTAAGTTATGAACCGCTACGCTCACTTTAGTATTAATCCACTTTGTATTTTATGAGTCTGCCATGAACTATAGCACCTTTTCAATCATCATAAATGTGGGGCTATTATAAAGTGACCGTGACCTTGCGATATAATATACATAGTCAGGTCATAAGTTCTGTCACACAATAAAAACTTTTGAATTTAGAATGCTGGCCACAAAAAAGTTTATTGCATTCGAATTTCGAATTTTTCATGATAATAAAAATGTGTACTTTTTAGAATTTTCCTCATTTTTAAAAATATAGAGTGAACCCTTAAAGAAGACCGTGTCGCGGTTATTGCGTTGCATAGGTTACGCGCCAATTCAGATTTGCGACTTACTGAAAAATTTTAATATAACCAAAAGATTCGTTTATCGTACCATCAGACGACAATGAAGACCATACAATGAAGACTCTAGTGTAGATGGCAGGTCAAGAAGTGGTCGCCGGCTCTGTTAGGACTCCAGCAGTGATAAAGGCTGTGAAGGCGCGAATTCAAAGAAATCCCATACGTAAGCAGAAACTGTTGGCCCTTCAGCAGGACCACGGTGAAAAGGGTGTTAAATGAAGATTAAGGGCTTAGGGCATATCGAAGAAAAACAGGACATCGTTTGGACGCTCGTTTAATAGACCTGAGACTGAAGAGATGCCGCGCTTTGTTGAAGCGGTACATGGGAAAAAATTTCATGACAAATTCGAAGTTCGAATTAAATAAACTTTTTTGTGGCCAGCATTCTAAATTCAAAAGTTTTTATTGTGTGACAGAACTTATGACCTGACTATGTATATTTGACTTTAATTGGTAAAACTTCCAAATATACAGGATGTTTGGTGGGGGTCATTTGCTCCATCTTAGCTTAAAAAAATCTAGGCCCTACAGAATTTTTAAAATATTTTTTTCTTTTTTTCACAACTGAAATTTTGTACTAAAGGCGAACTTAATGCCAAGTGGCATTCTCTAACAGTCATAACTTTTGGGCTAAGCAGAAATAAATAGTGGGCCATGTAAAAAAATTTTTTTTATTGTTTAGCACTAATATATATTAATTCGAGTATCTACATTATTATGAACTACTTTTAAAGTGCGAGTCGGACTTGCGCACGAAGGGTTTCGTACCTATACAACTTTAGACACTGTGTTATGATCTTTTTTTAGTTTTAAAACGGTCAAAAGTTCATGTTTGTATGGGAGGCCCTCCTTAAACTTTTTTTTTATTTTAATTTAATAATTTATATTTCAAGTTATATACCACTTAATATTTTGTAAATATTTCAAGCAAAAGGAAAAACATATTGATATTCTGTGAAAATTCAAGCTTCTATTCTAATCTTCTATAAGTCATTATTTATATAGTGCAAAAACCCGCCAAAAAAACACGTTTGTTGTATGGGAGCCCCCCTTAAATATTATTTTTATTATGTTTTTAGTTTTTGTTGTTATAGCGGCAGCAAAAATACATCATTTTAACTGTCTAGCTATTACGGTTCATGAGATACGAGGGTCAAACTGAAAGTTCTTAGAACTGGCCACTTATAAACAATATAATAAAAAAATATTCTAAAATTTGAAAATAGAACTCTTTGCCAATATTACTGAGTATATATTTCATTCATTTGTCATTTGTTTTACGACTTGGCGGCAAATTGAAAATTGTCTGTGTCACGTCAAAATGAATTTAACACGAGAAAATTTTCGTGCAATGATTTTTTATGACTTTCGATGTCATTTAAGTCAACAAGAAAGTTATTATAGACTACGATTGGCCTTTCACGATGAAGCCCCATCTCGTGCGACTGTTTACAACTGGTTTAATGAGTTTAAACGTGGTCGCACTAATCTCACTGATGATGTACGTGAGGGACGGCCTTCTACGGCGACGACTGAAAATAACATCTGTGTTGTGCGGCGTATGATAGAGACTGACAAAAGAGTGACCTATCAGCAGATTTGGACAAGCTTAGGCATCGGTATGAGTCAAGTGCACAAAATCCTCCACGAACATTTAGCGGTCAGGAAGCTTTGCGCCCGGTGGATACCTCATAATTTGACTAAGGCTCAAAAACTCCATCGTGTGGATTGGTGCCGTAAAATGATTGAAAGATTTAACGGAGGTGACTCAAATGCTGTGTTCGACATACTAACAGGTGACGAAAGCTGGATTTACTGTTATGATCCTGAAACCAAAAGACAATCTGCTCAGTGGGTGTTTCCTTTCGAGGAGTTGCCAACTAAAGTGAAGAGAGATCGAAGTGCGGGAAAAAAAATGGTGGCCTCGTTCTTTGGAAGGATAGGTCATTTCGCAACAATTGTGTTAGAGGATCAAAAAACAGTTTCTGCAGAATGGTACACTACCAATTGTTTGCCACTTGTCTTGGAAAAAGTTCGAGAGAAACGACCTCGCAGTAGGATCCTCCTTCACCACGACAACGCCTCGTCGCACACCGCCAAGCGAACGATCGACTATTTGGCGACATCAAACGTTGAATTACTGGGTCACCCGCCGTATAGCCCCGACCTCGCGCCTTGTGATTTTTATTTATTTCCAAAAATTAAAGAAAAACTTAAAGCGGTGGCTGCGTATCGCGATGCCATTGAAGAGACCCCTAAGGACGAGTGGGCAAAGTGCTTTTCCCAGTGGTTCCATCGCATGCAGCGGTGTATTGACGTCAATGGACAATATTTTGAAAAGATATAATAAAACTAATAACTGGCTAATGTAATCAGTTTTTGATTTTCTAAGAACTTTCAGTTTGACCCTCGTACAGCCTGGTGACAGACAGACAGTGGAGGCTTAATAATAGGGTCCCGTTTGGGTACGGAACCCTAAAATTCACTGATCTGCAGTAGAATAGTGATTCTGTTACAAGGTAACAAATAGGTAGATGATATTACAATTAATAGAATATGTTCGTTCCATTAGATTTATCGTCGACATCGGTTCTACGAGACAGATTGCGAGATGGCTATTAAGAAGCTATGAACACAGCAGTAACATTAATAACCAATACTGCTGACAATATTATTGATATTAATCTTGCATCTGAACCGTTATTGTATTATTAAGTACAGAAGATACTCAGAGTGTAAAAAAACCGGTTGATAGCGAGCAGGACTCGCGCACTAGGGTTTCGTACAAACTTGTGTTTTTTTTTCCAACACATAAAAAAAAGTAAAGTCAGCCTATGTAGATTCCACTGCTAGGAAAAGGCCTCTACCTCAACTATGAGGAGGTACGAGCCATACTACCACCACGCGGGCTCAGTGCGGATTGGTGAAGGGGTATCTGTAAGGCAAGTGACAAACCTTACTGTTAGATGTTATCAAGCCGCCCTAGGGCCTCTGACTAGGCTTAACGACTAATATCAACAGATATTAGCCGGGCCCAAATGCTTAACGTGCCTTCCAAAGCACGGAGATGCTTGTCATGGACGTCACTTAAATGGTCTGAATGGTCACCCATCGCATCACGACCGCGCCGTGGGTTTGCTTAAATTTTAGTATCACTACCAAAACGCTGCTGCCACTGCGCCACAAGAACACATAATAAACTCTTTAATTTGCTAGATGCTTTAAAACGTTTTAATTGCAACAAGTGTTTATTTGTACAAAAATACAATTGAGTTTCCTATAAACACATTGTTTTCTTGTGATGGTATCACAAATTAACGATTTTCCTGTTTATTTGTGCCATAAGACCGTACTTTCCTAATTATTTTTTATGAACGGTGAGTACCCTATGGATTTCTTAAAAATAAGGTTCTAGTAAAAGTATCTTTTGTTGGCGTTGACCTGGAAGTTATTTTTTTTACATCTTCAAGTGACCGCAGAAAAATATTTTGTTAATGCCCTACATGCAGTCATAGTTTCCATATCTACAGACGCATAGTAACTTTAATCTAAGTGATTACAGTAGGCAACATAGATTAAGAGTCAAGTAAACTGTAAATTGTTTGCATTTTCAACCAAAAATATATTCTCGAACAAAAACCTGAGCAAAACTATACCTTAGAACGCAGCACTCAAGAACACCTGCTTATATTTTGGCAAAAGTTTAGAGTGGTGCGCTAAAAAAACCGCCACTTCTATAATCGTCGTTTTTGTAGAGAAAAATAACCGTTTGTATCGTATTTCAAACAAAACTTGGGAGCAGCTGTGGTTTCGCCACCGGCTCTGCGGAGTTTAGTAAGGTGTGGTCTTGTTCATGAGCGGAGCGGTCTTCAATTGCAATAGTAATACATTAGGAAGCGATTCGGATGGAATAGGATCTACCTCCTCCACCCCTCCAGTTTGTAATGGCGTCTGAACGATCCTATCAGCGGTGGTAGGCTCCGCTAGCTGCAGCCTGGTAGCTACCACCCTCCTACAGAGCCCGGAGCCAAGCAGTTTGCTGTGTTTCGTCAGTGAGTGGGAGTGCCAAAAGCTTCTGGGTAAGCTCGCTCCACCGTCGACTCTGTCTACGCCACGTCTTTCTTAGTATAGACTTCTAGAGTCAGAGCAAACCCATTTCAAATAATTAAAAAAAAAAACAATTTAATAGCTTTCAAACTGTTTGGAAGCTTTCATTGTAATGAGAAAGTGTCTATTTACTGTCATTACTAACGATTGCAATTGTAATCGCTAAGCATTTTGGCTAATAACAACTATTAGAAATGCAACACAACGTAATTGAACCGATAAATAACAAATAAATCACTTTTTACTGTTTATTGTATCTTCAATAACTAGCAACTAAAAAACAAGTAAAAGTATCAAAATAAAAGTCAAAGACAAAGTACAAAGATTTATAAAAAAAAGGATTTAATAAATATCTATCGCCAACAACAACCTTTCACTGTACATAATAATTTGTTTTTTTACGACTAAACTTTTGAGCCATAAAAACTAATGCTTATTAGTAGGTACCTATTAAAACTACTTTCGTGAAATTTTCAAAGATAATAGTCGTAATCGTATACCTCATGACTGAGGGTCGTGATCATTATGTGGAATGAAACACACAACGACTTTCTTGGCAATGTTTATGAAGTGGTTTGCCATTGCCTTCTCCATTTCACACACTAGTTAATTAGTGTGCAGGTTTCCTCACGATGTTTTCCTTTACCGTTAGGCAGCGATATCTTTGAAAAAGACTGTACTTAAGTTTTTGTACAAACTCAGTGGTACAGGTGGGGATCGAACTTACGACCTCAAAGATAATAGATATAGTAAAATTTTTCTAAATTTAGTAGCGAATCAGCTCTTACACCTCTAAAATAAACAATCCCGCAAAGTCTACATAAAACAATGTATTATTTTGCCTCTTATTTTTTAATTAAACACCCTTTTAATTAAAAGCGCCTCCATTTACATCTTGTACATAATCATTAACATTGAATACCGGCTATCTAAAATGACGTAAAATCATGAATTCGGGTTTTATGCAGACCTTAAAAAGTACATGAACTCTTTGGGGTTATAGCGTTCATCAGGGCAAACAACTTTTGTGGGGAAAGTGGGATTTATAATGCGCGATGAATGCCATTATCAAGAACAGGCTTTCTTATTAATAATATAACGATATCACGAAAAGAACAGTATTATAAATATGGCCAATTTGAAAGGAATGGCACTTGGTTGACATTACATCTACCACATTCTATACAGGTAGTTGTTTTGGTCAGCACCCTCCGATTCTGGGATAGTGGTATGAGTTATGCTAATTTAAAAAAGTATCTAGTATAAATAGTACCTATTATAGTTTTTAAAAGAAATTCTCTTCACGATATGTCAAAAAATTTCATAACGAATGAGGACACTCACGCCTTCGCGCGTTACGAAACGCTACGCTGTAGCTAGTAAGCTACGCCGTAGCCAATAGGTTTTTAATTTTTCGACTTGCTTCTAGAGACTTCTTAACTAGAGAGATGTCAAAATGCACAGTTTTTTTTACAAGAGAAACAAAACAAGTAGTTTTTTAAAATATTTTTAACACTCACAGTGTTCATTCTTATTTAAATGAGTTTAAATAATCATCATCCAATTTAAGAGCTAGGCTCTTGTCGGTTGAGTTTTTTCCATTCCTCTCTGCTTTCCGCTCTTCTCTTTTTTTTCTTCTTTATAAACTTAAATAAGATACCAAAAATTTGCACACGGGTAGGATTTGAAGCCAAAAGTCGTAGGTTCAAATCCTACCAGTGTGCGAATTTTTGCTTTCTTATTTAAACTTATATAAACAAGTCTCAAACAGTTGGGTGTAAAACGGCCTCACCGGACCGATTTTGATAAGAAATTCCATTCTTTACTATCTCATAGGATTTGACGACTTGTTTAAGGGCGTGAGTTCATTATTTTTAACACTCTTGCCGTATATTTTTAGGAGATATCTCGAGCTTGTAAAACCTTGGAGACATAATTTTTAACTTTGACGCGGATGAGCGAAATGGTGTGGTAAGCTTTAAAACATCTTACACAATCACACTTCAAATCGGTTACTTTGGTGATAAGGGTCTAACTTTATTAATCGTATTGCTTTTAGGGAGTGACTCTGCTCCTTTAATACAACAACTACATTGACTAACATCGAAATCAAAAAAAGAAACTGATCAGTTTCACATTTGCCAAAAAACGTTTGACCTGATTTGTATTATTTTTGGAGTATTAATTAATCATTCCTAAACACAATCAATTTGATCCTCGGCTGCATCGTCTCGCTTTTCCATTAATTAGGACTGCGGTCAAATGTCAGCTTAATAAAAAATACAACAGTTTTTTTGTAATCTATCTCAAGCAAGCGCCATGACCAATAACCCCGGAGAACCTTCTTGACTCTATATAATCATAGTCCGTAAGAAATATTCAGTGTCTGAAAAATGTATGCCTATCATGCATATATACTCGTATATTGACTGGTAGAGAATGCCTTAAGGTATTAAGTCCGCCAATTGTACTTTCTTTTTTGGTGCAATAAAGTTTAAATAAATAATAAATGCATATCTTACAAGAATGAAGCCTTTTTGCATATGGTCTTATAATACTAAAAATTACTGTCGTGCATGTTATTTAAATAACTTTCAGTATTACATTTTTCTGCATAGGGTATTAAAACGCTACCGCTTATGCCTTACAAAAGATAACCGCTCCTTTGTATGAAGCAAAACTTCGACCATATGTTTCACTTTTTCCGAGCTCTTTATGCAAATTCGTCTTTTGCAGGAACATGTATTGTCCGAGAGCATTTAGGTGACATTGTGGAACGCCCTGTGAGCTGGGGTCTACTCCTTAAGCACACCATCCTTATTTTCGACTCTTGCTGTCACTGTCACTCATGTCAGTGCGAGAAAGTGCGAGATTTTGACGATCGTCTTAATGTAGTTCGCGCTTCGGACCACAAAACCAGCGGTTGTCGGTCGAATCCCGCAAGGGGCAAATGTTTGTGTGATGAGCACGAGCATTTGTATCTAAGTCATGGATGTATAAACGTATATAAGTATGTCTATCCGTTATCCTAGTCGCCATCGCACAAGCTCACGCTTAGTTTGGGGCTAGAAAATTGGTGTGATATTGGAAAAAAATATTTTTAGTACATTTACATGACACCGCTCTGTCACGGGTCCAACGCATCACAGATTATGTATCTCAATTCCGCGAGCGTGAGCAAATTCGCACACGACTCTAAAACACCCACTGACCTCTATAATACAAGTACGCTAATATGCAGTCCAGCGTACTTGTATTATAGAGGTCAGTGAAAACACCCAATTACTGATTTTGTAAAGCAGTAATTGCCAAAAATCTGGTCACAATATTGTGTCGAAAACAGAGTAGGGCTCCATGTCTTTATGAAAAGGTCCTTCAGCGACGTACAAACTTGACGCGTTTTCTTCCTTTGTGATTTTTTATGAATATCGTATTGTAAGTTTCTTTAATTTTGCGTAGACATCGACGATATTCTATAATGGAAGTCATTAGAAGGTAAAAATAACTTGACAACTTTTACTACGTACTATTTCGTTGGCGAATTGGCAAATCCGAAGAAAATATACCTACCAAATACAATCTAAAAGAAATGAATTGCGCAGTAAACAGTTTAATAAATAATGGAAAGACCAATTTCAGAGCCTTGTTTAATTAGTAATTAAAATTAGTTATGTTTAGTATTTTTTTCTAATTACGATCTTTTTAAATAAATTTTGCTCGTTAATAGATCATAATAATAAATCGTCAAATTTTAATCATAAAGCTAATTTCCTTTGGCCAATAATCTTAATTCGATGAATTTTCCGTTTTATTAAATGTCTTAATACAAAGTGTGTTATTGTAATAATAAGTTTGTAAAAGACAGAATTAAGTAAGTAATTAACAATATTAATCTCTCGAAGCAATGGGAATGTAATTTATTAATAGAATATTTAATTAGAATCACAATGGCTCTTGATTTTCCCGAGCATGTTGTGGATGTTTGTTACACCGATATATATCGGTATAACAATATATTATTACGATAACTTGTAACAGAGCACACACACCTTTTATTTATTTTGTGGTACAAATATTTGTAAACTTAGGACACTATCAAAATTCATTCATTCTAAGTATTTTGTTGTTTTATTCCGACATTTCAGCCCATTTGCATGGACCGTGGTCACGGGCCCATGGAGGAGTCTGCCCGTGACCTCGGTACATGCAATGTGCGAAATGTACGTTGCATGAATTCCCGTATTAATAGTGATATTGATGACGATAAATGATGAGTTATTTTAATTATTGATCCGAAACGGGCCGAAAGTGTTGGGTTTTTCTGTCTTGAAATAACTCGGACACAGCTCCGGAGTCAGGAAGTTGGCGGTGTTAACACCCTTGTGCCTCGGAAAGCACGTTAAGCCGTTGGTCCTGCGCCTGATCTATCTACGGTCATGTCGGTCTGCAGCCTCACCGAATTATGAGAGTGGAGAAACAGAGAGTGCACTAGTGTACTGCGCACATATTTGTGCACTATTATATCTCCCGCGTAGTTGGATAATCTCTCTTGAAATTGGCTTTGCCGCCATAGTCGAAATTCGGCCAGGAGGACATTATTATTATTAATAAATTATTGATCGCCACGGTGTGACAGTAACTCTGTTATGTACCAAACTAAGAATTCTCTCGGAACTGGTCTCAAGAGATACATTCACCGCTTCAGTGGCTTTTCGTGGTTGTACCAAACAATCCTAATTAAGCCTTATTACGTACCAACTAGACTTCAATTTCCGTTGACATTGAGTAAAATTAATATAGGGTTTATAAATGTGTGTTATAATAAGGGTTTTCGACGGTGATTATTGTCGTTTTCTGTCGTCCTGCATTTGTGTTGGTGGCTGTTAGATTTATTGTGTGGAATGGAGTACAGTTGCAAGCAATCAAAAGCAAATATTAAATAATAATAATAATAAATAAATAAACTGTTTCAACAAATACACCAATTACCTAACCTAGCCCCAAACTAAACGTGAGCTTGTGCTATGGTGACTAGGATAACGGATTGACAAACTTATATTTATCAATATCCATGACTTAGGTACAAATGCTCGTGCTCATCACACCAACATTTGCCCTTTGCGGGATTCGGACCCGCAACTGCCTGGTGAAGTAGTCCGGGGGTTGAACCACTACACCAAGATAGTCATCAAAGTGAAATAAAGTCTCGAATTTAATGCGTCCCTACCATTACACTGCTGACAACTGAACTATGTTATTTTAATATTTCTCTAAAAATATGTAAATAAAAACCGGTCGAGTCGGACTCGTGCGCGAAGGGTTTCGTATTACTATCTATATACAACGTTAGACACTATATTATGTTTTTTTTCAGTTTTAACATTAATTGAAGTATAGTGTACTTCCTTCATCATAGTCACTTAAAATAATTTATTTAAAGGATTTTGTATTTGATACACAAAATTAACCAACACCCAAGTTCAACGACTATTACTGCTTAACTTGTTTTAAAGTTTATAAAATGTTCTATCATCGTGATTTTTTCAGATTTTTCAAGTCAGCAGTTAAGCTTTCGGAGGGGGTGAAAAAAAATTCACTTTAATATTTCGTAAATAGAACATTAGATCGAAATTTATAGAGTCTAGCAGAGAGTAGAGGTCTTTAAAATGACTTTGAGGTTTCTAAGACAATAGAAACCCCTGAGTCATTTTAAAAGACCTACTCAACGATATTTTTTTGTCGTCTTCTCCGTCGACGTTTTTCTCTCTCTAAGACGACGAAAAAATTTTATCCCCACTTCATATTTTATTCTACCACTTTGCCGGCGTGATTGGTATACATACACCTAAGAAATTACAGCTTTCTTGAACTAACGGTCTCATAGCGAAACCTTGGATAGACAGACAGACAGGCAGACATGACTAAACTATAAGGGATCCTTGTCGGATTACGAAACCCTAAAAACGCGAAACATCAATTTTTGACATCAGTGTTTTGCTTTTATTTAACTTGCAATGTAACTAACTGGGTTTGTTCGGGGGGAATCTTGCAACTCAATTTTGAACTCCAATGATTGAGCTGAAATTTTGTATACACGTTTAGTTTGATAAAAATTAATATGGCTGAGCATCCAAGATGGCCGACTAGTTAGATAGGTACATATGAC
Source organism: Pyrausta nigrata (assembly GCA_949316185.1). NCBI lineage: Eukaryota > Metazoa > Arthropoda > Insecta > Lepidoptera > Crambidae > Pyrausta > Pyrausta nigrata. The sequence goes on along the minus strand of OX438955.1, from coordinate 3,294,270 downwards.
ATTTAAAGTGTTGACAAAAATTGGCATTCACAGTAATATTTGAATTTCAGTAAATATGTACGTTAATAAAAAATAATCATATTACTTGGCAAACATTGTTTGCCCAAGCAACCAATGTTTGCCTGGGCAAACGCCTGCTGTGCATTCGTTGCACATGCCCCAGCCACCGCAAACGAATAAATCACAATTTACAGCCATGATAATTATTATTTTACTATTATTAGTACTCCGATTATATTCCTTGTCGATGTTACTAATCCGTTATCTGATCTGATTGGAGTTTAATAACGTTATTACTGTCATTATTCAGCTCTATTAACTTCAATGCATCGTTAGTCTGAAGTCTAAAGGCTATAATGGTATTAAGCAGATTTCAATTATAGACGATAAATGATTAGGTATCAATATTTACTTTCAATAGGTAATTTTAAACTGGCCAACATGATTAATACAATATCTTTTACGAGAAAATGAATTAAATACCCATTTATTAATACAATATATTTTACGAACAAAATAATAAAATGATAAAACATACTTATAAGAGTACGTATATAACAAAATTGAACATTAAAACTAATGCATTGTTTTAGGTGAACCAGAAAAAAATGCTTAAATATTTATGGTATTCTTACAAGTTCTTGAACATGTCCTCTTACAATCTGACTCCTCTTACTGATGTCCTCTTACAATCTGACTTACTTGGTACCTAATATAGTAGTAAATTGTAATAACACTTAGCAATAACGCCGCCTAAATTTTAAAACACTTAATGAAAGGTTTGAGCGTCGCAGGCGTAGTGGCTAGCGGGGTGCCTCTCATGCGGGAGGTGCGGGGGTTCGATCCCACGTGCCGCCATGTAGCAATGACTTTTTCTGAGTTATGTTCATTAGTTAGGTATTTCACTATCCGATTCCCTTTCGGTGCGGGAAAACCTCATGAGGAAACCTGCGACTAATTGTGTAACCATCATCCAAAACTGGTCAGGTTCTCATTAACAGGGCCACGGAGGTCAGATGGCAGTCGCTCTACTGTATTTACCTGAACTGCCATATCCTAGATGATGGTTAGCGCACCCTGGGCTCTCGCGTGCGAGTGCACAACCAGGATAACGCTTGGATGATGATGTAGATGATAATTAATGTTTTATAATGTCTGTTGTGTGATGTGCGCAATAAACTTTCTTATCTAATCTCATACTTCATGGATACTGCTAAAACGAGTCTTTTTACTCGTACCCATAGTAATAACAGCAAAAAACCATCTCAGCAACGCATCCGAAAAAATACACGTAACATTTTTTGAATGCGTTTCGCGAAAACTGCCTCCATCCATCAAAACACGGAAACACCCAAACATTTTGGGGCAAACCTTTCTCAATGACCCTACCTTGGCCTGTATAAATTCCCCATTGAGAGCGAAATAGAATCAAAACCCAGTGAGGGGCTTAGATTTACTTAATGCAAACCCTTTTGGGTAGGTTCGGTATAGTAGTAATGGGTTATGTCACTACGGAACTGTTGAAAGATTGTGTGCCGAATCAACACCCGTGTGAGAGGTAGCACTTGAAATGTTATTCAGCCACTTCGGGGTTCACGACTGATATAAATTAGACTCATTGATGACTTAGAATAGGAATGGTGGAAGTTCTTTTCGGGCTGATATTAGATTTGATCGTACAAGGAAGCACGCAATTTTATTGAAAGTTTGAAACCTTTTTGCAAAAGCTTTCAGGAGCGCAATAATGGCTTTCGTAGTGAAGAAAGCAATAATAGTGTTCAAAATAGAATTATATTACTTGAAAGCTATCTCGAATACGATCAATACTATATAGAAAAAACATAATTTCTACATTATACCGTTATTTTTGATTTCAATAACTTAAGCATCTTACATTGGGACTAGACGTATATTATGTTAACCAATATTAGATATAAATTTATTCATAATTGACGCCCTAAGAAAAAAAACTGGCCAAGTGCGAGTCGTACTCGCACACGAAGGGTTCCGTGCCATACGTACAACATGAGACACTATAAATTATACCTTTTTTTAGTTTTTAAAAACGACAAAAAATTATGTTTGTTATTGGAGCCCCTTAAATTATTATTAATTTTATTTTGATTTAAGTATAATTTTTAAAGTGAATATTAAACTTAATATTTTATAAATATTTCAAGTGTCCTGTTGTCGTAAAAAACACAATATCTGGTAAATATCAACTATCTAGCTATCACGGCTCATGAGATTATATAGCCTGGTGATAAACAGACAGATAGACACACAGTGAAGTCTTAGTAATAGGATCCTATTTACCCTTTGGGTACGAAACCCTAAACAGTACGTAACTTTGTTTTTCTGTTAAACTGTTTTGCGTTACCCACCTAACTTTCGACTTCCCAAAACATGTTTCAGTGGCCTAATAATGCATAAATTGTAGAGCACACATGAAATATGCCACCATAAAGTATTTTAACGTGTTATTTTAGGGCCGTTAAATCACCCGAGACCCCCATTTGGGCTATTAACTGCTTTAGCCGCGGAAAACTGTTACGGTGGGGAAAGGAAACTTTTAAATGATAGATCAAGTTACAAAAGTGGATATAAATACTTTACGGTCATGCGTGAATATAGTAAGGCCCTTTTATAGGACATGAAGGTAGGGAATATATTATTAAGTGTCTTTTTTGTTGTGTAATAAGCTTTTAATAAAACACTACCACTAAATACATACCCTTACTAATAATAATTATACCGCTGTTATAGCACTTGAAGAAATATGAAATGGCTCATTTCGAATTAACGAAAGGCAGGTGGCATGACAAAGTGGAGACAAACATTTGAAATTTAGTCGTGTTATATTTATTTACGTGATAGATGTGTCAAAATAATTATTAGCAAAGCGGATACAGCCCTTCTCATCACCTCAACATGTCACATAAACTGAAAAAAATGGATGCCTAAATAAAAAAAAATGCCCGATTTTTACTTCATGAACAAATGACCTTCACCGTGGTTGGGTGCCATTGTACTTAATATACTAAAATAGTTATTTATTAAGTGGTATAATATATTTAGATTGCAAAGTAAATGTTTATCACTTTAAAAAATCAATAATTTAAAATAGTTCTTCCCAAGATGGCAATAGTTTAGTCACCATGACGTCACATTTTTATACTATAATGCTTCCTAGATTCAACGTCTTTTTACAAAGTATTCTTCAGAATTAACCGCGGAATTATGATTTCATAAAACATTACCATTCCATGTCCCCTTTGCTGCCGATAGATTCCCCCAATTTACCCTCAAAGGGTATCAATTCTCGATAAATTGGTCGTCAAATCACACATTGATTAGATTACTTCGTCACGAAAAGTTGAAGGCGTAAACAATCAAAGAGGGATTTAGTCTTTGACCGGATATTATGCTGGGTCTTTTGTTCATCAGTAAGGTTTTCGACGGTTTTATTTACACAGTAAGGGAGCTTGACTAAAAAAGCTAGAGGAAAAAGGCTTTTATAATGTGAACTTTTATACTGAAAAAAAAAACTGTAATAATTACACAGAATCATCATCATCCTAGCGTTAGCCCTGTTAACAGGGGAACCTGACCAGTTTTGGATCATGGTTACACATTCAGTCACCTGAAAGCGCAGGTTTCCTCACGATGTTTTCCCTCACCGTAAGAACATCGGTTAGTGAAACAACTAATGTATGTAAGTAATTTAGAAAAAGTCATTGGTACATGGCGGCAGAGGCAACCTGCTAGCCACTGCGCCACCGAGGCTCCACATTAGGTACACACAATACCTATTTAAACAATGGCCCCTACAAAGGTGACCAAAGGTCAAGGCGGCTTTCAGTTTCTAAGTTTTAAAGTAATGATGCACACATGAAAAAAAAATGTTTTGGTTCGCAATGCGGTAGGAGGTGTAATTATGTCGCCGTAGATAAACAAAGTTGGTCTGCTCACTGCTGTTGCATTATGAGATATAGGCACAAAACAAAATCGTAAAAAAAATACATATATGTTGGAGACTTATCGAGAAGAGCTATTTTAACGGTAATTATTGTGATACCAAAGCTAGACAATAATATGCTGAAAACGAATATTAATTAAAAACAAAAGTACTCAACCTTTCATTGTTTCTTTCGCACTTGTTTTTTTTTCAGTCTCTCATATCCATTACAATAAATGTAGGATTATACAATCGAAATGTGTTATAAGAGCATTGCTTATGTACTTATTTACGAGTTGTCTTGAGTGTCTGACATGGCTTAATTGGAACCACGTCTTAAAACGTTCTCTCCAAATCATGTTTTATTGGACAGTCATATAAATTCATATTTCATACTAGCAGACTTGGTACCATCATAAAATTCTTGTTAATTTACTGTTGTGTGTTATTTGGGAATAGGATCAAAGCTCAAAAATACAATTTTACGGATTACTTCGCGATTTCTTTACATTTTATGTAAAACAACACATAAAATGTAAATAAATCGCGAAGTAATCCGTAAAATTGTGTTTTAATAAGCAAAGCTGTCGAGTCTAATTTTAAAGCTACTAAAATTGAAGACGCCTACTCTTACTTTCTTTCAGTCTACATAGTCATATAATAGTGATCAATATCTAGTAAAGTTGGGGAGTTCGTTTGTAATATATAATCTGTGAAGCTACAGAACTGATGTTGAAAAACCTTAATTTTAACCAGTGCGAAGTAGGGGCGGTAATTAAATTCACATGAAGTAGTTTGACGACCGTCTTGGTGTAGTGGTTCGCACTCCGAACTACAAAACCTGCGGTTTCGGTATCGAATCCCGCAGGGGCTAATGTTATGAGCACGAGCATTTGTACCTAAGTCATGGATGTTTATAAACGTATTATAAGTATGATTATCCGTTATCCAAGTCACCATAGAACAAGCTCACGCTAAGTTTGGGGCTTGGTAGCTATATAGGTAATGTATTAAATATTTTAGGAGACGTAAGACTGATGCGGCATTGCAGATAAGTGGTTTTAGTCAATATCTATAAAATGTTTCATAAAAAAACGTAATTGGTGTGACCTTTTCTGTATCACAAGCCAACAATAACACTTCTGGTGAACTAGAGCACAAGATTCCTTACGATGTTTTCCTTCAGTAATACGCAGCGATATCTTTATAAAGTGTTTTTTTTTGGACCACAACAGTAATTTTGAATAACATTGATTTTCAGGGTTTTTGCGTCTCATGTTCCTAAAACATGTTATACCATTAGCCCAACCAACCGTTTGCACAAGGATCGAAAACATTGAAACAGCTTTACCAAACACATGAGGCTTATGTAAATTCATTGAAACCGCTAAGCCAGGTCCCACATCAACCCGTATAACATAGGATGATGCCAATATAAAACACCCTTTGTCTTTGTTTTTTGTTTAGCAAAGAAAAAGGACGATATGATATTTGAATAAAAGACGGCTGATTTCGACGACAATGAATTTGTAGATCCCCTTCCGCAGATTTGACAGTTCTTTTCTCTACCATTTTCCTTTTTGGCCGCGCAGATTGTTCAAATGGTCGAATTATTTTCAGGTTTTTAAGAATTTCACTTGTAAGTATTATGAGAGGGTTCGGAGTGAAATAGAATGGATTTGTTTTAGAAAGTACTAATAAAAATACCTATGGATGTTTGTACTGTGGCCAATTGAGATCTCAATCGTTTAAAATCTGCAAATTTAAGTAGAGATCATTCAATGTAACCTACTGATGTTTTAGACTCATGACCGATTTTTGCTCTCAATGCATTTAGAAATGCCTTTTTGGGTATCATGTCTTTGAACCACTCAAAAAACGATTATTTGTAGTAAACTTCATTAAAATATCCAATATTGATATTTGCTTATTATTGCCGTTCATAAGTGGCATATTCTGTCTAACTTATTTTTGACTTTAGTTCGTATTATTAATATTTAAATACTTTTTTAAAGGGAAGAGGCTATGACAATAGTGACAGATTTTTTTGCGCTGCTACTTATCAGCACTAGCCCACAATTGGCCCAAAGCAGTGGTAGGGCTTAAAAATATATTGGAATGTATAAGTGCCCCCTGTGGGTGGGTAAGCATAAATAAATTCAAATTAATTTATATTGGAATCATTCAATATTAGCAATTGATAATTAGACTTAAGACCAAAGTTTTAATCTTAATGCAATCATAATGCATCTAGAAATGTATTTTTAAACATATATTTTTTAAACCTCTCAAAAACCGATTATTTTTATCATTATCATGATTAACTTTCCTTTGTAGTACCTACTGTTTACATTTTTATTGTTTATACACTTTATTATTCTGGAATAAAATTGATATTCATAAAGTAAGAAATAAAATGATTAATGTAACAAGCCATTAATAATTTAGCAGCTTTGTTTGTACAGATGTTATTTGGAATGTTTGACAAAAGTACTTAGTAAGTATTTAAGTATGATAAATAGGACGGACGGAAAGACATGATTTAGGGACTAACTAGAAGAAATTATTTTAACAAGTAGGCATAACGTTAGGAAATCCGGTTTAATATAAAATTAAGAGGGCTATCAGCGTAGAATCTTAACTAAGAAATTAGTTCTGTCTCTCTGACGCGAGACACGCCCACTAACTAACATGTGATGCGATACAGTAACACCCAACTGATAAAGCTTGCCGATGTACCTGCGCAGAAGATGAAAATACCTGCAGTGAACTATAGACCCTAAAGTAGTGAAATCTAAGGTCAATTTATAAATTGTATACTTTTTCGTTAATATTCGGAGCCATAGTTTCTTTTCTTTGTAAACTAAGATTCACGACGCGCCTTATCGAGTGGGTACTACTGTACGCGCTAGCAAGACGGCAAATAATCTATACATATAATTAAACTGTAAAAGGAATGTGTCTGTACATTGAGTATTTTTACGAAAAACTCATTGAGGGTGATGTTAACATAGTAACAGAATAAAAACTTTTAATTTTTTTGTCTGTTTGTACACGCTAATCTCCGGAAATACTGAACGGATTTGAATGAAACTTTTTTTATTGTGTAGCTATTCAACTGATATGGAACCTTAGCAGTTCAGCAAAATGATAAGAGATATGAATAGAGCGCCTCAGGGAACATTGTTCAGCGTGAAGAGCATATTTTATTAACTTTCACAAATTAAAGGTCTGGAGCAACTGATATAGAACCCTAGCAGCTCAGCTCAACTATAAGAGATATGAATAGAGCGCCTTAGGGAACATTGTTCAGCGTGATGAGCATTTTTATTGACTTACACAAATTGAAGGTCTGAAGCAACTGGTATGGAACCGTAGCAGGTCAGCTAAATTACTTGAGACTGATTTCGAAAAAAAAATCTAACTAAACTAAACTCCCAAGATAATTCTACTGTCTCCAAGTTACGATCTGATGACGGAGTTCAAAGAAATCGAAAGAAACCTTCAGATTTTATAGGCATGTATACCATATAAAATGCTACAGCATTAATTTAGGTATTTAAGCGTTTACATTCAGGAGTCATAATTTCATGGTGCTGACCTGGATGATGATGATAAACCCTAACGTTTAGTAGTTCGTGGATACTATTACCACAGACAGTTTGTCGAAATTCTGTAGAATTACTGTATTACTAATGAAAGATCAAAGTCAATTGGCACAATTTTTTCGGTACTACTTTCACCACAGACATTTTGTCAAAATTCACTTGAATTACTGTATTACCAATGAAAGATTGCACAATTTGTCAATTGGCACAATTTTTTATACTACCTACTCACTAACAGAAATTGAAATATTTAAAAAAAATGGTCTTCCTTACTTAAAGAAAGTAGTTACTTTCAATCTGAGCCTTGAGTAAGGTAGATACACAATAGTAAACACAAGGTACACTTAACCACATCCATCTATTTCGGCTTTGAGTCTGCCTTTTTTCTGAACACTAAAATTTAAATTTACCTAATTTACTTACAAATGAATAAAACTGCCTTTAGAAAAGTAACCTAAACAGTAAAAAATTACCTTACACTTTTACTAAGGAAGATATAGTGCAATTTTTTTTTTGATTCGATTGCACTGCCATGCGAAATTTTCATACCAGACGAGGTGGGCGAGGTGATAGTAACCTAACTAAAATAAGTGCCTATTGACTTTGATTTTTCATTCTCTCTCAATCCTTACGACATAATAGACTAAGAGATCATAATAGCTGAATGGCGACGGGAGTCTAAAATTTTTTGTATCATCGAGTCCACGCGGACGAAGTCGCGGGCAACAGCTAGTGACCAATAATGGAACAGGAAAAATGGCGCCAGCGCTTTAAAAATTCATCTTCTGCGCGGGTACATCGGCAAGCTATATCAGTTGGGTATTACTGTACCTACTTACTAGTAATTTAATATATTTTCTAAAACATTAAAGGCTCTGAAACAAAAGGTTCTCAGAAACACTTCGTACTAAAATATCTAGTCGGCTTTCATCAAAAAAAAATTAATATTAATTCCAAGGTTTCTTGTGTATTATTAAAATCACTCATAAATCTTATAATCGGCGTTAGCTTACAAAATATGATAACAAAACCTTGAATAATCTAAGATTCTTTCAGCATTATTTTGGGAATAAATCTATTGACATGTAAAACGTTGAGTTTGATTATGTGCAAAACGCGGCCCTTGTTATTCTTAAGATGAATATGAAATAGATTTACCTTAAGGAATGATGTCATAATAATGTTATATTAAAATAGAAAAAAAAACTGCATAATTATTATGATTAGTAAAGCAGGTAAACCTATTAAAGAAACAAAAAATAGAGATAATTTAATCATATTTTTTTGACGAAAATATAATATTAATTATTGAGAATAAAGAACATATAATTTTAGGTAAAAATAAATAAAAAAAAAACCGGCAAAGTGCGAGTCGGACTCGCGTGCGAAGGGTTCCGTACCATTAACTTAAAACATTAGACAGTAAAGGCAAAAAAGTATATATTTTTAATTTATTTATAATTTCAAAAGTATTTATCACAGGATACCCGAAACAACTTTAAATGTGGGTTTTACATAATAGACCGACTTCTGGTGAAATATACGAGCAGATGTAAGAATCGCGTAAAATTTTTAAAAGCCGACTGAGATGGTGCATAAATAACCAGGAGCAGATAAAAATGGACAAAATAGCAAAGTTTCGAGCCGATAAGAATTTTGGGAAATTTTGGAAAAGTACTGGTAAGTTGGACGTTAGGCCTGGCCTGCCGGCGAGTGTGGAGGGGAAAAGTGACCCAGAGGAAATCGCAAACCTGTTTATGACACACTTTAAGGTGGGATCACCACTCGGTCCCTCCACTGGGATGCCCGAGGCTGTGCCCGGTGTGCACGGAGAAGAGCCAATGCTAATGTTTACAGCTAGTCAGGTCAGGGATGTAATTAAAAGGATGAGCAGAGGCAAATCTCCTGGGCACGACGGGCTCAGTATCGAGCACCTGAAATGCTGGTGTACACCTGCCAAGGGTCCTGTCCCTGTTCTTTAATATGTGCATAAGACATTCATACCTGCCGCCGGACCTAATGAAAACTATTGTGGTACCTATAGTCTAGAACAGGACGGGAGATATATCTGACAAAGGCAACTATCGCCCTATCTCTCTTGCCACTACGGTGGCCAAGGTTTTGGACAGTTTGCTTGATACGTGTTTGCAAAAGTATTTAAACCTACATGATGCGCAGTTCGGTGTTCGGCCCGGACTATCCACTGAAAGCGCAATACTGAGTCTCAAGCATACTGTCCAATATTATACAAACCGAAAGACGCCGGTCTACGCCTGTTTCCTGGATCTCTCCAAAGCATTTGACCTCGTTTCGTATGATGTACTTTGGAGAAAGATGGGAGACAGGGGTATTCCGGTTGAGATTCTAAATATCTTTAGGTATTGGTACACACATCAGACGAACTGTGTCAGATGGTCTAACAAACTCTCCGAGTCGTACGGGTTGGAGTGTGGCGTGAGACAAGGAGGGCTGTCGTCTCCAAAGCTCTTCAACTTGTACGTCAATGACCTCGTAGTGGAGCTCAGCAGGATGCGTGTCGGATGCAAAGTGGGTGGTGTGAGTGTTAACAACATCAGTTACGCGGACGACATGGTGCTGCTGAGTCCCACTGCGAGTGCTATCGGGGAAATGTTAAAAGTGTGTGAGAGCTATGCTAAATCGCATGGACTGGCGTATAACGTCAGAAAAAGTGAATATATGGTCTTTAAGGCCGCCGGTAAGCGTCCTGAATCCACACTTCCAATCTACCTCGGTGGAGTGGAGTTGAACCGAGTTTTCAAATTTAAATATCTAGGACACATACTCACCGACGACCTTAAGGACGATGCAGATATAGAGAGGGAGCGAAGAGCTTTGGCGGTCCGTGGGAACATGTTGGCCCGCAGGTTCGCTCGTTGTACAGAGGAAGTCAAAATAACTCTCTTTAAGGCATATTGTCAAAATCTGTACACGGGCGGTCTGTGGATCTGTTTTACTAAAAGGTCGCTAAACACTCTCCGTATCCAATATAATAATATTTTCAGGATGATGTTGGGACTTCCTCGCTTCTGCAGTGCGTCTGAAATGTTTGCACAGTCAAATACTGACGGTTTTCAGGCTCTCATTCGAAAGAAGGTGGCGTCACTGATAAGTCGAATGCGGGGAAGTGACAACAGCATCCTGAGGACTGTGGCAGATGATCCGCATGCGCCTATACTGAGGCGCTTCATGCGAACGATGACCGAAGTCGCCACTAGTACCATTCCCGGGTCACGTCCGCACGGAGTGCCACTTAGGTACATGGTACAATAATAAGATAATTAAATTAAATTAAAATTATTAAATTATATTAACTAACCCCTATTTTATAAGTTATTTGTACTAACCCATGGACCCATGTAGTCTGAAATAAATAAATTTTGATTTGATTTGATTTTGATTAAATAAGAGTTTTCGCGCCTGTTTCTTTACGTGAGTGATTTGAAGTTTATAGATCCAAGACTTTAGAAATTACAGGGGGGACACACACCGTGTAAACGACTTTGGCGGGCTATATCTCGCAAATGGTAAAGCTGATAAAGAAAGTGTTGTATCGAAATCCTACCTTATTTTCATAGTCCTTTTCAACGATACCCCACACAAGGGGGTGCACTTTAAAAAAAAAAATTTTAACCCCCCCCCCCTTGTGCTTTTAAAAATGGGATCTATATGTGAAGTATCCTCGAACCAAGTTACATGCAAATCAGTCCATAAACGTAGAAAATATTCTGCTGTGACAGACTAGTACGGACGGAACGGACGGACTGAACGATCTTATAAGGGTCCCTTGTCGGACTACGGAACCCTAAAAAAGGGTACCACGGAGAGAGTGTACAAATTTTACGCATGTAAAGACGATTAAAATTAAAAAGACACGTATTTTTTTAACATGCTTCGAAAAAAAAACATTAAAATTTACTTGAAAAAGTCTGCAGCACAGCGGTAATCATAAACGTGTTTTTTGCCGTCACTGACATACACTGCGCGGAGGCCTTTTTAGTACCAAAATATAAGTTTTAAGCACTAAGTCGTCTGCTTGTTCTGAATTTTTTTGTAAATCTTTCTTCCTAAAACACATTAGTACGTACAGACTAGAAATAATGCCAATAAATTCATTAGATTTGACTTTTTTATATAAAAACAACAAATAAAATATAACATAAAAGATAATTTTTTTTCTACAATATATTCTATTACTGATACTGATTGCGTGAACAAGAATTGTGCACTGTACACTCCGAGGTAACCCTATAATATAAGTAAAATTCGATTTTAGTTATCGCATTAATTTATTATGCCTGCTTACGTTGATAATAATCAATTGCTTAACAACAAACTGTTCTTAAATAGTAATATAACCTTTTTGGAATTTTTCGCAGAGTTGGGTAGTAAAGCTAGCCTATATAGGTCTTACTGTTGGGCTAAGGCTTCCCCTCAACTATGAGTGACTTAGTGCGGATTGGTGGAGGGGGTCTGTAAGGCAAGCGATCAACCTTACTTACAGATGTTATCAAGCCGCTCTAGGGCCTCTGACTAGGCTTGACGACTAATATCAACAGATATAAGCCAACTGCTTAACGTGCCGAAGCACGGAGATGCTTGTCATGGACGTTACTTAAATGGTTAGAATGTTCACCTATCCAATCACGACCGCGCCGTGGTTGCTTAACTTTGGTGTCACTACCAAAGTGCTGCCGGGCCGGCGCTGCGCTACAAGAACCTCTGGCTCTGAGTCGGGTTTGGAAAAACGCTATCACAAAATGTGTTGGTCGGGTAATCACTTCCTCAGTTTGCTTTGTCAACATTTGTCTAAAAATAATTAAAAGAAAGTATATTTTGATCCAATTAACGCTGCGTTTTTAGCTCAGCTCGTTGGGTTGTCTAACGAACATTCATCATAGAATTTGGTCGCATATTTTTATTTGGTTTCGTAGAAAGAATTGGGTCAGCTCAGGTGTGGCTTTAAAATTATTTCTACAGGCGCTGAAATGGAAATTGTATTAAAATACCGACGGATGTGGGAATATGTTGTGGAGTGGTAGTGATGTCCCACTTAGTCGTGGGCTACGGGACGGGACAACTGCAATATGGGACGGGACAAGTGAAATATAGGATGAGACAATATGACACGCGCCTCTCTAGAAGATTATGACTTAAGGCTGGCAGTCTGCATATTAGGTCTGTCGATTGTATTTGTTTTCTTTGTGCAATAAGTTACAAAAAGAACAGAGATATAATGTTACAGCCAGCTTGTACGCTTTGATTGTGTATGCAAATATTGGGATTTGTAGGAAAAAATCCAGGTTTTCAAAGCATTATAATCACTGCAAAGTTCTTTTCGTTGTCTTCATAAAGTAAATTTGGCAATGATTCCACACACACACGTACAGAGACAGACAGACAGACAGACCGTGTCCGTTCCTCATGACTCCTCATTCTTCGGGTAGGGCGATTCCAGGAGACTTGCCCAGATGGAAGACTGTACCCATCCTGCCAAATTCGTTTTAAATTTTGCAGATTTACTTTGAAATTGCAATAGCGTAAAGAAAGACATAATAGCTTTCAAAATACAATCACTCTAGGTGACTGAAATAGCGGATAGATATACTTAAATACTTTTATAAACATCATGACTTAGGTACAAAGTTCGTGTTCATCACCTGAACATTTGCCCTCCTGAGATTAGAACCCGCGATCGCTGGTTTTGTAGTCCGGAGCGCGAACTACTACACCAAGACGGTTGGTAAAATAAATGTCAATTCATATGTCATGTAATTGCTTTAGAACTGCATTCACAACAGCAATAGCTTTAAAAGTTGGGCGATAGGCTTGCAGGTGCCAAATAAATGTTTTTCTACTATTTGCGCCCAAAAACTTTGAAGAATGTGCGTGTTGGTCATAAAACTTTATCCATGAATATACTTTATATCCATCAATCTTTGAACTAAAGTCTTTGAACTAAAGTCAAACAATACGGATAGTAATACCTCGTGGTTAAGGATGGTATTTCAACCGCAAAGGAGACCTTGATAATATTTTATTATCTAGCACGTGCTTTATAAATGAAGTTGGCTACAAGACTTGTTATCTGTGTAACAATGGATAACATCTATTAGTTACATACTATAGAAATATACACAAAAAATTGTTAGGTAAGGTTAAGTAGGTAAATAAATCGATAAAAATGACTCATAAAACTTAACTTTCAAACTTATTACGGTTTTTTTTGCTGTGGTTGCCAAAGCAGCTTTTTACCTACTTCAGGGTTGAACTTCCTTTACTAGGAAGATCATCATAACAGGTTTAACATCAAAATCTAACATTAACAGCTTGGGCCCACTTGCGCACTTGATTAACTAATCTAGACTTGTGTAAGTGGGCTTTCAACTCAGATATTAGGCCTTGAAAAATAGATAATCCAGTCGTGCGAAAGTGGGTCTAAGCGTAGATTAGTAATTTAATTTTATAACATGTAAATAACGGAACGAAAGGTCGCAGGGTCGCGATGGATGCCAGCCGCTGTAACTAGTCACTTCGGAAAATGCTGGAGGCCCGTGTTCTGCAATGGATATCTTGCTGCGAATAAGGATGATGAAGAATAATGTCAAGACAATGAATTAAGTTTGATTTTTGCGCGGGAACCGAGAAGACAAGCATGAGCTTTGTTTCTTAATTTACAAATCAGTTTATAGAAAAATAAGGTTAAGGTAGTAAGATTTTTCTGTACGCAAAAACTAAGAGTCTTTTTATATAACAAACAGTAAGTTAGCTACGGGACAGTCAAGTCAAATCGGGACTTTCTTTCAACAGCCCTAACGGAAGCTTTTACGTTATCCTGCTAGTTACGAATAAAAATTTTTACGCACGTTTTTGGCACGTACTTTTAACAGTGGAGTACTATGAGTACCTGTAAATATTACCTACGCTATAAATGGAAGTTAATAATTCTGACTTCGTCCATGATACATGAACTTTCTTCATCCTTAGTGGATCTTCTTACCCGATTTGTGAACTTTCACGGGAAGTGGGCTGATGACATAAAAGGAGTCGTGCCATTTTTTATTTAAACAATACATATTATCTACTGAAAATGATGATACTTTTTTGTTTTGTTTTAAATATTTTATCACTCTTGTGGATACTTTAAGTCCACTTCTGACTTTCTAAAACACTTAATACATTTAGTACTTTTAGCAACCCTACTCAAACCTTACACACTCAAAGTAAATAGTATCTCACATTTACATCAGTACTTGATACTCACCTCCAACCACACTCGGCGAAATTCCGCTCAAAATCTCAACTGAAATCCGTCAAAGCATTCCCGAGAACAAAATATTCCGCCGAAAATAGAGGTTCCATTTTCTTTTCACTTAATTTCTATTTGAGCGATGAATCTAAATGCGGGATGAAAAGCGATGAGACTAGTGCCCCTACTGTGTTAGACGATGCTCGTTGTCTGCATACTTTTATTCAGTACTCACGAAAATTCATTCAGTACTCTCGTAAATTCATTCAGTACTCACGTAAATTCATTAGTACTCTCTTAAATTCATTCAGTGCTCTTGTAAATTCATTCAGTACTCTCGTAAATTCATTCAGTGCTCTCGTAAATTCATTTAGTGCTCTCGTAAATTCATTCAGTAGGTACCCTCGTAAATTTATTCAATACTATCGTAAATTCAATCAGTACTCTCGTTAATTCATTCAGTACTCTCTTAAATTAATTCAGTACTCTTGCTAAATAATAATGCTTTTGGCATTAAATCTGCCATTTGTACAACTTGCAAGCTGTTTAATTGTGCAGAAAAGTATTTAGTCATAACTTAAGAGCTGCGCTCGTGGCGGTGGAGCAATTTTCAGGCCTTCTAAACATCATAACCTTTTCCTTCAACTGCTGCTGTGCTTAAACTCTTCTTGGCCTTCCAATTTCACTTCTTTCTTCTAATTTGCTTTTCAGTATTGTTTTTTGGTTTTTTATATTTATCTGCTTAAGATACGGAAAAAGAGTGCAGTAATTTAGAAACGTCGATACACGTCATGACATTGGTGGCTTGCTTGGTGGTTAGCTCAAAGGCAATCTTGAAAGTCTATTTAATATAACCCAATTATATAAACGGACATTACCAAATGGTTATTTGACCACTATAGGCTACTATCGAGGCGCTAAATGCAAGACTCCTAACGAACTCAGTGTGTTCACTAAGAATAACGTAAGCTGGAATCTCCTCCTAACCTCTAGCCTTCCAGCTTTTTTTTGCCGTAGCCATGGGGCATTTTTTGAGCCATTCAGATTTCCTTATACCCGCGGGATTAAGATGCGTAGTCTGTAATGCAAAGAATCAAAGTAAGAAGAAATGGTTCTTTGCGGGTGCTATCACAGATTATGTATCTTAATCCCGCGTGCACGATAAAATCCACACTACTCTAAAAACACTTTTAGCGAGTGCTATCGGGAAGAAGGTCAACTGACTTCTAGAGTAGAACCCCAAGACGACTCGGCAACTGACCGCGTTGTAATCGGGACTTGCTCTGATGTGTATCGCTGTTTGGAGTTTTCCTTGTTACGCACTGGGTTTTTAAGGTTTTTAAACCAACGAAAAAGTGGCTTGATACCATTTTAATGTCCTACATTCTCGTCATCAAGATTGTAATACTTCTTAGACATTTGGGTAGTTTTGACGAGGTGACTTACTTATGCCGATGTATCAGCAACCCAAAGAGTGTCTTGGCCTGAGAGACATATCCATTTTTCCCGGTCTTGCGCACCTTATTGGCGTTGCCATCTGCAGCCATCCTCTCGACAAGACCAAGCCATCGGAACCTATGTGTTTTGTTCGACACAAATCGGCATTATTCGTGGCAATCGAAACAAAAAATGTTAAAAAACATTACACTACCTTTTTTGGGCAGTCATGTAAAAAAAAATGCTCAGGACAAGGATGGCTACTACTTACCAAAAATTCAAGCTGTTTCGATAAAATTTTGAACAGAATCTATGTAACAAATGTACGAAAAAGCATCAGAAAAATACTTTCAGGGGGAGCAATGCGGAGTCTCTTACGTAATTGGCATGGTTTGCGTTAAAAGTGCTATGTCGGCTCGTTACGCGATCTCTTCGAGCCAGTTTTAACTTGCAAACGTGGAAATGTGGTGTGCGAGCCGTGTGCAAATGGGTTGCAAAAGAAACGATGAATCGATGTGGTATGGTAAATGGTAACTCCTTTACTAATAATGAATTTGCTATAACTATAACACTTGTTTAAAATAATACGAGACGGCTAATTTGGAATTAATGACAGATAGGTGACATGACATAGTGGAGACAAACATTTTAAAGCCGTCTCATATTAATTAAATGTTATAGCAATGTTAAAATCACTATTAGTAAGGGGGTTAGTGTAATTATTACGAGTATAAAATGTCAAAGAGACAAAGTTATCGAATTAAGCGGAAGGTCTACTTTTGTAGAAAAATGATTAAAATTTACTTTCATCTCATTTCATCATCTAAACAAAAAAAGTAATCTTGGATGTAAAATTGGAGCGGAATGTTGGATGATCTCGGTACGGTCCAATCTTACTTTCAGATGTTATCAAGTTACCCTAGGGTCTCTGAACCATGTTAACAGGACTAATTTTAGCCGAGAACAATTAACGTGCCCTTCTGGAGCATGTAGATGTGATAGTTATTAGAAAATTACTTGGCAGGCCCAATTCCAAAGTGCCACGGACTAAACTTGTGTCTTAATAAAGGTAAAATCCGTGTCTTTTTTCTGCTGAACAAGACTACAATTTAGAAACGCCGAATTAAGGCCCTTCTTTTTTAGATTATGTCATAGTACTCGTATAGTATATTCTCATTAAGTCACTTAGTATAAGACATGGAAGAGCATAGTCTCCTGGCACAGGAATACTATATTACCTAAAAGGAAACTAGCGTTACTAGTTATTTAAGACAATTTGTCTACGTAAATAAATATATTTTGATTTTTGATTTTGAAGGCCCACTTGCTCAATCTGGACTTGCGAAATAGGCTTTCATTTCAGACCATAAGCCTCTTGCTAGTCCGGATAAGTTAAGGCGGACTGGCGCAAGTGTACCTTCCGGATTAGCTAACCTGATAATAGGTCTTGAACGAGTCCGGATGAAGATCAAGAGTTACTTAAGGGGGTGCAGCGCGAAGCAAGTCGAGTAAGTCTAAACGATCTTCAAACAGAAGCGAACTTATTAATATTAGTAATTAGATCCATTTGCTCTGAAGTTTTAGACTTGATGATTTAATTAGAGCAATAGTTTTATCTGCGCCAATCATCAAACTATCAGACATTTTGTTAAAAACTGAAAAGTGTTCATATTTTCTTATTTATATTTTATTCGTGTATATTAAAAAAGAGGGGACCTGCGGAATATTAATACAATCATTTTCATGTACATATAATTGTTTCATGCGAATCACCAAGTTTTCGAAAAAAAAATGCTCTTAGATATCATTAGCTACAAGTTATGTTTATCATATTATCTTAAAGAATTTGTTTCAAATTTCAACAAGACCAGGACCTTCTGCAATGATTAGGTTAACGTAAATAAGTTGTTTTAATGTATTTAACTAATTCAGCTCATCGTACTAGTGATTTAGAAAAACGATATTTTTCTCAATTTCGTGCAGGACCGCCTTAAATCTTCTTTATAGTCCTTTTTTGCCATGTTGCGTTTGCGCGGGTCACGCCCCCCTTTCATATTCATCTTCCCATGATCTGAGGTGATCGGTTGATATTTCTTCTAAATTTGTCTAAGGATTCTATTATCTCCTTGGCAACCGACAGCTGTTTAGTTTAACGTGTCTAATTTATTGTAATCTACCCCTTTTCGTTTCTTTAGCAGAAAAAGAGACGGAATGAACTTAAAATTTAACTTACAGCTGTGTGGACTCAAACCACTGACCTCCATAATACAAGTACGCTGGACTAAACGTTCTCTAAGAAATGACAAATCATTTTTGTGCCAAATCACAGCACTCCCACTGAGTGTCTGGGGAACTAAAGTAGAGTAACTTGCTTATGTTTATGTCATAATAATTTTTATAACTTAAGCAATTATTTTGCAAGTTTTTACGAAATTGAATTAAATTTCGCTCACAAAAATTAATCGACTGTGTAATCCTGTGGGACAATGATGTTTTTGTCAACTATCATTAGTTACGTGGACGGTCACCACAGCCGTCAGCGCCAAAATGGCTATAATCAAATGGCTTCATGTTTAGGTTGGCAGTATGCAGTCTAGCGTACTTGTATTATAGAGGTCAATGACCCAGACCCATTGTTTGACAAAACGCCGCGTTTTATTCTCCCAGTGCGTCACGCATTCTTTAATCTCTGGTTCTTACAGAGCAAAATAAAAGCCATCACTTCCCACTCCGTTTTTCATTTCTCCGCAATTTGTGTATTTCACGCGACAGCGGCCCGCTCTTGTTGCGTAGACGTTTAGGGTTCAGTATCTTGATCCAGAACCCTTGTGTCCTTGATCATTCGTTTGATTAATCTTTGGTATAATTTACGACAAATCTTTGCTTAATCTTGGTAGTAATCTCGCTGGGGAATAAAGGGAAATCTGTATTATTACGTGTTTAAAATAAGAAATTGACTGACTTACCAACGCCTTGCTTAAACCCTTGCACTTAGGTTACTGAAATTTTGTACAAATATTCCTCATATTATAAAAGCAAGTACTGAGAAAGGAATATTGGAGATTTGCCCTTTAGGGGTATAAGTACTGAACCATTTTGCAAATAACAGCCTCTGTTTTGCTCTGTGCAAATATTCCTTCTGTTCTTTGTCCAGACGAAATTTTTGATGAGCGACTTGTTCCTTACATTTTTATGCATAGAAATAACAAAGAGGATTGCTTGGTGCTTCCTTACCGCTTTAGATAATAGAGGAAAAAGAATAGAATGGTAAACCTAAGATATCTCAGTCAGGATCAGAGCCTGAACCGGTGAAAACGGCACACCGAATAGTAGCGATGGGCGATTGTTCGAAAAAAATTAATCGAATGTCGATTTATTAAATTGAAAAGAGAGATTATTAAAATAATAATAATCGACAATTGAATGATGATCTATAGTGGGCCCTTCGATGCATTCGATAGAATTTTCGCGACTGTGCGCACAGGGCATTCATTCGTTAGTAGAACGTCCTGCGCACCGCGCGCTCCGGTATTGCTCGCCGTATAATCGAATGACTGCGGTTGCTTATCGAATACATTCGATTACAGAGACCATTCAACCATTCGACGACCGTCTTGGTTTAGTGGTTTGTGCCCCGGACTTCTAAACCAGGCGGTTGCGGGTTCGAATCACGAATGGGGCAAATGGTTGTGTGATGAGCACGAGCATTTGCACCTAAGTCATGGATGTTTATAAATGTATACAAGTATGTCTATCCGTTATCCTAGTCACCATAGCACAAGCTCACGCTTAGTTTAGGGCTAGGTAATTAGTGTGTTTGTCGAAATAATTTATATATTTATTTAGTAATAATCGCTCATCGCTACAGAATAGCAGAATTTTAGGCAAATTCAAATTCAAATTTTTATTTCAGACACATCAGTCCATACATTTGCATAATTTAAAATAAAGGAAATACAGCCAGCAATTTATACATAATACACCACAAAAATAAATATAAAACAAAAGAAATAAAACTCATTTTTACAAAACATGCAGCCGAACCCACTGCCTCATGTAGGGACAACCAACACGCCCAGCTACAACGCGCAGGATGCTATTGGAACTCCCACGGATACGGCCCAGGGCGTCTACTCTTGTTGCTCGTAACTCGTACTTTCGACCTTAGTTACGGGCGTTTCGTACTCTCTTACACTTACGAATCGAGGTACGAATGCGAACTCGATCGAAGAATGAATGATGACGTAATTTGACAGTTTAGGGCTACTCTCTAAGCGTTTTCTTCCGATCGAAACTACCTTGATTCGATCGAAATAACTGTCATTTCATACGACAGCTAACTAGGTCTCGTGTTGGTTTACGAATGCGACAAATCAACGTTAACTGTAATTATATAATATAATGGTGTTTTCATATTGTAAAGTCCTAAAATGCGATTGCGGATGTCTCTGTGTCAATACTTAATTGTTTTATAATATACTCGTTAGGCAGTTTGTGAAGATAAACAAGCATTTGAAGTGACTTCCAAAGACTTCATACTACTCCTCTCAAGATTTATTTTTGTGACAAAAGAAGGCCTTTCACCTTTTTTAAGGTCCGTTCTATAACTACAAAAGTTGATCAAAATTGGTTCCCTTATTTGTGCTGCAATAAGAGTGAAAATGTCACAATCATTTAGGGCATTTCGGGTTCTTTTCTGTGTGTGGCATGTAGGGGAGAAAGAGGAAGAGGGATTGCAAGGTTGACCTTCCCTTGCAACCCAAATGACTCATTTGGGTTGGGTTATAACAGTAACCTAACTTTCCATGTTGGGCAGGGACTGAAGAGAGGCAGCGGCAGGGGAATTTCTAGCTACTTAAAGATAATGATTATGGATAAAATACAGTACTTTAATTCCTGGGTGACTCCTATTACATGGCCCAACCGGGGTATTAAACCTGGAATTTTTGTATAGGTACAAAGTCAGAAAATTAAAATAAAACAAATACTTAAGCCATATTTTTTTATTATTTAAGATATATGTTTAACATAACACTTGTAATAAGAATAACCAAGGCCTAACTTTCATTTTACAACTTAAATTTTCTTGAAAAATTATGAGGAGCAATCATTTTAAACAATTTTTACAGAAAACTATGCATAAAAATCACAATGAAATCAGCTGATCCGACATCAAAAGAAAGTTACAAATACCAAAACATCACACTACACAGAGGATCTACAAAGTATTAAGAGCACAATAAATAGTAATTAATAACTTACAACAACCTTCGCACTTTTATCATTTCATGTGGTTGGTCAAAATATACATAATAGAATTCACCGTAAATTTCATATTCGATAGATACAATAGGTTAACTAAACCACATAACTAGTGTTACTATTATAATGTTTAATCACAAACAGCTTATTGATTGCAACCTATATTCCATTTGCTGTGAGGTTTAGATTTCTGACATTTCATTTGCGTTTCAAAAATCCGTTGTTCTTCCACCACAATGATTGAGATCTTTATTGAATCTTCAGAGCGAGCTGATAGCCATATAAATGGCATGATTTGATTACTGTAAATAAAATAAAACATCATTAGTATGATATAAAAAATTACCTACTGGTCTGGTCTCAAATTCAATTTCTGTAAATGCCGTTCATGGCTGCGGCAACATAAGTGATTTATTTAGTACGTAGCATGGATTAGCACAGTAATTTTCTGAAATATTTCATTGAAAATGTTTTATTAACATGATACTTACTTGGTTGTGTTTGAATAATATGTTTACAATCTCCATGGTTTAGGAGAGCCCAAATTCGGCACGAGTCGCAGCCGGTAGGTATATCGGGCTAACGATACTTATTTTTAGGCTTTTTTTAAATTAAAATAGGTCTAATTACGTAAAATAAACAATCTTGTAAAACATATTTTGATATTGTCAAATGTCAATGTCAGTTAACTTGACAATGTCTGTGGATGGACAAGGAGATAAAAAGTAGCAAAGAAATCGCATGTAATGCCATTCACGAATTAAATTTAAAGCAAAACTTATAAATAATACTTATTTCGCACTTTGTTTATATAAATTGCGAGAAATTTGATCATTTCGTAATAATTTCTTGTAAATAAGTGCATGAATTTATGTAAAAACAAATAATCATGTCTCAAATTAGGAAAACCGGTAAATGTCGAAAGAGTATCACAACCCTAGTTGTACCGTAGTAACTATTATATAATCTGTGGTAGTAGACATCATTCGTTCCCGATGAATTCTATGATTTGTCTATGAACTCGTTGGAAACATTCCTATTCGAAAGTGTTAGAGAGTAGCCTAAACTTCTTTGATACGAATACACTTTGAACGAAACTGAGAATTTTCGTTCGAACAAAAAGAGTAGACATCCAGCATCGAGGCTGCTCTCTTCCGAAGGATAGCATGAAAGTCATCAGTATGGGCTTCGGCAAACATACCCGACGCACTGTAGTGCCGTGGCAGCCCCAACAGCACCCTAAATGCGTTGTTAATTGTGTGTAATACGCACACGCAATGCGTTGATGGCCTTCTGCGTGTAGCTGATCCACAGACAAAAAAAGGCACGCTCTGGTTTTGGGAAAGGAAGACCGACTGGCCGAAGCCCAACCAACCAACTAGATATACCTACATCTTAAGCTTGCTATAAGAATTGAAGTGTACAAATGTGTGTGTGTATAAGGGTACGAAATTTTATTATAAGAACAAAGTGGGAACCTATAAAATTAACCTTTAAAATATATATTATTGATAGTCCGGTTGATACCATTTTTGGCGCGGACGAAATCTTTATGCATACTAATTGCATACATACACATTGTCAGGGGCAGAGAATTCTGTGGGTCTCTTTTGGCGTCCAGAATAACCCAATGACTACCTCGTTGGTCTAGTATTTTTGACGCGATAATACAACTCAAAGGCTGTGGATTGATAGACAACACATTATGGTTAAATTTTCTGACCTTTTTATTTATTTTGGGAAAAGTTTCTATCCCATTTCTTCTCCCAATCCGAAATGCGTTTGAACGTGAGCCATTACTGTTTACTGCTGACCCACGTACTTGCCCTCCATCTTGATCTTAGCAACGGTTTTTATGAGTAACCAAACTACTTCTATGGCATCATTTATTAAGGATTTACTATGTTTACTGTATCCGCTAACCTTGTCCTGGAACTTTCTTCTTGACTTAATACTTCAGATTTTTTTTATGTTTTCTTCGTTATTAAAATCAATCATAGGGCGTTCACTGCGTAGGCCTAAGTTAAGTGGACTTCCTCTAGATGATTCTTATAACGACGAACGATTTGCAAAGTGACCAGTTACAAGCGGTTTGCATCCAGCGAAAAATGACCTTTACAAGGTCGTAAGTTCATCTTGCTCGTATCTTATTGTAGGGTCTCTATATTTCGATATTAACATATTTTTTGCTGCTGCAATGTCCATTATTTGTCGTTTCTATCTAATTAGACCTTTCACGTCTATTATAAATAAATTGTTTTAACAAAAACACCAATTACCTAGACCCAAACTAAGCGTGAGCTTGTGCTATGGCGACTAGGATAACGGATAGACATACATAAATTCGTTTATGAACATCCATGTCTTTGGTACAAATGCTCGTTCTCATCACACAAACATTGGCCTCTTGCGAGATGTGAACCCGCAACCGCTGGTGTTGTAGTCCGGAGCGCGAACCACTTCACAAAGATGGTCGTCAAGATAAATATATTGCAGGCCATTAAAACATTGTCTTGTCTTAAAGACAAACACTTTTGTGTTAACCGCTTGGTGTATGTCTTCAAGCCAATCTTAGAGGGATTCTACCATACGCTCCGCAAGAAAAGCCTCCAGGTTTGCTAAATTGTACTTTGCCAGTAAAGAATCAGGAATTGTTTTCCAAAAACTTTGCAACTATTTTGGGCTTTTTGACGATGAAAGCACTAGATTCGTTACCAATAGGTACGATTTGTATGTCGAATATAGGAATCAAGCGTTTGTAATCATAACTCTTAATATGACGCATTTCAGATGATAAACATACATATACCCCGTTATTACAAAAACTTAGTACCGGGTTTATGCCAGGACTAAGCTACTAGCTAGCCAAATAGAAAAGCGCTTCTCGGTTAGGTTATGTCACAAATGTGTCATTCATTCCTCTGTTGTTGGCTAATATTTAAACCTAGTTAAAACCTGGTCTAATTTTCTTGTAATTGCTATTACAACGATAAACTTCTTTTCAAATAGTAGACAATGCAAAAAATCTGCAATTGATTATAGTTAGAATTTTATGCTGACTATTATTAAAAAGCTATTTAATATAGCAGTCGAAATGTATAAAGCCTCTATTGTATAAGATATGAATGGTTCATAGATTCTTTTCAATCGAATCGATTGTTATTATTCGTAGTATTAATCATGCTTTTATCACTTTTTTAGTAATAACTTTGATTGAGCGCAAAGGAGATTGTATAAAATTGGCCTATGGACCGTTGAGAATTTTGATTAGTAATTAATTCTAGTTTCATTTTATTGTGCTTGGAACGTAAATTAGAATCCAACGGACACCAAAAGTCAACAAATTCAAATAAAAAAAATAGTTGAGTGATTGTCAGAACTTCCGTAATCATACGGTATAGTTTTATTATTTATCTGTGCTTCCGTTTCATGAAGGCGCGATCAACTCCTTGTGTTGCCAGGGTTCTCAATGAAAAATGTCAGGCTTCGTTTCGATGCCAACAGATGGCGTGGTATAGAATATTGCTTACTCTTGAAGTGAAGGGCAGGTATTCTTGATTTTTAATTCTACGGAGTGGATTGACAGGTCGTACTGTCGCTTGTCTCGCTCTCTCTCGTTTCTTTATCTCTCTCTCGAGAGAGCAATGCAACAGTTGGACCTGTCAATCCAATCCGTCGAATTAAGAATCAAGGTTTGAGGAGAATAAAGATCTTTAACCAGGCTCTTACTACAGGGCGATAAAGTTTGTGATACTATTTTGTTAAATTGCAGATGTGTTTATAGTTTGCATTATCTGTTACTTATTTTACAGTTAACATGGTCGCACGTCAAGTAACAAGTAGATTTTTTGTTCTTGATAATATGAGTAATATTATGTTATAAAAGTACCTAAATACTTTTTTCTATGGCGCGAGTCCTTTTTACTCTGGGTAAGCACGATTACGCTTGCAACATCACTTACCTGTCAAAATGTTATTTAAGAAGACTGCACTGACAAATGACAGACAACTGATTGACTGACACATGCTTTGGCTGATATGGACAGATCCAAGGCCGTAAAACTAATACTGAAAAAAAAATTACACATGCTCTTGACTTGAACTACTTGAACGAAGCTCTCGCGCATTCTGCAACTTAGCACATATGTTTTTCCATTTGTCGCACCGCCAACTTTTAATTTCTACTTAGCCCAAAGACATGTCTTTGGGCTAAGTAGAAAGTAAATGTATGATTTTATGATTATTGGTATGATTTTGACTAAATTAATAGTTAACACAATATTTTATGGATATTATCATCGATAATAGAGGGCTGTATTTTCTTTTTTATTTGCTATTTTTATCATATAAAGAAAAAACAGGAGATGATGAGAGAAACGACACGTTGGGTCAGGTTAGGAAGAGGGTTACGTTCGGAACAAATTTTATATTTTTTTTCAAGTTTCTAACCTAACTCGCGACCAGGTTAGGATTTCGGGTCATGTTCGGAATAATAAATTAATTGTTTCAACAAACACACCAATTACCTAGCCCCAAACTAAGCGTGAGCTTGTGCTATGGTGACTAGGATAACGGATAGAAATACTTAAATACATATAAACATCCATGACTTAGGTACAAATGCTCGTGCTCATCACACAAACATTTGCCCCTTGCGGGATTCGAACCCGCAACCGCCTAGTTTAGAAGTCCGGTGCGCGAACGACTACACCAAGACGGTCGTTAAATGTCTGAATATTACAAAAATTTCTTTTTAAAAAACAAAAACCGACTTCAAAACTGCAGTGCTAATTAAAACTTAAAATTTTATAAACAAATTTAAACTAAAAAGTAAAAAATAATATTTAAATTACCTAACTGTTCTACGAAATTATACAAGAAACCTATTTCCAATTGATTATCTGTTATTTTTTGGAGTCAGTGCCAGAAATTCTAATTCTAATGTTTTTTGCAAGTAAGGACAGGATTAAACCATCTCTTGGCTGCTTAGAGTAGCTAGAATATCTAGCTTGGTTGGGTATCAGCTCAGCTCCACATAATGACTATCAGATGTAACAACATGTCAACATTAAGATACTAGTACGAAAACACTATACGTGCCTTCAAAATTTAAGGGTTTTCCTCGATTACACCAAGATCCCATCATCAGATCTCGACTGGGCCAAAATGGGACCAACTAGAAGGTATAGCCTCTAGGTAAACAATTTTTTTTTTCAAATCGGTCCACAACTGACTGAGATATGCGGTAACATAGCCAAAAAAAAAAAACATACAGTCGAATTGATAACCTCCTCCTTTTTTGAAGTCGGTTAAAAAAGACAGATTAAACGAGAAGGTCTAAAGTACATTGTTGAATATTTACAATAAACTGAAAGAAATACTTTAATCCTTCACGTATTCCTGACACAAAGGCGTTCAAGCGTTATCTGAACGCGCAGCGGCGTCCTTATGATACTGGTGGCGTTAGTAATATTGATAATTGTCGCATCATGGTGAAATAAGGCCTTGATCGTAACGATATAATCACCTTATACAGTATGATATTGAATTAAATTGAACTCAATGCCGGTGCTCTGTGAAGGAGGGTTAATAGAAACGTGTACGATATTGTATCACGTCTTCAAACTGCGTAAATACTGTATGCAAAACACATTTAACAATAATTATCTTCATAATTGTTGTAGGGTCGTTAATAATAATAATAATAATGCCTCTTAGGACCAATCTCAACTGTTATACGGAAGATATTTTAATGTATTACACAGGTACTTTCTGTGTTCCTTCATTCTCAGAGTACCAAGCTGCCAAATACCAACAGACTGCATTAGACTTGATGGAAAAAAGAGCAATACGAATTATTGAAGACACTAAACTTTGTGAAACCATGGCTGAAACTAAGCTCCAAAACCTCGAACATAGGTGTGAGGTGTGTGCAAAGGAATACAATCGATATATACGAGTAAGACGCAGGGGTTACGTATCATTACAACTAAACTTGTTTCAACAAATTTCAAAATAACTACGGTCGATTCACATATGTTCATATCGCCTATTGGACGATTCATCTAATGTTTAACTCGCATAATTTTGTTTAAACTAAAATCAATTGGACTAACGAACGATTAATCTAATCGTTGTTTAGACTATTAGATGTTTCAACTATGTACGAAATACATAATGCAGCAAGCATGCAAGCATAATTTCATACATCCATGCAATTGGATTTCCTCGTCTCCGGCGCTGCGGGAAGGCTCCGGCTTTTGAATTACACTCTAGTGTAGGGCAGATTAGTACCACGGCGAAGGACCACGGCATGTCGGGGACAACACAATTTGTTCTTCAAACATTGTTATTTTGTGTACGAATATTGACAATGGATAAATCAACAGTAAGTTAATCTTTAGTTAGTTCAATTGACTTTAGTTTCATTTCATTCATTGTAGTTAAATAAACCTTAGGTGAATGAACCATGAGTTAACCGCAGGTGAGTCAACCGTAGGTGAGTTAACCGTAGGTGAGTTAACCGTAGGTGAAACGTCCATTATAGATTTCGTCCATTAGCTATAACAAAAAATATGTGTAACGATCTTTAGGTATATTAAACAGTATTTCTTCTGACCGTAGTTATTTTTAAATTAGTTGAAACAAGTTTAGTTGTACGTAACCGTCACAGGCGGGGTTTCCACCCTTATATTGTTGACATACTACTAATTCGCACCAAGCTTTTTTAATCTACATTTGTCTTTCGTACGGCTATAGAGTGAAATTCGTTGTCGCTTGAAGTGTTCCCGAAACACTATGATTGGGATTCCTTTTTAAGAAAAGAGTAAATAGATTGTTTCTAGACAGCCATGATCCATCCTCGACCGCATCGTCACTTGTTTAGGTGAGATTGCGGCCTAATGTCTGTGTACGATGCTCAGTGATTCGTTTAACGTTTTTCAGTTTAGGTCAGGATCAGGTCTTTCCATTGAATTCGTATATTAACATTTATAAAATTATACGTTTATTTAAAATATAACAGAGAGTGGTATATCGGATTAGGAGGTATTTAACGAGAGAGAGCGCAAAGCCGAATGAAATGTTCGATGTGAAGCTCGTCGCATTTACGTCCAATACGGTGTGGGCTGACGTCACACGCTCTTCAACTTCACTCTGTCGGTGCTTTGCTCGATGCACAAAAGATGGCGTTGGTGGCGCCAACAGTCTGCCTAATAATTAAAAAAAATCCGTCAGACTGCAATCCGACACGACGACTGAAGAGAGATCAGGTGCAGGACCAACGACTCAACGTGCTTT
Organism: Pyrausta nigrata; assembly: GCA_949316185.1. Taxonomy (NCBI): domain Eukaryota; kingdom Metazoa; phylum Arthropoda; class Insecta; order Lepidoptera; family Crambidae; genus Pyrausta; species Pyrausta nigrata. The sequence goes on along the minus strand of OX438955.1, from coordinate 3,265,439 downwards.
CCGAGGCACAGGATTAACATGGCGGTGTTAAAGTACAGTCACGATACAGACACGTATCAGTATGTATACACATCTGCATTCGATTTGAGACCTTATTACAATGGCATAAAAACTTATTTGTATACATTTTAACCAGCTACTTTTAAGCTGACCGTACAAACATATAAACTTCCATTCTTCCTTGTTATTTAAACACTCCAAGAACAGCTTTCAATTAAAAATTAACCCACTCAAAAATAGTACGAGAAAACAAGCGCAGAGCAAATAAAAGCAACCCGGCATCCCCTTAGGAGTCAACAAATACACTTGTGTGAGTACAAAGGCTTTAAAATGGGCTTTATGAGTCAAAGAGTCGTTTCCTTTGTGAATTGAGGTCAAAACTTCCATTGGTGTAGATAAAATATCAGTAAGGGGTATAAAAAGTATATTTTCAATCATTAATCAATCGTTCGGCCATGGTGTAGTGGCAGAAGGGCTTTGGTATTGATTACCAAAGTTGAGAAGTGCACAACGCGGTTAAGATTAGATGTGTGATCAATGATGTAAGCTTCCGAAGAAGAGTTTAGGGGGTAATTATTTAAAGATAACAAATAGGTAATAAAAATATGAATCACTTATTCCGATTCCTTTCATCACACCCACCATTCTGACATTTACTGGTTTCGGCTATCAATAGCTTGATATAAGTTATAATTTAGTGGCGGTTTCATAACATTTGACAGTAAGATTGTTCATCTATCTTACAGACACGGTGGAACCATTGCGCATATTACCAAGCTTGCGTATTTGTAAAGGCTCCACCACGGAAACGATGATGTAATGATGTTTTTTTTATCTTCACTTGGTCATAGTAACTATAAACTGTGAGCCTGATTTCTCTACAGTCATGACGAACTGCCGTCTTACTGAATTATGAGAGTTATGGAACAGAAAGTGCAACTGTGTATTGCGCACACACTTGTGCACTATAATATCTTCCGCGTAGTTGGCTAATCTCCGTTGAGATTGGCCGCTGTAGTCGAAAGTCGGCTAGGAGGACATTATATATTTTAATCTGTGACTTTGTTTAAGAATTACCTTCTCCGCCTTTGGTCTTCTCCAGGACCCCCTCTCTTTTTCCTTCTATCTCCTTCTCAATATATATTTTTTTTAAAGTCATCGCGTCATATCAAGTGTCCCAGCATCTTCTTCTACTATTCTTTGTTATTTCTAGAACTTCTCAATTAATTATAGAATACTTGTGAAAGTAGGTTGTGGTGCTTTGCCCACTTATTTTGATATACAGGGGCGAAACAGCGCGTGCCAGACTGACATTGGAAGTAGCTAAGCCATAGACCTTTTAAATAAGAATAACTTGGCTCGATAAAAGTCTCATGGTTTGGAACATAATGCAACTTCTACGTATTTTTCTTGTGCAGAATACAAGAAAGTGGCGGTATCTCCCAAGCTGTGACACTTTTAATAGAGTCATGTTATTTGATTTTAAAGTGGCTATGGCTAAGCTTATTCGATTGTCAGTTTGGCGTACCATTTTTGGACAAAAAGTGAAATAATTTCCCAAACTAAAAGACTTTTTTAAAGTTAATCTGAAAGTTTTATAGTTAGGCTAGCTAAGTGTCAGTTTAGCACGCTCTTTTGGGACATCATGTATATAATAACCATAAAAGAATAATGAAATGATAATATAATTCAACGGACTATGATGACCCTTCTAGTATTCTCTGCTCTGCGGGATCGGCTAGCTTGATGTCAAGGTGAAACCCAGAAGTGGGTCGCATATTCCGAATCTTTTAATTTTACCACGAAATATAAATAAACGATTTGAATTCTTGGCACACCCGGGAGTTGCATTAAATATTCACAAAGGGTCACAGACATATTGAGATAAATGTGAGTAAGATACCATTTGTAAAGGGTTGACCTTTTGTTTCTGAATGCGGTTAGATTTACACCTACAATCAGTATCAATCGGTCTATTTACGGAAGGAAAATGGATTCAGATTTGCAAAATAATTTGGGGTTTTTCTGGAATTGTCAGCAGCACCTTCCTTCTCTACATTACATCCTTATTAATTAATTCTGATATATTAAAAGGAAAACGGACTTAATGACTGACTGACTGACATTCAATGCACAGCCCAAACTCCTGAGGGTAGAAGCTTGAAATTTTGCATCATGCTCCTTTTTATAGCGTAAATGAGCACCAAGAAAGGATTTTTTGAAATTCACCCGTTAAAGGCGTAAAAGAGAGAGAGGGGTAGGGGGTAATTTACATGAAACTCCATCAGTTCCGAAGCTTAATCGATAAAAATTGGTATTTAACTATTTGGTTAAAAGAATGACGTATTTCAGGATTTTTGGAAGTTTAACTTCTAAGGGGATGAAATGAGGATGTGTCATCTCGCCATAAGCGGTCAAAAAAATAAACTCGCGTAGGTATTAGTGGGTTTACTTGGTGCAAAGAGAGGCCTACATAACCCAATGCTATCCTCACCTGCATCAGAAAAAAACCAGAAACATTGAAAATGGTCAGGACCCTACTTCAAAAAGCAAGAACATTGTCAAGCGACAAGTGACAGAAATAGGAAATGAAATATTCAAAGAAATTATCAAAAACTTATAACGATTTTCGCGCCTGTCGCGTTTGGTAAAATAGAGCTCGGGTGACGAAACATTCTTATACCCCATTTTCATGGAAACAAGTAAAATGTGACAAACACAAAACGCTATGATGTGATCTTTAACAAACATTTCCTAGCAATCTTTTGAAAATATATAGGATAAAGAGACTCGCATTTGGTTGGTATGTAATATCGCCTGGACCTATGTAGCCTAGGGCATAGCCCTTTATTAAAAACATGGCTTGGGAAATGTTGGGACGTGAAAAAAATTGGGTTTGCACAGGCTGACTTATGAAATAAAATTATATTAAATACGCATTTGGCACGTTTTTCCTTATCATCTTTAGACCAGAGTTCACGAACTTTTAAACAACCGGTAAACCTCGATTAACCTTTAATTTGACAGGAATCTTATAATAAATATGTCAAATAATGCTAAGCCGACTGATTAGAAATTGAACATATGTTGGTGAACTCTAAGCTTAGTTGTTTCATGTTCAAAAGTTGCGTTTGATGAGTACCTACAAGCATCTTCTAATAAAAAATCAGCAAAAAATACACCTATTTATTCTTGAGTAGCTCTTGCCCGCGACTTCGTCTACGTGGACATCCGAAAATGATAGAAAATCTTTGTGTTAATTCTATTATAAACTACCAAATTTCAATCAAAGATTAACAAACATACATACTCACAAACTTTCGACTTTTTAATACTAAGGACTAAGTGTGTGTATGTTTGTCTGTACACATAATATTCGAGTTGTAGTGGATCTACTTTCGTCACATATGAAATAGAAAATCTAATGGAAAAAACGTCTTGATGATCACTTAATTGATAAAAAAATACCTGTCAGTACGCGTGAATCTAAATCATGCTAAACATAAAAATTATAACATGATCAACGCCAGCAAAACCAGCCTTTTTCTGAAATGAAAATCTACTTGACTTATGTTTGTTTAACGCCATCTAGCGGATTTTTAAGTACTGATTTTGACAGTAGAAAAATCGCCCCTCATGAATGTATCTTCCTTTTCCGATTGAAGGATATGGGCTATTAATAAAACATGTTTTCGTTGATGTTTACGAGACGATATTGCTTCTTAGAACTACGTATTTCCCAGCGGATAGTGACTAAATCATGGCCGTAACTAACTTAGGATCACCTAGAGATCCAGTACGGCTTTTGCCTAAAAAGGTCTTTATTATAGCTACCCTAGGGAAATGTCGGGCTAACGAAAAAATACCTTTCTTTCCGCGGGCGCGGTGACTTACAAAATTATATAATGTTTATGTAGGTGCTGGCTTCGTAATTTTGTTTTGGGCATTATGGGAGTTAAGAGAAAGGCTGGGGATGATGTTTTAATTTTTTTCGTATATTTTTAGGTCGGTTGGAAGCCAGTTTGGATAATTGAATTAAAGTACAGTTACGTATTGAAAAAGTCAGCTATGCAGGATCAATTTGATGACCGTCTTGGTGTAGTGGTTCGCGCCACGGACTTCTAAACCAGGCGGTTGCGGGTTCGAATCCCGCAAGGGGCAAATGTTTGTGTGATGAGCACGAGCATTTGTACCTAAGTCATGGAAGTTTATAAAAGTATTTAAGTATGTCTATCCGTTATTCTAGTCACCATAGCACAAGCTCACGCTTAGTATGAGGCTGGGTAATTGGTGTGTTTGTTGGAACAATTTATTATTATTATATTATTATTAATTTGTTTTTTGTGATTTTGATGTTGATATAATTGTAAATGTTGTTTAAAAAGTTAGATCTTATAGAGACATTATGTAGTTACTTTTAGTAGTCTCTACTTTTGAACAAAAATATTGGTTTCTTCGAATGCGTTTATACAAATTTAGCATGTTTTGTTCAATTAGATATGTTGTTATTCTAATGTTTGTACAGGCAACCAATAAAACACGAAAAATATCTTAAAATGATAAAAAAAATATTTTACGTCGTTACACATTTAATAATGATGACAATTTTTATCGCCATAATTGAGAACGTTTAGAAATCGTAATTAAGTGTTATCTATCAGTGATTGAAAAAATCAACTTAATTTTACTTTTTGTTTATTTTACATCAATCCACAGCTCTTAGGATCTAAAAAACAAACAATATTTATTAATAAAGGAACAGCCAATACAGACAATTAAGGAACTTAACCAATAGAAAACTATTTTATATTCATTTCACTATTCGTCGTTAAAAAGGTTACAGAACAAAAGGTTATATATTATCATAGTCTGAACAGAAACAAAGTCGAAAACCCTTTTTAACACTGCTGCTTAGTAAATGTTAGTTAGATCCTGAGCTAAATATTCACACATGCTCGAGTATGCTCATTACAAGTCAGTAAGCTAATAATCCCCAGCTATGAGTACATGTATTTGTGAACTGAGTTTTAATAGCTATCATTGTGGCTTCACATAATCTCTACTTTGTTGAGCGTAGAGAATGGAGCGTATAAGTTGGACGGAGAAGAAAACAAATGAAGAAGTTTTGTCTATGGTTAGGGAAAAAAGGAGATTGATGGAAACAATAGAGTGTAGGAGGGGACGAATGTAAGGCCACCTGATTCGACACGACAATTTTATTAAAACGATAATAGAAGGAAGAATAGAAGGAAAAAGGAAGCGAGGAAGACCAAGAATAAGCTACATGCAGCAAATAAAAGAAAAGATAAATGTCGGGTCGTATCAGGAGGTTAAGAGAAGGGCGGAAAGCAGAGAGGAATGGAAAAAACTCCACCGACAAGAGCCTAGCTCTTAAATTTGAAGATGATTTTACGGAAAACAAAAAGGGTTTATCAATGCAATATAGGTTACAAAATAATTTACATTTACCGTGTAGTTTTAATAAAAATGTATATAAAATGAAAGAAAATATATAATATAAGCTAGAAGCGAAGGTATCAACAAATAATATACACCTAGCTCTACTTTTCTATATCTATACATATAATAAGACTGTAAAACCGCGTCTGTACATTGAGTATTTTTTGAGGGTGATGTTAAAATAGTAACAGAATAGGAATCTACAACTTTTATTTTTTTTGTCTGTTTGTCTGTATGTCTGTTTGTGTGTTTGTCTGTTTGTACACGCTAATCTCCGGAACTACTGAACGGATTTGAATGAAACTTTTATTGTGTAGCTATTAAGTCTGGGCAAATACTAGGCTATAACTTAATTTGAAGATCGGAGTACCTGTCGTGGAAACTTAGCAGTACACTTAAACTAAGAGAGATATGAAAGCAGCCCCTTAAGAAAAGTTATTCAGCGTGATGAACATTTTCTATTGACGCACACAAATTGAAGGTCTGGAGCAACTGATATGGAACCCTAGCAGCTCAGCTCAACTATAAGAGATATGAATAGAGCGCCTTAAGGAACATTCTTAAGTGTAATAAGCATTTTCTATTGAAGTACGCAAATTGAAGGTCTTGAGCAACTAATATAGAACCCTAGTAGCTCAGCTCAACTATAAGAGGTATAAATAGAGGGTCTTAGGGAACATAGTTCAGCGTGATGAGCACTTTCTATTGACGTACACAAATTGAAGGTCTGGAGTAACTGACATAGAACCCGAGCAGTTCGGCTGAACTATAAGAGATATAAGTAGAGCGCCTTAGGGAACATTGTAAGCATTTTCTATTTACCTACACAAATTGAAGGTCTGGAGCAACTGATATAGAACCCTAGCAGCTCAGCTCAACTATAAGAGATATGAATAGAGCGTCGTTGGGAACATTGTTCAGCGTGATGAGCATTTTCTATTGACTTACACAAATTGAAGGTCTGGAGAAATTAATGTGCTAAATACTTCAGACTGATTTTCAAACTCGAAAGGTAATCCTACTGTCTCCAAGTTACGATCTGGTGACGGAAACCTGGAGAAATCGAAAGAATCCTTCAGATTTTATAGGCATGTATAGGATGTATTTGCTGTAGCAAATTAGTATTAATTTAGGTATTTAAGCGTTTACATTTCGCAGTCATAATTTGGTGGTGCTGACCTTAACGCTAAGTAGTTTTGGATACTTTTACTTCATACAGTTTGTCGAAATTTTGTTAAATTACTTTGTTATTAATGAATAGATCAAAGTGAATAGGCCCTATTTTTTATACTACTTATCACTAACTAACGGAAATTGAACTACGAGTGTAAGAATAGTCTTACTTACTTTACGTTATAAGAGAAAGGGTAGGGAGGCCTTTGCCCTGCAGTGGGATACGAGAGGATTCTAATTGTAATAATAACTTTACGATAGTAGTGACTTATAAACCAAACTTTGAGTAGGCTAGGGACACAATAAATAAATGCTAAACCGCATTCATATATTGCGGTATGGTTTAAGTCTGATTTTTTTCTGAACACTTATACTAAAGTTACCTACATATACGACATACGACAAAATTTAGTTTTAGAGTCGGTGTCACTGCCATGCGAAATTTTCTTACCAGAGGAGGATGGCGAGGTGATAGTAACCTTTCAAAAAATTTACCTTGATTTTTCATTCCTCTCTTCTTCTTACGACATGGTAGACTAAGAGATCATGATAGCTGGATGGCGACGGGAGTATAAAATGTTTTGTATTATCGAGTCCACGCGTACGAAGTCGCGGGCAACAGCTAGTATAGTATAAGTATGACGATTGCATATAATACGAGTATGTATATAAGACATCAGTGAAATATTTTTACCTACTTACTAATAATGAATTTGACACTGCTATAACACTTATATAAATTATGAGACATAAGAATTATATTACATTACATTATAAGTATTATCAGAGAATTCCTCAGAGATAGGTGATATGATATAGTAGAGACAAACATTTCAAATTAACCGTATAATACTTATCTATTCAAGTTTTATAGCTATGTCAACATTATTATTTGTAGGGGAGTTAGTGTATAATGATTTATGTACGAATAAATGCACGCCTTATTTGGGGATTCTAGTAGGTACTCAAATAAAACTTTTTGAATGGGAACTAATATTTAAATCTTGGTAAAGAAATGAATTACTGCAGAAGCTTTTTGTGACTAAATTAATCGATCAAGAATTGTTAGGATTAGTATGAGAAATACTCTTTTTTAGGAATTCCTATTAAAAATGTGTTTGAACTTATTATCTTTATGAATAATATATATTTATCTTACATTAACAAAACAAACAGCTTTCATATAGTACCCAACTAACAAAGATATGTTGTACATACTAGCATTTAAAGTTTTCAATGCGCAGAAGGTGTTAATTAGTTACAAAAGGAAAGCTGCAGAAATACCTTAAGAGGTATGTCTATTCTTATTACTTATTAGAGGACAGCTATTCACTTATCGCAAACAATGTGGCATACTATCGATACCCATAACTGAACATCGTTTGCACCCACATTAGGGGCCATTGTCATTTGAGGGTCTGAAATGTGTCAATACATTCCATTAAGTTTATTTCACCCATCACTAGTGCTGCCTATCGATATTTGAGTATCGCTATCGACAGTATTTATATTTTAAAACAGGGAAATACTATTGATACACAAAAATAGTATCTGTAGTATTAGCATCAATAGTAATGACACTATCTATAGAATTGCGTGTTGAAGTAATTAATGCCAAAAGTAGTTTCGATGTTACAGTAGTATCATTACTATCGATTGTTTTAAGAATCAATATTCAGTACTATCGATACCGTCCATAGAATCAGCAATACTATCAATCTATAGGTACTAGAGGTCAATCAATGGTGTTAAGTGAGTTTCAGAAATACGAGGGTCAAACTGAAAGTTCTTAGAACTGGCCACTTATAAACAATATAATAAAAAAATATTCTAAAATTTGAAAATAGAACTCTTTGCCAATATTACTGAGTATATATTTCATTCATTTGTCATTTGTTTTACGACTTGGCGGCAAATTGAAAATTGTCTGTGTCACGTCAAAATGAATTTAACACGAGAAAATTTTCGTGCAATGATTTTTTATGACTTTCGATGTCATTTAAGTCAACAAAAAAGTTATGATAGACTACGATTGGCCTTTCACGATGAAGCCCCATCTCGTGCGACTGTTTACAACTGGTTTAATGAGTTTAAACGTGGTCGCACTAATCTCACTGATGATGTACGTGAGGGACGGCCTTCTACGGCGACGACTGAAAATAACATCTGTGTTGTGCGGCGTATGATAGAGACTGACAAAAGAGTGACCTATCAGCAGATTCGGTCAAGCTTAGGCATCGGTATGAGTCAAGTGCACAAAATCCTCCACGAACATTTAGCGGTCAGGAAGCTTTGCGCCCGGTGGATACCTCATAATTTGACTAAGGCTCAAAAACTCCATCGTGTGGATTGGTGCCGTAAAATGATTGAAAGATTTAACGGAGGTGACTCAAATGCTGTGTTCGACATACTAACAGGTGACGAAAGCTGGATTTACTGTTATGATCCTGAAACCAAAAGACAATCTGCTCAGTGGGTGTTTCCTTTCGAGGAGTTGCCAACTAAAGTGAAGAGAGATCGAAGTGCGGGAAAAAAAATGGTGGCCTCGTTCTTTGGAAGGATAGGTCATTTCGCAACAATTGTGTTAGAGGATCAAAAAACAGTTTCTGCAGAATGGTACACTACCAATTGTTTGCCACTTGTCTTGGAAAAAGTTCGAGAGAAACGACCTCGCAGTAGGATCCTCCTTCACCACGACAACGCCTCGTCGCACACCGCCAAGCGAACGATCGACTATTTGGCGACATCAAACGTTGAATTACTGGGTCACCCGCCGTATAGCCCCGACCTCGCGCCTTGTGATTTTTATTTATTTCCAAAAATTAAAGAAAAACTTAAAGGAAAGCGGTTTATGAATGTTGAAGAAGCGGTGGCTGCGTATCGCGATGCCATTGAAGAGACCCCTAAGGACGAGTGGGCAAAGTGCTTTTCCCAGTGGTTCCATCGCATGCAGCGGTGTATTGACGTCAATGGACAATATTTTGAAAAGATATAATAAAACTAATAACTGGCTAATGTAATCAGTTTTTGATTTTCTAAGAACTTTCAGTTTGACCCTCGTAATAACCTTTTTAGTACGTTTACATGTTCTACTGTTATTTGAATATTGACGTGAAATGTTTTGTTTATTTATGCTTCAGGCTTGACAGTGGTGAAAATATATAAATTGTTTATTGAGTTATCTTGCAATAGATGGTATCATTGTCGTTATACCTATGTTCATCCTGTCAATGTCATCAGTCGATAATCGAACTATCGACGATTGTACAACACTAAACGTCACTTGCAGGGTTAAATGGTTAACCATTTAATCCATGCGGATTTGTGTCGGGTGTTTTAAGCCTCGATAAACCTTACTTAGGCCGAGCGAAGAAGCTAACGGACAAGGTTGCCAGATTAGGGAGTTTGCGAGATTATTGGGAAAAAATGGCGTTTTAGAGTCGAGACTCCAAAACGCTATTTTTTCCGACGATTTTCAATTCCGAGGAATTGATTTTGAGAATTAATTTTCAATAAGCCCGGTTCAGTTTTTGACTTAAACGGCCTTATTAAAAAAAAAAAATTGACCAGTTTTAAACTAGGTCTAAATATTAGCTGATAATAGAGGAATAAATGACACATTCGTGACATAACCTTATAGAGAAACGCTTTTCTAATTGGCAAGCTAATAGCTTAGTCCTTTTTTTTCGTCAGGAACCGTACCTCTCCGTCGGGGAACGGAGAGGCGTGTGTGGGACTCCCCCGGACCCACTAAAACCTGACGACGCGAAGCGAGCATTGTTTTCCAGTCGTCCGTTTAAAAGCTATTATTGCTTTCCTGAAATCTATAAAGTTTGTAATTTGAAAGCAATCGAGTCGGTAAACTTGCTGGCATTGCATCTTTCTCAATTCAGGCAAATGCTCTATTTAGAAGGGCAACATCATTATTATGTATTTCCATAATGGTATACATAGATAGATAACTCTTTATTGCACACCGTACAAGTAACAACAATACAATTTACACAAAAAGATGTACAAATTAGGTGGTCTTATTGCTAAGAGCGATCTCTTCCAGACAAACTTTGATATATAGAAAAAGGTTGCTATTTAGGCCAAATTGTTAAGTATAAGCATTGGTATAATTGTAAAACTAGTTAGCAACCCTGAACTATGGGTTAGTTTCCCCTTTAGAAGAAGATTTGGAACTTAGTTAAATTTGCATTTCAATAGCTCAAGTCTTCATGTTTTGGCTTGAATGTGTATTGTGGTTTACTACACTTACTAAAGATTAACAACTTCCAATCACTCAGGCTTAATACAGGGTGGATAAATTCATGTTAAACTTTAAAAAAAAATAGGGTGAGGGAAAAAACAATATCGCCTCTGCGTCACGCTTATCATTCCCAGCTTTCTTTCTAGCCTTTCCTGGGTTCCAAATTCCTCTATCATGAAAGATGTTAGTTTCACTGCTTGCTTAGTGGGATGCTTAGCGGTTTCGTAGTAGTATACATATGACCAGCTTTATTTTGATTTATTTGCAATGTGTTTTCTATTGAGTCTAGACTAAGCCAGACGTGGCGTTGACAGAGTCGACGGTGGAGCGAGCAAACCCTGAAGGTTCTGGCACTCCCACTCAACGAAGAGACAACGCAAGCTGCTTACTCCGGTGGGGTAGGCTCCAGGCGGCACCTAACGGAGCCTTACTGCTGGTAGGATCGTTTAGTTTTGTGATGTGATGTCGTTGGGGTCCCGGGGTGGACCATTAGGAGGTAGATCCTTCACCACCCCAAAGCTTACCTCGTAGCGTAGATACCAACTGCATAGTGACAGAACTGAACCTTTCCACTTATTGTATTCCAATATCAAAATGAACTTCTTTCTAACTGTGTGTATTACACCATATAATAACAAACAACAAACGTGTTTTGCCGCCTTTACGTGTCTCTCACGCTGTTAATATTCAGATTTCTGACAAGGGCTTCTAGACACGCTTTGATCTCGTGTTGTACACAGCTGCACATCAGACTACCCCACTTTGACCTTGAGACCACCTCTATTCCTAACGTAATAAAAGCTGTTTTCGTAGTTCACATGGGTAACCTGACTTGCTGCCGACTATACAGTGTTAAGAATTCACTTTAGTTCTGGTTGAAATTAGGAAGTTGTTACGTTGTATGTTGGTTTGAATTTCCGTTTAGTAAGGCGTAACAGAGCAGAACGGAAGGTGGGTAACATAACTAATATAATGTAAAGATGTCTTTAGCTAAGCACGGACGATTATCCGTGCTCAGCGGAGGCGACAATATCTCATGAGGATGCCACGTGAAGTGGCGAAACGCGTCGAGGTATTTTGCACGTAGGTATTGAGTGATAACAACTGCATTAGCTGTGTTGAATGCGTATTAGTACTGGAAAAACGAGCCAACGAGACAAATAATAATAACCAATGATAGTACATTTAAAAAAAAGTAGATACGTCATTAGCACACGGAAGCACGCGAAAATGCTTCCCTAAAATTAAGCCATATGCTCAATTTTGCAGTCAAATTTCGTACACATATGACATTCGACACGTAAACGAACGTGTGCTCGGCGCATCAAATTCGAATCGACGCACAGTATGAGATGACATGTCTACCCTTTTTAATAAACTGTCATTGTTTATTACCGTATCATTTAAAGAAATATTGAAATAATGCATTTAAATAGTGACATTTCGTGTGGATGTTCTTGGAAGCGTAAACGATATACGGGATTATGTTATTTATATCAAAATTTCATATCATTTATTAGTTTATAAACCGTGTAAACTACTAAATGATATTACAAGATGTCAATGGGTATTCAAGATACCGCATACAATATATTATTGTTAAGTACAGCAATGATTCAACTAATACGTATATGCATAATAAAAGTTCAACTTATAGTGGTTCATAACCTACCAAACAATTTCGCCCCACCAAATTTATATAGAACTCGTGAAAAAATCCAAAGAAAATAATCTGAAATGGCATCGAACGATTCCTGATCAGGGCAAAGCGTTTAACTGTCCATTTTCTGTTCGTTACATTTTATGGATCTCCGATACTTTAATAAAGCATTATATCAGATACTTTTTGGGCCTCATAAAATCTCGAATCGTTCAGATAAGATGAAACGTTTAAGCTATATAAAATGAATGTTTTCATCCGTGACCTCACAGTTCAGTAGAGTTAAAAGACGTCCTGATGGCATCAGATTTGATAGCATTGATCACTGAAATATATTTTAAAATTTGATTTTTTATTGCAGGTACTGTGGAGTGGAGTGGAATTTTAAGCAGCCGTAAGTACCATTTTAAAGAACCTATGCAAGATAACTAATCAAAACTAGTGCCGGGTAGGAACAACAACAATTGAATTGAGAACACTCTTGTTATAGAGTCGGTGGAAAAATCTGACTATAAATGTACAAAAAAACAAAAAGAAAATACAGAGAATCTTCATTAGTTTTCCCAAATCTCTTTTTTTGGCAAAACGCTGCCAACATTTTTGTAGTAGTCAACTGTTTAACTCGATTTTGTTATTAATGCCATAGTAAGGAAACGGGAAAAAAAAATGCAGAGATGTAGTACTGAATGACACGAGGGAGTGCGGAGTTTCAAACGAAGCAGTCGATGATAGCGTAGTGGAAGAAAAAATAACATAGTGTATAGATGAGTAAATAGGCTATTACTAAACAGACATGATCCATCCTCGGCTCATTGTCGCTTTCCACTAAGTTATATTGCGGCCAAATGTCTGTCCATGAATAGAAAAACAGACAAACCACCACGGAGAGAGACAGGAAGGAAACGATTCTACGTTTATTAGTGTGGGTAATAAAAACCCATCCTGTATTTCTCCGCTAAGGCACTTCATCAGTTTCCCTCGCTCAAAACTTTTCGGGTTAGTAGGGTAAGCACCAAGGGTTGCAGGTGAACCTCTTTAGGTACCAGGTCATAAAGTCGCTATAATTATATACACATCTAATTGGCCTCGACAGGCGTGGCGTAATGTTTGTTCGCGTCGAATTTCACGTCCCAAATAACTTGGAGGTAACCTGCAATGTAGCGTTGTTAGAACGGCCAGGACATACTAAACAAAATGCATCGGACACTCTACTAACTTACCATGTTCTTCTGTTCGACTGCCCTAGTGGACAGTATGCTAGAAGTATTCTTATAAAGATGTCAAAACATCACTTACATGAGAACAAAAATAGCATACATTCGTTGTCGTACGACGTTAGCTTGGACAGAATATGGATGGACAGACGTCCACGAGGTAAAAAATAAAACTAGCGTAAGTGTGTCTCCTAACTTTGTTCAGAGTCAAAATCGGGGCTTTAAATATTTGGTCTTTCGCAAGGAGTTCCTTTGTTCCTTTATTAGCAAAATATCATGGAACGCACTGAACTGGCTGATTTTGTCAACTTGCACCTGCATGCTTGTCATACGTTTAATTAGTGGGGAAAAAGTCACTAATTAAGATAGACGAGGGCTTGGCCGGAAGTCCAAATGGTAATGGCTTTATATGGATGACATTAACATTTCTACGAAACGTCATTACATACCTACAATTTGGGCGAAATTTAATATTGCGTTTACAGGTTAGCATATTCTGGATTTATTAGGCTTTTATTCTCCTCGAAGTCCTCGAAATTTTGTTAAAAAAATTGAAAATTTTACGCGGCAATCAATTCCGTGCAATATCTACAGATACAGTTGATCCAAGATTGAGAGTTGAACACGCGTCGAATTTGAAGACTGCCAATTAGAAATGAATGACACGTTGTTGACAACCAACGTATCCATAAATGCGAAAGTGTGTCTGTCTATCTGTCTGTTACCTCTTGACGCTTAAACCACTAAACCGATTGAGATAAAATTTGGTGTGAAGACAGTTCGAGACCCTGGAAAGAACATAGGCTACATTTTGTCGCGATATAAAAACATTAAGGGGGCGAAATGGGGGATGAAAGTTTATATGGAAAATCGAACTCTTGCGAGCGAAGTCGCGGGGAACCGCTAGTTCTTATATACATTTTAATGTCAACCTATTCATTGAAAATTGGCCGCCTTATTTTTAAATAGACGCGTGTTCTTCAACGCTTGTCCATATTTTTGTAATAACACCATGTATTTCTGCGTATGGCTAGCTAGCTTGTATTTATTATCTTGCTCCTGTTTTATTGCACAAGGAACAAAGTGGGGCAAGGCATACCTCCTTGCGGTAGCCCAGAATAATGGGCATTCTGGAACATTCTACGGCCACCGTAATGTTCATCGAGGCTTTATAGCCATTTGCATATTACATCGAGTAGGTACTTATTATATCCCTAAAAGATATTACAGATAATACAGTAAAATAATATATTGAAAAAATACCGTTTGAGGTAAGGTAATCGCCAGGTATGTAAGGAACGCAGGTCCAAGTCCAGCTTCAGGCAGTAATTTTTTCAAGCGCAAAATTTAAAAAAACATATTGATCTTATTATTTAATTTTTATTTGCAAGTCCATACATATACACACGTAAGAATTTGTACAACGCTGTCTGAAATGCTTGATTTGTCGCTGAGTATTATTTCCTTAGATAAATGACACTATAAAAAACTACGCCTTTCAAGATTAAAAACTAAACATGGCACACTTTTAACGGATAACTGGTTACAAGACATGATAATTTATAACATTAAAGTTATAGCGACAATTTATACGCAAGTCCACTAAATGTCTATAGATTGGTCCTCTAAAATTGTGATCCTGATTTGTTTTAGAAGATTATATATAAACATATATATAAATTATATTAAAACAGAATGTAGCTCTGTCTGTTTTATTATTGCTTCACGGCCAAAATGTGAGACTGATTCTGATAGTAGATATACATAGATCGGTCATCGTGGGACTTATTTTCGTTGCGAAATCGGGTAAATGAAAGATAGAAAAAGAAATGCGTGGGAAACAGTGTAACAATCAAATTTTTTACGTAAAATTTTAAGTAACTAGATCGTAAAATTTTATATTTTGAATTCTTAAATACTCGACAAATTAACTTTTCTAATAAATTCACAAAAAAATAGGTTTGGATAAAAGCGCTTTGAGACTATCTCAACTAAATTTAGAAGAACAATGTAATTTTTTAGTAAACTTCTTTTGGCTTGATTTTCACAGAAAATTCAAGTTGTTCATTTAAAATGGATACGATCAAAACAGTCTGTCCAACGAACTGGCTTATCGAAAATATGGTCGCTTTATCTTGGCAAGATTTATAAAGTCGTAACCCTTTACTTACCGCGAAACCTTCTACAAAAACTTTTATAAACGCGGAAAATCCGGTCTAGAGATGTACCACGGAAATCGACAATTCGTTCCGATACTTTAAAAATATGCACATTTTTATGTTGTGCAAAAGTAATACTTAATTGGTGATCATTTTGATGAACAAATTGAATTTCTTATCCAATTTGGCAAAGCTTGTGTTTGATGTTCTTTTACATTAATAGGTGAAGTTTGTAAGTTTTTTTGTAGCAAAGAGTCATAAAAGTCATATATTTAAGCATGTAGACCCACTGGCTGGGGGCACTTATACACGTTCCGATAGGGTAGTGCCTGTGCTAGTGCTGAGAAGAAGCAGCGGTAGAAACTCAGTCATGTGGTTAAAGCTTTTTCTAGAAATGATGTTTTAATACAGAAATTGCGCTGGCATGAACAGGTTCATACAATCTTTGGAACTACCGACCCGATTTTAAAAGCTCCTTTACTGGTAGAAGCTTCGTTAGTCTTAAGAGACGTAAGCAATATTTTATTTAATAAAGTGTTTCCTTAAAACTTGATTCACTCACACATTATTGTTCATACTTTCTTGATTCGTGCGTTTTATTCCACATAATGATCACGGCCCTCAGTCTCTCGTTCTTACTCTCATAATTAAGTTATCTTCTTAGTGTAAAACGTGGAAAGCTGCGAAAGGTTGTAAAAAAAGTAAACAAATCAGAATCATTTTGCAAATCCAAAATATGCGAGTTGTACTTATGTTTGAATAAAGTTAATAGATAAATTTAAAAAAAGACTTGTTGTGTTTGGTCGCCATGGCCAAAATTCGACTATCATTAAAGTTTCAATCATTAATATCATAAAACTTTAATTATGACTGTAAATAAAACTTCTATTGGTGAAAAACGTTTGAAATAAAATTAACAAATTCAACCAAAATCTCTTAAAGATCCTCCGTATCGATATAATTGTTACACATCTCTTTCCCCAGTCAGTTCTCGTTAAACTGGTGATTTTCACAAAGTACGACCATGGGGTGTAATAAAAATTATTTAAAACCGTCAAGCCACATTAGGGAAACTTGAATATTCTTGACTTTAATTTAAAGTAATCTTAAAGGTTAAATAATGAAAATTACAACTACCCTTGGAAGTCCCTTACCTTAAGAAACTTATTTTAATGTAGTCATATTTTTCAGATATATGATATGATATATGAATTAGTCAGACTAACTTACTTACTATTGTAACAAATGTCACACACAGCTTTAACAAAAGAAAATACTTTACTTTATTTTAATTTTTATATGTGCTTTTTTTAATGTGTAATGTTCCAAATAAAATATTTTTCTTTCTTTCTTTCTTTTACTAAAATGTAAACTTTTGCTTTAAAACTAAGTAAGTATAGGTAAGCAATAAAATTGTTTTTTAAAAACTCGATATAAAACAGCGCGGCGCGGTCTTTATTAATAAATATTTAAAGAAGTTGACATTTTGTAAAAAGATAATCTGAAATGAGGCAGAATTTTCTATTGAAAAAATAGGCGTAGATGAAGAACGCGAACAAAGGTTAATAAACAGATAAAAACGCAACCCCCAAAAGGTAAAATGACACGAGAGGGCGTGACCCATTATTTAAAATACCACGATAAATCAAGATTTAAGTGTGCTCATATTTCAAATGCTGAAGCAATTCTTAACATTTGTAATGAGATTTATGACGAAAACATTGTTTCATTTTAGAATACTTACTTAATTACTTATACGTTAAACACTTTAAAATGAGTGGTTTCAAACAAAATAACTGTTGTGCTTATCTCACGTAAAGTTTAAAATTAAGTTCAAACATATTTTAGTACATGAAGTAGTGTGTGAAGATTGAAGATATAAGTTTTTTAAATTAAATCATCCGTAATTTCTTTCACAATTGGAATATCAGGAAACATTTTCTAATAATCTTTAGTATATATTTTTTATAAAAAACTGGCCAAGTGCAAATCGGACTCGCGCACGAAGGGTTCAGTACCTATACATTAGACAATATATTATGATCTTTTTTAGTTTTAAAACGGTAAATAAAAATGTATGAGAGCCCCCCTTAAATATTTATTTTTTTCAATTTATTAATTTATTTTTAATGTTGATGGACCACTTAATATTCTGTGAATATTTCAAGCGTCTGCGTATTGCCGTTAATTAATATCAAGAAAAAAACGGTTAATAACATGTTTGTTGTGTGGGAGCCCCCCTTAAATATTGGTATTATTTATAAACTTTTCCAAAATAAATAATATAATATTTATTTTTGTAAAGTTTATATTTATATTAATATTCTGTAAAAAAATTAAGCATCCACATGTTGCCGTTATTAATGTAGAGCAAAAACCGCCCAAAAAAATCACGTTTGTTGTATGGGAGCCCACATAAATATTATTTTTATTCTGTTTTTAGTATTTTTATAGCGGCAACAGAAACACACTGTCAAATAAAAAAAAGTTTGGTAATAATAATATTTATTTAACATTTTATAAACAAACAAATGTCAGTATTAAGTAGTATTTAGTTATACTTTATTTAATTATAAGAAAATTATAATTAAATAAAGTATTGTAATTTAAAGTCTATTTCATAAATTAATAAGAATATGGCTTAGCTCATGGGTAGAGCACGGGCAAGATATTTGGGTTTACCGAGCGTTGGAGAATGGTCATGCACAACAAAATGGAGCAGTAAGGTAGATTAAAGTAAATGGTAAGAAAAAGGTAGGGTGCCAGACACTATTTTAAGGGCGTGCCTCCCAAACAAGTAAATTAACTAATATTAAAAAGATAGAACTTTCCTCTGCGGGTAATGTGATGCAACACCGAGGGTAGGACGAGTAGCCGGTGTATACGTGGCTCTGCGCAAGCCGAGGGCCAAACGCAGACTTCAGTAAGGAGATAAAAAAAACCCCTGGAATGTGACAAATAACCTACTTTGAAAATTGTTCACACCCAGTTCTTAAATGGTTACCCGAGACGGTACCAAATTACTTTAAATTATTAAAAATATATGTAAGGGTACTTTGACGGAAGGTTGAATGCTAAATTCTAGTAAAACACTTGAAAACAATTGAATTTAGTTGCTAATAAGTAAGAATTAAGTACATTTTACAACTCAAATCTACCCTCATAAAAAATAAAAAGTATACAAATTACCTGTAAGGGGTTTTTGGAGAGTATGTAAGGGCAGAAGGGCATCCTGACGGTGCTGATCCAACGCCACAAGGGTATAAAAGGTAGTTCTACGCCTCCAGATCCTAGGAATAGAAAGCAACTATGAACACATAACCTATCATGGGTCATTGAGACACCAAAATGATCACAAAGTAAACCCAAAACGGGGAAGAAAAGAATACTCACGATAATAACTTGCGAACAACTTGCGGATAAATGTGTGATGGCCTAAGCAGGAAACTTTGTACAAGGGCTTCACACTTTTTCACACAGGTTAGTCAGCGATGCTCGGATGACTTGGAGATGAACTAAGTCTTCTGGAGGCGACAGAGGAAAAGAGCCTTGAAGACCGTTTCGCCCTTTTTATATGGTCAGCTCATCTACTAGTAATTTTAAATAATTCGAAAATCAGGAAGAAACGTCATAGTAAGACAAGTTGAAAACAAAATTACTTTTAGCAATAAGTAAATAGCAAAGGACCTCAGTCCATACAGCCAAGTCCGTTCACTAGACTAAACAAAACTCAATTTAGAAATAATCTATTCTGATAAATCATGGTAGTATGACAAAATCTAATTTTAACAGATAAAACAAATAAACATCAACACAGATTGTTAATAAAATAAACTGAGCTATAAAAAAAGACTAACCATAAAATTGACACAAAGTCTCGTGAGCTTGACAGCGACGTTATAAACTAAAAAGAATAGATGATCTATGTGAATCTGTCACTGTCAAAGCATAAGGTTATTTGTTTTGGTCAATTACTGTTTATGTTTAGTTAATTAGTGCAGTTAATTACTGATAAATGTGCAAAAATGGAATTGTATGTGAATAATTTTTACGGTAAGGATTTATATATGTAACAACACCATCTGTATAACTGTTACGGTTCATGAGATACAGCTTGGTGACAGACAGACAGACAGACAGACGAAGGCTCAGTTATAGGGTCCCGTTTTTACCCTTTGGGTACGGAACCCTAAAAACAAGCTAGTAAAAGTCTACTAACAGAAAGTTAATAGAATCATTGCCCTAATTCGATTTCGAGGCATCGTTTCAACACAATCTCAATTCTAGTTTGATAAAAACTTTGTAAGGCACATTTAAGTGATTCTTGCAAGTTTCTAAGTACAAAGGCAGAAAAAGGACGTACTCAAACAGCGTTTGAAGCTCTTAAAGAAACACGAATAACGAAAACAGTGATTGAATTGATTTTATTACTGAATTGAATGTCTTGTTGAGTCAACATTGCGTAAGTGCTGCCCAATTTGTATATACTAGCGATAACCCGCGGTGCTGTCTTTAAGAATTTTGTCGCTGTACAAAACATCGTGAAGCTCAACTTTTTTGTATTCAAATTTAAATGCGTTTATTGCCATTATGAGTACATACAGGTCTTATAAATAAAATGAAGCTTTACATAATGACCTTTTGGGGTATTGCAGTTTTTTATGAAAGTGACCATGTACATTCAAAATAATATTATTTACTGAAATTAAATGGTTAGGTGTCGTGTCGTACCACGAGGTCAAGGAAATTACACTAAATAGAGAGGAATGGAGAAGACTCCACCGACAAGAGCGTAGCTCTTAAATTATAGATAGAGACTGAAATTAATACATTTTTTTAAATAGGTTGAACCCTATTCATGGTTTATCATACATGACATGGAGTATCCGTCTGGGGTTGGTATTTATCGTAATTAGGTAAAAACTCTAATATTCATTAAAACACAATTTTACGGATTACTTCGCGATTTATTTACATTTTATTTTAACCCTGACGTTTCGAACACTTTACAGCGATCGTGGTCACAGGGAGACTAAGGTATTATTTGTCATTGAATGAAGTGGTTGGGTTTGTCTAAGGCATGTTCACACACTGCAGATTTCGTGCAGTGTGTGAACATGCCTTAGACAAACCCAACCACTTCATTCGTTTTGACCAACCTAAAATACTTGCAAAAGAACGGCGTTTTATTCCTCGAATGCTACGTGAAGCCATTGAAATTAGAAAACATCCAAATTTCAATAGAGAAGATGGTTGGAAATTTCCACCGGCATGGGATCCTATTATAGCAAAAACCAAAGCAACACCTAGCACTGCAAGATCTCAAGACACGGTTAGCTCTTTCTGCGTAAATAGGAACGTAAATTAATATTATTGAGTGACCGTAGTTAAAATTTTTCAAAACTTTGTAATGACAAATAATACCTGAGTCTCCCTGTGACCACGATCGCTGTAAAGTGTTCGAAACGTCAGGTTTAAAATAAAATGTAAATAAATCGCGAAGTAATCCGTAAAATTGTGTTTTAATGAGTTCAACAATTCGCGTAAACGTAAGAAACAAATAACTCTAATATTGTTTTGATTTTTTAATATTGTTTTGTTTATTTACTTTTAGGTTTATTTTATTTTCAATTTATGTTTTGGTAAAGAACTCTTTTAGGATTTCTAGATTAACCACAAGTAAGTTTGTGAATGGGAACGCTGAACCGCTGAACTGATTTGGATATAATAATAAAGTTAAATTGGGACCCAAAAAAGGAGATAAAATAGTTCTTATCCCAGGTGTCACCCCTCAAGGTGAGAAAAAGGGAGCTCGAATTTCTTTCGAGAATTCTGATATTTTCATGGAAGAATTCGGTGGAAGCACAAAATTTTGAAGCACCAAAGGAACTAGAACGGATACGGTTGTTCCATTTGTATCCGCTTACTGTTCGCCTAATCAGCACACATTCTCACACTGAATTTATGTGCGAATTCTTACGAATTCTCATTTTCCCATTGGCACATCGCCCATACAATTGACCTAAGTACTTGTAACAAATTACATTAAATGTTTCCCGATGATATTTCTGCTTCAATACTTCTGTTGGGAGCCAACGGATTCAGAATACAATCGATGTTCTTATATGTTAAGAGTGGATGTAGCGAATATCTTGGTACTTTTTCTCGTTGGAAAAACGAGTGGATTTCCATAATTTTAGTACTTAGTTCTTTCTTGTTTTATTCATGATTGTTAGCTTCTGTTGGTGCACTTAAGCGTGTTAAAGCATATCAAAAAAGTTACCTACATACATTGCATTTGTAAATAAGCATGCATTTTTTTTTGTACAATTATACGGAACTCTTATGTATGCAAGTCCAGCACTTTGCCGGACTTTCGGAATGATCTAGGCCATGTTTCAGGAAGAGTACAAGTCATGTAATACTTACTCGTATAATAATAATAAATTGTTACTTAGCCCCAAACTAACGCTTAGTTTTAGTGTAATATTACAATAATAATCTCCTCCTAGCCGAGTTTCGACTACGGCGGCCTATCAACAGAGATTAGCCAACTGCGCGGGACATATTATAGTGCACAAGTCTGTGCGCAATACACAGGTGCACTCTCTATTCCTTCCCTCTCATAATTGCGGTGAGACGGCAGTCCGACATGACCGTAGAGAGATCAGGCGCAGGACCAACGGCTTAACGTGCTCTCCGAGACACCTCTAACTTCCTGACACCGGAGTGTAATATTAGTGTGTAACCATAGTAACACATAGTAACTCTAAGCCTGGAGTTTTCCAACACATGTTTATTTTATATGGGTACACACACATACATATTTGACATATTTTGTATGGGTACTCTGTCAAATTAAACATTAATCGAGGTTTATCCACTGTTTGTATAAGTATATGTATACCTGATTCCCGTACCGTACACCTAAAAAAACCTAAAAGTACCTATCAAATGTCAAAAGTGTCAAAATTGTATTTTCCTGTCATTCTCGCGTAACTGAAATGTCATCTGAAATTGAGTAAATTAAAATAATAAGAGAATTGAACCTCTGATCATCGGGATGAACCAAATAACTGGTAGAAAATTCCATATGGCATTAAGTCAAACTTTTGTACAAAAATTTATTTGTACAATGAAGCTTAAATAAAAATTTTATTACAACAATCTTACATAATAACCTAATCTCGAACTAAGCGTGAGCATGTGTTTTGGCGACTAGGGTAACGTATAGATATTATATATAGATAACACTTTATTTTACACCATAAAAGTAACAAAACAATTTTAAAAGATGTACAAATCAGGCGGTCTTATCGCTAAGAGAGATCTCTTCCAGACATCCTTTGGGCATAGGAAATACATTATTTGAACTGTGATGAATCAAAGTAAAGTTTACTTTTATTTTACAAGCGTAAAAACCCCTAAACAGTGCATTTACAACGAAAATTCACAGAATTTAATGAATGATTAAGCTCAAAGCTTAAAAGCAGACAAAGGGAAACGCATTGTTGGCCCGTATGCGCGTTCCAGGGGCCCAATTCTGGTGCCTTCGATATTATGTCGCATGCGATATTTATCGAAAAAACATGGCGGATATCACAAAATTAGATGTTGCGTATTCTCGAATTATGAAAAAGTAGGATATTTATTACATTTTGTGACATCCGCCATGTTATTTCGATAAATATCGTATGTAATGTCCTCCTAGCCGAATTTCGACCACGGCGGCCTATCTCAACAGAGATTAGCCAACTGCGCGGGACATATTATAGTGCACACAAGTGTCTGCGCAATACACAGGTGAACTCTCTGTTCTTTCACTCTCATAATACGGTGAAACGGCAGTCCGACATGACCGTAGAGAGATCAGGCGCAGGACCAACGGCTTAACGAGCTTTCCGAGGCATGGGGGTGTGTTAACACCACCAACTTCCTGACCGGAGCTGTGTCTGAGTAATTTCAAGACAGAAAAACTCAAACACTCTCGGCCCGTATGTGATATAATATCGAAGGCGCGAGAATTGGGCCCCAGGTTTAAAAGCTCGAAAGCTCTCGAATAGGCACAAAAGGTGAAGTTGCAATAGAACTGAACGTTTTCACAAATATTGGTGGTAACCTTTCCTAACAACAGTTTTTGAAAAGACAGTCAATAATATTAAACTGCCTGTAGCTTTGTTTCCCGTATTTGATTTCACTTGCTTTTCAATATCACTGAGATTTTTGACGTTCAATTGTGTCAAACTCGTAAACGATTTCTATGTTCGATTGTATGTAAGTTTACCAATTTATTCGTCAATCGCAGACCGATTTTCATTTTTTTTAATGGAAGAGCATACTCCGGAGATGGCCCCATTATCACTAAGTCAGGCTCTGATGATAGAATCCTCAAGTAGTCGAGATAACGAGTGTTTGCTGCAAAATTTATGTTGCTGAGCTGATGATGTAGGTCGTATGGAACTCCTCATCTAACCGAAGTTCGTGAATTTCTTGAATTTCTAAACCCCGGTTGCGGGTTCGAATCCCGCAAGGCGAAAATGTTTGTGTGGTGAGCATGAGCATTTGTACCTACTTAAGTCATGGATGTTTTTAAATGTATATAAGTAGTATGTCTTTTCGTTATCCTAGTCACCATAGCACAAGCTTACGCTAAGTTTGGGGCTAGGTAATTGGTGTGTTTGTTAAAAAAAAGCAATTTCTGTATGGTGTAAGGAAATACGGGCAATAAGTGTACCTGTTACTAAAAAAATAAATATTTTTTTACCAAAAAACAACAACCTTATGTAAAATCAATGTACTGAATTCGACTTTCTACAGTTTTAATTTATTTGTAGAAGATAGCGATATACGTAACACCGACACACCTTAATTTCACATAGTTAAACTAAGATAATTAGATAATTTTCCTTTAATTAACGAGACGTTACTTTAATAAATTAATGTCATCAATGTAATCAATGTCAAGTTAATGACAGCCATGGAAACATATTCCCTTTGTGAATTACACACTGGTGTAATTTTAAACACCGGTTACCTACTGTACAGTATTTTTGTGTATTTAATTCGATACAAAATACTTAATTTCATTTGTTGTTTTTATACGACTGCCCATAAAGGAATGTAATGTTATGTTTTCAGGGTCTATGTATATACGATTGTTTATTCCACTATAACTTCTAAAGCCTGAGCCGAATAGGATGTGGTATCGTTAGAATCCTTCATCCCGGGTATTATAGATAACTTAATTGTTGAAAATTGCAATATTTTTTGTGAAAAATATTCTACTTTTACAATAATTAGAAAATTTAATATATTACATTTTATATAGGTATCAAAATCGACGACTGTCTTGGTGTAGTCGTTCGCGCACCGGACTTCTAAACCAGGCGGTTGCGGGTTCGAATCCCGCAAGGGGAAAATGTTTGTGTGCTGAGCACGAGCATTTGTACCTAAGTCATAGATGTTTATATGTATTTAAGTATTTCTATCCGTTATCCTAGTCACCATAGCACAAGCTCACGCTTAGTTTGGGGCTAGATACCTAATTGGTGTTTGTTGAAAAAAAAAAAACAATTAATTGAAAGCTTTTATGGTGACCAATCTCAAATGTATTCAAAGATGGTAGCATTAGTAAGCGGGTTTGCCTGTAAAACCTAATTTTGCAATAAAAGATTTTTTAACGGCATTTTAAATCTTGATTTTATTAATTTTTATTTATGTAGGTAATAAAATACATACGGCTTAGGAAATCAATCCGCGTCAAATTCTTCGACATGCCTTAGCTAGCAACGACGATTTTCAAGGCAAATTTAGTTGTATAATATGCGTTGCATTGCATAACTTATTAATAATAAAATGTCCCCTTAGCCGAATTTCGACCACGGCGGCCTATCTCAACAGAGATTAGCCAACTGCGCGGGACATATTATAGTGCACAAGTGTGTGCGCAATACATAATTCGGTGAGACGGCAGTCCGACATGATCGTAGAGAGATCAGGCGCAGGACCAACGGCTTAACGTGCTTTCCGCGGCACGGGGGTGTTAACACCACCAACTTCCTGACTCCGGAGCTGTGTCTGAGTAATTTTAAGACAGAAAAACCCAACACTCTCGGCCCGACCCGGGATTCGAACCCGGGACGTCGTGGATAGTACCCAGCGTGCTGACCACTAGACCAACGAGGCAGTCATAATTTATTTCACCATGTCATTTAAACTCTAATTCGCCGTTAATTGCCATCAACTTTAGCAATCACTACCGAAGCGTTGCCGCCACTATTTTATTTATTTTATCGTATTTACCTATATTATATCTACCCCTGTATTCCCATAAAGTCACTAGTATACTCATCTCCCCAAAATAGCTAACACCCCAGCTTTTGTTTTTACGACGCCAAGGCCAAGACGTCGCGCTTTTTATGCCAAACTTGACATTAGCTTAGAATTTTATGACGTGAAAAGCCAGCGTTGCGTGACTTTGCCCCCGTATCGTGTGAGTTTTTTTTTGTTTTACACATATTTTTCCGGAGGTAGAACACGCAAACTTCCAGCCAGTTCGAAGTTTCAATGTGTTTTATTTATTTTGAAATCAAGGCTGTATCGAATTCTGTTTTTGGTGTCACGTTTTGGAATGTCGACGTAAAAAAAACACACCAAAGTCAGCTGTAATAACACCCCTGTGCCACGGAAAGCAAGTTAAGCTGTTGGTCCTACGCCAGATCTCTCTCCTGCCATGTCCGATTGCCGTCTATGCGAGTGAAGGAATAGAAAGCGCACTTGTGTATTGTGCACACACTTGTGTAGTATTAGGTATCTCTTGCGCAGTTGGCTAATCTCTGTTAAGATTGGCCGCCGTTGTCGGAATTCGGCTAGGAGGACATTATATTATTATGAGGGTTAAACCGTGCATTACCAACGACCCGCATATCAACACAGCCAAACTTGACTTGGTAACGTCTCATTTGCAAGCTGATTCAGCACCGCTTTAATAAACATGGCGGCACTTCAAAGAGAAACGCCGACGAACACTTGTTTAGGGTTAAGCTGCACGTCAGGGGTGTGGATTAGTGATGTGCCGATTCGATTATCTTGATAATCGATTTATAAAGAAGTACAGTCGGCAGCAATTCTGTTTATCTGTCAAATTACCTAAATAATATTGAATTCTATGTGATCAATATTATATTGAAAGGTTGCAAAAATATGATTGATACAGATAGTGTAGGTCGATGTAATAAAATTTTGTATTCTGTCAGACATTTTCTAAGAGGCCAAAGTACTATGCTGCTGAACTGTGAAATTTTCTAAGGGAGACCTGAAAAATATGTGAAAACTGGCGTTATTTTCTGTTTGCTCGCCATTTTTTACTATCGATACCTGACTACACCGTCACTAGTGTGAATACGCAAACACCTTAGCGTAAATATGTCAGGGCTGTGAGTCTGACTAGACCGAAGTCTGTCATAGGTTTACAATAGCTAGCGAGTGTAGCATCAACCCTGCAGAATATAGGGTGTAAGCAGTTACCTATTACAAAAACCTGTGCAGAGATTTTGCTGTACCAGCAGTTTCTAACCTCTGTTAAGTCTCTAGGAGAATCTAGGCTCGTGGTTTGTGAGAGAAAATTATGTAATTTTATATTGTATTGTATTTTACTTTTATAAATAAATGAAAAGATGCAATTGCTATCGAGTAATATCTACATAGAAAATGCGCTTGCTTGTCTAAATAAATTACATAACATATTGTTTGTTTTCCATCAATTTGTGTTTGAACTAGTTTTTTTATGGTACTGAATTAATTTAGGTCTTTAAAAACTTTCAAGTGGCCTAATTTATTTATTTCTGTGTAGGTAAAATTATTTTGTTTTACTGAGTCGTGCCTGCACGGAAGATAAAAAATTTCTTAAAAACAATCCAATGTTTATTACAACAATATAGTATGCGATTCTCTCTGTGTATTAGACCGACAATACTTGCACATAATTGAACAAACGGCGTATATCATACCCTCATTGTCCCTCCGCTAAGTATCATTACAACTGTTTACAAACCCTGGTGGTATCCTGGTACGAAATCGTATTATGGACGCAGCAATGAAAGCATGTCAGTCGCTTACCACCTGGCGGCTTACCCACGGCACAAAACTCGAAGACACCCAATAGAAATATGAAGTAGTAGGTCCAAGTGATTCAAACAACCACCAGTTTGGAACACAGTGACAGTAAAGTGCATACTGTGGGTTATGCCCGTCCAAAACTAATCCGTGTACTGTAAGGCTCCGCGCAGATTGGCCACCGATCACAGCCAACGGTTGCTAGCGACAAGCTGTTTACATTTTTTTAAAGTTTTGTATGAAGTTGCCGCACAAGTGAAGCGAGTGGTGGCCATTCGCGATTCAGTGTTCGCCACTCGCTATTTTGACAAAACATCTGCCAAAAGGTCTTGCAGATAAGTGTCAATTGAAACAGCCACCGTCATTCATACACTTGTACTAAATTCAGCCTTGTTGCATTATTTTATGCGTTTCTACTTACTTACTTTCGGATATTGTATTCTTGATTGAGCCGTGTCAAATTCAGTTTTTAAACATTGATTCTATATAAACCAATATTTTTTCAACTAGTGTAGGTCTAATATCAAACCTGTAACTTATAAATGACTTTACTGAATCTTCCTGTATTGCGCTATCACGCGTCACCTGTAAATAAACTTTATCACCACTTGATAAAGTTTGTTTTAGACCAACTATTGACACTATCTGTACACCTTATGCCTCTGTCTTAGCGATCATTTTGCGATGCGATATTTTCGCATAAATTAGTACAAGACTGTTTTGAAGTTTTCCATAAATTTTGCGGTGAGCAGCTTGTTGTTTGAAGGTAAAATTGGCGTGTTCTTCAGACTTAATCTGCTTACTGCAGCAGATTTATTTGCGTACTTGAAAACCTACTAGCAGTAATGGGTAAACATAAAAATTGTTGAAGAAAATTTCTGTCGATAACTGAATGATATTCTCCATGAAAAGGGTATCTTATACCCTTAAATGACCAATTCTTGTATATTTATTTATTTATATATTTTTTTTGTAATCGCGGAAAGGGTTCTAACGATTTCGCTAAAATTTAGTATGTATGTATTAGTTATCGGGGGTGATCTAGATTAGTCTTATGTTATCGCTAACCTCGTCCGGGTAAGCATGAGCGTCGTGGCGGAGTGTGCGTAAGACGCAGGACTGATAATTGTATCAGATGTGGTATCGCTTTGTAGGTTGTACAAGGTGCTGCTAAGCGCACAGGCTAGCACGCCCCTGGCGTTATGCCATTTTACACTTCCAATCTGGAGCCCTATGGGTGGCATATGTTAAACACAGTTCCAAGTTATATTAGTAAGACGATACAAGGCCAAAAATTCATAGAAACTAATAATAACAAGTTAATAGTATAAGTTTAAATAAGAAACAAAAAATTCGCACACAGGTAGGATTTGAACCCACGTCCTTTGGCTTACCGGGCCAACGCTCTTACCAACTGAGCTACTGTACATTCTATCTAGCCGTGTGAAATTCTTGGTCTCTTTTGAATACGTCATTGCGTGAAGTTAATAGTCTATCATAAAGTAGAAACGGGAACTTTTTGAAGTACCAACAGGAGCAATGCTATGTTTAGTTACACCACACCTACATTAAATTCAGCAAAGTTTTAAAACAGATACTTAATGTGTACATACATAACATTAAAAGTTCACTAATTATGATTTAACGCAGTGCTGGCGTAAGTTTAACACAACAGATATTATAACCCTTTGTAAAAATACGAACGAAAGTTAGCCAAGTGTGCTTTTTATCGGATCATAAATTTGCTGTGGAAAATTAATTTCATTTGTCTTTGTACATAATATGTTACTGCACCATTATCTTTTGATTTTAGGAAATAAGTTACTGCTGAAAAAAAATGAGTTAAATAAACGCAATATTATTCATTTAATTCGATTTAAATCCAAGAACTTACTCGCCACTTAAGAAAATTACAGAAATAATTTTTCTTCTATCGTTATCATTTGGTAAAAATATTTATTACAATGTGTATTGCACATTAAAATTCACACTTTTTAGATAGATTAGATAGTACTTAATAGATATAAGAACAAGCTTGTGTACATTGTACATTCTATATTTAAAATAATAATGATATTTAAAATATTATTATTGGTCGAATTTCTGAAGTAACCAAACACCAGTAATTAAAGATTGGATATTACACTTGAATAAAATACCATCTGAGGCGGCATTAAACCCGCGTTTCTAGCATATCGTTCGAAATCCTAACCACTCGGCCATCCAGGTAATTTTTTCAAGTGCAGTATCTAATCTTCAGGTTGCAAAGTGAATATTTATCACTTAAAACCATAATTTATACCAGTAACTGGTTAAATTAACCTAATGCCTGATTTAAGCGACAAATACAACAATTTCAAATTGTAGTTATCTTGCATCGCTTGGCAAGATAACTACCGTGCACTCTGATTAAAAGTTTTATCGCTCCTGCCCTACTTTTTGACCTTGTGAACGGGTAACGTAATAAATCTTCATAAATATTCATTAACAATAATTTGTGCCAACAGAGATAGGACTTGACCATAGTGGAGGCAAAATCAGTAGAACTACTTTTGATACGATAAATTATTGTTATTAAGTGATAAGCATTACCTTTGCAATCTAATATGGTATGCGAGGAACGCGGGTTAAATTCCCGCCTTTGGTGGTCATTTTTTCAAGTGCAATAATACACTTTTGATACGTTAATGAATGTAGAAGCACAGAACTATAGCACAGGCTTTAGAACCAATTATACAAATTATTGATAAATATATTATTAAACCGACTGACGAGTGGCCAATTGAAACCAATTTCAGTACCAGCTATACAAAATTGAACAGAAATAACGCATCCCCCTTTATAGGGAGTTAATCAAGCGCTCCAAAGTCAAAACGTATCTACTTTTTAAATATTGTGAAATACTAATAATTTTATCACTGATTGTTTTAATTATTTCGAGAAAGTGTATGTAGTTTTCAATTAAGCGTTGTTTTATTTGAGCACTATTTATTTATTTCTATTACAAATATGTTTTTTTAATTTCATACTAGTATCACTTTTTATTGTTCTTTTTGACGATCGATTAATCATATTAATCGACATCAAGAGAACAAGAGAGAAATACCAATGTGTGACATTTTTTTAACTGACATGAATAAAGTGAGTCTTCTGACTCTCTTTTAGGTGTGGTTTGATTGAAGAAACCCCTTAAAACGAGCCTTACGTTATTTATGAGCAACTTTATTGAAAAATAAATATCAAAGGCTTTCTGAGGCTACTTTTAAAAACACAGGGTGTTGTTTTGGTCTGCGCCTAGGAATGGTAGTATGAGTTATTCTAATTCTAAAAATATATTTTCTTCAAATAATATTAATGTTTTTTTTAAATAGAACCTCTCAACAAAATGTCCAAAATTTATTACAACGAGTTGGCACAGTCGAGCCCTCGCGCGTAACCTATAGGTTAATTGTTTAGTTGGTATTTTCAACTCGCTCGCTAGGATCGCAATAATGAATTGATTTTGTGGGTTTTCACATAAAAAGTTAAGGTATTTTTATATTATTTTGGCATCAGTATCGTTTGTAAAACTACCCCTGAGTCAGGGAGCGCTGACCAAAACACCAGCCTGTCTAGCTGCTCAGAGATTACCGATTTAATTGCGATTTAGATCAGAGTGTTTGGTGACTGGTACCCTCTGATTCCAGTGCTTTCAAAAGGTGATAAATGAGTTCATTTGCAAAACATTTGGCGTATTACGTGATCAGATAAAAGAAATGCCTTTCCATACAAATCTTCAATCTACTAGCTGATAAGGAAAGATAAAAGTTTATATGAAATTGGTTGTTTCAAGTATCTTTTCTCCTACTGATAATTTCGCAGCAATTTTTTTTAGTTACGTTAATTACGTTGCCATATTTGGTATCACTACCAAAGCGCAATAAGGTAGATTAGAACAAGTCAAGACAACTGCTATTTCGCAAAATGTTAACCCATCGTTACTATAACCACAGAACAAGTACTAGTACTATAACGCCTCTTTAAACAGTAATAATGTTCTTCTAGCCGAATTTCGATTACAGACCAATCTCAACACAGATTAGCCGACTGCGCGGGAAATATTATAGTGCTCAAGTGTGTGCACAATGCACAGGTGCACTCTCTGTTCCTTCACTCTCATAATTCGGTGATACGGCAGTCCGACATGACCGTAGAGAGATCAGGCGCAGGAGCAATGGCTAACGTGCTTTCCGCGGCACGGGGGTGTTAACGCCACCAATTTTCTGACTTGCTGACACCGGAAATGTGTCTGAGTTATTACAAGACAGAAAAACCCATCACTTTCGGCCTGACCCGGGATTCGAACCAGGGACCTCGTGGATAGTACCCAGCGAGCTGACCACTAGACAGTAGTGGTAATGTGTACAACGCGGATAGTTCATGAAATTCAATCCAAGCAAATCGTGTTACGGTTTGCAAACAATACCATTATTGTTGGCGCATGCCAAAAGCGTAGCGATTTTGCCAAATATAACATATCTATTCTTTATATTTTCTGCGTATTGAGAGTCGTCAACTAAAGTTAATCCTTCATTAAGTCTCATGCCATCCTTTTCTTTTTCATTGACAATGAAAGTGACAGAACGTGACTTAATTATAGATTAAATTTAATTGACGTCCTGAGTGCGGCGGTTTGGGCGATTTTGTATTAAGTAAATATCTAATCTCACCCAATTATGAGAGTGACGGAACAGAGAGTGCACCTGTGTATTGCGCACACACTTGTGCACTATAATTTGTCCCGCGCAGTTGGCTAATCTCTGTTGAGGTAGGCCGCCGTAGTCGAAATTCGGCTAGGAGGACATTCCTCACATTGGTACCGACTTCCTTACACGTTTCTTTCACTTGGCGATAAAAAAGTTATTTCAAACTTTTTAGTGCTTTTTTTTCGAAAGGGGTTGTGTTAAAAAACAATTATATAATGTTTTTTTTCTTATTGTCCGTAGTTCATTTAATTGTAAACTGCCCTAACACAATACGATGAAGGTCGAAGGTTTTAATTCGTAGGATACTTATCTAAAGTTCTAATTTCTTTACTTTGTAGTCTACTCTAAAATCATGTTGTGTATACAATTTATGGATTACCATCTAGCGATAGTTTTATTAACATTATTTTATAAGCATGCACTGATTGTGAACTGTCTGTATACCTTAAATAAATTAATGCTAAAGCAGGAAGGTAAACCGTTTTCTTAGACCACACATGATGCCTATACTAAGGTAGACTGTACGATGAATACGATACCTTTCAATTTCTCTATTTAGGGCGTTTAACGATAGCGTGACTCGACAAACCCATTATTGTCAAATCGTTAGTGATGTGCCTCGATTGGTACTGGCGATATCCGTGTAACTTATCGATGTCGACGAAAGTAATAACAGATTTATAAAAACGATTGTACAGTCAGATAGTCAGACTATACTTTGTTTGGCGAAATCGCCTCTGTAACCATTGAATAAGAGTGGGTGCGGTTGATTTTTCGTGCGTCAATAAAGTTTGATGGATCGTTGTACGTTACTTATATTTTATTCATGTGAAAGTTTTGATGTTTATCTTAACATGATCACTGTAATAAGCTTTGATTTGATTTATAATGCGAGTTAATTTTTCATAAAACTTTAATCATTTGATTGATGATGATAATATCATCATATTGCAATACTATCATAAAAATAACACTTATTATCACCAGATACCATATTATACCTATATTTATGCACCATACTATATATCAGCAAACCTTTTTTTCATTAAATAATAATTGGTTACACTTCATTATAACAATAATCAATAATTCCAATATACGTCTTCATTTGTATATACTTACTCATAATATTCTCAGGTTCCAAATACATACGTCACTCATGTTTTTAACTATACTGTTTACACTCATTGACATTAGATAAAATAGATTCTAACATGATATCTATTTACTATCAGAACTGTGGAGGATTTAAAACCAAGCTCAATACTCTTTATATGAATATCTTGTCGCACAATTATCATGTCATAATACTGACAGAAACATGGCTGAATGAAAACGAAATAGTAGATCAACGTTATCAGCTTTTCCGCTGCGATAGGGACCTATTGGCGACCGGTCGGGACGACGGCGGCGGCGTTATGGTGGCAGTTCTTCGTGGACTCGGAGCGCGGGCCGTGCGCCTGGGCACGACCCCGTCCCTCTCCCCATCCGACCAAACTACAACTGCACCTCTGATCCCCTCAGTGATAGATACTGTGTCTATTGAAATTAAATTAGGTAATGAATTGCATTTCATAAATGCAGTCTATATTCCACCTAGCCAGCCAAGTCACGTTTATGGGTCATTTATAAATTATCAAAGCTTATTACAAGTAAACATAAAAAACTTTCACTTATTTGGAGATTATAATTTACCTACGATTGACTGGGTTTATAATACAAACAGTCATACTTTAGAGCCTATATCACGTGATACACATGTACATAATACATATTTATAAATTTCTTATCACTTATCGGCGGCTACCAACTTAATTACCTATACAATGAGAAATCTAGGATATTGGATCTTTGTATTACTAGTTCTCCCGATAATACCCTAGCTGCTTCTTTAGCGTATTTATTACCACCTGTTCCACATCATCCTCCTTTCTGTGTAGCTATTCCAAGTCGATCAAAGTCAGCTGGTATAGTAGGCAAACCGTATCAACAGTACTGTTTCAAAAAAGCTGATTACACTCAAATTAATAAAGAGTTGTCAAAAATTTACTGGAACTTATTATTTCGGAACAAAACAGTTAATGACGTACTAACGGAATTTTATGAAATATTATATGATGTCATTAAGAAACACGTTCCTAGAAAAACTGTCAAATCTTTACATTTTCCGGTTTGGTTTGCCCCGGCATTGATACACATACATAAAAATAAAAATCGTGCATGGATTAAATGGAAAAAAACTAATAACGAAACGGATAAGTTAAATTTTTCTATATACAGAAGTAGATTTAAAAAGGATTGTGATAAATGCTATAGTAACTATATGAAATTAGTAGAAAACAGTATTAGGGACAACATTAAGTATTTTTGGACGTATATTTCTAATCGAAAAAATTGCTCAGATATTCCAACACAAGTTCATTTTAAAAATAGAACAGCAAATGATCCAGCTACTGTATGTAACTTATTTTCAAGTTTCTTCCAGTCGGTTTTTGAAGTATCGTCAGTCCCAGATGACTTCTGCTTGGATGATATTAAAATAAATAATCATAATTTAAACCTTGATGAAACAAATATACATAACATAGTTATTTCTGAATCCAGCGTTCTTGTACAACTTCAATCATTAGATATTTCTAGGGGACCTGGCACGGATAATATTCAATTTTTTCTAAAACGAACAGCTAAATCTATTTGTAATCTACTTCATTTTATTTACAATAAATTCATACAAATCGGTCGATTTCCTGACATTTGGAAATCGGCTAGAATAGTTCCGGTGTTTAAGAATGGCTCCAAACAGGATGTGGAAAATTATAGACCGATTTCTATACTACCTATGTCAAAAATTTATGAAAAACTTGTACATAATGAAATATACCCTAAACTTCACAATAACATACTTCCACAGCAACATGGCTTCATCCAAAAACGTTCGACTATAACCAAGTTACTTGATTATACCTCTCAACTTTTTGATGCAATGGACGAAAACAAACAAACAGACTGTATATATACAAATTTTAGAAAGGCTTTCGATCGTGTGGATCATAAAATACTGCTGGAGAAAATTGCGTTCAATGGTATAAGAGGAAATTTGTGGCGATGGTTTAAATCCTACATTAGCAATCGAACTCAAAAAGTAGTAATTCATGGCTTTGAATCAGATACAGTCTTAGTTACATCCGGAGTACCCCAAGGATCTATTCTCGGGCCACTCCTTTTCGTTTTATTTATCAATGATATTAATAACTGTTTCTCATTTTGTAACTTCTCGCTTTATGCTCATGACTTAAAAATTTTCCATACCATAACTAATCCTAACGACCATTTACGCTTTCAGAACGACTTAGACACATTCAATAGATATTGCGATGCTAACAAATTAAGTCTGAGTATTAATAAGTGCAAGTCAATAACCTTTACTAAGAAAAAGATAATTAGTATTTTCCGATATAGGTTAGGTAATATTGTTCTAGAGAGAGTGGATTGTATAAGGGACCTGGGAATATTGCTTGATTCAAAATTACATTTGGACAAGCATATAGATAATATTATTAATAAAGCTTTTAAAATGTTTGGTTTTGTGGTTCGCGCTAGTGAAAAGTTTAAATCCTCTCAGACTTTTATACACTTGTATAAGTCTCTCATAAGAAGTCAACTAGAGTATGTACTGTACCAATTTGGAACCCCTTGTATCAAAAATATAGTGATGCGATTGAAATTTTTCAAATGAAATTTTTACGATGTGTTAATTACAGATGTTTTCACAGTTATTTGAAATATGACCTATTATTACAAAAATGTAAACTATTAAAACTTAATGATAGACGTATAATGCTAGATATGGTTGTACTATATGACTTATGTCACAATAAATATGACAGTAACGAACTGAGGAGCAAACTACGGTTTTCAGTACCGAGAAAACCTTCTATTCATTCCTGTCGTTATGAAAAAATTAAAACATTTGCTCTTACGGATTGTCACACCAATGCAGGTAAACGATCTCCATTTAATAGATTATTTCAAATCTATAATATTAATTTTAATGACTTAGACTTAAATAACCTAAAATTAAATAAATTTAAAAGTGAGATAGTGTCAGCTTTTAACAATTATTAATTAAGCTTCTTGTATGTTAATTTGGATCATTGGGCTCCTGCCAAATTGTGTATTTTATTAAATAATCTTTGTCAAAAGCATTTTGAACGTTTAGCAGATGATAGGTAGTTCTTAACAATATTTTTTCTACAATAATCCCGTGGACAATGTTGTTGGTCATGCAATTATAAATATTGTATAGTATTACTTTAGGCTAAGAACCATTGTAAGACTGTTTGTTGTCCCAAATAAATAGAAAAAAATATATATACATTTACTCAACTGTGGCATAGCCCATAAGGTTTAGTTTTTAGCTGTGAAAACATGATCAAAATGAAAGACATTACATAGGTTTTGCATATTTTGCCTGATAAAATAAACAATATTTAGTGTCAGAAAAGACAACTCTATTTATATAATAGAGTTTTATCAAGTTATTTATCCATAAATCCAGCCGGTAGTCTTTGTAATTGCTTTGTATCACGATATAAGTGTTATCATATTTTCAATCATTAAGTCATCAAATTAAATGATTTATTAATAAATCCGAATTCGGTATGTAAACTTTAAGGTAGGATGTTTTTTTTTTTTTCTGGAAAAAGTCAGCCTATATAGATCCCACTGCTGGTAAAAGGCCTCACCTCAACTATGAGGAGGTACGAGCCATACTCCACCACGCGGGATCGGTGCGGGTTTGTGGAGGGGTTGTCTGTAAGGCAAGTGACAAACCTTACTGTCAGATGTTATCAAGCCGCTCTAGGGCCTCTGACTAGGCTTAACGACTAATACCAACAGATATTAGCCGGGACCAACTGCTTAACGTGCCTTCCTAAGCACGGAGATGCTTGTCATGGACGTCACTTAAATGGTCGGAATGGTCACCCATCCAATCACGACCGCGCCGTGGGCTGCTTAACTTTTGGTACCACTACCAAAGCGCTGCCGCCACTGCGCCACAAGCACCTCCTTTTTCTGGAAGTAAAGACTAAATCAAGAAAGCAATTTGAGTATTTTGATTTTTTATTTAATAGTTATTTTGTTATTAATTATTGAAAATCAAAACTTGTGACGCCATAAGCATGTCTAGGACGACTTTCTCTTATATTAACAGGGTGGTCTTTGGAAGTAAACTTTTTTCTCATTTAAAAGTCTCTAACACATGAAAATACGTGTAGTAACGTCATAGGTTGGTTTCCGATGTGTTTAGAGGGTATATAGTGATTATGGGCATGAAATCTCAAAATTTGATATTACCATTGGTTGTTTTTTTACATGCCGAATTAAAAGTCCGGCCAAGTGCGTGTCCGGCCACGCACAATGTAGCCACATTGTCACAATATAGAACGATCTTGTTATTTATTATGAAAATAATTAATGATGCGATCAAAATATGATGCAGGGATGTCGATCAGATCTGCAAATGCGCACTCTGTCAAACAATGTTTTTGATTGCTCTGTAATAAATCCTCAGTGATCTTGTTCAACGACTATTACTGCTAAACTAATAAAGTTATCTTAACCGTTATAGTTTTCGCTTAAAGTTTATAAAATGCACTATCATCATGTTTTTTTTTCGGATTTTTTAAGCTCCAGCAGTTAAGCTTATAAGAGGGCTTAACATGTTTTCTGAGGTAATGCGTGTTCAAACCAATTTGCTCCGAATTGTGTCAGAGTTATTTCAAGACTGAAAACACCAGAAGCTGATCCCAACCCGACCCGGGATTCGAACCCATAAATATATCAGCTAGAACCAGACAGGATTATCAGTAAACAGGCCCTAAAATCTAGTGACAAGTTTAGTAGGCGGGACGCGTGTCCCGTCCCAGCAGTAATTACAAAGCTTGTACACGGGTCCGACCGCAGGCTTAAGTCGGGAACAGATGCCTTCAGATTGTGGCCGAAAGTGGTCGAATATTGCTTTGATAATAGACGAAAAAAATACAGAACAATGATAGTATTTTCCAACAATAGATAGATAGATTACTCTTTATTGCACTCCTTCTAAGCAACAACAATACAATTTACATAGAAATATGTACAAATTAGGTGGTTGCATATTGTACATTGCTTGTTATTTGTATGGATAGATATATATTCTTTAATACACACCTCTACCTCGTTGGTCTAGTGGTCAGCACGCTGGGTACTATCCACGAGGTCCCGGGTTTGAATCCCGGGTCGGGCCGAGAGTGTTTGGGTTTTTCAGTCTTGAAATTACTCAGACACAGCTCCGGAGTCAGGAAGTTGGTGGTGTTAACACCCCCGTGGCTCGGAAAGCATGTTAAGCCGTTGGTCCTGCGCCTGGTCTCTCTTCGGCCATGTCGGACTGCCGTCTCACCGAATTATGAGAGTGAAGGAACAGAGAGTGCACCTGTGTATTGCGCACACACTTGTGCACTATAATATGTCTTGCGCAGTTGGCAAATCTCTGTTGAGATAGGCCACCGTGCTCGAAATTGGCTAGGAGGATTCTACTGTATGTGGTGTGTATTTTTTTTAATACACACCACATACTACTGTATGACTTGAACTTGACTGTGTTCTGTGCTTAAGACTGTTTTGACCAGAGATCGAACGCCAATATACATAGAACATAGTATTTTATCATTCTCTCTCTGTACGTATGAGTGATACAGCTAAGCACCAACTTACCCAAATCTGTCAAAAATGTAAAATGATATGGAACTCTATGTGATCAACATAAGGTTGAAATATGGTTGCGGCAGTTTTACAGATCAGGGTAAGTTGATGTGGGGCCATGTGTACTTAGCGTTTCTGTGCATACAAATAAATACCTACATATATGTGATTTTTTTTTTTATGTGTGGGTAAAATCTTTTTGGTACCAACTCAGTGAATCATGCAACGTTGCATACAGTTTCAAAATAATGGTTTATGATCGATAACAATAATAAAAGTAGCAATTTATTAAAAGTCTAGTTTACTAACAAAACCTTCAAATTAGTGCAACACATCGTTTAGCAACCTCGTTTGCCCCAGCAAAATCACAACGGGCAATTGCGACGATCTTCTGATACTTTCGTCCGTAATTTTGGCCGAACATTTTGCCCGACCCTACTTAATTTTGGTTCTACGGGCTCAAAACCATCGTGGTGTTGTTAAGCCCGATATGACACAATAACGTTACCAAAATCGCTTCGTTCTGAGATAGGTCCATTTAGTATGAAGCGATGTTTAGTGATGGTTTAGAAAATTTGTTACTTCATTTTTAAGCGCTCTCGGAGTACCTTGGATTACAGTAACAGTACATTTTCTGCTAATTAATGCTAAAATGACGTTAGAATAAATTTAGGCAAATAAAACACTTATATTTTGGATCAATCACGTCAATTCATAGATTGCAAGTTTTTACAAAATCAAATTAAATTTCGCGCACAAAAATTAATCGACTGAGTCATTCGGTGGGACTCGGACCCACGCCCCGTCGCTATCCGGGCGAATGCTTTTTCCAACTGAGCTACGGAGGACGTTAGTCCGTCGACGAATTTTGTAAGAATAATGACGTTCTTGATGAACCACGCGTATCCTTATTTTGACTAAAATCATGCCAGTAGATTATTAAAACTTTTCCTATAGATGCGTGATGTTCTGCAACGCAGGCATCAAAGTAAATTAATAAAAAGGTGTAAATTAATAAAAAGGTGGTGAAGTACATACATACGGCCTTACGTCAGACTAGCCCACTTTGACCTTGAGACCGTTATCTATTCCCTATGCAATAAAACCGGCCAAGTGCGAGTCGGACTCGCGCGCGAAGGGTTCCGTACCATTAACTTAAAACACTAGACAGTATAGGCAAAAAAAATATATTTATTATTATTA
Source organism: Pyrausta nigrata (assembly GCA_949316185.1). NCBI lineage: Eukaryota > Metazoa > Arthropoda > Insecta > Lepidoptera > Crambidae > Pyrausta > Pyrausta nigrata. The sequence continues at coordinate 3,224,712 of OX438955.1, read as the reverse complement.
TTTGTATCTCTCCTGCGGGAAATCACGGCACGAGGCCGGTCCTTTTGGAAGGCGTACGTGGGGATATGGATCCAACACGAAGAGGCCCCTTTGAGATACGATAATGAGTTGGGATATGTACACCTAGTGGATACTATCTCTGCCTGCACTATTAAGAAGATACAGCCAAAGACAGCACCCGCTAAGTGCAAGGACTATTGCGGAGAAGATAGCAACTAATACTGGTTCTATGGATGGGAAATTACTGGACTGGTTGCCGGGATATTGATGAGACAACGGGATGCCTGCCATATCTAATGTCTCATCTCGATAATCACGGCAGACGGTAACTCGCCGCTCATTAAATGGGCCGCCTATAATAGCTACCAGGGGGGTAGCAAGGCAGCATCATTGGTGTGAGCGGCTAAGATTGTAGAGAGGTGAGTCTGCGGGGTGCAGGTGGCCAGTGTTAAGCGCACCAGCCAGCAGGCCCCCGGCATTATGACATTTTACACTTCCAACCTGGAGCATAGGTTCCGCTCTTGCGATCTCCACTCTTGGCCGGCCGGTTAAGGCAAGCACAAGAGGCGAGGGCCATATAAATTAAGCTGGGCCCTCAGGAGTCGGGGTACGAGGTGTCGGCACTCACCTACAGCACGCCACATGCTGCCCCTGCGCCTTTATTATTATTATTATTATTATTATTAAAAATCATACAGAAAAAAGACTTAATCTATATATTTTTATTTTATTTATAATTTCAAAAGTATTCATCACAGGATACCCGAAACAATTTTAAATAAGAGTTTCCACGGCTGTTTCTTAACGTGAGTGATTTGAAGTTTATAGGTCCAAGACTTTAGAAATTAATATGCACCGTGTAAACAACTTTGGCGGGCTATATCTCGCAAATGGTAAAGCTGATACAAAAGTGTTATATGGAAACGATAGATGGAACGATTTTCAACGATATCCCACTCAAGGGGGTGCACTCAAAAAATAATTCACCCCCCCCTTTGCATGTATGGGGAGGTACCCTTAAAAAAGGCTAGTTTTAATTTTTTTGTATTTTTAAAAATGAGATCTATATGTGAAGTATCCTCGAACTAAGTTACATGCAAATCAGTCCATAAACGTAGAAGATATTCTGCTGTGACAGACTAGGACGGACGGACTGAACGATCTTATAAGGGTTCCTTGTCGGACTACGGAACCCTAAAAAGCTGTTTCTGTAGTTCAAGTGGGTAACCTGACGTGCTGCCAACTAGAAATATACTCTTAACTGCACTCTACACACCAATGTCTGTTAAAAGATACAGATGCCCTGTCACGCATATAGCAATAGCTTGGAAATATTAATGCGACACATTTCAGTTCATTGTTATTTTGTACTAGATTGTAAAATATTTTTGTAGCTATATACCTACTTAATATTATACCTTTTTTGTGCAAAAGTTTCAGTTTGAAGACTCTCCTTATAGAAAGGCTTAATAAATAGCTAAAGCAAAGGATCAAAATAAACTTTACACATTTTTGTTGTATGGATTGTAAATAATTTCGTTGTTTAAATCGAATATTCTACTTAACGATTCGTACACACACAACCTTGCTACAACTTTTAAATCGAACCTATACAATATTGATAAATGACAGAAGTTACATTTTACCGATCCATATACTAATATTATAAATGCGCAATTATGTTTGTCTGTTACCTTTGGACGCTTAAACTTGACCGATTTTGATGAAACTTTGTAAAAAGATAGTTTGAGTCCCGAGAAAGCAGATGGGATAGTTTTTATACCAAAACTCATCATTTAAGGGGTGTAAAGAGGTGTGGAAGTTTGTATGAGAATTCAGATATCTGCGAGAGTCAAGTTGCGGGGAAACGTTAGTACTTCATAACCTTGGATGATTTAAGTTCATAACTTAGTTTTAATAGGTTAACTAGTTTGAACTTGTTACGTTATACTGTAATTACTTTACTTGAAATGGGTGTTTTTCCACTATTATAACAAGTACTGTGTTCTGAATAGAAACATTTTTATTTGCGAGCTTTTTGTTACACAGTTTCTTCAGAGTACAATGCAAATACTTTTATGTTAGTGTCTTGCAAATTAATTAAGCATTTTAATAAATCAGCTAGGTTTTACTAATTACTAAAATGAAGTGACTATCAAAATCACATCAGAAATTGGGAGCCAAAAAATATTAAAAACTGATTTAAAGGGAGATTTAACTTCTTTTGAGCGTTTGTGGCGCAGCGGCTAGCGGGTTGCCACTCATGCGGGAGGTTCGATCCCAAGTGCCGCCTTGTACCAATGACTTTTTCTGAGTTACGTACATTAGTTGTTTCACTAACCGATGCTATTACGGTGAGGGAACACATCGTGAGGAAACCTGCACATTCAGGCAACTGAAATGTGTAACCATGATCCAAAACTGGTCAAGTTCACCTTAACAGGGTCACGGAGGTCAGCAGATGGCAATCGCTCCATTGTAACTGCCAAATCCTGGATCACGGTCAGCGAACCCTGGGCCCTCGGGTGCGAGTGCACAACCGGGATAACGCTAGGATGATGAACCAGGTTATGGTTATTAAAACTCAATTTAGACTTATTTGTTTAAAATATAGGTACATTTATTTAAATAACTAAATTGTTCCAACAATCACACCAATGAGGGCCACCTAGCCCCAAACTAAGCGAGAGCTTGAGCTTCCTTATATACGTTTATAAATACCTCGTTGGTCTAGTGGCAACATGCTGGGTACTATCCACAAAGGTCCCGAGTTCGAATCCCAGGTCGGGCCGAGAGTGTTTGGGTTTTTCTATCTTGAAATTACTCAGACACAGCTCCGGTGTCAGGAAGTTGGTGTTAACACCCCCGTGCCTCGGAAAGCACGTTAAGCCGTTGGTCCTGCGCCTGATCTCTCTACGGTCATGTCGGACTGTTGTCTCACCGAATTATGAGAGTGAATGAACAGAGAGTGCACCAGTGTATTGCGCACACACTTGTGCACTATAATATCTCACGCGTAGTTGGCTAAATCTCTGTTAAGATTGGCCGCTGTAGTCGAAATTCGGCTAGGAGGACATTATGAATAGCCATGACTTAGTTACAAATGCTCGTGTTCGTCACACAAACATTTGCCACTTGCGGGATTGGAACCCGCAACCACAGATTATTATAATAGTTACTACGTCCGCAACCGCTGATTATGTAGCGCAGAGCGCGAACTACACAAAGACGGTCTTCAAATTCATCTCAATAATTGTGTTGAATAATGTTGCCTATAATATCATGGAAGAAAGATAGGTATCAGTATTATATACAAGTGAATTTTATAACTTAAACAACTACGATAGTTGTAGCAGACGCCTTACTCTTTTTTTTTTCTTCTTCTGTGCTGTGTTGTGTTAACTCGTTGCCCAAGGCATCCGCTGAAAATCAGTTTTCGAGGCATGCCGTTAACTCGGATACCTCGAATAATGCTGAGCGGATGCCTTTTCGGCACTCACCATTGCATTGTAATACCTTTAATCTCTGTTTGTAAACTTTCTGTGTGTGGATGCCGAATAAAAATATTTTCTTTCTTCTTCCTTTCTTTCTTATTCTAGCCATTTCAATTGTGATTTCTCCAGGGATTTTTTTTACAGTTTTGAATTCGTAGTTATAGTTTATTACAGTTCTAAGTAGCAAATCCTATAGGGAGAAATATTGAATTAGTAACGTGCTCCAAGGTGACATTGCGTAGCGTCAGAGTTCAAGGGTATAAAAATAGTCTGAGTGAGGTATGTGAAAATTGATGTTTCTCGCTGCGGTAAAGTACAGTCGGCAGCACGTCAAGTTACACATTCGAACAACGAAAACAGCTTTTTTATGTAGGGAATTAAAACGGACTCAACGTCAATATAGTATATTCTGCCTTGCAGCCGTGCGTACAATCACGACCAATAAAAGTTTTACGGTGTGGTCATATTGTAAAGCGTAAAATTGAAGCCATTTTTCTTTGCTGACTGTACACACGTTTGAATAAATTATTTCAAAAGTAAATTTTAAATTTATGATTCGGCTTGATAATGTTAGCACTACGCATTTCAGAAAACATTAGTTACTTTTATTTAAGCGTAATAAAGCAATATCACACGTCAGATCTCAACGTATTTCATGTTTCAGATGTGGGTTTCTTTGTATAAACTGGATTTAATCAACTTTATCAAAACTGCAGAGCTATCACCTAATTCCCTAAACTGACGTCTGAAAAGCACTGAGACGTCAGTTTGATCGAGTTAGACGCCTACGTCTAACTCGATCAAACTGACGTAGGCCCTAGCCTACTGAACCCGGTAGGTACATGTGACATGTGACATTTTAATCCTATCATATTTCCAGACACAATAGAAAATCAATTGTTATCAGCCCGTCCGCGGATCTTACGGGGTTTGACAGGTTAATCGGTTTTTACCCGACTGCGGAAGGAAGGTTATGTTTTTCGAGAGGATGTATGTATGTATAATTGTTTGGCACGCCCTACAGCCCAAACGGCTGGACAGTTTTTGATATATGTGGTGTCGTTGAACTTGTCAAAATTGTCAAATTTTAAAAATGGCGCCCGCAAATGGAAATAAAGGGGGGAGGAGGGATTGAATGTTTCCTTACCATAGCAATGTAGGTATGAAATGAAAGACAGTAAAGAGACCATTTCAAAAATGTCAACACTGGCTAGGGATATTTTGGATTTAATAATACAATGCTTTGTATATCCTTAGACGGTCTTGATGTATGTATAATTATAAGACCACATAAATATTGCTGAATAAAAAAAAATTTTTTTCTTTATTTCAAACAAAATGTATTGTAATACTTTTAAAAATCTTTATATTTACTGAACTTCAGTGTGCGAGTCCGACTCGCAATTGCCTGTTATGTTTTTAAGGTAACGTTAGCAACGTTTTTTTACTATTTTTTTAGTTAGTATTTGACGTACGTCAACAACTGATTCGTGTCATTCATTCTTGTTCTTAGTTTGTTAAAATTTTTTAGGTATTTGAAAAGTGTCTTATTTTAAGAAATAAGCCTTACTTACAACGTTTATTTTTCATCTTTACGCCATACTTCATGAATATTGCTGAATCCTCTTTCGAAGGTGTCGAAAGTTTAGCGCCGCGCTAAAATATTTACTTTTATCCCCCTCTGCAAGAAGCTTATATATTTACTCGACTGCGTCAGAAGGAGGGTAATGTTTCTCGAGTGTATGCATACATTCCTATTTATGCATAACATGTATGTATAACAGCTGGACTGTTTTTTACATCATCATATCAGCCTATTGCAGTCTACTGCAGGACATATGCCTCTCCAAGACGGCGCCAACTTTAACGGTCCTCCGCTTCTCGCATCCAGCCACCACCGGCCTCCTTCCTCAGGTCGTCGGTCCACCTAGCAGGGGGGCGTCCAACACTACGTTTCCCGAGACGTGGTCTACATTCGAGAACCTTCCTACTCTAACGCCCGTCGGTTCTGCGACAGACATGACCAGCCCACTGCCACTTCAGCTTACTGCACCTCTGAACGATATCTATGACTTTCGTCTTTTGGCGGATGATCTCGTTCCGGATTCTATCCCTTAGCGAGATCCCCAGCATAGACCGTTCCATAGCTCGCTGCATAGCTGGCTTTTTGACATGAGTTGTTGAAATCGTCAGAGTTATGATAGTAACTAGGAAATCGTAGGGAAATATATTGTCTTGATAGAGGGTTGATCTTGTGTTTACACTGTGACAAAAAGCTGTAATAGGTATTACTTTATAATCTTTACTCGGAGAATATACTTACATGAACTTTGAAATTATTTTGCAAGCTGGTATTCAGGTTCCGACAAATACAGACATTCGGCATGCCTTACTCAATTGCTGGAGCTTACAAATTGCTTCCAAACTAAGTTTGGGAATAGCTCTCGACATAATGAAAAAAAGTAAAAACAATTAATATGTGATCCCTTTGGAGTTGCAAAAGTAATTATTGGCTTACACAAAATGTCGTGACAGTAATGTAAAATCGTATAGTTCTACTCTTATCGGCATATGTGGTGCTTTTGGCGCAGTGGCGGCAGCGCTTTGGTAGTGATACCAAAAATTAAGCAACCCACGGCGCGGTCGCGATTGGATGGGTGACCATTCCGACTATTTAAGTGACGTCCATGACAAGCATCTCCGTGCTTTGGAAGGCACGTTAAGCAGTTGGTCCCGGCTAATATCTGTTGGTATTAGTCGTTAAGCCTAGTCAGAGGCCCTAGGGCGGCTTTGTCACTTGCCTTACACACACCCCTCCACCAATCCGCACTGAGCCTGCGTGGTGGAGTATGGCTCGTACCTCCTCATAGTTGAGGTAAGGCCTTTTCCCAGCAGTGGGATCTATATTATTACTCTTATCGGCTGTCAAATTTTTATAGAAAGTGAGCCTTTACGGTATGGGGCTAATGTTTGTGTGATGAGCACGAGCATTTGTACCTAAGTAATAAATGTATATTTAAGTAGTTATATCCGCTATCCTAGTCGCAATAGCACAAGCTAACGCTTAGTTTGGGGCTAGGGTAGTTAGTATGATTGTTGGTACAATTTCTGTGTGTGTGTAATCAAATTTTGCGAATTCAGTTTGACCCACTTCCCGGTTTTTAATTGAGCTGAAATTTTGTATGCAAATCGGATGACAATGTATTTTGTCAGTTTGCTTATATGAGATCATAGAGTCAATCTTTCCATGCAATATTAAGATCCAATTGTTGTTTTTATTGACGTCCTTTTTGATGACTTGGTATGCTTTGACTACAAAAAAAAAACGGACACATATTTTTTATCATATGCCTAAATGTGTGATATAAGATCGATGATCGATGTGTCATATAAGAGATGATAACTAAAAGATTATCTCAGTTTTTGATTGATGATGGAGCAAGTTTGTTCCAACGATGCTAACTCACGCCGCTTTGAAAAGTTTTGAGCTGACAGATTTGTTAAAGAAATAAATTGCTCAAAAATTGTCTAAAAAATATTGTATATTTGGAGATCGTATACAATTGGCCTATGGACCGTTGAGAATTTTGATTAGTAATTAATTATAGTTTTATTTTATTATGCTTGGAACGTACATTAGAATCCAACGGACACCTAAAGTTAACAAATTCAAATAAAAAAATTAGTTGAGTGATTGTCACAACTTCCGTAATCAACCATGCGGTATAGTTTTATTATTTATGTGTGCTTCCGTTTCATGAAGGCGCGATTAACTCCTTGTGTTGCCAGGGTTCTCAATGAAAAATGTCAGGCTTCGTTTCGATGCCAACAGATGGCGTGGTATACAATATTGCTTACTCTTGAAGTGAAGGTCTGGGACGATATTCTTGATTCTTAATTCTACGAAGTGGATTGACAGGTCGTACTGTCGCTTGTCTCGCTCTCTCTCGTTTCTTTATCTCGAGAGAGAGGGAGCAAAGCAACAGTTCGACCTGTCAATCCACTCCGTCGAATTAAGAATTAAGGTTTAACGAGAATAAAGATCTAGAGTAACCAGGCTCTTACTACAGGGCGATAAACATAACTGTAGAGTGACAAATTAAACTTAGTTTGTGATACCATTTTGTTAAATTGCAGATGTGTTTATAGTTTGCATTATCTGTTACTTATTTTACAGTTAAGATGGTCGCACGTCAAGTAACAAGTTGATTTTTTGTTCTTGATAATACCAATACTATTATGGTATAAAAGTACCTATATACTTTTTACTATGGTGCGAGTCCTTTTTAAAAGACGTATTAAAAAAACTGCTTTGAACATTTTGTCATTGTAAAAATACGTTTCGTTTTATGAATCTTGTTGAGTGTATTTTTTTATAAACTTTTCACTTTAGTTTTCTGAAGTGGTCATAAGATATGATGTAAAATAAGTTAAAAATAAAGTATAAGTTAGTCATACATATTAACGATTGACTGGTTACGTTTCGTTAGTTCCGTTTTCCGCCACGTCGGTTGTCTTTTCGCACGCTCTACCACTGCACTTAGGAGGTAGGTACTCTGGGTAAGCACGATTACGCTTGCAACACCACTTACCTGTCAAAAGGTTATTTGAAAAGACTGCACTGACAAGTGACAGACAACTGACTGACTGACACATGCTTTAGCTGATATGGACAGATCCAAGGCCGTAAAACTAATAATAATAAAAAAAACTGACACATGCTCTTGACTTGAACTATTTGAATGAAGCTCTCGCGCATTCTGCAACTTGTTTGTTTTTCGCTGCTTCTAAGATTAATTTTGGTTTATTTCGACTTTGGCTTTACTACGGACCCTGATTCGATTGCACTTATTTTTGACCTGGCGGTGATTAAAAGACTCTGTGAAACGGAATGGATCTAGAAAATCAGTTTTGTGTGAATTGTGGATCTGCTGGAGATTCTATGCTATTAAACAAGGAAGAAATTCTTCGTTGTATACGGCAATGGACTGCTCCACGAGTGGTAAGTTAATTGCATTAGGAATTCGTTTAGGCTGCGTCTTTCTATTTCTTTTATAACCTCAAAACACGATGCATTTTGTGTTATTACTATGTTCCTTCAAGTGTCCGTTGCTAAAAATGAAATGTCTCGAGTTCTTGACTATTCTTATAGTATATCTATCTAGTTTTCATAACCAACGGTTCAGAACATTCTATGAAGCCAGAACATTCTCCTTTTGATTTAAGGTTCTTATTTAATAGTCAGAGAAACAACCGTCGAATAAAATACCACACGACTGGTTCTAAAATGACGTCACTTCATTTCTGGACAGTCATTTTATCAGTCAGATATTTTTAATCTGGCTGCGGAGACATTAGCCTTAAGTTAATAACGAGACGATACATTTTTCGGTGTTCGTGGTCACAGGGAGACCAGCACGAACGCTGTAAAGTGTTCGAAACGTCAGGTTTTAAATAAAATGTAGATAAATAGCGAAGTAATCCGTAAAATGGTGTTTTAATGAGTTCAACAATTCGCGTAAACGTAAGAAACGAGTAACAGAGGAAATATTGAAATAGGTAGATTTTACGACTGAATACATATTAAAGTCTAGGGTATACACAACGCTATTATTTATTATTAAACAAGGTGTCCAGGTGATAAAGAATAATACAGATACTTACCTCGCATTTTCCATTACCCTGCGCCAATTTTTCTATTCTATTCGAGATTTAGATTTTAAATAAAATTTAATTTTAATAGCATTTTTATTTATATAACTTTAAATAAGAAACCAAATATTCTTACTCGGGTACGATTTGAACCTACGACCTTTAGCTAACCGGGCCAACGCTCTTACCAACTGAGCTACCGTGCAGTCCATCAGCCCGTGTGAATTTCTTGGTTTCTTTGTTGTACGTCATTTCGTGACGGCAGCGACATCTACCCGAGCTGTATTGCAACAGCAGCGGGCCAAGTAGTTATTCTTTACAGAATAAATTCTACTTGAATGATGATGCTTTCGCAATTCAATAGTTTTTAATATTTTTTAATACTTTTAGTGTTCTTTCTTATTTATATAACTTTAAATAAGAAACTATAAAAACGCACACGGGTAGGATTTAAACCTACGACCTTTGGCTAACCGGGTCAACGCTCCTACCAACTTGCCTGATTGTCTGTGTCTTGTCTCGAAGCACTAGTAGAGCCCAAAAGATAAGGAGGCATGTCTGGGCCCCGTAAGGGCCAATATTACTGATTTTTAAATTTTTGACGTTCATAAGTGGCATTTTCTGTCCTAAATTGAATGTCCTTTTGACTTTGAACTGAGCTACCGTACAGTCCATTCACCCATGTGAAATTCTTGGTCTCTTTGACTTACGTCATTGATTCAAATCCTACGATTTGTACCCGTAAAATAGCACACTTATGATTTTTTTTTTTATAAAATGGAAAGGTTTTTGTATGAAACTAATCTGCTGCTAAAGAATTGTCTTTCGTTTTCGAATTTAATTTACCCTTTATGTTTCAACACTAGAAATTAGTTTCATTATTTTATAATCAATTCTTATCCATACTAATATTATAATTGCGAAAGTGTGTCTGTCTGTGTTACCTTTTGACGCTTAAACCACTGAACCGATGAAATTTGGTATGGAGATAGTTCAAGACCCTGGAAAGGACATAGGCTACACTTTGTCGCAATATAAAAACATTAAGTGGTGAAATGGGGGATGAAAGTTTAGATGGGAAAAATATAATATAATTATTTTGCTTTAAATTTCCGCTAAGAGACGCTAGCGCAGGCAACAAAACCACACCAACCGCAACCGCTTTGAGTACCAGTTCAGGCAAATGCAGAATGCACCGCCCACCCTCCCTCAATACGCATGCACTACAGCTAATGCAGTTGTTAGTTACCAACACCAACGTGCAAAAAACCTCGACGCGTTTCGCCACTCCACGCGGCATCCTCAGGAGATGTTGTCGCCTCGGCTGAGCACGGACGACTGAAATGAGTCGCTGGCGAACAGGCCTTTTATACTGTCTCCACTAATGAGCTGACGTAATCGTTACGTTAACGCGATCGTTACGTAAACGCAAACAAAAAGTTAAAGTTAAAAAATTAAAAAGTTAAACCGTTGATAACTGATGGTTATTAATAACATTTTGTTGATTTGATAATAGATTCAAAAGTGGGGAGGTGGTACAACTGACCTGTTCGTTCAACAATGTAAGCGTATTATCTTTATTATGTTTTATGATTTCTAATTGTTCCAGAACGGACAATTTAAAACTTTTTTCACATGTGTGTAAAATGGAAAAAGTATGATTATTAGGAATACTATGTCCTGAATCTAAAAGATGTTTGGCGAAGTGTGACTTTTCAGGATGGTTGTTTCGATACGCGGAAATATGTTCTTTATAACGTGTGTTGAAGCTACGGCCGGTCTGTCCTATATAAGTGGCGTTGCATGCACTACAGTTAAGCTTGTAAACACCAGATTTTTGGTGTTTATCAAGCTTATCCTTTCCGTTACAAATTAATCTCAAAGAGTTATTAGTGTTAAAAGCTACGCGTATGTTATGTTGTTTTAGGGTTTTAGAAATACGTTCCGACACCGTCCCTAAGTAAACTAAACTAGAATTATACCTGTTAACCTTTTCATTAGGAACAGAGTATAATAAACTAGTTATTTTTTTATTAATTTTATTTTTTATTAAGCTGTCAATAATGCATCTCTTGTATTTGTTTGATATGGCGATGTGATACAAAATGTTTAATTCCTTTCTGTAATTGTCTTTACTAAGTGGTACAGTAAATAGTCTATGAATATATGAATTGAACGCGGCCATCTTATGTTGCCACGGATGACAAGATGATGCATGAATGACAGTGTCAGTATGTGTTGGTTTTCTATAAATTTGGAATTGATGTTGACCCTGCACCCTTGTGATTGTTAAATCTAAGAAATTAATACTATCGTTTTATTCTACTTCTAATTTAAATTTAATTTTAGGGTGAATATTGTTGATTTTATTAAGAAAAATATCTAACTGTCTATTAGTTCCGGTCCAACAAATCAAAATGTCATCAACGTATCTATAATAGTAAAGAATTTTCCTTACAAGCTTAACTGTAGTGCATGCAACGCCACTTATATAGGACAGACCGGCCGTAGCTTCAACACACGTTATAAAGAACATATTTCCGCGTATCGAAACAACCATCCTGAAAAGTCACACTTCGCCAAACATCTTTTAGATTCAGGACATAGTATTCCTAATAATCATACTTTTTCCATTTTACACACATGTGAAAAAAGTTTTAAATTGTCCGTTCTGGAACAATTAGAAATCATAAAACATAATAAAGATAATACGCTTACATTGTTGAACGAACAGGTCAGTTGTACCACCTCCCCACTTTTGATCTATTTTCAAATCAACAAAATGTTATTAATAACCATCAGTCATCAACGGTTTAACTTTTTAATTTTTTAACTTTAACTTTTTGTTTGCGTTTACGTAACGATCGCGTTAACGTAACGATCGCGTTAACGTAACGATTACGTCAGCTCATTAGTGGGGACAGTATAAAAGCCGAGCTCAGCCGAGGCGACAACATCTCCTGAGGATGCCGCGTGGAGTGGCGAAACGCGTCGAGGTTTTTTGCACGTTGGTGTTGGTAACTAACAACTGCATTAGCTGTAGTGCATGCGAATTGAGGGAGGGAGGGCGGTGCATTCTGCATTTGCCTGAACTGGTACTCAAAGCGGTTGCGGTTGGTGTGGTTTTGTTGCCTGCGCTAGCGTCTCTTAGCGGAAATTTAAAGCAAAATAATTGTATTATATTTTTCCCATCTGATAATGGATTTCCGCAAAGTAACGCCTGATTCTATTAATTAGATGAAAGTTTATATGGAAAATCCAACTCTTGCGGGCGAAGTCGCGGGGAACTAGTATTAAATAATCCCTATATCTCTTTTAGTCTGCGTAGATCCTCTTATGTGAAATGTTAAAATGTTTTCCACATTGCGGCACCCTGTATATTGCTGGTGTTATGTCCACAAAGCTTGACTATTCCAGTGTGTACATAGCCTAGTTTGTACAGCAAACTCATCGTTGCAAGTATTGTTAGTCGTCAGTAAATAAAAATATGAAATGGAGACACGATTTTCTACACAATGAGTTTTTGAATAAACTGTTAAATTCTTTGTTATGATCGTTGTATTATTTAGAAAGAAGTGCTTTAGTTAGCCAGTAAAATAACTTTTTCAAGACTGAAATATTTCGTATGGGTTTGATTGTAAATACTCATACTCGTAAATGGCCAATTTTCCTTGCAGTAAATAGACCTCTTTTTAGGGTTCCGTAGTCCTGAAAAAAACCCTTATAGTTTCGTCATGTTCGTCTGTTTGTCTGTCTGTCTTAGATTTTGCTAAGAGACCGTTAGTACTAGAAAGCTGTAACTGTGTAGGTGTATCTCGTACTTGCCCGGTTTTACTACTTTTTATTGCACGAAATTAACAAAGCGTTTTACAAAAAAAGATGTCTGTAATCTCAACACTGCGACATCTTATGCAGTCGTAAAAGGCGGTCTTATAGCTAAAAGCGATCTCTAATAGATAATTTAATTACTTAGCCACTTTAAGTTATATTTTTGCGAAAAAATGTCTTAGGGCTGATTTAGGGAGTATGTTTTATCATCATCCTAGCGTTATCCCGGTTGTGGACTCGCACGCGAGGACCCAGGGTCCGCTTTGGACCAGCATGATCCAGGATATGGTAGATCAGGTAATTACGGTGGCACGCCATCCGCCATCCGTGACCCTGTTAACAGGGGAACCTGACCAGTTTAGATCATGGTTACACACTCAGTCGCCGGAATGTACAAGTTTTCTAAAGACGTTTTTCCTCGCCGTAAGAGCTATAAATAGCGATAGGGAGTTTTCTATGGCTTTTAATTATTTCCAATTACATTTCTCGTCCTCATCAAGAGTCTAATCCAACATTTACTCAATACAGTATCTAGTTATAAAAGTTAAGTAAGTGGTAATTTAATAACGCTTAGTGTGATAATAATGAATTAACTCGGTATTTTCAGTAGTTTAAAAGCTTTTATTGAAGACAGAGAGTTCTGGCTCCATTGATTTTCTCCCGCTAAAAACTAAAACGACTAGGGTTGTCACTCAAAGGATCCACAAAACTAGTTTAGTTCGTTGAAGGTTTTGTTGTAGAGAAGTCAATTTTTGTTAAATATAAATAATCTTCTAGTTATCAGTAACAAAACTTGTTTGTTACTGATAACCAGAAGTTCGCAAGTCACTAGATTACGGCCTACTAGTAGCCAAATTTTGGTTAATGTTGACCAATAATTTTTTTCAGTGCTATCAAATCTTATAACAAGTAAAATTGTCTAGGGAAGAAAGCATACTTACTTTTACTACTTATCTATGAAAACATGAATTTTAACCCCGCCTTGTATCAGGGCCTAAAACTTTTACAAAATTATCGATTGAGTCTTAAAAACTTTGCGCTCGATTATCTACGACTAATTTTTAATTATGTCTCTTTCTCTGCTTAACAATCTGAAAAGACAGATTACAATATTAACTAATGATATATTAACTTACACTTTAAAATTACCCAGACTTTCTTAGCTCGCTGTGTGCGGTCAATGTTTCAATTTACTACGACTTTAAGATATGAGAAAGTGACTATATGGAGTAAAAGCACTACAAACTTTAAGGCCAATGTGACAGCCCTATAAAGGCATTCACTGGAGCGTTTATCGCTTAGCGAGTGACGCTCGATTGACACAACGATTGGATTAATTATCTTATCGTGTTAAACTTGAAACCCCTTCCTTTGTGTTTAATTGTTAAGGTTACTCCGAGTCACATTATGTGGAGGACCAGGGTTGCTGGTTACGTAACTCTGTTGCTAACAATTCTCGATTGGAGTCGTTTGAAAATGTATCATTTGAGAGTCTCAGTATCTCATTAAAGATTTTTTTTTTAAATTTAATAGAAAGACCCTGATTTTTGGTGAGACTTGGTTAAAATACCCCTTTTAATCAAATTAATAAAAATACCATAAATCAATACTCATGTATTTTCCAAACTCCCAAATGAGATTGGAACCATCAATTCCAATATGGATTATTTCACCGCAAGGGGTCAAACCTCGGAGGCCAAGTGCCAAATCCCTTAAGATTTATTTATGAATTTAACTTTGTCCTAACGACAGGTCATTCAAGATCAGCCAGTTCACTTCTTTTTTGCGTTATCGTACCTCTACTTGCCTTATTTATACATGTCGCAAAACATCATAGTTTCTTTTACTGCTTCGGAATAAATTGTGAGGTAATATGAACACCAAACAGCTAAGTTGTTTTTGAAAATGTCAATTAATAGATAAAATCCGCCTCCGAGGATCTTCCCAATGATCAGTTCTGCGACTTTCCGATACCTTTACCAGATTGTCGGTCAACTTATTAGGACGCGCCACCATTGCTTTCACGGATATTCTATTCTGCAACATAACAGACCCTATTTAGAGTTCTAAGGGTCCATTTCACTAATGACAGGGTGACTAGACTTGAACTTAAACTGGATTCAAGTAATTCCAAAATAAATACGCAATCGATAATCCAAGATTCCAATGAATTCTTCTTCGTATCGATTGAACAGTCTACGGTAGACACGGCTGCCAGTGTCAAAATGCGTGTTCGATGGATACGCAAACATCCGAAATAGACTTAAATCTTTTAAATCAGATTAGTATTTAATTTCGTGCGTTAGTACGAGACCTTAATCTGTAACTTGATGACTGTATTTATGGTTCTAGTTTTCACTCATTGTTAGGTATTGTGTGAGAGAGTGCGACAGCAAGATTCCTACGAATGAAGTGTTTGCCGAAAGTAACATTTGATCCGGCATCGCAGATTGATTTAATTGAAATTTGATCCATTAAACACATTTTTGACACTAGCAGGTAATGGTATCGTGGACGATACGCAAATAGCCGAGATTCAATTGAATCTTGAATTACGTTTAAGTAATTAGATTAGTTTATCAATTCCGGGCGTTAAAAAATAGGACCTGTAATCTTAGGTTAACATTATCCGAAGCGAATATGTTCAATAGAACAATCTGGCTGCACTAATATTGGTCGCCTTTTGAGGGCTGTTCAGAATAATCTGGCCGTACTTTTTGTCCTATGTCTAAGGGTTATCTGATAGTAACTTTATCACTAACGCCCGAGGTTGGCCTGCGAACTTTGGGCCTAAATTTCGCGAATGAGTTAAGGTCGAAAAAGGAAATTTCGCATTTCGGTAGGTAAAGCAGTAAAAGCTGTTCCGTTCTAGTTAGTGGAACCCTGAAGAATTTGGTAGGAAGGAATTGCGTAAGGTTTATTTTTAGCTAGTGCTCCATGATATTTGACGACCTCCGTAGCAGAGTGGCTCGCACACCAGTTTTCAAGGTCTCGCCATTTCTGACGTTCCAGGTTCAATCCCTAGTTGGGTCAATGTATAAATTTATACTTTCTGTATTGTCTCGAGTTTGGGTGCTGTGTAACCACTGCAGTTTCAGATTTCCATAACACAAGTGCTTTAGGTACTTTCGTTGGGATCTGAGCAATGTATGTGATGTTGTCCAAGATTTATATATATTTTATACACAGCGACAAAGGTATTTAAAATCAAATTTAATTAGAAGTACCACAAATAGTGACAGGTGAAGTGTCAAAACGAAAACTGAAAGACTGATTTTTTTTCTATTGTATTACTAAGTACCTTTTTAGTATATTTAAAAATATTTTTTTGATCGGAAGCGTTATCAAAATGTGTCTGTTTATAGATTTTATAACTCTGATTACGTGACTGCCATGTCCTAAGTGGTGTCAAGGGTTGTTTTGGCTTGCTGAAACTGTCGAAATCTCGCCACTGAGCTACCATTTTTTGACACTTTCTTAGCATGTGCGAAATGAAGAAAGCAATGTCAAACCTGTTTATTAAAATTACGAGTGTTAACATCTTCTTCGTGAGTCATACGACCATGAAGAAGAAGACGTAACATTTTTTTTTTCGAACTTCTCTCGACATTCAAATAAGAAGCTCGTTGTTTTCGTTCACAATCACAGACGCTGAGATTTAACAAGGAAAAAGTCTAGAAAATTCAACTAAAACAAAGTTGGAAGTTTTTGCGTTTCGAAGAACTTTCCGTTTTAATTTAACTCGCCTAATACGACTTTCGGGCGAAAATGTTTTCGAAGTTATGTCAAGGTCCTATACTTAACCGCCTATGGTAGTGGTAATTTATCGATATTTTAGTATCGATTTATTCGATTTTAAAGAAGTATAGTGGGCCCCATATCAAATTACCAATATCTGTCAGAATATCTTAAATGATATGGAATTCTATTTCATCAATATAAAGTTGAAATATGGTTAATGAAAAGCCAGATCAGGGTCGGTAGATGTGGGGTCTAAGTACACATCATCAAACTATACTATTGACCTTGAGACTGCATCTATAATAAAAGCTATTTTCGTAGTTCAAATGTACAGCACGTCGAGTTATTGACGTGCTGCCGACTGTACTAAAAAGCGAAGATGCTATACTGTGTTCAGTTGAATTTCGATAAGTAACTAACCCCCTTCCTGTGATTAAGTATTTCCTATACCCAGAGGTTGTCTGAAAGAGATCGCTCTTAGCGATAAGACCGCCTAATTTGTACATCTTTCTTTGTAAATTGTATTGTTGTTACTTTTATGGTGTTCAATAAAGAGTTATCTATCTATTTAATATTAAAGCTTTTGGTACCTTGATCACAGTATATTTACGGTTGTCATGCTTAAATAATATTATTTTTTTGGGAACGAGTTCATCCACACATGTTTAAACAGCCGTTATTATATTATTTGACATATTCTGTATGGTAATACGGCTAATATCTGTGGTATTAGTCGTTAAGCATAGTCAGAGGTCCTAGAACGGCTTGATAACTTCTGACAGTAAGGTTTGTCACTTGCCTCACATACACCCCTCCATTAATCCGCAATAAGCCCGCGTGGTGGAGTATGGCTCGTACCTACCTCCTCATAGTTGAGGTGAGGCCTTTTCCCAGCAGTGGGATCTAATAGGCTGACTTTACTGTATGGGAATTGTGTCAAATTAACCGTCAATCTAGGTTTAACTCAGGTCTAAGCCTTTTATTGAACATCGATAGTCACTTCCGCTCAGCCCTAGTAGTAACTATTTAGACGGGAAGTTAGCTAATAAGGTAAGGTTTTGTTCAGACGATGACCACTTCTGAATTCGAGACACGGTAATGTAATTATGAGCCCCGGATTAATAGAATTGGAGATAAAATTTCAAGATTCTATTGTTCTTTGATATCTCAAGGATTTCGATTCAGCACTTTGTTTTAATCGGATTATTAAAATAGGTATGTACTAGTCTTTATAATCGCGTTCGATTCTCAGTTGGGTAATCTCTATTAAGATTGATCGCCGTAGTCATAACTCGGCTATAGCCCGACAAGTTCGTGACTGATCTTCATGTGTTCGCTAGAGGTGCGGGGGGGGGGGGGAGCCACGCTAGACGTTAGCAGGCCTGTGTAACTCCCCGCGTAGGTAACAAAAACGTACCTACGTGCGGCGACCCCTTGTATGGGGCTAAAACAAGTTGGGTAACGCTAGCCGGCAGCGACACGCTCGCGCGTTTTATTCACCGGCGGTGCGCGGCACTAGGTTGCTGGCTGGACGAGCATGAATAAAGTCCCAGAATGATGCGCTAGATAGTAAGTAGCTTCTTGTGGTAGTCAACCCTATCGCGTTGCGTGATAGTACGTCACTGAATAGGTTTAGTGTATTATGAATCATATTCCAGAGTTATAAGAATGAAATTATCTTGCAATGTATTTCTGTAGGTGTCTACACGAAAATGTGCTTGAGTCTGAGGCGAACTGAATTACACCATATCGCTGACAACGTTGAGTAGATATTTCTTTGAATTTCATTGCAAAATCATACTTCTGTACGGAGTACTAGTACTTATTCTGTGACGTTAGCGGGTGACGGATGATCTTGCGGGGAATAGAACCGCTTTGACAAACGCGTGTGATTGGCGGAGCCCCTCCTCCCGTACGTCTTGCGGGGTGCAAGGAGGGTCGCGCAAACGTCAATAATCTGTCAAACTCCGTACGGAAATCCCAGGTTAATGTTAAAGTTATGTTTAAATTATGGTGGTGCAACTCAATCTACTAGTTAAAAACATTGTCAAAATTACGGACACTACACTTGCACCTGATCTGGATTCACGGCAACAGTTATACAAACAAACACATCACTAACTCGTAAATAGATTTGCTGAGACGTGCTCCGGAACAGAGACGTGACGTACTCTACGTGCCGTTAGCAACGAGAAACACTTGCACAATTTCACTCGTGCTTGTAAAGGCAGCTTTGGTCTGGTGGGTGTGGTATATCATTTGAGAAAAGTTAAGGACCCAAAAGTGCGGTCACGTTTGGATGGGTGACCGCTGATGTTGATCTTGGCAAATGATGATTGGAAGGAGATGGGCAAAAAAGATGTAAAGGAATTGGATCCTCTTTCAATTTTTTTTTGAAAGAAAGAAAATATATTTATTAACAAATGTTTTTTCATGTTCAGCAGTTCAGTCCTACGCCCTACGGCTAAGTTTGATGATAACGAAACCTTCTTCGTTCAATGGGTACCACTTACCACTAACATAGCTACCAAGTAAGTTAACTAAATTCGCGCGTGACCCTTCTGCGGAATAAACGAGCGCCAGTCGCATGCGACTGTCTAGGAAATTGTCTTTCCCGCAACTTCGCCAGTCCCCGCTGACATCTAGCGCGCCTCGCCCCCCACACGTCTTTCGCTCCGCAGGAAGTTTGCGAACAAACTGAAGGACTATAAATCATATCAGTAGAAAATAAGGGAGTAAAACTGTATGTCAAAACCATTATCATAGAACGATAAATAGAAGTAAAGGAATAACTTGCGTTTAATAGATCAGCTTCTAATTTTACAACATTAAACACTACGATTTGGATTCCTTTAAGAAAAGAGTGAATAAGCAAGTGAGCTGCTTCTTGACAGACATGTCACATCCTCGACCGCATCTTAGCTTACCATCAGATGAGATTGCGGTCAAATGTCTGCCTATTAAATATTTAAAAAAAAATCACCCTTCAAACCTTCAAAATCCAGATACCATTCGATACAGTTCTCATATCTATTTAAACAACAAGCGCTCTGAATATCAAAAGCAGATACTAATCCAAAAGCAAATACCGTCTTGTAGATCGTTTGTTGCCCGTTGCAGTTTACATCAGAATTTTGCAATGGAATCGAACGAAGTACCACCAGTTTTCCCTGGAGATCAAAGTTCGTATCCAGTCAGAAAAAACGCAGTAGCACCACAGCATTTGAGAGCAGGGCGTCAATTTTTATTAATCATTACCCAGACATTTGACGGCGACCACACCTGATGCTAAGCAACGATGGGTCATGTCTGACTAGTAACAGCCTATTCACTAATTGCAGGAATCCAGATTATAGTGTTATAGAGACACATCAGCCGGCAAAAACGCCACTCTCCAGCCGTACGTAAGAGGAACGTAGATTTAAAACGTTTTGGTGCGTATAAGTGGTATGTCAACGACATAAGGGTGGAAACTCATAATAGTCATATCAGTCATTCGATATTCAATGATAGCTTTTAAAATAGTGTAAATGTAACAGTTCATAATGTGATTGGCTTGGAGTAGCAATAGTAATCGCGATATTTTTGAAATTAGGCAGTATTTCATAAAAAAATTTGTAAAATAAAATAATATAGAATCAATTTAGGTTATGTAATCTCGAATTGGATAATTGTTATATCATTAAATATTATAACTGTCTCTCTGAGGACTAATCATACTGAGTCTGCTTTCGCTGTGTATCCTATACTAAAACCGCTTGAAGAGAATGTTAAATGTGCTTTGAAATATCAAGTATCCTATACAATAATTTTGTACGTATTTCTATTGTGTTTTATTGTGATACATGTAGGTATAATGGAGTTTTTTTACATTGTAAACTTGTCACCTCAGAAACATTTGAGCTCTTTTAAAAAAGTCACATGTTTTTCAGTTCGTTGTTATTACAATGTAAAATCTGTAGTACCTAGTTATTACTAGGGACAAATATTTCAATACACAGTGATATTAACATAGTTTCTAAGCTAGGTGTCCTGAATGCTATTTAAAAATATTCTATCTAAGCTTTGAATAAACTAGTCAAAAGTTTCCGTCGCAACTGTACCGATCGTAAGTATTGTATTTCAGGCAGATATTGAGTTCTAAATATATAATTTTTGCACGGCTTATTGAAATTTCTTATACTGTATGCATCTGAATTTTAGCCTGGAGTTCACCAACACAATTTGATTTTTTAATCAGCCGACTTAGCATTATTTGACATATTTTGTTTGGGAATTCTGTCAAATTAACCGTCAATCGATGTTTACCAGCTGTTTAAATGTTGGTGAAGTCGGGTCTTAGTACTTAGTACCAACTCTCTGTTCCTTCACTCTCATTGGCCGGTGAAACGGCAATTCGACAAGACGATATGATCAGGCGCAGGACCAACGGCTGAACGTGCTTTCCGAGGCACGGGAGTGTTAACACCATTATCATCCCGACATTGAGCTGCTTCTGAGCTATTTGAAGAACGGGTCTACCTTGTTTCGCAGAATTTTTATTGTCATAATTTTATTTGGCATATCATCAAATAGCATAAACTTCCTTTCGCAGAACATCAATTAGCATTCACTCATTTATCAGACGTTAAAAACGCATAATCGTGTAAGCTAGAATCATCTTTAGACAGAAATTTAATATCCATAATAGTCTTAAAGCAGAATCATCCTAACGCAGAAAATTCGTATATATAGTCATTAATAGGCAGAATCGCAGAAAGTTCACAGTCCGAATCGTCTTTTGGCATACATTTCATATCCATAGTAATTGAAAACGTTAGTTAAGGATATTCGTAGTAAATAATTCATTCAGCATGCAAGCAAGTATGCAGCATGCAAGCAAGCAAGCAAAACATGCAGCAAGCAAGCAAGCATGCAGCATGCAAGCAAGCAAGCAAAGCATGCAGCAAGCAAGCAAGCATGCAGCATGCAAGCAAGCATGCAGCATGCAAGCAAGCATGCAGCAAGCAAGCAAGCATGCAGCAAGCAAGCAAGCAACATGCATGGTTTCTGTCACGGCTCCGGCGTTGCGGGGCTCCGGCAGTCCCACGCGAGCTTATCGTCGCAGATGGTTTTCGCTCACCACCTGCTCCTCAGCTCGCGGGCTGCCTCGCCCCTCCGCGCCTACGCGATTTTGAATTACACTCTAGGGGTAGGGCAAACAAGACTGCGTGGAGTCGGTTTTGCACCGATTCGTTCCTGTCACTAACTTTTGTACCACAACTTAATGACTTCTTAATTCAATTTTAGGGTAAAATACTATTTAAAAGAAATAGCAATATGCGTAGTGAAATTATTCTAAACGAAATTCTGCTTTCTTCATAGTATGCCTAGTCAATTTATGCCAAATAAACATCGTACTCAATAAACATTATGCTTAGCGAAAGTATGCAAAGTAAAATTTTGCCAAACGTAATTATGCCTTATAAATTTCTGCTATCTTAAAAGTATGCCATTGTGAATTCGGGCATATAAATATTCGACCAAACAATAATAATGCTAACAGAAAATTCTGCCTGAATAATATTCGATAAAAGAAAATTATGCCAAGTGTGTTATGCCAAGTGACTTTCGGAGCAAAAAGATTCTGCCAGATAGAGGGAACCCTTGAAGAACTGGATTCGAAGACGGAACCTCGTGGATAGAAGCCAGCATGTCAACCACTACACCAACCCTAATTGGCGAATATACAAAAGGCAGTATTGAAGCGGTTCCGAAATATTCTGCATCAACTAAGTTCACTTTCACACTGATTTAATACGTATAACGGATTCCCACTACCCAAGTAGGGTAATTTCTTTCGTATTTCATTATTTCTTGCGTTATTTGATTTTCAGCCAGTCACTTACGTGTCACAATAGATACTCCCCGGTCGCTTTTAGGAATCAATTTGAAAGAGATATTTGGAGTTTTTCCTATTTTTTACGCCAGGCGGGGAATACAGACGCAAAAAGTGGAAAATGATTAGATATTGGTTACATTTGCGGTATTATGTTATGTTTCTGCGAAATACAAATGTCTTGAGTATTTGTTTGGTATTCAGAAAAATAAGAATCAACGGAAAAAAGTGACTAATGTTTTATAAAAAATATACTTAATTTATTTATAAACTTAACTGTGGCTTTAGGGCTACCAAATACAAAACTTTTTTACTTGTCGTAGTCGAGCAAAACTTCCGTAAGATGACTTTCTCAGAATTTTGACATACCTAAAAGCAAATTTACAAGCCGCTTGTCAATTATTTTGCAAAAATTCCGCATTTTTGTGAAGGTTCAGGAAAAGCTGACATTTGTAATAGCTGAAAAACCGGCCAAGTGCGAGTCGGACTCGCGCGCGAAGGGTTCCGAACCATTAACTTAAAACATTAGGCAACAAAAGTATATATTGTTATTTTATTTATAATTTCAAAAGTATTTATCACAGGATACCCAAAACAATTTTAAATAAGAATTTCTGCGCATGTTTCTTTTCGTGAGTGATTTCATGTTCATAGGTCCAAGACTTTAGGATTACAGGGGGGGGGACACCGTGTAAACGACTTTGGCGGGCTATATCTCGCAAATGGTAAAGCTGATAAAAAAGTGTTGTATATGTACCCTACCTTATTTTCATAGTCCTTTTAAACGATACCCCACACAAGGGGGTGCACTCAAAAAAATAATTCACCCCCCCTTTAATGTATGGGGAGGTACCCTTTAAAAGGGGTAATTTTATTTTTTTGTATTTTCACAAATGAGATCTATATGTGAAGTATCCTCAAACCAAGTTACATGCAAATCAGTCCATAAATGTAGAAGATATTCTGCTGTGACAGACTAGGACGGACGGACTGAACGATCTTATAAGGGTTCCTTGTCCAACTACGGAACCCTAAAAAATCATCCCACTGATCCCTTTTACGAATCTATCCTACTATTCCTTCGTTTTCTTCATGATTTAGGGTCGTGATCATCATGTGGAAACACACACAATCAATTTCTTGGGAATTTGAATGTAGTGTTTTGCCATTGCCTTCTTTATATCACACACTAGCCAACAGTCGCTCAAACATACCTAATAGTGTTCAGGTTTCCACGTGATATTTTTCTACAGCGATATTTCGGAAAGACTACATAATTTCTGTACAAACTCATCGGTACAGGCCGGAGATCGTACTCAACGACCGCATGTAATTTTTTTGTTAAACAAGTTCTTGCACGACCTCAGCAAGACCCAATCGCACGCAACTCTCATAGGGAATTCCCTTCCCGGCAACACCACCTGTCAACGCTGACATCTAGCATGCCCGCCCCCCGCACCTCTACGTACCGCAGGACACGGTAGCGCACGAATTAGTCGGACTATAAACTAAACTAATCTAAATTTGACTGTTGGGTCGTCTCGTGACTAGCTCACATTAGAAACTCGCACAGACAAGTAATAAATAAATAAAACTATGCGGGCAGATTGTTGGGCGTGAATTGCTAATCTGAGGCCCTACTGTGGAGAACGGTGTCCGCGTTTTATACTCTGTCCGTCTTTTTCACTTCCGTTAGTATGTGAGTAAGACAAGGAGAGACAAAGATACGGACAAAACTTACAGAGTAGAGGCCTGTCCTGAATGTTGAAGACCTTGAAATACCTGGCTCGGCTAAGCTATAATGGATTACATATTCTAAGCTCAAATGTAAATTCTCAACACAAAATTAATATTCTGTTTCTTTCTTGACTTTCGATGTCATAATCCCATCCTGCCAATGTAATTGCTTTCAAATAAATTTGACAGCTGTCAGGAAAGCAATGGTATCTTTCAAAATAATGAAAAACGACCTTTGGCTCGTGTCAAGGTCATGGGTCCAATCCTATCCGTGTGCGCATTTTTGGTTTCTTATATTTTTTTAAAATTTATACATTTACAAAGTTTTTGCATTAGATCAGTTATCAAGTGAACGCATCTTAAAGAAACACTACAGGTACGAGTATAAGTTGGGGCCCTTATTAAAATATTTTATTTAATCTTAAAATTATTTCAGTTTGATGTCTTGTCCTTATCAAATTCGCCAACGAGGAATTATAAGAGAAAACAAAAAAAAAATACTGCATTTTTTCTAAAACTATCAAAAAACAAAAAAAGGCTTCTAGACTGAAAGTAGCTTAATCTTAACCATTACAGCAGCTTTTAGGATCATTACATTTTTTTTAATTTTTTAACACGTGCTTAGAATACCAAAGAGAAAATTAAGCTGGAAATACAATCTCGCCAAAATCCACAATCCAGAAGATTATCTCAAATACTTTAATATAGAGGACAAAGTGAGATTAATAAGATTTGCTATCGAGGCTCCCGAATCTTAAAAAGCACTTTGCCTCGGAATAGATGATGAACGGAAATTGTGTCTTTGCGGAGTTTGGGGACGTAGATAACTACTAGTGATGCATATCGATATCGATAGTCTACTGTCGATAAAAATAATCTTTGTCGATGTGTCGCAAAAAAGTTCAATTCAGATTGCCGAACGACAATCTGATATCCTACTGATATCTGCGTCGCAGCCGTCTGGTCAAATTTTCCAGCCAATTGGACGCTTAGGCCGTTGATTAAACGCCGGCAACAAATTGAATGTCTTAGCCTAAATACTTCTAGATATTTGCCTCACTATCAATCGCGTTAAGTTGAACGAGCACGTGAATCATCGAGCTAATGTGCAGTCAGCTATTTACTTATTTTGACACCTCTTGCAATATCATCACTTGCCGGAGTTAACTTTATGTGTTTTTAATACTATTAATACTATGTCTGTGTATTGGGGTGGTAAAGGATCTACCTCCTAGTGGTGATAGGCTCCGTTAGGAGGACCAGGCGCTACCACACTCTCACCAAAGCCCGGCGCCAAGCAGCTTGCTGTATTCCGTCGGTGAGTGGGAGTGCCAAAACCTTCTGAGTGTGCTCGCTCCACCGTCAACTCTGTCTACGCCACGTCTGGCTTAGTCAAGAGCAAACTCATTTCAAGTACCAAAAAAATAACAACAATTTATCGATACTTGCACATCACTAACGGATACTCACTTATTACTAGGATACTCTCTTAGATGACGATAAGGCCGTAAAGTATTAAGTGTTGATCAAGTAACATGAAAAGTTGTCGGCGATAATAAAGACATTTTGCGTGTACGCTTATGCTACTAAATATTTTTTGCTGAAATAATAAAACGTAAAAGTATTTTAGGCGTACGATAATACTATATCCAATTATAGATAATATACAGGGTGGCCCGATAGGTGACACTAAAAAATTTTTTTTGGATTCCTGACATCTAGGTGTACCCTAAAATACCCCATGTATGTTCCGCGATTTTTTGTAGTTTTCGAGCTATGATTTTTTAAAATTAAATTTGGGAATTTTTGACTGGACCCACATAATTGTTTTTTTTTTCGGAAAGTATGCACTTTTTTTAATATATTTTTTTTGTAGCATAGACCTCATGACTTTTTCTTTCACCCATAAAATACCCAGCTTCCTGCCATTAATGTAAGAAACAAAAATATTAACCGAAAGTAAAAAAAATGGTGAAAGCAAGTCACAGTTAAATTTTGAATAAAAAAAAAATAGTTCCATGACTTTTAGGTAATTTTAAAAACTGCTCAAGACCCTAAGTTTTAATAATAATCCAAAAAACGTGGTGCTCAATAGGCCTTTTTTAGCCGAAACTTGCCTTCAAATGTACAAAGGTGAATTTTCTTAGCTTTTTTATTACCCACCCACCCAGTCCAGTCAAAAATTCCCAAGTTTAATTTAAAAAAATCATAGCTCGAAAACTACAAAAAAACTAAAAAAAAAATTTAAATTAAATTTGGGAATTTTTCACTGATTTTTTTTTTGTGTTACCTTTCAAGCCACCCTGTATGTATGTACAGGGCGTCCCATAAAGAGCGTGCCATATTGCCACTGGATATAATTTAGCCATAGACCTTTCAGATAAACTCTTTTGGATTGGGAAATAATGACACTTTTTGTCCAAACATGCCACGCCAGACACTAGAGAAAGCTTAGCCCTAGCTTTTAAATAAAATAACATGACTCTAATAAATGTATGCATAAGTAAGTAAAATCGATTTTACCGAAGCGACGCCGCGATACAGCATCAAGCAAGTTGGCATTCCCTCCAAGTAATTTCACGGTAGCTTATACGGCAAACAACAACGTGCTCTGAGCTTACTCAAAGTTGAAATAAGC
Organism: Pyrausta nigrata; assembly: GCA_949316185.1. Lineage (NCBI taxonomy): Eukaryota > Metazoa > Arthropoda > Insecta > Lepidoptera > Crambidae > Pyrausta > Pyrausta nigrata. The sequence goes on along the minus strand of OX438955.1, from coordinate 3,197,744 downwards.
TCTAAGTAATACAGATTTCCGCGATCAATAACCAGTATTATTGTAACCACCCGTCGAATGAAAGATTAATTAACATTCTCATTTTGATAAAAGATTACCTTCAAGTAAATTTACGAAAAGTTTATTAGAGTCAATTTAAATTAATAATGACAAACAATTTCATCCCTAACTGCGATTGACAAACCGGACGAAAGCTAATTAAAATACCTACTTAATTACGTCACCCGGAGATTCTAACTTAATTATATTTATTAGTGATGTAACGAATCGGCTAATATTTACGAATAAAATTTACGGCAAATTTTAACGAACATTTTACGTAAGTACTTATGTTTTTCATAGAGTGGTTTTTAGGTACGTTGCATTTCTCGTATTTTATTAAAACTATTTTCGTCTGACCATTTTATTACTGATAATTTAGTTTAGATAATTATCACACTCACACACACTTTTATCGGTTGATATTAGTCGTTAATCCTAGTTAGATGCCGTAGGGCGGCTTGATAACATCTGACAGTAAGGTTGGTCTTTACAGACACCCCTCCGATGGAGTATGGCTCGTACCTCCTCATAGTTGATGTGAGGCCTTTGCCCAGCAATCTATATAGGCTAACTTTACTTTTAATTTTTACACACACTTTACATATTTGAAAGAAAAAGTCGTGAAGTCAATGTTCGTATTCGTAAAACAAGAACACGGCACGTCACGGCACGTCTCTTGAACTGTACATTAATTATGTACAGTTCAGGAGAACATAAATCAAAGATTCCAGTTATTAAGTTATAAATCTGCTTCGGGATGGAATTATTTAGGAAAGGTTCATATTTCAGGAGCGTAGCGTTAGGCCTCTTACACACTGCGTCGCTTTGTAGTGCTTAGCGTTGCCGCACTATTGATAGTTGGCCTCGAAAATCATCTACAATATCGATAGGCCTATCGATAGTAATGACTAATAGTAATAATTATATTTATAGTTCCATTAGGGTCAATACTATCCACACATTCAATATTAAAATCACTATCGATAGTATCGGCTCTGACTATTGCAACGACTATCGATACAATCAATATTATCGATAGTTTTTCCCTACCGATAGTGACTTTTTATTCAATAGTATTATAAATATTGATGATTAAATGTAAATATTCTGAGACGTGTTTTTATCTAGATATAGTAACTGATGTGACGTAAACGACATGATATAAAGTAAAATCATATTTAATTAAGATCGATTGATAATACAGAGGCATTAAAATAATAAATAAGGCAATTAGTTAGTACACAATTAATACTATAGAATAAAAGGTCATTATCGATAGGGCAAAACTAGCGATATTATCAATACTATCAACACATGACATATCTACGTCTTTTTTAATGCACCATCATTGGGTTTTGATGGGTATATTTACTCCCTCAAAGGAGAAGACTGTTAACACCTATGTTTACTACAATATTTTGATTTGTTTGTGTACCCTATTGATACTACGCCGCGCACACTCACACGCATACCTGCCTTATTTTTATTTGTTTAAAACGTACGGTGAGAACCCCGAAGATCGAGTCGACATCGAGACGTTCCCTATGACACATGTACTAGACTGACCAGAGTGCTTTCGCCGCGTGTGTATCCTGTGAAGCTCCTTACAGACATTTCGAGTGATTGTGGCCTGTGAAGTAATACCTGGACCCTGAAAGCTGATGTGGCAAGTACCTAGCTATAAGTGCTCAGACCTGACTGATTTTCCACCTATCATTGTCGCCCTCCACGTGTAATCCACTGCCTAAACTCTCAAACATTTTGGTAGCAGAGCGTAGTTTTTATTAGGACCCCTTATAAGTAACGTAATTTGTTTAATTGAGAGTTATTTATTTGCTACTTTCCTTTGTAATTTGAACAAAACGTCTCGTCATATACCTAACCTATTTACAGTAAATTCCTTAATAACATTCGAGTACAACCCCTTTTACATAAGTGTCGATTAAATCGATTAGCGCGTTAATTACCTACCCTTTGAGTGCAAGTGAGGTGCGCGAGCGCTTTGTTTCCCTATTGATCACGCCACTACCGCGTGACCGCGTGCGAGTTGTTTACGAGTTACGTTTGCTATACCCGGTGCATCTGCGCCGTCCCTTACTATTTGTTCCTTTACGCATCCTATTGGAATCTTTTGTGAGTTTAATTTACCTACCTTGTTTCTTGCGACTTAAAGTAAATAAAATGTCGGATACCGAAACCGGCAACGAGACCGTAAGGGCCGTACTTTACACGGATACAGCTGAATACCGTGAAGCTATAGGTGAACTCCGTTATATTAGTGACTGGGTTGATGATTTCCACCGAGTTCTTGAGACCTTTTCCTCCAATCGTATGCGAGCGCGTCTTTCCGACCTGCCGCTAATGTGCGATAAGTTTTCTGCCGCTTGTTCCAAGATGTTAGGTAATCTCGATCCTGCTATTTATGAACAAGAATATGTGCAAGTTAAGAACGAGATGCGCGTAGTAAGGGACAAAGTAGACGACTTAAAAATTAAGTTAAACGAAATACGACCTCACCAATTTGAGACGTCCCGTACTAGCACCCCCTTCAAGGAAAATGAATCCCTGACTATTGATAACCCGGCTAGTAAATTGCCTGACCTACCTATACCTAAGTTTGATGACCGTCCCGATAGTTGGATCAGTTTTATAGACCAGTTTGATAGCGTGGTGGACAACCAGCCTAGCCTTACCCCGACTTTGAAGCAACACTATTTAGTGGGAGCCTTATCGGATGAACCTCGTCGATTGATACAACACCTCAAGATTGAGGTGGGCAATTACACCGTGGCCCGTGACCTCCTAAAACGTAGGTACCATAACCTTCGTGTTTTAGCGGATACTCACATAGCTCAAATAATGATGCTCCCTATTATAACGCCTAAACTTTCTGGGTTACGTGTGTCGTTCCTGAACCCCTGCTTTTGACTTATCGATGCTTAGAGAGATTGAAACTTCCTGTTAAACATTGGTCATACCTATTAGTTCACTTAAGCCTTGCTAAACTGCCTTCAGAGTTAAAATCGAGATTTGAACGTCGTTATGGCGATAATCCTAATCACCTCCCTACTTTTGATCATCTTATTACCTTTCTTGAGGATGAATGTAGGCACCACGACAATGTAGGTAGTGCTTCTGTCGTTGACACTACTACCCCCCCTACTGTGAGCTCCCCTCGTTTGCCTAAACCTAACGCGCGTTCCCCACCTCCTCCAAGAGCCTTTGTTATCTTTGCGACGACATCTAAATGTCACCTTTGTAATAGTACTTCGCATTACTTACGCGAATGTCCCGATTTTATTCGCCTTCCTTTACGTCAACGTGTTACTTTTGTAAAAGAAGCCCGACTGTGCTATCGATGCCTGGATAAACACTCCATATCCCAATGCACGCGAGATTATCGCTGTCGCACGTGCCGTCGTTCCAGTCATCACACGTCACTGTGTTATAATTACTCCTCTCCTGTGAGTTACGATCGCGAGCGCTCATACCGAGACGTCGCGGCCTTAGCTTCCAACCAACCGCGGCAATCCCCACAAAGTCACTTAACGGACCGTGTGTCACCCCCACGTACTGAATGGCACCGTGTTCGTACCCCGCCCCCTCGTGATTCCCGTAGAGCATCACCTCCCCGTTCGGGCGAGCGATCCCCACCTGCACCCAACGGTAACCGTACTTATAATGCCCATCTAGGTCAAAGAACCCAGGATGAACGTGCATTTCATCATAAGTACAATGAGGCCCCACAATCCTGACTAGATAGCCCCCGTTCCATACCCGCTTTTACATCTTTACCTCGCAATTCTCTCGTTCTTTTACCTACGGCCTTGATTCGTGTTAAAACCTCGTCTGGATATTATGTTGAAGCGCGTGCCTTATGTGACACTGGTGCTCAGGGCTGCCTTCTTACCACTGAGCTTGTTGTTGACCACATGAACTTACCTATCATTCCTTCTCCAGTTCCTGTTCGTGGAATAGGTAATGTTCAAGCGATTAATTCCCCGGGCATTGTATCCTTTTCATTTAAGCCAGTTAATCCTGCCTTTCCAGAAATCTCCACCAGTGCAATAGTTGTTGATGTGATTGTTGGTACCCTCCCAGAGGTAGACTTACCTAAAAGTGTAATTACCTGTACTAAGCACCTCCCTCTTGCTGACCCTTTATTTTACAAACCTGGTACTATAAGTGTACTTCTTGGAGCTGACGTCATTGGTCGCCTTTTAAGGTCCGAGTTGTTTGTGTCCCCTGATGGCCTTACTGCTATCTCGACGATATTTGGTTATGTCCTGTGTGGTCCTGTTTATGGAGGATTTATTGATTTGGAACCCCCCATGACTGGAGTTTCGCTGTCCCAAATAGTTGAAAAATTCTGGAAAATCGAAGAGGCCCCCCAATCTCCAGTTGCGAACCCCTTGGATATAGAGTGTGAAACCTTTTTTAAAGTAACTACCACTCGTGAAAGCGATGGTCGATTTATGGTTAGACTCCCTTTTCTTCATGATCGTCCACCTCTTGGTGATTCTAAAACCAATGCCTTACGGTGATTCCATAATCTTGAGAAGCGTTTGCAAGCCAATCCTAATTTTCGAGAGATATATATTTCCTTTATGCGTGAGTACCTTGACCTAAACCATATGTCCCTTTCTTCATATGACTCGACCCGTGAACAATATTTTATCCCTCATCATGGAATTTTTAAGTCTGTTAGTGACAAAATACGTGTTTTGTTCGATAGTAGTAGTCCTACGTCCTCTAAAGTGTCCCTGAATCAATGTTTACATACAGGCCCTAAGCTTCAGCGAGATATTTCTCACATCCTCCTAAATTTCCGCAGGCACGAGGTAGTGTTTGTAACAGATATTCGTATGATGTTTCGTATGACTTGGGTACATCCTGATGATAGAAGGTACCAACTTGTGCTTTGGCGTGAGGATCCCTCTCAGCCACTTCTTGCCTATGAACTTAATACCAATACCTATGGTCTTTGTTCCAGTCCATTCATTGCAATTCGTGCCCTTCTTGAGCTCGCTGAACAAGAGAGACTTACCTTCCCTCGAGCTGCTGAAGTCCTTGAGAGAGATATTTATGTCGACGATTGTCTTACAGGTGCTGATACTATTGCGTCTGCCCGGGCTTTGAAAACTGAGCTTATAGGAATAATGGCCTCTGGGGGTTATGAACTCCGTAAGTGGATTAGTAACAGGCCCGAGCTCCTAGATGATATGCCCCCGGATCATTTGCAACTTCCTCATTCATTCTCAGACCCAGATAATCCTCAGACTGTCGCTATTTTAGGTGTCCAATACAATCCTGTGAGTGACTCATTTACCTACAATTAAACCTGTGATACCCGTGATACAGTTATTACAAAACGCAAAGTTTTATCTTTGATTGCCCGTATGTATGACCCTTGTGGCTGGATATCTCCCGTCGTATTTAAGGCTAAGGAATTTATCCAACGCTTATGGATGTCAGGCTTATCCTGGGATGATCCTTTAAATGAACCCCTGTCTTTAGAGTATACTGTATTTGTTCTGGACCTAGCGAAGGTTAGTGAAGTGGCCATTTCCCGACACATTCTTCCCAGAGGTTCCTCCTCCTTATCCCTACATGGGTTCTGTGATGCTTCTGAATTGGGATATGCTGCCGCTGTTTATTTACGTGCGGAACTACCGTTTGGTGTTTGCTCCGTCCATCTTGTTATGGCTAAATCTAAAGTTGCCCCTGTTCGGACCCGTTTAACAATTCCCAAGTTGGAATTGTTGGGAGCTACCCTCCTCTCTAAATTACTTCATCACGTCGCTCTTTGTCTGCAAAGGTCGTCTGTGTTGACTTCAATCTATAGTTGGACGGATAGTAGAATCGTGTTGTGTTGGTTAAAAACCACTCCTCACCTCCTTCAGACTTTTGAGGCTAATCGTGTCTCCCAGATTAATAATAGTCCTACATCTAGTGAATGGAGGCACGTCCCAGGCTACATGAACCCTAGTGACTGTGCATCGAGAGGTATGTCAGTCACCCGACTGATCGACCACTCCCTTTGGTTTTCACCTTTGTGGTTGACGCAGTCTCCTGACAACTGGCCCGGTATTTCGGAACCTAACCCAAGTAGTGATCTCCCTGGACTACGTTGTTTAGTAGTCTTTGCCGATGTTCCTACCCCGGATCCCTCATTCTTATTAGAGCGGTATAGTTCTTTCAACAAGCTAATAAACGTGACTTGTTACCTAAGGCGGTTTTTATTTCCTAAATCTTACTCGACCTACCTGAGCCCTGAGGAACGGAGAGATTCCCTTTTGTTTTTAGTGAAAATTGTTCAATTTACCTCCTTTTCTGATGAACTTGATCGCTTACGGTGTGGCGATCCTATCACTAACTCCCTGAGAAAGTTGAATTTATTTCTAGATGACAGAGGCCTGATTCGAGTTGGAGGTCGATTACGAAACTCCGATCTATCCTTTGATGCGCGCCATCCCCTTCTTCTGCCTAAGAATGGTAATTTCGTGAACATCTTTATTTCACATTACCATCGCGAGAATGCTCATGCAGGTGTTAATGCAATTCTTGCCATGTTAAATAGAGAGTTTTGGATCTTGTCTGCACGCAGAGCTATTCTGCATGTGATTTTTAAATGCCTTCCCTGTTATCGTCTCAAGGCGGCTGTATCTCAACCCTTCATGGGTGACCTACCTAAAGACCGCGTCACGGCTGCTAGACCGTTTGACGGTGTAGGTACCGATTTTGCAGGAGCCTTTTTTACCAAAGTCCAGGCCTATAGGAACAAAAGGTTAGTGAAAAGTTACCTGTGTGTATTTGTCTGCCTTTCGACTAAAGTCGTTCACCTTGAGGTTGTGTCAGACCTAACTACTGAAGCCTTCATTGCAGGCTTTTCCCGATTCATGTCGCGTCGTGGTGTACCTCGCCTAATCAGATCCGATTGCGGTCGAACTTACATCGGTGCCAACAATTACCAGAAAGAGTTGGAGTATTTCCTGTCTCAAAACCAGGCGGCTATTGGTTCTGAGCTTTCAAAGCGAAACATATCCTGGGTTTCCGATCCTCCTGTTTGCCCTCATTGGGGAGGTCTTTTTGAAGCTGCGGTTAAATCGGCGAAATCGCACCTAAAACGAGTAGTAGGCGATACCCCCCTTACGTTTGAAGAGCTGACCACTGTTTTAGCTAAAATTGAAGCAGTTTTTAAATTCACGCCCATTGTGCCCACTTTCTCCGTACCCTAATGATGTCGAAGTGTTAACTCCCGGCCATTTCTTAATTGGACAACCCTTAACTGCACTTCCGGAGTACCCTTATAAAGACGTAAAATTGCATCGCCTTACACGGTTTCAGCTAATCCAACAAATTACCCAGCACTTTTGGTCTCGCTGGCATTTAGAATACTTAAATACATTACAAATTAGAAATAAATGGACCTCTCCTTGTGATCCTCCTAAAGTGGGTGAGCTAGTACTCATAAAAGATGACAACCTTCCCCCTTTGCAGTGGCGTCGTGGACGCATTATTAATTTATACCCTGGCCAAGACCAAGTTGTTCGTGTGGTAGATGTTAAAACTCCTACCGGTAGCCGAAAGAGATCTTTGACGAAATTAGTTCGTCTTCCTGTCCAGTGAACTTCCTTTCCTTAGCTTCCTAACCTTCTCGTAAACACTTGACGTGTTTAGGGCGGGCGATATGTTTACTACAATATTTTGATTTGTTTGTGTACCCTATTGATACTACGCCGCGCACACTCACACGCATACCTGCCTTATTTTTATTTGTTTAAAACGTACCGTGAGAACCCCAAAGATCGAGTCGACATCGAGACGTTCCCTATGACACATGTACTAGACTGACCAGAGTGCTTTCGCCGCGTGTGTATCCTGTGAAGCTCCTTACAGACATTTCGAGTGATTGTGGCCTGTGAAGTGATACCTGAACCCTGAAAGCTGATGTGGCAAGTACCTAGCTATAAGTGCTCAGACCTGACTGATTTTCCACCTATCATTGTCGCCCTCCACGTGTAATCCACTGCCTAAACTCTCAAACAACCTACACCCTGTATATTCGTAAGTCGACCCCAATAGTACATGTATTTATGTATTTATTTCCATTTAATTTTGTTTGGCACGCCCTACTGCCCAAACGGCCCGGATTATTGTTTTTGAAATAATGTAAGGTGTCGTTGAATTTCTCACATTGTGGAAGTGACGTAGGCTATATACAATTTGAAATAGGTACCCGTAAATGAAAAAAGAAATGGAAAAAAAAATAATATTAAAAAGAACAATTACGCAAAAGGCAATGCCAGCCACGCGATGCCTTTGAGTGTCTGTGAAGTCCAAATTAAGAGGACCTCACTCGGCATTAAAACATCGATCACGTAACAATCAATGCCAGCCACACGCATGGTTCGTGTTCCGTCGCAATATAAAAATAATGTTCTGCTAGCCGAATTTCGACTACGGCGGTCGATCTCAACAGATACTAGCGAACTGCGCGGGAGATATTAACAATACACAAGTACACTCTCTCTTGCTTCAGGAGATATTATAGTGCACAAGTGAGTGCACAATACGCAAGTGCCTTCCCTTTACTCTTATTAGTTCGGTGAGACGGCAATTCGATATGACCGGAGAGATCAGGCGCAGGACCCACGGTTTAACGTGTTTTCCGAGACACGGGGTGTTATCATCACTAACTTTCTGACTCCGGAGCTCAAATTAATTTGAGGGAGAACAAATAAATTTAAGGATTTGAACCTGATGTCGGTGTTCGTGAAATAAACTTAAGTAATTTCTAGAACCTTACTGAAACTACGTAAGAATCTAGGTAGGAATTACCCAAACCCCCTCTGATACGAAAACTAAATCAGTATGCGATGAATGAGGGCTCGATTCCTACCTCTAAATTTAATTGAAGAAAATTACAAAAACATAGCGGTACATTTATAAAATAGCAGTTTTCTTAGCCGGACATAAATAATAGGCTATAAAAGTAAAGAAGCAAGTCAATTCACGAGTTATGTGCGATATTTTCCAACTATGCAACTTGCAGTATGTAATATATCACATATGAGACCACAACGCGCTGCGAAATAGAAATAACTATGGTGCGGCGACGGTAAATAAGTTTCTTCATACAGTGACCACACAATATTGTAAAATTCTAAAGCTAGGGATAGAATATAGGGAAGTGATTTACTTCTTTAGAAAAAAAACCGGCCAAGTGCGAGTCGGACTCGCGCGCGAAGGGTTCCGTACCATTAACTTAAAACATTAGACATATATATAGGCAAAAAATAAATATATTTTTATTTTATTTATAATTTCAAAAGTGTTCATCACAGGATACCCGAAACAATTTTAAATAAGAGTTTCCGCGCCTGTTTCTTTACGTGAGTGATTTGAATTTTACAGGTCCAAGACTTAAGAAATTTCAGGGGTGGGGGGGGACCGTGTAATCGACTTGGCGGGCTATATCTCCCAAATGGTAAAGCTGATAAAAAAGTGTTGAATGGAAACCCTACCCTATTTTCATAGTCCTTTTTAACGATACCCCACACAAGGGGGTGCATTAAAAAAAAATTCATCCCCCCCTTTACATGTATAGGGAGGTACCCTTAAAAAGGGGTAATTTTTATTTTTAGTATCTTTAAAAATGAGATCTATATGTGAAGTATCCTCGAACCAAGTTACATGCAAATCAGTCCATAAACGTACAAGATATTCTGCTGTGACAGACTAGGGCGGACGGACTGTCGGACTACGGAACCCTAAAATTAATGACTGAAAATATTCCAACTAATAAACATGATAGAAGATAAAAGGATAAGCACGTAAGTAATATTCAAGTATTTATATTCATACATAATACATCCTTAAATAACAAAATACTTATATAATAAATGGTGTACAGACTATTTTCTAATAAATTTATTATGTTCGTCGTGGGACAGTATCATTTATTTCTTATAATCACTTTTCACAATACGAAACGTTTTGCAGAAAATATATACAAAAAATCGTTTTCTAAAAATGAACTTTAAAAATCTCGCAGATAAAAAACTGGCACAGATTATAATACGAAAGGGAGTGCAACGAAACTGCAACATTATAAACAGGAACAAAGCAACCAGACACACCCTCTAAATAACGGTCGTGTGACGCAAAATAAAGTATGTGCTGTAACCAAACTGTCAGAAATTATAGGACACGAATGAAAATTACTACAATCTTCTGGAAGTCTTGAAAATGTGGTTTAATAAAAAAAATAAATGAAAAGAGACCTCGTTACTCAGTTCAAAAAAGTTCAACAGCACCGATGATGGCGAATCATATTTAGGCTGGAGTTAACCAACACATATTTATTTTTTAATCATCCAGTTTAGAACTATTTGACATATTTTGTATGGGAATTTTGTCAAATTAAGTGTCAATCGATGTTTACCGGCTGTATAAGGATTGGGGAAGTCGGGTCTAAGACTGAAGTTCAGCAACACATGTTTAATTTTAAATCAGCCGGTTTAGCATTATTTGACATATTTTGTATAGGAATTCTGTTAAATTTACGGTTAATTGAGGTTAACCGGCTGTTTAAAATTTTGTGAACTCGGGTCTAAAACAAACAGTGATTGACAGCTGTTGACAGCGAAATTGTGTGCTGTCAAAACTGAATCTGTCCATTTTTGATTTAATTTTAACTCGAAACTTGCTACACATCACCAACTTTTTACCATGAACGAGAAACTCATTTCAACGTTGAAATAAAACACAAAAATGAAAATAAGTACCGACGAAATAGATACGCCACGTATCGCGAAATAAAGTGCTGCGCGGTAACCATTCTGTCAAGCGGAATGGGACACGAGTAAAAATCTACCACGGTGGAAACTACACGTTACCTAGGGAACAGCACTTTACCGTAAATGTAGACTTGTTACGTGCCGTCTTTTGGAGCGGTAAATTGTTTTAAGTTAAAATATTTTTATAAACCCTGTATTGTACTACTAAGCTTCGATTTCACTTTCTTATGGGCAGGTAGGGATGGAACGAATGCCAAAATTCATAGGCATCTTATTTATTTGTCTTGTTTGGTCTATTGGTCAGCACGCTGAGTACTATCCACAAGCTCTCTGGTTCGAATCTCGGGTCGGGCCCAAATTGTTGGGTTTTTCTGTCTTGAAATAACTCAGACCCAGCTCCGGAGTCAGGAAGTGGTGTCAACACCCCCGTGCGTCGGAAAGCACGCTAAGCCGTTGGTCCTGCGCGAGATCTCCCTACGGTCATGTCGGACTGCCGTCTCACCGATGAAAGTGAAGAAACAGAGAGTGCACCTGTGTATTGCGCACTTGTGCACTATAATATCTCCCGCGCAGTTGGCTAATCTCTGTTGTGATAGGCCGCTGTAGTCGAAATTTGGCTAGGAGGATATTATTACTTTATCGTCAGGAAGTGATGACAGAAATAACAACATTAAAAATCCATAAGTGTCTGTTTATTTATTTGAACTTCATTGCACAACTAAATTTTAGTACAAAAGGAGGACGTAACGTCAGAGACATTCTCTACTAGTCACACCTTTGGGCTAAACAGAAACGAAGTGTAGGTGCGACAGAGGTATAGCTATAAAAATATAAGTATTTTAGTCTTTATTAATCATGTCGTGTGTATGTAATATTTTTTATATGATTTGGTCTTGTTCTGCCAAAAAACGTGACGTAAGTGCTAAATACAAATAAACTGGGGCTACAAACCCCAATTACCTACCACTACCATCTATTTTAAAACTATTAAACAAACGGAAACATATTTTTTAATTGGCAATTCATTTTGATAGAAACTAGACTTTACTGAAAAATGTATCCCATATTTTGAAGCTCGTATAATTTGCATGTTTTTAAAAAACCTAATGAATATTCATACGCAGATCGACAGTGAATTTTAAAATTAAAATAACTCTTCAAATAAAAAAAACTACAAATACAGTAAGATTTCAGAAAATTCTTCGTGCATAAGTTTAATTTTGCTCGTATGGGTTCTATAGTATAAAGTAAAGTAAAGTTAGCCTATATAGATCACACTGCTAGGCAAAGGCCTCACCTCAACTATGAGGAGGTGCGACTCATACTCCACCACTCGGGTTCAGTGCGGATTGGTGGAGGGTGTATGTAAAGCAAGTGACAAACCTTACTGTCAGATGTTATCATGGATTCTATAGTAAAACTCTAAAAAGGCTTTTTTTTTTTATACCTGTACAAAGTGTAAAATGGCATGTTGTCTGTCGTATGAAAAATGGAAAAACTAGAAGTAGAGGACACTTCAAAGAAAGTCTGTTTTTAGAAATGCATAGTCCAGGTGGACGGATTGGAATTAGATATTTTTTTACATAAAGCAACATATAATACGACTTTCTACACTTGTATTATTTACCTATAGATGGCCGTGTTTATTCAGGCTCACGGTGATCTTTTTTTCATAGATAAATAAATATGCTTCAGTAAAAATATGTATATGCAAATTTAAAATACTTAAATATGTATAAAGTGAGCAATGAAATAAATGCAAACAGAAATCAATACTAACAAAAATGTTTTATTGGAAAACTGTTAGCGTGCCATTTGCAGTCATAACAGACTCAATTTTATTAATTTTTTAAAAATTCGTCACATTCGACATTTTTAGGAGCAAATATTTACAAGTCCATCATTCATGTTTGTATTTCGAACTAGTAAAACTAGTAAAAATTCAATTATGCTTTTCAGAATAGCTTTACAGCTCACCTGCCCTTTAGGCCAATAAATTTTTCAATGGCGATAGATCTCAATTTATTTTACGACGAAGTGACGAAGGTTTCGTGATTAATTGTTTTTACAGAATTTGTTTATAACTGGACCACAAACCACAACAGGTGGGTCATAAAATTATTTTTGTTTAAAAAAGGAAAACATGCTCAATCATCATTTGTTCATCATAATGTAGGATTACAACGAGTTTTAAGAATGGATGGATAGTTTAATTTTTATATATTTTTTACAATTAGTCGATACATTCACGCTATACAGATATGGTTTATAGAATTTCATCATTATTTCAGTTATGTAGATCTCATTTCAATTGTTATTTATTTTCTTTTCTATGCACAATTTAAGTACCCAACCATTTACTTGAATTATTGTTTACTATTGGAAATTGTATATCTTTTCTTTACAATTTGCCAAAATTATATGGTTATAAAATACTACTACTTAATGTAATTTTACCAAGCGCTAACTGGACTCCAAAAATCACCTAAGCTCATTAAATCACATTTATCCCAAAACTAACGATGGTGTTTTTTAACGCTTAGCCTTAATAAATACTTATATTTATAATTTTTAAGCTGTCTATGTGTAAATTGACCGTAATTGAAAATAAATCACCGAAATCTAGAACTACTGTCCCGAAAATAACTAAAATATAGTGTCCCCACAAAGTACTTCAGTATTAAATTAAAGCAAATAATATCTGTATGAGTAAGCAATTTATAGCACAGTCTATTGTTCGAGCTATTGTGTGAAGTATATTGTCAAAGCGATAATGTTTTAGCTTTTATAGGACGATATATCTTGTCTGCGGTGCGGAATGGAGAAATATTCGCTTATGATGTCGTAGTGTTGAGGGTTGCAATTTTGTAAACTATATTTATAAAGTACCTAGAAGATCTAGAGCTTTTAATGTTTAATTTGAACTTTGTGCAAACAGTTTTTTTGTACAAATGGCGGACATGATGCGAAAAGCATTCTCTACGGTTAGCTGTCATGCCTCTAATATGCCTCGGTCGGACGAATAGCTTAATGTGCATTTCGATTGCTTATTGGATAATCAGATCAATTCACATAATTTGCAAGGTACTAACTTGAGAACAAGACAAATTGGTAGTGTAACTATTTTTTGCTGGGATTTACTTCAACGCGAGTAAAAGATACGCAATTGTACTCTTTTATTTAGAAATATAACTGCTTTATTATGAAACTGTCCCACTACTTTCAAAGTAACTACTCAGCAGAAAACATTTAAATCTTTTTAATTTGTTCCTCCAAATTCCACTTGATCTGGAATTTGGGTCAGCAAATCCTCTAGTATTAAAATAAAGGTACGTACCCACTACACCGTACCATACCTACGTACTCGACGACCGTCTTGGTGTAGTCGTTCGCGCACCGGACTACTTAACCAGGCGGTTGCGGGTTCGAATCCCGCAAGGGGCAAATGTTTGTGTGATGAGCACGAGCATTTGTACCTAAGTCATGGATGTTTATATGTATTTAAGTATTTCTATTCGTTATCCTAGTCACCATAGCACAAGCTCACGCTTAGTTTGGGGCTAGGTAATTGGTGTGTTTGTTGAAACAATTTATTTATTTATTTCAATTTATTTATACCGTGATCGTGCTATAAAAGTATCAGGTATGCACAGCGACCGAATACGGTCAATGTCATTTGATTTTCGACTATAAAATGGGTAGGTAAAGTTAAAAGGGTAAAAACGCGGTGTTCATCGGTGACGAAACGGTTGCGTCGATGCCCACTAGACCGTTCTGTCATCGACCAACACCACGGTTGTAAATACGGCAGCACGTGAATTATACATTTGAACAATTAAAATAGCTTTTATGACGTAAGCCATAAGGCGGTCTCAAGATCAACATGTATAGTGTGGCTTGTGTGTTCATTTTGAACTGAAACTCCTTTTTCAAGAATTTAAAATTTGCTTCAGCTAAATCTCCGCCTAAATCGTACAAACGACTCTATGAAAGTTGTATAATTTTCAGCTGTGTGTGGTGTGCATTAAAGAGGATACGAGTACATCTGTCGAAAATCAATTTAACTTGACATGTTGTGTATTTTGTTACCGTGCCTGATACGGTCATGGTATCGTAAAGTATAGTGGGAACATACCTTTATTTTAATCCTTTATCTTTTGGAGCATAGTTGATTCGTTAGAAAAGTGAAAGTGTAATATTTGGGCGATCGCCTCCGATGGAGTATCCCCGAATATCGCAAAATATCCCCGAATATCTTGGCATAATGAGGGGAATCAAAGGGAATAGAGCCATTCGCGCGCGAAATGAGACGGAATCCAAAAATGACAGACGTTTTACGGAATGGCCGACGACGTTTCTGCTTACCATACACATGGACAAGACAAATGGGAAGCATATTTAAATAAATAAATTCAACAAACACACCGATTACCCAGCCGAGAACTACTAAGCGAGAGCTTGTTCTATGGCGACTAGAATAACGGATAGACATACTTATATAGATACGTTTATAAGACTTGGATAACGGATAGACAAACATAAATTATTAATATCATTAGGAGCCTGTTGTGTCCCACTGCAGGGCAAAGGCCTCCCTACCCTTTCTCCACTCTTCACGATTTTGGGCCACTGCCTCCCAGTCTTCTCGATATAAGTCCAGCTCGTCACGCCACCGCCTTCTGGGTCGTGTCTGCCGCATGTCAAACGACCTCTGGGCCAAGATATGCACCAAGTGAGTCCCTTTAAATGAAAAACGACCACGCGGTAGACAAACATAAATACATTTATAAAAATCCAAGAGGTACAAATGCTTGTGCTCATCACACAAATGCCGTCGCCGTCTAAGTCGTGCCGTCTAAGTCGTTGTGTGTGTATCCATAGTCTCGACCATCAGTCATGAGAAGTATGACATCTGTGAAGGGTCAATCGTATGTGAAAAGGAGAAAAATATTTTTATTATCTTATATGACTGGTGGGTAGGTCTTAATGCAAGTCAAAGTCTGACAGAGATATATTACTTAACCTATTACTCAAATGCGAATGCTTAGTAGATGATTCATATTTTAAGAAACAATACCAAACCAATTCCTATTATCAATACCCTTCGTATTTTGTTTGGAGTTCTCAATAGCTGTGTGTGTTGCATCAAAGTCGGAAAAATTCAAGATGATGAGAACAAATGGGTACAAAGATCAATAACTGGACTCACTGAAACATTTTTTGTATAAGTAGGTGCTATAAGCACAGAATAAGTACTAGTACGTCGTACAGAAGTATGACTTTGCAATGAAATTCAAAGAAATATCTACTCAATGTTGTTGACGATATGGTGTAATTCAGTTTGCCTCTGACTCAAGCACATTTTCGTGTAGACACCTACAGAAATACATTGCAAGATAATTTCATTCTTATAACTCTGGAATATGATTCATAATACACTAAACCTATTCAGTGACGTACTATCACGCAACGCGATAGGGTTGACTGCCACAAGAAGCTACTTACGCCATCTAGCGCATCTTTCTAGGACTTTATACACGCTCGTCTAACCAGCAACTTAGTGTCGCGCACCGCCGGTGAATAAAACGCGGGAGCGTGTCGCTGCCGGTTAGCGACACCCAACTTGTTTAGTCCCTTACCAAGGGGTCGCCGCGCGTAGGTACGTGTTTGCTACCTACGCGGGAAGATACACAGGCCTGCTATAAGCCTATTCTTATTGTCTTTTCTATTCTTATTGTTTCAAAGAGATACTTTTCGTCTTAGTATTGGATCAATTTGTTAAGCGTCCATGGCGCAATGGCTAACGGGTTGCCTCTTATGCAGAAGAAGCCGGGTTCGATTCTACGCCACCATACCGCCATTTACTTGTTATTAGTTGTGTCACTAACCGATGCTCTTACGGTGAGAGAAAACAACGTGAGGAAACCTGCACATTCAGGCGACTGAATATGTAACCATCAAAAACTGGTCAGGTTCCCCTGTTAACAGGGTCACGCATATCAGATAGTAGTCGCTCCACTGCAATTACCTGATCTGCCATATCCTGGATCATGTTCAGCGGACCCTGAGCCCTTGCGTGTGAGTGCATAACCTGGATTACGCTAGGATGATAATGTTGATGATTAGATTAATTTGTTATTGCTATCTATTTAGGTAGGTCCAACTTCGAAAAAGAGGTCTGTGGATGAATCGAAATCGGCTGGGCAGCGTTTAGGGAACTACGCATGGGCACCTTCTCGTCTCAATTACCTCAATGCCAAAAGATGAAATTCTTCAATCAATGTAACACTCCAACGATACGAACTAAGCGCTTCTCATCAACATTTATAATGCACACAGCTAAGTAGTGGAACTCACTACCTGCTTCAGTTTTTCCAACCCACAGACCTTTAAAGTCAGAGTAAATAGGCTTCTTCTGGGTGAGCTCGCTCCACCGTCGATTCTGTCTGTGCCACGTCTGACTTAGTCTTGAGTCAAGAGCAAACCCATTTGGAATAAAATAAACTATAGGCCTCATAAAAAAAGTTAAGGTCACGCAACGAGCGATGGAGAGAGCAATGCTCGGTGTTTTTCTACGTGATCAAATCAGAAATGAAGATATACGTATAAGAACTAAGGAGACGGACATAGCGATCTTTACAAGGTCTTTGTAGAAAACAGCGGGGGCGGCCTATGATACTGAAATGATGATGATCTCCATTTAACAAAGCAGTCATGGCATTTGGGTGTACCTACCCGAAATATTACCAATAATTTACTGACCTCTAGGTAAGATTACCTCAAGAGATATTTTTCTTCAGCATTTTAAGTATGTACCTACAAAACTTTACATGACTTTTCCTACCCAAATTATGTTGCACGTTGTATGCCAAAATAATTCAAATATGTACCCTATATACCTCAATATTTAAAGGAAATATTTTACACAAGACGGTTGACTATGACATTAGAAATTACCTAAATACGCCATCTTACCATTTTCCAAAGATAAGAATATCAACCTATGAGCTGGAACACACACGACCCTTTGTAAATCGAAACTTATTAAGTACCCTCCGCCGGGAATCGAACCAAACTCGGTCACAAGTTGTGTTCTACACTCCGTCGTGGTCATTAAAGATTTAGGTTTGGTTAGGAAATGTAAACTTCTTGTGCAGTCATACTTGAAGAAGAGTTAAAAAGTAAGTGTGGTTTTGGTAAATCTTAGGCCGGCCAAGGCTACAATATAACAGTATCATCGTACCGATTGAGGAATGAGAGGATTCGCCAAAAAACTAATGTAACGGGCACAGCACAACAGATTTAGTTATTAAAGCGACTTAAATTTGGAAAGGTAGGCCCTTTCCAAATTGAGGTCGCTATAATAACTAAATCTGGTCTCCTAAGATACAGGCACAGCTTTTTTTTTAGGTGGAAAAAATGAATTAAATTGCATACCCCCTGCTGGCCGGGCGAAGGGTTATGTGGGGCTTTCCTCTCCAGAAAGGAGTGGCCTACTCACTAAAACGACCACCAGTGCCATCTCGCTATGTGGGAGAAATCGGTGTAGCGGAGCCTTTCCCGACTATTCTCCACACACAGATTATTCGCTACCGCGAACTCGCCTTAGGCCAACCTGCACATGTAATTTGGTCACAGATTTCTCTCCGACTCTCCTTAATTTCATTTATTACTAACAGCGTGCCTTTTGTGCGCAGGCGTATAAATAGGTATTCTGCAAAGTGTAAATATATTAATAAATAAATAATAATATAAAATTAAAATATTTACACAGGGCGCCGCCTAGTTTGGGAGCCCCTGGAAACTCAGAATTATTTTATAATTATTCTTCATGTTTCAACTTAGATATTGGAAACGTTGTGAACTTTGAGGCCAATAAAGATTTTTATTTAATTTTATTAAAATTGATAGAATCAGACGTTACTTTGCGGAAATCCATTATTAAATGAGAAAAATAAAATTATTTTAAAGTAAAAATAAAACTATTAGAAAACTATTAAAGCAAATAAAACTAAAAAAACCTTGAGGTTTTTCGCACGATGGTGTTGGTTACTTACTTGCATTAGCTGTAGTGCATGCGTATTGAGGGAGTGCGGGCGGAGCATTGTGCATTGGCCTGAACTAATACTCAACGCGGTTGCGGTTAGTGTGATTTTAGTGCCTGCGTCTCTTGGCGGAAATTAGAGTAAATTATTATATTTTATTATATTATAGGCGAAGTCACACGGTTCCGTAGTACATCAACAACATTTTTCTCCTAACCAATTTGTCACGACGCTTCCTCACGCCAATATGAGATTTGCCTCGACAATAGCTTCATATTTTATTCATAGGCAGGTCTATTTATGGGCATAGTGTAAATTCTTTATAGGAATAAGAGATTTTTAGGATACTCTTTATGTCAAAGTCAAAAATTATTTATTCAATTTATTACAGGGTTGGGACATAGAGTTGTTAAAAAAATCTATCGGGATTAATTTTGAAAGATACTTGCGCGTTTTAGAAACTGTAATATTGTACCACGTTAGATTCGTCACAATTACCGTACATAACTGCGGTAATATTACAGTATTTACCGATGTAAAAGGCGCGATAGCCGAGCGAAGAAAATTTCACTTATTATCCGAGATCGTGCGTTCGATCCCCGCCTGTACCTCTGAGTTTGTATAAAACTTAAGTACAGTCTTATTTGAAGATATCGCTGCCTAACGGTGAAGGAAAACATCGTGAAGAAACCTGCACACTAGTTGGCTAGTGTGTGAAATGGAGAAGGCAATGACAAACCGCTCCATTCAAAAAATACAAGAAACTCGTTGTGTGTGTTTCAATGCACATAATGATCACGACCCATTGTCAATTGAGGTATACGACTGTGAAAAAAAAGAAACCTCATCTTTTATATCTGAGTAATTTAAATAGCAAGTAGTGTTTAAGAGCGTAACATCTGCAAATGGTTTTGGAATTAGCATACGTTATAGCCTGACCAGGAATATATGGGACCTCGCCATATTGCGGAAAATAACTGGAACTAATTTATTTTACTGGCAACAGAAAAATCTAATCTTCATTGACATGTCATCAACAGTCATAATGATTATTGTCAAAGTGGACGCGTAATCTAATTTTCGGCCAAGTGCAATTTTTATGTGATAAAACTACCGAGAACTATGCGTTTTCGTAAAGAAAAGTGGTTTAACATGGTGTTGAATGGTTTTTCGACTAGAAAGTCTATGTGATCACTACGATTTCTTTAAAATAATGTTGTCAATACAAGTTTTTGGTATGTCATATAGTGCAAATAGTGAAAATTGGCTACTGATGTCTACGGAGAAAATTTAATAAAGATTTTTAAAAATGATTATAATAAACACTTGTTTTGAGTTTTATTTTCTTTATTTCAACTTTACTTGGATATTTCAACTAAAATAGTTCGTAGAGTTTTCCATGATTCCCTATGCATTATTCAAAATTATTATTACATTATAAATAATATCACTTTGAAGAACAATCATTAATGTTTCTTTTACTCGTTAGTGGTTTTTCAAAAATAATAGTGTTTTGGTCCAAAATTTAAGGCCAATATTACAAAGAGTTACTAAATTTAATAAGTACTAAACTTGCGAGTGTTCTATCGTGTTCTTTTATAGTACAATCTGTTATCATTAGGCAGCAGACTTAAAATATTAACATGAATGTAAACATATAAAAATATGTTTTTTTATGTTTAGTTGCCAATCTACGCTGGCATGACTATACAAAGTGTTGTCATATAAAGTGGATTCAAAGCGCCCCTAATTCAGGTCCCATATATTCCTTGTCAGGCTATATATTTTACTTTACATACTGTAGAGGTTTGGAACTACGCGTATAACCTCCTGTTTCGCTCGTCCAACTCTTCGATGTTTTAATAAAGCAAACTTTTCTTTATAAGTCAATTTTGAAATAACGTCAGAAAAAAATATGTCATGCAGTGAGTCATTTTGAAAAAGTGATACGATCTTAGTTACGATACTTAATTCAAATAAAAAAGAGTGAATTAAAAGCTGAGTATAATTCCTTCCATCACCATTTGATAAGTAGATTAATATTTTATAGGACAAAGAGGACTTCGCATCCAGCGAAAGTCTTCAATTATGTACCCAATTATATAGGTATAATTGTTATTGTCTTATTACTGACTTTATTACATCCTGTGCCTATTTAAAGGAGATTACTATAAAACCACTTAGAAAATTATAGGTGAAAATTAGTTACGGTTTTGATACAATATTTTTGATAGCTTTAAGATTTTTAACACTCCCAGTGCTATTTTTATTTTTATAACTTTAAATAAGAAACCAAAAATTCTTACATGCAATTTGAACCCACGACCTTTGGCTAACCGGGCCAACGCTCTTACCATCTGAGCTACCGTGCACCCGTGCGTAAGAGTCGTGACCGTGGCCGTCGTAGGTTCAAATCCTGCCCTTGTGCGAATTTTCAGTTTCTTATTTAAACTTATAACAATAATTTTTGACTAATTTCACCTGCCTTTAGCTGATACTGCCAGTTACTACCTTTACATTTTATGTCTATCTGACACCCGAGCCTGAGTGTAGCGTGAAGACGGCCATCTTGCATTCCGATGATAATTTCCGGACCTCCGGGTTGTTTACGGGCTGTTTACGTCTGCAATGTCCGGATCTATCCGGTCGAGTGTCACGTCTTACCGGACCGGCTCTACCGGGTCTGCGGCTTAGAACTTTGATTAAATGATCCTAATTCTGGAGTTTGTTAGCTAGGTGTGTTGAGTTTAGTGTAGTTTATTACAGTTAACACTCGTTTGAGAAGCTGCCATTACTATTCACATTAGTACAATATGCAGCACGTAAGGTTACCGATTTAAACTACGAAAAAAGCTTTTATTACGTAGGGAATAAAGGCGGTCTCAAGGTCAAAGTGGGAGGGGGTGGCGGGGGGAGGGGGGTCTAACATGCGGCCGTGTGTACATTTATGGTCTCAATTTCAAAAGGTCTATAACTAAAACTATATTTAATAAGGCTTTTGTCTAATTTAGTTTAAGCCTATCTCTCTTTTGCTTATAAAGAATGACAAGGATGGACCTTCAAGTTTTAGAGAAAGAAAATATAGTTGAGTCCAGCATCAGTTATGACAGCTTTAAAAATGATGATTTTAATTAGCTTTGTTAGCAAGAATAATTTGAAGATAAACCATTTTTATTAGCTCTACTAGCAGTTCCTCGCGACTTCGCCCGCGCCAAAAGTCGGATTTTCCATACAAATTTTCATCCCCCATTTCACCCCCTTTATGATTTTATATCGCAACAAAAAGTAGCCTATGTCCTTCCCAGTGCCTCAAACTATCTCTGTGCCAAATTTCATTTGATTCGGTCTAGTAGTTTCGGAGCCTATTCGATGCAAATAAACAAACAAACAAACAAATCTTTCCTCTAAATATTAGTATAGATATAATTTATTCATTCTGTGTAGGTGTAACAAAATAATTATCCCGTACACTATCCAGCCACTTGAGACTATTTTCGTGTGCTGTAGCTCAACTTTCGCATCTCTATTCTAAGTTGTCCCCAGCAAACGAGTTACGGTTTAAACATGTCTGTAATTTTGTCTAGAACATAAAAAAGCAAGATTCAGAAAAGCCACTTAAGAGCGTTTATAGTGGAATGCCGATTTGCTCACGCACGCTGTATTAAGATACATAATCTGTGATGTCAAAGAACCGTTTTCATATGTCGCTACGCATCACAGATTATGTATCTCAATCCCGCGTGAGGAAATCTTTCACTTGGCATGGCTCTAAAAATGCCCTAACTCAGCATCTCTCAATTAAACAATACTTTGGTTGCAGCCAAAATCTTCATTATACCGAGATAGATCGTAAAAGCAGGTACCAATGACACGGTCCACAGAAACGCGAGATTTAAGGGTCTAAGTCTTAATACTAGAACGCTTTAATTGGGCAAAAGTTTCTGAGTTTTCAAGAAAACTCAGAAATAAAATTTAAACAACATATTTTTAGAGTACCCAGTTACCCTTATTGATGAAAAATCATGTTTTCATATCTGCGAAAAGAAATAACATACCTTAACTTAAATTTGTATACGTACATTCTCTGTAGTATTTAGATGTAGGCTTATGCTCAGACTAATCTACAATCTCACAAATGAGTAGACTCGATTTTACACAAACATTCTGTTGCTGAACTGCTTGACTCTGACTACTACCTAACTGGGTAAGAATTATTATGACCGAAGCTTCTGACCCTATTTATATTGTGAACTAAACGTCCTGGATAAAGTTGGACGTGATTTGCGGTTTGGGCCCAACCCCGTCACTTGAAGCTTACAACGACAGTCTACATTTAAGCAAGATTTTCAGTAGACAAATGTTCTTGTACCTTGAGGATCGTTTGACAAACTTATTCTTAATTAGGTGTTGCTTTAACACTTGAAAGTGAACTCTGTCTTAATTAGAGGTGATTGCGATGGCTGAAGCAAAAACTTTTAGTCATGCCAGTAACTAAATGAAACTGAGAAAATAATGTTATGCGATTCGAGTTTGTGTTTTTATACTACATTGTAGAACTTGTGTCACTCATTTTGGTAGCGAGCTTCCTACACTAATTAACACCACGTCAACATGTGGACTAGCTATTGATTCACCAAAGTACCTACTTACTTTACATAGCATAGCACATTGATAATATTTTTTATAACTTTAGCACTTTGTTAGCAGGTTTTTACGAAATTTAATTTAATAGCACATAAACCCTACCCAGCACATATCCTAACACTGTTGCGAAACTTAATGATGGATTTGTGTTAGAAAGAAGTAGCGGGAGATACTCAACCACTATTGTCTGCTTCTAAGGTTCATAAGATTCATGTTTAATGTAGCTTCTGTATAATTTTTATCATTTAAATAATAATTAACCTTATAATAGTTACATAAAAGTACATTAACTATAACTTGTCCATGCTATAGCATTACAATATGTCATAATTTTAACATCGGTTCAAATTTCTGTACAGGTAGCTTTCTACGTACAGAAAGAACTCGATATGTGTAATATGATATGTTACCTGAAAATATTTTCGCGTGACAACGTACGATTTGAGTGTGATACTTGGTGTAGTCGTTCGCGCACCGGACTTCTAAACCAGGCGGTTGCGGGTTCGAATCCCGCAAGGGGCAAATGTTTGTGTGATGAGCATGAGCATTTGTACCTAAGTCATGGATGTTTATATGTATCTAAGTATTTCTATCCGTTATCCTAGTCACCAGAGCATAAGCTCACGCGTTGAAACAATTTATTTATTATCTACAGTTTAAACTGGATTTCTGCGATTTGGAAAGACACTGTTAAAGGTAGCAGGAACCTGCTTGATGAGAAAGAAACCCAAACGGGCACCATATCACCAAAAAGACGACATTATAATGCTGATGCAAAATATATTTTAAACAAAAAAGCGACCCGCGCCGTCAGTTTTGTGGGCACATTTAATGGAATTACGTCCAGAATGTTATGTTATGGTAATGTAATCTGGGGCAAGTTAGCTTTATGCGTAGGGACCGCCCTTCAGAATGGCCGGGTCGGAATGTACAAGGTTTTTCTTAGACACATGTTGGAAGTACCGTGTGGTAATAGGAAGTTACCTATTTATTTAGCAAGCTGTTGCCTGCGACTTTGTCTGCATAGACTTGATGATACAAAATTCCTCCGTCCAATAATCATGATCTCTTTTTTGTACCGTAACGTACGGTCAAGAGAGGTCATCCTGTTTCTTAAACTATTACTGCTAAGGGTGGAGTACAGCATCGCAAATTATTATATTTTTTAAACGGCCGTCAAAATATTATTTGATATATTTTGTATAGGAATTGTGTCAATATAAGTTAATCGACTTTAAAAAAAAATGTTAAACTAGGATCTAAAAGATATTGTAGTAACCAAAGACTGCTAATCAGCTTAAAAACTATAATTTATTATAATAAAGCCTTCATTGTCGACTACTTCAGTGTCTGAGGGTCGTGATAATTATGTGGAATGAAACACACACAACGACTTTCTTGGTAATTTTACTGGAGTGTTTTGCCTTTGCCTTTCATTTCACAC
The DNA here is from genome assembly GCA_949316185.1 of Pyrausta nigrata. Taxonomy (NCBI): domain Eukaryota; kingdom Metazoa; phylum Arthropoda; class Insecta; order Lepidoptera; family Crambidae; genus Pyrausta; species Pyrausta nigrata. The sequence continues at coordinate 3,172,767 of OX438955.1, read as the reverse complement.
ACTACCCAACTATTGTGCAAGTTTCGACACGATGTTTTCCTTAACCATGGGGCAGCGATATCTTTGAAAAGACTGAACTTAAGCGTAATAAAACAACAAACCCTTATTTAAAGTATTTTAAAAGTAATGTATGTGTGTCCATGTGCCAAAAACTTCGCAGTACAATAAATAAACAGCTGTTTTGTTGAAAACCTTGTTTTTCCCATAAGCTGTGTTTTATGAACACCGACAATACCAGCGAGAAATTCTAAAAACTCCGCAGCGGGAAGGACTTTCTATGGAATATATTTCAGCTTTTTCGTGTTACATCCATTTTAGGAACATCCATAAAAAGAATTGGTGGCACGCCAGCGCTGCCCAAAAGTTTTTAGAAATATGAAATGGCTGAGGCAACGTGTCATGGTGGTATTTTTCGGTTAAATGGTGACACGGAATGGCTTTGCGATATTAGGTTTTATGTAATTTATGTACCTATGTTATACGAGTCCCTGACGTTCAGCCAGTAAAGTCAAAAGTATTGCCTTGTCAATAACAATAATTATTATCTATCGTTCGTATTGCAACCATAACCCTATTTGTAGCTTGTAATGCTTTTTGTGAAGCAATAAAGTTTAATTAATATAACGATAGAAGTATTCTCGAGGTGCATAAATTGAGCGCAAAAAGCTAATCAGTTGAAAAATATTTTGGCATCTTACTTAAATGATGAAAGATGAAACTATGAAAGACAGATCAAAACTAAATAGTATGAGGAAGGTAAGTATCTATATTTTTTTTTGCCATAAAAAACTGAACAAGCTTTTCGGTATTTTTAACTACTAGGTACTGAAAAGTAATTTATAAAATTTCTGCACACTACGCCACTTTGCAAAAAAACAATCAAAATCACTCTAGCAAGCAATTCCAACAAGCAAAATTATGCCCTTTATACCCATTGCAGATGGCGCTAGTTCGCCAAAAGTTTAGGCGAGGGAAGAGGAAAGATGAATAAATGATCTCCCACATTTTTGTGAGTAATGTTTAATTTCAGCGGTGGGTTCCGTACGTTGTCCTACCTACATACACCGTAGGCAGGTGCAATGGGCTTACTGTGATTCTGCAGGTTCCTGAATGTGCAGGTTTCCTCACGATGTTTTCCCTCACCGAGCATCGGTTAGTGAAACAACTAATGTACATAACTGAGAAAAAGTCATTGGTACATGGCGGCACGTGGGATCGAACCGGTACCTCCCGCATGAGAGGCAACCCGCTAGCCACTGCGTCACCGACGCTCCGGTCCAATCGCATACGACTGTCAAAGGAAATACCCTTTCGCAATGTCTTTCGCTGCGTGAAGGGCGCGCAAGGACTTCTACATGATCGGCCAAATCAAGGGAGAAACACATATGATCGTAGTAGTCAAAACTAAACGCAGTTTGGCTTCCGTTACGCTTGACGCAACAAAACTGACAAACGGAAGGTGGAAAAAGCTACATTTTTTTATTTGTTTTGCAAACTTACGAGTGTGCTCATGCGGAACTCAGCAATGCAATGATCATGGAAACGCCTGGGAGCCCTTCAAGCTCTTTTCTATGTTCTGCCTATGTTCTGTTTCTATACAGTACAAAAAAGATTCCGATAATTTCTAAGCCTACCGCGTACATTTTAACTATGCATTAGACGTATGATAATTCACTTTTTCGCCGGCAATAATTAGTAAAACGCTTGGAAAACTCAAGCAAGCTCCGTTTGCTTGATTAAAATTTAATTTTCATTAACGAACCTAGTCTTGTTTAACTGAGTAACGTGCCTTTTTAAGCTTCTCGGTAATAAGTGAATGAAAAATTAGTACCATCTCCCGTTTGGGTTAGAAGAATGAAGATAAGTACTGTTACTGTACTGGGCCCGTAGCCAAGTGGCAATTTATTCTCAAACGAAATTTGTCATCGCTTACAAAATGTATGAAACTAACATAAGCCATCAAAAGATCACGTGACTTTTGCATACATATTTTGACATTTCATTGGCGATAGCGAAGTTCGCTCCAGAACGATTGCCGTTTGGCTACGAGCCTGGTGTAGAATAAGATTTTGAAACTTGGTTTGTCACTTTAAGCTTCATAGTAATACTAGAACCTAATTATTTTATAACGTTGTTCGATAAATATCCCATAAAATATAAAAAATATGATATTGATATTTTTGAAAGAAATAAAATATTATACGTAAACTTAAAAAGTAATACGATAGTAATAGCATTATCAATAGATCGTAATACATTTGACCGCAGTAAATATCGTGATTCTTGTGTTAATGGAATACTAGAGTTTCGTGCCGAGGTCTAAAAGCCTGTAACCTATAATGGACTAAAATATTATTATGGCTTTACTTATTAGTTACTTAATAATATATACTTGGTGTTAGCTTACGAATGTATTGGGTATTCGATTGATAAAGGTAGGAGCACTATGTACGTAAATAATGTATTTCTGTTGTACATATACAGAACAAAAAATTTTTTTTTTTGGCGTTTTTCACTCTATATTCGTACAACGGCAACAGGTAGACGCTTAAAATACTCACGGAATAATAAATTGTATATTCTATTTGTAATTGTACATAGAGAATTAAATTATTAAAAATTACATATATTTAAGGGCGGCTCCCTTACAACAAACGTGATTTTTAGGGTTCCGTAGCCGAATGGCAAAAACCGGAACCCTTATAGTTTCGTCAAGTCTGTCTGTCTGTCCGTCCGTCCGTATGTCGCGGCCACTTTATTCTGAAACTATTAGCATTACACAGTTGAAACTTAGTAGGAGATGTATCCTTTTAACCGCTTTACGATTCTCATACAAAAAAAAAAAAAAATGATATATGCATAGGTCTTTTATAATGACATCGAGGTTCCTAATACCATTTTCTTTAAAAGTCTAACGTTTGAGAGATAGACGCTTCCAAAGTGGTAAAATAAGCGTCCCCCCCCCCCCTGCAATTATAACTTTGTTCTTCATACAAACACTATGAAAAACAAAGTTATATTTGCTGTTAACAAAATATTGTGGTATTTTGGTTAAGTGGAAGTAAGTGGATCCTACTTCAGTTAAAGTTGGCACGGAACCTTAGTGCGCGAGTCCGAATCGCACTTGGCCGGTTTTTTTGCTAAAGAAAAGAAAGATTATTATAATGTTGTATAGATAATGGTACGGAACCGTTCGTGCGCGAGTCCGACTCCAACTTGGCCGGTTTACTTTTGTAATAGCTGCCCCAAAGTTCAATGTCGAAGACATTTACCCACAACCGGCTGAAACACAATTGGAGACTTACCAGCACATTTGAGTATACTAATGAAAACCTCATTTGCCGTGCCATTATCGAGTCCTCACGTTCCCTGGCCAATTACGGACAGAAAGAGAAAAGAATTGCCCACCCTCCTTTCATGGTAGGGTGGATATGCTTCGCGCAAATAACGGACATACAGGAAAATGCCATGGTCCATCTATTTTAAATTGAGTATCAAATAATAAAAACGGTTAACCAAGAGTTAAATAAAACTTTTTTGTAATAACAAATTTTTAAATTAATCAACGAAATAGCTTTGTGTGCTTTTAAACCATTTATTCAGTGGAATTCAGAAAGTAAATTTCGATGATAAGTTATGAAATCTCTGGCTAGTATTCCAAAAGCAAATATAATTTACAATGCATTTTTGTTTTACAAAAACAACTTCGGCATCTCAGCAACGTACGTAAGTTGATGATTAAAGTCTTCTCTTCAATTTGACACAGATTTAACGTCAAAATCTGCGATGATATTATAGAGAGTTGAGTGAAATTAAATTTCTAAATAGGGCTCCAGCCCGTCCTGCAACCTTTACTAGGTTATAATAATTGATTTTGTAACTTAAGCAAATTTTTTGCAAGTTTTTACGAAATAACTTTCACATACAAAAAGTAATCGACCGTCATTTTTGGTGGGACTTGAATCCACGATCCTATCTCGCTAGACAATTTCTCTCCCAAACTTGACTAGCTTGTCCGTCTTTTTGTAATCATTTACGTCTTGCAATATGGTCACCCCAATCCAATGCGTACGACCTCGCAGTTCGAGCGATGCGGTCTCAATTGTTTTCAGCTGAATGGTCATAGATTCTTTGTTTCTTCCACAGACAGGCAACATCAGTGAGACGGAAAAATAAACAGTGTTCTGTCACAAGTGCTTTGCAGTGTTTGTAGGTATTAAAACGCTTGAGCCCCGCCGTCGGGGTTGTCTAATGTTAATTAGTTATTTCAACAGTCTTCTATCATTGAAGTATAATCTTTGTGTTCAAGAGCTAAATCTATTGAAAATCTATATTATAACAAAATAATGTCATGGTAATACGGGTAACATTCGCTCTGGCTACATTGTATTTTTAAGTAATTTCTCGGACTATATTGTAGTGATTTGAAAACCAAAGGTTGCGGGTTCAAGTTCGGCAAGAGGTAAATGGTTGTGTGATGAGCAGCGTACGATTTTTGACAGCGGATAAAAATCATTAAATGTTAAAAAAAAATTTGCTATTTTATTAAGTTACTGATTCTCAGTCAATTTTAAAAATTTGGAACCCCTTTGCAATATAAAACTGTATATAGCCAGTTTAATCTTCCTTTGTTGCTTGCCAAGCCAGACCTTGCGTAGATGCTTAAGGATACGCGACGACAAGAAGGTATAGGTATATATCAAGGTCTTTCAAACGTATGCCACTTCTGTAAAAGAGTTATTCTTTAAGAGTGCCCCGCTTAGTAGGCGGGCATTTAGTTTAAAATTATTTGATTTCTTTCAACGTTTCAGCAGTTTCTTCTGTTTGTGCTCGGAATTTCCAGTCAGCTTATTTCTTTTACAAAAGGTACAATTTCCCGATAGCTGGATTCGCATGGCGCAAGATGATTTAAATCCATACTAATATTATAAATGCGAAAGTGTGTCTGTCTATCTGTCTGTCTGTTACCTCTTGACGCTTAAACCACTGAACCGATTGAGATGAAATTTGGTATGGAGACAGTTCGAGACCCTGGAAAGGACATAGGCTACATTTTGTCACGATATAAAAACATTAAAGGGGTGAAATGGGGGAAGAAAGTTTATATGGAAAATTCAACTTTTCAGGCGAAGTCGCGGGGAACCACTAGTTTACGTATATTTAGACCACGATAAGATAAAAATACGGTAACACCACAATAATAAACAGAAGTTACGACCGCGTTGGTATAGTGGTTCGCGCTCCGGATTACAAAACCAGAGGTTGCGGCTTCCAATCCCGCAAGGGGCAAATTTGTGAGATGAACACGAGCGTTCGGACCTGACTCATGGATATTTATCTGATTTGCCTACCCAGGTGTACCTAACAGACAGATAGAGTTATTATATTATAAGCAATCACCTTATATGCCTTTACGACTACCCCCGCCTTTCCTTATAAAAGGAGCAGCCAAGCCGCCGGCCGCCCACTTAGATTCGAGCGTTTGAAGCGTGCACATCGGTTGTGAAAGTGTAGTTTGTTTTGCTGTTAGATTTCGGGTTTAGGTGTAGGTTGATTTTGTTCCTCTGATTTAAATGTTTTTGTTAAAATTATCTTTAAACAAATAAATAATTAACTGCGGTAGGCAAACTTGTTTTTTTTAAATATTTCTGCTTCTGATTTCCAAAATCAGAAGTGGGATAAGTAACTTTTTGCCCACAAAAAGGAGGAACAAAAGTCTTGTGCACGTTTCAAATTTCGCGTGTTTGTTGATATGGCTGGCGGATCCAGTCGTAACGAGCGTAGGTCGCGACGTCGTACTCGCAGCCGTTCTAGTAATAGATCGCGATATCGCTCGCGTAGTCGTTCGAACGCGTCAACACATAACCGTCGGTCGCGGCGTCGTTGCCGTAGCGTGACGCGAAGTAAAAGTCGGGCGCGGTCTCGTAATACGTTGCGTCGTGATCATCATCGTCACGAGGACAGGTCGCGGTCCCCTGCCAGGCAAAGTACCATGGATTCGTCTATCCATAATACGTTAAATTCAATCATGAATCGTTTAACGTCGATCGAAAACAGCCGCGTAACAGATAAAACAATAGTGCGTTGTGATCCCAGTGTTACGTGCAATATTAACGAGGGTGAGCTCAACACGTCTCAATCAAATATGTCCAGATGCTGCACACCGGAACCTCAGGCAAGTACCCATGAGACACGAACAAATAGTTTATCGAATACCCACACTTTTACACCACAGGTGAATAATTCGGATTCAAATATATCAGAATCAACCAAGGCTTTGGTAGGCGCTCTTAAGTCGTTGCAACCCATTAGATCACAAAATTACTTTGTCTCGAACTTTGATCCCTCAATTCATAACATAGACGCATGGTGCGATGAGGTTGATCGTGCTCAAGTTGCTAATGGTTGGACGGATTATGAGTGCCTTTCGCGTATTGGGTCGTGTCTCAGGGGTGACGCAAAAATTTGGCTCAATGAATGGGTTACGGCGGAGCGTACCTGGACAAGTTTCAAACGCGAGTTCAAACCACTGTGTCCGCGGAAATTAGATTATGCCAACATTCTTTTTGAAACTATGAATACTACGTCCGATAAGTACGTTACGTATGCGGAATATGCACGTCGCACTCTTTTGCGGTTACGAATAATTAACGGCTTAAGTGATGAATTGATGACTTTAATAGTGATCCGTGGTATAGACAATCCTCAAATAAGAGCTGCCGCGGCTAATGCGAGTTTGAATCCGGAAACAATAGTTTCGTTCTTGTCAATTTATACCAAACCGGTTCGTAGCAAACCTAGCGCTCACATTTCAGTGCCGAATAAGATTTTAAATCAGCCGAATCGTAGCGAACAAAAGTGCTTTTCATGCGGTCGTAAAGGTCACATCAGCCGTCATTGTCGTTCAAAGCCAAATTCAGATAAAACATCCTCTCCGGGTAGCACGAACATTATTACTTGCACTTATTGTAAGAAGCCGGGCCATGTTGAGGAAAAGTGCTTTGCCAAAAGTCGTTCCCAACCGCGAAACGAGAGAAATGTGAACCTTTGCACGAATAATAATAATTTGAAAAACACCGGTGCAAGTGATATTGTCGTGGCCGTAATAGACGGCATTCCTATGGATACTATTATTGATAGTGGTGCGCTTAACGTGTCACTTATCTCGTCAGACGTGCTGAGGTACCTTCCGTGCCAAACAAAGTCCACCCATTGCGTTCTCAAGGGAATAAGTGACAAAGAAATAATAGTCACCGCTTACGTGACCGTCACTCTCGAGTTCAACCAAGTTTCGATAAAAGCGGATTTACTCGTGGTTCCTTCTTCGTGTATGAATGCGCCGATCATTGTAGGGACTGACATACTTAATCGCGACGGTATCGTGTATATTCGTACTAAAGACAAGCAATATTTGACTAGGTCTGATGATTCCTCGATTCAAGTTAACGCGGTGCAGTGTCAGCAATCTTTTGAAATAAACACACCCCTTAAGGTAGAAGACTATGAGTTGTTATTAAAAGTTATAAATGAGTTCTCGGAGTTTTTAATCAGCGGTACCGCTGCTACCACGGTTAATACGGGTAAAATGAACATTCAACTAACGGATACAACCTCAGTCGTTTACCGACCCTATAAACTTTCGTACGATGAAAAACTCCGGGTTCGAAAAATAATTGACGATCTCTTGGAGAAGGGAATCATCAGGGAGTCAAATTCAGAGTACGCAAGCCCGATTTTACTCGTAAAGAAAAAGGATGGTTCGGACCGCTTATGCGTTGATTTTAGGGCACTAAATCGATTGACTGTCAAGGATCGGTATCCGCTACCCTTGATCGATGACCATATCGATCGGCTGGGGAACTACAAGTACTTCACCAGCCTCGACATGGCCACTGGATTCCACCAGATACCGTTAAATGAACAGTCAATTCCACTCACAGGGTTCGTTACGCCGGAAGGGCATTATGAATATGTCAAAATGCCTTACGGACTAACGAACTCACCTATCGTTTATCAGCGCATCATCAATAAAACCCTCCAACGCTTTGTAGAGGCGGGTCAGGTCCTAGTTTACGTTGATGACGTTCTGATCATGAGTTCATTCACAGTTTCTGAGGGTATTTCTCTTCTAAGAGACGTCCTGCAAACTCTCACTGACGCCGGATTCTCAATAAATCTTCGGAAGTGCTCGTTTCTGGCTACGGAGGTTGAACATCTAGGGCGAGTTGTCAGTCAGGGTCAGGTGAGGCCGAGCCCACACAAGGTCGAAGCTCTCGTTAATTCACCGGTCCCCGAAAACGTACGGCAGGTGCGCCAGTTCTTAGGTCTCGCGGGATACTTTCGGCGTTACGTTAAAAACTATGCCACACTAACCGCATGCGTCGCACGATTGACTAAAAAGGACGTTGAGTTTAATTGGGGCTCAGATCAGGAAAAAGTTCGTCAAGCACTCATTAAGATACTCACTAACAAGCCAGTCCTGTCTGTCTTTGACCCTCAGCTCCCCACTGAAATCCATACGGACGCGAGCAGCGCCGGTTATGGCGCAGTCTTGTTACAAACTGACGGTAACGGTAGCAAGCACGTGGTGGCATATTTCAGTAAGGCTACTCAGGGAGCCGAGAGTAAATATCACTCATATGAGTTAGAGACGCTGGCGGTCGTCAAGGCATTGCAACACTTTCGCCATTACCTTGTAGGTTTACAGTTTAAAGTAGTTACTGACTGCAACGCCTTGAAGGCCACCGAGCGTAAGAAAGATCTGCTGCCACGTGTTGCGCGTTGGTGGATTTACCTCCAAGATTTCCACTTTACGATTGAATACAGAACACGCGGACTACCTTAGCCGAAATCCTTCAGTTGTTGTAGCGAACCAAGTTTCAAGGCCACGTAACTGGGCACAGATAGCACAGTCCGCGGATAATGAGACACAGGGGTTGCTGCAACAGTTGAGGGATGGCGGATTAGACTCGACACGTTATGTTGCCCAAAACGATATTCTGTACTACCGATACTCGCCAGTTGGCGAGGACGCTCGCCTACTTTGTTATATTCCCAGGGGGCATAGACTTAGTTTGTTAAGAATATTCCATGACGAACACGAACATATTAACTCTGACAAGACCCTTGACTTAATTCTTAAACATTTTTGGTTCCCGGGACTCCGCCAATTTGTAAACAAATATATAGCACACTGTTTAGTTTGCATTTCGAAAAAGAGGGTTCCGCGAGCTCCAAACCAGAATATAAAATCTTGGGAAAAACCCGACACTCCTTTTCATACAATCCATATGGATGCTTTGGGGCCTCTCCCCACGTCTAATCGTTATAAGTTTGTACTGGTGATTATTGATGCTTCGACAAAGTTCTGCCTTTTGTATCCGATTTACCGACAAGACGTAGGTGAGTTAAAGCGGGCTTTTATGCAAGCAGTTTCACTATTTGGGGTTCAAAAGTTGATAGTGACCGATAGGGGACGAATGTTTGAGTCTGGGGATTTTGTAACTTGGGTAACAGAATTGGGTAGCGATTTACACTACATCACACCTGAGATGCACCATGCAAACGGTCAGGCGGAACGTTACATCCGCACCATTCTCAATATGCTGCGGATTGAGGTGAACCACAAAGCCTCCTCATGGTCGGAAGCCTTATGGAAGCTGCAGTTGGTACTCAACATTACGAAGCAGAAGACCACTCAGGCCTCGCCCCTCAATCTAATGATTGGCACGGATGCAAGCACTCCAGTAATCCAGAGCCTCGTTCGTGATGTCGCTATCGGAGGCACTAATCCTAACAGAGAAGCGCTGCGTGAGATGTGTCGAAACCGAGCGAGAGGGTTAATGACAGTGAATCAACAACGACAGGACGACTATGCTAATCGACTTAGACGCCAGCCTCGCCAGTTTAAACTTGATGACCTGGTATTTGTCATCAAGTACTCACAGTCTACTGGAAAACTTGACCCAGGAATGCGTGGACCGTACCGGGTTGTGAAAGTTCTACCGAATGGCCGGTACGAGCTCAAGTTGCTAAGTGGCAGCTATGGGAAGACCACACAAGCAGCAGCACAGTACATGGTGCCTTGGCGTGGCGAGTGGTGCCCTGAGTCATGTGCAGCCTTCTTTGAGGGTATGTATGAGTTTTTGATATAAGAACTACAGGCTTGCGTAGCCTTGGCGTTCTCTCTTAAGACTTTAGGCTTAAAAGCCTTGGCGTTTATTTCTGAACTACAGGCCTGCTTGGCCTTGGCGTTCGCTGGTAAGACTTCAGGCTCAAGGCCTTGGCGTCTATTTTTTAACTTCAGGCTCATAGCCTAGGCGTTTTATAAATTGTCGAACTTCGGGCACTTTGCCCTGGCGTTCGTTGAACTACAGGCGTATTGTCTTGGCGTTCGTTGAACTACAGACATACTGTCTTGGCGTTCGTGGAACTTCAGGCATATTGCTTTGGCGTTCTTGTGTAAATGTCACAGATAGTGGTGGTAACCAGGGAATCAAGTTAGAAGAGAGTCTACTGCTACGAAGGAAAACGCCTAGGCTTGGTTTGTCATTTTGAGAGACGTCTCTGCCGTCATTTAAAGGGTGATGAATGTGTGATTTTTATGAGTGTATGATAGATGAACTTTGAATTGATTGAATGGTAATGTGTGAAATGGTCGTAAGATTGAGTGTGTCATCTCTAAGCTAAACTAGATTTCTTATGACCCTTTATGATTTGCAGATGAGAACGATCGTGAATCTGTGCCACAGGAGAGCACACCACCTCCAAGGGCTGGTCTTTCGATGCCTTCCTTGGACGAAGACCCAGACCTCGGAGCTGCTGACGTCGCTGGTTCCAGTGGCTTGACGCGGCAGCCCGAAGTTGGACTCTCAATGCCCCTACTAGATGCAGACGACATTGAAGACGGGGCTGGACCAAGTGGCATCCACTAAGAAGCTCGTGTCGAGGGCGACACTATGTCAGGAGAGGTCGTATAAGCAATCACCTTATATGCCTTTACGACTACCCCCGCCTTTCCTTATAAAAGGAGCAGCCAAGCCGCCGGCCGCCCACTTAGATTCGAGCGTTTGAAGCGTGCACATCGGTTGTGAAAGTGTAGTTTGTTTTGCTGTTAGATTTCGGGTTTAGGTGTAGGTTGATTTTGTTCCTCTGATTTAAATGTTTTTGTTAAAATTATCTTTAAACAAATAAATAATTAACTGCGGTTAGCAAACTTGTTTTTTTTAAATATTTCTGCTTCTGATTTCCAAAAATATATACAGATAGAGAGACCGCCTCTATTTCCCTCGTTATAAGAGCTGTTTTCGTAGTTCAGATGGATAACCTGACGTGCTGCTAACTGTAAGCAGCAGCCTCTAAAGCACTTATTACACCATGCTATTAGTAGCATCCTAACTAGAAAACTGGTTAAGAAACAACAAGATGTACTTATTCGAAGTTAGGAACAAATTGGATCCTATTTACAATAATTAGGTTTCTAATTAGGAAGTTAGAAAATAGGATGATACACTAAGTCACAGAATAAGTACTAGTACTTCGTACAGAAGTATGACTTAGCAATTGTATTCAAAGAAATGTCTACTCAATGTCGTCAACAATATGGCGTAATTTAGTTCGCCTCAGAGTCAAGCACATTTTCGTGTAGACACCTACAAAAATCCATTGCAAGATAATTTCATACTTATTGCTCTAAAATATGATTCATTATACACTAAACCTATTCAGTGACGTAATATCATGCGACGCGATAGGGTTGACTGCTACGAGAAGCATCTAGCGCCTCTTTCTAGTACTTTATTCATTCTCGTCCAGCCAGCAACGTAGCCGCGCGGCCGCCGGTGAATAAAACGCGCGAGCGTGTCGCTGGCCGGTAGCGATACGCAAGTTGTTTTAGCCCGCGTAGGTACGTTTTTGCTCGCGGGGAGATACACAGGCCTGACCAAGTGCTCTAGTAGGAATTTCCTGAATCGTTTCTCTTATCTCTCTCTCAAAAACAAAATTCCTAAGGTCCAATTTTCCGCTTTCGCGCTGAGCTGCTGTTGATACCGCGACAATTTACCCATGAACAAGTGTTGCCATATTTCTCCCGGAATTTTCCCCGATGTGGCGTAAAAATAAGAGGCGGTGACAATGAAAAATTACACTTGACGTTGCGGCGATGCAATAATGCATACACCTGGTAGCCGTTTTGTCCCTGTCCACGGTGCTGTGAGGGTATTTGATAAAATTGGGTTGAGAAATGGTGAGCATTAAGGATCGTTAATAACAGATTTTCTTAAACTTTAATATTAATCAATACCACGGGCTCTGAATACCATCTTTAATTTTCAATTTATGAGTGACTCTTGATTATTGATTATAATTTATGCGCCACTTTTGATTTTTAATTATTTCCGAGATGGCCGCAGTTTGTTTCTGGGGTTTTCTGACTTTAAAAAGATACCTGAGGAACAGCCCAGGAGTCAGAAAATTTGTGGTTTCAATTCAAACGCTGGGCAATTATTACTAAATTAATCGAATTGTTCGAATGGTTCCTGTAATCGAATGTATTCGATAAGCAACCGCAGTCATTCGATTATCCTTCGATTATGCGGCGAGCAATACCAAACGTGTGGTGCGCAGGCCGTACTACTAACGAATGAATCGTCATTCATCGCGTCGATTAATCATTCATTCGCTGCCTGTCCAGTCGCGGCAATTCAATCGAATGCATCGAAGGGCCGAGTATAGATTATCATTCGATTGTCGATTATTATTCGATAATTTTTTTCTGAATTACTAAATCGACATTCGATAGTTCGAATGGTCGATTTTCGATTATTCTTTTTCGAACCATCGCCCATCGCTATTCAATACCCCAGTGCCTCGCAAAGCACCCATTCCAGTCCTACGCCCAATCTTTCTCCGGTCATGTTGGATTATCGTCTCACCACACTATGAGAATGCAGAAACAGAGAGTGCATATCTGTTTTGCGTACACACCTACGCACTCTAATACGAGTATCTCTTGCGCAACTGATTGATTTTTAGAGGATTGTCCAATATGTATAATGTTGTGAAATATAACATCTTGTCTTCTTCTCAATACGGCTTCAGACAGGGTTTGAGTGCTGAGGTTGCTATTCTTGGACTTACTGCTCGTATCACATGTAAAGTGAATGGTGGGGATAGATGCTTAGATGTCTTCCTGGACCTCAAAAAGGCATTCGACACGGTCTCAGTCGCACTAATGCTACAAAAACTGGAAATCATCGGTGTTAGGGGTACTCCACTTTCTTTGTGACTGCCTCGTTGGTCTAGTGGTCAGCACGCTGGGTACTATCCACGAGGTCCCGGATTCGAATCCCGGGTCGGGCCAAGAGTGTTTGGGTTTTTCTGTCTTGAAATTACTCAGACACAGCTCCAGAGTCAGGAAGTTGGTGGTGTTGACACCCCCGTGCCGCGGAAAGCACGTTAAGCCGTTGGTCCTGCGCCTGACGGTCATATCGGATTGCCGTCTCACCGAATTATGAGAGTGAAGGAACAGAAAGTGCACCTGTGTATTGCGCACACACTTATGCACTATAATATGTCCTGCGCAGTTGGCTAATCTCTGATGAGATAGGCCGCCGTAGTCGAAATCGGCTAGGAGGACATCACTTTCTTTGTTTAAAGATTACTTATCTTTCCGTAAACGACGTGTCAAAATTGCTGAATTTACAAGTTCTGAAAAAACCTTATCTTACGGTGTACCTCAGGGCAGTGTCTTGGGTCCTACATTATTTTTAATTTATATAAACTCACTTTGCAACATGAAATTGAAAGGGGGACACGTTTTCTGTTATGCAGACGATACTGCTTTGGTTTTTTCGGGTAAAACATGGAACAGCGTAAGAATCCTTGCTGAAAAAGGTCTAGCAAAGGTTGCATCTTGGCTGGATAGTAATCTTTTAACTTTAAATACCCTTAAAACTAATTACATTTGTTTCTCCATCTATGACCGAAATCAACCTTCGACCAATTTTCAAATCAAAATCCATAAATGTTTAAATATTCTTAATACCACTTGCTCTTGCTCTAAAATTAGTTAAGTCAGCCTATTAGATCCCACTGCTGGGAAAAGGCCTCACCTCAACTATGAGGAGGAACGAGCCATACTCCACCACGCGGGCTCAGTGCGGATTGGTGGAGGGGTTGTCTGTAAGGCAAATGACAAACCTTACTGTCAGATGTTATCAAGCCGCCCTAGGGCCTCTGACTAGGCTTAACGACTAATACCAAGAGATATTAGCCGGGACCAACTGCTTAACGTGCCTTCCGAAGCACGGAGATGCTTGCCATGGTCGTCACTTTAATGGTCGGAATGGTCACCCATCCAATCACGACCGCGCCGTGGTTGCTTAACTTTTGGTATCACTACCAAAGCGCTGCCGCCACTGCGCCACAAGCACCTCAAGCTCTAAAATTAAAAAAGTTAAAAACATAAAATACCTAGGTATAATGCTCGACCAAAGGCTATTTTGGCACGCACAGATAGAGGTAATAATGAGTAGAACGCGGAAACTGATTTGGGTTTTTAAACTATTACGACACGTTGCTTCTAGCTGCCTTTAAAATCAAGTTTATATATCTCTGGCTCAATCAGTCTTTTGCTATTGTCTCCCTGTATGGGGAGGAGCCATAAAAATAAAATTTTTGGACTTAGAGAGAGCCCAACGCTCTTTGCTTAAAGTCATGTTTTTTAAGCCGTATCGATTTCCCACAAATGACCTTTACTCTCTTTCAGAACACTTAAGCGTGAGAAAACTATATATTTTACAAACTGTTCTTCGTAAACACAAGACACTCCATTTCACCCAAGATAAAACAGTACGTAGAAGAAAAAAGGACGTTGTGCCCTTTGTGCCAGCCAGGACTACTTTTGCTAAAAGACAGTACGCAAGACAGTCATCTCATCTCTACAACGCTATTAATAATGAAGTCACGGTTTATCCAATGACACTTTTCAATTGTAGAAGAACACTGATCTATTGGCTTGTGGACAAAAGTTATGATTAGGTTGAAAGATTAGTGCAAACTATTAATATGTAGGTATGCTACCAACACACATACATACACAGTCACACACACACACACACAAACACACACACACACACACACACACACGCACACACACGCACACACACGCACACACACGCACACACACACACACACACACGCACACACACGCACACACACACACACACACGCACACACACGCACACACACACACACACACACACACGCACACACACACGATGTAACTCTGCATTAGCAACACACTCTTAAAAGCAAGTAGATTGATTCGTTTATTTTTTATTTGTTTGCTTTCGTTTAAGAAATTTCCTGTAATTATAAATTTATTCTATGGACTAAGGGAGAGCGGTTACTCCTATCACAAGCATAACCTGCTTAACAGGAGTTTCCTGTATCAAACGTGTATGTGCCATTTATAATTATATTTAAATAATATTACTTGAATTACTTGTCCGCCATAGTTGGCATTTTGGTAGGAGTATTTTATTTCTTTTTTTTATGCAGTAACCATGCAAAATGTTCATTATTCCAAATGCTTTACTTTACTCACGTGCATCTTCATCGATGCCGTATCGCGTTTGTATTGCAACTGTGTCGCTGCAAAAGACGCCTTGTATAAAAGGCGGTTCAATTTTAGCGCGCGTATTCAGGCCTACCTTTTAAGTGGTAGTAATGAGAAATTCAAAGCCAAAGATATAATCTAATCTTACTAGCCAATCAAATGGCACCAAACGGTCCAGGTTATCAGAGAAAATGTTAAATGAATCGGGATCGTGAAAATACAGTAAATTTCGGCATCTTTATTTAATGTAACAAGTTACAACTGACGAGATTATCAGAAAGGAGTTCTTATGAAAAGTGAGACCTTATTTTTCACTAACAAATAAAGCCCGTGTTTTTGCTTGGCAAATATTGTAAACCTCAAATTTGAGCAATTTATCAACAACCATTAATGACGCACAGCCGTCAGCCGCCTGAACTCTGACCCTGTTGACAGGGGAACCTGACCAGCTTGGATCACGGTTTCACATTAAGTAGCCTAAATGTTTAGGTTTCCTCACGATGTTTTTCCTCGCTGTAAGAGCATCGATTAGTGATACAACAAATATGCATAACTCAGAAAAAGTTATTAGCACATGGCGGCCAACCAGGGACCTCCTGCATTGCCCTAGCCACACGGCATCAACGCTTTTACCACATCGTCGTAACTCAACATTACAATGTTTTCTTCTTTCTGTGTCTTGCCGCTATCACCTCGACCCTAACCCGACTTACACTCTATTCGGAGTAAAACCGACAAAGTGGCTATTAACCTCATTAAGGCATCCGTTCGCATGTGGATTTTATTTCTCCGGAACAATTTCCGACCGATTGCCGCCAACATTACCGTTTGGGAGACCATTTTTAGGGTTCTTTAGGCAGAAATTAAATGGATAGATCGCGACCCTTAAAATGGCGTGGATGATTAGATCTCTGCCTTTCATTGTAATTACAGTGCTGTGGATGTATTTTTTATGACTTGATTTTAGATTTGTCTAAAAGTGATGATGAAGACAATAATTAATTAAGTGACAGAGAGATACCTGGGCCCATATTCTGCTCTACAATTGCATTAAAGTGGCAACATTTTTAAGGTTTAAGTTTAGTTCAAATGTCTGAACTGGTAAACTATCGATCTATCACCCTTTTATTAAGAGATTAACAGGTCTGCAACAACAATGTTTGGTTATAAATATTAATATTAATAATAATGTCCTCCTAGCCAAATTTCAACCACGGCGGCCATTTCGAACCGAGTTTAGCCCAATGCGAGGGAGATATAGTGCACAAGTTTGTGCAATCCATTAGGTGCACTGTCTGTTCCTTCACTCTCATTGTTTAGCGAGACGAAGGGTGTTGGAGACAACTAATTGTAATCTTAGGACAAACATTATTCGCGGAGTTAAAAATTAGTTACAAGTTATTTTTCTAGTTCTAGTATACGTGTGGAACTCGTATAACATGCGTTACATTTTTTTTTTAATTGTTTCAACAAACACACCAATTACCTAGCCCCAAACTAAGCGTAAGCTTGTGCTATGGTGACTAGGATAACGGATAGAAATACTTAAATACATATAAACATCCATTACTTAGGTACAAATGTTCGTGCTCATCACACAAACATTTGCCCCTTGCGGGATTCGAACCCGCAACCGCCTGGTTTAGAAGTCCGGTACGCGAACGACTACACCAAGGCGGTCGTCATCACATTATTGAGAGACGTACTTGATAGACGTATCTTCTAAGAAAAAATAAAATGAGGAATAATAATTTGCTCCTAGCCGGGTTTCGACTACAGCGTAGCCGCAGTATTTTAACAGAGATAAGCCAACTGGGTAGGAGATATAATAGTGAACAAGTGTGTGCGCAATACTCAGGTGCACTCTCTGTTCCTTCACTCATCAAATTACTGGAATTATCTCAACCGAAGAGAGACAAGGTGCAGGACCAACGGCTTAACATACTTTCCGAGGCCCGGGTGGGTTAACACTACCAACTTCCTGACTCCGGAGTTGAGTCCGAGTTATTTCAAGACAGAAAACCCCAACACTTGCGGCCCGACCCGGGATTCGAACCCATGACCTCGTGGACCGTTTTGACCACGAAGCAAAAAAACAAGCATAAAAGTGTGCAGAACCCCTTTCTTAATAACAAAACACACTTTCTTTTAATATTGTCTGGACCAAGAACTTTCATTATTAGGTTTCAGAAACTCGGGGAATTCCCAGCAAAGGGTTTTATATAAGTGAAAAGGGTTGATATTCGTAGCAAATCTTTGGACAGTCCACTTCTTCCCTTGTTACTAATATTTGAACAGATAGTAATTGATTCTGGGCTCTGTTTGATATTATTGACACGACTTTCATTAAAACTAGTCACGAATATGATTTTTACTTAAGAGGCAAAGCCTTTTTAATAACACAGAATAACTTAAAGTATTACAAGTATTTATAATTAGTTTTCATAAGTGTATTAGTATTTTTTATTAAATAAACAGTTAAAAAGCTGTTAGATTAATACATTTTTGTGTGATGAGTGTGACTACGGTCAAATACCTGCTTAGAATAGTGCTGCAAAACAAATTAAGCAAATTAGAAAGAGCTTTTATCAATTTAATACCTGTACTGATAAATTTTAATTGTCTATCATATTTTCCGAAACTATTGACAAATACCTTTTATGTTTTAATGAATTGAAATTCATTTTTAGGGTTCCGTAGTCCGAAAAGGAACCCTCATAAGATCGTTCAGTCCGTCCATTCCGTCCGTCATAGTCTGTCACAGCAGAATATCTTCTACGTTTATGGACTGATTTGCATGTAACTTGATTCGAGGATACTTTACACATAGATCTCATTTTTAAAAATACAAAAATTTAAATTACCCCTTACCTCCCCATAAATGTAAGAAGGGGGTGAATTATTTTTTTAAGTGCACCCCCTTGTGTGGGATATCGTTGAAAAGGACTATGAAAATAAGGTAGGGTTTCCATACAACACTTTTTTATCAGCTTTACCATTTGCGAGATATAGCCCGCCAAAGTCGTTTACACGGTGCCCCCCTGTAATCACTCACGTAAAGAAACAGGCGCGGAAACTCTTTTTTAAAATTGTTTCGGGTATCCTGTGATGAATGCTTTTGAAATTATAAATAAAATAAAAATATATACTTTTTTTGCATATACTGTCTAATGTTGTAAGCTAATGGTACGGAACCCTTTGCGCGCGAGTCCGACTCGCACTTGGCCGGTTTTTGTAATTCTACTACCTTAACATATTTGCTCACTCACAGAAATTATTTTAATTACTTGAAGCCATTGAATATCCATTAAAGTACATTATCATATCGTCTATCATAACACCCGCAGAACTAAATCCATTCCAAACTGCTGTATGTATGATGACTTTACTCCCTATTTTTGCTAGTGATGTCACATGATATATTGATTCCATAGAAAAACCTCGTTTTGGATTTTAAAAAGAATTCTGGATTTACGGGGAAGTATGATCATAATTATTTTTTAAAACCAAGTATCTTCTTCCATAATTATAGTCAAAGGGTTTCAAAACTTTACCCTCCTTCTGACGCAGTCGGAAATTGATCACTTCTATCAAATATGCAACGACTTCTGTAGCCGAGTGGCTCGTACAACGGTTTTCAAAGTGTCGTCATCTCTGAGGTCTCGGGTTCTGGAAATTCAACATTTGCGCAATCCATTTGAACTATGTCACCTAGTTTTTCTATGCATTTCTATTATCCTCCCATCCTTCTTTCTCTTCCTTCGTCATCATCAACGGTGCTTATCGACAGTATTTTCCAAATAATCGATACCTCGCCCCTCCAAACCGCAGCCTGTTTACCCTGTATTGCGTTATCAACACATCCTGTTATTATCCCACCGAATTTCCCGCCCATCGCCGAACCAATTTCCGTAGCTATAATAAGAAATCCAGATAATTATAGCAAACAAACTAAGATCTATTGTAGCGTTTTTACGACCCAATCTATTGGACTAATCACAATGGTGGTCAAGTTGAGAATGCTTAAGTATAGAGGTAGTAATTAAGCTTGATAAAGTAGGTATATTTCGGGACAATGAAATTTTCTCGTATTTGCCAAAAAATATATTTCAGGCGCAATCTTTGTTAAAAAATAAATAAGTAAGTATTATAGTGTGTAAGGTATCTTAAGTCGCCTGGACATCAACCTATATTTGGCTTTGCAAAACCGTCCCTATAATAACTGCATAAGTTTCACACTCTTTTAAGCTTTATTTGCTGTCGTCCGTGCATATAAGTATTCTATAACCTTTTAAAGCTTGGAAGCATAATTAAAAAGAACATCTTCAAGTAAAATCAAGGTACCTATTAGTGTCATCATCAAGATATATACACATGCTTTTAGCATTAAGTCCACCTTTTGCGCACTTCTATTTGGGAAATAAAGTTTTTAAATAAATAATTATTTATTTATACAGATTGGCAAATCAAAAATGTTTGTCATTTTTACTTCATACCTAATATATCTTTGAATTATTGCAAACGGTGGTATACTGGCAATAAAACAGCTACTGGCTTCCTGAAAAAGTCTAGACCAAATTTCACATATACATATACCTAGTTAAGGCTTGTTTTAAGTACTACATAAACTGGAAATGGCTCCCATGGGACCATATATAAATTGCCTGGATATTCCACTTAGCATAAAATGTAAACCAAAGTACTTACCTACTTAAGTGCTTAGTTTTGAAATTGAAACATTGTCACCGACTATCAAGGGACTGGACCGATGTTACAGTTTTGACAAAGACCAACTTCAACTTCAGTTATATTATAAATTAATTTTGAAGTCATCCAGCAGTCTTCAAAAGTTTCCTGTGTTCATAAATGGTTATGTTCGGGATACGTTATAATTCAATTCAGTTTAGTGTTATTCAAAACAATTGAATAAATATCTTGCAGAGTAGTATAAGCAATATTAAGTTAATACGGATAGGTTACTCTTCTTAGTCTGAAGTTCACAAACACATGTTTTATTTTTATTTACCCGGTTTACCAATATTTATTTGACATATTTTGTATGCAAATTCTGTCAAATAAACCGACTATCGGGGTTTACCGACTGTTTGAAAAATCGTAAACGCTCTTAAGCGACCTCTATTATACAAATACGCTGGACTAAAGGTTCTCTAAGAAATGACAGATAATTTTTGTGCCTAATCAAAGCGACCAGGGAACTAAAACAGAGTAACCTACGAACGTTTAAGTCAACTCTAATTAGTTCCGTGGACGCTCACCACACGCTTACTGCAGCCGTCAGCGCCAAAATGGCGATATTCAAATGGCTTTATTTTTAGGTTGACAGTATTTACCGATTTTGAAAATTCCTCCGATACTTTTTCGATTTTAAATTTACGCTGAGACGCCGACGCAGGGACCCAAACACACTAACAGTTACCGCGAGTTGAGAATTAGTTCAGGCAAATGCAGAATGCACCACCCTTCCTTCAATACGCTTGCAGTACAGCTAATGCAGCTGATGCAGCTGTTCGTGACCAACACCAACGTGCAAAGAACCTCGACTTATTTTGCCACACGTGGCATCCTCAGGAGCTGTTGTCGCCTTTGCTGAACACGCACGACTGATACATGCTATATTTATTTTTTTGCATCTGTACGACCCACTCGGTCGCGCTAATCGATATATCTTCAAGTATATCTATGAGGTCGGACCTCACGTCATGCCCAGACGGTCGGAGTAACGTCACGTTGCAATCCAATAAGCCTCGTCCCCAGTGTACGCCGATTTTGGATTAGCACGACTGAGTCCTAGCAAATTGCTTTTAGATTATTATTTCATTTGAAATGGGTTTGTTCTTGATTCTAGACTAAACTAGACGTATTGTTAGAATCGACGGTGGAGCAAGCTCACCCAGAAGGATTTGGCACTCCTACTCCCTGATGGAACACAGCAAGCTGATTTGCACCGGGCTCCGGTGGGAAGGTGGCAACTACCAGGCGGCATATAACGGAACCTACTACCGCTGATAGGATCGTTCAGCTGCCAAATTAGGAATTGGAAGTAGTTGTTGAGTAGCATATAATAGAAGACTCCAAGCCAACCCCACCACAGCGCATCATGCCCAGGAACAAGCAATGCTTTGGCGTCGATTCAGAGTGCTATCTACAAGGTGTTGATGAGGTACACAAACTTGCAGGGCAGGCGGGAAAACTAAATGTAATATTTTAATGATCGAATTGATAAGATAGGATATTAGTTGCTCTACTGCTGATCGGCATACTTTACCAAGATATTAAAATAACTCGCAGGAATAAGATTAACTACTAAAAGTACCTAGATATATTATCTAATTTAATTAGTAAAAAACACTTTTATTCGTCACCAAATCAAATAATAGATCAAACACACAACTTTTCAGTCAATGGACACCTCTCTATTAACAAAAGACTAAAAATCTTCGAGAAACATCATAAGCTATGCAGAGCAGGGGCGGATGACTAGTATGACAATAGAAACAGTTTTCCAGTGACTTTGAACGTCACATACATCGTACGTAATGTCCAAGCGCTGGACATATGTCGCATAAGCTGAGTTGAAGCCCTACTGTGTGGGATGTCCGAATTTTCGACTCTATCCAGTTCCGAAGGCCTTACCCCGAAGGATGATTCCCGTATTTTTGACTGTAGCCTTAGGGCTGATTACGTAACATAGTTGCTAACAGTTCTGAATTAAAATCGTTTGAAAATGTACCATTTGACAGTTTTTTTGTTACGCTAGCCATTGACGGTCAGTTAAAATGATGACCGCACGCACTGGCTTAAAACCAATCCCAAAACTGGCTGGCAGGTCGTGGGCCAAGCCATTTGACGTTTTCAGACAAGGGCAAAAAGGGGGGAACGGTCTTGGAACCGGTAAAATATGGTCA
The DNA here is from genome assembly GCA_949316185.1 of Pyrausta nigrata. Taxonomy (NCBI): domain Eukaryota; kingdom Metazoa; phylum Arthropoda; class Insecta; order Lepidoptera; family Crambidae; genus Pyrausta; species Pyrausta nigrata. The sequence goes on along the minus strand of OX438955.1, from coordinate 3,150,222 downwards.
ATTTTGGAGAAATGATAACGTTGATTCGTGTGTTGTCGTCAGTTCAAATTTTCGACTGATGCCGGCTTAAGTGTTTCCTAAACTCTATGATTTGGATTCCGTCGTCGGCCGCATCGTCGCTATTCATCAGGTAAGGTAAGACCAGGTTAATCATCATTATCCTAGCGTTTATCTCGGTTGTGCACTAGCACGCAAGGGCCCAGGGTTCGCTGATCATGGTCCAGGATTTGGCAGATCAGGTAATTACAGTGTTCAAGGTAAGGCCGGATAATAGAAGTGATAAAACCCTTTTTGTTTTGTTCATTCATAAAAGTAATTTATTTATGATGTAGGCCCACAGGGGGCACTTATACACGTCCCAACATATATTTTTAAGCCCTACCACTGCCTCGGGACAAATTGTGGGCTAGTGCTGAGAAGAAGTAGCGCAAGAAACTCAGTCACTATTGTCAAAGCCTCTTTTAATGTTCGTTTTTACCATCACATCCCTCGCTACGCATCCTTCCACATCTTTGGTAGAAACCCAACCTAAAGCCATGCCAAAGTGAGCAAACGCAATGGCTATGGCTAGAGACGATAATACGGACAACGTCTCCCAGAATAGGACCCCTGGTAAGCCATACGTCGTGTCGCGTTGCGAGTCTGACACAATGACGTGGAGGATAAGCCTAGCTGCCCGTGTAGAAGACTTGATAAGTCAAAAATATTGTCCAGCTTATGCAGAAGTTCCTTGATCTGTTTATAGTGAAATTTGATTTAATTTCGTAAAAACTTGCAAAATAATTGCTTAAGTTATAAAAATATAATAAGTTGATTTCATCTTAACTGATGGTTAAATATTTGTAAAAATATTTCCATCGGATACATGCGGGTACATTCCCCAAGTATTGATGAAATCGAACTTCGGCTCACTGGCGTAGCAAGCACTTGCAAAAATTCGTCGACTGACTAACGTCCTCCGTAGCTTAGTTGGTAAGAGCACTCGCCCGGATAGCGAAGGGACGTGGGTTCGAGTCCCACCGGATGACACAGTCGATTAATTTTTGTAAGTGAAATTTGATTTAATTCTGTTTATTGGAGTTTTGTTAACGGCACGGCCCTGAATTAAAGGCAATGGCAAGGTTAACGGCAATTATGTGTTCACATTATAATGATACGGGAATCCAACGTACTAATATAACTAAGTACTTGTTTTTCAAAAACGTTTCGGCCCAATTGCAAGGAATGTGGTCACGGGCAGACTGAAAAAGAAAGTTCAAATAATATTGACTTGTTTAAAAGAGTATTTTTCGGTTATAAAAATTGCGCAAATAGTACAATATAAATTAGGGAAATTGTATTTTTAAAATTAGAATGTGTCATTGTCTGTCCTAAATTGAAAATATAAATAACTAGTGGTTCCACGCGACTTCGCCTGCAAGAGATGGATTTTCCATATGAACTTTCACCCCCCATTTCACCCCTTTAACGTTTTTATATCGCGACCAAATGTGCCTATGTCCTTTCGAGGGTCTCGAACTGTCTCCGTACCAAATTTCATTTTCAGACACACTTTCGCATTTATAATATTAGTATGGATTCTGACTATTGAACATTGAATTTATACTATTAATTAATTTTAATTAATAGTATAAAATTAACAGTATTTAGCTTATAGACTAAATCAAACAGTGATTTTCCATTCTAATTTTTCCTTAACTAGAGAGCACTCAAAAGTTAAACAGCATAAATATTTATACCGCTACATATGATATGAGAATTTTAACAATTAAAAAAAAACACGTTTATAAATATATTTTTATTTGGGGTGACTGTATAAGAGTATTTAATTTAACATTTAGTTTCCCGGACATAAGCAGCTATTTTGTCCACCGCATATTGCGTAGTAAGCTACTAAGCCGACACGTGTCGTGTTGTCTGTCGCACAACGAAGGATTAATACTGCATGGTACTGGGGTCTTACTATATAAGAAGATGCCCATAGTATAAACTTAGCTGAAGTGTATTCAAAAAATAAATAACACGCAAAAAGTTGAAGGTGCATAAAATGTGTTAAAACCGACCAAGCGCACCAGTCGAATGCACGTGAAAGGTTCCGTACTTTTGTTTGTTTGCTGGCTTAGGCAACATTATTATCTGTGCCCTTAGAGTAAAACCAAAAGAATCATATACAGGGTGGCCCGAAAGGTGACACTTAGTTTTTTTTTTGGATTTATAACATTTAGGTGTACCCGAAAATACCCCATGTATGTTCCGCGATTTTTTGTAGTATTCGAGCTATGTTTTTTTTTTAATTAAATTTGAGAATTTTTGACTTGACCCACTTAAAGTTTTTTTTTTTCGGAAAATATGCATCTTTTTTAATATTTTTTTTGTAACATAGACCTCATGACTTGTTCTTTCACCCATAAAATACCCAGCTTCCTGCCATTAATGTAAATTACTATGTATAAAATATATTTAGTTAGCAAAACGCAATACTAGATGATTTAGTTCGGTTGCCCAACCACAATTTATACGCGGCCGTGCGGCCAACTAATTTGTTTCGAGCCAAATTAATCTGAGCAGTTATAAACACTTGCTCCAGTACTGAATTTAAGTGGTTTTTACTTTTAAGTTAAGTAACAATTCTACTGGAAAAATAACAACTATTGAGGGAAAAGCTGGATTCGGTTTGCATTGTTTTGTTTAAGGCATAAGGGAGGAGATTATCATGTTATAAGTTCAAGCGGTTTTTGCTTTTATAACAATGCTTCTGGAATAATAAAAGCTAAAAAATTAGATGCGGTTGGAAAAAACAAAAACAAATGTCATATGGGGAGGACTTATAAGTACTTATACTCAGCGATGACAAATGTACAAGGTGATAAGTTATTTTGTGTAGATGAGTTTCTGGTATGTATAGTCTCTATTTTGGAAGACGATAACTTGACGATCTCCGTGGTCGAGTGGCTCGCACGCCGGTTTACATGGCTTCGTCGACTCTGAGGTCCCAGGTTCGATACCCGGTCAAGTCAGGTTAAAGAATGTTTATTTTCTCATTAAAAATCTTACAGTCACTTACATAAGAAATTTACTTTGTGAGTAGGTATAAATCTGTCCAAATAGAAAAAAAAAGACAAAATTACCTTACTATTCTACGAAATTATACAAGAAACCTTATTCCAATTTATTATCTGTTAGATCAGATCTCGACTGGACCACAATGGGACCAACTAGAAGGTATAACCTTTAGGTAAACATATTTTTTTCAAATCGGTCCACAAATGACTGAGATATGAGGAACATAGCCACAAAAAAAAAGAAAAAGCATACAGTCGAATGGATAACCTCGTCCTTTTTTGGAGTCGGTTCAAAATAAGTTGAGAATATTCCTGAGGCACGAATAGGACTTAAACGTACGTCACGTATACGTGAAAACCATATCTAAATTGTGTCGGATCTAGGTATTGTGGTGCCACTGTTGTTTCTGATTCCCAGAACACAAGTTTTTTAGCAACTTACGTTGCTATCAGAGCAATGTATTAATGTTGTCTTATGTCTATTTATTTAGCAATTGATGTAGTTAGTATACTAAAAACACACCAGCAACTGACTTAAACCACAGCCTGTATATTGCCTCCCGCTCATAAGTACAATAGATATTGCTCTTTTGTTAACGAAGGATGTTATAAGGGTTGTCTTAAAATTGCTGTAGGAAAAAATGCGTGTTCATTTTGCTGACCATATAAAGAGCTCCCCATAAGAGCTCTTTTGGTAGCTCCAATGTATTTTCGCGCCTTCCGTGTACGTTATTTTGCATCGAAATAAGAATCGTGATGGCAAAACCTCCGCGAGATTTATATTGGAATTTCCATATTAAATAAGCTGGGACGTGTTATTTTTATAGGGCACGGTTCAGTTGAAAGATGGATAATACGAGTAAACTGTATGAAGAAACACTTTATTAAAAGTTTGGACTTAAAACATTTATTTCCCGGAAACGGATCTCAAAATCAATAATAGGCCTTTTAAACTCACAATATTTTCAAAATAGATATTCAACTATAACATACTATCAGCTCGCCGAAAATTTTTTTTTATCTAATTTGCTGTGCCTCCCACCCAAAAAACTATTTGCTTTAATTTTCTTTTGCCGCAATAAGTAATGAAGTACATATTTCTACTACAGCACAGATTTCTAGTACTGAGGGTCAATAGTCTAGGTCATGGAAAGACAGACAGATGGACATGGCGAAACTACAACAATTTTATGTTGATACGGAACCCCGAAAACCACATAATCACTTTTAAAACTTTCATGGAAACTTTTCTATTAATACTCGCGTTAATTCATAACCATATTCTACTAGATCATTCCCAGGACAAAGTTAAGGCAGCTGTCGATTTTCATGTAGGTACAATTTGCTGTTAATTGACGGATTTGAAGTAAAACTTTCAACTTGTGTTGTAACACGAATTACGTGCCTACCCTTGACGAAACATATTTCCAAAAATATGATCCACACGCCTACACGTTATGGAAAATACCCTTTAATTTAAACTTTATGTTCTTGTTCAAAACTGTTTTATATTTAACCTGTAGTTTCCCACGATTTCACACTCCCCATCGCGCCGTCTAGTAATCATGACCTCTTATTTGTACTATGTCGAATGGCGAAGAGAGGTCACACTGTGTCTCTGGATGTACTTGTCTTGTTGAGATGAAACATAGCCTAGATTGTGCACTGAATTATACATCCTCTAACTATAATACGTGCGTCATAATTAATTCAACAGATTTTGAGTCTATAACGAACAAATATACAGACAAAAATTACAAAAACAAAATTTTTGTTCTCCACAGACCAAAAATAAGGTCTGGAAGGAATTAAAACAATAATAATTAAACCTGTTTTTCGTAGTTCACATGAGTAACCTGACGTGCTGCCGACCGTACTCTTTACAGTCGTATACCTCATGACATGTCTGAGGGTCATGATCATAATGTGGAATGAAACATACACAACTTTCTTGGCATTTTTTATGGATTGGTTTGCCATTGCCTTCTCCATTTTACACACTAGCCAACTAGTGTGCAGGTTTCCTCACGATGTTTTCCTTCACCATTAAGCAGAAATATCTTTTAAAAGACTGCTGAAGTTTTTATATAAACTAAGTAGTACAGGTGGGGATCGAACTCACGATCTCACGGATGAGAAGTAATTCTGTGTCCACTCGGGTAATCGCGCCTTTACACATCGTATCGACTATTCATACGTTCCACATATCTGTGGAAATTTCGTATTCGTATCATTTCGTTTCGTTCGTAACATTTTAGACACTTTGTTTAAACGGTAATTAAAAAACTGTCACCAACCCTTCACAAACACGTTACCAAAACATGAAGCGTCAGTTTTTCGTGCCTTTGAGAATAAGCCAAAGCTTTTTGTAATGGCAAAGCCGACCTAATGCCCAAAAGGATTATGAATCAACCCCTTTTCAAATTTCTGAACGAGAAATATTCTGATCTGTATTACAATTCCGTTTTTGTCAAAACAATCTCCTTGACATCCAGTTCCATAATCAATTCTGTATTAATTTTCTAGTTCGTCGAATCGCGAACTGTTTCCCAAATAAGATACTTTTGTCGAAGTTATTGTTGTGGCTTTTTAGACGAGTTTTAAATTACAGCTGAAATTGGTCTGTGTAGTTAATAAAGGAATACTTACCTACTTCTTCTTTTCGTGTCGAATTTGGCGTTATATTTTAGAGGGCCAGTACTCGGCGACTGATAGAGCATTATTAGTAGCGTTGTACAGGTCCGCACGTGTGCAGGTGTTGGGACATGTTGGGCAAGACAATAGGTGTGCCATCGTCTGTGGAGAGACACCACACAGGCATGCGTCGTCCGAAACATAACCCTATCTGTGTTCTCCTTGCCTCGGCCAACTTGTGTCCGCAGTCTATTTAAGGACTTCCAAGTTTGCCAAGGTACTATGCCCAGGGGGAGCTGTTCTGTCAGCGGAATAGGAGATATGTTGGGGTATCTCTCTTTCCAAAGACTTATTCGGGCTTGAGTAACTTCGCCGTTTAGAGGGGACACGTTTTTGATGAAGCTATGCCGGCTCTTTAGTCTATGGACTACTGGCATGTGTAATACTTAATTACTGCTATGTGTTTGCCTTTTTGTTTACGTGGTATTCACGTCTACGTCTTATTCGGTACCGAAAGTACCGGATTATATGTATCAATTTGCAAAGTAAGCTCCCAGTATATGCAAAAGCTCTTCTGACTATAGACGTGAAATCATTGTCTTCGTAAAATTTTATGTCAAGCCCAGGCTGATAGAAAAACGAACCATATCCAATAAATCCCCTAAAGGCTTGCTGCTATTAAATATACATATCCCATTTGCAATATACCAGTATACCTGTTTCTCTTTTATACCGTACTGGGGTACTAATAATGTCCTTTTAGCAGAATTTTAGCTACGACAGCCAATCTTAGCTGAGTTTAGTCAAGTACGCAAGAGTTATTATAGTATTCCTTCACTCTAATAGTTCGGTGGGACATGACCGGAGAGACATAAGGCTCTGAGTATTAATAGAGTACTTAAGTTAAAATATTAAAGATATGCGAGTCTTATGCTGTGGCCCAGGGGCTTAAATACAATGCTGTCAAGAGCGGATTCATGATCTTTAGACCAGACCATGCACGATACAATAATGTATCACATCTTCAGCTTTGTGGGACCCCCTTGAAAAAGGTTGAGACCTTTAAGTACCTGGGTCACTGGGTCACAGAAGACCTGAAAGATAACCAGGATATTGAGATGGAGCGGAGGTCCCTGTCTGTCTGCTGACGAAACGATGCGCTTCACACCTTAGACGCATGCACGACAGCCCCAACAGTATACTGCGCGCGTTGGCAGACCGGTGGGACTCGCCTATGCTAGCTCGATGGATAGTAGACATCTTGCTGGCGGCGGGGGGTGCTAAATCTGTTGTGCGTGTTTTGTTGTTTGTCTTTTTGGTGTATTTTGTGTCGTATTGTATATTACTAACTTTAGCTTTAAGATATTTGTTTCTTACGTTTACGCGAATTGCGAAATCTGCAGTGTGTGAACATGCCTTAGACAAACCCAACCACTTCATTCGTTTTGACCAACCTAAAATACTTGCAAAAGAACGGCGTTTTATTCCTCGAATGCTACGTGAAGCCATTGAAATTAGAAAACATCCAAATTTTAATAGAGAAGATGGTTGGAAAGTTCCACCGGCATGGGATCCTATTCTAGCAAAACCCAAAGCAACACCTAGCACTGCAAGATCTGAAGACACGGTTAGCTCTTTCTGTGTAAATAGGAATGTAAATTAATATTATTGAGTGACGGTAGTTAAAATTTTTCAAAACTTTGTAATGACAAATAATACCTTAGTAATCCGTAAAATTGTGTTTTAATGAGTTTAGTTTTAAGGTCAATTTCTAACTAACCCAACTATATGGATCCAGATGTCCGAAATAAACATTATTTAATTAATTAAGTACTTACATTCGTGAGACATGTCCTAATATATTTAAACAATATTTTTTAATTCAAATTGTATCTCTATATACTACTTATGTATCATTTTGTTTGGATATGAATGGTTTTTTATCCTAAATTAAGTACCAATCTTTTTAGACTACAGGCCCATGTCCAAAATGGATGGCTCATATGAACCACCAGGTGACGTACATAGGACGATATAAGAGGCGACATAAAATAATACGATTCAGCACTATGCCGTCTTTTGTAAGCTGTCCAACTAAGTGCCGATGAGAATTCAAAAGTGCAGGAGAAGAGTAAGTACATTTTGGTCCTATATTTTTGTACAGCGTTTTTACCATCGATAGATCCATGAAAAATAATAAGAAAGCGCGAAGTGTTGTAAAAAAATGGCGCGCCACAAAGTCGGTAAATTTTGATTTGCTCAAAAAAAAAACCGACTTTATGGCGCACTATTTTTTTTTATTTGATTTTGTTTAATAAACACAGAATCCCAATCGAGTTCCTAAAAGAATACATCAGCGGCTCATCCATTCTGGATTGCTTACAAATTGCTGTAGTTAAAGCAATAATAGTTTTCAAAATTAAGACAGATGACAATTTATAAGTCCTTACTATTACCATATTAATCTGCGATACTAATTAAGCTAGGCGGAAGGCTAAAAATGCGTAATATTTCACCGCAAACGCAATGTGCTTAGTTCTGTATCTAATACATATCCTGATAAGCAAAATAAGCAATTATGGACTAGTTCCAAAACACTTAACAACTTAGTGCTTGCCAAGGCGGCAGTTTCTTTTAAGGGCAATAGCACACGACCTAAATGAGCCAAACGATAAGAATTTTTATTAACAGGTTGATTTTAACCTTCCTTCAAGTATCGTGTTTGCAGACATAATAGGCAATCAATTGTTTTCGAGAACGCCAACACATTTATATTTCTGTCACCTGAGACACTTATTTAATTGCATAGGTAAAGATAACCACATTTTTACGCAGCGGAAGATTTGTTGTAAAGTTACAAGAATTCAAAAGAAACACCTTGTACTAAAAAATATCCTGGAATAGCAAAATTATATATTTTTTTAAATGGGTTTGCTCTTGACTCTAGTCTAAGCCAGACGTGGCGTAGACAGAGTCAACGATGCAGCGAGCTCAACTAGTAGGTTCTGTAGTATAGGATCCCGATATAAAACGACCTTCACCGAGATGTTTATTTGATAAAACGTATTTTATATTTAATTTACTATGTCAATAAATATATTATTGACATATTAAATTAAATATGCAAAATGCTAAAATCGATTTACCTGTTTATACCTGGCTACCCGAGAGTTGTGACCGGAAAAGAATAGGCAACCCAACGTTTGCATATTCTATGGGCTTCAGACTTACGATTGATATAGAATTTGTCTAATAATCAAACCGGCGAAATGTTATTTTTTTTATTTTTATTATTAATTAATCATATAATGGACTGAAATTTGTTAGACGACCCATATGTAATATATTTATTGACATATTAAATTAAATATAAAATACGTTTCATCAAATAAATTACTCGGTGAAGGTCGTTGTATATCGGGATCTCAGACTACTGGTACTTTCACTCGCAGACGAAACATAGCAAGAAATTTTTGTAGAAATGAAATCGTGAAAATGTTTTTAAAACTGAATTTATTGCGCTTGTGCCAACAATATCAAGCGTCGTAAAGCAATACCTAAGCGGATTAGAATGCAACATAGTAAAATGAATTTATCTCGTTGACAAAGATTTTATTTTAAAAAAGGAAATGTAAGGTTGAATTAAGCTTAGGCAAGATTGGCGAACAAAAAATAAAATGTGATAGTTCACAGACATTTCTTATGGCTGGTTATCACTTACGTCTTAGCTAGTATTTATTCTGTGGCTTTGGATAGATCAAGATTGATGATGAGACAGTAGCTCCGAATCATTTATTTATGGATAAGCTTTTTTGCTTATAGACCATAGGGTCTGGTCGCTAGAATAATTTGAACCTCTACAGGCGTCTCACGGGGTATAAAAACATAGAATCTTCTTGCAAAGGCCAAACAAAAAATGAAAATCTAGATTTTATTTAATTTTGTGTTGTCTAAATGCTCAATCAAGACCTCGGCTCCGTTCGAGGCGTTCAAAAGTAGATTTTTTTAATAAATATTAAAAAAAAACCGGCCAAGTGTGAGTAGGGCTCGCGTCAAAGGGTACTCCGAACCATTACCTACTTCATCTCAGTCACTTTAGGGAATTTATTTTTAAGTGTTTTGTATTTTGTACAAAATTATCCAACACCCAAGTTCTACGAATATTACTGCTAAATCGATTAAGTAGCTTTTAAGTTTATGAAATGCACTTTCATCATGAATTTTTTCAATTTTTTTCAGACCAGCAGTTAAGCTTTAAGAAAGGTGGGGGGGGGGACTGGACCAAAAATTGTAATATTTCGTAAATAGAGCATTCAATCAAAAATTGTCTTGTCCCCTTAGTCATTTTAAAAGACCTACTCAACGATACACGATTGGGTAGATGACGAAAAAAAATTCATCTCCACTTCACATTGTGAAGACGCTCCTCTACATACATACATAGCTCCTCTACATGACATGTATGTATGTGTATCATAAAAAATATTTTCCAAAAATGTATTCTATATTCCAATATGTATTCTACGACTTTGTCTGCGTAATTGGTATACAGACAGACGGACATGACGAAACTATAAGGGTGCCTTCTCAGGACCAAGGAACCTTAAAAACGATACTTATTGTAGTGTATAACCACCCTTAGACATAAAATGTTATTGAAGTATGCCAACATTTTTCTTTCATAAGATGTTACGAGTATATGCCAAGTTTTTAGGCGCCATTAGGGCTTTTGTATTTATTTTATGCGTTTTGTTTCCGGCGCAGAATAGGGAGGAAGGATATTCCCTCAAATGGATATCTATAAAACTAAAAGGTTATATATAACCTAAGTACAGCTTATGTAGAGTCATCTATATATTATATAGAGTCCAAAATAACTGTTATCATTGCGACGGTAGTTATGTCTTTTTGTTCATCGAATACTCCACATATTATGGACAGTTTCTTTTTATCTGAGTATACTTCTAAGGTGGTCATGGAATCCTGTAGATATTGAGAGAAGCAATAAAAAGCTGAGTTTGGGCTGATTTTTTAAACTCCATTCAACCTAAAAAAGGTTTAAAAAAAACACCAAACAAATAAGTGTCATTTTGAGCACCATATGGTTAAGGGCAATGAGAGTCCTTTTAAGGCTTCAAATCTCCTTATATAATAGTTATGCTCAGTTCTGTCGATCCTAAACCATGAAAAGCAGCCAATGAATAACTTTCCTGGCCCAGAGGCGAATACGCAGGTAATCTCTTTACCAACGCTCTGCAGGCCTTTACTTTGAGGCAACAGCTGAGCAAATTTGTCAGCAGAGGGCCAATTCTCGTATTTTACGCTGGCCAAAATTTAAAAACTAAGAGTCAAGATTGGTATTTGTCCTAATGATTTTAGTTAAATGACACCACGATTTCACGATCATCAGCTAAAATTTTGTTCCTTTATCGCAAATTCTAAGTTTTAATGCGACGATAAATAATATAAATAATATAAGATTACGATACGATATAAATAATATAAGATTGTTCGTTCATCTAAGTTTAATACATGTTTCATTGTTCCGCTGGTTACCAAAATAATAATTCAATTCAAAGTCTGTCACATTCATCGTGTTTTGAGAATCGCACCAAATACGAGTACCCATATAATCTCAAACTAAGCATAAGCTTGTGCTTTGGCGACTAGGATAACGGAAATACATACTTATACTTATATAAACATCCATGACTTAAGTATAAATGCTCGTGCTATTACACAAACGTTTGCCCCTTGCGGTATTTAAACCTGCAACCTCAACCTGCCTTTAATTCCAGATTGAAGTTCCGAGTGTAAACAACTACTCCGAGCCGGTCGTCAGTGAATATCTACAAATTTGTCTAATGGTCTGACACTTATGAAGGATGTGAAAATATTTGACGTAAATAAACATTTAAGTACTAGATATGAAACGTAAATTTGACTGGATTCGATGTTAACGAGAATAGCCCAGTTTGCAAATCGCCACTAGCCAGTCCAGTGGCCAATGTGACCCATTTAGAGGTGTTGTTCTACCTGAGTGCCGGGAATTTACTGTGTAACTCCAAAATAATCTCGGTTGATGCAAGAGCATGTTCCTGAGTGTATTCCTGTGTTCCTAATTTAGGCTTGTATTTTTAAAATGCTTATCATATTTACAAAGCTATTTATATTATTCGTCATCGTTGTCAATTTTGAAGTTGTTGCTGCCAAACAGTAGAGAAAATCATCGCAGAAAAATTACATATGGTGTGTTTTTTTTGAGTATTTTCTGTATGTAAGTTAACTAACTTTTAGGTATTCTACAAGTATAAATAAGTATACTTATGGCATCGACCTGAAAAAAATATGGACTCCGTACCGCAATACTAAGAGTGAAGCAGGGTTCAAGCCTGTGTGTGTGAGATCATAGGGTTATAGTGGCGGCCGATCGGCTGACTTTGGTGTGAGTGTGTGCGTAAGAAGATTGTTGCGAACGCACATCAAAATAATACTTTTTCATATAAATTTATGGTTTATAACTCCTTTTTTTGTACTTGTCTGTTGTGACAGATTAATAAACAAGTTGTTACCCGGTATTTTGTGCCTTTGTACTATTCCCTTAAAATACCCCTTTTTAAGCCCTAGTTTCCCTAATAGCTATAGATTATAGCTATCCTGCACATTTTTGGTCCTTCGCGCTCCTTTTGAACTTAAAATATCAAAATTACGTTCACTTCAAAATTTCATTTTACATGGTGGAAACTAAGGCTCAAGCTAAAAGACGGGAAACCAGGCAGGGGCACAGTGACAACATGGGCGAGCCAGTGGCGTCTACGTCCGCTGCGATCGCCCCAAGCACAAGGTCTAAAACTTCCGATTGTTCCAGGTCTACCACGTCATCTGCTTCTATTCGTGCTAAAAAGCTGCTGTTAGAGGCTGAGCATATTAGAAAAGTTACTCAAGAAAAGGCAAAAGCAGAAATGGCCATTGCAATAGCTGATGCAAACCTTAAGGCGGCGGATCTGGAGCTGGAAGTCAAACTTGCAGCCTTAAAATCTAAGAGAGGTAAAAGTCGAAGGAGGTCTTCAATTCAGAGCCCGTTAGATACAGTTGTTGATAATAACGTCACACTTCAACCTCACTATATAGTACGTAATCAAGCTCATGTAGCGGAGGTGGAATATCGCCATAGTGGTAGCCGCTCACAAGAACCAATATCCACTGATATCACTACAGCAAATATTCCTTTCGGTGGTAGAAGCTCCAAAGAGCCAAACCCTATATCTACCACCGCAGCGAACATTCCCCATTCGCCTACTTGTAATAATTGTACTAAATTAATAAAACCACTCTACAATAATACCTCTTTAATGACACGTTACATAGCGAATAATAATAACGGAGTTACTACACATAGGTGTAATGATTTTCGGCTGCATAATTTTGACTCCAAGGTCGTCAATTCCTTCTCCGGAAGCGGAGGAGCGACCCAGAAGGCAGTCGTTCTTGACGAGTCTACAGAGGTACACGATCCTGCCAAGGTAACAAAACATTTACAAGTTCTTAGTTTTGGCGGGTCTACATTCATAAATCCTAATATCCACTGATTAATTTTTAACTAAATTAGATTCTTACAATTTCTATCATTTCACAGATAGATTGCTTAACTGTGTAGAGATTGTAAGGCTTAGTCAAAGTTATTTGGAATCACAATCTTTGTCTCAAAGGATTTTATATAAACCACTTCCAAGTAGGTGGATTGATTGCTGTGGTGAAACACAATTCTTACCTCTAGGAATGGCTTATCTTGGGCTAATAGTACAATTTGCAGCTCGACAAATCGAGATGCAGCTCAAGACAAGCCCAATTTCTGTTCCCTTAATCAAAAGGTATGTAAGAGTTTACGCAGTTTCATCACTTTCGGAAACCATTTTAAAGGACTTGTCCTCTTTTTGTATGGAGGCTGGTTTTTTATTCCAAGGTATCACCAACCACTAATAAACCTATATTTATATTTAAGCTACTAAAATATGAAACACGAAACCATAGAAATCAGATTTTTAAACGCCTCCATTTTTGAGAAAAAAAATATGTTTTGTAATGAGGCATCATCCATTGATTATTACTTGTATTTCCTGGCTGTATGGCTATGTACCATTGCCTTTCCACTGGTGGAAAAATACTACTAGGTACTACCACAGATTATATAATAGGTACTACTGTCAATGGAATGTCAATTTTGCTAATTTTTTTTTTCATGCCTAAATTGGCATAGGCGAAGGTGCGGTTTATGTACAGACAAAGAGAAAAAATAATTTCAATTTTTCTCTAAATCGGAGGCCTTCATACAATATTTAGTTTATTCTGGTTAGAAATATTGACGAATAAAAAACCATTAATGGACAAGTCCTTTGCCATTACTTACAAATTCATTACCATCGCAATGTCACATACCTTATAATTTAAATTCTCATCCTAAAATCCAGCTTACGTCCAGATGTAAACAAACCATTTTGTCAAAATTTGACAACGTTGACACGATGTCAATCGGTGACAACTGGCAAGGTGTCAAAGAGGATAAGTTATGTCTCAATTATGAAAGAGGTTCAAATAGTTTCAAAAGTAGGTGTGATACTTCAGACAATTTTATCCCCTTTACAGACACCTGTAATTTACCGATTGGATATTCAATATACTTTTGTGTCAATTTAGGATTTCTAGTAGTTTTTAAAATCATATTATTTTATTTTGCGAGGACAAAATTGTATATTGTATTTTTCCGATATCTAAAAATATTATTGTGATATAGTGGACTTTATTTTTGTATTCTGTGTTCTGGATATCCACTTATTCTTAAAATTGTTTCTCTTCTTACAGCATTGTTTTTACTAAAATAAGGTTGTATGTCCTCTTAATTTTTAAAATCTCGGTTTATCTCCAATATTATTTTGAGACTAGGATTTAAGTGTTTTTTACCACTTAAAAAATCAGATAGGTATCTAAAAGTATCTACTAAGAAATATACTAGGTTACTCTAATAGTCATTTTAGTATTTTAATTTTAGAGTTCTTAAATAATATTTTCTTACAAGATAATAATGTTTGTATGATATAACATTTTCTGGTAGATTAATAGTATTTTATAAAGTTTTGCGATAGCGAGTCTGCCAGTTAAGATGAGTTTTATTAACATACCTAAGAATAAACTCTAATTTTTTATTGTAATTATTTAATTTGCAAATTGTAAAATGATATTTTCTTACAAACTGTTGTACTAATTTAAGTTTGTATAATTTTAATTACTGTCTGGTAGGTTCATATTATTTAACGGTGTAGTAGAATAGCCAGTCTGCCAGATAGCGAATACCTAGTCTGCACATTTGTCTGCCTGCAACCAACTCTATTGGAAAAGAACAAAGAAGAGCAATGAGCCAGCTACCCTGACAGTGGAGTCAGCCTAGAACACAGATGACGCCGTCGCTTGTTTACTTTTTTTGGAGCCTCATATCTTTACCATTCCTGGAGCCCCCTTTTCCACTACAATACGACTTTACCTCCGTCTGTCTGAAATGAGTTTACATTTGACGGAAGTGGCCGCCATTTTGTTGTGAACGTGGTCGTGAAGCCCTGGCAATCTGCAAACTTTATTGAGTCTGATTATACAGAGGTCTTGATGCCTAATCTGAGACGGTCTTAAGGATTTCGGACGGTCAATAGGCTCTATTGTGAGTTCAAGCATGGATCTTTACAGCGAACGGCGCTATTTAAAGTAAGAAGAAACGTAATAAATTGAGAACATTCACTTTTATAAAATTACCATACCTTACTTACCTTAAAATTAAACAAGAAACCCTTATAGGATCACTTTGCAATCCGTCTGTCTGTATGTCTGTCCACTGTCCGTCTGTCTGTTAAGGCCTAGGTATTTTGTTAGAAATGCGTTGAGGTGTCAAGTTAAAATTGACATCAAATACTAACATATTACCACATATCCCTTGAATATAATAATAATAATAATGTCCTCTTAGCCGAATTTCGACTACGGCGGCCTATCTCAACAGAGATTAGCCAACTGCGCAGGACATATTATAGTGCACAAGTGTGTGCGCAATACACAGGTGCACTCTCTGTACCTTTACTCTCATAATTCACGGGGGTGTTACCACAACCAACTTCCTGATTCCGGAGCTGTGTCTAAGTAATTTCAAGACAGAAAAACCCAAACGCTCTCGGCCCGACCCGGGATTCAAACCCGGGACCTCGTGGATAGTATTCAGCGTGCTGACCACTAGAACAACGAGGCAGTCAAAACACCACTCCTCCCGAAGAACCCATGCTCATCCCGGCACATCGTGGACTCAACAAGCACTAGCACTTGCAAGCTCACTACGCACAGACTACTGAGCTCTCCACCATTATACATATAAGCCGTCCTCTTGGATCACTCTATCCATAAAAACCGCATCAAAATCCGTTGCGTAGTTTTAAAGATCTAAGTATACATAGAGACCGACAGACGGAAAGCGACTTTGCTTACTATGACAGACAGTCTGTCCCCCATCTCGCTCTTTCATCCTGTGAAAGAGCGAGATGAGGCAAAGACTGTCTTAGTAAGCCTGTCTGAATAGCGTGTAGTCTCATAACTGTCTATGTAGTGACTACGCACAAACGAACGTACTCGGTTCGAAAATCGTTCCGAATGTCAGCCAAAATTCCGATACGACGCGTGATTGGTACCAAACACACTTAATTGTGGCACAGTCGCCCGAACACAATTACCGGTGAGCTGATTCCGCTGATTAATTTAATATTTACCCATTTAATCAGTCGCCCGTGACGGGTAGTATTATTGAATCACTCCTTATTTTTCGAACGCTTAAAATACAGTGAAATAAAAAAACGCCTAAATCATAAATGCCGACATCTGCCTGCCTAAACTTCATCCATAACTTTATTAGAAATTTAGGTAGCTTAATAAAAAAATATAGCTAACTCAGGACCCATGGCTATGTTATGGCTAGAAAAAAAACTTACCATAGCTAAGCTCTACAATAAAAAAAATGACGTAGCGTAAAGTTTTAATAATTGCTAGTCTATTTGATATCGTAACACTAACGTGGAAGAAATTTATTTTAGCTATAAGACCATCTAAAGTAGAACTCAATGAAAATTTTGTACATGAAAACTGTGTGGTAAAAAAACTAAAACCCAACTACGACAAAAAACGACGCTGAAAAGTATAAAACAAGATTTTCAGAATGTTCATGTTTGGAAAGGCGTAGTCACACGTTACATATACCTACCTACCGTAGCACTTTGACAACGTGTGACTACGCCTTTCGTAGTTGGGTTTTAGTTTTTTTACTTTTTATTATTTGTACTATTTTGGTGTTAAAGTGTATTTGTGGCGAATAATATTAACAAAAGTTAAATTGATGAACTAAGTATTCTGATAAGTAGTAAAGAAGCTATGAACGAAGAGATGTGAATTATATGCAATCAGCCCATGAATACAGGTAAAGTCACAAGCAAATGCTAGTAATATATATATATATATATATATATATATATATATATTCAAAATGTACAAGTAAAGCGCTTTCAAATGATACTAAACGTGGCATATTTATCTTAACTTTATTTTTTTACTCTGTATGTTTTGTCCGCTAGAGGGCGCCGTATTAGATTTTGTGAAACCCCATATAGCCTATAACCAGCGGACAATTAAGACGCTTCTAATGATATGTCATTTGTCAAATTCTGATAAGTAGTTTAGAAGTTACGAGGGAACAGATGAACATACATACATACATAGCCTGTCAAAATCATAACCCTCCTTTTGCTTTGCCGTAGTCGGGTAATTAAGAGTATAGGTACAGTCGACAGCACTTTAGGTTACTCATTAGAACTATTAAAACAGCTTTTATGACGTAAGAATTAGAAGCGGTGTAATGGTTAAGGTAGGGTATTCTGACCCGAGTGCGTGGTGGCCCCTCCACCATCCCCGCTGGCGGGGGGGGTATGCACCGCATTTTCCTAACGCTAAAAAAAAACAAAAGGGTATTCTGACCTGCGCGGCCTGATGTTCACCCACATCTTATCTTAAAGCGATGACAATATCCGTTTTGATTTTAATTTATTACGTCAAACTATTCTCAATGGTACTATTTAGATCGAAAAGCGATCCCAGAATAGCACCTTTCAATCACGGTTGGTTTTACTCTAACGCGATACCGCGCTATCCTGAATTCAAATTGCCCTGTGTCTGTATTACTCATTCACTGGAGAGTTTAAGAGATTCCAACGTATGTAAATAAATACAGATCTTTATCCGGTACAATCGGGGTTGATTGAGCCTTATCGCTTTATAAAGAATCGCTTGGCAGCCTAAAGCACCCGATATTTTCGAACAGTTTGAAAATAGAACAGTTCCTGTTTTTTTAGGGATGTCACGCGGTAAAACTCACGCAAACTGGCGCGGTAAAAATATTTGACTTTAATCGCTTAATTATTGTCGCTATGTATAATAATATTACGTGTCGCTAGAATAGCTGTTTGGTTTTATGTGACCTAAACAAACTACGATGCGATGTGCAAACGATTTTGTGCCTTAAGACTGATAAGGCGCACCTGTCCTCGACAGTCCACTCCCGCACAATATGAGCACCCAGCGTAATCGCCGCTTTTGTTTCATTACTGTGATATGCTATGTGTGATATAAGTTTTATATACTATACAGGGCGTCAAGTAAATAAAAGATTCTTAATAGAGTTTCCTCAAATAACAAAAACTAAAAATCAATATCCCAAATCTTGTTGAACTTTCA
Organism: Pyrausta nigrata; assembly: GCA_949316185.1. Lineage (NCBI taxonomy): Eukaryota > Metazoa > Arthropoda > Insecta > Lepidoptera > Crambidae > Pyrausta > Pyrausta nigrata. The sequence continues at coordinate 3,131,719 of OX438955.1, read as the reverse complement.
TATAAAATAAATTTGCATACAATAGGGAATATTATAATGTCACAAATGTGTAGTGTGAACAATTAAATAAATTCTTTCATAAAACACACCAATTACCTAGCCCCAAACTAAGCGTGAGCTTGTGCTATGGCGACTAGGAAACTGATAGACATACTTACATACATTTATAAACATCCATGACTTAGGGACAAATGCTCGTGCTCATCACACAAACATTTGCCCCTTGCGGGATTCGAACCCGCAACCGCCTGGTTTAGAAGTCCGGGGCGCGAACCACTACTCCAAGACGGTCGTCCAAATTATCTTATCATAAATATCTTAATTATCTTTAATTATGGACATCCTGTATGCATAGGTAACTTAAGCTAATTTATTTAGTATAATTAAATTACCGGGAATCGTGTGAATATGTTAATGGACACAAATATTAGTTTGTTAAATGTATTATTATTTGTTTCAGATCGTGCTAAGCTAACGAAGCAATATTGAAAGCCGGTGAGTCAAACGAGTCTCTAATAGACGAATTTTGATGGAATAACAAGCCAAATGTATAGACAATCTAAACAACAGCTTACCTAATTTCTCACCTTAGCTACGAGTAATCTCTCATACTAAATGCTAATGATTTATTAATGCTCTTTAAGTGGGACTCGAACCCACGACCCTCCGCTATAAGGGCGAATATTCTCCCAACTGATCTACCTAGGAAGACATTTTTGATTTTTTGTGAGTGCTTGTTACTACTGAGTCACTTTACTGAAATTTTTAACATAGGAATGAACTAGTATTTCTTAAACTGAAATTATAACAGTTTTTAAAATGCCCGTATCAAAAATGAAAATACTCCATTACATTTAATGAAGGTTAACACGGTCATTTCTTGGACTAATATCGAACATCAACAATTCATGTCATGGATATAGCTTTTCTTTAGTTTGGGAATTATTTCTGGGAACGCTCATAATAAGTAATTCTAGGTTATTTCCCAGCCGAATTCAACGGACTTCAATTACAGGTTGCTAACGGAAAATTAGGTTCTTATTTTATATTTGTAAAAAGGTTGTGAGAAATAATTTGATGTGTATGGAATATGAGGTTCCTATGTCGATAATTTTCTGTAATTCTCCAAAGGTTTGTATGTTAGCACTAGCTAAAGAAAATATCAATGGTGTAAGTTACAGCTTTTTATATGACGACTGGTTGAACGAATTTTAAAGAAAATGCCATCGAAATAAAATTCTTAATGTCATTCTTTATAAATACTAATAAACAGAAACAATAAACTTTTTCCAAGAAACAATAAAAAAAATATAACTAAGTCAGCCTATTAGATCCCACTGCTGGGAAAAGGCCTCACCTCAACTATGAGGAGGAATGAGCCATACTTCACCACGCGGGCTCAGTGCGGATTGGTGGAGGGGTGTATGTAAGGCAAGTGACAAACCTTACTGTCAGAAGTTATCAAGCCGCCCTAGGGCCTCTGACTAGGCTTAACGACTAATACCACAGATATTAGCCGGGACCAACTGCTTAACGTGCCTTCCGAAGCACGGAGATGCTTGTCATGGTCGTCACTTTAATGGTCGGAATGGTCACCCATCCAATCACGACCGCGCCGTGGGTTGCTTAACTTTTGGTATCACTACCAAAGCGCTGCCGCCACTGCGCCACAAGCACCTAAGAAACAATATACTGAACTAACCCATATTTTCCCAAGGCACAAAATTTTAAAATAATTGTTGTTTTCGTTATGCATATCGAAAAAGTAGCTCTTAAAGTTGACAAAAATATACGTTTTATTTTTATGAGTTTTATTGAAGCTGAATTTCAGGACCGCACCTTAAATGGGGCATTGGGAAAATATGCCCATGGATTATGTATAGAGAAACAATATACATGATGTTATGTTGGAGCTTTTTTATTAATGAAATAAAAAGCAAATATACAAAATTAAAAGTAATTATATAAAATCATTAAACAGACAAATGATAATAAGCTGCAAATGAGAAAAATAATATATGTTATACTACCTACGCCAAGTTTTGGAACGTCAACTCCTGATGATACTCTCCCAAGATGTGTTTCAAAACCCTGATCCCAATACGATCTCTTACGTTAATGCACTATTATAACCAGATAACAGTAAAAATCCTATAATTTTTTACTTCTTCGTTGGCTATTTTGCCTTTAGGAAAAGCTTTTCTTCTATCCTAGATTATAATTGTTTCAATATGTTTTCATGAAAAATATATTAAAAAAAGTTTTGTCTTTACCTAAAGCTAACTTAGGTATAAAGGTGATTTTTTCAGGTTTTGCTGTTATATAATATATTACTTCCTCTTGGTCATGGTCTTAGTTTTCTTTGCAATATGGTCAACAGCTTGAGATGCGGTTGGCTCTTCTTTCTTTTCTTCCTGATTTATTACATCAATACCCTCCACTTACTAAAACTCCTTCAGATGATGGAACTGCCAGTCGAACAGCAGCTGGACCAGCTACTAGCAACGCGCAAAATTCTCAATCGCCTCTGCATCCTCGCTTCCACTATTTTCATCCCTCAAATAATAATTTTCAGGAAGCTTGGTAAAAATTTCAGCAGAAATTGTAAGGTTTTCTTCTTCTAGGCCAAAATAATAATTCATGAACATTCAGCCTGTAGCAAAAATAACACAAATTACAACTCTAAATATATAAATAAAAAAATGAACTACCTTCAAATAAACATTATTGGTACAAACTATCACGGTGCCTCCTATTCCCAACGCAAAAGTCATATATAAAAACAAAATATCATCATGTTTATAATATTACCCACTAGTATAACTAATAACTTATAAAAAACACTGATTCACTAAAACTATAAATAATACATTTAAAAGTTATCACTTGCCTTTTGCTGGAACTCATGTTAGTTGAAATTCACTAAACTCGAAAATTTATAAAAAGATAACGAATAAGCACAAACACTGTTAACCACTATTATATTACCTTCAAAGTCGTCTTGTATAAGATAAAAAAATAACATCTACTCTCACTTGTTAATATTTAGGTTTGTCACGTAAAATGTAAGTGCACCTTAAATGGGGCAATAGGAAGATATGGGCTAAACCTAAGAGCCAGCTCCAATAACTCCATTCTGTATAAATACTAAAAAACAGGTAGAAACAATAAACTTTTTTCAAGAAACAATACACTGAACTTAACCTAAGAGCCAGCTCCAATAACTTCATTCTTTATAAATACTAAAAAACAGGTAGAAACAATAAACTTTTTTCAAGAAACAATACACTGAACTCAACCTAAGAGCCAGCTCCAATAACGCAGGAACAATTTTTGTATATAGTAAATTTTGAGAAGATGCGATAGCTGAGCGGAGAAAACTTGACTTCTAATCCGTGTGGTCGCGAGTTCTATCCTGTACTGTACCACTAAGTTTGTAAAAAAACTAAAGTACAATCTTTTTCGGAGATATCGCTACCTATAACGGTGAAGGAAAACATTGTGAGGAAACCTGCACACTAGTTGGCTAGTGTGTGAAATGGAGAAGGCAATGGCAAACCACTCCATTAAACATAGCCAAAAAAGTCGTTGTGTGTGTTTCATTCCAAATAATAATGAGGACTCCCAGTCATGAGTTACACGACTATTAAGTTGATGATGATGATGATGTTGATGTCGTCCATGACAAGCATCTCCGTGCTTCGGAAGGCACGTTAAGCAGTTGATCCCGACTAATATCTGTGGTATTAGTCGTTAAGCCTAGTCAGAGGCCCTAGGGCGGCTTGATAACTTCTGACAGTAAGGTTTGTCACTTGCCTTACATACACCCCTCCACCAATCCGCACTGAGCCCGCGTGGTGAAGTATGGCTCGTTTCTCCTCATAGTTGAGGTGAGGCCTTTTCCCAGCAGTGGGATCTAATAGGCTGACTTATAATTATTATTATAAGTTGATGAAAATTTCGATAAAGTGATTAGCTTACCGACAATTTCTAATTAAATGGATCCAGGTAATCGAAACACAAGAAAACAAAAGAGTGAAATGGCGATTACTCCTCCGAAAAGAGCGGTTATGCATTGACTTTGTAAGATAAATTATCATTGTTTTGAGATTTTAATGATGGTCTTTCATACAAAAAGGTGCTATGTTTGATGTTTGACGCGAGTTGTCATTAGAAAGGTGCTATGTTACAGTTCTAGATTGTTCCTTAGGTGTGGTTTTGTTAATAACAATGCCTCCCTGATCGCAAAACTGTTATGTACTACGTGAACTAAAATGTCAGCCATTCACAAATCTCCACGTTATCCGTATCCGAAACGGGGTTACATGTTACAAAAAGACTATCCAATTACGAGCCCAAAAACTGACTTGATGCGAAAATGCTTGTAATGCTAAATCTCTATGCTACTTTCCCATCCAAACCCGGGGTCCTACTATAATAATAATGTCCCCCTAGCCGAATTTCAACTACGGTGGCCTATATCAACAGAGATTAGCCAACCGCGCGGGAGATATTTTAGTGCACAAGTATGAGTGCAATACACAGATGCACTCTCTGTTCCTTTACTCTCATAATTTGGTGTGACGACAGTCCAACATGACCGTAGAGAGATCAGACGCAGGACCAACGGCTTAACGTGCTTTCCGGGGCACGGGGGTGTTAACACCACCAACTTCCTGACACTGGAGCTGTGTCTCAGTTATTTAAAGACAGAAAAACCCAACACTCTCGGTCCTAATAGGTACGAGTATGCAAGTTGCGAAGCGATGATCAACGATTCACATTATCTCTATCATAAACACTCACAGCTACACACACTTTATAATATTGTTTGTTTTCAAATGTTAGTGCAGTTTTTAACTTTACGAAAGTTAATTTGGCACAGAAAAATTGACCGACCGTGTCGTCCGGTGGGATTTGAACCGACGACCCCTCGCTATCCGGACGAATGCTATACCAACTGAGCTATGGAGGACGTTCAAGTTAGTCATTTGACAAATTTTCGTAAGTGCTTGCTGCGCCGGCGTACGATTTCATTGCTTAAATTTTGTTTTTCTAACTTACTTAGTTCTTTCATCACTTTGGTTATTTATGCAAAATACAGATTGCCTATTCTTAAAAAAAGTCAATCAATGCAGATATTGACTACTGTAGTTCTTATCGCACATATATTACTCTAATATTGATTTAAGTTTCAAATAAATATTTCATAACTTCAATTTCAGCCGCCAATTTCATACTCACAATGAAAATACGAACAGCTTCTGACACAGTAGGGACTCTGGAAAAGCCGAACAAAAAACGACACCTATTGGCGCTCGCGTGAATAGTTCCGCACTGGCAAGAGTATCATTGAAAAGGGCTGTGCTGTTTGCCAAAGGGAAATCGACTTTACGTTATGGAACTAAGGTCATGTATGGGGATACTAATTAACCCGCGTGCAAAGAAGTGGCGAGAACCTAGTGATGTCACGCAACCGTGATTGTGAGGACCGATTACTTTCTGTTAAAAAAACAATTATTGTGGCCGTATGATAAGTGTACTTGCAATTACCTACATTTTGTGGCCAAAACGTTCAATCAGTATGTGTAACTAGAAGGCCAGGAATACTCGAAAGTTGGAAAAAAGAGAAGTACACACTTGTAGTAAATAATATTATATAATTATCTCAAAAACTATAAAGTCAATAAGTTGCTAAAAAACAAAAGACGGAATAAATAATGCACCAAGTTGTTTGCGCATTACTCGTTTATCGTTTAAAATGATCATTGTGATCAATTTGCCAAGAATATTGTTAATAACAAAAAAAACCAGTTACATGGACTGTACTGCACATCAACATAGAACAAAAAAACAGAAAATGGGTGTGTATTGTATGGTTTAAATTACGTTGCGTGTAAAGCAAAACGTAATCAAGAACTAGCTAAAATACTATACTACTTATGGATTTTACATAAGTAATTCTTACACTGTGCGTCAAAATTTATCGATAAAAAACTTATCAACATATTTCTAACACTACACTGCTCGCCGTAGCTCGCACTTGTGCACTTACAGTCTATCCGCTGCATATGTTTTAACAAGCAAGAGCATTATTATACAGTTGCTGTGTTATATTGTGCTTCGAAAGAGTCACAGATTTATTTTACTTTGTTAAGATATCATTTAGAAAAATGTTTACGGGAGTTTTTCGGATTTTTTAAAGGTTTTTAAAACAGAAGCCAAGGGTTCGATCCTGGTCCCCGTGCCTAAAACATAGTTAACAAAGAACTCTAAAATTGTATTTCGTTCCCAGACTTGGTTGCACCATTTACTTTAGTACATACAAAAATGTAACAAACGTTAAAAATGTATTCAAAAGGTGGTGCAACTCGGCCCGTAAAACAAAGATAAATTAAATATTATTACTGTCATAGACAAAAGAAAAGAATCTTGCGAAAAATTATAATACTTACATATTTTTTAAACTTAGGTATCACAAAACTAACCCCAAAAATGACATTTACATTTAATAAATTAAAGGCCCTTGTATCGTCATTCGAAACCAGGATATACTGTGTTCCATGTATGTATAAAGGTATGGATGATCAAAGACGTCTATAGTTTTATTTTGTCCAAGTTTATTTCTTAAGACTTTTGTCGCTGTACGCCTGGAAAATCTAACCATTTTCAACATAAAGTTTATTTCGTTTCATGTATTTCAATAGCAAATTACATTATAGTAACAAATAAGGTTCTTTTTTACGATACAAAGCAGTAGCTGTAATAGGCGCTCTTTGTAGTCCCTTCAAGCTTGCTTTGTTATTTGTTACACAACACTAAAATATTGCCCTGAAACTTCCAACCGCAAATAAATAGCTTACCTTCAAACTTTACGAACACGAAGGACACAACGTGTTTGCAGGTAAATAGGTATACGTACTCAAAACAAGTATCAAGATTATTGTGATGAAGTATAATAACGTTCTTCAACAGATACGAATCAAGAAGGCTTACTCCAAGTTGTTAAGACGTGGTTGCACCAACTAGCTATAGATATGGCATTCACCATAGCCATAGAAAAAGTAAAGTTTGAAAGCTGTCAAATATGAGCTAAATTAAATTTAATTTCGTAAAAATTTGCAAACAAATTGCTTAAATTACTAAAAAATATATAGCTCTCAAAATTTTCATACTACCACAGGTCTGCCTGACCTGTGGTAGTATTAAAAAAAAATACCCCACTTTAATCTTGAGTACAACTCTATTCCCTATGCAATTAAAGTTGTTTTCGTGATTCTAATGGGTGATCTGAAGTGCTACCTACTGTGTAATACGAAACTTTTGATGTAGTGCAAAGCCAAGTTAAATAAAATCTTATATTTCGACATTAGCAACGAGTATACCAATAGCAGCAATATTGGTGCAACTGCCAAAAAACATTTTTAAGGACACTGTGGCACGTCGCGTGAGCAGAGGGCTTAGGGCGGCTAAATCAGCGGGGGTGAGGGTGTTTTTTTTTAATTTTATTTAAGTATCTTATAGGTAACATAACAGACATTAAACATACAAAACCGCCACTAAGCCAACACGATCGAATCCGACTGTGACTGAGACGTGTGTGAGATTGCTGTACATGTTTCTCTGCTGTAACTAAATATCAAAGATATTAGTTTGCAGACTTCGACATCATGCCAAGTTTCTTGTTACACACAGTCCTGTAACACAATTTAGTACTAACTAAATCTCATATTATATCCATACTAATATTATAAATGCGAAAGTGTGTCTGTCTGTCTGTCTGTTACCTCTTGACGCTTAAACCACTGAACCGATTGAGATTAAATTTGGTATGGAGATAGTATGAGACTCTGGAAAGGACATAGGCTACATTTTGTTGCGATATAAAAACATTAAGGGGGTGAAAAGGGGGATGAAAGTTTATATGGAAAATCCAACTCATGCGGGTGAAGTCGCGGGGAACCACTAAATATCTAATAATTGTAATACTGTAGATAGAAGATTTTACTCATTGAAATTATTTCTTTATTTTGTAAATGAAAGTTTTCAGAAGATTTTTAAAATTCGCTTCCCAAAAGTCTATCCAAAAAAAATGGTAGTAACTTAATGCGTAATGAGTTTGAGCTGTTTTTTCTCTCAAAATACGTTTATGGTTTTTGAGCTTATTCAACACGTACTGAAATTATTGAAAACCGTAAACAAATACTTTTTGAAAGATCTGAATTAATACTGACAGTGACGTGTTTCTACATAGTTACTATTCCTGCAAGAAAAGGTTTTATAAAACCTATTTGTAGTAGGTACTGGGCAACTTTTCTAATTGCATAATAATTTTCCATTGCAGCATTGCATTGCGAACAAGCTAGTTCGTAACTAGGTGACCTTTCATGACCTTTATGTAGAAAGAAATAAGGGTCAGTTCTTTTGCAAGTTCGATAAGGACTTCAATTAGTCATAAATCGTTTGAAAACACAGCTTTTAAGCCGTTTGTTGTTACCAAGAAATGTGGGAACAAGCACCATACAAATAAAATTGTATTTTTTATTTCGATTGTCGTTTGCAACTAAGAACATCTACAAAATGCAAAAAAAAAATGTGTTTGATAGTTAGTTAGTTTTGGTATTATATCCCGGTCAGGTTAAATCATAAAAAAATAAGGTCGGGTAAAATTGTTGTTGACTTGAGTATGAAACTTGACATATTATTGTTCCTTTAATTACAAATAAGTTTTATTTATTTTGGCTTCCACTATTTATATGCAAACGTGGTTATCTGAACAAGCCCTTCTTTAGAACTTTGGCTTTAGCCAAACAGAATTTAGTTGAGTCATTAAACAGAAAAATATTGCAAGAATATTCCCACCGTGTAAATGAAGACTTAAGTTTGAACGACTGAAATAAGCTTTTTTATGAATGCCGTTTTAAATATTATATTTTGTTTGTCACATGATTGCATATTTAAAAAGCAATTTTGTTGAAAATTGCCCAGCTACTGATACGCGTATGAAATGATTATTGTTATAAATATTAAAATTAATTGCAGAACCGAAACTGGAAGATACCTCAGTAAGCCCACTCGCTATGGCCAGATTCATGAAAGCTGATGAAACATTAGGAAGGTCATTCCGTATATGAAATACAACTATTTCAATAGTATGTGATAATTATACCTCGGTGATTACGTAAGTTAATTTTGCACACAAAAAATAATCGACCATTTCGTCCGATGGAACGTAGGTAATGTCAAAAATTGACTAAATTAGGGATTTCCTGATAGTTCTAAATTTTAGTTTTATTTTATGTTGATAGATGGCGTTGTTTGTATTAGTTATATTAATATTGCATCGAAATCATTGATATTAAAACAAAAGCGTTGTTCAACGCCATCTAGCGTATTTTAAGTACTGAATTTTGGCACTAAGAAAATCGCTCATTGAAACAATAGACATTTATGCATGGTATACTCGTAGATCCTGCTTTTCTAGTAGAACTGTGATTTTGAACAAACTTAGTCACAAACCTTTCTGAACCTAGTGGCAAAGATATTAAACACGTCACGACCTTTAAGCTTGGTAGAGAACAGACTCGGTCACTTTTATCCGAACCTAGTGGCAAAGATAAGCTTGGTAGAGAACCTACTGAGTGTATATTTGTTATTAACAGCAGATGATGACAATGAATACTGATAGAAATGGGTTTAAAAATGCAGAGAATGGTTCTCATTAAAACTTTTTTTTTTGATGCTATAGTAATTAAGATAGATCCTTATGCCATGGTTATGGGGAACGATAATGAGATATATTAAAGCTCTGACTACATTACAAATATACTTAGTGAAAAAATAAAATAATTTTGGATATGCAAACCGTCTTTACTTTTATACGAGTTGATCGCAAGATCACACTGCATGCAGACTACTTGAAATAGGTCGTTGTATTTTAGGCTGAAAATCAAAGTCCTAAGGTTGTAATCCGTCGGAAACACTGAAGCGGGTAGTGACTCCCACAACTTAGCTGTGCTCATTATAAATGTTGATGAGAAGCGCTTAGTTCGTATCGTTGGAATGTAAGTGCGACATGGGTTGTATCCCGCGGTGCGTCTAAAAGTGCTTGTGGCGCAGTGGCGGCAGCGCTTTGGTAGTGATACCAAAAGTTAAGCAACCCACGGCGCGGTCGTGATTGGATGGGTGACCATTCCGACCATTCAAGTGACGTCCATGACAAGCATCTCCGTGCTTCGGAAGGCACGTTAAGCAGTTGGTCCCGGCTAATATCTGTGGTATTAGTCGTTAAGCCTAGTCAGAGGCCCTAGGGCGGCTTGATAACTTCTGACAGTAAGGTTTGTCACTTGCCTTACATACACCCCTCCACCAATCCGCACTGAGCCCGCGTGGTGAAGTATGGCTCGTTCCTCCTCATAGTTGAGGTGAGGCCTTTTCCCAGCAGTGGGATCTAATAGGCTGACTTATTTTATTTAGAAACGAGCCGGGGGAATGTGTTCATGGTGATGATGACGAGACATTAAAATGCTACTTCTCCTAATGGAAGAGGAGACATGATTTAATAATATTAAGAAAATTGTAACAGAGTAAAAGACTTTGGATAACTTACAATATTTTTAGAGTTACTACATTTTTAGTAAACTCAATTACGATAGTGTTTTACAAAAACTTATAAATAGGATTACAAAATTTACCACTCTGTGGACAAAAAGCCGTAAAACGTATTTTCTCTATTTAAAAGTCGATCCAATTACAAAGTTGTAAGTGCAGCTGATTTAGCACTTGCAATGAATTACAGTTTCTTGTTCTTATTGTGTTTTCTTCAATGTTTTACTTTATTCCATGTTTAATCCAGGGTTGCCAACGCAAGGTATAGTATCCTACTAGTTTTTTATATAATACAAACTGAAAGGTAAGGTACTCTCGAAACAGTGATACAACAAAGCGCATGATGAAGACAACAAATATTTTATCGCTGTTTACATCACTAATCACCCGAGATGGTAAAAGTATTCTACCGATACCACACACGTCTAAATTAACCCAAACGTTTTGAAGTTATGGTAGAACAAATAATCGTACACACATGAACAGTGATACAACAAAGCTCATGATGAAGGCAACAAATATTTTATCGCTGTTTACAACACTAATCACCCGAGATGGTAAAAGTATTCTACCGATACCACACACGTCTAAATCGACACAAACGTTTAGAAGTTTTGGTGGAATAAAGAATCGTACATAAACGAACCCTGACCGAAAATATTACACTTCTTTTTAGGGCAGTCGTGTAAAAGGATCTTAATTGCAGCCATTTGGGTGCGTGCGTAACATATTATTTGTAAATCAACATGTTTTATTCTTAATTCCTCCTCTGTAAATTATCTTATGCATTTAAACGAGCAATTCATATATGTCTGTGATTTCGGAAACGTTTTTAACATTTTAGCTCAAATTTGGTATGAGGTATTTGTTTCGGGGGTGAAAAATTGATCTAGTTTAGACTTATGTTTGGGAAAACGCGTGTTTTCGAGTTTTCATGCGTTTTTATTTCGCATCGGTTTTATTTCGGTCGATGCAGAATATGATCGCTAATTTCGCACTAGCAAGCATGAACGTCGTGGCCGAGTGCATAAGACGTAGGACTGATAGTTCTATGTGGCTAGGGTTTAAATCTTGCACGGTGAGGAAAAATTTTTTACTTTGTTTTTTTTTTTTGTATTTATTTAAGTTTATAGTTTTTTTAATGATACTTACGAACTATAAAGCTTTTTTTTTGTTGAATAGTAGTAACTGAGCAAAGCTCTGTCGCCCAGGTACTTTTTCTAAAGTAACCCACCAGAAAATACTACAAGAAGTTTGCAGCCCTAGTTGTACAGTAGTAGTACTTTACCTCATTCGCTTTCTTCACAATGAGAGATCTTTCTAGATCCTTCTAACCGCGAACTAAACCAAATAAAATAAAGCTTAAAGGTAAGTTATGGCGTATTTAGTTGCGGGCACGTGTTAGTTTGCAGGTGAAACATGCACTGCATTTTTCATACACAGATGTAGTGATGACTAGATGAGCATTCAACTCAGACAAATTGTTGTAATATACTAATTAACACTTTCTAGGGATATTTTGAATATAATACTATGTTTTGTATATCCCTAGACAGTGTTGATGTATGTATAAGCAATAACCGTACAATAGACCTGTGTCGAACATTTCTCATGACCCGGGTCGATCGTGACCCATTTGTGTGGTCATAATGATTTAATCATTTACATCATTCGGGTCTCAATTTTTTTTTAGGGTTTCAAAAACGACAACAAAGCCAAATTTTTGTATGGACTTGTAAAAATTCTATTGTTTGAAAATCGTGAACAGCCTATGTTTTTTAATAACCCGCAGGTTAAGTTACGAATCTTATCTTTATAGGGGCCATGGGCATCGACCCACGGAGCACCTCGACCCACTAGGATCTTTTGTGACTTTCCGTTACGAAACAACTACACGGGAAAGAAGTTAGGGTCAAAAATGATCGAATCTTTTAGAAATCCGTGAGCCGATCGATTATTTTTCATGTGTCGCAATCGAATCAAAATGACCCGACCGATAACGATCGAAAAAGGTCTACTGTACAATTTATGTAATAATAAGAGCACTTTGTATTAAAAAGAGAGGAACAAAAACGTGGTATAAAGTGTGATGAGTTTGAATGTAGAAGGGAAGAGATGGATAGACTGCATAAAGCTCGATATTATTGTGAGAGGAGTGAACGATTCAATTACGAGCGATGGGGTTGTATGAAAATGAAAAACATATTGCTTCGATTCCGTATGCAATGGGAATAGAGCAAGCGAATAATGATGGATTTGTAATAATTTATCGTCATAAAATAGTAGGAATAAAAACCGTTCATAATTAAATTTTACAAACTATTGTTACGACATTTTGCTACTGCACAATATCACAAATTGGGACGCAAGCTTCTCGTTTTGAGGAAAAAGTTCCTAATAATTCCGAATAATTTAACGACCGTAAAACTTAGAATTTCTTTTCCCGATTGTAAATCTTGCTGAGGTACAAAGCAACGCCACCTACCTCGAGCTGCAAAGAATTTGAAGACAGAATAATGTTGAAAAATATTTTTACCCGATCTAGGATTCTAGACTAGATTGGTTGTGAATCAGCATTACTGAGCAATAGCACTAATGAAGTCGGAATACTAATAGATATTATGTCGTGTCGTCCTAGCGGAATTTAGACTACGGCAGTCAATCTCAACGGAGACAAGCCAACTGCACGGGATATAAGTGCAAAAATATACGTGTGCACAATTCATAAGTGCACTCTTTCTTCCTATGCTCTCATAGTTCGATAAGACGGTAAGAGACCAAAGAGAGATCAGGCGCAGGACCAACGGCTCAACGTGCTCCCCGAGGCACCGGGGTGTTAACGTCACAAACTTCCCAAGTTGTTTCTGACCTGTGACGTGATTTAAGAAAACTCGGCCCAACCCATGATTCGAACCGGAACCTTTTGGATGCGAGCTGACCAGACACTAGCAGATAGTCTGAATAAAATGGCAGATCTAGAAACTGTACATCCTCAAAGCCCGTTGTTTATTCTTTGTGCGTTTTATCGGGGCAGTGTTCAGCTGACCCTAGGGAACCCTAATGGATATCCGCCTTTACCGAGGCTTTTAAATGTAAAAAGCCGCAGTGCGCTTTCAAAAGTTCATAGTAACTTTTAATCTGGGATGCATATTATCTTTTCGAATAGAATAGAAGAAAAAAACTTAAGTATATGATTAAAAGTAAAACTACGTTTATTTCAAAATAACTATTTGGACTAAATTAGTGTATATTTAACTTTGTAAAGACACAATATCAAGAACTTGTTTTGACTAATTCGATGACAATCAAGTGATAATAAAGTCTCAAAACTCGTTTTTGAACTGCATTTTACCTAATAAATATAAATAATCGTAGTCTCCGATCCACAAACTGTCTTTATTCATAATAACCAATATAATCTAAAAATTATTTTTGTGTGAGTGTTAACAATTTTTTGACAATTGTTATAAGTGTAATTGTTATAGTTGGTGCAACGCATCCTTGGTGAAATGTAACACACTGATCTATGACAATTCGATTGTTCTTTGTAAACGTACAAACACCAAAGAAAACAGTGGTTGCATTAAAACAGAAGAACAAATGTCTTAAGTAATGGTATAAAAGACACGTTTTTAAAAGTTGATTTCATGTAGGTAAACAAGAAGTCTAGAATCACCTGAAAATTACATAAAGTGAACTAATAAATCAATGAAAGTACTTAAATATGCAATCATTAATCTAAATATAGTAGAGCAACTAAAAGCGTTTTAAAAATAATTTAAAACTTCCTTTTAAGTTACTCTGTACTCCGTTTAGCTGACCCCATCGCTTTAATATATAGCCGCTTTACCGAGGTTTTAAAATGTAAAACGCAAACGCAGCCTGTTTTCGATTAAAAAGTTATGCAAACTTTTAATTTGGACGAGAAACGGGCATAGTCAGGGAATAATGAACTACAGATTGTGAAATACAGAGTGCTTTCTTTTGGTGATTATAAAAGAAACTAAACATAAAGGACTTGTCCATTAATGGTTTTTTATTCGTCAATGTTTCTAACCAGAATAAACTAAATATTATATTAAAGAGTTCACAAAAACTAGCCCCTCTGCATAATTAATATATTTTTTAAGGCCTCCGATTTAGAGAAAAATGTAAATAAATTTTTCTCTTTGTCTGTACAGAAACCGCACCTTCGCCTATATCAATTAACGCATGAAAAAAATTGACAGCAAAATTGGCATTCCATTGACAGTAGTACCTATTATATAATCTGTGGTAGTACCTAGTAGTATTTATCCACCAGTGGAAAGGCAAAGGTACATAGCCATACAGCCAGGAAATACAAGTAAGTGATCAATGGATGATGCCTGTTACAAAACATATTTTTTCTCAAAAACGGAGGCGTTTAAAATTCTGATTTCTATGGTTACGTGTTTCATATTTTTGTCGCTTAAAGATAAATATAGGTTTATTAGTGGTTGGTGATATCTTAGAATAAAAAACCAGCCTCCATACAGAAAGAGGACAAGTCCTTTGAGTCAATTAAACGTCCTCTTCCATCAAAAATGTAACACGTGCTCGTCGAATATTTAATGAATTATGATATAAAACGAACGGTAACCTTTTTCATTTTCGAAACTTTGCTGTTCGAATTTTAATTGGTCAAAAACGGTTTGACGAAGTTTTAAATAATAGATTGATTTATTTACATAACGTTGTTAGACTATAAATTTATTGGCCCGATGTTTCATTTTCCAGTAAAACATTTTTCCGATTATCAAAACGTTTTTTTTTTATTTCGTAGATTTTTTGCTTTAATTTCAAACAATTTTAAAGATCGAAGTAACTGTTAATATTCTCAATTTGGGGAAAGCCGACTCGCCGTGGTCCTTTACCGTGGTACTAGTTTGCCCAACACTAGAGTGTAATTTAGAAGCCTGAGGCGCGGAGGGATTGCGTGCAGTCCTCGCCCCCTGTAACAAAGAGCGAGGAGCGAGTGTGGGTGCCAAATATTTGTTACGGAAGGGCGGAAGGACTGCACTTCCCGCAGCGCCGGAGAAGAGCGGATCATATGCACGCTGCATGTCTGCCTGCATGCTGCATGCCTGCTTGCATGCTGCATGCCTACTTACATATTGCATGCCTGCTTGCATTGCATGCTACATCCCAGCTAGAATGCTACGAGCTTGCTTGTACAGTGCAAGCCTGCTTGCATGCTGTATGCTTGCTTGCATGCTACGAGCTTGCTTGCACAGTGCATGCCTGCTTGCATGCTATATGCTTGCTTGCATGCTACGAGCTCTCTTGCAGAATGCAAGCATGCTTGCATGCAGCATGCATACTTGTTTGTTTGTAATGACATAAAATTTTGAATTTTTTTTTCTGGAAACTGAAACATCTACCAATAACAGTTTTTTCAAACGATGAGTTATAAATATAATACAAAACATATTGAATTTAAAAAAAATTGAAATCGGACTTTCAAAAGAATGTCAATCGTGTTTTCGGTCAAATGAAAATATGGCAAATAAAAAAAAGGATTAACGATTTCGGTAAAATGAAATTCGCACAAGTAAATTTCGGTTTTAAGATAGGTAACCAAAACGAACAGTAAGGGCTCATTCACACGGGATCCGTCATTGACGATTCGTCAAAATACAGGATACGTCATGACGGATGGACGTTCACATTGCATACGGAATCGTGTTTTTTCACGATTCGTCAAAATATTCTAACTGAATTTGGTCAAAAATCCGTGATTTTTAAAAACACGTGATTTTTGATGATTCTTCTTAAAACAGACGAATGCCAATATCATTCAAAAAGCATTGCCGCCGTCAAATAAAAGAACAAATCGTGAAAAAAGACGAATCGTCAAAAATCACGAATCGTCTTTGTGTGAACGGGCTCTAAGTAGCAATTTTTCTTTTTCCATAAATTTTTGATATGATAATTTAGGAACCCTATACGCGTAATGAGGTTCCCATGTACCCTTGCATGTACTAAGTACCTACTGATTTAATAATTCAAACGTTGTAAAACAATAAACTCGTAATCTTTATTAAATAGCTATATGTTTAGATATTTTAAGCAAACGATCCCTCTCGACAAAAAGCTTGTTTGTCATTCCTTCCAAATACACAATTCCAGGTTATTAGGTTATATTAATTAAGTCATTATTCAATGGCCCTGTGAATAATTGACATTGTTTATCGTCTGTACCGTTTTGGCTTGACTGATCTTTACTGGTAAATTATGGCCAAAGATTTGCGACTTTACAATGTCACTAATATTACATCGAAAGGTAATTTTGTCTGTTACTTGTTCATATCCAAACAAATTTAGGTATAATGAGAAATAAGCTACTTTTTATCACGAAAATAAAGTACGGAAAAAATATTTAAAGTAATTAAAAGGTTGTAGAAGGGTGTTTCTTGGTAGGCCGGTAACGATGACGACGTCGAGGTACGTCAAGCGAAGATTTGTAATAAAACACTAACTTGGTGATAGGCGCATTTTATTTAACGTATAAATATACACTTAAATGTGCGCGGGTTAACTCATGAACAACCGGACAATAGGCACAATAGAGACAAAGGTCGCAAGGATTGAGAGCCAGAGGGAGTGCTGCTACTGAGCGCTAGAGCTAGTGTGGACAGAGTTACCTTACAAACTGTGTCCAGTGTTCTTATTCTAAAAGGCAAACGAAATGCCATCGCGAGTCAAATGGATACAGTGCCATCTAGTGAGGCCTAGTGGTAACATTGCCGGTCTTCTTATGTTATGTGGCAAAGGAAATGCTACCGCGAGTCAAATAGGTACAGCGCCATCTAGTAAAGAGTAGCTGTAACCTTGTTGTTGTTTTAATTATAATGATTCATTGTGTTACAAGGTATCATAAAAATCCCTTATCTACATAGGTACTTACTACTGAGATGTATTTGTAACCTGCCTATTTTTATAATATTCTGATTACTCAACCTTTCTAGTCTAAAATAGATTGGAATGAGAAAACAATTGAAACAAAGAAAATTAATGTATGAGTTTTATATTTGCATTTCTTTAATTAAGGCCTAGTACCCACAAAGAGAAACAAATTGCACACGTTTCGTTACAAAAAAACTAGAGTCCTTTTATTTGACAAAGAAATCCTACTTCAAACACAAGTGAAGGCCTGATACAGAGATATAATAGTTCTTTGTGTTTAGTAGTGATAGTGGTTATTTAATTTTATCGATGAAATTAGTAAAAAAAAGCTTTTTCTAAAAATTTGAAATTGCTAAATTTTTCCTAAGTCTGATCATAAAATATATTAATTTATTACATTTTAGTAATTACGATTTGAGCTTAGTAAATTGAAAGACAAGAAAGCACTTTCACTTATGTTTTTAAGCTTGTTGTAAATTATTATAAGTAATTACGAGGCACAGCACTTTAAAAATACCACATAGATTACTCAATAACAACTTTTGTTAAATATTGGCTGTTAGATTACTTCTGACAAGTATTTAAATGTAGAAGTTGTATTTACAACTAGAAACTTCACAGTTTTTTACGAACTTCTTGTAGTTCAGAGGGCCTGCCTATGTTGAGTGAGATCTTTTTAATTTGGACATCACATACACAAAGGCGGGCTGGCAATGCTAGAATTTACTGTTACCTATTTTTTTCTTATTTCACTGTATCATGTATTACGTTATGTCTTTTGTACTTACTTTGTTTCTGTCTTTGATGTCTATTTTTTTCTGATTTCACTGTATCACGTATTACGTTATGTCTTTTTTACTTAGGTACTTTATTATTGTCTTTCTTAAATTTCTTAAAAAGTCTTAAATAAATAAGTGATATGTTTTTCTTTTTACATTTCCATATTCAAAGCAGCAGACATCAAAGATTGCGCTGATGTAGCTCATAAATGCATCGAATGTCGACAAAAACGTCGATATATCGCCAGCCCTAGCGCCCATTCATTCCCCTTTGAACCCAGGGCAATGATATTACGGCGGCCTTCAGAAATGATACGATATAAATCATATCAAAGAAGAAAGAAACGGACACTTTCGGTAAGGGTGGTTGGTATTTTTATTTGTATTTTCAAGGGCCGAAATGTTATTCGTTTCAACAAAAGCAATGTTAGGTTTGCTAGCTTTCAATGTTGGAAGACGATGGGCTGTCCCGAAATAATTTCCTGGCAGTTTTTGTAAAAGAAAACATTTCATTGATAAAAGTAAAGTTCAAATAATAACATAAGAATTATTGTCATTTACTCATTGCTTTGAAGGCTATATTTTTTTATTCTACATTTATTTAGGAGCTTTGATCGATTTATTCGAACATGCCAGCTCCATCTTAACATAAACTGAAATTGATCCAACTTAAGACTATAGATTACACAATTGAAGGCTATAATTATTTTTCAAGCGTCATTATAAAAGTTATTGGTGCTATCAATTCATGTCATTTAAATGCTATCGCAAAAACTATTGCGGTTTTTAGTTTTGGTCAAATAACTAACTTTTTATGATAATAATAAAAGTTTATTACCTATTTACAGCACAGTATGATGATACTTTACAATGCAAATGCTTCGTAACAGTACAATGTTTAATGCTAACAATTTAGCTCTGCCTCTAGTTTAGGTATGTTCTGTAACCTAGGAAACTATTATCTATTTACAGCACAGTATGATGATACTTTACAATGCTTCGTAACAGTACAATAATTAATGCTAACAATTTATCTCTGCCTCTAGTTGTCCTGTATTCAAGGCAACAGCACCTTTCCTTGATTAGTGCAATCCATTAGCATTTATACAATTTTTGTAAACTTATTTTATTATTTCTTTTCTAGAGTGCAATTGAACGTAGACTAAAAACTAAGTACATTAGTCTATGCGAGTTTGTGTGTGTGTATGCGCGCGGGCGCGGGTTATGTGTGTGTGTGTGTGTGTAAATGCGTGTGTATTTCTGTCTAACTTTTGCCTGTCAATTTATATAAACATTTTTCAATAAATTTTTCCGATGATGTAACAGTCATTCTGCTAAGCAAATCACAGATCAAGAAAATCGGTAAAAAGTGTTTGTTTAAACTTAGCGGGCATCCCTTTAGTAGCATTAGTTTCGATGGTATGTAATACACAATTGTTGTCGAGATAAAGTAAATAATGTAATTATTCTTTCGCCGAATTTTCGCCGTTGCGGAAATTAGTATTAGTAGCAAGTTTTGGTCTATAATGCAAAAAAACTTATGTATATATCAAAATATATTTTTGCACTTGTAAAAATGACTACCAGAGGCGGGAATTGAACCCGCGTTCCTCGCATACCGGGCGATTGCCTAACCTCTCGGCCACCCTGGCGTTGGCAACGCCAGGGTGGCGCCTCTGGTAGTCATTTTTTCAAGTGCAAAAATATATTTAGATTGCATAGTGAATGCTAATCACTTAAAAACAATATTTTTTGTATATAAGGTGACTTAGAATTAATTTAAAATATTTTAATGGCGAATACTGGAGTAAAAATTAATAATTTTTTTCAAGTATAATTTTTAATTTTAGTTGCTAGTTTTTGAGAAAAACGCCAAAAAACATTTTAATTTCTAATTAAAATAAAACACCCTGTTCGTTGTAGGCATTTACTCCTACTCGCTTGCGTACGTTTTGTAAAGGATGTCAATATCTTCTCTCTCACTCCCAGTTTACACGCGCCATCTCGCCATTCATTTATCTCGACCGCGTTTGTCGGTTTCTTTGACAAGCGCACCGCAAAGCTTTTATTATGCCGCCAAAGCCCGCCGATACAAGTGCCGTACTGCCCCGCCCACTTTTACACGCGCGCGGCGCGGCGCGGGAGTTTGTTTAGTTCGCTTACAACTTTTCACCTGTCCGTTTGTGCGCAACTCGCGCGCTCCGCGTTGCAAAATGCCGTACCGCTACTCATCGCAAGAGTATTTTAATATGGCTCTGAGCTACAGAGACCCAGGTGAAGTCATGTTACGCGCCATAGAACTTTATGAAGAACGACATGGTAACGTCGTGAGTTTACGCACCATCCTCGGGGCTGTGCAGCGGTTTCGCGAGAGCGGAAGTTTCCAGCCGCGTCCCGACCCTGGGAGACCCTCACCACACCGAGCGCAGATAGAACAAGACGTGCTGGACTTTTTCCAGCGGCACCCAGTGGCGAGCACGAGAGACGCTGCCCGTATGTTTGGCGTAAGCCAATTTTACGTGTGGCGGCTTCTGCGCAGCGAAAGACTCCATCCGTGATGGATCGGGCGCGGCAGCGTAATCCGCTGGCCACCGCGTTCGCCTGACTTCACGCCGATGGACTTCCATGTGTGGGGTAGGGCTAAGGACCTCGTGTATGGGAACGACAGCCATGCAATTCGCACATGGGAGGAACTACGTGCGTGTATCACAAGTGCTTTTGATGTGATGTCCAGTGAACCAAAATTGTGCTCAGTGAGGTCCGACGGCATTGCATCGACCGTGCTAGACAATGTGTGCGTGTACAAGGGCGTCACGTCCAACATTTAATGTAAATACCTAGCGTGTAAATAATTTGTAAATATCAATTAATTTAGACCTAAACACGCCAAGTTAATGCAATTAATTTAGAATTAATGCTAAATTATTTTATTACTTTGTCAAAGTTAAAGGTAACATTGCATTTACTTGTCAGTCCATAAATTAATTTAAAATTCATTACATAACGTTTTAAGCCATACTGTTTAATTTGATAAGGTCCTACTAAAAGTGTATTTTTCCCAGGAGAGGTGTACTGTTTATTATTGCAAATAAAATGAATTAAAGTTGAAAACGAGTTTAACTTTTTTACAATACCTACATACATTAGGGTGCATTTCCACTGAAAAGTAGCGAAGCAGTAATTATTACTGTTTTAATTTTTTTGTTGGATTTTTAGTCTTACATTGTAGATTGTTTATTATTGTTAACTAAGTAGGTATTTTTTAAAAATCTAGCTTACACTGCACCGCTAACGATTCGTTGGAAACATCCTCTGCAATTAAACTTAGTGAATACCTAAATGCTGCATCAAAAATGCAGTATTTCGTCACAGAAATTTCCCTATTAACAGGTTTCATAATGAAATAGTGGCACTAACTACTTATGTTGTGATAGCATTGCATAGCGTAGCTTGTGGCGGAGTCTATTCTTTTCTTTCGCTGAGCTAGTGCTGTTCATAATTTGAAGCAATTTATGAATGAAATGCAGGAAGAGGGGATGGTTTAGTGAAATGAGAGATAGGTTTAGTTAGTAAGAAAGAGATAGGCGATAAGACTTTCTATGTACAGCATGCGCCTAAAAATATTAGATTTACATTGTTAGGAAAAACAAAAACAAAAACTAGCGGATGAAATAAAAAAATTATACATGAAAAAAAGACTACATTTTTGCTCTGGTGTTTGCCATTAAAATATTTTAAATTGATTCTAAGTCACCTTATATATCAAGATCTCAATCTAGATAGCGTCTAGACAGAAACGTGTCAAAAACTTTAATCTTTCAACGTTTAATTAATGTCTATAGCCTACGGTGTCTAAAACTAAACTTAAACTATACCGTTACGTAGCTGCGTAGTAGCTAGAACAATTTATTCAAAATATGTGCACCTGGGACAAACTTGTCAAAACTTTAAAGTGCTAAGTTGAAAACTTTGCCTATAGGTACCTATTATTGCCCCATTAGCACTTCAGCAACTTAAGTGTCTTTAGGTTACAGTGTAGCTAGACATGACTGATAATATAAACCTGAAAGTAACGTCTGTCTGACACTTTTCTCGTCTGAATGGCTCAACTTGCACTAGAGAACGAGTCGATTGTCATAACCCTACTCTGTGAACAGGGGGGTTTCTCAGGGCTCAATTTTGGGACTTATTCTTTTTAGAATTTACAGCGCATGATACGGCATACATACAGGACTGCAAATGTTACAGTCTTGGTAAACATGATGACTGATAATAAAAAATCTGAAATTAGCGTCTGTCAAACACTTTTCTCGCCTGAATGGCTTAAGTTGCACTACGAGAACGAGTCGATTGTCCAAACCCAAATCTGTGACAGGGGGGTTCTTCAGTCAGGTTGATATAGTAAACCATATTTGCCATAATGTCTCGAGGTAACACCCAGTGTTATACCACCGTTGTTTCTGATTTTCATAACACAAATGCTTTAGCTACCTTCTTTGTTATCTGAGCAATGTATGTTGTCCACAAAACTTGCTGGACGTCTTACAGTGCGCTTTTTATCAACAAACTGAAGAGCAATAGGAGAGCACCTATAAATTTCCTGCCCCAACGGTCATCAGTTTTTAGGTCAACCGATTTTGATGATTGTTTTAAAGAGTGTGAAACTTAAGAAGATAAAAAGCAGTGGTAAACGTTTTTATGGAAAATACATTTGCGTCACTAAAATATATTTAAAAATGTTTCCAACAAACATTAGAATACATTTGGTGCACTGGAAAATTAGCTTTTCAAAGCAGATAGTATCTGCGACGTAAACTAAATTTTAATGTAGTTCTTGTTTCGTGCATTGCCGTGTGTACCGTCAGCAAAATAGGGCAGGCTAATAAATTTACGTTGGCCGAACAAATTGTTATTTGAAACTTGCAGAATTGAAGTTGTTCCAGGAAATATTATTTTATGATGATTACCCTAAGTATTGGTAAACTTGTAATTGGTAATTTAAGCTGAATTTGAAATGTAGAAAGGTACACTTTTCCATTTTCGCAGGAAAATTAAAATAACTTAGGTATTTGTATGGGTACAGCCAAGTTTGCTATTATAAATATCGAGCTAAATAAAAGGCTTGTCATAGAAATATTTGTTTAGTATCTTTTAATACATAAAGTAGTTAAAAAAAGTATCTGTAATAAAAAGGTTCGATAGATAGATAACTATTTAATGCACACCATAACAGAAAAAAATAAGTACAGAAATTTTATCATCATCAAATTTAAGAGCTAGGCTCTTGTCGGTGGAGTTTTTCCATTCCTCTCTGCTTTCCGCCCTTCTCTTGACCTCCTGATACGACCCGACATTTATCTTTTCTTTTATTTGCTGCATGTAGCTTATTCTTGGTCTTCCTCGCTTCCTTTTCCCTTCTATTCTTCCTTCTATTATCGTTTTAATGAAATTGTCGTGTCGAATCAGGTGGCCTAACATTCGTCCCCTCCTACACTCTATTGTTTCCATCAATCTCCTTTTTTCCCTAACCATAGACAAAACTTCTTCATTTGTTTTCGTCGCCGTCCAACTTATACGCTCCATTCTCCTCCAGCACCACATCTCACAGAAATTTACACAGAAATATTTACAATGTAGGTAATTTTATCGCTGCAAGCGATCTCTTCCAGAAAACTCACTCATTCACATGAACAAATTGATTACTGTATCCAAAGTACTGACCTAAATTTCAATTCAATACTTGTAGTTATGATAGGAGATAGTCAAAATCTTAGTAAAAAAAATATTATAAAAAATTATTCAATATTGTCAAGTTTAGATGTTCATAAAATAATTTTTTGTGCCCTACCATTTTCTAAAAATCATACAGCACAAGAAAATAACCGTATTCATCTAATGAATACTTTATTATTCAATTTAACCCAGCGTCATAGTGACAAATTTGTGTTTTTTGACACAAATAAATTTACTAACAATTTATTTTCACTGACTGGCGGCTCTTTACACCTGCCTAATAGAATTAAAAAACGAATAGCTACTTTGCTAGCATACAATATTAATTGTTTAAGAAACAAAACCATCATATCACATGGTTCTCAACTTGTTAGTAGTAATACTAATTTAAATATTGTAAATTTGACAACCTCTGAGACTTTAAACTAAGAGGGAAGACAAAAGCCAGGTCTAGTTTTAACTTAGTTCACCAAAACATATAAGGCTTGGCTGGCAAAGAACTAGAAATTTCGTTAGTCTTGCAAGATTTAAATGTGCATGTCATGTGTCTGACAGAGCATTGGTATAAAAAATTTGAATTAATGATAAGTATTGATAGTTATAAGGTCAGTAGTTCGTTTTCAAGAGAGACCACTACTAGATAGGTCACTCATACTCTTAAGAAATGAATTAAATTGGAAAGATCGCAAGGATATTGTGTCACTCTCGATGGAACGAACTATTGAACTAGCGTGTGCGGAGCTGGACCACTATATTATATTGTGTGTGTATAGTCCCCCAGACGCAAATTACCAACTTTTTGAACCCATTATGGAAGAAGCATTAGAGAAAGTTTGCAGATCAAACAAAAAAATAGTTGTATGCGGAGACTTTAATATTAATATTTTAAAACAAACACAGATATCTACCCGATTTCTCAATCTCTTTGCATCTTATAATTTATTTAATCTTTTTAAGGAACCAACTAGGGTGACTCCCAATACTGCAACTTGTCTAGATAATATTTTTTGTGATTCCAACGCAATCGTAATCGACAAATGTATCTTACGTAATCTTAGTTCCAATCAAAAGGTCTCATTTCAACACAGTCATGCCTCAAGTGTTGTGGAGAATGTTTATAGGCCTGTCACAGTAAATAGGTTAGACAGATTTAGGGATACAATTTGTAATAGTGTAAACTCAACTATACCCAATAATTGCGATAATGTTGATAAATTATACGAAGACCTTTTTGAATTAATAAAAAATCAATTCAATGAAATCATTCCACTGAAGAAGGTTAAGACAAATCAAGCTAAATGTAAATTTAATGACTAGGCTACACCAGGTATTCATAAAAGTAGGATTAAATTGTATGACTTGTATAGTATAAGAGAATACTCACAGGATCCACATACTATTGAATATGTTAAAAATTACTCTAAGATATTTAAAAAAGTATGTGCTGCAGCAAAGTCAAACTATATTCGTAGAATAGTTTTAAATTCCAACAATAATGCAAAAGCTACTTGGAACATAATAAACAAGGAAACTTGTAAAAATAAATCAAAAAGTAGCTAATTCTCACTTAAAGTCGAAAGTAAATTCATCACATCCAATCAAGAAGTTGCAAATGCCTTTGAGTCATTTTTTTCTAATATTGCACCTTCAACAACTAAAGAACTTGCATCTTCTTCAGAACTTGCGGAATCGATTTTCAAGTCCAATGTCGACCAGTGCGATTCTCCACTGCACTTTAGGCATGTCAGTCCCGAAGTAATTACAAAAACATTTCTAGATTTAAATATGAAGAAGACTGAGGATCTATGGGGACTATCTGTGTATATTATAAAATCAATTATCAACACAATAGCTCCTCAATTAGCAATAATTTTTAACAAGTGCATTGATGATGGCCAGTTTCCAAGCCTAATAAAATTTAGTAAAATTATACCGCTATTTAAATCCGGCGAATAATGTGACCCCTCTAATTTAAGACCAATATCGATTCTTCCGGTCCTCAGTAAAATATTTGAAAAGGTAATATTCAATCAACTACTAGCACATCTTTCTTTAAACCATCTACTACACGAAAAACAAGTTGGTTTCACTAAAGGTAGAAGTACTGCTGATGCGGGAGTTGCTCTATTAAAACATATCTTTGATGCCTATGATAATAGACAAGATGCTTTAGGTATTTTCTGTGATCTTTCAAAAGCTTTTGATTGTGTAGAACATAAAACTTTATTGAAAAAATTAAGACATTATGGGGCTTCAATAAATGCATTAAATCTACTTGAATCTTACCTAACAAGTAGAACACAAAAAGTATGCATCAATGGGGTTGAGTCTTCTGGAGCACCTCTGACCATGGGTGTGCCCCAGGGATCGATATTGGGACCTTTATTGTTTTTAATTTATATAAATGACCTTCCACACTTTGTGGAAGATCTTTGTGATATAGTATTATTTGCTGATGATACTTCACTTCTATTCAAAATTCCCAGGGGGAAAGATACTTTTGACGATGTGAATAATACTCTTTCACAAGTATTGCATTGGTTTACCGTTAACAACCTTTTGCTTAACGGGAATAAGACTAAATGTGTTAAGTTTACGATGCCTAATGTCAGACAGGCCTCAACAGATGTTTTGATAAAAGACAAACTGCTAAATACTATAAATTCAACAACATTTTTAGGAATTACTTTAGATTCAAAACTACAATGGGGTCCTCATATCGTGGCTTTGTCAGGAAGACTTAGTTCAGCTGCTTTTGCTGTAAAAAAGATACGGCGCTTGACTGATGTTGAAACGGCCAGACTAGTCTATTTTAGTTATTTTTACAGCTTGATGTCGTACGGTATTTTACTATGGGGCTCAGCTGCTGATATAGAATCAATTTTTGTACTACAACAAAGAGCCGTACGTGCTATTTATAACCTCAAACCTCAAGATTCATTAAAATATTTTTTTAAAGAAATAAGGATATTAACAGTAGCCTCTCAATATATTTATGAAAATATTATGTATGTGCGTAAAAACTTGCATTTATTTACAAAGAAAAGTGATACGCATAATTTTAACACTAGAAATAAAAATAAGCTTGCTATTCCACAATTCAGGCTTCAAAAAGTTGGTCATTCTTTCATGGGAAAATGTGTCAATTACTTTAACAAATTACCGAAAAATATTGTAGAATTACCAATTAACAAATTCAAATCATTTATTAAGGATACCCTAATGACAAAAGGTTATTATAAAGTAGACGATTATTTGAATGATGTAAACGTGTGGACCAGCTCGCACTAGTACAATTTCTGTATTTAAACATTATTTTTAAAAGAGGCTTTGACAATAGTGACTGAGTTTCTTGCGCTGCTTCTTCTCAGCACTAGCCCACAATTTGTCCCG
The DNA here is from genome assembly GCA_949316185.1 of Pyrausta nigrata. Classification (NCBI taxonomy): domain Eukaryota; kingdom Metazoa; phylum Arthropoda; class Insecta; order Lepidoptera; family Crambidae; genus Pyrausta; species Pyrausta nigrata. The sequence goes on along the minus strand of OX438955.1, from coordinate 3,104,279 downwards.
AAGCAGTGGTAGGGCTTAAAAAATAATATGTTGGGACGTGTATAAGTGCCCCCTGTGGGCCTACATACATAAATAAATGACTTTTATGACTTTTTTTATTAGACTTAATTTCAAGACTTCAAAAACTAGCAGTTCCCCGCGACTTTGCCCTCGCCAAAAGTCAAATTTTTTATACAAGCTTTCATTCCCCATTTCATACCCCTGATGATTTTATATCGCTACAAAAAGTAGCCTATGTTCTTTACAGAGTCTCAAACAATGTATACTTACCTACTGTTCACGCGTGCGCGCACTTTTACTATGGGTATCGGAGGTTAGGTACGCATGCTATCGCCCATGCATTCGAGTACATATAAATTTGTAATTGACACTGTTTTTATATTTTACTTTTTATAATAAAGTATTGTTCTAGATTGGATATTTTTAAGTAGCATTCATGAACTCCACACCAATAGTAGTTTCACTATATTTTTCTTTATTCCTATAATTGTCGTAAAGTAATTGTAATTTCTGAAGGCATATTGTTAACACTCTCAGAACGGATTGTTACAGTATCATGTGTTAATTTAAGGGAAACCTATTATTGGCGATGCTATCATATACATACTTTTAGTTTATATGTCTGTAAAGCTGTTGGTTTTCTTAATAAATAAAATAAAAATAAAACAATCTCGGTATCTTTCATTTGAATCGGTTCAGTAGTTTCGGAGCCTATTCAATACAAGCAAATAAACAAACAATCAAATCTTTCCTCTTTATAATATTAGCGTCGACTAAATATACTGCTATAGACTAAAGACTGAAGACTACTGTAGGCTAATTAGTGTAGACTAAATATATTGATTCTCATTTTAAACTTTTGATACTAACTGTACATACCTAATTCTAATCCAGTCCTTATTTACACCGTGCACGCGAAAACTTCAGACCCGCGTCGAGTGGAGTTAAGAGCCTGATAGGTGAGGCTTCACCGATGTCTATACGGATACGACTTCACTAAACACGCCGATAAGGATTGTAGGACTGGCCGAATTGCTCGTACGTGTCATGAGGTAAGAAACTATACTAAAGTAGCAAGACACATCGAAGTTTGTTTAACTTGCTGTTGCCGGTGACTTAGTCCGCTTAGACTAGATGATATAAATTACTCATGTACGTTACTTGCAGGAGCGCACCTCAGCCTATCGCTGCGGATTCTCGCGCACGCACCGGCAGCTAACTGCGCACGATCCCATGAAGCGACTGGTAATGTAATGTCCTCCTAGCCGAATTTCGGCTACAGTTGCCTATCTCAACAGGGATTAGCCAACTGTGCGGGAGATATAGTGCGCAAGTGTGTGCGCAGTGCACAAATGCACTCTCTGTTCCTTCACTCTCTTAATTAGGTGAGACGGCTGTTCGACATGACCGTAGGTAGGCATATCAGGCGCAGGGCCAACGGCTTAACCTGCTTTCCGAGGTAGGAGGGTGTTAACACCACGAACTTCCTGACTTCGGAGCTGGGTCTCAATTTTAAGACAGAAAAACCCAACACTCTTGGCCCGTCATGCGATTAGAACCTGGGCCCTCGTGGATAGTACCCCGGCGTGCTTACCACTAGACCAACGAAGCAGTAAGCGCCTAGTAGTGCTACCCTGACAATAGTGACTGAGTTTCTTGCGCTGCTTCTTCTCAGCACTAGCCCACAGTCTGAGGCCCTACTCCTGTTGACGATGTCCGTATTTTCGAGTCTAGCCATCACGCTCGTTCGCGTTGTCATTCAATCGTGAGTGAAAGGGTCGGCTACATTCGAAAATACGGACATCGTCAACCGGAGTAAGGCCTCTGTCCCGAAGCAATGTCGGGCTTAAAAATATGTTGGGACGTGTATAAGTGCCCCCTGTTGGTCTGCTAGTCTACTATGCACAAATGAATAGACTTTTTATGGCAGTGAGTCGTAATGTCGAGTATATAATTATAATACTAACTCCTACTACTGCTGTCTCACCGAATTATGAGAGGAAAGGAACAGAGAGTGCACTTGTGTTTTTCGCACACACTTGTGCACTATAATTTCTCTCGCGTAGTCGACTAATCTCTGTTGAGTTTGGCTACTGTAGTTGAAATTCGGCTAGGAGGACATTATTATCTTACTAAGATGTAATGATGATACCTAGATGATGCTTGTTGTCATCATATATAAACAACGTAGTGCACCAACCTCAGATTTTGGAAAGGGATGTTAAACCTAAATATTGTAACAGTGTTTCACCGATAAATTAATTTTTACAGCACTGAGCTGTGTAAGTTTAAAATGCGCTCGTACGCTTGTCGCATCACGAAGTGAAAATCGTACTCGCGCATCGAGTTAACCATGCATGGAGTACAAACTCAATTTGGGTCGGGTAAAACGTGTAGAATAATAACAAACGCATCCAACCTGTACCAACGGGATCGTGTGATATTTAATTCAGGCTTGACATTACTCCTCTCGACGCTCCTGTCACAGGAATAAAAATGTGTATGCAGCAAGTATAAGTGTACGTTTCTAATTTTGCTGTTTTTGTGCCTTGATGAATTATTAGATGATATCTAAAGCCGGGTCCACACGAGTGTAACATGTAATGTAATCGAACGGGTAATGCTGGGTCCAGACGAGTCTAACATGTAATGTAATCGAACTAGTTTAGGCGCGAATTTTAGATCAGGAAGCACTTCGAGCATACCGTGTAACGCTTGCGGTATCGGTAGGTTAATTACCTAAAATTTAGCGAGGTTTATTACCTAAAATTTAGCAATCTGTGGAATTAACAGAAGCGTTCGATTGCTCTGCGTCCAAAAAAAAAACGTATTAACTATGTGATCACTGACAATTGCTTGCGTACCTAAAGCCGGGACCAGACAAGTGTAACACGTTATGTAAGGTACGAGTAAGGTAACGCGAATTTTCATCCATCGGCTGTCGGTTTTTAGCCCAAACCCAAAGGCGCTTGCAGTGCCGTCTACACGGTTGATGCTAAATTACACGTAACCTTACATTATACATTAAACTCGTCTGGATCCAGCTTAATACGAAAAAGACAAGTCAAAGACACACAATGTATGCATTTTGAATTCATCGATTGTCCGGTGGCGGCCGCACTGTCACTAATTTGCTATAGCTTCATTTTTGCTGATATGTAATATTGTGATCTATTTTAATTTATTGGATTTTGGAGCAATCATTGTGCAATTTTCGTTATCCCTTAGCTTTTGCAAGATAGGTGATAAACCTGCGGCTGTCGGTTTAAGGTGCGAACACAAAAGCGCTCGCAGTACCGTCCACACGGTTGATGCTAAATTACATGGAATCTTACATTACCCCTTACACTCGTCTGGACCCGGCTTAACAGGCATTACACCATTCTAGTCATAAAAATTAAAATTGATATAGGTAAGTAGCGTGTGTAAGCTACGCATTTACACTTTTAACTCTTCTATTCTTTAACTCATTTTTTCCGTAAGAGAAGTGGCAAGGTGGTGTCGGCAAATGGTTGTTTAATTTTTTTTTGACAGACAATACAATCCCCTAAAAATAATAATAAGTACGTTCTAGAGTAATTTTTATCAACTTTTATATCGCTGACACTGTACTTTTTTACATTTAACCTACTCAAGAACTATACTATTTAAGTACTATAGTCTTAAAAAAGTTAACATTGAAATATTAATTTTGAACAATGCGGTGACGACATATCATCTAGGCATGTAAATATTTCTGTCAGTCAAATGTCGCTCGGATTTTTGCCTTTCACAAATGCCTGAAGATTTCATTGGCGTCATTCGGGATATACCTGCAGCCGATAAATCAATCTATCGAGTTGTGAATTAGATAGGAGATGGGCACTTTTAGCCTTGCTATGGACAGTTTGCACCTGCGATCTGGCATGCAAACGCTGGCAAAGATTTTAAATATACTCTAACACTTTGGTGTCTCAGCGACTTTAAAGGAAAAAAATCGAGAAAGCGCCTCGTTTAAAATCCTTTCACCATCTCGGGTAACATAGGAAACCTTTGAAAGGTATCATTTGAAAGGTCTTTACTTGACCATTTCAAAATACGAGTATAAATATAATAGCATTAATAAGCGCGTTTACCTGTAAAACGTGATAAATTTACTTTTTATTTCAATTTTATTATTTTCGACATCTGTCTTTTTAATTTTTTTAAATTTTCAGTGCCATTACTAATTAGATTGTGACCATTGCAACTATTTAACTTAATTTCACGCAATTTTCTTTTTACTCTGGGTCAGTTATACATAATTCATTGTTATCGTCTACTTTACATTTCGTCGACGAGAAAATAGACTTTATTTTTGCACAATATTGCGGCCATGTTTACTTAGGTTGGCCTTCTCCAAGAATTCCGAGGCAGTTAGGATTTGATGTGATGAAAAATTCAGACGATGACAGTAGCCGAGTTAAGTACGGCGATAAAGTTGCGGCCTTCAACTTTCAAATTAAGTGTATTATTTTATTATTTACAACTTGCCAGTATGAGCTTGCTTATAACATGGTAAATTGAATTAAGCAAAAGGTAGACTTAACTCCAGGGCGGCATTCTCTATCCATCTAACATTTAGGCTAAGTAGGAGCAAAACACCTTAATACTATGTTAAGAAAACATATAAGTACAATTGTACAGTCCGTTGCAATATCTCTAGATTTTTTGGATGATCGGATTTCCTAGTCTATGGCATTTTATGCAACAGAATTTAATATGCGCTGGCAGCGTCTCGCGAACATTTGAATTTGTATAAATAAATATTGGAAAACGTCCCATACATATTGTTCTAACCCCTAAGTAAGTACAGTAATACCCAAATGATATGGCTTGCCGATATACCTGCGCAGAAAATGAATTTTAACGCACTGTTGGCGAATCATCACGCTCGCGCGTCTTTTTCCTGTCATCAGCTGCCACCATGCTAGCGCTCGCGAGAGTGAGATGGAACTAATACTCTAATCTAAGTTTTAATGTAAATTTTAGCTTTTTCGGTAATCTTCGGAGCCATACTTTCTTTACTGCGTGAACGAAGATTCACGACGCGCCTTATCAAGTGGGTACTACTGTAGCTTGTGTTATGTTATCAAAACTAACGGCACAGAATAAAAAGTAGTACAAGTCTAACGGTGGAACTACAACACCCAGATCGAGGCTATATAGAAAATTGTTACGATTTACCATATTGACCCAACCGGAGATCGAACCCGGGGCCTCAGAGATGGTGAAACCATAAAAACCGTCGTGCAAGCCACTTGACTTCGAAGGTCGTCAAATATCGCACGAAAAATAAAAATATTTCCAGTTCAGATTATAAAAGTAAAAGAAAATGGAATAAGATCCTAAATATTTTCCATCAATGGTTTTGCTTATTTTCTACGTAGTTGTATACTAAAGGTGGTAAAAATTGCACATCGACACACATCTTTATTTGAACTATGATTTAGCTGCAACATACAAATGATTGCCCATACCTGCATAACTGCAGTAGATTTTATCACTTACATGTTTATTTCTTTAACATTGGTAAAAACGAGTAACACAAAAACATAACCCTCTTTTTGTGCTTTGCCACAGTCGGTTAACTCTTATTAACTGACTGTGGCGAAGCTTATATTATCTCGGAAATGAAAGATACACATGCCGTAAATGAGTCCAATATATAGCAACCGACTTCTTCTTTTAGCGGCCATATTTGATAATAACGAACCCAGATTGTCTGCCAGCAAATAAGCAGTTACTACTTTGTCAGCGTTCTTGTAGCTAATATTCTTGCGTAAACGAAACATAGTTGAAGTGAATTCAGTCGGGTCTGTCTCCTTCTTATGAAATGAAAAGCAAAGACAGCTTAAACAAGGAAACATAATTTTTGGAAAAACAAAAGACCGGACTGCAAAAAAAAAATTTTTGAAATGGCCCTTTTACTGGCTTTCATTTGATACCCATATTGCTATGGTAAGGAAAAAATCAATCCCTCCTCCCTCCTTTATTTCTATTTGCGGGCGCCATTTTCAAAATGTATAAAGCCTATGTCACTCTCACAATTTCGAAAAATTCAACGACACCTCATATGTCAAAAACTGTCCAGCCGTTTGGGCTGTAGGGCGTGCCAAACAATTATACATACATACACACTCTCGAAAAACATAACCCTCCTTTCGCAGTCGGGTAAAAAGAAAGAAGGCGTAAAATTTAACAACTGTAAATTTTTGCTCCTTTTCGTGTAGCATTATGTTTGGTATATCTCACACATGACATTTAACAGGTAAACACACTAGCATGCGTGCATGTGTGCTCGGCGCGTCAAATTTGAATCGCCGCGCAGTAGAAGATGACATATTCAAATTCAAATTTGATCATTTACTTGGCACGCAGATAAAATAAATTAAGTACGGTACATAGCATTAGACCAACTGGTACCATAAAAAAAGATCCCTGCTCAGTATATTTGGGACAGCGCGAGGCATGCCACGATTTTGATTTTCAGCAGGGACCTTTGGACATATCTCTTGTACAACTTTTTTAATAATATCATAATTATCAATCATCGCAAATAGGCATATAAACTGTCATTTTCAGCTGTGAGTCTACTGTATGAAACTCTATTGTGTAAAAATTCTAACGCAAACCGCCGGGTATGATCCAATTATGCTAAACGCATAAACTAAGTATGCCTTATATAATAAATCGTGCGCTGACTCGTAATGGCTGTTGTTACTTAGTTGAAAAAATAATTGAGTTAGGTTTCGCTTGAAAAAAGGTTTGTTTTGTAGTAGCTGATAGCTTTTACATTTATTATCATCTCTTTTCTGCATCTTTACCTTACCTTACCTTTAGGAGATTTATGAGTTTGAACCTCAGTAACAGTAGAGTTACTGCACAAAATTAAGGTTAATTTTTGAACACAGATTTCTTTTATTTTACTCCTTAGCCATAATCATGAATGACATAAAAAAGTTTGCAATTTGGGTTGTTGGCTAATACCTATGTAAAATCGAAATTATTGGCCAAGAGAGATACACCGTATTCACCAAGTACTTAATAGTTACGACCCTTTCATCAGAGATACGATTAACGATTAGATCATAGTAAGAAGAAATATAAAACGCGGGAAAGCGACATGGGCAAAAGTAACTATCAAACTTCTCGGCAGATTGGTCACATTTTACAATGATTTAAGGACCTTCTTGGTGTAGTGGTCCGCGCTCCGGACTACAAAACCAGAGGTTGCGGGTTCGAATCCCGCAAGGGGCAATTGTTTGTGTGATGACCACTAGCATTTAGCTAGTCATGGATGTATAAACGTATATAAGTATGCCTATTCGTTATCCTAGTCGCTATAGCACAAGCTCACGCTTAGTTTGGGGCTAAGTATTTGGTGTGTATGTTGAAACAATTTATTTATTAATTTTTTGTGTGCGTGCACTTTGCGCCAATGAGCGTGGTGAATTGAATTACTGTGCAACTATATTACAAGAGTATTTTAGGAGTTGTAACGCACACGTAAATTTATTTATATTTATATAATACTAGCTGTTGCCCGCGACTTCGCCCGCGTAAACTACTATTTCTGTATCCCACAGGAATTGTGTTTTTTTCCGGAATAAAAAGTAGCCTATATGTTATTCCAGACTATACTCTATCTCTGTGCCAAATTTCATTCATATCCGTTCAGTAGTTTTTGCGTGAAGAAGTAACATACATACACACTCACACACTCACAAACTTTCGCATTTATAATATTAGTGGGATAATCCTAATAATATAATTACTGAGTTATTACATATCCCTCCATTCTACGATCTGATATAACGACCATGAACAAATCAATTAAAAACTAATAAAATATAAAGTAATTACTGTCAAAGTTACTCTTATCTAACCCTTGATAGGCTAGGAAAAGTTGGTAATTAACTTCATTCAAATGCCAGTTTACCGAAAAACAGCTACAGGGGTGCGAGGTGGATGAGAACGGGGACCATGAGACGATGTTTAATCGTCAGTGTAGTATTTGTCCTATAATTCATTATTCTCATTATTATGCTGTCTAAAGGACTTGTCCATTAATGGTTTTTTATTCGTCAATATTACCAGACCAGAATAAACTAAATATTATATGAAAAAGTTCACAAAAACAAGCCTTTCTGTATAATTAATAAAAAAATTAAGGCCTCCGATTTAGAAAAAAACTTAAATTATTTTTTCTCTCATTAATTATTTTTTCTCTTTGTCTGTACATAAACCGCACCTTCGCCTATATCAATTAACGCATGAAAAAAAATTGACAGCAAAATTGTCATTCCATTGACAGTAGTACGTATTATATAATCTGTGGTAGTACCTAGTAGTATTTATCCACCAGTGGAAAGGCAATGGTACACAGCCATACAGCCAGGAAATACAAGTAAGTGATCAATGGATGATGCCTGTTACAAAACATATTTTGTCTCAAAAATGGAGGCGTTTAAAATTCTGATTTCTATGGTTACGTGCTTTATATTTTTGTAGCTTAAAGATAAATATAGGTTATTGGTGGTTGGTGATAACTTGGAATAAAAAACCAGCCTCCATACAAAAAGAGGAGGACAAAAAGTCCTTTCATTGTTAATCGCTAAACTATGTTTTTTGTCGCTATTGTTCTTAATTTTCTTAGTTGTCGTATAATTTTTTGATGAATGCCTCACTGACCACACACGTTGCCCGAAGGTTCCTGAAAGACGCGACTATACCTACTGAGCGGGGACCATTTTGGCTTACTCCACCTTATTACAAAAAACTTAGTCCTAGGTTTAAATCAGGACATTAGTATACAAATAAGAAATTAATGGCACATTTATGACATTACCTAATAGAGAAACGTTTTTGTGATTGGTCAGCTAATATTAATTTAGACCTGGTTCAAACCTGGTAATAAGTTTTTGTAATAAAGGGAACTGTGTTCTATTTTATTTCTGTGTTTTTTTAATCTGTATTGTTAATTTATTATTATGCTGTTATTTTTTTACTTGTCTTGTTTTGTTTGTTGTAAGTGCCAAAAAATGCCGTGATGGCTAATTTCTACGTAGCATGTACTTAAAGATTACCTACAGTAATATCTTACAAACTAAGAAAGAAGACAAACGCAAGCGAGCAAATCTTGTTGTTTCATAAATTTTCAATTTCATACTGCACCTATTGCGGTTCGAGTTCAAGTGAGAGGATTTGAGCGAGAAAATATGTGTAGAACGACCAAATAGTATTTCATAGTAAAACAGGGTTAGCTTACACAGTGAGCAAAGAACACTCTTCTTTTATATGAACAAGTGGCAGCTGGGAGTTCTGTGGGATTCTAGGCCACACAATGTGAGGCCCGCCAAAAGAAATGCTCTTACGGATAACCACCAACCAAGGGGCAGCTGGGGGTTAAGAGGGACTCCAGGCCACATAAATGAGTCCCGCGTACGCACTGAAAACCTGACGGTGTCCCTCCGGGGTCGGTTTGCGCTCAGTCTTACCAGTCTTCCAAAACGCTGTGGCTCTGGTGAACAAATAAATCTGTTTTTTTTCATAGAACTATCATTATGACATAGCCCATATAAAACTATGACAGCTTATCGTCTGTTTTAAAGGGAAGTGTATTTTTTTATTCCGATGTTAGTTCTATGCAAAAAGTTGTTGTTCTGCTGTGTATCATGCTCAATTAGAACTTCTTTCTGGTTCATTATGAAATGCACGCAATAAAATGCAAATCAGCATGAAAATAATACGGTATATACAGAAAACCCTTTTTCTGAACATATTGTATATTTTCAAAGTAACTTAGACCGCAGAAACCATCAGAAATAAAATACAGACGGCCGGAGGGCAGAAACCTGAAATTTCCCAGGCTGATATTAAGGCATAAATTCAAAACGAAGATACCTTATTGCAACCGACTTTTATATTTTCTTCAAGGTCTGGAAGTCGAGTTTTGTACATTGATTTGAAAAACATAAAAAATATCCCTCGGGCTTTAGCTTAGGTCAGTGGAGCAGAAATATTTATTTAGTTTTGAAATTTTTATCTGTATGTAGTATGTATGCATGTTTGTTAAATGACCCCGAAATCGGCAGAGTTAATTTTGAATAAACATAATATCTATCATCTTATCAGGTTAGTCCAGAGAACAAACCAGGATAAAAAAAAATGTCCAGAGCGCAACCTAGGATATGTAATACTATCTCAGTAGGATAAGTACATCGAGATCTCTGATGTACGTTCAGATATAGAGTGACCTCTCTTCAGCATACGATATGTAGGATAGTACAAATAAGTGTCATGGTTACTGGACTGGACGGATGGGAGTAAGAATAATTTTGTAACATCTACGCAGACGACGTCGCGAGTAATAGCTAGTATACAATAATTTCTTTGACCTTACAATACATTAAGACCACGGGTTTGAATCAACACGTATCAGACTCAAGAAACAAGTCCGTCATACGTCTATAAGCTGATAAATAATGAGCCTTTTGTTTTATCTCTCAATCTTACGCAAATAAAACATAAGAAATGTAAAATGTTTTCTTGTACAATAAATTATTCGGTTTGGCCACAGTATAAATTATGCAAGTCAGTATGTCATAGTTTAAAGTCCATTCTACTATATCTATTACTACTTTTTTAAATGTCAAATTTGATAGAATCATTATTTTATTTTACAAAAATTATTTAACCATCTTCAAATAGGGTCCAAACCTTTTGCTACCCAGGCCAATGTTTTAAGAACTGAATCAAACGCCAGCTCACTGGCAAGTGGCGGGAACTTAAAATTTATTAAAACAAAATTTTACAATTACTTCACGATTTATTTACATTTTAATTATAACCTATGATTTTGAATACTTAACAGCGTCCGTTGTCACAGGTAGACTAAGGTGATGTAACACCTTAGTCATTATAAAGTAGTGAAAAATTTAACTACCATCAATCATTAATATTAATTTACATTTCTTTGTAAGTTGGCCCCTTTAAATGGAAGACGGCCACGCAATTGACATAAAAGGCGGTGGTGTGACGAGCTGGACTCATAAAGAGAAGAATGGGAGGCAGTGGCCCAAAATTGTGGAGTATGGAAAAAGGGTAGAGAAGCCGTTGCCCTGCAGTGGGCCATGACAGGCTCCTTATAATAAACATATGTAAGCATAAAGAGCTAACCGTGTTTTGAGATCTTGCAGTGCGAGGTGTTGCATGGGTTTTGGCTAGAATAGAATCCCATGCCGATGGAACTTAACAATGCGTCCAGTGCCTGAAGTCTTCGGTAGTTCCATGAATTGTTTAATGTGTGCTTACTTTCATGATCTCAACTCTTTACCGTAATCGGGCTATGATTCTTCATGATTAGAATAAACTTACTGCTTAGTCTTTGAACTGTGACTACAATTTGTTTTTTGTATTTGATTTATGTACCTACTGTATCGGTAAGGGGATTGATAAATCTTTTATTAGGCTCTTCACTGTCTGCGAATACTTATTGCTATTTTGTATTCGGATTACGTTTCTTGTAGATATTTTTAGCTTTGCGAAAATTTGTTTTCTCCTTTTTATTGTTAAAATAAATAACTGACATAAATGAAGGCTTTGTAAGAAAAAAATGTGTAATTGTGATGCAAATAAAATAATAAGATGACTTTGTAGTTATTTTGTATTTATTGTAGTGTGGCCGTGTACAAGAATATTGTAGACCATTATCGATCTAAATACAATCGTTTTGATTTTGATGCGCATAGCAAGATTCCAAAAAAGGGTATCTAAGAAGGGGGCAAAATATAATTAAAAGAGCAATACGCATCGCTATCCAGCGCGGTAATGCTGCCAGCATCCTAGGAACCTTACCACAAGGACCCTTTTTATAATTTTTGTTTTAGTGTTGTATTAAGTCATTTTTCTTAATTTTTATTAATAAGTTGTATCTATAAGTAAAACATCAACTTCTGGCATTAAAATAAATTGTTGGATCCTTGGAAACTAAGAACACTGAGTGGTTACATTTTTAACCTTTTGAACGCATAAGTACTTGTTAAAAGTTAATACGTTTTGCTAGCGTTTTTAGGTCAGAAAGGTGAAAACAAATGTGGGCAGTACTAATTACTTAGCATTTGTGTGCACAATTAAAGTTATATTTTGTTTCGTTTCCAAGTATACTTAACCAACATTATAAAACGGGGTATCTACAAAGTGTGCCGAAAAAAAACTTCTCCACACAAATTGACGCAGTCGTTTCATCATGGGGGAGTAATTTTATACAGGGTGTCCCTTTAATGAAGAATAATCCTTTAGGTACAGATGAGTTACATCATGCTCTACTTTATGCCAAAAAAATCAATTAAAAGTGTTGCCATTTTTGAGATTTTGGTTTTGAGTTATTATTATTTTTGAGAGCCTTACTATTATTGTAATTAAATAGTTACTATTGATTTTGCTGTTTGGAATATTCAAGAGCATTAAAATAGAAACAGACATTTAAAAAATCGTTAATTGTAGAAGTAGCCATACAAAAATTAAATATTTATATCTCAAAAATGGTAACACTTTAACTTATTTTTTTTGGCATACGAGTATAATAGGGCATGATGTAACTAATCTGTACCTTAAGGATTATCCTTCATTTACCATTAACATGTCACCCTGTATAAGATTTCAAATTACTAACTTGAGATTTGATCATGCGACTTCCCATATGAGTATCGATGTTAACTTTTTTACGTTATCTCCCCACCGAGAAGATATTTTTATTTTATTGTTAACCGAGTCGTCCCACTCTACTGGGAAAACGCCTCGAAACCTTTCCACAGTGTCAGATATTAACAAGATTTATTATTAAAAAGCGGGCACGTTAAGGACTCTGTCAAATAGCGACAATCAGCACACCAGCGGCTGTCTAGATGACGATATGCGTAATTTCGAGTCTACCTATCACGCTCGTCTACCCGTCATATTAGCATGAGTGACAGGGATAGTCAAAAATATGGACCTCGTCTAAGCCTCGGATGCTAACCATCGAGCCCAGCCATACTACTTTTGACTTAGCCTTAACACCTTTACCGCAGCTCCAAGGGACGTTGCATCTGTACTTTATGCCGCCTTGCCCCCACAATTCCCGAATATCCACCACAAAATCGTTTTCCAAATAACACCCGATTTCCTAACTCCCTCTCACGTAGAGCCAACCTAACCTAAACAATACGCAATCGAGTTGTTTATACCTGTTCTCGCGATTTCCCAGAGGCCCCTATAATAGAACAAGTGGCATGGACGTGATCCGAATCGCCTGGGCCAATGTATTGGGTCTAATTTTTGCACAAACATTGTATCGAATGTTACGTTGTTTCTCTGGATTGATGGACGCGTTTGAAGTGGGGGGAATGGCGTATATGTTTGTGACAACACTGTGTGGGGCAAGTGACGCCTTGCAGTTGAAAGGTTAATATTGAACCATATTTTGAGCAAAATATGAAAAAATTGATATGTTTAAACACGCAAAATGTGACATAATGTAAAACTTTAGACAGAGTTATTAAGTTTATAAACAAAACTCAATCGTGTCCTCCAGATTGTCGTTTCATTACTTTATGAGACTAGGAAGGTAAGGGAGCGCAAATAGTCGTTAGAGCACATATTTACATGTGCACTGTAATATCTTTTGCAGAACTGATCATAGCTACCCATCCGTAGGTTCATCCATGACATAGACATATACGAGTACTGTATGACGTCACGGTCGTAAAACTTTTAACAGGGAACATAAAAGCGTGTAAATTATAGTCTCATCGCTTATCTGAGACGTCGCCTGTCAAGGGTGAGAGGGTAGATGAGAACAGGGGTCTTGAATAGTGCGGGCGGTGGGCGCTTGTGAATTGATTAAGTAATTCAAAATTTGAAATTCGCATTGTTTTCAAAATACCCAATCAAATTCCTGTTCTCATCTACCCTCTCACCCTTGACAGGCGACGTCTTAGATAAGCGGTCAGACTAGTCTTTTACATTTTAAAACCACACTATCATAACCACCTGTTTATATTCTACACATGTTTGTTAACACATTCAGCGACCTGACTTTCCAAGCGTACCTCGAAAATAACTGGCAATTTTATAAAATTCCGAACGGGGCTTTTAAAAATAGTGTTACGGCCTACAGTGGTGGAGTTTTGGTATAGGCTTAACGAGATTACACCAGTACAAAAACCAGCAAAAAGTATAAGAGTACTCGCGGCGTCGGCTCTAATTAAATGGCAAAAATCGGCTTCTCTTCGCTTGACCTAGTTTTGCGACAATCGAGCATGGGGCTAAGGCGTAAGACGCAGCGGAGTGGTTTTTTACCCGACCCGAGTATTTACTATATGTGTCGGAGAATCAGGCGGTTGGCGCTGTTTATTTTGAAGTTTGGAGCTGTCAAAACGCCACGACAGACATCATTTGGATTTGTCGTATAACCGTTCATACAATTACGTCAATCTAGCGCCATATCAAAAATAAAATACATTGTTTTATATATAATTAGGCATTACTTATTGAATCGAATTATGTGTTGTGAAACCAAGTATTAGGTTAAAAGGCACGATAAATATCTTATAATTTGAATACCTTATAAATGCTCGTATAATTATAGTCGAACGTCACTTAAAGATAATTTCGTTTTATTACTAACTACACGCGTAGTACCAAGTGAAAAGTCAAAACGCACTATAGTCACAAAAAAAAGATTTGTTCTATAGTCTCGATACGCCTGTACGTTTGACTACTATTACTGTCTACTACCTAAATAATTAGAGAGAAAAACTACTGATTGGCATTCCTGCTGTCCTATCCGCTTGAGGCGAAATATGCTCGAAGCCATTAAAATGTATGAGTAGCTCAGTCTGGAAGCATGATAATCATCTAATCGTGAGAGGTTCAAACATATACGAGTATACTAATCAACACTGTCTAGGGATATTTTGGATATAATAATACAATGTTTTGTATATCCCTAGACAGTGTATTACCAGGAGCTTCAGGACATCGCAACAACAATTATGGATCTCGAAACACGATTAAAGGAATTTGGTTCGATAGAAAAACCTCATGTTGGGTCCAACTTTGCCCTCTTTGCAAGTTCAGTATTGGTAATATGTTTGCTCGTGCTTAAATTTCGAAGTCTTTTTTAAGGTTCCGTACCTTAAAAAAGAAAAAAGGAACCCTTATGCGTGGAGGTATAAAGTTGAAATTAACATCAAATACTTATGTCTGCGGTCCCTTAAAGCTGTTTTTAAAATCAAGCTTCTAAGTCAATGCAATCCAAAGATTCGGTCATTTCAGCCTTAATATCTATAATTTTTCAATCAGGGAATCTTAAAGGGTACTTTTCATAGACCCAGAACCGGAAAGTAAAAATAAAAAAAACGATGATTTGTAGTCCTATCGCAAACAAAATTATTTCAGAATTGGCTTAGTAGTTCTAGAGATAATATGAGATTACAAACAAACTTAACGTCTTTATAATATTATTGTAGTAACGGGGGTTCAGGACTTCATGGCGTAAAATATACGCCCACGATTTCAAACCAGACGTTTAGTGAAAAATGAATAGCAAAAGGCAATTTGAGACACGCAGTAATTAGTATTTTAATACATTTTTAATGGCCATCCCTGGTTTTTCCTGCAAGCTGTTTTTGTAGCCCTCACCTCATATTTTATACATTTACCTTCAGGAAAGAATGGCTAATTATGCTTTTATGCAGGGTTACCTACCATGTATTTTAAGTTACATACTCATTCAATGAGGCAAAAATTCGTCTTCTTCTCTTCCTTCAGCTTTTTTCGACTTTGATAAAGCAACTTTAAAAAATACTTTATTTTGAAAAGTTTTAAATTTTCTTGGAAAATTAACCAGTGGCTAAAAATAAACCGCATATTCTTACTTTGAAAGATATTTCACAAACGTAAGGTAAAGTGTAAAATCAATAATGAATATTCAAATTCTTCTAGGTATCACAGATCAGAAAATAAAGATTTCATTGAAAATATTCCAATCAAGCTCTCTAGAGTTTACGTTACAATTTTTCGATCCAATTCACTAATCCGAGTAAAAATTAGTGTAGAAAAATTTACCGATTCCGTAACTCAAAGTAAAGTGTAATAAAACGGTCCTGGTGAATTCATAGGAAGTAAGGAACCCAAAGAAAAATGGATACAGTAGGGTCTAAGAGTGACACGTATCGATCAAGCAAGTTAAAATCTGACATCAAAAAAGTCTATTTATTTTTTCATATAAAATCAAAGGATACTTAACAGCACGTCGCAATATTGATCCCACCGTTGCTTTGGGTCAAATTGTAGGCTAGTGCTGAGAAGAAGCAGCGCAGTGCGCACATAACTCCGTCACTATTACTTTCAAGCCTTTTTTTAAAGTTTTACAATAGTTGCTTTAATTCAAGTTGATAAGTCCATTGTAATAACCTTTTAACATTAAAGTATTCTTCAACTGATTTACATTTATCAAAACTTACTACTCAGAAGCAGATACGGAGTCAGGAAGTTGGTGGCTTTTACACCCCCTCGCCTCGGAAAGCACGTTGCGCGTGATCTCTCTCCGGTCATGTCAGATTGTCGTCTCACCGAACTCATAGATTGAAGGAACCGAGAGTGCACCTGTGTATTGCGCACACACTGGTGCACTATAATATCTCCAGCGTATGTGGTTTATCTCTGATAAGATTGGCCACTGTTGCCAAAAATTTCAGTAGGAACATCTTACATTTACGATAAGACGATGCCTAAGATTTGCTGAACATATCAAACATAGCTTTAAAATAACTATACAGATAAGTGTACCTACCTGTAATGTTATATTGCGCCTAGCCAGTATTATAAATATTACCAATGAGCGAATGAAATTTGTTACAGAGAGAATATTATTTCTCTCTGTAACAAATTTCATCGCGATAACTTTAAAAACTCACTTACTGACTTTTATTTCATTATGTACCGCACAAGATGTAAATAAAATTTCAGTTTTCATAACTTTAAAATTTTGAGTCGAGTCCTAAAGAAACTAAATTATCTGGAAGTAATTTTATTTTCATGGCGGAGCTACGAGCACTTGTGAATTTTGACGTTGACACCGTCTGAGAAACTTAGACTGTCATAATTTTTCTCTTATGAATTTTTACCCGACTGTTACAGAAGGAGGGTAATGTTTTTCGAGCGTATGTATATATGTAGGTTTATCCATTTTTTGGGATGCCCTACAGCCCAAACGGCTGAACGGTTTTTAGGGTTCTGTAGTCCGACAAGGAACCCTTATAAGATCGTTCAGTCCGTCCGTTCCGTCCGTCCTAGTCTGTCACAGCAGAATATCTTCTACGTTTATGGACTGTTTAAAATTAAAATTACCCCTTTTTAAGGGTACCTCCCCATACATGTAAAGGGGGGGGGGGGGTGAATTATTTTTTTGAGTGCACCCCCTTGTGTGGGGTATCGTTGAAAAAGACTATGAAAATAAGGTAGGGTTTCCATACAACACTTTTTTTTATCAGCTTTACCATTTGCAAGATATAGCCCGCCAAAGTCGTTTACACGGTGTCCCCCCCCCCCCCCCTGTAATTTCTAAAGTCTTGGACCTATAAACTTCAAATCACTCACGTAAAGAAACAGGCGCGGGAACTCTTATTTAAAATTGTTTTGGGTATCCTGTGATGAATACTTTTGAAATTATAAATAAAATAAATATATCTACTTTTTTCCAAAAGAACAGTAAAAACTTATAAAGATTTTTTGCCTATACTGTCTAATGTTGTAAGTTAATGGTACGGAACCCTTCGTGCTTAAATTGTGGTAGTGACATAGGTTATATATACATTTTGAAAATGGCGCCCGCAAATGAAATAAAAAAGGGAAAGGGGCGTTATCTTTTTCCTTACTATAGCAATATGGGTATCTAATGAAAGCTAGTAAAAATACCATTTCAAAAACACAACAGTTTTTGCAGACGGGTGTTTTATTTTTTCAATAATTATGATTGCTTGATGGTAATAATACTGGTGGCTTATGTCCAGTTCCTACTCGTATATCCTTAATTAATAATTTACTTTTAGTTTTTTGTTTGATTAGGTAATTAGCTGCGCGAACCAATCATGGGAGCTCTTTATTACGATGGATCAATTTATAATCACAACTTAGGATGTAATATGCTCATATAATTATCAAACTTTAGTTAAGTTAGTTAAATCACAAATTTATCGTGTTATATTTTTATCAATAACAAACTGTATTAAAAAAAAACAAAAAGAGCAAAGTTGAAATGAATTCATTACGACGTCCATAAATTATTATCTGCACTTAACAAATTTAAAATTAAGGCGCAAGTTTCACAAACAAGAAATTGTAGGAGGTTAAAAAGTCATGCCTTTGTTCTACTTTCCGAACACTTACTGTTCAGTGTTGCCAACAATAAGAAATGAATTACGAACGTTCTCGGTTTTATTTTCACACTTTCATTAAAAAAGTGAATCGTGGTTAGGGCTGCCTCTTATTGGAATTTACAAAAAAAATGTTAATGATGTTAATTATTTAGGAGCATAAGTATGTAGGTACTTACTGCCGCAATTTTTTAATACAAAAATAAATCTAAGCCCTGTGACAAAAATGAACCAAAAAACACCTTAGAACTATAAAACTCTGGATCCAGCTGCAAAAAAATATTTGGGAAATATTTTTAAGTGTCAAGACGCAGCATGCCAAGTCTCGATCAAGAACATCATCGCTTATGAACATCATTAGTTCGGTATGATAGACATAACATCAAGTTACAGCATATGCATTAGGTAGATTAATTAAATGTAATTAGAAACAAATGCGTTACATAAATAAGTAAATTGAAACGTTTGTGTTATAATTGCTAACACATTCCATTACGTAACTTGTGGTGTGCAGAATAAAAAAATAAATGCGAGATAAAAAAAACTAAAAAAATACATAGTACTAGTCAAGATCTGTAGCTTAGATTATTATTTGTATAGAGGAAGGTTGCGATGATTGGACCACTTTTTTTTAAATGCTTAAAAAAACGAATGTATGCAATGTGGAATAAGTCATTTAGTTACTGAAGTGTTCTTGTATTACTGTGTAAATACCTAAAGTTTCAGAATTCTAAAATAGTAAATAGAGTCAATAAATGGGTGAAATGTTTTTGTAAGGTTTCTTTGATTGGACCACTGGAACGTTCATTGGACCACTTTGTTGCTATCATTAAACTTAGGAAAATGAGTCGACCGGTCCATTGATGGGAACTCGGAAATTTCATGGTTAAAGGTGACAAAATAATAATACAACAATTTAAAGAAATGAACATTTTAATATTTATTATATATATTTTCTATTACCAATACAATAATATCAGCACACAAACATGGCAATCGAAATTAAATTAATTATTTATTTAAAAATTTATTATTTCACATAAAAAAAAATTGTTGACATTGGTATTCGAATGATATTTTAAACACACGCTAACATTTAAAATTAAATCAATTTATTTAAAATATTTATTATTATTTCATTTCACATTTAAAAAAATAGGTAGATCTCCTCGAATGATATTTTAAAATCCAGGTTTTATATTAGTTGACATGATTGGACCGGTCCAATCGAGAAGCTTCAAGGTGGTTCATTGATGGCAACTACGCATGGTTTTACAAGGTCAAATATTACGACTAAACTATAACTTTTGAACATTCCTTGCTATAAGAATCAATAACGTTGATAAACAAAGAACAGAACATTAAACAACACGCATAAATATCCTTAAAGAATATCTAATTACATTGTTTGGTTTAACATGCGAAAAAAAAATTTTGAGCGCGCGAAACGCAGCGACAGATCTGCGTTCGCGACGGAGCCCGCGGCAGCACTGAGACTACGGGGGTGTGGCGGGGGGACGTATACCAAGCGTCCGACGCCTAGCAACATTTTTAAAATCGAACCGTTTCGAAAATATCGAAGCGGTCCTATGAAAGTGCCGGTTCAATGATCGCAACCTTACCCTATTATGACACATTAAAATACATAGTTTTAATTTATTGCTGACAAACTGAAATCTAGGCATTGTAGGCAAACTTCATTGGTTTTTTTAACAATGCAATTATCGTGTATTTTCACTGTATTTTTTAATTGATAATAAATGAAAAAAATTGACACATACTATAGATATTTAATAAAATAATATCTATAGATATTTAGTAAAATAAAAAACAAAAAAGGTGTAGTTTGACGATCTGGTGACATAGTACCTATGTGTTTTTTTGTTAACAGCAGCCTATTATTTGTCTTACACCAACACCACTACCTTCTGAACAAGTTTCACAGCCCTAGCGCGCAATGAACCAGAATCATTTGCTATAATTATGCGGAGCAAAATGAAAGGAGAAATTGCTAAGGATGGCCGAAGAAAAATTACTCTCATTGTGTGACTGAAGAACATTAATAATGCCCATTGTACTGCGAGAAATAATTTCTAAGGCTGTGTTCGTATGAAGTCAATTTTGGTCAAGTTTAATAGTTGTACTTTACTATTATTACTAATAATGGCTTACGTAAGACGTACCATGAAGCTACATAACACGCAAAAAATTGCATATTTTGGAGGTAAAATATTATTGTGTACATCAATGACACTTTGTTTATAGCTGTATCTTGGAACTAGAAAAGAGGATCTGCCAAATCCTACCAAAAAATCTGTCACTAAGGTCCAACTCTGTCCAACTTTTAAATAGGTAGGCACTTATAGGTCCCTAGAGTAACACTGCACTTTTACTTTCTTGATTTATTGTTATGAGTTTACAATGTTAACAGAACTGTACTAGAACTGAAGTACAAAATTTTGTGCTGCTTATCTATAACTTTTTGGGTTCATTTAGTGCCTAATGCGATAGACATTCTTAACCAATTATAGCCATAGGATTTTGCACGCGGCACTATACACATTTACTTGTCTAACATATAGCTCTATCTTTATCTTACCAGGTTACTCATCTCTAGCTTGATTGTGGGTCTCTATCTGACATGAAATTATAAGCAAAGGGAAACAATACAAGGAAAATAACTTAAAAATCAACAACGAATTAATAAACTAGAATCTAACATAGTCAAAATACAAATTAAATGAATCTCAGTCTACTCGTAGCTGTCGTCAACATAAATGTTAAATCATCTTCAATATTGTCTTACATGAATACGAAATAAGTACTTATTCCCATTTATATTCTTTAATATCTAGGACATTTCTAAGAAAAACGTTATTCGGATTATGGAAATAACCGTCGGATTAGTATTTGCTAAACAATTAACAAACTATGGATAAGTCATATCGGAAAATAGCTTTATACTGTTCTAAACTTTCATGGTCATTATCATTAGAATAGTTATTTAAAAAAATAGCTAATAATTTAGGAAAATAGCTTGTTTGTGATCAAACTCAAGACCTCATGGATCCTGGCTTCATAAGATATACTCGTATTTCACGTACGAAAAGACTTATACAACTTTTGACCTGGTTAAAATATGCACGTGATAAATACTTAGTACGTGAAATGAAATGTATGCAGACGTGTTTTAATATCATTGTAATAAGGTCTCAAATTGAATGCGCCTGTATACATATTAATGACGTGACTGTATCTAGTACCTATCGTCTGCTCGTAAGGGCCCTTGTGGGACCCTAGAGGCACTTTTCCAACTCATTTGCCGTGTGAGCTATGCCACTAACGTGTATGCAGAGTGAGGACTGAAGAGGTGTCGTATTCTCTTTGACATTCACAGAGTGTACGGGTCTCCACAGGCGATAATTTAAAGGGCATTAATTCAATGCATTTTATCTATAAACCCCCTCACCCCCATCCATTTTACATAATATACTAGTTGGCTCAATGGTAGTGCATTTAAAATGAGGTCACTAGCGCGCAAAAATTGACTGCCTCAAATTGTGCAATTTGCTCAATTTTGCATTCAAATATGACATTTGACACGTAAAAAAAACCTGTGTGCGAATTTTCGGGTTCTTATTTAAACTTATATAAATTAAAAAAACACTGTGAGTGTTAAAAATATAAAAAAAACTATATAAAAAACTAACGTAAAAAAAGTGTGCTCGGAGCATCAAATTCGAATCGCCGCGTTGTATGAGATGACAGGTCTTCTTGTTTTTAGGGTTCCGTACCTCAAAAGGAAAAAAGGAACCCTTATAGGATCACTTTGTTGTTCGTCTGTCCGTCTGTCCGTCTGTCTGTCAAGACCCTTTTACTCAGGAACGCGTGGAGGTATAAAGTTAAAATTAACATCAAATTCTTATGTCTATGGTCCCTTAATGATGTGAAAAAATCAAGCTTTTAAGTTAACGCTGAAAAAAGATACGGCTAATTTTGTCCAATTTTCTATCATTTCCCCATTTCTCAGGGGAATCAAAACCTATAGGGTACTTCCCATAGACCTAGAACCATGAAATTTGACAAGAAGGAAGGTCTTACAGCATAAGTTAAGGAAAAAGTCCGAAAATCGTTAATTGTCGTTAAATCAAATACAAAAAGAGCTTTTTCGATCGTCATCGCAAGGACAAAATGTTGGTCCGAAAAAAAAAAGTAGATGGAACGCTAGCGCTATGCTTATTATACTGTTCTATAATTATGTTTAGGTAGACTTAAAAATAGACCAGGAAAAATCTTAATTCCTATTAAATATTGATATGGTTTTACAGAAACATTTTATCATTTACCAACAATTTTATAAAATTCTCGTGCAACTCGTTGCAACAACTCTCTCTCGCCATCTAGTGACGAATGTCAGGACTAACTTATATTAATATTTACATACACCGTGCTGGGCGCACGGTGTATGCAAATAAACGAATATTAATATGAGTTAATTCTTAATTAATTCGTTAATTAATTTTATGCTTGCGGGTAAAGTAAATGGGGAAATTACAAGCATTCTATACGGTGCCAACCTCGTGGCTCTTAAGAAAAAAGATGGCGGAATCCGTCCCATCGCAGTTGGGTCCACTTTTCGCCGGATAGTCTGTAAACTGTGCTGTAAATCTGTTAAAAAATATTTTTCTACCGAATTTCAGCCGATCCAGCTTGATTTTGGCGTCAATGGCGGTTGCGAAGCAGCTGTCCATGCCGTTCGAACCTTTCTTAAGCAAGACGCAGGGGAAGTGGTTTTGAAGGTGGATGTAATAAACGCTTTCAACTCGGTGGATAGAGGAGCAATGTTATCACAGATCCTTAATAGAGTTCCAGATATATATAAATATTTATGGCAATGCTACTTTCAGCCATCAAAGCTCCTTTACAAAAACAAGCTCCTCTCTTCATCGGTTGGCTGCCAGCAAGGCGATCCCCTTGGGCCCGCTATTTTTAGTTTAGTTATTCATCCCATTATTTCCTCTCTTACTTCTAAATTAAATATTTGGTATTTAGATGATGGTACCATTGGTGGTGATGTGTCAACTGTTCTCTCTGATTTAGAACAGCTTATTTTGAAATTCAAAGATATTGGTCTTAATCTAAATTTTTCTAAGTGTGAGCTTTTTATTCCTGATTCAAAATTCTCTCATCTTGAGAAACAAAATTTAATTTTAGATTTTTCTACCCTTGCACCCAACATCAAAATTGAAAACAAATCATCCCTACGTCTCCTTGGTGCCCCAATTTTTGAGGAAGCTTTTTCTTTTTTCATACAAGAACAAATTACTAAATTTGAACAGTCATCTGAAAAACTCTTCCAAATTAATCCCCACATGGCTTTATATATCATTAGATTTTGTACTTTTGCACCAAAGTTTACTTATTTCTTACGTTCTACTCATTTTTGGCTCTTTTCAAATTTACTAGACAATATAGACAATCTTTTGCAGGTAACTTTAGGCAAAATTCTAAATATAAAATTTTCGGGCCAGTCATGGACTCAAGCCACTCTCCCCATCCGTTTTGGTGGTCTTGGTACGAGAAAGGTGTGCAGTATCGCTCTACCAGCATTTCTTTCTTCCGCTTATGCTACGTCCAAACTCTTTATTGACATTCTGCGTCCTTCATTAGGAGCAGTGGAGTTGGCGTATCTGGCGGAGGCGAAAAGTGCATGGTCAATGGCGTGCCCTGGGACAGACCTCCCTTCGTTACCATCCTCCCAACGGATGTGGGATGAACCTCTCTGCTTGAGTGTTCAGAGGGAGCTTTTGGCTCACTCTGAGAACGCAGTAGAGCGTGCTCGCTTGCTGGCACCTTTTCGGATAGAGTCTGGCTATTGGTTACAGGCACGACCTGCAGCTAATATTGGGACTCTCTTCGATAGGGTCACCCTTTCCATTGCTGTGAGTTTAAGAATTGGCGCCAACACAAATCAGCCCCATCGCTGCCGATGCGGAGATTTTGTAAATGAATTGGGGCATCATGGTCTCTCTTGCCTATTTAGCGCTGGCAGGGTCTCCCGCCACGCGAGCATCAATGACGTCATCCGCAGAGCTCTTGTCGCCTCCAATGTGCCGGCTGTGCTAGAGCCACCTGGCATTTTTCGTGATGACGGCAAGAGACCTGACGGCATGACGCTCATTCCCTGGAAGCGGGGACTTACCCTTGTATGGGATGCCACATGCGTGGATACGCTCGCGCCGTCCCATGTAAGTGGTACTTCTTCCGCTGCTGGCGCGGCGGCAGGCTCTGCAGAATGCCTTAAAAGGCGCAAATATGCAGCCCTCAATGATAGCTACATATTTGTGCCTTTTGGCGTAGAGACCATGGGCTCTTGGGGTCCCTGTGCCCTTAGTTTTTAGAAAGATCTCTGCAAAAGGCTAACTGATTCTACTGGTGATCAAAAGGCTGGCAGCTACCTTGGGCAAAGAATCAGTATTGCTATCCAGAGGGGCAATGCTGCCAGCCTATTGGGCACCATTCCTTTCGGCACTGCTGAGGCTGATGCTTTTTATATTTTGTATATTTTTACATTACTTTTAGTTAAGTTTTAGGTTATTGTATTAGTTTTAATGTATATTTAATAAATTATTTTTGTTTGTGTTCAATAAAGTTAATTCTGACATTCGTCACTAGATGGCGTCATTTGGCATTGTTGTGTTTTAAGTTCGCGCTAAAATAAGTTTTTTCTTGGAGTACATACTTCTTATTACTTTTCGTTAGAAAACCATAAGCACGCTTGGCCCAGTGGTTAACATCTTGGATGTGATCGTAAGAATCTGAGATCGATTCCAGGGATGTTTTGAAATGTGCGCTATTTTTTTCGAGGTATATTTAAATGCACAGCAAAGACATAATAAAGCATCTATCAAATTTCAATTATACTATTTTTACTTGAAATAAATTATTGCACTGCAAATATAAATATTGATTTAAAAAAAAAATAGTACTATATATACTAATATTATAAAGAGAAAAGATTTGTTTGTTTGTTTGTTTATTTGCATCGAATAGGCTCCGAAACTACTGGACCGAATCAAATGAAATTTAGCACAGACATAGTTTGAGACACTGGGAAGGACATAGGCTACTTTTTGTCGCGATATAAAATCATCAGGGGGGTGAAATCGGGGATGAAAATTTGTATGAAAAATCCGTCTTTTGGCGCGGGCGAAGTCGCGGGGAACTGCTAGTAAACAATAAATTTGAAAATGTGCATAATTTTTTTTTCAAAAAAGAGCTGCTAAAAAGTTGTTTAATCAATGTACCTACAGAAATTTGATTTCCACATCGAATACCTATATTAATTACACGTCAAATTTATCCGAAATTGGCCTTAGTTTTAGTCAGCGAATTGCATTTTTTTGCAATTTTAGTCTGTGTGTGTAGGATTTAACATCTGTTACACTAATTATGATGCTCATACCAATTCTTGTTTAAAAAAGAAAAAAGCTATGAACTTGAATAAATACAAAAAAAACACGCGTTAAGATTCGAACGCTCGTCTTCTAAAATTCAGCATTGTTGGTAACGTCTTTCGCACTGCGCCAAGACATACATATGTACCGTGACGAAATTAGCACACTTAATGTGCGTTAAACAATTGCGAAAGAAAAACACATGTACTTCTTTTTGTTGTTTTACGCTATCTATTGTACGTTTCTCATGTACCATAGCTCTAAGCTATGGTACATGAGAAACGTACAAACGTAATGTTGAATTCGTGTTCGATATGCATTGCGCAAAGCGTAGTAGTTAGTTTTTATAGCGAGATAGCAGTATAACAGTTATCCGAGAGATGGCGCTAATTGCATGTAACAACAATAGTTATTTAATGGCAAAGTTGAAGCCTCTTTTAAAGATTAATTATTGTCTTTGTAATATGTGTTATTGTCACCTACATACCTACTTCATAATTCATTAATTAGGGCATGGTTATCCATTAAAAATAGTTTTCACACTACCTACTCGGCAATGTTCAATTACACATTAAGTAAACCTGACTCAAAGTGAGTCATTGCATCCCTAGGGGCGTAATGTTGTATGAAATTTCATTACGCCCCTAGGGAGGCAAAGTGATTTGAATTTAGAATAAGAGTTCGTAGGCATGATCACACTAGCCCGTCCTGCACCAAAGAGAACATATTTGAAATTTGAACCTGGCAGCCAAGAACTTTAGCACGAATGGAATGAAAAAAAAGCGAGCGCTTCTAAAAAAAGAAATAAATAAAGAAAAAAACTTAATATGTATTTTAAGAAATTACAAACAATGTTCTCGTAAAACTGTCAAGTAACGAAGTTTATACTAGTAACACCGGAGTCCATTAGATATAAAAATTGCTGGTATTGTTAATAATAATCATTTACTGCCAGAAAAGTCAAAGGATATATACTTATAGATAAAATAAGGTATTTGTAGTAAATTTTTTATTGCCTCGTAGGAAGTGTGAAAAGCAGAGTATCCTCCTCGGGGATAAATATGTCTTCGTCTTGGGCGAGCTTAAATCCCTCGCTCCACTTAGGATTCTACTTTTAACACCCTCGCTATGCTCGGGAGTTAACACTAAACTCCCTCGCTGCGCTCGGGAGTTAACTCTCGAATCCTTCGTTACGCTCGAGATTCAAGAAGACGCCCGTGACGTAAGACATGACTTTACCCCCTTGGTGAATAATCTATTATTAGACGACTTTGCTGATAATTTCATACTATAAACGGAGCGCAACATCCGCGTGGTATAACTGCGCGCGCGACATTCGTATGCGCTCTCTGCATTCAATCAAGGCGCTGAGCTAGTGTTGTTTTATTATAGGTCAATAATAACTATTTTGGAGACACTTTTAAAAAGCTTCGACAGCGCGACTGTATACGCAAAGTCGCGCTGCTAAAGTCGCCTAAATGTAAAAGCGTTTTGAAGTGATTGTAACCACCCTAGGGAATACGGAACCCTTCGTGCGCGAGCCTGACTCGCACTTGGCCAGTTTTTTTTAAATAAATACACTGTTAGTGAGTGTGTGAAATGGAGAAGGCAATGGCAAACTACTCCACTACATTAAACATTGCCAAGAAAGTCGTTGTGTGTTTTTCAGTCCACACATAATGATCACGACCTTCAGTCCTGAGGTATACGTATATGAAGAATAGTGATGTTATTTGTAACATGAGCCATGTAAGATCTTCCCTTTATAGACGATATGATCGAATTCCAACTATACGAACTAAGCGCTTATCATCATAATTTATAATGCATACAGCTGAGTTGTGGAACTCACTACCCGCTTCAGTGTTTCCAACGGATTACAACCCAAAAACCTTCAAAGTCAGAGTGAAGCTTCTTCCAAGTGAGCTTGCTACACCGTCGACTCAGTCTGCGCCACGTCTGGCTTAGTCTGGAGTCAAGAGCAAACCCAATTCAAATATAAAAATATACTATATTTCTGGTACATACAGGTTCAATTCTGAAATCCCATATTTCTAGGACTAGGTTTTCCAATAGCCACAAGATTCTTTGACAGCCTTTGGCAATTTTTTGTTTGACGTGTCTTTCAATGTTTGGCATTTACCAATTTGAGTCGCTATACAGTTAAACAGCACGTTGGAATGATTTAATTAATACACTGTACTCTTAAAACGGCAGTCCAATTCGTCAAACATTTCGTGCGTAACGAGAAACTCATAATTCCAAGATGAGTGAGGCTTAGAAAAAAGATAATATATTATAGTTGTAAACATTCGATGTGTTTTTATTTCAATTCAAATGTTACCCGGTTCTTATGCTTTAAGTAAATATGTCTATCCGTTATCTTAATCGCCATAGCACAAGCTCACGCTTAGTTTGGGGATAGTATTTGTTTGAGAGTTTAGGCAGTGGATAACACGTGGAGGGCGACAATGATAGGTGGAAAATTAGTCAGGTCTGAGCACTTATAGCTAGGTACTTGCCACATCAGCTTTCAGGGGTTCAGGTATCACTTCAGGGGCCACAATCACTCGAAATGTCTGTAAGGAGCTTCACAGGATACACACGCGGCGAAAGCGCTCTGGTCTGTCTAGTACCAGTGGCGTGCCTGGGGTATCGCGACAGGGCAAGCAAAGCTACAGCTTCGGCACAAGTTAATGGTCTTTTTTGATTCTTAAAAATGAGCACTGCTGTTGTTGAAATGAAATTACTTGATTCTTCATGTTTCACTGTACTCTTTCTTCATACCTCTAATGCATTTAGTTCTTTCGGCTTCTGGCGAATTAATCAAAGCACACTGAAGGCATCATAACCAGTTGTATTCCAAACATGGTTTTCATTAGAAAAAAATATGCAACACCAACAATATAATTTATTGGAATGCGAGCAGCCAGCTAACCAATGAGTTTTATAAACTGATCTGTTAAATTGTCTCCTGATTGAGACTTACTTGTTTGCGAAATATTCAAATCCGGTGTCGGCTTTGGCGAAGCTATGAGTTGTTTTTTCTCAGCAAAATTAAAAGATTTTACCTTGCCCCCGCTTAATACTTGCACACATTTCAAACCTTCACAAGGAACAATGTTATTATCACTAGCGGCACTAATTTTGTAATGAAACAAACTTTCATACAATTTAGAAAAAATACAACGAAATTTCCTCAAACTCTCACTCGACTGACAATATACGTGAAGTTCGCCTCTTTTGGTCACAAACAAACCCTATTCATTCATTACCTACTCCCGCCCGCATTTAGTTCGCACTTGCACGAACTTCATTTGAAAGCCCGGCTTAATTCTTTATACCGACCGACTATAGATACTTACCGGTAGTTATACGTCTTTTACACAATTTCCCATATGTGTGAAGAGTACGTCCGGAGCCGTGAAGCAAGCCTCATAAGAAGCCCACTGGTGCGAGAGAGACGCTAGATAACG
This sequence comes from Pyrausta nigrata, assembly GCA_949316185.1. Lineage (NCBI taxonomy): Eukaryota > Metazoa > Arthropoda > Insecta > Lepidoptera > Crambidae > Pyrausta > Pyrausta nigrata. Next base: position 3,074,906 of record OX438955.1, on the reverse strand, counting down.
TTCTAAAATCGCGCGCGAAACGCGGGTTTGTTTGCTCGCACGCTAGATGGCGTTACGTGTCGCGTTTTCACTCAAGTTTCGATGAAGAATTAATGCACGCGCGAAAATTAAAGTGTAAATAAAATGTGTTCGATCTTTTTTATTTTTTTACACTAAGGCAAGCCGGGCTTTTTGGCTTATATGGTGGTCCCGCCACTGTCTAGTATATATGTGTCATAGGGAACGTCTCGATGTCGACTCGATCTTCGGGGTTCTCACGGTACGTTTTAAACAAATAAAAATAAGGCAGGTATGCTTGTGAGTGTGCGCGGCGTAGTATCAATAGGATACACAAACAAATCAAAATATTGTAGTAAACATATCGCCCGCCCTAAACACGTCAAGTGTTTACGAGAAGGTTAGGAAGCTAAGGAAAGGAAGTTCACTAGACAGGAAGATGAACTAATTTCGTCAAAGATCTCTTTAGGCTATCGGTAGGAGTTTTAACATCTACCACACGAACAACTTGGTCTTGGCCAGGGTATAAATTAATAATGCGTCCACGACGCCACTGCAAAGGGGGAAGGTTGTCATCTTTTATGAGTACTAGCTCACCCACTTTAGGAGGATCACAAGGAGAGGTCCATTTATTTCTAATTTGTAATGTATTTAGGTATTCTAAATGCCATCGAGACCAAAAGTGCTGGGTAATTTGTTGGATTAGCTAATACCGTGTAAGGCGATGCAATTTTACGTCTTTATAAGGGTACTCCGGAAGTGCAGTTAAGGGTTGTCCAATTAAGAAATGGCCAGGAGTTAACACTTCGTCATCATTAGGGTTCGGAGAAAGTGGGCACAATGGGCGTGAATTTAAAACTGCTTCAATTTTAGCAAAAACAGTGGTCAACTCTTCAAACGTAAGGGGGGTATCGCCTACTACTCGTTTTAGGTGCGATTTCGCCGATTTAACCGCAGCTTCAAAAAGACCTCCCCGATGAGGGCAAACAGGAGGATCGAAAACCCAGTATATGTTCCGCTTTGAAAGCTCAGAACCAATAGCCGCCTGGTTTTGAGACAGGAAACACTCTAACTCCTTCAGGTAAATTGTTGGCACCGATGTAATTTCGACCGCAATCGGATCGGATTGGGCGAGGTACATCACGACGCGACACGAATCGGGAAAAGGCCGCAATAAAGGCTTCAGTAGTTAGGTCCGACACAACCTCAAGGTGATCGGCTTTAGTAGAAAGGCAGACAAATACACACAGGTAACTTTTCACTAACCTTTTGTTCTTATAAGCATGAACTTTGGTAAAAAAGGGTCCTGCAAAATTTAATTTTCTCAGGGAGTTAGTGATAGGATCGCCACGCCGTAAGCGATCAAGTTCATCAGAAAAGAAGGTAAATTGATCAATTTTCACTAAAAACAAAAGGGAATCTCTCCGTTCCTCAGGGTTTAGGTAGGACGAGTAAGATTAAGGAAATAAAAACCGCCTTAGGTAACAAGTCACGTTTATTAGCTTGTTTAAAGAACTATACCGCTCTAATAAGAATGAGGGATCCGGGGTAGGAACATCGGCAGAGACTACTAAACAACGTAGTCCAGGGAGATCACTACTTGGGTTAGGTTCCGAAATACCGGGCCAGTTGTCAGAAGACTGCGTCAACCACAAAGGTGAAAACCAAAGGGAGTGGTCGATCAGTCGGGTGACTGACATACCTCTAGATGCACAGTCACTAGGGTTCATGTAGCCTGGGACGTGCCTCCATTCACTAGATGTAGGACTATTATTAATCTGGGAGACACGATTAGCCTCAAAAGTCTGAAGGAGGTGAGGAGTGGTTTTTAACCAACACAACACGATTTTACTATCCGTCCAACTATGGATTGAAGTCAACACAGACGACCTTTGCAGACAAAGAGCGACGTGATGAAGTAATTTAGAGAGGAGGGTAGCTCCCAACAATTCCAACTTGGGAATTGTTAAACGGGTCCGAACAGGGGCAACTTTAGATTTAGCCATAACAAGATGGACGGAGCAAACACCAAACGGTAGTTCCGCACGTAAATAAACAGCGGCAGCATATCCCAATTCAGAAGCATCACAGAACCCATGTAGGGATAAGGAGGAGGAACCTCTGGGAAGAATATGTCGCGGAATGGCCACTTCACTAACCTTCGCTAGGTCCTGAACAAATGCAGTCCACTCTAAAGACAAGGGTTCATTTAAAGGATCATCCCAGGATAAGCCTGACATCCATAAGCGTTGGATAAATTCCTTAGCCTTAAATACGACGGGAGATATCCAGCCACAAGGGTCATACATACGGGCAATCAAAGATAAAACTTTGCGTTTTGTAATAACTGCATCACGGGTATCACAGGTATAATTGTAGGTAAATGAGTCACTCACAGGAGTGTATTGCACACCTAAAATAGCGACAGATTGAGGATTATCTGGGTCTGAGAATGAATGAGGAAGTTGCAAATGATCCGGGGGGATATCATCTAGGAGCTCGGGCCTGTTACTAATCCACTTACGGAGCTCATAACCACCAGAGGCCATTATTCCTATAAGCTCAGTTTTCAAAGCCCGGGCAGACGCCATAGTATCAGCACCAGTAAGACAATCGTCGACATAAATATCTCTCTCAAGGACTTCAGCAGCTCGAGGGAAGGTAAGTCTCTCTTGTTCAGCTAGCTCAAGAAGGGCACGAATTGCAATGAATGGACTGGAACGAAGACCATAGGTATTGGTATTAAGTTCATAGGCAAGAAGTGGCTGAGAGGGATCCTCACGCCAAAGCACAAGTTGGTACCTTCTATCATCAGGATGTACCCAAGTCATACGAAACATCATACGAATATCTGTTACAAACACTACCTCGTGCCTGCGGAAATTTAGGAGGATGTGAGAAATATCTCGCTGAAGCTTAGGGCCTGTATGTGAACATTGATTCAGGGACACTTTAGAGGACGTAGGACTACTACCATCGAACACAACACGTATTTTGTCACTAACAGACTTAAAAATTCCATGATGAGGGATAAAATAATGTTCCCGGGTCGAGTCATATGATGAAAGGGTCATATGGTTTAGGTCAAGGTACTCGCGCATAAAGGAAATGTATTTCTCTCGAAAATTAGGATTGGCTTGCAAATGCTTCTCAAGATTATGGAATCGCCGTAAGGCATTGGTTTTAGAATCACCGAGAGGTGGACGATCATGAAGAAAAGGGAGTCTAACCATAAATCTACCATCGCTTTCACGAGTGGTAGTAGCTTTAAAAAAGGTTTCACACTCTATATCCAAGGGGTTTGCAACTGGAGATTGGGGGGCCTCTTCGATTTTCCAGAATTTTTCAACTATTTGGGACAGCGAGACTCCAGTCATGGGGGGTTCCAAATCAGTAAATCCTCCATAAACAGGACCACACAGGACATAACCAAATATCGTCGAGATAGCAGTAAGGCCATCAGGGGACACAAACAACTCGGACCTTAAAAGGCGACCAATGACGTCAGCTCCAAGAAGTACACTTATAGTACCAGGTTTGTAAAATAAAGGGTCAGCAAGAGACAGGTGCTTAGTACAGGTAATTACACTTTTAGGTAAGTGTTCGCACCATCCAGCGGCTAATAAACGAACTACCAACTTCAAACGTCGAGTGAAAAGAACTACGTGCGTCGCTCTCCGGGGATTTATCGACCAGTCATCACGCAGTTCTTCAGTTCTCCGAGAGGTGGCGCTGCCATCTCCCTATATAACGCTGTGACGATTCATTTTAGAGAGTCATTCTATTCGCTGCTTTGTAAATTTTAAATTCGCTTTGTTACAAAAAATAAACGTAGTCTTTCTGTTTAATAAACGAATTCATTGAAGAGTACTACCCTGCTGATCCTGCCTGATAGCTAGCCAGTGGAGCAAACATTGGACCTTCTTCGCCGATCTCAAGAGAAAACCAGCTACCTACCCACAACTGCGAATTCATCAGCCCCACTAAGCACCAGCGTCAGCTAGGTCGTATTCCCTCCCCGTCCTCTCCTACAGGATCGTTTAGTGCTCATACTGTGCTTTATCCTTGCAGATATTCGAATCGCTATCCGTTTAGCCGTTTGCAGTGAAAAACGTGAGTACTTCTTTTTGTTTCTACAATCCCCAAAATGAGTGAAGAAAGTGGAAAATCATTGTTGGAAGTGCCAAAATCACCTCAAAAGAATGATCTCAGTTATCTTAAACGATTACGCGGTACCCTTAAGGGCCGTATTACGCTTTTACAAAAATTTCTAGTTAAATTCGAAATGGGTTCACCTACCCCCTTGCAGATTTCAGAGTTAAAAGTTTGATTACAAAGTGCTCAAGATACTTTTAACGAATTTAATAGTGTTCAAAGTAAAATCGAAGTTTTAGTTGATGAACAGGAACTTGATGACCAGTTAGAATATCGAGATACGTTTGAAAGCTCTTATTTCAGTATTATAGCATTAATAACTGAATTTATTAAACCTACGAAGGAAAGTGATGTTTCTGAAAGTGTAGCACGTAAAGATAAACCTACTTTTAACATAAAATTACCAGATATTAAACTACCTTCCTTTGATGGTTCTTATGATCGCTGGCTCGAGTTTAAAAATTCCTATTTTTCACTTATTCATAAACGAACTGACTTAGATTTTATACAAAAATTCCACTATTTAAAATCGTCTGTAAGTGGCAGGGCCTTGCAAGTAATCAGTGCATTAGAATTTACGGGTTCTAATTATGTTCACGCATGGGAGTTATCGGATAATAGGTTTCACAATAAACGACTTTTAGTGCACAATCATGTAAAGGCATTATTTAACGTTCCCTCTGTTTCTAAAGAATCGCCGCAACAATTAAGAGTTCTAATAGACACCATATTACGTAATTTACGCGCGCTTAAATCATTAAACGAACCCGTAGATAACTGGGATACACTTATAATTTATTTGATAGTTTCGAAATTAGACGTATCAACTGAACGGGAATGGGAAAATTACAAGGGTTCCATTGTAGGATCGAGTACAGATACGAAAATAACCTTAGACGAACTATTGCAATTTCTTCGTAACCGGGCGGATACATTGGAAATGATAAACTTAAATCATCCGAAAAACACTATTTCTACCGGTCGAAACACGTATGAGTCTAAACGGCAAACTACACAGAACACTTACAGTTATGTCACTACAAATAGTAAGCCTAATCACGTACGTAACTGCCTGATGCGTAAAGGAAATCATGCACTTTATGCTTGTACTGTTTTTCTTAATCTGCCAATAAAAAATAGGTCATCATTTGTAGACGAACACAAGCTTTGCCGTAACTGTCTGCGTGCCGGTCATACTGTCAAAGAATGCCTGTTTGGTCCGTGCAAGCAGTGTCAATTAAAACACAATAGTTTATTACATTCAGATAACATAAAATCGGACGGTGACTCGAACTTAATAAAACCGGCGAGTGGTAGTAGCACATCGACCGCGCTGCATTCGTCCACCGTCGAATCCAACGCGCCGACAAAACATTACGCGGTACACAAATGGTGTTACTTTCCACCGCATTAGTAGAAGTAGCTGATGATAAAAAAATTTTTCATACCGTTCGAGCTCTCCTTGACAATGGAAGCGAACATTGCATTATCACGGAAAGTTTAAGTAAACGTTTAAACGCTTCATGTATACAGTCCGCTATACGAATTTCAGGCGTGGGACAGTGTATCTCACAATCAAATTATTTATGTAATATTCTTATGCGTTCTAAGTCGAGTGATTATAATACGAATATCACTTGCTTAATTTTTTCCGAATATTACAATGCGTGTACCTTCGAATCATTTCGATTGTGATTCCATACGAATGCCTGATAACATTTCACTCGCTGATCCCACTTTTAACGTACCTTCAAAAATCGAGCTTTTGATAGGTGCCGATAAATTTTGGGAGTTATTACGAGGGTCAAACTGAAAGTTCTTAGAACTGGCCACTTATAAACAATATAATAAAAAAAATATTCTAAAATTTGAAAATAGAACTCTTTGCCAATATTACTGAGTATATATTTCATTCATTTGTCATTTGTTTTACGACTTGGCGGCAAATTGAAAATTGTCTGTGTCACGTCAAAATGAATTTAACACGAGAAAATTTTCGTGCAATGATTTTTTATGACTTTCGATGTCATTTAAGTCAACAAGAAAGTTATGATAGACTACGATTGGCCTTTCACGATGAAGCCCCATCTCGTGCGACTGTTTACAACTGGTTTAATGAGTTTAAACGTGGTCGCACTAATCTCACTGATGATGTACGTGAGGGACGGCCTTCTACGGCGACGACTGAAAATAACATCTGTGTTGTGCGGCGTATGATAGAGACTGACAAAAGAGTGACCTATCAGCAGATTCGGACAAGCTTAGGCATCGGTATGAGTCAAGTGCACAAAATCCTCCACGAATATTTAGCGGTCAGGAAGCTTTGCGCCCGGTGGATACCTCATAATTTGACTAAGGCTCAAAAACTCCATCGTGTGGATTGGTGCCGTAAAATGATTGAAAGATTTAACGGAGGTGACTCAAATGCTGTGTTCGACATACTAACAGGTGACGAAAGCTGGATTTACTGTTATGATCCTGAAACCAAAAGACAATCTGCTCAGTGGGTGTTTCCTTTCGAGGAGTTGCCAACTAAAGTGAAGAGAGATCGAAGTGCGGGAAAAAAAATGGTGGCCTCGTTCTTTGGAAGGATAGGTCATTTCGCAACAATTGTGTTAGAGGATCAAAAAACAGTTTCTGCAGAATGGTACACTACCAATTGTTTGCCACTTGTCTTGGAAAAAGTTCGAGAGAAACGACCTCGCAGTAGGATCCTCCTTCACCACGGCAACGCCTCGTCGCACACCGCCAAGCGAACGATCGACTATTTGGCGACATCAAACGTTGAATTACTGGGTCACCCGCCGTATAGCCCCGACCTCGCGCCTTGTGATTTTTATTTATTTCCAAAAATTAAAGAAAAACTTAAAGGAAAGCGGTTTATGAATGCTGAAGAAGCGGTGGCTGCGTATCGCGATGCCATTGAAGAGACCCCTAAGGACGAGTGGGCAAAGTGCTTTTCCCAGTGGTTCCATCGCATGCAGCGGTGTATTGACGTCAATGGACAATATTTTGAAAAGATATAATAAAACTAATAACTGGCTAATGTAATCAGTTTTTGATTTTCTAAGAACTTTCAGTTTGACCCTCGTATACGATAACAAAATTCGATTACCTAACGGTCCGTTCTTACAAAACACCAAGTTAGGATGGCTTGTTTCGGGTCCGTTGTATACAGATAGCCTGCGCATTAATAATCAGGTGGTTTGTAATTTTTCACAAAATTTAGATACGGAAATACGTAAATTCTGGGAAATCGAAACAATCCCAAAGCCGAGTCGTGTTCTCACCAAGGATGAAATCTACTGTGAGAACTTATTCGAAAAAACAACTATACGTGAACAAGATGGTCGATTTTCGGTTCGCATACCGTTCAAAGAATCGACAGATAGTCTCGGTGACTCTTATACGATGGCTCACAATAGGTTTTTATCTTTGGAGCGTAAATTAAATCGTCTGCCGGAATACAAAAGCATGTATTGCGACTTTATGCGTGAATACGAGAAATTGGGTCATATGACGCGTATCTCAATTTATAGCACACCTAACTATTTTCTTCCTCACCACGGAGTTTACCGCGAGGGCAGCCTAACAACAAAGTTACGCGTAGTTTTCGATGCTAGTGCTGTTACAACATCCAATAAGTCACTTAATGACATTCAACATCCTGGTCTGCCTCTTTAAAACGATATATTTTCAATATTATTGAGATTTAGGCAGCATAAGCATGTAGCATGCGCTGATGTCGAGAAAATGTTTAGGCAGATAAACATTCAAGAAGATATGCGACAATATCAATTAATTCTTTGGCGTGAGCATCCATCTGATACAATAAACGTTTATCAGTTAATCACTGTAACTTACGGTACAGCATCCGCACCATACCCAAGTATGCGTTGTTTACAACAACTTTCGTCAGAATGTGACGATAAGGAAGTTGCTCGTGTCATAAAAGAAGATTTTTTTGTTGACGATTTGATCACTGGTCACGATGATCCCGAAATATTAATATCAATTTGCGAAAAAACATCAAAGGTATTACAATCGGGTTGTTTTCCACTTAGAAAATGGACTTTCAGTTGTGACGTAACGCAAAATATTTTAAAAGAGTTCTCAATCGGTCAACTTACTCAAAGTAAAACGCTAGGATTAGGATGGTATAATTCTACTGACGAGTTATATTTTGCGACAAGAATCGATACGAATAATATATTACTAACTAAACGCGGCATGTTAGCCACTATCGCTCAAATATACGATCCGTTAAGCTTATTTGCTCCAACTATCATTATTGCTAAAATATTGTTGCAAAGGTTGTGGCTACTAAAAATAGACTGGGACGAGTTCGTACCTAATGACGTAACCCGTACATGGTTAACTTTCATAGACGCTCTGCAGTATCTTTGTGAACTACGCATTCCACGATTCGTAAGGAGTGTTTACACTGAACGCACCGAACTTCACATTTTCTCGGATGCATCTCAAGAAGCGTACGGGGCGTGTGCTTATGTACGGACATCTCACGGTTCTAACGTTGTTGTAAAACTACTTTGTGCAAAAACTAAAGTAGCACCTTTAAAGGTTATTAGCATACCTAAACTTGAACATTGTGGAGCATTAATAGGCGCGAAATAATACGAAAAAATTATGGAATCACCCTCGTTACATTTCGATAAAGTTATTTTCTGGACGGATTCCACGATAGTTTTAGGTTGGCTTAAAATGTCTCCTCACTTACTTAATACGTTTGTCCAAAACCGTGTCACTGAAATAAACGAGTTGACTGGCAGCACACAGTGGTTACATGTAAATGGCCAAGAGAACCCGGCAGATCTAGTGTCAAGGGGTCTTAACTTGAACTTACTTAAAGATTCGAAATTATGGTGAAACGGGCCTGAATTTTTGAGTAACCAAGATTACATGGATTCGAATATGTCAGATTATACGAGAAAATTAATTGATAACACTGATTTACCTGAAATGAATATGAAAAAAGTAACCTGTGTTGCTAGTACAGTGCTAGACTTAATAGATTTCGAACGATTTTCTTCGGTTCCGAAATTGATAAGAACCGTTGCGTATGTACTCCGCTTTATAAACAATACGCGCTTGCAGGCAAGTGAGCGACGCGAGAAAAACAGGTTCATTATCGGTGGACGAACTAGAACGATCACAACGTGTGGTCAGTACATTCGCACAAATGCAGTCATTTCCGTATATTTATGAATGTCTACTCAATAAATTGCCTTTTGAACAGTGTAACAAAAAGGAAACTAATCGTGTTGTGGAACTAAATGTATTCCTCGATGAATACGGATTGATACGAATAGGCGGCAGATTAGGTAATTCTTTGACTTTTGATTTCAATAAGAAACATCCGATTCTATTGTGTAGTAATCATCGTTACACCGTGTTACTTTTTAGGTACGAACATAAACGATTAATGCACGGTGGGCCACTTCTTCTAATATCTCATATGCGTGAATCATGGTGGCCATTAAAGGCAAGGGACTTGGCAAGGAAAATTGTCAGAGAATGCGTGGTCTGCACCAGAATGAAAGGTAAAACTTTAACACCTATTATGGGAAGTTTACCAAGCGCCCGTGTAGATCCCGGATACCCGTTTATCCGTTGTGGGGTAGATTTTGCCGGGCCAGTGATGATTTTAAACAGAAAAGGAAGAGGGGCTAGACTCGTTAAAGGTTATATTTGTCTTTTTATATGTTTTGTAACCCGTGCTATACATTTAGAGCTAGTTGGTAGTCTTTCCACTACTGATTACATAATGGCTTTCAAACGCTTTATATCTCGACGCGGAAAACCGGCAGAAATGTTTTCCGACAATGGGAAAAATTTCGTAGGTGCTGAAAAAGAACTCAACTTATTTTTAAACGATAATCATGAACATATATCTGAATTTTCCATTCAAAATGGTATCAAATTCCATAGAATTCCAATTTATGCCAGTAATTTTGGTGGATTGTAGGAATCGGGAGTGAAGTCCTGCAAATTTCACTTAAAACGTGTTGTAGGTAACGCTAATTTGAATTGCGAGGAGTTTAGCACGGTGTTGACACAAATCGAGGCCGTCCTGAACTCCCGTCCCATTTCTCCACTGTCCTCAGATCTAAACGACCTTTTACCATTAACACCGGCACATTTCCTCATCGGACGACCGCTGACCTCGACGGCTTCGGCAGACATCACAGACGAGAGGACTAGCAGCCTGACACGTTATCATCGGGTCGAGCAAATACGACAGCATTTCTGGAAGCGCTGGGCGACCGAGTACATTTCCGAGCTCCAGTTGAGGACGAAGTGGAAGAAACATGCGGAGGACATCAAGCTTCATGGACTTGTTCTCATCAAGAAGAATAACCTTCCACCTTTAAAATGGAGGTTAGGAAGAGTTGTACGTCTGTACACAGGAAGAGATGGAGTCTCACGTGTAGCTGACATACACACAGCGGCAGGCGTGATCCAGCGAGCCTGTTGCAAGATCTGCCCACTACCTGTGGGCTCCATGGAGACTGAAAAATGATCCTAAACCTTCTACACATTTTGGAAGTGATCCTTTCAAGGCCGGGGGCATGTTCGCGCCATCCAGCGGCTTATAAACGAACTACCAACTTCAAACGTCGAGTGAAAAGAACTACGTGCGTCGCTCTTCGGGGATTTATCGACCAGTCATCACGCAGTTCTTCAGTTCTCCGAGAGGTGGCGCTGCCATCTCCCTATATAACGCTGTGACGATTTATTTTAGAGAGTCATTCTATTCGCTGTTTTGTAAATTTTAAATTCGCTTTGTAACAAAAAATAAACGTAGTCTTTCTGTTTAATAAACGAATTCATTGAAGAGTACTACCCTGCTGATCCTGCCTGATAGCTAGCCAGTGGAGCAAACAGTAAGTCTACCTCTGGGAGGGTACCAGCAATCACATCATCAACTATTGCACTGGTAGAGATTTCTGGAAAGGCAGAATTAACTGGCTTAAATGAAAAGGATACCATGCCCGGGGAATTAATCGCTTGAACATTACCTATTCCACGAACAGGAACTGGAGAAGGAATGATAGGTAAGTTCATGTGGTCAACAACAAGCTCAGTAGTAAGAAGGCAGCCCTGAGCACCAGTGTCACATAAGGCACGCGCTTCCACATAATATCCAGACGAGGTTTTAACACGAATCAAGGCCGTAGGTAAAAGAACGAGAGAATTGCTAGGTAGATGTAAAAGCGGGTATGGAAGGGGGGCTATCTAGTCAGAATTGTGGGGCCTCATTGTACTTATGATGAAATGCACGTTCATCCTGGGTTCTTTGACTTAGAGGGGCATTATAAGTACGGTTACCGTTGGGTGCAGTTGGGGATCGCCCGCCCGAACGGGGAGGTGATGCTCTACGGGAATCACGAGGTGGTGGGGCGCGAACACGGTGCCATTCAGTACGTGGGGGTGACACACGGTCCGTTAAGTGACTTTGTGGAGATTGCCGCGGTTGGTTAGAAGCTAAGGCTGCGACGTCTCGGTATGAGCGCTCGCGATCGTAATTCACAGGAGAGGAGTCATCATAACACAGTGACGTGTGATGACTGGAACGGCGGCACGTGCGGCAGCGATAATTTCGCGTGCATTGGGATTTGGAGTGTTTATCCAAGCATTGATAGCACAGTCGGGCTTCTTTTACAAAAGTAACACGTTGCCGTGTAGGAAGGCGAATAAAATCGGGACACTCGCGTAAGTAATGCGAAGTACTATTACAAAGGTGACATTTAGATGTCGTCGCAAAGGTAACAAAGGCTCTTGGATGAGGTGGGGAACGCGCGTTAGGTTTAGGCAAACGAGGGGAGCTCACAGTAGGGGGGGTTAGTAGTGTCAACAACAGAAGCACTACCTACATTGTCGTGGTGCCTACATTCATCCTCAAGAAAGGTAATAAGATGATCAAAAGTAGGGAGGTGATTAGGATTATCGCCATAACGACGTTCAAATCTCGATTTCAACTCTGAAGGCAGTTTAGCAAGGCATAAGTGAACTAATAAGTATGACCAATGTTTAACAGGAAGTTCCAATCTCTCTAAGCATCGATAAGTCGAAAGCAGCGGGTTCAGGAACGACACACGTAACCCGGAAAGTTTAGGCGTTATAATAGGGAGCATCATTATTTGAGCTATGTGGGTATCCGCTAAAACACGAAGGTTATGGTACCTACGTTTTAGGAGGTCACGGGCCACGGTGTAATTGCCCGCCTCAATCTTGAGGTGTTGTATCAATCGACGAGGTTCATCCGATAAGGCTCCCACTAAATAGTGTAGCTTCAAAGTCGGGGTAAGGCTAGGCTGGTTGTCCACCACGCTATCAAACTGGTCTATAAAACTGATCCAACTATCGGGACGGCCATCAAACTTAGGTATAGGTAGGTCAGGCAATTTACTAGCCGGGTTATCAATAGCCAGGGATTTATTCTCCTTGAAGGGGGTGCTAGTACGGGACGTCTCAAATTGGTGAGGTCGTATTTCGTCTAACTTAATTTTTAAGTCGTCTACTTTGTCCCTTACTACGCGCATCTCGTTCTTAACTTGCACATATTCTTGTTCATAAATCGCAAGATCGAGATTACCTAACAGCTTGGAACAAGCTTGGATCCTTTGCTTTGAATTACACCTACGCGATGCGTAGGGCTGTCATTGCCAATAAAATATAACACCGTGCTTCAATCTTGCTTTTTTGATTATTTTTATTATTGTTTAGAGTTATGGTATTCTTAGCTATCCAATCAAGCAAACTAAAAATTGACAGAAACTAATGCAAAATCTTACTTTTATTTACCATAACTTCACAAAATTTATTAACTGTGTTACGTTCATCATCACACAGATCCTGTGCTCCATCTATCCACAGATTGAAGGTTTGGATCCCGATAGTGGCTAGGTTTCCCTTTCAACCCTCAGTTCTATTACAGCGGACCCAACCAGACTTTACCAAATAGTAATGACCTTGTTTTCTCATACTGTATTTTGAAAAGAAGTCAAAAAGAGGGATTTTAAAAATACACACTTCTTTTGTACCGTAAAATATTTCGTCATGTTTTTTTTGACAACCCTATTAACCTTGCGATCGTATCGTACCTCATGGATCATTTTCAATTACAAAGCTCACTGGCCTGTTGTCAGTCTGACGTTGACGTTGATCCAACAGGCAATATTGTCGATATGAACTTCCCTCTGAATAAGGGAATAGCTTTTTTGTATGTAGATGGGACTCGTTTTGCCTCGAGTCCTTGTAGATTGATGATCGTCGGATCGGTTTTTTATTGATATACAGTTTAATGATCCTGGGTAATAATGAAGCCTATTGATGTCACACTGCTATAATCTTGGGGCAAATGTCGGGCAACACTTGCCTCCGTTGAAAATTGATCTGTAAATTGATACCCTGCAAGGATTATTTTTACTAAAAACTAGTAGGAAATTAGAGAAACGCGATAAATGGGAGTAGAGATGTATATGGATAAAAAGACAGGAAGAGAGTAACATATAAGCAATAATAAAACAGTTTTATATAATTTTAAACTATACATAAAGAACATATTTACAGCCGGCAAGTAATTTGAATATAATAAGGTTTTAACATTTTTGAAATAAGTAACCTGTTTTTAAATGACGATCGCCTTAGCGTAGTTGCTCGCGCTCCGGATTTTGATACTAACGGTTGCGTGTTCCAATCCCGCAAAAGGCATAATGTTTGTGTGATGAGCGCGAGCATTTGTACTTTTTTACGGATCTTTATAGAAAGTATATCTATGTCTATCCGTCTTACTAGTCACCATAGAATAAGCAAACGCTTAATCTCGGTCTAGGTAGTTCGATAACTTCTGTAAAAAAATCTGTCCATCTTGCCGGTGGACGTCCTACGCTGCGTCTTTGATCAAAGAGTATCCAATATATAGTCCGTGCCATTTAACGGTGCATAAAAAGTCATTGACCCGTCACCCCTGCAGACCGTCACCCGTGTACCACTGCACGCCAGTATGCAAAGCGCGGCCACCCTAACTATAAGCCGTAGCGATAGGAATCTGTCTAACAAATAAACCTCGGTACGGGTCGACCTTGAACCCAAAAATCAAAAGTCGTAATAATTGCTAGTTAGAAAGACAAATGATACGTGTCACAAGGTTTTAGCTGTCAAGGTGAACGACCTTTTATGCACGTTTATCTGGCACGTACTATAGAACTTTTCTGCCCCAACGGCCATCAGTTTTTCGCGCTATGTGCCCTACCCATTGCCACTTTAGCTTACTGATTCGCAGATTGCACTTGTAGAGATTGCAGGATCAGTCTAAATGGAGACCGCTTGCAACTGGTCGCTGTGGAAAACTATAGGGGAGGCCTATGTTCAGCAGTGGACGTTCTACGGCTGGCAATGATGATAGTGATAATTATTTAAAAAAATCTTCAAGGTCCCATCTGTTGACTTAGATACTAAAATATTATATCGTAATCCAGTACGAGTAGAAGGTTAGTTTAGTAACTAACCTTGATTGCTGATTTGTTAACCTCGATTGACCAAACCGCAACATGTGCAAGCTTTATTCTTTACAAATTTAGATACATATTTTAAAAATATTAATATTATAAATACTGCATACATACATCCTGTCACATGTTGGACCACAAAAGTCAGTTCTTCACTTTTACTACAGCCACATTTAACCCGTTAACCGCCGACAAAAACAAAACGCTGCACCTTAAATTTTTCGCAACAAAACAGCGTCCAATCCAAGATATTTACGCTCTCACTGATTGCACAATCTGCAGCACATTTTGTCCCTGATTCTCCCAGAATCGGCGCCCATTTGCACTAACTTACAAGTACAATTTGTGAGAGCAAACAGTTTTCTTCGCAAAGACGACGGTTAAACCAATTTTCATCGCCATCCTCTGAGCTTAATAAGCTTTAGTTTCTTGAAAGCTCGCCTTGAACAGCTAGGGACCTGTTATATTTGTTTTTCATTTGCTCCAAATAAACGTAGTGATGTTAGGGAAATGGTTGTTTATATCGAATTTGCAAATGAGTTAGCGCGGCTTCCGTCTTATCTGAAATTACTTTTGAACTGAGATGGAACCATGCTTATGATGTCAATGTGTACTAATAAGCAAGCCAGATGATAAGATAACAGCTTATCGACTCAAAGATAAATCTTTTTTAAAACTGGGTTCATTTGAACCCGGTCTAGTCTTTCGACTAGAGAGTTGACTTTGTATCACTGAGCTTGTAGTATTTAAAGAATCACAATCTGGCGGTGAAGAAAAACACTGTAAGAACACTTGAACCCTTGTTTGTTTGTAGGTTAAAAAAATATATTTATTAGAATAGTTATTTACGGGATTACTACCATGTATTAATCTTTTAAAAATATCGGAAACTCAAAAATAAAAAGGTACATGGTAGCAATACCGTAAATAACTATTCTAATGAGTCACTATCACTATCTCATGAAAGTTTAAAACAAAAAAAAATATATTTTTAAATAAAAATTGCTAAAATCATGCTCTACCTACATATTGATTGTGACCTTCAGTTTGTAGATAGGGATAGAATGATAGGTAAGGAGAAATATATAGATTCTTCTAATTTGAAGTCTTAAAGGGCAAGTAAAAATTGTCGTAAGGATTACATCGTTACAATTATTCAAACATTTCCCCGTTCTAATGCAAACGTTCATAATGAAACCCGTAAACGAGCGTGATTGGATTTATTTACGGCAGTTTACACCGTAAATGATACAAATGATCGCGAGGGTTTTTGTATTGTTACTTTGCAAACGATGCCCACTGGATATTTGTTTGATCCCTTTTATTTTTTAAATTAACTGCCGCGAGGCTGCGGCGATATAAAGCGAGCGGCGAACGGGTTAAATCGTTTTTTTAAACTAGTGAGTGGCGAGTTCGTAGAATAAATCTCATGTGGATTAAAACGGATATGGTATAGATACTCGTTGTATGTGTCGATGTTTACAAAATATGCAAAACAAAATGCAAATATGGTCTCTTTTCAATGGGATGATTTAGCACAATTGATGTTGTTACAATACGGTAGACTGACTTGCAGCACGGTTATTAAAACACCAGCTAAGTTTATCCATTAAAACCAAGCGACCCAGCCGAATATCGCACAGGCGCAGTAAAGTTTTGAAGTATTGCATTGACTCACACATAGATAAAAACTTGAACACATTGAGCAAAATGGTGGTCACCGGTGGCCCCCAAACAATATTTTTCTATTGTGTCTAGTTTTGTGGCAGTCAAAGGCTTAAAGTTATAATATTTTAATTGCTATGGCCTTTTAAGTAATTGCAAATGCAACCTAGTCCTAACAATTACAAACACAAAATAATAACCTACCTAAATGTAATCGGTCGTTAGCTAAGAGTATGCGCGTACAATATTTTGAGAATCCATTTTGTTAATTACTTGATTCGTTTTAGCAATAATTTTCTTTTTGGTAACAATTTGATAGTTCGACACCTTCCTGTGGTCGCCAAAGGTAGGGGCGCGAGGCATGCTAGACGTCAGCGGGTGACGAGTGATGTTCGGGGAATGGATTTACTTTAACAGTCGCGTGTGATTGGCGCTTCCTCGTCTTGTACGTCTTGCTCAAGGAGGGTCGCACGAGAACTTTTCGGGCTATAACAGAGTTTTCATTCGGTAATTCAGTTCATTCACTATGCAATCGATACCCCTACAGCCTAATAGTCTCATTTGCCTATATTTCCACGAACAGTCGTAAAATAAAAAAGCAAGTGTGATAGAGGCGCAGTTCACGCAGCTCCAACATAAAACACCGAGTAGTACTTGTCATAGCGTAAATATAACACACATTTCATTACAAAAAAATATTAAAACTTTATAAAATTCAGAAGCAGCCACTTTTAAATTAATTGTTGCATTGCTTATCAGTTACATTGTAATAAAACAAGAATATTTAAGTATTTTATTTTTAATTCCGATGTTTCGGCCCAACTGTACGGACCGTGCGTGGGCAAGAGCAACACGCTCGGCGAGATGACACGCCGCTGACTTCTAATATGCCCGTGACCACGGTCCGTGCAAGGCGGAAACGTCGAGATTAAAAATAAAGGTACGTACTTGCATGAATTCCCATACTATTATAATGTTAGTGTTATTGCTTTTGGTGTTGTGCCTATTCGCGCTCAGTTCTGTCTGTCATGTCAAATTACTGTCTAATCGGACTATGGAAGTGAACGAACAAAACTTTATTGCACAACTGAAAAGAGATGGTCCAGGTTTCTATGGAACTTTGGCCATCTCTTGTACATTACACCAAAAAATAAGAAAAAGGCTATGAAACCCCATTCTCACACTTATTTTCACAACTTCTTCGTTGTTTTAGTGCACAAATATATATTTTTTCCATTTTGCGGCAATACTATCTCATAATGACGGAACAGCGGAAGCGACTGTCATAAAGGACAGGTGACAGCTACTTTTTTTCACGCTTGGAACCAAATGTTATAGCCGCTTATCGTTCAGAAAACCTATCTGGGTTTGCATGTGAATTCAGATAAAATAACAGTTACATCATTCAAGTTGTCTTTCTTTCTTCGTGAAATGAATATTTATAACATAGTTTTCTAATGGTTAAAGTAAAAGAGTAAAACTACGTTGATTTTTGAAAAAATCATTGTTAGAATATACTAATAAGAGCTGGCAGCTACCTTGCTCAGCGTACAAGCATCGCTATACAGCGCGGTAATGCTGCCAGCATCCTGGGAACCTTACCACAAGGACTCTTTTTATAATTTTTGTTTTTGTATTGTATTACATAATTTATCTTATTTTTTATTAATAAGTTGTATATATATATTACTAATGTACATTTACATTGTTCGAATATACTTCATTTTGATTTCAGAACGTTCTCAAATATGGCGATAGAAATTGTCATTATTTTTGAATGTGTAACAATGAAAAATATTTTTGTGCATCAAAAAACGGCAAGATATATATTTTTAGGGAGTGTAAACGTTTTTCGTAGTTTTTTGGTTAACTGTACAAGAGATGGCCAAAATTGGAACATCTCCTTTTGTACTCCAAAAGGCGAGCTTAGTGCCAAGTTAAATTCTTTACCCTACCCAAAGGTACGGTAGCCCAAAGGCTATGCAGAAATGAAATCAAGATTGCGCCTTTTATTGCTCACACAATTGTGCATTATGTATCTCCTGCGTGCTGTGTTGCATGTTGATGTTGCAGGTCTACTTGACTAATCTCTGTTGAAATTGGCTGCAGTAATCAAAATTCGGTAAAGAAAATATCACTATTAGTGGTTTCCGCCTAAATGGATAGACTGTAATGTTTT
The DNA here is from genome assembly GCA_949316185.1 of Pyrausta nigrata. Taxonomy (NCBI): domain Eukaryota; kingdom Metazoa; phylum Arthropoda; class Insecta; order Lepidoptera; family Crambidae; genus Pyrausta; species Pyrausta nigrata. The sequence goes on along the minus strand of OX438955.1, from coordinate 3,056,378 downwards.
TACTGTATCTGTGAAGAGGAAACGCCCGGTTTTTATTAAGTAACATAATGGGCAAGGGTCCGACGCTCGGACGAACGTTGTGTGGGAATGGCCCCTTATCGAGAGAGGAGAAAGGGCCGTGTTAGGCCCTTGACACCTTAGGCGTTTTTGTCATGCTTTTTTTTAAGCAAAAAATAATAATATTGACATAAAAATGTAAAACATATCATCAAAGAACAAATACAGAAAAACAACAGTCAAAAAATGTTGACGTTTTTGACGATTCAATCATAAATCTGTACGGAGATACGGACACCAGCATATTAACCTTAACACTGTGACATCTAATGCAGTTGGAAGAGAAGTGATTGTTCAACAAAATAGGTGATGAGTTAGGTACTGTACCCTGATATTGACATTAAATTAGAAGAAAACAAGGTTCTTCTCTCTTCTTGCTTTTAAACAAAATTGCTACGACAACTTAAAAAAATGCGTGTTTTAAAATTATTGTTGTACCTTTTTTCATGAATTTTAAAACCCTAATTCTAGGTGCTAAAAATAAGAGTTTTCTATAAATTACATAGAAATCTCTCGCTTTCAGAAACTTTGCGTGAAATGTAAGTTACAGGATTGCTACTCTATTTTTATGAGATAGCTTGTTTACTAACACTAAATATTGGGGAAACTTTAATTTTATCTGTGTAATGCATAGCTATTTCTAAAGGGCGGTCAGCTCGCACGTTTAAAAACCGCCAAGTCCGTGAACGCCTATATCTAAAGAAGGAAAATCTTATAGGTACATAACATGCGTGTTTTAGACGCTACAATAATATAGCTACTTTAGTGTTCGTAAAAATGACGTTACTTTAGAAATTGGAGTGTATTCTCTAACGAAGGATGTGTTTTTGTTGTAAGGTTAAAAAAAACAAGGAAAGGAAGGAAGGAAGGAAAAGGTTGTTTTAAAGTGACTATGAGACAAAAAAGCTAAGATAGAGTAATCCTTTACAATGAAGTACATACATAACAGGATTGTAGTTAATTATTCTGGGCCAATGCTCAAATTACAAAATACGTTACAGTGTTATAAAAAGCGCATTTCATCAGTATCATCACACATCATAACCACAACGTTTTAAAAACAGATTGTTTCAGGATTGAAAAAAGCAATTTTTTTTGAAAACAATTTTGCAATGTGACTTACATTATATAATTATTATTTTTTGTTCATGCACAACTTTTGGCTAATACTCTAATTGCACCACTAAGATAATAATAGTTACATCGTGTGTAAGCTGTGTTAAAGATGGCGAGCAAGCTTTCCAAAATCTAGGATCACTTATAAGAGTGATTCTCCGAGGGCCGTTTTTTGGCGGTCACACGTTCATAACTCCTAACCCATTCAATAAACAGCTTTGAAATTAACTTTATATGATTCTCTGTCTATTCATCTACACAGACATAGTTTTAAAATAAGGCTTACAGATATTTTTTAAATAATATTTTACCGCCAAAAACGGGAGCAAAACCGTTGTTCTCCGCGCGTCCGAACGATCTCGCGCTCAGTTCAACCACTAATATCTTTATTGTTTGTTGTGTTATGTACACATACTATATGTCAAAAAATTTGTAAATAAGTCAAGATTATTTAATCAAAAAACAGTATTGCTATCGTTTAAACAGAAAGAGTTAGAAAATATTTTGTCTCGGTCACACGATTGTGGTAGATTCGTGAACGCGACATAAAAAGGTCCATAGCTTCAAAGAGCCTCAACTTTTAGACACACTTAATGGCCCTACGGAAACTTTAATTTCATTACAGCATAATTGGAGGACAAATGCCTTTCTTATCGCTTTGAAACAGAAAATATAGGCACACAAATTCATCAACTTTTTTCTGGCAACCTTTTGAAGAAACCCTTTATGGTTAAATTTTAAAGACAATAGAATGATTTAGATGTAAGTGTTGGATATTCAGTATAAAACCCTTTTTCAATTTCTTCGTCCGCTTTTTAGTTTTTATATTTGTCAAGAAACAACTAGTAAATTTTTCAAAATTTAAAATTTTCGTAACTTTTGTGGCATGGTTTTCGTGTACATTTGACCACGAAGGTTATCTTTGACTCCACGTAAGGTTACGAAGGTCTATTTATGCAGTCTTAATTTACTTCTCTGTCGGTCTGTAAATGTTTTTAAATAACCATGTTAACGTTTTCTCCCAAAATTATTAACAAACTATAGTTTGAGTAGGTAAAAGCATGAGTTTTTCTTGTATTTATCTATTTTAGTCAAATAAGGTTGATATATCTAATTGATTGAATCCTGATGTTATTTTTACTAAATAAATGGTTGGCTAATCAATTTCTCGACGTCAATAAGGAAAGTTCTCCATAGAATTCATATACGAATAACTTGACAAAACACTGCCCATGATTAAATGTATGCACATGTGCAATAAAAAGGATTTGGCATAACCAATACACGGAACTGTGATCTACAGTTTTAGACGACAGAAATACGTTTACTTGGAACAAGTATTTTTTTAGGTAGATTCACCTTGGATAGATAGAGTCCAAAAACTACGCGAGGGCATTTATTATTTAAAATTTTGGGCCAAGTATAACCCAGCTCGATCAGTGATTGGTCTATTGTGGCAGCCCTTTTGATAATAGCTCACTACTTATAACCGTTGAATCCAGGAATTGCCAGATTTTTCGGGGAGTGAGTTCTGTTATCTCTTTCAGGTGCATTATATGCTGCACTAAATTGATACTTCTTTTGCTCATATGCGGTCCGCGCGAGCAAAGCATGTACACAGACGTTTCTTTTGCTGAGTGGCAAAAACGGCACATTGCATCCTCGGGCAGCTTCATGGTTGTCATGTGTTTGTTGAGTTTGTAGTGACCCGTCAGTATTCTGGTTACAGCACATGTTTTGTATCTTTTGAGCTTTAGCAGTTCTTTAGATACTTTGTTGTTATACCCTTGTATGAGAGTTTAAGAGTGTTCTTGTCCTGGTACGGACTTTGACAACTCAATAGCCTCTTGTTTACAAAGGGTAGTAAGAAGTGTAGTGGCTCTTTTTTTGGTAATACCACAGAACAGTTTTGGGCCGATTTAAGGGTCGTCAGCTCCTTTTCTGACGAGCTCATCTGCTAATAATGAAGTACATTACCGTAAATGTTAGAATGCCCTGGAACCCATGTAAGTGTTACTTTATTGTAGTTACCCAGGGCGTTCAGGTTTCTGTTGCATATTTGAACTAGTTTTGACTTTAGTTCAAAGGAATATAGAGCCAGCAGTGCTGCTTAGCTATCCGAGTTGATGTAGATGTGTTGGTTACGAAGCCTCCTTTCCAAATTTATTTCCGCGCATTTGTTGATTGCAAAGATTCGGCTTGGAAGATAGAGGACTTCGTGCCCAGGTTAACGCTAACCTTGAGCTTGGGCCTCTCTCCGTATACCCCACACCCGTCATCAGATCCTTTCTTGGATCCATCTGTATACCAGACGTGGCTCCCTTCTTTGAAGATCATTTGGCCCTCTAGCCATTTGTCCCTTGAAGGAATGTTTACTGAATACATCTTATGGAAGTTGTATTCTGCGTGCATGTCGTCGCTGGGCATGCTAAGGAGTATGTGCTTAAGGACTGATTTCTTAAGATTTGTTAGTGTCTGAGGGGTCCATCTGGTTTTTGTGTGGGTGCATATTCTGTATATACACTGCTTGGCTTCCTTTTGTACCTGCATATGTAGTGGTATAAGGTCCAGCAGTGCATTCAGCGCTGCCCCTGGTGTTGTTGGCAGAGCTCCTCGCGAGGGCATTATGACCCAAACACTTCAGTGCTTGAAAACGAACGTCTACAACCAATTCGAAACATGATCTCTTACTATGGGCGTTATAAAAAAGTTTAAGGACAAACAACGAGCTATGTTCGGTGTTTCTCCACTGGATTGAATTGAAGAGATACGTAGAAGAACTAAGGTTACAATAAAAAACATAGCCCTGTAGACCACTAAGCTCAAGTGGCAATGGGCAGGGCACAGTGTAGAAAGGTTCTTGATTTGACACCATTTGGTCAAGAACGTAGCGTAAGGCGTCCACCAGCAAGATTGACAGACGACCCTGCAAAGGTCGCATGATCGCACTGGATACAGGCCGCTTGTAACCGGTCACGTTGGAAGTCTTTGGGATAGGCATATGTTTATCAGTGGACGTCCTGCGCCAGATTATGTTGTTGATATTCATGTGTGCAAAAGCATTTAGTACATAAGCTAACAAAAATAAACCTTACTTTGTCGTCAAAGCGGAACTTTTTACTATATTATAAAAGGTTAAGAGATTTAATTATTAATGCTTTTTATGCTCCTTACTATATAAAAAACTAGTTTATTAAAAAATAGTTTTATGTAATAAAATAGAACTTCGCTGTGAAAAATACGTTTCGTAACTTTCGTGGAGTCATAAATAACTTTCGTGGGTACCAAAATTTCAACATTAAATATCGGAATGAATAAAAAACCGATTTGTTTGATTCCAACAGAATTGAATATACTTTTAGGCCTTCTTTAGTGTAGTATTTTTTTATTTTCAAAAAAACTTAAACTAATAATCGCCACGAAGGTGACGTGGAGAATGCTTTCCGGAGAATCACTCATAACTTTACTGGACAGAAAAAAGGTAGGCTAGCAGTGTGTTAAAATTACCTAACTAATGTATATATGCATGCATTGACCGATTGTGGTCAGTACTCTGATATTATTTGGTAGTAGTGACATGTATATGTAGTAGGTATTAATAATATCGTACATAGTTATAATAATATTTGAATACTCATACTTACGTAAGCAATCACAATCAATTTTTAATGTTACCTGTATTGTTGTCCTAATAAACAAAATAAAATATAAATGGTATTACGATGTTACCTTATCAGATTTATCACAACTTGGCGCAACGGTAAAACTCTTAAGCGCACTTCAGAATAAAGAATTCGTCACACGTCCCAAAAACTTTGACACGAAATTACAAGGTTATTTTACAAGCTGGTGTATCCTAATTTATTTCACGTCAGCACATCAAACTTAGACTAAACGTAAAATTGTCTCAAACGGAATTTGAACACTATAATTTTAGTGTTAAAGACGAAAATTGGTCGAGAGATTTTTCATTTTCGAGTAGCTTCACTTGCTGGTTGTACTCCTTATCAGTTCATGCAAATTGTGTGCGTGGCGTTATCAAAACAGCTGGGGTGTAGATTTATTGTGCAACATTAGGACATTCAGGACCGAGATATAAACCATGTTTACGGGTGTAAGTATGTTTTTATTCATTTTATTGCGCAGACGGCTTAAGGGTTTACGAGCTGAATTCGAAATTGGGTGATTCTGTTATACAAGTTAACTTTATTTTTATGTAAAACAAGCTATTATGCGTTACCTTACATTATTTTTAGGGCTCCGCACCTTAAAAAGAAAAAGGGATTTATATAGGATCACTTTGTTGTCCATCTGTTAGTCTGTGTGTCTGTCTATCTGTCCGTCAAGACCTTTTTTCTCAGAAGAGTGTGGAGGTATCAAGATTAAATTAAAATCAAATAGGTAGGTGCTTGTGGCGCAGTGGCGGCAGCGCTTTGGTAGTGATACCAAAAGTTAAGCAACCCACGGCGCGGTCGTGATTGGATGGGTGACCATTCCGACCATGAAAAGCAAGCTTCGGAAGGCACGTTAAGCAGTTGGCCCCGGCTAATATCTGTTGGTATTAGTCGTTAAGCCTAGTCAGAGGCCCTAGGGCGGCTTGATAACATCTGACAGTAAGGTTTGTCACTTGCCTCACAGACACCCCTCCACCAATCCGCACTAAGCCCGCGTGGTGGAGTATGGCTCGTTCCTCCTCATATTTGAGGTGAGGCCTTTTCCTAGCAGTGGGATCTAATAGGCTGACTTTACTTTACTTTACTAGGTACTAAATTGTGTGCGTTCCCTTGAAGCCGTAAAAAATCAAGCTTCTAAATCTTCGTTTTCAACGCAGTCCTAAGATATGGCAATTAATGCATTATTATCTAACATAAGACCTAAAATCATGAAAGGAAAGAAGGTAGGTTTTACAGCATAAGTAAAAGAAACACATCAAATATGGAAGATTTGTAGTTACATGTAGAATAGAAATATATTTTTTTGTACGGAACCCTCACTGTCTAAGGCGGCCGATACGCACTTGGCCGGGTTTTCTCTCTATAATATAACTAGCTATATAACTTTTGGAACGAGTTATAGATTAAAACATATTTTTTCTTTTTGCAGGTTTCGTCCAGTAAAAAGCTGAGGCGAGTCGAGGTATGTGAAGACAATATTAAGAACTAACTAATTCGTAGCATAATATAGGTATGGTAACAACAGAAAACGTTTATAAATAAAGTTATGCCATATATATGAAGGCACATCGCCCCAGTTAGGCAGTCTATCACCCTTATCAGAGGTCTAGTAGTCCAATGGCACGGATATTGTCGGATGGTCAATCTCATGGGCATGGATAATCGGGCGAAGAAAATAAGACACTTTACATCTAAGTCAGGAAGCGGTTTACTAGTCTTGGAAATACAACATGGATCACATTCACAGTATTTTAATCATCAGAGAACTAATGACACTCCGCCGAACACGTAACGCGCAACCCACGATGCAATCGGATATCGCGGTCAGACTTCAAGTACGTCTTCTATCATGTCGTAGTTGTGTCAGAGCGATGACATCCCTCCTAGATGGAACATCGTTCTAGGTTCTTTGATAATATAAGCGAAGCGCCGTCATATATGTTGCAATGAATAAATAAATAGAAATATATTTTTCAAGATACAAATTCTTGTCAAATAAAACTGATCAACACCATCCATCTCCTTGTGCTAAGTTGCACTACCATATTAATCCGTATAACAATAACAATAGCTGGTGGTTTTTTTATAGAGTTTGACAAATTTTTTGTCGTTAGACTGTGCAAACCGCCACCCAGCCTTAGTACTAAACTAAATAGTTTCCGAGAGTATTTATAAAGTTGATACTAAGAACTAGTTTCCTCGTACTTCAGACGAATAATTTGATTTGAGTCCCTAAGTTATCATAATTATTGTCTACCAAAAAGTTCCGAATTCTCAAAACCCTTTGCATCATAAGTTAGTGACAACCCTGTTCAATATTCAAAGTCTATTCTATGCTCGAGGCATTATTTCAGTGCTATCGATTATTCAAACTTCACTTCCACAGATATTGTTCCAACTGCGTCTAAGTCAATTTACAGTCAGGTTGTCGCTCTTGCAGTGAACGTGTAATCAGTAGGTGTTGTTTTAGTTGCAGTACCTGGGCGACCTGGTTACTACTATTTAATAAAAAACCGGCCAAGTGCGAGTCAGACTCGCACACGAAGGGTTCCGTACCATTAACTTACAATATTAGACAGGCAAAAAACACGTTTGTATGGGAGCACCCCTTATAGTTATTGTTTTAATTTTATTTTAACTTATTTATATTAAAAGTGAAATACAAAATAATATTCTGTAAATATTTTAAACGTCTGCCTTTTGCCATTATAAATACCGGGCAAAAAATTCACGTTTCTTGTATGGGAGCCCCCCTTAAGTATTATTATTATTTTAATTTAATTATTTATTTATAAAGTGAATGTTTAACTTAATATACTGTGAATATTTCAAACGTCTAACTGTTGCCCTTAATAATAGCGAGCAAAAAACGGTAAAAAAACACGTTTGTTGTATGGGAGCCCCCCTTAAATATCTAATTTATTCTGTTTTCAGTATTTGTTGTTATAGCGGCAACAGAAATACATCATCTGTGAAAATTTCAACTGTCTAGCTATCACGGTTCATGAAATACAGCCTGGTGACAGACAGACAGCGGAGGCTTAGTAATAGGGTCCCGTTTTTACCCTTTGTGTACGGAACTCTAAAAAAAGCTTTATGATTCGTAAAATCCTATTTAAAAACTTTTGAGGAAAATGCGAATTTCGAATTTCAAATATCAATCACAAGCGGCCGCCGCCCGTACCGCTTATGGTCCCCGTTTTCGTCTACCCCCGCACCCCTCTGTAGCCTGCAGGCGAGGACTCAGTTAGGCAGTCGGGCTAGAGCCTGTCTTTCAACATGTAGTGACGTGGACTGGGTATTCTGTATCTTCTTTTTCTAATGGAGCAGGTGTCATACTTACGATATTACTAAACTCGGCAAGAATTTGTCGAAATGCATATTTATGCGCAGATAACTTTTGCCGAATAATATTAGATGGAGTCTGGTGTGTCGGCGGCGAATCAAGTTTTAGATTCCACAATGGTTTATATAATAAGTATCTTAGGGTTGTTATTTACATAAGCGGGTTGGCGCCACAAATTAAATTAATATATTGCGTCTGCACTATCGGTTTAACAGTATTTGATGATCAACATAGCCTAACCGGGGGATTTGCTGATATTTTGGGCTTCAGTTAGCTTGTGCCGATCGGGTGGTTTATTTGGGTTGACACGATTTGATTCGGCAGTACTCGTATTTGTAAAACGGCAAAACTGACCCGCAAAACTACTACATTACATTCGGCTTCATACGTGTCGTTCATCAGATCATTCGGATCCAATCGTTTTATCTGATCTGGGTCTTTGTTTCTCTAAAATAGATCGCCGAAAGCCGTCAAACCGGCAGAGCAGCATATTGCACTTAAAAATGAAAGCCTGAGGCGGGAATTGAACCGGCGTTCCTCGCATACCGGGCAATTGCCGAACCACCCAGCAACGCGATATTACAGCGTTACGAAGCACAAGGATACTCGTATTTCGACAGGCTTTGCAATTAGACGACCGTCTTAGCGTGGTGGTTCGCGCCCCGGACTTGGTGTACGGTTCAAAACCCGCAAGGGGCAAATAAAATTGTGTTATGAGCACGAGCATTGTAGCTAAGTCATGTATGTTAAAAGCGTATATAAGTATGTCCATCCGTTATCCTAGTCGCCATAGCACAAGCTCACGCCTAGTTTGGGGCTAGGTAATTGGTGTGATTGTTGGAACAATTTATTTATTTAAGGTCTGGGTGACCGAGTGGTTAGGCAAACGCCCAATATGCGCGGAACGCGGGTTCTAGTCCCGCCTCAGGCGTCCATTATTCCAAGCGCAAAATCTGATAATATATTCCGTTTGCAGTCGATCGTCTGTAACTATTAGCTGAAATTAATTTGAAGATGTGATGAAGCGTAATAAAATGCAATTAACAATCAAGTCTAGAATCTACCTGCAAATTAAGGTAGAACAATGGAAAACTAACGATTCAACTCCGCCCAAGAAATTCATCAGGGCTGGCACGATTTCAATAATTATGCGCAAACAGTCTGCAGAAGCTATTCAGATTTTGAGTTGCCTGGTTTTGTTGTTCTGCCTCCGATTGGCGTTGTTTTGTTTATCATCGTTCTGAATTCGTACGTTAATTTTATCAGTTAAGCAGGTTTTTCTCGTTTATTAAAATCTTATTATCCTTCTGGCCGAATTTCGACTACAGCGACCAATTTCAACCGTGATTTATCCAACTACGCGGTATTATTTTTGTGCACAAATGTGTGCGCAATACACATGTGCACTCCCTGTTCCTTCACTCTCATAATTGAGTGAGACGGCAGTCCGACATGATTGTAGAGAGATCAGGCGCAGAATCAACGGCTTAACGTGCATTCTGAGGCACGGGGTTGTCACAGCTCCAACTTCCTGACTTCGGAGCTGTGTCTGAGATATTTCAAGACAGAAAAACCCAGAAACTTTTGGCCCGACCCGGGATTCGAACCTGGGATAGTACCCAGCGTGCTGATCACTAGACCAACGAGGCAGTCAAACAATAAATAAAAAAATTGAGTATTGGTCGTCAGAATTGACTTACGTAGGAATTTGTTATTACTGCCCATAAAAAAATACTTACATAACAATATTATTTACTTATTAAATATAGAGCCATCAGAATTCACTTTATACCTACTGAAGAATACTAGGGCCCCTAACCAAATGGCAATTGTTCTGAAGCGAACTTTGCTATTGCCAATGAAATGTCAAAATATGTATGTTTCGATGGCTTATGTCAGTTTAATACGTTTTGTTAGCGATAACGCACTTCGCTTGACAATAAATTGCCACTTGCCTACGGGCCTACGTTACACATCTATGATTACTGCCAGAAAGAAACTTCAACAATATCATGAGTCAATGCGATACGAGTATATATATGTGGAAATGTGATGTATCAGTAATATAGAAACTTAGGTACGTTCCATACATGAAGATAATACGAAATACACATACGTCTTTTTTGGCGCGTTGGATAAAAACAAACCCATTATTTGCTCCAAAAATTTTTGCTCCTGCATAATTTCCGAATGGCCGTCATTTCAATGTTTCCATTTAAAAAAAGCCTACAGAACCAACATTTCAAGCACAGCATTGAATAATGAAGGATATTCCTATTACCAGAGATAATGTACAATGCTATGCAAAAGTATACACATTTCATTCTTAAGACCACGCAATAAGGTCTGATATTGCGTACCAGGTTTGTACAAAACACACCTCTTCCTTCAACCATTAATCTTGGGTACAGTTAGTTGCATAATTTAGTTATGGAATGAGGGATGTAAGGTAAGGCTTTTTTAATGCCCGTTGTGTTGCGAATTTGGGCAAATAACTTTAGGTTTGAATAAAAGAGCAGAGTATTTTTAATTTGTGCTGCTTTTTTATTTAGCATTTACCAAGAAAGGATAAATAAAACCGCAGCACCGTGCTGTGAAATAAATTACAATATAAATGCCTGTTCTATCTAAAATATTTTTATTCATATTTTTAAGACACTCATCCACTTTCAGCTTTATAATTCGTAACTTCGTAAGTCTTATTTCTAAAACTAAAAAAAGCTATAAACTCGAATAAATAAAAAAAAACAAATGTCAAAAAAGTTTCGTCAAGAGCGAGCACTCGGCCATGACGCTCATGCTTACCCGTTGCGAAATTAGCAACCATATTCTGCGTCGAACAATCCTAAAGAAAAACGCTCGAAAATTAACTTGAAACACGCGTTTTCCGAAAATAAATATAAATAAAAAAACAAGAATGAAAGGTATAAGATTTCTGCAACTGACTGTAGTTAGATAACAAGTAATCCGGGTTGAGTGTGGACTTGTTGTTACCGTATGATTTCGCGGTGGATGCTAATAAAGATAATGAGCTCGAACAATACACAGAGTTTCCGGGCTCGATGGTTGAGAGCGAGTGGATATATTGTCGGGTCTGGCTCACACCACAGTATAGGTATGAAGCTACAAGTACACGACGATCGCATATTGATGGAATCAGGTGTTACTTTGCGAAAATCCATTATTAAATAGGAAGAATGAGGTGATTGTGGCGCAGTGGCGGCAGCGCTTTGGTAGTGATACCAAAAGTTAAGCAACCCACGGCGCGGTCGTGATTGGATGGGTGACCATTCCGACCATTTAAGTGACGTCCATGACAAGCATCTCCGTGCTTCGGAAGGCACGTTAAGCAGTTGGTCCCGGCTAATATCTGTGGTATTAGTCGTTAAGCCTAGTCAGAGGCCCTAGGGCGGCTTGATAACTTCTGACAGTAAGGTTTGTCACTTGCCTTACATACACCTCTCCACCAATCCGCACTGAGCCCGCGTGGTGAAGTTTGGCTCGTTCCTCCTCATAGTTGAGGTGAGGCCTTTTCCCAGCAGTGGGATCTAATAGGCTGACTTATAAATAGGAAGAATAAAATTATATTGCTTCAAATTTCCGCTAAAAGACGCTAGCGCAGGCACTAAAACCACACCAACCACGGCGTTGAGTATTAGTTCAGGCAAATGCAGAATGCACCGGCCGCCTCGGCTGAGCACGGACGACTGGCCGTCCGATCAACAACATCTCCTGAGGATGCCGCGTGGAGTGGCGTCACGCGCCGAGGTTTTTTGCACGTTAGTGTTGGTAAATAACAACTACATTAGCTGTAGTGCATGCGTATTGAGGGTGGGCAGGCGGTGCATTCTGCACTGGCCTGAACTAATACTCAACGCGGTTGTGGTTGGTGTGGTTTTGGTGCCTGCGCTATCGTCTCTAAGCGAAATTTCAAAACAAAATAATTTTATTTTTTCCATTCAAACTCATATTGTTAGCTCGGCGAAAACCCTTCGCGGTCAGGTGAGATAAGGTTATGACAAAAAAAGAAAAAAAACAAATCTAGGTGAATATAGGTAGGCTAGAGCTCATTTGCGATATATTTTTCGTAAAGAATCCTGGCCAAAAATTAATAAGCATTTTCCTTTATTTTCAGCAACTTAAGTTTTTTTTTTTTTCAACAAACACACCAATTACCTAACCCCAAAATAAGCGTGAGCTTGTGCTATGGTGACTAGGATAACGGATAGAAATACTTAAATACATATAAACATCCATGACTTAGGTACAAATGCTCGTGCTCATCACACAAACATTTGCCCCTTGCGGGATTCGAACCCGCAACCGCCTGGTTTAGAAAGACTTTAATTTGATTAACTTTACTTGACATGACCAAAAAAATACGTAACATTTTGTCGTATATTTATTCAGTGCAAAGACACGATAAATTTGTCTTTGCACTGAATAAACATACAACAATATATCGAATTGCATTTTGGTTTTACACTTTATGAAATAAAACCGCACGAAACAATCAGTCATTTCACATCATCACGAGATTAAATTGATATTCCTTAATTAAGTATATACATGCGGTGTCATAAGCCTGAGTAAGTATAAGAGTAATTTTATTTGTAACTTATTATATTTTGTATTCAAAAATTATTAATTGTTGAGTATAAATATCTAGGGTTTGAATCCCAGGTTGGGCCGAAATTTGTTTCTGCGTTTTTCTGTCTTGAAATAGCTCATACACAGCTCCGGAGTCAGGTAGTTAGTGGCGTTAACACCCCGTGCCTCAGAACGCACAATAAGCCGTTGGCCCTGCGCCTGATTTTTCTCCGGTCATGTCGGACTGCCGTGTCACCGAACTATGAGAGTGAAGGAACAGAGAGTGCATCTGTGTATAAATTGTGCACACACTTGTGTAACTACTGTAATATCTCCAAAGCAGTTGGCTAATCTTTGTTGAGATTGGCCGCTGTAGTCGAAATGCGACTATTTATTTATTTATTTTAGGAAGATTTACGGTTTCAATTATGCACTAAACATCAATAGTATACTGCGATTCTATACTTATTACAAATCTACACATATAGGTAATCAGATAAATAATTTTCGACAAATTCTTGTGCGACCCTTGCGGGGTCCTGGCAATACACCTGGGGGGAAAGACGTGCGGGGGTGAGGAAGCACCAATCACACGCGATTGTCAAAGCAAATCCATTCCCCGCAACAACACCCGTCACCCGCTGACGTCTACGAAGTCTCGCCCCCCGCACCTTTGGCGAATGCTGGAATGTCGCACACGAACTTGTCGGAGGAGGAAGCTACAATACAGTGGGCCTCGCATTAACCTTCCCAAATAATCCCAAATCTGTCACAATATCTCAAATGATATGGAACTCTATGTATCATAAAGTTGAAATATGGTTGTGGAAATTTGACAGATCCGGTTGATGTTGGGCCGACTGTACATGTCCTGGTGTAATTTTGTTAATGCTGCCACGCGCCGGTTGGATCGCAGCTCGACGATTAATACTGACTAGATACACTGCAAGTATCATTGATCAGTAGCAGGTATTGCTATTCTATTAAACGCAATCATAGCTTGTCATCAAATTCAAACAGCATTCCAGAATACTACAAATATCACTACTACGAATGCATTCGCATACACATAGAAGTGTCACTAGAAAAATCTTTTGTACAAACATCATTTCGAGACTGCACTGAGGCTGAAATATGTTCGGGCGGCAACTTTCTACCATTATGGCATGTGAAACACAGTTTTCGGGAATGACGAGCTAGTGAAAAAAAAACAGTCGCTTTTGTAGTCTGGCACCGTTTACGACTAAGGCTCGCATGTCCCGATTAACTAATACGGACTTGCGCAATGCCTGAGGAAGACGTAATAACTTTAACAACGGGTCAGCAAGTAAAAAAAAAGGCAATGTTAATCGGTGACGAAACCATAGTGCAAACAAATTACTCTGACGATACGGTCTGGTAGTCGTTATCTTATACCTTTCAATACAAACTGCTTAATACGTTTAATTATAGCACAGGTCATTTTATGCTACGGTGTAGTAAACACATAACTTTATATTCAAATAATGCCTTACCTAGTTCAGACGCCAGTCTTTCCCAATCTTTATCTATTTGTACCAACAATGTACTTATTGCAACCTACGAGTATATGTGCTTATTTAGATTGTGGAGACAAAAATAAAGATATTTATTATTAATTAATGACTTACGAATCAATTCAGTACCTATATAGAAAGTAAGTAAATATTAATGCAATAAAACTAATTGATTTGGTTTTGCGTATGTTTGAGTATGATAATGCAAAAATATGGAGTAAGATTATTTTTGACTGGTGGTATTTACTAAATTGGTCACAAATAAATCATTTATTCATGAAAGAAAAGTAAACAGTTTACTACTTTTTTTGAGCTAAATTTGTATACTTATACTAAATGTATTTAAGAAGTGTCAAAATTTTCAGAGGATAGATAGGTCATAATAGGACTGCCTCGTTGGTCTAGTGATCAGCACGCTGGGTACTTTCCACGAAGGTCCCGGGTTCGAATCCCGGGTCGGGCCGAGAGTGTTCGGGTTTTTCTATCTTGAAATTACTCAGACACAGCTCCGGAGTCAGGAAGTTGGTGGTGTTAACACCCCCGTGCCTCGGAAAGCCGTTGGTCCTGCGCCTGATCTCTCTACGGTCTTGTCGGACTTCCGTCTCACCGAATTATGAGAGTGAAGGAACTGAGAGTGCACCTGTGTATTGCACACAAACTTGTGCACTATAATATGTCCTGCGCAGTTGGTTAATCTCTGTTGAGATAGGCCGCTGTAGTCGAAATTCACTTAGGAGGACATTATTATAATAGGAAAAGATATGGCGTAGTATTTATTTGTACAGGTAATGAAATTACATCGATGGGCATGGTGTATTAAGTCTAATATTGAACGTTTTGGTTGGAAATAAGAATGAAGTTACTTTACCTAGCTGAGCTGTATCAGGTGTTAAGGCGAAACTAATGAAACTTAAACAATTACACAGTTTAATTGATTTCGATCAGTTTGTCAGTACATGTAGAATGTTTGAAGAGAGTTACCTAGTTGATTTACCAGTATTGAAGTTCAATACGTAATTTAGATGTGTTGACTGTGGGTTTTTTATTTTATTTTATAATGTGCGCAAAATCAGCACGCAGTTATGACACCCTTACCAACTGACAGATAGGTAATACAGTTTGTAAAGAAACCCCAATTTATTTTTTGACCGCACCATAATCGTTTAATGGAATAGTCAGAACAACAAATCATAATGTTTCAGTCATGGGATAAAAAAAAATCGCGTTGTGTGGGCCCCGCATCATTTACCCAAATCTGTCAAAATATCTCAAATGATATAGAACTCTATGTAATCAACATAAGGTTGAAATGAAACATGGTTGCGGAAATATGATAGATTAGAGTAGGTTATATCTACTCTGTATTATAGCTTCCTTATTGGACAATTATTAAAGTTCTTAAAATATGAAATTACTAGTGGTTCCTGGCGACTTCGCCCGCAAGAGTTGGATTTTCCATATAAACTTTCATCCCCCATTTCACCCCCTTAATATTTTTATATCGGGACAAATATGGTATGGCTAGCCTATATCCTTTCCAGGGTCTTGAACTGTCTTCATACCAAATTACATCTCAATCGGTGGTTTAAGCGTCAAGAGGTAACAGACAGACAGACAGACAGACAGACACACTTTCGCATTTATAATATTAGTAAAATATTATATGAGCCATATAATATTTTTACTTGGCATTCAAAAAAGCAGTGTGTCACAGTGGGAAATGCAAAATAACGAATGAGGTGTGAACCCCCGCAGTTTGAATGGCCAGTTTCCAACTCCTCGCTCCAACTGCGTATACCACACCCTAATGATGATGAAGGGGTGATTTTCTTCACATTATCTTGGCTTTTGAAAGTTAGGAGAAAACATGCAAATTGTTTTTTTGATAATTTTCGATGCCTCATTGAGAATTGAAACAAAGAAATCTAGATTTAGAGGGCAAACAACTAATAACTTGTAAAATAAGAAAAAACATGTTAACATTTTAAAGGTTTATTTTGAAGTGGGCTGGGTATGTAATCTTTGGAATTAGGTATTAAAAAATATATTAGAAATAGTCACAATACGGCCAGATAACATAAACTACGAATGGTTCGTTCCTAAAGGTTTTAATAGTAAATCGTTTTGCTTACGGATTGTCAAAATTAATTCTTCACCATATAAGGCTAATGGCCTCCTATAAACACCATGCGTCGCATACAGCATCACGCCATTGTAAAATAGGAGACCAAAGCCTTAGAGATCGGTTAGTGTTAAACTAAGCCTAGAGTTCACCAACACATGTTTAATTTTTAATCATCAGGTTTAGCATTATTTGACATATTTTGACGACCGTCTTGCTGTAGTCGTTCGCGCACCGGACTTTTAAACCAGGCGGTTGCGGGTTTGAATCCCGCAAGGGGCAAATGATTGTGTGATGAGCACGAGCATTTGTACCTAAGTCATGGATGTTTATATGTATTTAAGTATTTCTATCCGTTATTCTTGTCACCATAGCACAAGCTCACGCTTAGTTTGGGGCTAGGTAATTGGTGTGTTTGTTGAAACAATTTATTATTATATTAATTTATTTATTATTATTATTTCATATGGGAATTTTGTAAAATTATTTAAATAATAATAATAATTTATTGCTGTATAATACTTAGCCTAACTAACCTAAATTAACCGTCAATCAAGGTTTACAGGCTATTTAAAAAAATGGATAAACTCGGGTCTAATGCCGTTTTAATTTTGAATATTTTTAAAAACAATTGAGTCCTATTCGGAGCCACGTCTGTCTTATTATAGTCTAAACACTTTATGGCAACCCCGCAGGCCTGTCGCCTTACTTGAAAGCTAGCGCGATTAGGATTGCATTTCTAAAGCAACAAATTGTATACGTTATGTTTCATTGTCTTGAAAGCTAACTTGTCTTTTCTGCAGCCCTACTGCTGAACTCAATTGTTTTCAAATTGCAATTATCATTGCTTTCTGGAAAGCAACAGAAACTTTCAATCTAGGGGAAGCTGTAGAATTCAAATTAATGTAAAATGTCAATTAATATGGCATTCTTTGAAATTGCAATCTTAATCGTGGTCACAGCGGTGGTAAGCTCTGTAAGGTGCCGCCTGGTAGCTGTAGCTGTCCTGCCGCAGCCCGGCGCAAACCAGCTTGCTGTGTTCCGTCGGTGAGTGGGAGTGCCTGAACCTTCTGAGTGAGCTCGCTCTACCGTCGTCTCTGTCTACGTCACGTCTATCTAGCTTAGTCTGGAGTCAAGAGGAAGCCCATTCCAAGTTAAAAAAACGCGATAGCTTTTAAGTACGAAAGTCCGTGGATCCAACTACAAATCATCAAAAAAAACCTTCCAGTACTAAATTTAGGGCTACTTGACGTAACCCAAAGTAACAAAAAAAATAAAGGCATAAAAAAATAAAAACGTATACCTAGATTATCCTGCATCTCCATTCCCTCAAATCACGTATCATCATCGTCCTCTTTGTAAACAGAAGTTACAATTTCAGTTCATATTGTGCTGAAAATCTCATAAGGCCCGCTAACACGACCCTATTTTATGTTACCTCCGTATTTACAACCTCAAGCTATTCTTGCCCTTAAAAGAATGAATTTGCCCAAGGAAAATATTTTTGGACGTATTAAGTACAGTTGGGATCGAAAAGGGAACGAGATATTTTGTTTCTTGAAAAACTTGAATTTTGATGGTTGATACATAATAATGTCAGCCATTCATTTCAAATTGGCTGACTTATATTTAGACAAGGCGTAAACACAGTTGTTTTTTTAAATAATACCGCAAGTATTTGCAAAAGTACCAGGAAACCGTATGATTTTATGTTATAAGTACTTTGTTATCATAAAGCGTAATATCACATAATGTAAACGCGGGATTTTATAGGAAAATAACAATAATCTTATGTTAACCCGTTGTAAAAGATGTTACATTTTCAAAATCAGCAAACAATACACCTGATGGTTATTCTATTAGAGTAGTAGAATAATCATATAAAAATAACTCAGTTAATAAAGTTACACCTTTTAATATACCCTATAACTATAAACATTCTCAAACTCGGTTCAGTGATTTCATCATGAAGTTAGGTACTTAAACAAACAGGGACACGTAAAATTGTAACAAGAAGGTGAAAAATAATTCACATCTCAATAAAAACCTTTTAAAAAACACTAAAACCTAGTAAAAGTCCTCTGATATTTCCGTAAACAATAATTAACATGTTTTTGTGTCTGACTGTACGCTAGAATGTAGCTTTTGAGCTACAGCCTAAAAAAAGTGACCATGAATTAGAACGCTTATTTTGGACCGTAATAAAGGTTGTGTGCCAGCCCTAAGCGATTATATGCTAGAGGTATATTGAAGCAATATGATACTCGTGATACAATTTTGACTCTTTTTAATCTCATCTTTCGGAATGAGGATCTCCAGTTATGGGCCAGTAGAAATCAACACAAAAACCTGCTAAAATCGAAAAGCTTGATATAGTTTTGCATTTTTGTATTATATAAAAGAATAAAAATAAGCAAAACAAGATGTTAGGGAAACTGTATGATTTGTTACTAAATAATTCCACTTGAGCCTGAAAGTTCTATCAAAAAAAAAACCGGCCAAGTGCGAGTCGGACTCGCACGCGAAGGGTTCCGTACCATTAACTTAAAACATTAGACAGTATGAGCAAAAAAGTATATATTTTTATTTTATTTATAATTTCAAAAGTATTCATCACAGGATACTCAAAACAATTTTAAATAAGAGTTTCCGTGCCTGTTTCTTTACGTGAGTGATTTGAAGTTTATAGGTCCAAGACTTTAGAAATTACAGGGGGGGAGGGACACCGTGTAAACGACTTTGGCGGGCTATATCTCGCAAATGGTAAAGCTGATAAAAAAGTGTTTATGGAAACCCTATCTTATTTTCATAGTCCTTTTCAACAATACCCCACACAAGGGGGTGCACTCAAAAAAATAATTCACCCCCCCCCCCCCTTTACATGTATGGGGAGGTACCCTTAAAAAGGGGTAATTTTTTGTATTTTTCAAATTGAGACCTATATGTGAAGTATCCTCGAACCAAGTGTTATGCAAATCAGTCTATAAACGTAGAAAATATTCTGCTGTAACAGATTAGGACGGACGGACTGAACGATTTTATAAGGGTTCCTTGTCGGACTACGGAACCCTAAAAATAATTATAGATATGACCTTGTAGTAATTATGAGATGAAAATTTAAGAATCAAAGTAAATTCCAACGATAGACACCTTTTAAGAACTTTCTTTGATATTGAAGGAATATCAAACACAAAATCCTAAAGCTTTGTAGAAGTTAATTGAAGTTTTCAGGACCTAAATAACTATGAAGACTTAATTTAGTACCTTTTGGTAGTTTTAATTAAGTCTTAAGACACGTATTTTATCATCACCTTTGTATTTACTTCGAATATTTTAGGAGTAATCTACGTGATTTTGGAAAAGCATAAATTCTAAAATGAAGTTATTAGCATATTCATATTAATTTATGGGGGACGCCAGAGTGTGTCTTGGAAGCAAGTGTGAATTGATGAGACAAAGTCAATCATAGTGTATTTTAAAAGTAGTAGATAGGACATCTCCTACTGTGCGATGGTTCGAATTTGATGCGCCGAGCACACGTTCGGTTAAGTGTCCAATGTCATATGTGTACGAAATTTGAATGCAAAGTTGAGCAAATTGCTCAATGTGAGGGCAGCAATTTCCAAACACTAATGACATATCTACTTGTATTTTAATACATTATCATTGGATTGGATAAAACACTGTGTCATACACCCTTCGCAGTCTAGTATACTTTTTGTACTATGTCGTATGGTGAAGAGCGGTTCCCTAGACCCTATATCTCTCGTCGTCTGTATTTATCACACGAATATGTGATGAGAGATGAAACAGCCTCGATTGTGTGCACGACTATACATGAACTTTTAAACTCTAATTTGCGCATCGAAATAATTCACCCGATTTCGAGTCTATCAGACAAAAATATCATGAACTTTATTTTTCAAAACGGACATAAACTAAGGGCATGGCTAAGGGCTAGAGGTTGTTTTAAATTGTAATATTTCAAATTAATGTACACAATTCGATTTTCCTACAGTTTGATTTTATCACTAGCCGATACCCGCAACTTCGTCCGCGCAAATGTTGAATTTTCCATACAATCTTCAACCCCGATTCTCACCCCTCAGAGGTTGAATTTTAAAAAATCATCGTCTTTCGTAATTTCTGACCAAATAGCTAGAAACATTTTTTTTATCGATTTAGCTCCAAAACTGACGGAGTTTCAATCAAACTTGCCCCCCTATCTTTTGCCCCCTTAGGAAGTCAGTCAATAATCAGTCGGTCATTAAATCAGTTTGAATTTTTATATATTTAGGTTATAATAATGTGTGACGTCCACCGGCAAAATGGACAGATGACCTTGTAACGATCGCAGGATCGCACTGGATGCAGACCACTTGCAACCGGTCGCTGTGGAAAACCGTGGGGGAAGCCTATGTTCAGCAGTGGACGTCCCGGTCGCTGTGGAAAACCGTGGGGGCCGCCTATGTTCAACAGTGGACGTCCTACGGCTGATAATGATGATGCTGATGATAATATATGTGTAAATATTTATAAAAAAATTAGTTAGCCTAGTGTTTTTTTATTCAAATTAGACGTTCAACTGTGTCCCAATTGCAATTTTACGTCGCGTGAGTAATAAACGTTCTAAAATTTTATTCGACCCTAAAAAAGAAAATTAAAGTTTTAAATAACCTGAGTTGCCACGGGCTAACCCTGCTGCTCAATTATTGCTGAAACTTACAGACAGAATAAACGAGTTTGTGTGCTTAATAATGGAATTTTAAATTGTTAACTACTGGATAATGGTTTTGAGTGAGCTCCGTGGAAAAACTCGTCGATTTAGGTAATTTTAAGGGTTTCTGTAACTCAAAAGGAAAAAGCGGAACTCTTAATCACTTTGTTCTTCGTCTATCTGTCTGCTCGTCCATGTCTGTCGAGACATTTTCTAATCTTTTCTTTTTCTTCTCACCAAAAACCAGGCACTTTAAAATTATCAAAGGTCAAAACCGTATTCTTATTAATGTATTTTCTTAGGAAATTAACATCAATATGTCTGCGATCTTTGAAAATTGAAGATAAAACCATACTGTGCCGACTCCAAATTGGAAACTTTTAGACAGGGCAGATACGGCCATTTGAGGCTTAATATCTAACACTTCGCAAGGGAATCGAAACCTATAGTCAAATCGTTTTTGCCAGATTTCATGATTCTAAGTCTACGGAACGTACCCTGTTTCGTAGACTTAGAATCATGAAATCTGTCAAAAAGCAATAAGGCGCATTTTAGCACAAATTTAGGAGAGTCCGAAAACCGCTTAGTTATTTTTTTGCACACGTGTATACGGAACCTTAAGTGCGTAAATCTGACTCGCACTTGGCCTTTTAGTCAGTGATTGGCTTGCATGTAGTTACTGGTAATTAGGTTTCACCAAAGTTCAGTATCAGTCCGAACTAAATAGCCTTTTTATGTATTCTTATCGCGACTTTGGAGCATTTACTATACAATGCATTTTATATCACGGCAACATACAATTTTACCAAAACGGTATGCATATTAAAATCGATGTAATGTATTGTTTGCTTAGATAAATAAAGATGGCCGCACGTAAAACTACCCCACTTTGACCTTGAGACCGCCTCTATTACCTACGTAATAAAAGCTGTTTTCGTAGTCCAAATGGTTAACCTGACGCGCTGCCGCTGTACTAGTATTGATGGTACTGTGGTAGTGGCGGCAGCGCTTTGGTGTGATACCAAAGTTAAGCTACCCACATCGCGGTCGTGATGGGATGGATGAACATTCTGAGTATTTAGGTGAAGTCAATGACAAGCATCTCCGTGCTTCGGAAGGCACGTTATTGGTCCGGGCTAATATCGGTTGATATTAGTCGTTAAGCCTAGTCAGAGGCCGAAGGGCGGCGTGATAACATCCGACAGTAAGGTTGGTAACCGAAACCCCTCCACAAATCCGCATTGAGCCTGCCTGGTGGAGTATGGCTCATACCGCCCCATGGATGAGGTGAGGCTTTTGCTCAGCAGTGGAATGTAATTAGATATTTACTTACTTACGATTTCGATGATGGGTGGCAAACCCTTCAATGTCATGTCACATCTATCTTCAAATCAAATTAGTCGTCACATATTATTCAAGTGCTAAACAGTAGTTTAGTTATTAATGTAGGACGATTATCAATTAGCTCTATTGTTAACTTTGCATTGGCACTGGAATATTAGTATGATGGATGGTGAGAACAATCAATCAATTCACTGTGGAAACTAGAACTATCAGTTACCCAAGTTTCAAGTCATAGCTATGTATTTTAATTCGTCTTAATTCAAAGGTAACCTTACAAATAATGAATTTGCCTCTGCTATAACACTTGTATAAATATGAGATAGCTAATTTGAAATTAATGACAGATAGGT
The DNA here is from genome assembly GCA_949316185.1 of Pyrausta nigrata. Lineage (NCBI taxonomy): Eukaryota > Metazoa > Arthropoda > Insecta > Lepidoptera > Crambidae > Pyrausta > Pyrausta nigrata. Next base: position 3,033,527 of record OX438955.1, on the reverse strand, counting down.
GATATGACAAACTGTTGACAAACATTTCAAGTTAGACGTCTCATATTCATAGCAATGGCATAATTATTAATTTGAGTGGTTTATTTTATTATAAATTAATAAAAACTTAAATACATCACTGATACCAAATGACACCAAACAACTTCAGTTGACTGACTTGTCAACTGTAGAATTGACAAATTTTAGAATAATCGAGATCATGACACTAACTTTTGGGAGCGTCGGTGGCGTAGTGGCTAGCGGGTTGCCTCTCGTGCGGGACGTACCAGTACAATCCCACATGCCGCCATGTACCAATGACTTTTTCTGACTTACATACATTAGTTGTTTCACTGACCGATGCTTTTACGGTGAGGGAAAACATCGTCAGGAAATCTGCACATTCAGGCGACAGCATGTGTAACCATAATTCAAACTGGTCAGGTCGCTGTTAACCCCTTCACAGAGGTCAGATGGCAGTCGTTCCACTGTAATATCCTGTTCTGCCAAATCCTGGATCACGGTCAGCGGACCCTGTGCCTTCGCGTGCGAGTGCACAGTTGAAATAACGTTACAAGGATGATGATGAGTAGAAATGAAACTTTTCTGACACTGCAACAAATCAAGCCATCATCATTCCATTTATGAGCTAATTCTCTTCTCTTTGTGCCCATTTTTGCCACTTGACACTTGTTGCCAAAATAGTTTTATCATGTAGGTGGCAACCCTTCCCATAAATGAATAAGCTCATTATTCTCCTTTACAATCCAAAACGCGACAGTGTTATGTAGAATAAGGCAATTTTATACCTTTATAATTGATTTAAAGGGACCGAGGGACTTACAAAGCATTTTGCTACGCATATTGCTGACCCTTAAAATGGGGTCACATATGACGGGTATAAGGGTCTTGCAGTCTTGTGTGGAAAGTGTGAGGTTCTATTATATCTTTCTATTATTTTTATATTATTAGGCACTATAATAAACTTCAAAAAAATCACATTTGTTACACAGCAAACGTGTTTTTTGTTATAAAAAAAAGCCTTTATTTCTCTAACCATAAGTTTTTTACTATTTTCTTAGTTACATTGGACATAGGCCTCCTTCAGTTGTTTCCATAGGGTCCATCCATTTGTCTCTTGTTAATCTACGCCATCGATTAGGCAAGGCAATACATTCTTATACAAACTTCTATCCCTCTTTTTACCTCCATGGAGGTCGAATTTTCGAAAACTCGAAAATATGTCATTCTTAATTTCAAACAACTTTCATTTTTAATCTTAAAACGAAATTTAATCGACTTAGCTTCAAACTGACGGAGTTTCGTACAAACTTTACCACCTTAAGGGGCAAATTTCCTAAAATTATTAATTAGTGCTTACCTATAATATAAAAAGAAGCATGGTGCAAAATTTAGTTTATAAAATTAAGCAAGATTTCTTATAACTTATTTTTTTTTTCTATTACAGTTAATAATTTTGAATTGATTTTTATTTCATTTGAAATGCGGTATTGTTACCTTGAAAATGAATATTTTTCTTAAGTTTTTTCCATATCTATAGAATAAGTATTTTAAAATAATAATTGTAATGGCTGCCATTTTAAGATGGGAAATTTAGAACCAAACATTTGTTTGCAGTTTTATATAGATAACATTTGATAAATTAATACCCCTTAAATTATCACTAGTCCAAACCTGGACACATTGTACAAATAAACAATAATAATAAACGTTCAGTCCTTACCACAATTAATTAGATATTCCGCAGACGACGTAGGGGTGTGCACTCCACACTTTTGTCGCCCGAAAACTTTTTCGTCAAAAAAGCTGTGTCGCTCCCATCGCCACTTTTCATAGTTCTCCTTTTGCGAGACACAAAGCCACCACAATATCTATTGTTACATTTTTAACAGCCCAACAGCCTTTTAGCTTCGAGGCTTTTGTATGAGCCACTTTCAGAATTCGACGTGTGCTAGTAGTATTTGGAACTGTGACTGCGCAAATTTCGGCGTTTACCCGCTTGTTAAGTGTCGGCAAGTTTTTAGAATCATGTTTAGCTGTTTTTGTGATTGTACGTGATTTTCATTAGAAATAAATAAGTATTGGATGGCAAAATAGAAGGAAAAAGAGCAAGAGGAGGGCCAAACAGAGCATACAAACAGTGGTTAAAGAAAAAAGCTGATGTCATGACGTATAGGGAGTTCAAGGTGCTGGTAGAGTCCAGAGAGGGATGATGTCGAAATATTTCGACAAGCAGCTCTTATGTTAAGATTAAATGCTATCAAATTCAAAGTAAGATAAAGATACGTCTTTGAATATCGCCACAGAAGGTTTATTCAGAATAAAAGTATTGTAATATACGAGAAATATATAGGTATAAGACAGAGCAAAACAATAATATTTACATGCCACTTCAGGCACCGTTATATCTTCCACAGTTAGTTTAATAAAAATTTCAGGCAGTCAGTTAGTTCATTCACGTTATGGAAGTTTTGATTTCATTCATATTTCAAGGCAGTTAAGTCAAGGTCAAGTCAAGGTCAGATAGTCAGGCAGCATTCTACGAAAGGCTGAAGCTTAGATAATTAGGCATCGATACGAAGTACCTACTCGGTATAGTTTATTATTTTTAATATAGGAATCGAGACTCTAATTAGCTGTTCAGAACCTAGTTTCTAAAGAACAGTGAACTTGAAACGCTATACATAATCCTAACGGAATCTTTTCAATAAACTTGACTTAACGCCCGAATTTATCACATTTCACAATAGGGATGGCGATTCTTTTCGAAAAACATCGATTTTTAAATCGATTCGAATCGTGACCTAATAAATCGATCCACAAAAAAATCGAGGCCAATAAGATCGATTTCTGAAAAATCGATCTTTTTCTCAAGTTTTTGTTTATAATGTAATATAAATCTATTTTTTTTAAAAACAAGAAACATATTATAATTTAACGATCTCTCATCAGTAAAAATCAGGTAATTCGATGATAAAAAATATATAAACGTAACTTTTTTTTATTAATGAGAGGTGAAAGAATCTAAACATACAGCCATCTCGCGAGTTTTTGAATAATTAACTCTTTAACCGGCAGCCGGCAGCACTCTTATAATACGGGAATATTCAATTAATTGTAAATACTTTCTTGGTTTATACCGAAAAATAAAATAAAATCGAATGTCGATTTTCAAGGGTAAAATATCGATTCACTGAATCGATACAGTACTACATATCGATTTAAAAAATCGATCTTTTTGGCTACAAAAATCGATTCTTCGATTAATCGATCTCAGATCGCCATCCCTATTTCACAACTCTTCGTGACATAAGAAATTCATCTCCACAGGAAAATCCTTAAGCGTTCGAGTAAGAAAAAGATCCATTTGTCCGTCGGGTTGTCATGCCCACGTGATTTAGAGGGGACCGGTATGGGACACAGGTCGCAGGTTAGTAGTTCTATTCCCGGGTTGATAAAATGCGGGAAAGTTCTGCGAGTTTGACTAATTTGTGGTTTGCAGGTGTGGATTGTTGCGAACTTTAACCCCGTTATTACAAAAACTTAGTACCGGGTTTAAGCCAGGACTAAGTTATTAGCTAGCCAATTAGAAAAGCGTTTCTCTAAATTAAATAATAAAAAAATCTGACTTACAATATCAACGCACAACCCAAACCACTAGCATGAGAGACTTAAAATTTTGCACCATGCTTCCTTTTATAGTGTAGGTTAAGGGTTAAAGGGAGGGGGGGGGGGGTTGCTTAAGATGGTATGAAACTCCATCAGTCATAAAAATTAAAAAAAAAACTATTTTGAAGGATTTGAATGATGATGGTGAAAATGGGTGTATTCTACACTACTTTTTTTTTAAGTTAAATAATTTCAACAGAAAGTTGATTTTTAATTTGGTTAGGAGGTCATTATTATTTATTATATCGTAACCTAAAGGGTGCAAACAAACCTTTTTAACTTGATATGCCTCCACTGTCTATCTGTCTGTCAGCTTTACTGACTGTTTGGGAAGACACCCCAGGGGTGGTATTCTCTACAGAGTTATCGATGACAGATGTCGTCGCAAACGCTGTTATACAACTTTTGGTAGTTTCTACACCGAATTTTGACATGGAAAAGTTGTGTAACTTGACATTAGATCGTCAATATGTCAAGTTTGCGAATTTCGGTAGTTTCTACAAACACATTTTGACAGTACTATTCGCTAACTTGACATAAAAAATCGTTAGCTATCGACTGAATCGTTCACCATTATCGAGGATATTTGGAAGCTCGATAAGCTAAGCGGCAATGATAAAATTCACTAATAATATTCGTGGACGTTGGCAATTTGCTTAAAATAATAATAATTGAATTGTCATCGATTTTTTTTACACAAACAGAGACTATGATAGCTAATACGGCGAATTTTGGAAGTAGGTACGGCAGTGCCTCTATGGGATTCTGTTAGAACTAATGCATAAGAGTGATTTGTTTACTTGATCTCAAAATGCATTTTAAAAGATATTGTTTTGGCTGCATGTACAGCTTCTAGTGGATACCCTGATAATAACAACTCTACATTACATACATATAGTAATGAACATAATACAAACATATTTTAAAATTGATTTATCATTAAAGAAATAACACTTTGCACATAATATACTGTTAAGTTTAACTCATTCTTCTAAACTTTAAAGTAATTATTAGTTAAGTAGGTCGATACTCGATATTTTGTAGGTATTAATAGCTGTTTAATTGGTTCTTGATGGAAGCTAGTTGATGCATCTGTAATCAAAAATATTTAGTTTATTGATGTTCTCAATTTCAGTTGTACACCTATTGTATATTCTAACGATTATTAAATAAACTAAATTACACATTACTTTTTATTAATAAAAATAGTTTTTACCACGGCTTCACTGTTATTTGAATAGACCTAAGTATATGTTCATTGTAAAGCATGCAAAATATGCAAAAGTAACTTCTTGACGTGTTATTCAATCGCTATAGGAAAATGATGATTTAAAATGATTTAAGGGCTAAATTCTTATTAAATATGATGAAAAATCTACACAAGACGACACAAATTACAATTGTAAAGAAGTCTTGTGTGTGTGTACTTACTTTATATGGAAGGGCAAATTTACATTTTTGTATACATATATATTATTCCATGTAAATATTATTACTTATAAACGCATTTGTATGATAAAATATCAGCAATTTTATAGTTTTTCTTTCAACAAAGTAGCACAGTGAGAGGATGATTTGACATTTAGTTTGAGTGTTGCAAGAACACAATTTTCATTGTCCAATAATAATAAAGTGAATTTTATGAGTTTATTCTTATAAAGCTGTTTGATTAAGCCTTTACAGCTAGTTTAATTTCAAGTTGTTAAAATATTTTCGTTTCGTATCACTATACTTGAACTCTTTATAATGAAATAATTAATAAAGTATAAATCGTTCCTGAAAATAAATATGGGAAATTTGTAAACTGGTATTAAATCTTAACAAGAGGATTTCCTTATGAATACAGTTTTTTTCGAGTTATCGGCATTGTACAAACTACCGTTTTAAGCAAAATTCGATACCGCAACGTTACTTTCCAAATGTCATGATACTTATCGTTCGGTTCTGTCATGATGAAGGGTTTCTTAGAAAATTATCAATGAATTACTTATGCTCCATGAGCAGTGCTTACGGACCATACTTGTGATCAGTTGTTGTAACTACATATCTATAATATTTATACAATTATTATTATACCTATCTACTAGCGATCCGCCCCGGCTTCACCGATGCGATGCGCTATATCCCTGTATTTTAAGTCTGTGATACCTATCTTCGAAAATTATTTAAATTACATGCTTTAAGGACCGTATTCATATATATTAAATGCAAAAATATATTATTAGTATATTTACGGTACTAAATTGGATAAATAATTATGCTGTATTGCTTTAAATCGTAAATAAGGTGCACAAACTGTACTACATTATTATGATCTATCTCGTAGTGTTTCTCTATCATAATATGCATGTTTAACACACATTAACCTTCCTCTTGAAACACTTTATCTATCATAAAAACCGCATCAAAATTCGTTACGTACCTAGGTAGTTTTAAAGATCTAAGCATACATTGGGAAACGTAAATCATTATACTATTCTTATATGTAAAGTTTCTACTGTTTGTTAATGATGTTGCAAAGTCCTGCGGCATATCTCGTAAATCGTATAACAAGTTCGCGAGTTCAACCACAAATGTAAGTACTTATATACCTATATACTATGTATGTAATTAACGATGTAAAAATCTTTTTATGTAGTTAAATTGTTTTTAAAATCCAAATGAAGACTTGTTTTAGTAAATTTTACTATCTGCAATATTTAATAATGTGTCCATGTGGCAAAGCCGTGGGACGACCTGTATAACGGAACGCGGCACTAAAAAGGTTTACGCAGGTACGTATTTTATGGAAAAAGTATTTTCTAACAATGAAAGGTTTGACACCTTATTATGACATCTTAAAAATAGCTTATCTAAAAATAGTTAAATAGATCACAAGACAAACATTTTAGAAGTATTATATTATTGCATTTTGGTGGTAGCACAGCGCATCCCGTCGACCTAAACAGTATTTGCCAGATAAAATCTGCTTTCCAAGTTGGTTTTACTTCAAGGCTAGGTTTACCAAGCTGGAACGAGGATTTTTAGAAGAAATACTTGTTTATGCTACCTACGCATGCAGTTGTCAGGATTGCCGCAAAGTTCTGGATCTGACAAATATGCTTCCCTTTTGCAAGAAGGCTGAAAAGTGGACTCCGGCCTTAGTATATGCGAGGTTGGCGAGATACAATCCTTCGACGGGAGAAAATGTCTACGATGCTGTAATCTGTCCTATGATTGTGCCATTGCCACAAAGATGTAACTAGTTATAACTACATAGTTACTTAAATAAAAGTTGAAAAAGTGAAAGTCGTTGGTTTTTTACTAGTTTATAACATATTTATTCACTTACATGTACAGTATTATTTTTTTATTTTAAAAAGATTGCATTCGTGTTTCTTATTTTCAATCACTTTCTTAGATCGTGTCAATCGCTGTTTTTAGCATATGTCCATACCATCAAGTTCTCACTTTACTTCTTTATTTTGTATACTGTGGAAGTCCCTCATGTAATTGTTAGATAGCATAGATTTAGTCCATAAGAAACCGGGCCGGGGGCCTGCAGACCACATCACCATTCTCATTTCGGCCGCAAGCAGGCGTCTTTCTGATGTTTCTTAGGCGGCCATGAATCTGCTTTTTAGCAATGATTTTAAAATATGAGTTGCAAAACCCTACCAAACAAAATATTCGGTGTATTTACCAAATAATTAACCTCAATATAATAATATTTCTGACGTTTCTGACAAAATCAAAAGGATGGACATGACACTTCGTGCCGGTATCGCAAAGATCATGAAGTCTCTTCCTTAAACAATTTAAAACAACAGTGATCTTAATATATTATTGCACTTGAAAAAATGACCGCCAGAGTCGGGAATCGAACCCGCGTTCCTCGCATGCCGGGCGATTGCCTAACCTCTTGACCATCCTGGCGTTGGCAGAGCCTGTCGAAATTTTCAAGTGCTTCTTAACGCTGTAATGCCGCGTTGCTTTCATCAATGTTATTGGGATTACACCCTCAACACTCGAAAGAAATACTATTGCAAGTATTTAACAATCGAAAGATGAAGCTTGCAAATACGATAAATGATTGTTTTAAGTGATAAGCATTCACTTTGCAATCTAAATATATTATTGCACTTGAAAAAATGACCGCCAGAGGCGGGAATCGAACCCGCGTTCCTCGCATGCCGGGCGATTGCCTAACCTCTCGGCCACCCTCAAGTGCAATAATATATTTAGATTGCAAAGTGAATGCTTATCACTTAAAACAATCATTTAACAGTGATCTTGTTTTTTTTATTAGGGCCTTTAGGTTTTAAATAACAATAATTTATTCAATTTACATCTAATATTACACATTGAACACTATATTACTTTTGCGTTATGTTTTGTGCTCTTTAACTATAAAAATCAGAGTAATAATTGTCGTCATTTAAATAAAATTCTGTCTATCTATTTCTTTAACAAATTACCACAACATATTGTAGAATTAACTATATATACAACTTATTAATAAAAATTAAGATAAATTACTTAATACAACACAAAAACAACTCTTTCACAATCTCTGCGATTCGACTTTGGAATTCTCTCCCTAATGAGATCAGAATGTCACCAAACAAATTTTCATTATAAAGTCACTCCGTGCCCACTATCTTCACCTTGGCTCTCTTCAGAACTAACCTTTTTTTTGTTCATTCTTTTCTTTTCGTTTACCTAGATGTCGTCAATATCTTCAATTTCGTTAATTGTAAATTCGTTTTTGTGTATTTTATGTATGTTTATCATTGTTTTATATATCTTTTTATTTATTTGTGTAATATTAGTATGTATGTTTATGTTGAAATATTAATGCATTTTATAATTTATTTTATTTAATTGCAAATGTTCCGCCACTGATTCAACTTTCTGCATCTCCAAGCGGTTGACTGGTAGAGAATGCCCTAAGGCATTAAGTCCGCCAATTGTACAACTTACAGTGCAATAAAGTTTAAATAAATAAAAAAAAATAAAAACAAAAATTATAATTATAACTGTCTATCTTACAAATGATTTTGTGAAATAATGGGAGAATTTGTATATGGCATTATTATTGCAAAATTGCAATAATGAGGATTTGGTTATGAATACGATATACTTAGCGAATTTCCACGTTGTCGCAACATGATGTTTTATCGACCTAACGATTCCACGCTAACTTGTAGAGAATACCACCCCAGGTCAATTGTCTTTTCGAGTTTGTTTAGAACTGAAATACAAATTACTTAGAATCAGTTAGGCAAAATAACAATGGGATTTAAGGTTTAGCCACTATAAGCAATATACTGTGCCATCCTAAAACACAACATTCTATACTTTTTTCGTCCACCAGGGCTTGTTTATTTTTCATAATATAGGTAAATGGAATAAGATATTAAATAACGCCACTTTAATTTCAGGGAATGTATGCAAAATAATACAAGAAATACCCAGTTCCTTTGTAGGAATGAACTACTTTTCTGAAAGGAATTGGTGTAATATGTATTAGATTCTTTGTCGTGTATTTTCTTTGTTAGGTACAAAACTAGGTCTTAGCAACAATGGCTCATCGTATTTTAATGTAAGTTGGTAAGAAATTTTGATAGACCCTCTCTTCTTGTGCTATCAAAGACAGAGACAACATCAACAAACGCAATTAACAAACTGGCCAAGTGCGAATCGGAATTGCACGCACACGAAGGGTTCCGTACCATTATCAAGGTATACAACATCCGCACCATTATTTAGGTATACAACATTAGAAACTATATTATAATAAGTCAGCCTATAAGATCCCACTGCTGGGAAAAGGCCTCACCTCAACTATGAGGAGGAACGAGCCATACTTCACCACGCGGGCTCAGTGCGGATTGGTGGAGGGGTGTATGTAAGGCAAGTGACAAACCTTACTGTCAGAAGTTATCAAGCCGCCCTAGGGCCTCTGACTAGGCTTAACGACTAATACCACAGATATTAGCCGGGACCAACTGCTTAACGTGCCTTCCGAAGCACGAAGATGCTTGTTATGGACGTCACTTAAATGGTCGGAATGGTCACCCATCCAATCACGACCGCGCCGTGGGTTGCTTAACTTTTGGTATCACTACCAAAGCGCTGCCGCCACTGCGCCACAAGCACCTCGAAACTATATTATAACCTTTTAATTTAGTTTTAAAAACGGAAAATGACAAATATGTTGTTTTTTGAGGATTTAACTTTTTTAGTATTTGTTGTTCGCAACAACATTACAGTACATTTGTTTCAGCCACTGAAATACACCATCTGAGAAAATGACAACTTTCTATCTATTACGGTTCATGAGATACAATCTGGTGACCAAGAGACAGACGGACATCGGAGTCTGAGTAATAGGGTCCCATTATTATGCTTTGGGTACGGAACCCCAAAAAATTTAATGTAGCCTATATAATCAAAGATTAATGTAGGATTTCAATGGTAAAACAATTTTTGAAATCGGTCTAGTAGTTTTTGAGTGTATTTGCTATCGTTACAAACATACAAATAACATTAAACAGAACAATACCTTCTTATATGAGTATTTCATAGCAAAACATCAAAAGAGGTGCCAGTAAATCTGCTGCCATTTTATTTTCCGGCACGCAGTTATGGGAGCCACGATTTGTGGCACTATAAAACTGCTTTGAAGTTTTTTGCTATGGAAAGGCATTTCACCGTAGCATAGCAATAGTATACGAGTATATAACTAAGAACTAAGCGCTTCTTATCAACATTTATAATGCGCACAGCTAAGTTGTGGAACTCACTACCCGCTTCAGTGTTTCCAACGGATTACAACCCAAAGACCTTCAAACTCAGAGTGAACAGGCTTCGTCTGGGTGAGCTCGCTCCCTATAACAACCTAAACAAATAACGCTTATTTTTTTTTAAACCGAAATACCCGTCTGCAAAATAGATTACATTTTTGAAATGGTCTTTTTTTAGTAGCTTTTATATGATACCCAAATTGCTATGGTAAGAAAAAAAACAATCGCAAATCATAAGTAATGAATAACTTTATATTGCGCCATGATATACATGCAGTATCAAAAATTTATGCCCCAGAGACATGAAATCGGACCCGGTGCCTTAAAATGGGACAAGCCACTTTGCAAGCCAAAATGTTTGGCATGCTGTTGGCAATAACTCACACGCAATGAAGCAGGGAAGCCATTCTGTTTCTGATGATGGCTAGGAATAGCGAGAAATCCATCAGCATTTAGCATGTGCTGGATGCGCTACACCGCCTCGGCAGCCCCAAAAACATTTTAACATACCTACTTATTTCACCAAATTATGATACCTAAAATAGCTTGCGAAACAATCATAATAATTATAAAGTTAATCGCTAAAAAGTATGAAATGCCTCAAATTTGTTTACCCTTCACATCTCTATAATATGAATACCATTAACAAAAACCTGCCAAGCGCGAATCGGAATCACGTTACGCGGGTTCTATGAAAACATTTCATGGTGTAGAAATAGGTGCTGGTGCATAGCTTTTTACCAATGTTTTATTTGTTTTAAAAGTTGCGATTTTCTGAAAGTATTATACATTATATACTACAGATTATTATATACCAATCCACTACAATTTATCCTTTCCAAAAAAAATCCTATTACAAGTTAGATTTTAACGCTCTCCAAAAAATGTTAACTTAAGTAGGTATTCAATATTGATTTCTATTGTTTTAACAGTTAGTAGACAGATAGATGTATAACAAATGATCCTTCATGGCTTCCTGTTCCTACATCATCTCAGCTGTTGCTGCTGCGTCTCCGAATACTTAATTTAGTTTTTTTAATAAACAAACTAAGCGTGAGCTTGTGCTGTGGTGACTAGGATAACGGATAGACATACACATACATTTACATACATATAAACATCCTTGATTGAGGTACAAATGCTCGTGCTCGTCACACAAACATTTGCCCCTTGAGAAATTTGAACCCGCAACCGTACGGAGCGCGAACCACTACAGCAAGACGTCGTTGACAAGTTTGTATCACAGGTGTTAAATGATCAAATAGCGTTTTACTTTTGAGCCACGGAACCCTAAAAAGTGTATAAAACAAGAAAATTACTTTTGCAAAACGGGAACAAATAAAATTACGCGCCCTACATCAGAGAAACGATATTGTTTTTCGTATCATTAGGACATGAAAGACACGAAATTGAGATCATCAAAAGTGACGTGTCCCATACATTTTTACCTAAGTGGTGTTTGTCAAGTATTTAATGGGCACTTTTCACGTTATTAGGGACATGGTGTTACCGTTTTTAGATACTTTTTTTTACACCGTTGAACATTTTGATGATTTCCAAACAATGGAATTGCTTATTTTAACATGTACCTTGTTTAAATTGCTATTTCTAATAATGCAGACCTTTTTGTTTAGAATAGAAGATTTCTAAAACAAAAACTTACTTATTTTGTTTAGAAATGTTGCCTTTAAGAACATAGTGAATTTTCTGATAGGTACTGGTCAGACATAACCCATCCACGGCCGCATCGTTGCTTACAGGTGAGATTGCGGTCAAATGTCTGCCATTAATATAATAAAAACTGGCCAAGTGCGAGTCGGACTCGTGCACGAAGGGTTCCGTACCATTAACTTACAATATTAGACAGTCTAAACCATTAACTTACAATATTAGACAATATTAGGCAAAAACACGTTTGTATGGGAGCCCCCCTAAAATATCATTTTTAATTTTATTTATTTATTTTTAAAGTGAAACACAACATATTATTCTGTAAATATTTTATGCGTCTACTTGTTGCCATTATAAATATCGAGCAAAAAATGGCGAAAAATTCATGTTTGTTGTATGGGAGCCCCCCTCAGATATTATTATCATTTTAATTTATTTATTAATTTTCAAATCAAATATACAACTTAATATTCTGTTAATATTTCAAACGTCTTCCTGTTGCCGTTATTAATAGCGAGCAAAAAACGGTAATAAACACGTTTGTTGTATGAGAGCTCCCCTTAAATATTTATTTTATTCCATTTTAAGTATTTGTTGTTGTAGCGGCAACAGAAATACATCATCTGTCAAAATTTCAACTGTCTAGCTATCATATTATTTTTCAAAAATTGTTAGGAACTGCTAATTATTTTTTTAAGATCACATTGACTATCGTCTATCTATTAGGCTTTGCTATAGGCAATACGAGGCCTTAATACCTATAATATACGGCCTAAAAATGAACCTTTTCTCACCACCACCCACAAATCATACGAAATATCTAATAATAAAGATCAAGAGACCCTTTTTCTTTGGCCCGTCGTAACTGAATCCTTGCCCCAGTTCCTGTGACATACAGACATAAATTCTCTACCCTTCTTGGTACATAAATCTATTAAGGAATAATTAACTCCTTGTAAGTGATAGCTGGCGGAGAAGACGCTGCGATTTGCGACTTTGTGGAGTAAGTTGGTTAGTCTTTTACTCTCAGTTTTCTCCTACGTTACTCTCAATAAAAGTTGGCTAAGGGCGTGAGCCCACGATCAAGCTTAGCATTACTGAGGTGACCATTTACAAGCTATAGTTAAATTACGAAGTTAGTGATAAATTTTTTAGTGTTTTAAAGTTTTCACTCTTCCAGCTACAGTTTTAAGTTCTTCTTCTTCTTCTTCTCGAGTCAATGGCAATTTAACTTTCTGCGCCCAAAAAGTGGCAACATCAATGGCCTTCTGGTTGGCGTTGTAAAGGTCCTCTTGCGCGCAGGAGGCAAACTGATAGTGTTAATTTTTCATTTTTGCTATTTCCAAGATTTTTCCGCGAAAAATGCCACGCAAACGGCCATACGCCATAAGTAAAGTGGGCGTCAAGTCAAGTAAGCATCAAAATAATTACAAATAAAATACGTCCAAGGATCGAGACATCGTCCCCAGAAGGCTGGCTGCATTTCCTCGTTGAACGGCCAAACTTATACGTTGGCCAAGAAATGCGCCAGCCCTGCGATCGCCCGTACAGTCAATCAGCCTCTTGGCCAAATCACTATACAGGCGATGTGCACTTGGTCCCCACGGTCCAAGAGTCTCTACCCCAAACGGCTCAAGCAATACGTTTCTAGAATATAAGAAACTTCATCATATCACATTGTATAATCAATCCTTACCCTGCCCATTCTCCAGATGTACCTTTTCAGGCCATTTTCTTCACCTAAAGATCGTTAATCCGTCGCCTAAAACGAAATCCACCTCTAAATATCTCCGTTAAAACAAGCATCATCTATAAAACACTTACTAGTTCGATCCAGCTTAATGCTAAGCGATCCGTCTCGTATATCTGTTACCGGGATAGAGCTCTAAAGTTAGTTTTCCGTGGAACCCTAAAAAATGGCGCGGGAATTGGATGCGCACTGAAAAATTTGAACTAATAGGCTAGGAGTCTAGTGTTAATGTTGGAGAGATTTCAAGATTAGTGTTTTTGAATAAAACTTACGATCCAATTAAGTTTCCGATAGAAAGTTCAAATAAATAACCTGAATTCTTAATTTATTAATTAATAAAAAAAAGTTTCAACAAGCACACCAATTGCCTAGCCCCAAACTAAGCGCGAGCTTGTGCTATGGTGACTAGGATACTTTTATACATTCATAAACATCTATGACTTAGGTACAAATGCTCATGCTCATCACACAAATATTTGCCACTTGCGGGACTCGAACCCGCAATCGCCTGGTTTAAAAGTCCGGGGCGCGAACCACTACAGTGTAGTGGTTCGTGGTGTTGTGACTACACCAAGACGGTCTTCAATTACTGTATGTATTTTTTTCTTTCCGTCTATCTTTAAAAGAAAGATACTTATAAGTTAGCGCGGACTTCTTTGTAGATCAACTTGTACGAAAGAGAAACAATCCCACCATACAAAATAGACTATCTGCCATACTCAGAGACGTCAATTAAAGTTAATCCTTTATTAAGTCTCATGCCGTCCTTTTCTATTCCATTGACAAATGAAGTGACAGAACGAGACCAAATTATAGATTGAATGTTTTTGAATTGAAGTTTCTGAGTGCGGCAGCATATCTCAAATAGATTAGGTAGCGTTTTCAATGAAAGCTCCTACAGCTGAATTAATAAATAAACCGCATGAAAACCCATTTAGTAGTTTTGATACATACATGCTGTTTTTGGAAAAGCAATAAAAACGTTCAAACTTGGGTCAGGATAGCACTTATAGCTTCCAAGATACCTTGTAAAAAATATCAAATGATAGCTTATTGCTTTGGCATTCAATTGCAATTACGATAACTTTTAAATTAGGCGGTAGGCCTGTAATTCTTAAATAGTCGGGTTTATGAGTAAAATTATTTTATTTTATTTTTATTTATTGTAGGGACACAAACGGTAATGTACAAGAGTGGTTTACAGGCAGAATATTCTATAGGTACTATAGTACACACCAACAACATGTTCCACAGATGTATAAAAAGCGTAAGGCTACTGGCACAGTTATTAAATTAGTTCATTAGTAAGTGTAATAGAACAATAAAAGTATTAGTAAATTATTCAATCGAATTACATCCTACCCTAACATAATAAATCTTTTTTCGTGACTAAGTGTTGGTAAGATATATTAACAGAGCAGCGATATCTAGTATGTAGTTGATACAATAAAAAAAGTACACGAAAATACAAAAAAAATATAAAAGTACATGGTCAGTGACTAATTGCTATATCAATATTCTTAAGAATATTTATAACATGGTCCTTATATTTATGAGCGTTATATTGAAAAGGGTCTACCTCGTGTGCAAACAGTTCATTATAGCGTTTTAGCATACGATACAATGGCGAGCGTTTTCCTGCATTAGTGCGACAGGTAAGTATGGAAAATAGGGCTTTGTTATTATTTCTAGTTCGGCGAGAGGGGACTCTGTAGTAAACTTCATTGACTAATTTTGGGCAATCCATGTGATTATTGAGAATTTTATACAGAAAAACTGCCTCCAACTGGATACGTCTCTGACGCAAGCCAAGAAGATCAAACTTTTTCAGTAGGTTGTCATAACTATCATAGTGGCAGAAAAATCTATAACTAATCATTTTTTTAAATTTCTTCTGGATTTTTTCAATTTCTGACTCATAAACCTTGTAAAATGGGTCCCATATGATCACTGCGTATTCTAGAATGGGTCTTATTAATGTTTGATATTGATGTAAATACGTATTGGGCCTTGAAAATACTAAGGAGTTTCTAGAAACAAAACCAAACATTTGATATGCTTTGCACTTAATTGTTTCCACATGCAAATTGAATGCTAGCTTTGAATCCAGAGTAACACCAAGATCCCTGATGCTTTCTACCCTTTCGAGATTAGTGCCGTTTATAGTAAATGGGCTTTTCACAGGATGTTTTTTTCGTGTGAAGGTCATAATTTTACATTTACCAAGGTTTAGTTGAAGTTTGTTTTCAATGCAGTAGTTATGAAGCGATGTCAAATCCTCTTGCATCAGAAAGCAGTCATCGACAGTGCGAATGATTCTATAGATTTTGAGGTCATCTGCGTAAAGTTCAAAATATGAATGTTTGATGCAGCCACTAATATCGTTAATGTAAATTACAAAGAGAAATGGGCCCAGAATGGAGCCCTGTGGTACACCAGATGTAACATTAAATACCTCAGATTCGAAACCATTTAATACGATTTTTTGCTTTCTGTTATTAACATATGATGCAAACCATCTCAAAAGTGAACCCTTTATACCATTGTACGCTAATTTCTTTAGCAGTATCAGGTGGTCGACCTTATCAAAGGCTTTCTTGAAATCTGTGTAGACGGAGTCTCAAGTAGACTCCGTCTACTCTTACTCGTTATTGTCTAAAGCCTCATACAAGAAAGTGGTGTACAGTGCAAGGTTGGTAGTAGTCGAACGATTGCGGACAAAGCCATGCTGACTTGGAACAATGTGCCTCGATAACACTGGATAAAGAGACTGATGAACCAACTTTTCAAACACTTTTGAGATTACTGACAATATTGAAATAGGGCGATAATTAGTTACGTCTGTTTTACTATGATCTTTGTGAATCGGAGTAATATTAGCCAGTTTCCACTTTTCTGGAAATTGACCGGAATGCAAGCTTTTATTCAAGATAAGGTATATGGGCAGCGATAGCGTCTTCGCTGTACACTTAAAAAAAAGTGGTGGTATTTGGTCAGGCCCAGCTCCCTTAGAGATATCCAACGATGAAAGTTCTTTCTCTACAGCGCTAAGTGAGATATGAAGATTAGACATATTGTCCATCTTGTCGGCAGTTGCGTCATCTGCCACCTATAAGGTAAGGTCAAGCTGGGACGGCTCGTATACCGATTGGAAGAAATGTGCAAATAAGGTGCAGATTTCAATAGGATCTTTAGAGGAAGTGCTATTGTAAGACATTTTGTCCGGATATGCACAACGATTGTTTTTTTTACTAGATACGTAGCGCCAGAACGTTTTTATATTATTTGAGATATCGTTTTCTAAGTTGTTTATGTATTTACGAAAGCTAGTTGCCGACAATGACTTAAAATTACGGCGGTAAGACGAGAAGAGCTCATAGTGTTCTTTAAGGCATGGGTACCTAATTAGCTTAAATGTTTAAGAAAAAACGAGTCGACTCATTTGCTTTTGACACATACGTATATAATTCAGCTCAGCTAACTCAGCTTCGCTTTCTGTGTACATACAACCTTATAACATTAAACTCAGGTTTATTGGGCCATTTTATATGCCACTAGAGGCAGTATTCTACTCTACGACGATGCTCGTCTCGACTATTGCCGTCTCTTTTACTCATGCCAGCATAACAGGGCGTGCGAGCGAGATAGCTGGAACATAAAATATGTACAACGACTTCCAGAGTGGGACCTCAGGTTAAAGGCTGTTTGGTTTTATTGAAGGTTCCGTACTCATAATTTTAGAATCAATTTAATGGGCTTTGAGGTAAAGTACCCCTGTTTTAGGATCTTAACTTTAGTACAGGTGTAGGAGAAAACTACAGGTAATGTAACATAAAAAACATTGCTATAATCCGACCACTTATCTGAAACTTTACCTGCGGGGGTAGACGAAAACGGGGGCAGGCCTGTGTAACTCCCCGCGTAGGTAGCAAAAACGTACCTACGCGCGGCGACCGTAAGGGGCTAAACAAGTTAGGTATCGCTAGCCGGCAGCGACACGCTCGCGCGTTTTATTCACCAGCGGTGTGCGGAACTAGGTTGCTAATTGGACGAGCATGAGCCTACTTAAGTAGGCTTTAGTAGTTAGAGTCGACCAACTTCTTCTTCTTCTTCTTCTCGAGTCAATGGCAATTTAACTTTCTGCGCCCAAAAAGTGGCAACTTTAATAGCCTTCTGGTTGGCGTTGTAAAGGTCCTCTTGCGCGCAGGACACAAACTGATAGTGTAAATTTTTCATTTTTGCTATTTTCAAGATTTTTCCGCGAAAAATACCACGCAAACGGCCATACGCCATAAGTACAGTGGGCGTCAAGTCAAGTAAGCATCAAGTGACCCAAATCTGTCAAAGTATCTTAAATGATATCGAACTCTATGTGATCAACATAAGGTTGAAATATGATTGCGGTAAATTGACAGATCAGGGTAGGTTGATGTGGGGACGTGTGTGCTTAAATATTATTTTATTTTATATTGGCTATTTTCGAACGCAAAATTATACCTAAGTTTTGAATGAGAGACACCTTTGCAGTTTGTAGTCCTTTGTGGAACCTTTGATAATAATTATAATCCGACCGCTTATCTGAGGCCTCGCCTCGTACAGGGTTGCGGTGGTAGACGAGAACAGGGATTCTGATTGCGTGATTTGAATTTTATAAAGAATTCGACACCTACAGAAATACATTTCAAGATAATTTCATTCTTATAACTCTGGAATATGATTCATAATACACTAAACCTATTCAGTGACGTACTATCACGCAACGCGATAAGGTTGACTGCCACAAGAAGCTACTTACGCCATCTAGCTCATCTTTCTAGGACTTTATTCATGCTCGTCCAACCAGCAACCTAGTTTCGCACACCGCTGGTGAATAAAACGCGCGAGCGTGTGTCGCTGCCGGCTAGCGATACCCAACATTTTTAGCCCTTTACAACGGGTCGCCGCGCGTAGGTACGTTTTTGCTACCTACGCGGAGAGTTATACAGGCCTGCCCCCGTTTTCGTCTAC
The DNA here is from genome assembly GCA_949316185.1 of Pyrausta nigrata. Classification (NCBI taxonomy): domain Eukaryota; kingdom Metazoa; phylum Arthropoda; class Insecta; order Lepidoptera; family Crambidae; genus Pyrausta; species Pyrausta nigrata. The sequence goes on along the minus strand of OX438955.1, from coordinate 3,014,642 downwards.
CCCCGCAGGTAAAGTTTCACATAAGCGGTGGAACTATAGCAGTGTAAAATAATTTTATGTTATAGGAACTGTAGATTTCCCCTTCACCTGTACTAAAGTTAAGATCCTAAAACAGGGATACTTTACCTCAAAGCCCATTAAATTGATTCTAAAATTATGAGTACGGAACCTTCAATAAAACCAAAGAGCCTCTAACCTGGGGTCCCACTCTGGAAGTCATTGTACGTATTTTATATTCCAGCTATCTCGCTCGCCCTGTTATGCTGGCATGAGTAAAAGAGACGGCTAGAGTCGGGTCGAGCATTGTGAAGTAGAGTAGGGTTGTGCCTCTAGTGGGATATAAAATGCCCCAATAAACCTGAGTTTCATGTTATAAAGTTGTATGTACACATAAAGCGATGCTGAGTTAGCTGAGCTGAATAATATACGTATGTGTCAAAAGCAAATGAGTCGACTCGTTTTTTCTTAAACATTTAAGCTAGCTTTACACATTAAACCCGTATATTTAAGAATTGCAGGCCTACCCCACCTGACTTATCGTAATTGCAATTGTAAGCCAAATAAATCCATACTAATATTATAAATGCGAAAGTGTGTCTGTCTGTCTGTCTGTCTGTTACCTCTTGACGCTTAAACCACTAAACCGATTGAGATGAAATTTAGTATGGAGACAATTCGAGACCCTGGAAAGGACATAGGCTACATTTCGACGCGATATAAAAATATTAAGGAGGTGAAATAGGAGATGAAAGTTTATATGGAAAATCCAACTCTTGCGGGCGAAGTCGCGGGAAACCACTAGTAAACTATAATTTTATATTTTTTACTATCTTGGAAGCTATAATTGCTTTCCTGTTTGAACCCTCAAAGATGTCTGTATGTGTCAAAACTACTAAACGGGATGTCATGCGGTTTTCACACTCACTAAAAAGAAACAGCAAAAGAAACATAGGTTTTAAATACAAAAGACAATTCATCTGTAGGAGTTTTTATTGAAAACACTACCTAATCTATTTGAGATGTAGTCTATTTTGTATGGTGGGATTGTTTCTCTTTCATACTCGTAGATCTATTAGGAAGTCCGGTATAGCTTATCTTTTTAAGATAGACGGAAAGAAAAAATACATACTTACAGTAATTGCGGTCGTCAATTACTGTAAGTATGTATTTTTTCTTTCTTGGTGTAGTGGTTCGCGCCCCGGACTTCTAAACCAGGCAGTTCGAATCCCGCAAAGGGCAAATGTTTGTGTGATGAGCATGAGCATTTGTACCTAAGTCATAGATGACAGTCATGATAGTCATAGATGTTTTTTAAATGTATATAAGTATCCTAGTTCACACAGCACAGCACAAGCTCGCGCTTAGTTTGGGGATACTTAATAAATTGGTGTGTTTGTTGTAACAATTATTATTACTAATTAATAAATGTTCAGGTTATTCATTTGAATTTTCTATCGGAAACTTAATTGAACCGTAAGTTTTATTCAAAAACACTAATCTTGAAATCTCTCCAATATTAACACTAGACTCCTAGCCCAATAATTCCCATTTTTCAGTGCACAGCGAATTTCCGTGCCATTTTTTAGGGTTCCACGGAAAAGTAACTTAAGAGCTCTATCCCGGTAATAGATATATGAGACGGATCGCTTAGCATTAAGCTGGATCGAACTAGTAAGTGTTTTATAGATGATGCTTGCTTTAGCGGAGATATTTAGAGATGGATTTAGTTTTAGACGTCGGATTAACGATTTTTAGGTGAAGAAAATGGCCTGAAAAGGTGCAACTCGAGACTGGACAGGGTAAGGATTGGTTTTACAATGTGATATGATGAAGTTTCTTATATTCTAGAAACGTATTGTTTGAGCCGTTTGGGGTAGAGACTCTTGGACCGTGGGAACCAAGTGCTCATCACCTGTATAGTGATTTGGCCAAGAGGCTGATTGACTGTACGGGCGATCGCAGGGCTGGCGCATTTCTTGGCCAACGTATAATTTTGGCCATTCAACGAGGAAATGCAGCCAGCCTTCTGGGGACGATGTCTCGGTCCTTGGACGGCGATTTGGGCCATGTATTTTATTTGTAATTATTTTTGTATGTACCTTTTTTTGTTTTATATTGTAATATGTACATATTCATAGTCTATATATAATAATTAGCAAACTTAAATAACAGAAGTTGATATTATATTTCACTGTATCTTAAAAAAAAAGAAACGTATTTAACATGTCAAACCCCATAAGCCCCGCGGGCGGGTTGATAACAATGAATTTTCTCTTGTGTCTGGAAACATGATACTTGAAAGTTCAAAAGCGATTTTACAACAATTTTCATTACCATGCCATGGTTCACAAACACATGTTTAGTTTTTAATGAGCTGTTTAAGCATTATTTGACATATTTTATATCGGAATTGTGTCAAATTAAACGTCAACTTTCGTTTAGCGGGTGTTTAAAAATTAGTGTCTTAATAGAAACACTTCAAAATCCTCCAAAACAAAAAACGCACGTTTTATACTATAAAGCACGGTAGCTCTACGACTTTTGTATAAGATCGAGGATTTTTTTCAGGATTTTGCAATAAGCCTATTGATATAAATTTGTTGTGAATTAGCTTTTAAATGCGTTCTTAAATGATTAGAATCCTCCTTAATATACCTATCACATTACGTACACCACATACATACGTCTTCTTAGGGACATCTTGAAATGGGCATATAATGGAGAAAGAGATGAATCATTCGTCGTAAAGGGTGATGAGTGTTCATGTTGATAGATGGAGATATAGGAAAGGGGAAAACGTGACTTCCATGGTACGAGTGAGTATATGTTATTTTAATCCATTGACCGAATAACTAGATACCCTTTACTTGTTTTCTAAGGAGAACATGGTAAGGTGGAGATTTTCGGTAAGATCCGGTGTGGACTGTGTTTGTGGTGCAGTGCAAACTATGGCACACTTAAGATCGTGCCCGGCGTGCCCCAACACCTGCACGCCAGCGGATTTAATGGACGGCAGTCGATCTGCAATACAAGTGGCTGAATTCTGGGCTGCTACGATGTAATTTTCTCGTGTTCCATCGACTCGCTAAGAAGAAGAAGACTTGTGTTTACTACAATATTTTGATTTGTTTGTGTACCCTATTGATACTACGCCGCGCACACTCACACGCATACCTGCCTTATTTTTATTTGTTTAAAACGTACCGTGAGAACCCCGACGATCGAGTCGACATCGAGACGTTCCCTATGACACATGTACTAGACTGACCAGAGCGCTTTCGCAGCGTGTGTGTCCTGTGAAACTCCTTACAGACATTTCGAGTGATTGTGGCCTGTAAAGTGATACCTAAACCCTGAAAGCGAGATGCGGCAAGTACCTAGCTATAAGTGCTCAGACCTTAATGATTTTCCACCTATCATTGTCGCCCTCCACGTGTAATCCACTGCCTAAACTCTCAAACAACTTGTTTTCTTCCAAATACACTGAGCCCTGGTTCCCATTCCTAAAAACATTACCTTCCTTCTGTCGCGGTCGGGTAAAAACACAGTCAGTTTACAGCACTAAGACTGGAATGCACCAACACATGATTAATTTTTAATCAGCTGGTTTAGCATTACAGGTTTAAATAACGTCAAATTAACCGTCAATCGAGGTTTACAGGCTGTTTAAACATTGGTAACCTCAGGTCTAAATGATGTCAAAATTGTTATTTTCTTGTTATTCTTGCGTTAGCAAATTTAAGGTAGTGAAAACATTTCGGACGCCACAAACAAAGAATAAGAAGAAATTTAATATAGAACGTCAGAAAACTACAAGGTATTTTAATTAAAATAAGATAAGGAATAAGTTCAACCCTGAATATGAAACCCTTTGCTTGGACAGATAATAACTCTTAATTTCATTTTTCTATTTCTGACTTTTTGCCTTGTACCCTTCAATGCACTGGTTCGTAAATTAATGAGCTATTTCCTAATTCCACCTACTTTTTCAACACACAAATGAGTAAAATTATAATAATGACGGTGCGGTCGTTTGGATGCCATTTACAACCGAGGTCGACGAATGTTATGGCTATCGTTAAAAACCAGAGGCCAAGTTATAAGGCTAACAATGTCTAGGGGAAATTTTGTAAATGCCATTTATATGGAACTAATTGCTTCCTATGACTTCGTTTGCGTTTAAATGACGGATTTAACTTACAAACTTCAACACCATTTTCCTTAGTTTTATGTGAAATGGTTATGTGTATTTTACGAACCGATTTTATTCAAAAAATATAAAGAGAATTTTTTAGAAGGTATATAAAGACATTAACGGATCCAATAAAAATATTTAGTAGAAATACAGACAGACAAACATTATGTTAGATATTTTTCAAGACAATCTATCAATTGGAACAACAATGCCTGAAATTAAAATAAAACTAACAACGAAAATGACAAAGCATTCGAATAACAAAGCCATTGATCAAAAACTTGAGACACGCTATGTAGAGGTAAATTGTATTTGAAAATAATCAAAGGTTTGTTTTAGATATTTGGATTTAATTAAAATTTGTTTTAGAAGCGTTGTTTTAAATATCATTTTAGATTTTATTCAGTCACATCCATCACTAATACTGTGTAGAGGTAGAGATCACAAACGCTGTTTATTTTTTAAACATTGTTGAAGTATTATTTGACTTATTTTGTATGAGAATAGTGACATATTAACGGTCGAACTTTGTTTACTGGTTGTTTGAAAAAGGGTGTGGACTTTGGAACTAAGGGTAGACTTCACCAACACATGTTTATTTTTTAAGCAGTCGTTATAATTAACTGTCAATTTTAGTTTAACGGCTGTTAAAAATGGATGAACTCAGGTCAGGTCAGTCAGGTGTGTTTAAAAAATGCAACGGTTATAAACCAACCGATTGGTTTTATAATTACAAATACCTACATCATTCCAACAATCTCATCTTATCTAGTCTTAAGTAATGAATGACACGTGAAAACAAAAAAAAACATTGTTTAACCTGTTCGCAATAAGGCGGTTTACATTCCAACCTTTTGTCAACCTTTTCCTCTAGAGAACTCTAAAAAAAAGTAACGCAACACGCCAATAGACGGTAAATAAAAATCACCAGAAAAACGCCATGAAAAGTATTCGAACCAGCCATTTTCGGACGCTTAATCATTGCAGGCGAAGACACAAAACCGATACAGCCTAACAGAAAAAGGTGAGCAAAAACAATCCCATTTACCACTCGATTCTTTTAGGAAAAAACGTCCTTTTCCCAGGCTTATAAATCAGGGCCGGACTCTAACCGCGCTCGTAAATATTTCAGCTGACAATTACTTCAGTGGACGGACATAAATATCGTTCACTTGAGGAGCGGGGTTCGCTCCGGGACACTTGAGTTCGCTTCAATAGGTTTTTAGCTTAATGGGCCCACACACTGAAGATGCTGTGATTAATAATAAAAAAACTGTTGTTTTTTTTATATTTTTATAACTTGAGCAATTATATTGCGCCAGTGAGCCGGCAAGCACTTGCAAAAATTCGTCGACTGAATAACGTCCTCCGTAGCTTAGTTGGTAAGAGAACTCGCCCGGATAGCGAAGGGACGTGGGTTCGAGTCCCACCGGATGACACAGTCGATTAATTTTTGTAAGTGAAATTTGATTTAATTTCGTAAAAACTTGCAAAATAATTGCTTAACTTATAAAAATATAAAAGGTTAAGCTGATTTCATCTTAACTGATGGTTAAATATTTGTAAAAATATTTCCATTAGATACATGCGGGTACATTCCCCAAGTATTGATGAAATCGAACGCCGGCTCACTGGCGTAGCAAGCACTTGCAAAAATTCGTCGACTGACTAACGTTCTCCGTAGCTTAGTAGGTAAGAGCACTCGCCCGGATAGCGAAGGGACGTGGGTTCGAGTCCCACCGGATGACACAGTCGATTAATTTTTGTAAGTGAAATTTGATTTAATTTCGTAAAAACTGTTGTACGAGTATTTTGTTGGTCTTTTAGATTTTTTAAAATAATATTATAATTAAAAAAATATTCATTTAAAGGTAACACATTTAAAGGTAACGCTTTCGCGCTATTATGACTTTTAACCCGTAGAGCGATCGGCCTCGCGGTGAGCTAAGGCGCTGCGCGATCGCGAGAAGTTTTTTTTAAGACCACAGAGTTTAAAAACAGTCAAGAAATTGTTTCCCTAGGTACATATCATATGTATGATATATATTTAGAAAGAAGAATAAACAAGCTACAACACAAAAATATTGTAAGGTTGATTTCGGCTTTCTATAATAAGAAATAGATGTTTTCTTAAAAATGGTGATAATCCGCGTTACGCACACTTGGTGTGCGCAGGACGCTTAAGGCCATCTCGTCAGTAGATTGGACTAATCTGCAATGTAATATCACTAAAGCTCTAAATTCACTAAGCCTCCATTTCAAGAATGGGGCCCGACTGCCACAATTTTTAATATGGGTACCAATTTAACCCGGGTATGACCTCTTTCTTGTTTTAGGGTTTTTTAATTTCCAATTACACAGAAAAACGCAGTCGGGTTTTTTAGTTTTTTAAATTACCGTTTTTTTGAGTTGATTTGAAGTCGTATCGTAGAAGAATTTTTTGGCTGAAATAACACCATCTTGTTTTTTTTTGTATTTATTAAAGTTTTTTTTTTTTTTTTATTGTTTTTGGACAAGTTTAAAAAGATAATTGTAGTAGATTTTTAAGATATTATACTTCTCATAAGTACCTATGTCAAATATTTGCCTATATTACATCCAATAGTAGTAACCCAGCAAAGCTCGTTCGCCCAGGTACTTACAATAATTATTGGAATAATTGAACGATAGAATCATCCTTGAACACCTAAACCTCGTGATGACAAAGTTAGGAAATCCAGGTTACTCCGTAAATAAATACGTTCAGATGCGATTCAGATAGCAAATCTGAAATAGTTGATTTCTGTCACGTACATCATACTTTTGCAAACTTATTTGTACGTGTATGGGGTTGTTCATATTTGCCGTAGCTTTATGAAGTATTGTGTTGAAGCCTAGTTGTTTTAATAGAGATCGAAAATTGGTTAAATTTTTGGGTATTGGGATACCACACCGTTGTTTTAGATTTCCATAACACAAGTGCTACTTAATGATGTGATGTTGCCCAATATTTGCGAGTATTTTTATTTAATATAAATTCATAATAAATAATTTATAAATTGTTTCACCAAACGCACCAACTACCTAGCCCCAAACTAAGCGTGAGCTTGTGCTACGGTGACTAGGATAACGGATAGACATGTTTATTGTATAAACATCCATGATTAAGGTACAAATGCTCGTGCTCATCACACAAACATTTGCCCCTTGCGGGATTCGAACCCGCAACCCCCTGGTTTAGAAGTCTGGGGCTTGAACCACTACACCAAAACGGTCGTTGTATACAACTTATAATGTACTATGTGATATGGGCAATACTCTTAACTTGTTGGTGAGGCTAAACGTTATATCTATTTTTGATGACAAAAATAATGATTCGGGGGTTAAACGCTCACTGCAAAAAAATACATGAAACTATTTAATTTTTCTCACTGGCATAACCTACACATCAGAAACAAGTTATGGGTTAATTACTTATACGGATATCTTGTGGTATTTCTCTCATGTTTCTATTAAAAACACCAAAATTTATTAAAGTATAAAACCATTTGATATCGTACATTTAACGGGTTAGAAGTCTTATGGGCCCATATGACATTGTATGATATCTGAAATTAAATGTTTGACTGTTGTTGTTTGGAAGCTTTTCACTTCAAAAAAGAAACCCTAAACAAAGTGAAAACCTGTGTAATTATTAAGGAAGTTACTAATAATTACTTGAAGGAAAAAGTGGTTATGTCATATAAAGTAAATTACAGGTAATTATCCGGCCAGTAAGACATTACAGATAATTATTTGTTACAAGGCTTGTTTGACTACTATTATGTTGTAAAAAAAATATTTTGTTTTCGATGAATAAATGTTGCCAAGTTAAGAGTTTGAAAAAGTTAATTTCAAAGAAGTAATTTTATTAATGTGTTAAGATTACAGTGTTAAGTAATTACACTTAATGTATATGTGTAATTACTTAACATTAACAGACTAGCCTACCGCAATGCCTGAAGAGCAGGGTATATAACCAGTGCGTCCTACCTGTCATGACCTACGGGGCCGAGACGTGGAACTTGACAGTCAAGCTTGCCCACCGACTGCATGTCGCTCAGCGAGCTATGGAACGGTCTATGCTGGGGATCTCGCTAAGGGATAGAATCCGGAACGAGATCATCCGCCAAAAGACGAAAGTCATAGATATCGTTCAGAGGTGCAGTAAGCTGAAGTGGCAGTGGGCTGGTCATGTCTGTCGCAGAACCAACGGGCGTTGGAGTAGGAAGGTTCTCGGATGGAGACCACGTCTCGGGAAACGTAGTGTTGGACGCCCCCCTGCTAGGTGGACCGATGACCTGAGGAAGATGGCCGGTGGTGGCTGGATGCGAGAAGTGGAGGACCGTGAAAGTTGGCGCCGTCTTGGAGAGGCCTATGTCCAGCAGTGGACTGCAATAGGCTGATATGAATGATGAATGATGAACAGACTAGCAGTTCCCCGCGACTTCGCCTACGCCAAAAGTCGGATTTTCCATACAAACTTTCATCCCCTATTTCACTTCTCGTTTAGACACCTACAGAAATCCATTGCAAGATAATTTCATTCTTATAACTCTGGAATATGAATCATAATACACTAAACCTATTCAGTGAAGTACTATTATGCGACGCGATAGGGTTGTCTGCTACTAGAAGCTACTTACGCCATCTAGCGCATCTTTCTAGCACTTTATTCATGCTCGTTCAGCCAGCAACGTAATTCACACATAGTGCCGTGCGCCGCCGGTGGCGTCTCGTTGCTTGCACGCGACACCCAATTTGTTTAGCCTCTTCCAATGGGTCGCCACGTTTTAGCTACCTACGCGGGGAGTTACACAGGCCTGCCGGTACCTCCTTTTTGGGTAATATAAAAATTAGATAAACCGTTGGACTAATCACTATGGGAGTCACTAGCGCACAGAAATTGGTTGCCTCAAATTTTATAATTTGCACAATTTTGCAATTAAATATGACATTTGACACGTAAAAGAACGTGTGCTTGGAGCATCAAATTCGAATTGCCAGGAAATGACAGGTCTACCTCTTTTTAAATAAATACACTATCAGTGGTAACTCTCCAAGAAATCGGTTAAAAACGTTAAATTACTCGTTCGAAGAGAACTTTTAACCCGCCGTAAACTGTGGAACACATTTATAGATATGCTCTTTTGTTTTCCCTTGGGAGTCATCGATCGTTGCAATTACCTGTAGTACAAATGAAAACATCCCTAGGGCTATGTTTATACAGTCGCCTTCGAATATATTGAAGCGGACAAGTTATCGGACTATATAGGGTCTAACGCAGATCAGCTTTAAGTGGATCGATTTCTTCCAATTGTAGTTTCTATAGATACGAGTATCTTAGGTCCTTTTTTTCGTGAATATCCGAAGCTCCTTCGTTATTTTTTTAAGAAACAATATCAAAAATTCTCGTCTCATATCGGAACTTTAAAATATCTAAGCATATCTTAGTTTTTGAGCAAAAAAATGTTGAGTATTCTATTTTTGACAACCGTCTCAGTGTAGTGGTTCGAGCTCTAGAAGTCCAGACTACAAAACCAGCGGTTGCGGGTTCGAATCCCGCAAGGGGCAAATGTTTGGGTGATGAGCACGAGCATTTGTACCTAAGTCATGGATGTTTATAAACGTATTTATGTATATCTATCCGTTATCCTAGTCACCATAGCACAAACTCACGCTTAGTTTGGGGTTAGGTAATTGGTGTGTTTTTTAAAACAATTTATTTATTTCAGCTACAATAATAATGTAATGACGGTAACTGTACAAATTTTAAAAATTCCGTTTGTTACGTTCCTACCTGTATTGGCCAAAAAAACTGTTACAATTTATTTTTGTGCTTGAGTCAAATGTATAATTGTTGTACCTACTCATGTTTTTTTTAACACATTGAGACAGTCAAGAACTTAGAGAGCATTATTTTACATTTTAATTTTCATAGTACGAGTAGATCTTTAAATATTTCAATCTTTTGTTTCAGAACATGAAAACGCTTCGTGCCACGTCGATACAAATACGCTGATCAATAATTTGTGGTAAGTTACATATGCCTTAATTAATTAATGATTAAGCCCAACATTCCACCAATACTATATAGACTGGAAATCGTTGCCGGCTTAAGTGTTTCCTAAACACTATGATCATGATACTTTCTAGAATAGGCTAGACTAGGCAAACATGATCTTACCTTCACGATGTTTCCCTTATCCTAAGAGCATCGGTAAGTGAAACAACTAATGTACATAACTCTGAAAAAGTCGTTGGTACATGGCGGCACGTGGGATCGAACCGGTAAGTACCTCCCGCATGAGAGGCAACACGCTAGCCACTGCGCCATCGACGCTCTATCAATAAAATAAAATGAAACTATATTATCATAAAATCTAAAAATAAAACCCTTAACCCATTTCGTATGCAAAACAAATCTTGACACACATTTACACACATATTAAATCACTTTTCAACTTTAAGGGTTATATCAAACTCGTTTCCTTACCTAAATAGCGAGCACCATTTTGTAATAACCCAATTTCCACATGCTTCGTGTGGGATCTATAACCCAAAAACTATGGTACGGCTTGCGCTTGACTTGAAGCGGTGAGATGAGTTTTTTTTATATGATAGTCGGTGAGTGGGAGTGCCAGATCCTTTCGCGTGAGCTCGTTCCATCGTCGACTCTGCCTATGTCACCTCTGGCTTACAAAATAATCAATTAAATTGTGTGATAATAGTGAAGTGGGTTTATCTAAAAAGCCTACATAGGAACTCATGCCATTAAGAAAGATACTTCGGCCCAAATCTAGTAACAGAAATATCCGTTTTTCTAGTCACCATAGCACAAGCTCACGCTTAGTTTGGGGCTAGGTAATTGGTGTGTTTGTTGAAACAATTTATCTCAAAAAAAAACAATAAATTCATGTCAATTTTATGTTTACAAACGTCTTGGTGTAGTGGTTCGCGCCACGGACTTCTAAACTAGGCGGTTGCGGATTCGAATCCCGCAAGGGGCAAATGTTTGTGTGATGAGCTGCAAAGCAAATGCTCGTATTTGTACCTAAGACATGGATGTTTATAAAAGTATTTAAGTATGTCTATCCGTTATCCTTGTCACTAGAGCACAAGCCCACGCTTAGTATGAGGCTAGGTAATTGGTGTGTTTGTTGGAACAATTTATTTATTTATTTTTACTATGTAGGTTGATTAAATAGAAGTTTTATTTAAGGCAGAGCTGAAACGGTATTTCCTCTGCAGTTAGAATAAAATATTTTCATAACCCATCCTTTCAATTTTGCTGTGGTCGGCTAAATGAAAACGCTTGCACCCAAGCCGAAACTGGTCAAGACTTTAAGGTCTACATATTGATATACTAACATTTGACACTGATGGATCGTTAACACCGCCCCTATGCTATTTCGTTATATTCACGCGAGTTTTTGGGAAACATTGCTCATTTACAAGAAGGGTTAGGGAGTAAAATCACGCTATTAGCACAGTCAACATCAATGTGGTAGGCACAGTAAAGACAGCCTAAATAGATCCTACTGCTGGGAAAAGGCTTCACCTCAACTGTAAGGAGGTACGAGCGATACTCCACCACGCGGGCTCAGTGCGAATTGGTGGAGGGGTGTCTTGTCTAAGGCAAGTGACAAACCTTACTGTCAGATGTTATCAAGCCGCCCTAAGGCTTCTGACAAGGCTTAACCACTAATACCAACAGATATTAGCCGAGACCAACTGCTTAACGTGCCTTCCGAAGCACGGAGATGCTTGTCATGGCCGTCACTTAAATGGTCGGAATGGTCACCCATCCAATCACGACCGCGCCGTGAGTTGCTTAACTTTTGGTTACACTACGTACTCAAATTAATGAAAGCCATAATATCTGTGTATTTTTTTAGCTATTCGATATTATTCCACTTGAAAAATGACCTACTTTAATGCTTGCAATAGTATTTCTTTCGAGTATTGAGGGTGTAATCCCAATGACATTGATGAAAGCAACGCAGCATTACAGCATTAAGACGCAGTTTCTAATATTTTAGATTGCAAAAGTGAATACTTTATTACTGAAATGTTTCATAAACACTACGAGTATGATCTGAATTCATATAAGAAAAGTGTGGATAAGCTGTTACTAGTAAGTCATGACACAATTCGTCCAAAAACTTGTCTACTGACTAACGTTCTCCCTAGCTCAGTTGAAAAGAGCATTCGCTTAGCAAAGGGTCGTGGATTCGCATCCCACCGTATGGATAAATTTTTGTATGCTAAAATTGACTTATGTAAAAACCTGCAAACAAATTGCTTATTATAAAAAAATATTAAAAGTTAAGCTGATTTCATCTTTACTGACGGTTATATATTTGTCAAAATATTTCCATTGGTTACATTTGGGTATATTCCCCAGGTTTTGATGAAAACGAACGCCGGCTCACTGGCGTAGCAAGCACTTACAAAATTTCGTCGACTGACTAACGTTGTAAAGAGCATTTGTCCGGATAGCGAAGGGTCGTGGGTTCGAATCCCATCGGATGACACGGCCGATTAATTTTGTGTGCAAAATTTACTTTTTATTTAAATTTAAGTAAAATGAAATATCAAAACACACCCGCAGGACAGGGCCTAATTAGGAGTACAATTAAATCCAAATGAAGGCGAATGAGATCACTGAACCAATCCCCATTATGGCGCTATTATAATGTTTTGCTTTGAACCTTTCAAGTAAGTTTGTTTTCCGGTTTTTGAGGGGCTGTGTTTACCTTTTGTACAAATAACCTTGGGTTATTTTACTTGGTAAAGGATTTCATGTTAATAGATTTTTGTAAACACTTAAGTCAAAGTGAATCTATTTGGTAGAAGATAAATAGCATCGTGCGTGCATTAATGGCTTCATATCATCGAGCTTTTGTGATGAAATATGGCTGACAAGCTAATTTGATTCTTATTGACTCACTCCATAGCTTTAAGTTCGTGGTTCATTCATTAACGCGTCTGTTGCATGGAGGAATTCTTTTGTCATAAAATATAGCTGATGAGCTGATATGATTCTTATTGACTGTCTCCATAGATTTTATATTTGTGCGCTGGTTGTAGGGAGAAAAAATTTCGTAGCATGGATGGCGTAGTAATCTCGTAGTCATCTCGTAGCAATTCGTAGCGTTGTAGTATTTCGTAGCAAATACTATGTATGGACTACGGAGAGTTGTACACGATTTTCTACCAGTTTTTTGCAGTATTATTTGATTTAGTTGCTTGTATTTACTTACATAGTTTTTAGTTTTTGGGTGATGTCCGTAATTTATTAGGATAATATAATAATCGCCCTTGACATAGAGATTGAGATGATGTTATATAATGTATAGTTCAATTTAATTTACCAAATTACTATGTTAGCCTGATATGCATGCTGTGTGTAAGCGCTCTTGGAGCTGCAACAAATTATAATGACTAATTTTGTATTGTATTATATTGAAACGGTTGTATCTCTGTAGTTTGCACCAAATAAAAAAAATGTAAAGGAGCTGCCTTTTCATGCACATTTTTGATAGGAATCTAAATAGAGAGATACTCTTAATTGCAGCATTCTTTAATACAGCGTGTGTATGACATTGCGGTACAAAAATGTAAGGCTATTACAGAGGATAGCTATAATAAAATGCGCGTGTGTATGAGGTGGGAATGCTGCACGTCACGCCACACATAACTGCTTGTTGTCACGGCATGAAGACCAGTTCGGTACGGAAGCGGCAATCCTTTGAAAGGTGTGTTTATTCTGCCTAAGCTCAAATACTTTTTTTTATTTATACAAACTTATAACTAATATTTAATACTAATTATCTTAGGCCCGCTTGCGCCAGTCCAGATAAGATATTCCGGATTTGCGCATTTGGGCTTTCAACTTAGATAATAGGCCTGAATAAATCTAGATTAGATAGATAGATACTCTTTATTGCACACCACACACAGTATCAATTTACATAAATGTTCGTAGAGAATGGTACAATTTAGGCGGTCTTATTGCTGAAAGCAATTTCTTCCAGACAACCTTCGGGTAGAGGACAGTCCAAAATTGAATTGGGTTGGCGGTGAAAACTATCAAAAAGGGAAATGGGTAAAAAATAAAAATAAAACAATGAAAAAGGCACGATATAAGCATACATATACATAAATTACTAAGACTATTAAATGTTAATAATACTAATAAATATTCTGAGTCTCTCTCTATGTTTATGTAACATACAATAATTATGCATACAAATTAAATATAATACATACATAAAATTTACATACTATATACTAAACATAACATAAGTTATATAATATAAAGATGTGCGCAACTTGACCAACATTTAAAGCAGAAGGTAAGAATTGATAGAAAACTAGAGGCGTGAGAGGTAGTAAGTTTTTAATTTGCGTTCAAAGATGGGAAGAGATTCAGACTGCCTGACGAACAATGGCAGAGAGTTCCATAAGCGGATGGATTGGACAGTGAATGATCGGGTGTAAGAACGAGAAGCGTGAGGGGGAGATATGAGGCGGAGTTTTTGGAAGACTGCATTTCGTGACCCAGGGGCTGCTGCATAAATTGAAAACGTTTTTTTAAATACGGAGGAGACTTTAGGGTTAAAAAGTACGGAATATAAAAAGGATAGAATATGTGAGTCACGGCTAAGTCTGGAATAACTAATCCGGACGTGTGCAAGTATGCCTTAGAAGGTTTATTAGCTAGAAGGTTTGTTAAATAGTTCGCATTGGCATTTTTGGTGGATCTAACAATGTGCAGTTCTTAATATATTTCTTAACTAGTAGTTCCCCGCAATTCCGCCCGCAAGAGTGGGATTTTCCATATAAACTTACATCCCTCATTTCACCCCCTTAATGTTTTATATCGCGACAAAATGTAGCCTATGTCCGTTCCAGGGTCTCGAACTGTCTCCATACCAAATTTCATCTCAATCGGTTCAGTGGTTTAAGCGTCAAAAGGTAACAGACAGCAAGACAGACAGACACACTTTCGCATTTATAATATTAGTATGGATTAGTATATGGATAATGATTCCATAAAAATTAAGTATCTCACGTGTAATTTAGAGTTACCAAATGGTTTCCCAATACCCGATGCTTATTTAAAACCTACCAAATAAATATATCGTTTGAACTGATATGCTGATATTTGTCATCAGAAATAATTTACGAATATCATATTAATTGTTGATCCTTATAATTAGTTTAATCTACTAATAAGCAACATTGCATAACATTCCATTCCAACAATAAATATTAATTTCATATTCAAAGCAACTATCAACTACGTGAACCATTTTAAAACAATAACTCGTAATGAGGCCCTGAGCCTTTTATAGGATTGTCGAATGAAACAATTAACACGGCATTCAAGAACCACATAAAGGCCAAACATGCCCAGGAATGGTCCAGAATAAATGCCCTGGATCACTCTAAAGCCTTTCTTGATCTGAATGCTAGAAAATGGTACAAATACCTAATGCTTAACAGCCGCCAACACTCGAGACCTCTGCTGGGGGCATTAACTGGTCACTACGCCACAAATAAAATGCTTCTCAGAATGGGGCTAACTCAGGACGGCAGCTGCAGAGCCTGTGGGGAAAAGCCAGAAGACATGAAGCACTTGATGTGTGAATGCGATGCACTGGCTAGAACCCGATTGGGTCTTCTTGGATTGGCTTACCCAGACTCGGAAGACTATAGGCTCTTCAGACCTAAAGACATAGTAAAATTTATAAAGGAAGTCTTTAAGGAACACTGAAGAGTAAAGGTATGGGGAGTCACAAAAGTGGGTCGAGGTGCTCCGTGGGTTAATGCCCATGGCCCCTATAAAGATAAGATAAGATAAGATTTTAAATCAATTATGGTTTCATAGCCTATTTCAAATGGGGTATTTAATAGGTACTAAAATATTAAATATTCCGTTTATTTTAAGTTTATCGTTTGATTTTTAGTTACACAATGGTTTTTCCGATGATTGCCGCCGGCCGCAACGGCCATATGTGGGTTGACATGTTATTTTATCTGTAATGTCCTACAAATTAGAGGTATAATTATTATTGAATATATATTTCTCTGAATTATAAACCCAATTATAGGGGTTATACATCCGACAAAAATAGGATATTAAATGTAGTGATAATTATAATTAGTTATTTAATCTTTCAAAACACTTATCCGAAAATCGTTCGTTCTTAAAACATGCTCACTCACGCAAGTCCAGATTAGGACTTGCGCAAATTAGTTTTGAACTCACATCAACGGCTTTTGCATGTCTAGATTAGCTAATCCAGACATGCGCAAGTGGGCCTTACAGTGCAACAGATGATTAAAGTTTGTGAACTTCTGTAAAATAATAATCTTTTTAAATTTCAGATTAATTATTCAGGATTGTATTTTTAAAATTTAGCGGTTAAACGTGCTAAATTTTTAAAATACAATCCTGAATAGGAATGTTACATGTCGAGTGGTAATTCATATTTATTTTGTGCTAAAATTACGACCCATTTGGGTTTATGAAGAAAGTGCCCAGCTACACTATCATAGCAAGTTTGTTTTAGTATACAATGTCCCCTGACTATACGTATAATAAAGTCGAATATAGCCAGTTCTCACCCAACTATATAAATAGTCAATTGATAGTAAATACCTCTACTTAATTGTAGGCCTACTCTAAACATTTCAGAATTCAGGAACTACCCTAAGACACCCTTGCGCAACTTCGGGTTAAATAATCCAGACTTGCGCAAATAGGCTTGCAACTCAGATCATTGGCCTTGCGCTATTCCAGATTAGCTAGTCCGTACTGGCGCAAGTCGACCTTCCGTATTACCTAATCCAGACTGGCACAAATAGGCTTGTAACTCAGATCATAGGCCATGTGCTAGTCCGAATTAGCCAGTCCGGAGAGCGCAAGTGGACCTTCCGTATAAGCTAATCCAGACTTGCGCAAGTGAGCTTTCAACTTACTAAATATTTATAATAAGCTTTGAACAGCTTTCTTAATAGGCTTTGAACAAGTCCAGATTAGCTAATCCGAACTTGCGCAAGTGGGCCTAAAGGTTTTTAATTCCCTTGCGAGTGTCAAAGTTATGTGACATACAAAGCCATCATCTTTTGATTGCGTTAAATTAAAAGTACTTTTTTTTTAATCTTTAAAGAGTGCAGACCAAAATTTGATATTAATTTTATATCAATACTTAGACCTACCTACGCGTTCCTGAAAAATATTCTCTTGACAGACAGACCGAACGACAGCAAAGTTAAATACTATAAGTTTGTTTTTAGATACGGTACTCTGAAACGTACTCGGTTTTATTCAGCCTGTATTACAAACTGCTGAGTATTCGTATCGGAGGCCAATTTTGTGTATTTGTATACACAAATAAATCGTGTCAGATTGTACTCGTAAAATACAGATAGACCCAGTAGGGTAACATGAATGAAGTTGTACTTTAACTTAGGTACCTTAATGTACAAAATAAAATGCGTAACGTATATATATTATTTTGTTGATGTTATATTGTTTTGTTGATCATTCGATCATATTGATACCACTAGAGTGTCGGAGAGACAAGTACGTCGGATTTTTATAAAATTATGTAACTAAAATCACACCTTTATATTAAAAGTTATATTATTAAAGCAAATAAATATGTGAGTTCTTCTGCTTAAAGGTTTTCTGGAAGAGATCGCTTATAGCGTTAAGACCGCCTACAGTGTACATCTTTCTGTGTAAATAGCTGTACTTACTGTATTTTTTATTTATTTATCTATGGGGATCTTATATGTATAACGTTAAAAAATAACCTACTGTTATAATATTTTCTATAGCAGTCGCGTGCAAAAAATCGCTTGAAACGAACCAAGCCAGTTAATTCCGTGACCAGTCGTAATAATAAGTTAAAATGTGCCTAGAAATCGATAACGGCTGACCTTATAGCTCGAATTAACTGTGAAGCGTGTTTATAAAAATGCTTACAGTCCCAAAAGTACTATAAAATTTTGCTGAACAAGATTGGCTGTGTTTCAGATGCTTTCTTTATGACGGCAATACTCATCCGTGAAGTCTATCTTATCCAGGCCCTCCTCTTTCCTCAAGGAAGCCCAAATGCCAGAGAAGACAACCCAGGATAGAATATCCTGGCGCAGATGTGTGAGGAGACCCGACCCCAGATGATGGGAATAGGAAAGGAGGAAGAAGAAGAAGTCTATCTTATTCGTGAAATCATAGTGTATGTTTCATTCCACATAATGATCGCGAACCCTTGGTCACGAGGTAAACTATATGAAAGATTCTCACAGCAGGCACAAAATAAATAGTGCAAGTACAGAAGGAACACTCCGCAAAGTTATTTTTGCAAATAGCCACTCTTGCTATGACACAATAACGTGCAAATTGAGATCGCGGCACGCCAATAGCTAACCGTCTTAAGCACCTAGATATTTGCCTCTTTCTCTCGCGAAACTTATCTCACCTGACAGCGTAGGGTCGACCGACAAACGCACGCGTAGGTCGAAGGTCCATACGATGCAGCCGGCTTGTGTCATCCATTACGACCAAACGCCGACCGGTCGATCCGCGCATGTACTTGTAGCTTTAAGCTAAAGTGCGAAGTGAACCAGGCCTGCAATAGGAAAACAGCAGTAGGTCATCTTTTCTGTAAGCGCAGCAAACTCCCCCTCATATAGTATATTTATGCCACATAATATCGTAGGAGTTAGCCCGGGATGTGTCCGAAAGAAAGGGGGTAGTAATGCGGCTTATTTATTAGCGAAATCCTCAGATTTATTACGTTTAATACTAGAGTTTGTCCATTGTCCTCTGGGTCATTAATAATAATACTTGTGGCTTTCTATGGATCTGAGGCACGATTCTTGTGTAGTGGAAAATGTTCACACTCCTAAAAATGCATACGTTTTTACTAATGGGAAAAACTTAAACTTTTTTCCACTGCATGAAAATCGTGTCTCTAGTTATGTTGGCTAGGCCCGAGTTCGTCAAGTTTTAAACAGCTGGTAAACTTCAATTGAAGGTTAATGTGACAGAATTTCCATACAAAATATGTCAAATAATGCTAAAGCGGCTGATTAAAAACTAAACATGTGTTGGTGAACTCCAAGCTAAGAGGAACATAATATAACAAGCCGGCCAAGACCGAGTGGCACTTGCACACAAAGTGTTCCGTACAACAACATTAGACACTACATTATAACCTCTTTTCCTTCTCTCTCGTAACGAACATTATCAATATTATTCTAATCTTTTTACGTACCCATAAGTTATACATTGGTCTTTACATAAAAATAAAGGTGAATAAATGGGCTGCAAGTATGGTTATAATTAAAAGTATAACACAAGTACAACGTAACACACACACACACACACACACACACACACACACACACACACACCACGCATATAAGTAGTAAGAAAAATAAGTATAGGTATATTTCATTAAAATATTAAATTGCTTGCTTGTTTAGAGTTTAATAGTTGTAATTTATTATGTTATGAACCTGATGATGTTATTAGAACCCCCCTTAAATATACTAACTAATCATTTTTATTATATTGTTGAAGTGAGTAAACAACTTATATATTCTAATTATACAGAGCAATTTTCTTTCAAAAATACTATAATTTTATTTTCTACAGTGGTTGTACATTGTAAATACAAAAGGTAACATAAACAGTGTTTTAAATGCTAAGGTATAACAAAGTTGAAATTTTGAGAATTGTGTTTTTATTAAATAAGCAAAGGGCACTTTAATTTAATTTTGATAATGTGTTTTATGACTTTTTATTCCATTTTTAAGAAATAAATCTGTTTTCCCAGATTAGAATCATCTACCCATAAATCTACCCATAAAATTAGTATGTGTCCATATCCTGGGAAATACAATTATAAGGGTTATACCGAAAGGTATAACCCTTATAATTGTATTTCTGAACTTTTCAACATCTGTTTTTGATCCTTACTTTGTAAACGGTCCAACTAGGTTTTAAGGGACCCAAAAGTTAGGTACTCCCAATTGACCCATAAAGCCTTAATAGTGGTAATCTCGTTAATATATTTTAGAAGCTCCAAAATAGAATATTAATTATTTGTTTCGATATTTGATTTACTCCTTTCGCTGAAGGGTATTTCCCTACGTTACTACGGTATTCAAAATAAAGACAATGCTTTTTTGATTCATTGTTTCATTGGAGATTCCTGGTGAAAATGTTGACTTTAGCTATCAAAAGTTAACATAATAAAATAAGAATATTGAAATACTTACGAACCATAAAACCTGAATTCAGATTTCCTAATATTAAATTTTTCATACCTACTTTAGATTTTAAAAGTAGGTTAATTAACCAATTTACGAGCATGGTTCTTGTCGGTGGAGTTTTTTTCCATGTCTTTCTGCTTTCCGCCCTTCTTGCTTTCTTCTTCTTCAAAGTAGATGTCTCTCTCTCTCTCTCTCTTCAGCCTGTCTCAACCCTCCGGGTTTAGGCCATTTGCAATCTACGCCACTCGCTGCGTTCTTGTACAACCTGGTTCCATTTTTCCCCAGATCTTTTTTATGTCGTCCTGTGTCGTTTATGTCTCATGAAAACCATTTAATACACCATGAAAGTTAAAACATTTAAATTGGTATTTTAAGAGTTAACTATCCCATTGCGACTTCGCTGCGCAGATTTCGCAATGACAATGGGTTTTAGGCAATTTTATATGAAAATTAAAAAAAACTAACACACATTTTACTTCCGTAGTTCTTGTCTTTGTGTACTGAGGAACAGAATTAAAAAGAAGGAAATTTAGCACCGAAAAACGTATTAAACATGAAAAGAGGGCAAAGTTAGACCAAGATTTTCTATCAAACCGAATCCCTCTAAACGTATTTCGAGATCCATAGATACTCGTATCTTAACGATTAACGAAATTTCGGGTTATAGAGGTTCAAAACTCTCACGATAAAAATCTTATCATAAAAATGAAAATTTTCAACACGCTCCTTCTTAACTAAGCTGTTTATACATTTGCAAGGCATCGAGCATAATTTTCGCCTTAAGTAACACTTTCTTATCCCATCTTTGGAAACCAAGAATCGGATCTTATCGCCCTCTAAAATTTCCTTTATTTAAACAAATTAGACCCTAACAGTCCCTAATATGGCAACTAGTTTTTGTTTTAAGCGAAACTAGTTAAATGGGGAGATAAGGAAATAATCATGCCACACCCTTGTCGCGGGGTAAACTCCAATTTTCCCTTCGAACCGGGTGGTTGATAAGATCTCTAATTTACCCCACTTCTACTTTGGTAATGTTATCCCTTTATTCTGATTACTCCTCAGATTTGAAGTTAAATGTCTTTAAATTGGTGTTACTGGGCACCTTTATAACGCTTTAAGTAGGTTCAAGATTTGGCGAGTATCGCAATTGGAGACGTTTTATTGGCATCAGTCAATGAGTATGAGGTGATTTTAATGTCATAGCTTAACTTTAACTTTCTTGGGGTGTTGTCCCACGGGCTCAGGTGACTGAAGTGACTCAGATAAAAAGATAAATAAAAAAATTAAAAAAAATATTTTTGTTTTAAATAGTTCATGCCTTAAAAACTAGTAGATTGGAACTTTTATTTAAGCAAATTATAAGTTTTTCCCATTTAACAATGCCTGTGTTTAGAGGATCCGCCCTTCCATCACTATGAAGTAGTTGCTTGTTGTTATTATATCCACTAACTCCTAAATATCTTTGCCATTAATTATTTTTAAGATAAACAAGATTTGAGGACAACAACAGCATCGGGACAGGCAAAAATAAATACAAGCTTGTAAAAACAACAGAATCAAAAAGTTGTGGTAACGGGCTACGACGGAACCACAACTTTTTCTACACTGTGCGTGGCCCGACACGCACTTGTGTTTATTTGTGTTTATTTATAAAAATTAAAAACTAAATAGTCTTAAAAACTTGTCTAAGATTCCATTGAGTTCTTATAAAAAAACAGTAAATCGTTTTGTTATTTAAGCGCTAAACGCAAGAATAGAAAAAATAAATATCTTAAAAGAAGAGAGAAAAAAGCAATATTAAAACTTAGAAAAAGAATATAAATTCATACTTAATAGGTTAGAATACATTTAGATTCAGAAAGCTTTCGTACGTAATAGAAAAAGATCCAAAACACCTTTTTTTGCCTCTTCTATAGCGTTTTAACCGAACTTACATAACCAGGATTTTTTCAATATCTACCATTACAAAAGAAATGCAAGGTAACATTTCAAAAATCGCAGTCTGTTTTATCCAGGGAATCCATTGGTTTTGTCAGTTCGGCAAACTGGATTGGCAGTCAGTTCGATTCGGAATCCCAGCGGAGTTTGGTGTGTCAGTTCTATTTAGTTCATAACTGCGTCTATATCACAGAGAAAGTCGAAATAAAAGTAGAGTGAAACTAGGTTAAGTTGTAGGGCTTCTATTTAATTCGTCTTCAAACAAACATCTTTTGAAAAACACGCGTCTTAGCCTGGTTTAAACATGTGTTAGTGAACTCTATTCTCTTCTCTATTCTTGCGGCAATACTTGTATAATTAAATCGTACGGCTATAGAGAGGAATTTGTTGCTGGCTAAAGTGTTTTCTAACCACCTGGATCTGAATTTCTTTATGAAAAGAGTGAATAGGCTGTTCTAGTCAGACATGGCCCGCCCGTGGGTCTTATGGGGTGTGACAGGTATCTTTGGTGTCATCTTTTTTGCAGTCACAACCATCTACTGATAACGTACTTTGGACATTTCACAACAAAAGAACACTTTTGGTCCAAAATAAAGACGTAGGTCGTCACTAGTATCTATAGTCAAAAGCAGAAAAAGTACGTTATGTGACGTTACTGCCATTGCATGCCTTTGCATGCCATTTACGAAATTATTCGTTTACTTTTAACAATTCCATGTTACACAAAACATTAGCAGTAATAATTTAACCCTAACTATGGACGAACAACTTATATCATTAGTGGCTTCAGAAACTGCTATAAAGCCATATAAACTCATATTGTCCGGCAGTAGAACGTTCTATTTAGTTCTAAAAAGGTTAAATATAATGAGGTGGGCAACCTTAAAAGTTAACAGGATTATGAAAGCTCTCGCTATGAGCTACAATGTACACATGCCGCACGTCAGACTACCCCACTTTGAACTCTATTTCCTACGTAGTAAAAGATGTTTTCGTAATTCCAATGGGTAACCTGTCGTGCTGCCGCTGTACAAAAGATACATACGTTGTAGTAGAACGACGACCAATTTATAATAATGGACACATGATTGTCATTACATTTTCTTTTGTCGTGGCGAGTGAAAATTGAAATCTACCACTCTAGGATTGCTCTGGGGTACCAAAATTATATTTTTTTAATATATAATAAAAATGTTGTTTAGCAATTATGTATCATGCAAATGTAATGCGATATCCGGCGATTTGGTGCTAGTTCAGATTCCCAGTAGTAGCACTCGCATTACGCTTCTTTTTAGTTTTGGTTTAACCCATTCGCTGCAGCATGAACATGATAACAATTGATTTTATACTGTTGCTCGAGTCAGCGAATGGGTTAAAATGGTTCAGCGGTTAGAGTATGATCAGACAGTAAGCTAGCGATGGGCGATTATTACTAAATTAATCGGATTATTCGAATGTCTCTGTAATCGAATGTATTCGATAAGCAACCGCAGTCATTTGATTATGCGGCGAGCAATACCGGGGCGACCGCCTAACTTTATAGGTATCAAAAAAGGTATAGGTATAGGCTTAGTACAGACTTCAGAAGGAATGACAGCTGTCAAATAACAAATTTTGAAACCTATTATTGACTTCAAATGGGCATGACAAAATTGAATGCAATGAACGAATGGTTTTCCCATGGAGCATGCGCAAAGGACCACCTTTATTAAGCGCCTTTTAAACGATCAAAATTGTTTATCAAAGTCTTTCAAGCTTATTGTTAGTGTGCAGCAGTTTGACGCGTTTGTCAAATATAATTTATATGAGAACGTGAACTTCACAAACTAATCTGTCAAACTAATTTGTCAGCTTACATAGGGCTTTAGTCTGAAGCTTTATTTACAACGGCAACATCAGTCGTTATTTTATTTACCATGTACTCAATTATATGGGGAAAAGATTGTGAAACAAACTAGTAGTACCTACTAGCTAACTAGGAAATAGCTATGTCAGCTGCGAGAAGACCGCAAAGCCATGCTTCTTCCGGAAGACACCTTCATCAGAACATTATGCCTCAGGAAAGATCTATATTTGTAGCATTGCAAGCTAAGATTGCAAGAATTTGTCCTTGTATACACCATGATAAAGAACGTCGCATTGCGCTAGTAAGTCTAAGATCAACGTATTTTTCAATCGAACTTTTGTTCTGATGTTGTGTGTAAACTTTTTTTTAAATGCTATTTCTGTGATGTTGTAGATCCTAACTGCGTTCGTTTTTTGCAAGTGGGTCTTATCAGAAGATCTTTCGGTCTTAGTCGTCAACATGGGATTGTTATCATACAACGTAACGAACACCGATTGCAATTACGAATTTAACAGTGTTTGTCTGAATAAAAATCTTAACCCTATATATATCGATAAGCTACAGAAACCTAGAGACACTACAGTAATGTAAGAAGAAATGAAGTCAAGGCACACATAAAGTAAACCGTTATTTATTTGTATTTTTGTTAATACATAAGTTAGGTATAAATAAACGCCATTAAAAGTACCAGTCTCTTTTTTATTTTTTCCTAGTTTCAAGCTTATAATAAATGGTTAACATAATAAATTAGAAGTAGCATGCACTCTGTTATTATTCCCTATTCATTAGTTGTTAAAAGTAATTCTATATAAACTGAATCGTTATTTACAAATCTTTGACATAGGTAACTGATAACTGTCAGCAATACAAGCATAGCACACAGACACAAATTCGTAGAGATCAAATAAATCTATGGCGTGCATAGAGTAGAAATAAAAAGTTTGTATATTTATCACAAATTCATTATGCACATCTATTACAGGAATTCGATCTGCTTGCCTTAAATTGCATGTGTCCTATGGCGTTATATACCTATCATTCTAAAGTATTGTCGTCTTACAAAACCTTACTCAGTTGGTATATAAATTTAATGAAAGTGAACATAGTGTTCGTTTTCCTGACGTAATCTGAAAGCCCAAAAACGTTTTTTCATTGGAAAAAACGTTTTTGGGCACGAAACGAATTGGATTTGGAATTGTCCAAATCCAATTCGCTTCTAAAACCTCAACTCTTTTAACGATACTTATATAATCTAGGTACCTACCTAACTAATAAGAAACATAAACGCCTTTTATTTATTTCAGATATAAATAATGCTATATCATGTTTGCTCTTCATAAGCGCCCGCCTCTCTTCCATCCAACGCCAGTCGCCGCTCCTCCACCACTGCCAATCTCCATTTCTTAGTCTCCAGTTGCACTGCTCATTGCGGTTCCGACGATCCAAATGCATGGCCCACTGCAGGGGGGCCTACTGTAATAAATGAATTAGTATATCTATTAGCGAATACTTTTTGAAATGCTCTATTAAGACGGATTTATTCCAAGCCGAGTATTCGTTTAGTTCGTTGCATTTATGATATGCTTAAGCTGAAATAAATGTACGTAGGTATTTCAAATAAACCAAACTGCATTCCTTTTTGCATGATGACTTGTTTGGTGAACCGAAACATTTTAGTATTATAACACATGCAGTAGTAGGCGAAGGATACTTACAAAATAAAGGTATCCAATGCTTTGTAAGCTAGGTTATCACCGTAAACTTACTTGCCTTTATCTTGGTCAGTTTTGGAGACACCGTCACCCACTGCATTAGGCCTGGAGGTTAATCGTGTGGGGTCAGCTTGCTAGGTCTAAGAAATTCTGGAAAAGGGCCCCCTGGCTCTCAATGAGTGTGTCTTCATCCACGTCCAAAGTTCTTTAATATTTTCTGGGTGCCAGTATTTTGATGTACAATACAGGGTTAGAAATTTCTTTCCTATTATTTAAGCACAAATACACAATACATTTTGTATGAATGTGATCACTGACTCAATAATCACTATGAATATTATTTTCTAGTTTGTTCTTATAAGACGTCAATCTGTCTTATTTTTGACGTAATGATAATTCGCGTAACCCTGACAATGCGTTTTGTTAATACGCTACTTTATTTTTTCAAATGTAAGTAATACGTATTTATTATTAAATAAGCGAATAATACTAGCAAAAATAATAAAAATATTATAATATATTTAAAATTACGGTCATAAAAATATTTAAATTATTGTATAAATTAAAAAATATGTATTATTTAATAACTTCAAAAATTCATTATGCACATGGGTTAATAATACGCAAAATTTTCGTTCACACGGTATTCATAGACTTCAAAAATCAAAGCAATTTCAATTCTTATGTTCATTCAATTGAATTGAATTGAAATAGGTATAGGTATAGGTTTCAAGTTAGGCGGTAGGCCTGCGGAGCGCGCGGTGTGCAGGCCGTAGTAATAACTACTAACGAATGAATCGTCATTCGCCAGTCCTGTGCGCACAGTCGCGGCAATTCGATCGAATGCATCGAAGGGCCCAGTATAGATTATCATTCGATTGTCGATTATTATACGATTGTAATTTTTTTCGAATTACTAAATCGACATTCGATAGTTCAAATGGTCGATTATCGATTCATTCGATGAATTTTTTTCGAACAATCGCCCATCGATACAGTAAGCTTGGAGTTCCCCAACACGTGTTCATTTTTTTAGCAACCAGCTTTTTTTTCAATTTTTTAGCATTTTTTGACATATTTTGTATGGGAATTCTGACAAATTAATCGTCAAACGAGGTTTACCGGTTGTTCAAAAACTGCTAAGTGTACCTAATTCTCATATTCAAACAGAGGGATGTCATTTTTTTCAAGATAGTAATTGGTACGAAACCTAAGTTACATTTCCGACCATTTAAGTGACGTCCATGTAAGGCATCTCCGTGCTTCGGAAGGCACGTTAAGCAGTTGGTCCCGGCTAATATCAGTGGTATTAGTCGTTAAGCCTAGTCAGAGGCCCTAGGGCAGCTTTAAATGGTTACAATTTACCATAAAAAATCCAACTGACTTTATTTAATAACTCAGCTCGACAAACCCATAAACCCTTCATAGGGCCAAATTACATCGGAAACGAACTCCTTGACAAAGCCATCAAGGCTCGCACGTGCTCCATAAAGGTCGGGAGTGCAGAAGAAGACATAACGCGACCTCTGAGGGAATGATTTTTTCAGGACACACCCGTTCGTAACTGTCGAACGAGTAGTGTGACCATGGTTCGGGGAAAATGCTGGATAAACTAACAAAAGCAACACTATTGTGGATAAACTAACAAAAGCAACACTAAGTTTCATGGTAAAGACAGTTTACAAAAACGATCGAACAGAAAAAAAAAATTTTTCGTATTAGAACGACAGCACTTCAAGTTAAACGGGGAAACGTTAATAGGGGAGATTTTGCGATTAAAATGATCTAATGAATGATGATGCAATTAAATGTTTGATGTGTTGGCCACTGTACAAAATATTTTTCATCTCACCTGTTCGGAAAGTTGAACTTTCATGTGTAGATAGCCGGGTGGGAAATAGCTTTTCCCTCCTACTTTATACTCCTACTATTACTTATAGGCCACTATCGAGAGTATCGATACTTATTGCAACAACCAGAGCTGTATCAGCTATCGATAGTGATGTTAATATTGAACATTGAACTATGTGTCGATAGTATTTATATTAACGGAGCTATCGATACTATCATTACTATCGGTAGACTATCGATACTATCGAAATTCTATCGATACTATTGCTTTTGCCTAGACTATCGATAATCTATAGATACTATCGATATTTTGTCGATAGTATTGCTTTTGCCTCAACTATCGATAGTCTATCAATACTATCAATATTTTATCGATACTGTTGTTTTTTCCTCAACTATCGATAGTCTATCGATACTATAGATATTTTATCGATACTATTACTTTTGCCTCAACTATCGGTAGTCTATCGATACTTTATCGATATTTTATCGATACTATCGATATTTTATCGATACTATTGCATTTCCCTCAACTATTAATAGTATATCAATACTATCGATATTTTATCGATAATATTGTTTTTATCTCAACTATCGATAGTCTATCGATGCTATCGATATTTTATGGATACTATTTGTTTGAGAGTTTAGGCAGTGGATTACACGTGGAGGGCGACAATGATAGGTGGAAAATCAGTCAGGTCTGAGCACTTATAGCTAGGTACTTGCCACATCCGCTTTCTGGGTTCAGGTATCACTTCACAGGCCACAATCACTCGAAATGTCTGTAAGGAGCTTCACAGGATACACACGCGGCGAAAGCGCTCTGGTCAGTCTAGTACATGTGTCATAGGGAACGTCTCGATGTCGACTCGATCTTCGGGGTTCTCACGGTACGTTTTAAACAAATAAAAATAAGGCAGGTATGCGTGTGAGTGTGCGCGGCGTAGTATCAATAGGGTACACAAACAAATCAAAATATTGTAGTAAACACTATTGCCTTAGCCTCAACTATCGATAGTCTATCGATATTATTGCTTTTTTCGCAACTATCGATAATCTATCGAGACCCTCGACTTCCTCACAGTCGAAATGAAAAATAGTATGTTTAACTCGGGTGAAAGCACCCATTCCACTCTCGAGCTATTGGCGCTCTCACTTCGTTCGAGCGCCAGAAACTTCTCGAGTGGAATGTTCCAAGGGACGACCCTTGGATAACAATCTACTATTTCACACCACCTACTCGGCAATGTTCAATTACACATAAACTAAACCTGACCCAAAGTGAGTCATTGCATTCCTAGGGACGTAATATTGTATGAAATTTCATTACGCCCCTAGGGTGCCTCCCTAGAGGGCCTAGGCGGCGGTGATTTGAATTCCGAATAAGAGTTCGTAGGCATGATCCAAACTATTTAAAATTTGAACCTGGCAGCCAAGAATTTTAGCACGAAGGAATGATAAAAAGCGCGCGCTTCTAAAAAAATTTATGTATAAAGAAAAAACCTATGTATTTTAAGAAATTACAAACAATGTTTTCGTAAAACTGTTGAGTGAACAAGAAAATAACACTGGAGTCCAATATACGTAAAGCTGCTGGTATTGGTAATAATAATAATTTACTGCCACAAAAGTCAAAGGATATCATAGATAAAATAAGGTTTTTGTAGTACATTTTTTTTATTGCCTCGCAGGAAGTGTGAAAAGCAGAGTATTCTCCTCGGGAATAAAAATGTCTTCGTCTTGGGCGAGCTTAACTCCCTCGCTCCACTCAGGATTCTACTTTTAACTCCCTCGCTATGCTCGAGATTCAAGATGACGCCCGTGACGTAAGACTTCACTTTACCCATTTGGTGAATAATCTACTATTTACATAATATTTCCCAATAAAATATTAATAATATTTTTTCTAATTATTCATGGTTTAAGCATCAAAAAAAGAGAAATGGTTTGAAACTCTAGTCCTTCGGTTTGTTTGTCAAGAACCTTTTACTCAGGACCCTGTCAAAAAAGAATTAAAATTGTCATGAAATACCTACCCAAACGTCTGAAAATTAAGGCTTGCTTTCAATCAAGCCTACAAGTTATAAGCAGATACACCGGTGCTGTTGAAATCAAAATTGTGAATTAACGCAAGTACTTAAAGTTACGGCTGTTAGAGCTATTTTAAAGTTATTAGCAAAAAAATCAAAATGATAAAAACAGTTAAAAGAAAATACCTGAAAATCGTTCTTACTTATTTACGTCTGTAACTTTACAGAAAAATCTATACTAATTTTAAAAAAAGAAAGAAGGAGGGAAAAGTATTTTTACACACTGTTTAGAATTCAAAATATATTAGAAAAAAAAACAAATCGAACATAAAAAAAAAAGTTATCTTCTTGTTAATATTTTTACTTTTGATAATATTTTTTTCAAGACAATTCTGTTTTAGATTTTGACATTGTATGTTTTTTTACTTGATTCTTATTGAAGTGCCTTACACTTCAATTCATTTCATTCACAAATATAGCTGCAAGTAAAGAGTTTAAAGTAAAGTTTATTATCTTTTATTGCATTTCAGCTCCGTAACACTCACTTAAAGGTTGGTCACCGTGCAATAAGTTGCGCATTTACTGTGCGCGGGTGTGGTCTGAGTGATGGCGTTTTTATCACGACCCCCGCTGATTTGAGGGACGACCTAATATCTCTCAGAAGTTTTTCCTTGCGTGTACAGTTGGCACCACGTCGACAAGCCCAAATCTGCCAAATTAACCCAAACCACAGAATAAGTACTAGTACTTCGTACAGAAGTATGACTTAGCAATTGTATTCAAAGAAATCTCTACTCAATGTCGTCAACAATATGGCGTAATTTAGTTCGCCTCAGAGTCGAGCACATTTTTGTGTAGACACCTACAAAAATCCATTGCAAGATAATTTCATACTTATTGCTCTGGAATTGGATTCATAATACACTAAACCTATTCAGTGACGTAATATCACGAGACGCGATAGGGTTGACTGCTACGAGAAGCTTCCAACGCCATCTAGTGCCTCTTTCTAGTACTTTATTCATTTTCGTCCAGCCAGCAACGTAGCCACACGGCCGCCGGTATATAAAACGCGCGAGCGTGTCGCTGGCCGGTAGAGACACGCAACTTGTTTTAGCCCCTAAGTAAGGGTCGCCGCGCGTAGGTACGTTTTTGCTACTTACGCGGGGGAAAACACAGGCCTGCCCAAACGATATAGAACTCTGTGATCAATAATAAGTTAGAAATATGGTTGCGGAAATTTGACAGCTCAAGGTAGATTGATGTAAGGCCGACTGTACAGTCGACACCACATCGACAAGCTCAAATCTTTTAAATTAACCGAAACGATATTGAACTCTATGCGATCAATAATATGTAAGGATTATGCATTCGATTAAGAAATACATGATAAACTGGAGCAGGCTGATGTGGTGCCATGTACATTGGAAATGTT
This sequence comes from Pyrausta nigrata, assembly GCA_949316185.1. NCBI lineage: Eukaryota > Metazoa > Arthropoda > Insecta > Lepidoptera > Crambidae > Pyrausta > Pyrausta nigrata. Next base: position 2,983,309 of record OX438955.1, on the reverse strand, counting down.
TTGTATACGCATTAACTTATACATACAGATATAGAAAAAGTTGTTGATGTTTAAGTTCCTTTTTTGTTAGTATTTATCCCGTTTCAGACAAAGGCATAGAAAAGTTATTATTAATTATTTTATAAATTTATTAAACAAAACATGCTCAACTTTTATGCAAAGTAGAATCAAAGTATTCTAACAAGACCCAAAACATTATAACAAACATCCCCTTGCAAGAAGTTGCTTCAGTTACCTCAGTTACGTGCTTCTAAAGTGGCGTTTAGCAAAGTTATAATAAGGTACAGTTGACATCGGAAATGTGGGTACACTTTCGGAATACAATTATTTCGGGCATCACCCATAACGAGTTTGTATCAAACGTCCTAAAGCTATGTTAATCAATACAATTTAAATAACTTTATGACCGTAGGTTTTTATCTCATTTATTTCACTCAATTGTTGATATTATTACAGTTAGTTGAAATCGTTCTTCTGTCGCGAGAAAAAATAAATAAATGTACGGCTTAAAAAAAAGCTTAAAAAAAATCTGGTCATTACTAGCTAGATGCATGAATGGTGAATGGAGAACAGAATCAGTGAATGGGAAGGAAGGAAGAAGCTCTATCTCGTTTCGGGATTCTCAAGATGGTGTACACTCCTGTAATTTAAATTAAGGTTTAATTTAATATACGGTGGTAAACTAAGTTTAAGTGTTTTCCTCAAGACTCCAGGACCCACATAAAAAATAGTAAATTTACTATATGTGGGTTCTGTACTAGGTAATTATCTTGTACTAAATTAAGCGGTAGCACACAAGGTACTAGGACCTGGTGACTAGGATAACGGATAGACATACCTACATAGAACATTAAACTTTTTATAAATATTAGTGCCCGTGCTCATTAAACACACATTTTCCCTTTCCGGGAATCGAACCAGCAACCACTGCAGTGGCTTTAAATGCCAGTGCACTGGCATTGAAGTCCACCAATAATGAGAGGTAAATAATTAGCAAGAAATTTTTGACATCTTTTTTTCATACTCTAATTTGACTATATTCAATATACGAGTATAATTTAATTAGTTGAATTATTTAAAAATAATCAATTTAATAATTGATTTAATACAGTCAAATTAACTTAAATTAATATTTGACAAAAGTGTTTTCACATTTTTGCGGCTGATTGTACATTATTTTAAGAAGTCACATTTGGTGGAGAAGAAGCGATTGAATCACCTTTAGAATTTTTCCGCGCTATGCAGAGTTTGAAATGCGGAGATACGATACACATAAAAATTCCTAACCGGTCACATTGTATATCTAGTAAGAAACTGTGTCAAACGGTTTTTTAAATGATCACACTTCATTTAAAAACAAACTCCTACAAAATTGAAACTGCGACAAACATATATTTTAGCGTTTATTCCCAACGTTTGCAGGTAAAGAGAAGATGCACTTTACTCTCTATAAAATATCACTTTGAGATTAAACTTTGCCTGGAGTTTTGGCTAGATTTACCTCAGACCTAACGTGGTAGTCGAGTTTTGTGATCTTATTAAAACAGGGATGTGTGAAACGATCATACATATTTTTTGTTGCAAAATCTTTACTTTTGCAAGTAGGTTCATAAAACAAGCTATACAGCTCGATGGTTTGTTGTTCGTACTTGACACATTTTAGTTGAAATAAGACCACTATTCAAAAATTCATTCAAAACAAAATGTGAAATAAATAATTAAGAAAAATGTCCCCCTAGCCGAATTTCGACCACGGTGGCCAATCTCAACTAAATTTAGCCAATTGCACTTGAGATATTATACGTATAGTGCACAAGTGCGTGCGCAATACACAGGTGCTCTCTATGTTCCTTCATTCTCAACGTTTGGTGAGATGGTAATACGATATGATCGGAGAAAGATTAGACGTCGTTTAGTAAAATTCAGAAGGTCAATTGCTTGGTCAATGGCATATGAAAATCTTTAAATTATTCTCTTCCGTTGTACGTCATTAATGTATCTACTTCTGTCAGATGTATTTGGTCTGCTCCTATACAAAAGTCGAGACGAACATAAAACCCGTTACTTTTCCGCTGTTTCAAATAATTTTAGTCGCCGTAATCGATCCGGGTGTAGCAAAAGAAGACTGAGACATACACAAGGTTGAAGCAAAAAATTGAATTTTACAAGTTTTTTGCTCTCGGACACCGTACGCTAATCTCTTGTTACGCTATTTAAAGAACGATATATTTGTAATTCTTAAAATTTTATCGATGTCAATACTCGACTTTCCGTATCCCTACCCCAAAACGATAAAGTTCGATGACATTACGATGTGAATTTATAACGTCGTTAAGATGTCTACGGTACCCTCATTAACTCGTCTGCCCGCTTTGTGAGGTGCCACAGAAGTTATCGCTTCATTGTGAAAACTATCAATTTTCTTCTGGCACATAGGGTGGAAGTGTGGAGCGTCGGTGTCGTAGTGGCTTTCGGGTTGCCTCTCATGCGGGAGTACCAGGGGCCCAATTCTCGCGTCTTCGATATTATATCACAAACGATATTTATCGAAAAATCATGGCGGATATCACAAAATGTGATAAATATTGGACATTTTCATACTTCGAGAATACGTAATATCTAAATTTTGCGATATCCGCCATGTTTTTTCGATAAATATCGTATGTCATATAATATCAAAAGCACGAGAATTAGGCTCCAGGTCCGATCGCACTGGCCGCCATATACATACATTAGTTGTTTTACTAACCGGTTATCTTACGGAAGGGAAATGAGGAAAACCTGCACATTCAGGCGACTGAATGTGTAACTTTGATCCAAGCTGGTCAGGGTTGCGGAGGTCAGACGGCAGTCGCTCCTCTGTAATCACCTGATCTGCCATATCCGGGGTCACGATTGCGGTCCGAAGCGGACCGTGAGCCCTCGCGGGCGGTAATTGTGGCAGCCCGGGAGCATACCACGAAACTGGTATTCAGCGGATGTCTATCGGTCTTCTTTCTGAGGCTAATAAGCTTGGCCCGTCTTCTTACTGCCGTTGTTGAAGTTTTTGCTAAGAAAATGGCCAAGTGTGGTTTTTAATTTTATGATAAACGTATAACCATCGAAGAAGTTAGGCTAGGCCCCAAACTAATCGTGAACTTGTTGTGTTTGTTGAAACAATCTATTTATTAATTACCTCTTATTTGGTCCATGTATAACCTTCTTGTTCTTCCTATTTTTCTTTTCCCTTCTACTTTTTCCTGTAAAATCATTTTTATAAGATTTGTAAACGTCACTACCAATAAACAGAATGGTCAATGGTCACCCATCCCATTCTGTCCTCAATCTCTATATTTTGAATTTGAAAATCGGTATCAAAGCGCTGCGGCCACTTTGTACACACGGCCGCACGTCAGACTACCTCACTTTGATCTTGAGACCGCCTCTATTCCCTACGCAATAAAAGCTGTTTTCGTAGTTCATATAATTAACTGACGTGCTGCCGACTGTACAAAGCTTTTGCATAATTTCATTTACGAAAATAATATAATTAACGTGAAGCAATTGGAGCATTAGAATTGCTTCATATACAATGTAATTTAACATTTTCACGCAAACATTAACTTTGAGTGGGAGTTACTCGTATATTTCAGACTAACAAACCCTAGGCTGGAATTGAATTACTCCAATGCCAGAGTAAAATGTAGCTTCCATTATTTTAGAATATCAAAATTTCAGGTCAACTGCCTTCTGCTATAAGCTCGGGACAAAAGTTCCATAGAGTACACTTACGCCAAAAGTATCTAGAACTATCTAGGGTTGCTTCTTAGTAACTATAGGTACTAAATAATTACAAAAATTACTTTAGCCCTTTAAACGCACCGATATATGATGTTACTATATGCAAGTGTGGGAATTTTGCAATCGAGAAAAAAGTTGGCTTTCAAAAACAATCCTGTAAATATCGATGTGTGGAAAAAGAAGTCGTTATAGACATGCTTATGACTTCACAAGTTTACATTTTCAATAATTAATTACGTTATAACTACTGAATAAAAATTCAAATTCACTCAAATTACTTTTTAAGTTAGTTTTTACTTAACGAAAAAATATAAAACATGCTTTAAAATTTACTTACATACCGGATTGACAAATTTCCGAATCAGTCTTCCTCCCCCTATTCAGCCCTTTAGAGATTGAATTTAAAAAATCCTGAAATATAATAGTTTTTAATATTTTTTTAACACTCACAGCGTTTTTCTTATTTATATCAATTTTTAATAAGAAACCAAAAATTCGCACACAAGGATTTGAACCTACGACCTTGGCTAAGCCAAAGGTCGTTTCTTATTTGAAACTTATCCTGAAATACGTCATTCTTCTTCAATCAAATAGCTAAACACCAATTGTTGTCATGGCGCAACATTTTAAATCCTAGTTGATTGGACTGTGCGTTGATATTGGCAGTTAGTCATTAAGTCAGTTTTCCTTTATATATATTTAGAAGAAGATACATTACGTTCACGACACCAGAATTGCCCAAGTTAAAAGCAATAGTACTTGTATGATAAGGTACTTGAAAGCCTCTTAACTCAGCGCTCCTTTTACGCATTAAACTTTCTTACTAAGTTCACTCTAATTATTCCTTAGCAAGTGAAGTTTGTAATTACCGTGGCATACCGCGCGAGTGACAACCCTACTCGCATGAAGTTATTCATTGTAACATTTATCTTAGGTCTTAAGCTGGAATGTCGTCGTCACGTATTCAGCTCGTTACTCATCCCCTCCACCTGAACTGACCCAAGTCATAGGAGAATGCCATAGACTTTAAAGTCCTATCCGAATTACGACTACAGACGCCGTTCTCAACAGAGATTAGCCAACTGCGCGGGAGATATTATAGTAAACGAGTGTGTGCGCAATACACAGATGCACTCTTTGTTTCTTCACTCTAGTAGTTCGCTATAGTTCGGTGAGACGGCAGTCCGACATGACCGGAGAGAGATCAGACGCAGTACCAATGGCATAACGTGCGCATCGAAGCACTGGGGTGTTAACACCACTAACTTCCTGACGCCTATTTTAGGTTAAAGACAAAATATGAACACAAAGATAAAGAAATTATAAATTAAATATACACTATGTAGGTAACTTAAGAAACAGACAGTGTGCGCACACTTGTTCACTCTAATATTTTTTCTTACCTTGTTGGTCTCTGTTGAAATAGGACAGTGAAAAAAACTCCCAAATCTGACTCGGTATCCTGCATTGCCATATTAAATTTTGTAGAATGTGTACCCTAACATATAGTTAATATCTTTTTAGCTTTCACTGTACAGTACGAATAATTCAATTCAATTCAAAACGTTTATTTCAGATAAATAAATATAGTCTATGTATGTGCAAAAATTACAGAACTATGTATATCTGTCGCAGGGATATTATAATTTCACTAGTGACATTATAATTGCACTGATTTATTGTCAATCGTTTGCATTACTTACAATTTAACTGGCTAGTTTCAGTGCCATTATAATTTCACTAGACCGATACAGTGACATTGTAAGGCAGTGATATTTTAACAATAACACAGGTTTAAGAAAGCCGTAAGATTATCAAAGCGATCGCTCATTTGTCTATTTTCTTTACCAACTAAACTACAAGTATTGAACACTTCCAAATGCTCACGATCACTTATTTTAAAGATATTGACTAGAATGATCAACTAAATACCTCATAAAAACATATGTAATGAACTGATATTTAAAAAGGCACGCTCCAATGTTTATAAATGTGTATTGCGACTGATTAACTCAATTGACCAATCAGAACACGCGGGGCTTCCACCACAAACTCAACTTATAATAAACCTAGATTTATTATAATCGTCACACCCTCGAGCCTCGGAAAGCACGTTAAGCCGTAGGTCCTGCGCCTGATCTCTCTACGGTCATGTCGGACTGCCGTCTCACTGAATTATGAGAGTGAAGGAACAGAGAGTGCACCTGTGTATTGCGCACACACTTGTGCTCTATAATATGTCCTGCGCAGTTGGCTAATCTCTGTTGAGATAGGCCGCCGTAGTCGAAATCGGCTAGGAGGACATTACTCGTCTCGTTAACGCTATAGCTTGTGAGTCGGAACTCTGCTTTGACATAACAAAGATTTGTAGTGTGCAATGTTATGAATTTTGTTCCGAAGTCGTCTACCTACTTTCAGCCCGCAAGATTTACGTCTTAGGAATTCCTCTCAACTCCGTAGTTGTCAAAGTAATAAGATTTTATATTCGCTATTACTGCTACGTGAGGTATAGTTTTACATTTTGTGAGACGTACTAATGATTGGAGGTTGTTTTTCAGAAAACTAGTTTACAGATACAGACTGATGAAAAATGTTTTAAAGTTCATACATTTGTTCATAATTACTCGTATAGACCCTCTTATATATTTATATAAGTGTCTACGAATGATTCGGTAGAAAGAGATGATTGACTTCTTCTCACTCCTATACTATAAGGTTATTCTTTGAAAACGAGTGTTTACTCAATAGTTTTAATATTTAGTTTATTAAATATTCCTATTAACATTGGTTTCTATTGTTACAGAACACCAATGCGTTCATCGAGCACCGTAGAGGAATGTACCACTTCAAGGAAATGACCACCACCGTAGCACGATGGCGCATCGACATTGGAAGACATGGCTGAGACTCACACTCATACCCATCACCATCTTCACTACCACCATCGCAGACTTCACAACAGAATGCCAAAGACCCTGTGACTGCCGCTGGCAATCAGGAAATAAAGCCGCCATCTGCTCGAACTCAAGCCTCAAAGTCATCCCTGCCAATCTCAGCAGTGACATCCAAATACTGGACTTATCAAACAACAACCTACAACAGCTACACCAAGAAGCTTTCAAAAAAGTCGGCCTCAGTAATTTGAAGAAACTTTTCCTCAAAGAGTGTAGCATAGACACCGTACACAAACTGGCATTCACAACTTTAGCCATAATGATCGAGTTGGATCTATCGAAAAACAGGATACGCTATCTACATCCAGATACTTTCAAAGGCACAGAGAAACTAAGGTTAATAAACTTAAGCAACAACTTAATAGACAAGTTGGAGGACGGTATATTTCGCAATCTGAAGTTTCTGCAGAAAGTCGAGGTGAGCAATAACAGGATAGTCAGGATCGGGACGAGAGCGTTCGTCAATTTGCCTCAGTTGAAAATACTGAGATTCGATGGGAACAATCTGAGTCATATGAAGCCGGAAACTTTTATGGCGCTGAGAAATTTATCGGGATTGGATTTGCACAACAATCCGTGGCGGTGCGATTGCAACCTGCAAACGTTTAGGGACTGGGTGATCAGTCATAACTTGTACACCCCGCCAACTTCGTGCGCAGAGCCGGCGACGGTACGAGATAAACTTTGGTACGAACTAGATTCATCGAACTTCGCTTGCCGACCAACGATACTGGAGCCTCTCCCCGACTCGACGGTCAAAAGTTACGACGAAAACGTGACGCTGACGTGTAAAGTTGTCGGGAATCCTACACCTGAGATCGTGTGGAGGTATAATGGCAAAACAATTGAGACTCGCGCGTTTGGAGAGATTCGATACGTCATCACGGAAAACACAGTCGATTTGATTCGATGGGTCAATTTGACTATTCTCCACGCTCGATACAGTGACAGAGGGAACTACACGTGTGTTTCGGAGAACCCAGGCGGTCGTGATGAGAAGACTTTGACCCTGGTTCTCTCAAAATACGCAGGCTCTGGGACTATAGCAGGAATGGATGCTGACTCTTTTGCAATACTGGTTGGGTGCCTAATAGCAATAGTAATAATTTTCGGAGGGACGTTAGTGGTCTGCTACTATACGACGCAGAATAATGAAATAAAAAGACTGATTAAAACTGATACGCGCTCGTCTAACGGGGAGGCGCTGATAGAGGGATCGGTGGCTTCTGAGATAGACAAAGGCTTCAAGACAGAAGTGAATCCGATAAGCAAACCTCCAAGGAAGTATGAGGCACCGCCGTCATTAGCGTGCAAGGCAACAGAGATGTCAGAGCTGAACAAAACCTTGTTGGATAACGATTCCATTTTAGGTAAGTTCTTGTATTAATTTTATGCCCCTTTCTGATGAACTTTTAACTAGTTTATATAAATTATATTTGATAGCCTTACAAAACGGATATATTAACAATACGCTCATTGAATAAATTCATTGTACGGTATGGTATGGTTCAGTGAGCACAGGCCAGCCGTCAAATATTGCTATGCTCAAACATATTGCAATCAAAGGTCCGAGAACCGAATACTGTAATTATTAGCCCACAATTAACGCTTTGACTTGAATGCATACAAAGTTTATGTTCCAGAGAGTTGGGGGAAATTAATATTGAAGCTGTGAATAGTGATGTCGTATAAAGTCTTAATTTGTCGACACTTGCTAAAATTTATATCATAAAATTAATGTGCGTCGTAAAGTCTGTTTGTGTACTATTTTTAAGCATCATCCAACGGGCCTGATCTTAAAAAAAGTTTTTCAATGAAGTAATTCTGAAATATAAGTACACACAATTAAATGCTTATCGGTATAATCCAAAACAAAGAATAATAAAGTTTATTTACTCAGAAAATTTATTATGTTGATACACTAGCCCCTACACTACCATAATACCCAGTGTTGTGGGTTCTCTAGTCTTCTTTGTCTCTTGAGACATACTCGTGAGAAATTCGATTTAATAATTTTATTATAAACCTAAACCTATATAAACCTAATCAGTAAGAATGTATTATTTAACGCTTTCAGGTATTGGATTGGTCATAGATTAATTTTTTGTAACATCTGGTACTAGGTACCGAAAACTAGTTATAATTTAAGTAAAGTGTTTTACCTTCTCGGCGTGTATTAAATAATTGATACTTAAAATTATTGCATTTAAAGTGATTTAGTTAAAGAGTAGATAATGGACTTGAAACAATGACCATCTGAGACGGGAGTTGAACCCGCATTCTTCGCATACCAGGCGTTTGCCTAACCTAAAAGCAACGCGGCATTATAGCGTTAAAAGGCTCTTGGAAATTTCGAAAGGCTTTGCATCGCCTGGGTGGTCAAGTGATTAGGTAATCGCCCGGTACGCGAGGAACGCGGGTTCGATTCGCGCAGTTGGTCAATTGGTCATTCTATCAAGTGCAATTTCTCATCGATATTTTAGTTCACGATGGCGACAACACTAATTGAAACTCACGTCTAATTCAAATGTTGATCTCCTAAATCAGTTCCAGGAACATTAGTCTAGACTGAGAACTGAAACTTTGCCAAGAGCTGGCTGCAGGCATTCATTGTTTATCAATGTTTATTTCTCAAGCTTCCAGCTTCTCCGGCAAAGTAATATTTTGCACCAAATTTATGATTTCCTCCAACGAGATAGACGGAATTGATTTTACGAAGTTATCGACTAAAGGAGACGTGATTTATAAGTTAATATATACGATGGGATGTGACATGATAGTTCTTGATGGCTGGTCTTGCTTACATAACAAAGATTGATTCTGAAGTTCTTAATATAAGGTTTTTAAAGGTATAAAATGAACACTGGATTCCAAAAATAAATATAACTCTAATCCTAAGACAGATTATGTAGCTGCAACGACTTCATATTTCAATAATAACATTCGTAACCTGAGGTGCTTGTGGCGCAGTGGCGGCAGCGCTTTGGTAGTGATACCAGAAGTTAAGCAACCCACGGCGCGGTCGTGATTGGATGGGTGACCATTCCGACCATTTAAGTGACGTCCATGACAAGCATCTCCGTGCTTCGGAAGGCACGTTAAGCAGTTGGTCCCGGCTAATATCTGTGGTATTAGTCGTTAAGCCTTAGTCAGAGGCCCTAGGGCGGCTTGATAACTTCTGACAGTAAGGTTTGTCACTTGCCTTACATACACCCCTCCACCAATCCGCACTGAGCCCGCGTGGTGAATAATGGCTCGTTCCTCCTCATAGTTGAGGTGAGGCCTTTTCCCAGCAGTGGGATCTAATAGGCTGACTTATTCGTAACCTGGAAACAAACTTAAAAAATAACCAAACAGCTTACAAGAATAAAAGTGCGATGTGCTCGGTTTTTTCGTATATTTTTATAATAAAAATATATTCTGCTCATGAATACATAACATGCAAGTTTATCAGAATATCATACCGATATGAAGATACAACTTTGAATAGAGTGTGCACACTAAAGGGCAATATAAACTTGAAGCAGACAGAAGTTATAGCATAGATAATATTGCTTTTTCGGGCTAAATAATAGCCTTTGATTTCAAATGCACTAGGTAAAATCAATGGTGGAACACGCTGCCTCAAAACATAAAATGCGGACTTGATTAATGACATCTTTAACAAATTTTTAGATATTTAAACGTCAACTACTTTTTTTTACTTTTAAGACTTAGTTGATGTTTAAATAACTAAAAATGTGTTAAGAAACACATGTCGTTGGAAAATATAATGAGATACTCTTTATTGTACAACATATTATAGTAAATAATAATAAAAATACAGTTGTATAGGTATGTCAGGCGCCTCTTATAGGCGCAGTCTTATCGCCGAAAGCAATTTCTTTCAGACTACCTTCTACTAGAGGAGAATCTGGAAATAGAAAAAGAAACGGCTTTGAGAGTATTTAATTAAAAAATGGGTTAAAAATTTAGTTTAAGTCCGCATTTTAGCTTTTTGGTCCATCGTGCATGATTATTTCTTAAGCGGTTTGGTTAGACTAGACATCTCCATTTGTAGCTAAAATTTCTTCAGCAGGTTCACAGTGCACGTTTTGAGTCAAAGTATTTATTTTTCTTTGCTTACTTTATACGGCATTATTAAATTTGTTGTAAAACTTTCTAGAGTTGCGTGTTTAAGCGAAAAACTAAACGAAGTTACCCTCCTTTGTACCGACTTGATTGTAGCTGCAAATAACATTTCCCTGCCAAAAGTTTATTTGAATGTCAAAGAGACAAATTTGAATTTTGCGGCGCTGAAATTATTTTCATTGTGACTACAGTTTTGTAGGCTAATTAAATACGAATACTCGCGCTAGATAGCTACAATAAAGGGAAATACTTTACAAGAGACTTAAACAAACTAAGTTGGCTGTTGAACTGAGAAATGAGTGCGAATTACCGAATCTGTCTACATTTCACAACAATAACTTTACTATAATGATACTGAATATGGTATCGCGTAAAAGGTTTTCTGTATGACGTCACGATGTCATGACGGCCATCAAGATATTATTCTTTAAGCGGAATTCAGGTTCCTAATTCAAAAATGTTGTCCACAGCATCAAATGAAGACAGCAGCAGACACGCCGAAATGGAAATGCCAAAGCTCTCCCAAGAAACCCTTCTCATGGACCACCTCTCCCAAGAGCACCAAGCGTACCCTCCAGATCTCCTCTCGTTCCCTCTGAGAGGAACCACGCAAATATCTCCAGCTGGCGGAAGCACTTCAGGACAAGAACGGCTCAGTCATGGAAACTTGGACAGTCCTCTTAAATCGCCAGGGTACGGCGTCACAGCCATTCCAGCCATGTACTCGCGATTCCAATCCCCTACTCTGCAAGGATCAACTCCTCTCATCACCCCTAAAGCTGGCTACGTAACCCTTCCAAGGCGACCTAAAGGGAACTTGCCAGATTACAGTATACGACCTCAAGTCTTCTCTACATTGAATGGAGTAATACCGTACTACGATAACCTGAACTCCAGACTCTTTACGTATGGTGGACATTACTACAGCTTAAATAAGAGTGAAATGGACTTAGGTCCGATTAGCAAGATGGCGTCAAATTTCCACGATTCTGAAGAAATTGAACCAGCTCCGTCTCCTGCTCCTGGCACACCTCACGCGACCATACCAAGGAACAGTTTGAGCTCTCCGAACATTCATAACCAGTTGCTGGCTTTGCAAGCCATATCCATGAGCCAGGTTCGGCCCAAAAACTCTGAAACAAGACCTCTGAAGGTGATGCTATCAGAAAGTGAGACTCTTCTGAAGAATCCAAGGGATCTGAGGGTAGAGTATAGTGTAAACGTTGTGAGTGGTACTCTAGGCAGGACAAAAGTTCCCAAACCCCCTCCTAAGCCGAGAAAAAGAAACACTTGTGAAGTGAAAGAACCGTTCCTCTTGAACGCTGGTGAAAATGCCACGCAAGTGTAGTAATAAGTGTATGATAATATTAATAGATATTTTGTACCTTTCCATAATCATGTATTCATCTCGTGTTTTATTTATCAGTTAGGGCTGATTTACAATAATGACATAAAAAATAACTGTTGAATAAAATACAATATGAATGATTTTCAAATTTCATCACTTCATATGTGATGTGATGTGTCTCATTGAATGATATTTGAAATAGGTCGATGTGGCACTTTTTATCAGACAGGTAAAACAAAGGCGTATAATTATTTAATTAGTCATATTTGGTTTTTATTAATAAAATATTGATTTGCGTTTTATTTCATGTTTTATTATTAGCAGACATTTTGATATTCGGATACATTTATTTTTCTTATTTACAAAAGCGTGAGAACAAGTTTAGTGATCGTTCGGTGTGCGTGGCAGCGCGCCCAGTACTGAAGTTTAGGTAAAATATCTGAATATCCGAACTCTTGTTATTAGTGACTGTTTGTACCAAATTATTATTTGACGTTAACTACGAATATGATGGCATTACGCAGCTCTAAAAAATATTAAAGATTATTTATATTTTACAATATAAGTAATTACAATTTAGTCCCTAATTATGCTTTATTTTACTTATCAAATTGAATTTTTTAATAGTTTATGTGCATTTAACCTTATACCACTAGTTAATTGTTATTATTCAAATAATTTATGATCATGTTACATTACATTACTACTATTATTAAGTTTAAAATGTTTATTTGCCCTATCTATATTTATATTTAAGTTATTAATCATACACACTATATTTAAAGGGAAACATAACGTGTCAAAGCAGTATTTGGCATACATATATTAATATAATATTCAAATTATTTTTATTTAAAAATATATCTGCAAGTTAAAAAAAATGCATACAAAAATTCATCGACCGTCTGCAGATTTGGCTCGAACCCAAGACCTTTTGCTATCTAGATCTCCTGAAGTAAGTCAATGAATTTTGAGTGCAATCTTTACCAAGAAATTATTATTTTAATATTATCTATTTCTGAAATTAACGTTGTCAAAATGTCAGAATATTGTTACAGTTTAACAAATTAAAAAAAAAGGTTACTAATTACACTTTAACACACAATAAAAACAATCTGATAAGAATACTGCTTAAGAACATTGTAGTTACCCTCTATTCGTGTATCATATATTTATATAATTTAACTCTAAGAAATAAGCAAGTAAAAAATGTTCTCTAAAAACCTATTGTAAAATAAAATAGAATTCAAATAATGGTGCTTATAAGAATAATAATACATTGCGTACCATTCTTCCAGCTTTCGTTTTATACAATCAAAACTAGAAAATCGAATAAGATGTAGATAAAAACTAAATACAGTTAAATATACAAAATATTTACGAATTTTATCGCATCGACCGTAGAAAAGTATAAAATAGTGACGATTGATGGCGATTGACTAGAATTAAATTCAATAATTTATTGTTGCTTCTACAACACAGACTGTCTCTGAAAGTGTGGATCAAAAAGAAAACCGAAACCCGTACGAAAACCGTACTTTTGGTTTTATTAATACCTATAATGGGTTCTATTCTCAGCAAAAAGCTTACCTATATATTTTTTTCTCAACGAATAAAAAGCTTAAACTTTTATAGGGACACCTGTTTTAATTACACAAGTGCAAAACAATTTTAAGTAAAATCTAAAAAGAAATAAAGTTGCTCCATATATTTTTGTATGAATGGTCGTAGTTATTCAGAGAGTCTTATTTTTTCGTTTATATTTGTTTAAATATTATTATTTATTGTTAAATTTTCTATTTGTTCGTTGAAAAACAAACTATCGATTTAAATATTTAATGCTTGTCTGTATAAGTCTGAAGGTATCTACTTAATTCATTTGATTTCATTAGAGAAATTCATTAGTCATTCGCCTAATACATTTTAAATACAGTGATGATTCTACTTTATATATAAACAATGTATAAATGTAAATATTAGGTAAACAAATTATGTAAAGAGGATTAAAGTAAATATATTTATTAAATGGTCGAAATGTGAGAATGATAGATGGACCAAAATTGGGGTGAATGATTTGTGAATATTAAAAAGTGTAACATTAAATACATCTTTCAATCATATCAAATATATCGTTTTTCTTTTTTTTTAGTTTTAACCATTCAACTTATTTATTCCACTTAAATCAGATAACATGAATCTATATAATTTGTTAGTTACCGTGTACTTTTTAGCCTATATTAGTAAGAAATTCATAATAATTAGAAGTAGCACAGGATCCAAAAGTCATTCCCCAGAGACATGAAATCGGATCCAGTACCTTAAAGTGAGACAACATCTCTGCTAGACAAAATTTCAAGAATTCTGTTGGCATTACCTCGCACTAGACGGAGAATCAAAGGGTAAGTATGGTGTGACAAAATTATACATTTTTATGATTAACGAGTCATTTTGCCCTCTTTTAAAAGTTTCATGTACAACCCTTTCAAATTATACAGGATGTCTAAAAAAATTGCACGCCAGACTGACACTTGCCTATAGACCTTTCACATAAAAACAACATGACTGCAATAAAAGTCTTATGCTGTTTTACTATTATATATTTTTCTTCTAAAAAAATATTATAGGTAGAGTCATGTTATTTTTATTTGATGCTAATGCTATCTTGATAGATCGTTCGACCCCGTGTCCTGCTGGAAGCGCTTCCGGAAGTACGTCCGATTTTTTCAAAAAGTTCTGCTGGAAGACGGAACTTGAGTCCTGCTGGAAGTACGGGCTTTGTATGAAATCTGCTCCTGGTCCTTCCGGCAGTACGGTGTCCTTGGCTTTGAACGTTCCTATCGCCAGGGGTTGTAAACATTGCTTGTTTTTATAAAATACTAGATTACCCGGTGAACTTTTTATCGCCCACCTAAGAAATTCAATATAGTACCTACTAATTTGCATTGAGAATGATCCAGACCATGCAAGGGTGTAAAAAAACAACGCAGAAGTATTTTATATTGTATTTATTAAATATGTAAACAATCAATTATTATAAAGAAATCTTACCTGACTCGTCATTCGCTGGATTTATCAACAAAGTGGGAATAATAGTGCATTTTCCGTCAATGTTCCATCCCACTCTTACTTTGTTTACATCGGGAACACGCACAGTAACTCCAAATATTTCACACGTATTATGATTCTCGCCAAAATGTTGGCGACTCCAGGCGTGATCGGTGCCGGGCAGGTCGTAACACGTCGCCGGCGCGCGAACGCGCTGCCCGCGTCTATACCCGAGCGCCATCGCTTGCTAATTGAATAGCGGTACCGACTAGTAATAAATATCATATACAGGCGAAAGAGAAAGAAATACACTATTTTTTCATGCAAATTTGAATTCTGAATTATAATTATTTAAAGAAGTGTGACCCAATAAAAATGCGTCCTTCCGGAAGTACAAGCAGGACGCTGGACGATCTATCAATCTTCAGTGTCGGTCTGGCGTGTCATTTTGTGACAACCTGTATATAAAACATTGTCGCTGAACCTATAAAAATACTTGGAAAAGCTAACATTAATATTTTTTGCTCATATATATTTTTTGACAGTCAAAAACCATTTCCATGATACCTTAACTTATTATTTAGAAGTTTCAATGCAAAATTAAATTATTAATTATCTGTTGTTATTGCTGAACATTGAAATAAGCCGGTTCGAATAACACGGATCGCAACAAAAACAAACCGGATGTATTACGTCGTTAATCGTGATAAACCATCGATCAATTATGTTAATGTGACGAATTCGTAATCAAGCAAAACATTGCGTAGTTTAGCGTGAATTTGAATATCTGTTTGATGCCGTTGTACTCTTTGTACAGTCGGCAGCACGTCAGGTTAGCTTTGTGAACTACGAAAACTGATTTTATTACGTAGGGAATAGAGGCGGTCTCAAGGTCAAAGCGGGATAGTCTGACGTGCGGCCGTGTGTACCTGTGTTAGCCAAACGAATTAGTACCAGATTTTTTGCCAAATATTTTAGAAAATTGCGAAAAGTAATACATCATATTTACCTAATAGGCGCAAGTAAAAATTAAGACAAGGTTTAAACCAAGACCAAATGAAAAATAACAAATCATCTAGATCTCTTGCAAAAGTGCCGGCCGACAATTTTGCATTGGATTGAACGAGTCTTGAGTATTTTCTCTAGTGCCATTTTGTTTTTTTATTATTAAAGTTTGAAATCTGCAAATCATCAATGTTTTATGTAAGACTTGAGCTTTCCAAAGGTTTGACTCCAAATGTGACATAAGCTTGTAGAGATGGTTAATTTGAAAAGATAATTCGGTGTCCATTAATTTTTGGTGCATTTAAGAAGGCAAATGGAAGCGCATACCAACCACTGTTATAAATCGGGGACCAAGGTCTGAGTCAGGGCGTCGCGTCTTTTGAAGTTGCTAGTGTAGGCGACAATAGTAAAATGTGGCCACAAATTTTGTCTTCCAGCGTTTGGTGCCATAGAGAAAAATATTCATTTTTATGTTGGGCGGCACTTATCAAAGTCATTTATTTATAATAGTACAGTAATACCCAAGTGATACGGCTTGCTGATATACCTGCGTAGAAGTTGAATTTTAAAACGCGAAAAATACAACTGACGAATCAGCATGCTCGAGCGTCATTTTTTCCTGTTCCGCCAATGGTCATTAGCTGCCGCCATGCTAGCGCTCGTGAGTGTGAGATGGAACTAATACCTGCAGTAAAGTAGTGCAATATAAGGTTTATTGTATATTTTAGCTTTTTCGTTACTCTTCGGAGCCATACTTTCTTTTCTGCGTGAAGATTCACGACTCGTCTTATCACGTGGGTACTACTGTTATAATAAAAAATCCTTTATTTAAGTAACTATTGGATCATTTAGTTAGTATATGTACTATGTTAGTAAAATAAATAAGAATAAATTCAGTTAAAAAAAAATAGAATACCTACAATCAACTAGTTAATTAAATTAGTGAACCTGCCCTTGACCACACCCGAAATGGTACAGCAGCGATTCACGTACGAGCAGTCAAGTCTGCTGGCGATCATGTTTAGGATGCTGTTGGTGCTCCCCCGCACCCTGCGCACCAGGGCCCGTATCCAAATGGAAATTTTTCTGGAGTGGACGTCGCTAACGCCAACGAAGTGACAAAATATGTATGCAAAAGTCACGTGATGTTTCGATACCTTATGTCAGTTTCACACATTTTGTTAGCAATAACGAACTTCGCTTGAGAATAAATTGCCACTTGGCTACGGGCCTTGGTGTGCAGACAAGATGCAATCTTTCTATAGCGAACTTCGCTATCGCCAACAAAATATAATATGCAAGTGTCACGTGATGTTTCGATGACTTATGTCAGTTTCATACATTTTGTTAGCGATAACGATCTTCGTTTGAGATTAAATTGCCACTTGGGTAAAGGCCCAGGGATGCATTTATGCATGCCCCATGCAAAGATCCACAGTAAGTATCTATAGGTATATCTTGGGATGTAAGTTGGTAACTTCGTATGGTACAGTGCTGAGCACATCAGACTATACATTTTTATTGTAATTAAGCGACTATTATGTATGTCGTCCGTGCCTACTAAGACGTTTCCTTTGGTATACCACTCAGTAGTCACCCTTTATTAAAACAAAGCACTTTCATTCCTACCACAAAGGAATCTGAAACGACATCTTCACAGCGTGTTTCGTCAAGCGTGAAAATTTAAAACATAAAATAATGGATGCCCCCGGAAGTTATAAATCAAGCCATGCATAAAAAGGTATGATTATCTTAACGATCAGACATTTGCGGGACGTCCCAAAGAATGGGACTAATTCTGGCGCCCACTAATTTTGTCAGGGACATTTGTGTTGGAAGAGATTAAATTTCCCAGTGGTGTAGGTACTAGGAAAGATCCGTTCTTCGTAATCCGATGGCTGAAAAAAACACACAAATTAAATTTGTTTTACACACAAAAATCAATCGACTGTGTTGACGGAAGGACTTGAACCCACAACCATTCCCTATTTGGGTGAATGTCTTACTTAAACATTTGCCCTATCTACTACTAATTGATAGAACGAATGTCTTACATAGATATTCATTCTATCGATTTTCAACAAAACTTACGTAAAGCAAAAAAAATGCTTTTATTATAATAATAATTATAACACACAAATAATCATATAAGCATGGTAAAGACATAAGTATGTAGTTCATTAATAGATAATCCAGTGATATCATTATTTTGAGCTCACAATTCACAACAATATTTTTCTTAAAACTTCGGTTTTCTTTTGGCAGGGATGCTTAAACCTTACTGTGTTTTTCAAAAGAAATTCGAAAATGACTTGATTTTTAAATTATTTATTTGTGTTTGTTTATGTGTCATCGGCTTAGACTAGTCAATGTCATCGGTCTGTCTGTCTTATTAACTCGTCTAAATGCAATGGCCGCAATAGAAATAAAAACATAAAATAATTATATCCGAAACATTTTACCCCATCCCTAATCACAAGGTTTTTGTTGGTAACCAAGGAATATATGTAGCTTCTGGGATTATTAAAGTTACGAAACAGGAATGTGTAAGCACTTAGGGTCAGATGGCTGGCATATGAGGTCCTAGGTGAATGATGAAAATTATTTTTGGATTTGAGGCCCTACTCCCTTCACGTCACTCACGCCAGAATGACAACGCGAACAAGCGTGGTGGCTAGACTCGAAAATACGGGTTGTGTCAAACGGAGTAGGGCTTCTCAAAACATAAGGTTTTGACGACAAAGGATGAGATCAGGATTAATCAATAAAATGAGATTAGAATGGCCCGGTTTGTGATATTAAAAGTCTACATAAATAAGTGAGGTCAGAACAAACAAATAAAGAGCTATTTCATAACAAGAGCATGCGTTGTTATTAAATTGGTGTAAAATAGTGCTCGTATTTGGCGTCTACACCAGAAGAAAAAATTATATCAAGAAAGAATGGAACTAGAATTCTAGGAAACAGAACAGTCGTACGAATGCTCATTACTAATTCGTCAAGTGTCCCTAGCTGCGGTAAAAAAGATCGCATCGAGGAGCGAGCGTATCCAAGCACAAAATAATAATCCTCCTAACCGAATTTCGACTCAATCTCAACAGAGATTAGCTGATTGCGCCGGAGATACATATTATAGTGCACTAGTGCAATACACAGGTGCACTCCCCATTCCTACACTATCATAATTCGGTGAGACGGCAGTCGGCAGACAGCTTAACGTATTTTCCGCGGCACGGGGTGTTAACACCACCAACTTCCT
Source organism: Pyrausta nigrata (assembly GCA_949316185.1). Taxonomy (NCBI): domain Eukaryota; kingdom Metazoa; phylum Arthropoda; class Insecta; order Lepidoptera; family Crambidae; genus Pyrausta; species Pyrausta nigrata. The sequence goes on along the minus strand of OX438955.1, from coordinate 2,963,787 downwards.
GACTCCGAAGCTGTGTCTGAGTTCTTTCAAGAACAGAAAAAGTCAACACTTTCGGCCCGACGCGGGTATTAAACCCGGGACCTCGTGGATAGTACCCAGTGTGCTGATCACTAGACCAACGAGGCAGCGAGTGCTTTACAAGCACAAAATAATACTATTAAGGCAGTTGACTGACTAGCAACTATAAGCGAGAAGCGAGTACAGCTAGAAACTAGAAACGAGTCGAAGAGTTGCCGCTCGGCTGTTAAAGCGAGTGTTTTTGGGCGACCAGTGATTTAAATTTGGAATGCAATTAACTGCAATTTTTATTCTGATAGTGCATGCAAAGGTTTTTGCGTCTTTTCACGGTGTTATAGGTCGACTATTTATTATTTATTCTAATAGTGCATGCAAAGGTTTACGGTGTTAAAGGTCGACTATTAATTAATTATTTATATAACATCCTCATCAAAAACAGAATTTATTACACCATCAAAAGTGTTTCGCGATTTTCTTGCTATATCTACATTTTTATTTTTATATTTTTTAATCCACATATTTTATAATTTAAGTCTATAAATGTCCATTAAAATATATCTAAATATTGGATGTACTCTTCTTACGAGTGAAGCTATTCCTATAGCAATACCGTAGTACCGTAGTCACCGCAGACCTCGGGGACCGTGCCGATATTGAACGTGAACGGAGAGCTTTGTCGAGAAGGGCAAATAGTATAAGCCGCAGGTTTGCCCGATGCTCAAGCGACGTAAAAATAACGTTATTCCGGGCCTACTGTACATCTTTGTACACCTGCAGCTTGTGGATAGACTACACGCAGAAAACATACAACTCCCTTCGCGTTCAATACAATAACGCTTTCAGGGCGGTGGTGGGGCTGCCTCGCTTCTGCAGCGCCTCGGGAATGTTTGCGGCGGCCCGTACGGATTGTTTCCTCGCGAGCGTCCGCAAGCGGTGCGCGTCGCTAGTGCGCAGGGTGCGGGCCAGCTCCAACGACGTCCTGACAATTATTGCAGACCGTCTCGACTGTCCCTATATGTGGCATCACGGCAGCTCGGGTTTTATTTTAATTTTGATTTTAATTATTTTGATTTTAAATTTCATTTTCATTTTAATTTTGATTGTGATTTTATTTTATTTGATTTTATTTTAATATCTGACATATTTATTTTCATGCAATGCAATGTAATGTTTGAGAATATGGGACTATGTCCTGAAATAAACGATTTTATTTTATTATTATTTTATAGCGATTAATGGTTTACTGACTCACTCTAAAACTAAATCCTGTATATTAACACACTAGCACCACGCAGCGTAGCGCGTGAATTTCTTTATATTCTCCCGCCCGCGCGCTTCAGTATGTTGGACTGTATACGTGTGTAGAAAACAGCGAAAGCACCTATTTATTTCGCATGTACTCTTATACTTGCACACCGTTATATGTCTATAGCACCGTTTTCTTAATTGTCTCGGATGAGATTAGCCGAAATCGAAACTCGGCTATAGCCCGACCATCTACTATTATATATAATTATTTTTATAACTTAAGCAATTATTTTGCAAATTTTTACGAAATCAAAATTAATTTTGCTCACAAAAATTAATCGACTGTGTGTCCCACCGGATGACACAGTCGATTAATTTTTGTGAGCGAAATTACTATTATATAATCTGTGACCTAACTGAGCCTTGCCTACAGGGGTGCGTGTGCAGAACAGAGGGCATCATGAACGGTGCGGCTGGCGAGCGCTTCAATTTGGCTGGTTGACTTTTATTTTGAAAAGAATGCTAATTTTGTATTTTAGAAATTAAAAAAATACAGACGAGGGCTCAGTTACGAGGTCGGACTATAGGTCGCCATTATCATTAGTCCAAAAAGCGTCCATTTTTGTGCTGTTTATTTTTCAATCCACGTTACACAAAACCCTTTTACATCATTTTACGGTGCCAAAATTAATACAATACAAACGCGTAATGCAGGCGAACGCTTAAAAATTTAATCAATCCCTTTATTCTTGACGTAACAATTTTTTATTCGCCTTTTTAGAGCTCATAAAGTTTTAATGGGAAGAAATTTGAATAATGAAGTTAAAATTTAACTACCTTCGCAGTTTTTGGAAAAAAACCTGTAAGCAATCTTTATGTAAAGTGGAGTTGTGATACTGTGGCCAAAAAATTAGTTTTCTTGCTTTTTATGAATCCCTTAACACCGCATGTGTAAATTGAGTAATTGGGGCAAATCCTTATACAGCCTATGTTTGTTTATAAGTTACGCTAGGATTAGTGTTATTCATTATAATTGTTTACTACGCCATACAAAATTAAAACCTATACATGGCACGACTATTAATTTAAGCTCTCACCTTAAGCGCTAATATGAACATGTATTGTTACAACAAGAAGATATATCCATTACAGTTTGGTATGATAACATAAATCATTACTTATTACAAATTATGTGAAAACTATGTACAACTTATCAATAAAAAAAATATATATAATTATAGTATTATTATGTAAAGACACCAAGAAATCGGGCGTGTTGGTGCTGAGGTTTGCCTTCCACACAGATGTCCTTGTGGTACTGATGTCGGCTCGTTGGGACATCACGGACTCTCCTGTATTAAAAGTGCAGGCCACTTTGCGCGTCATGCCAGCATCAACGACATCATCCGTCGGTCTCTTGCCTCTATCAACGTGCCGGCTTTACTCGAGCCGAACGGTATCGCGCGTGATGATGGCAAGAGACCAGACGGGATGTCACTTGTTCCTTGGCGGATGGGTCGGGCTCTTGTGTGGGACGCTACCCGGGACAAGCCGTGATGCTGGTTTGGCTGCGACAAGTGCCGAAAACTTTAAAAAGAACAAGTACAGGCAGATCGACTCCCGGTACCACTTTGTACCGTTTGGAGTCGAAACACTGGGTTCGTGGGGTCCCAACGCTATCTCTTTTTTTAAAGAGATTTCCAAGAGGCTAGTTGACATCAGTGGTGACCTAGAGCTGGCAGCTGTCTTGCTCAGCGTATAAGCATCACTATCCAGTGCGGTAATGCTGCCAGCATCCTGGGAACCTTACCACAAGGACCCTTTTTATAATTTTTGTTTTTGTGTTGTATCAAGTAATTTATCTTATTTTTTATTAATAAGTTGTATATATATTACTAATCATTATATAAAAAAAGATTAAATAAAACACCTAAATCATACAACCCCTCCACCAAGTTGCTGGTGCCAAGAAGGCTGGCAGCGTTACCCCTCTGAATGGCCAAACTCAAACGTTTGCCGAGAGGTAACAACCAGCCTTCTTGTCACCAGTTACGGCGACCAGCCGCTCAGCCAGCTCAGCAAAAAGTTTTTTGGCTTCAGGCCCCCAACACCATCATATCAGCCTATTGCAGTCAACTGCTGGACATAGGCCTCTTCAAGACTGCGCCAACTTTCACGGTCCTCCGCTTCTCGCATCCAGCCACGGTACGGTGTTGGTACGTTGGACGTGCGTGGCCGGTGCACGCACGTACCAACACCAACTATAATTAAATATAATTAATAGCACTAGTGTTTAAGCGCATATACGCATAGTCGAATTTCTTAAATAAAAGTCCCTCGAATATTGTGCCCCGAAGGGTCCCTGCTGAAAATCAGTACCGTGACATGCTTCGCGCTGTCACGATAATACTGAGCAAGGACCTTTTTGGCACACATTTGGTGCAATGACTGACTGTACCTACTATCAATTTTATCTGCGTGCCAAATAAATGAATGAATTTGACTTGTACAAGATCGTCCGTCCATCTTGCACGGAGCCTTAGCAAGTGCTTAACGTAAAAAGTAATTACCACATTTTACTCATTACTGAAGCTCACATATCCATTACTCTTCGTACATCTCAGTCCCGTGGGCCCAATTCCGGATAATTTCGTTTGTTTCCCGTATTTCGATTTACGATTCCGTTGTTATTCCTGACACTAAAACGATGGTAGTTTATGAGTATACGGAACACTGCAAATTAGATGAGTTGGTGTTAAAGTCATTTGTAGCGAGAATTTGTATTTGTGATAGCATCGAATTTGGAATTTGATGTTAAAAATTGAAAATGTGCTATATTTTTAATTTTAAAGTTAAGAAAACTCTCAAAATGCGGTATCCAAAAACTTATTGGAAAATGTTATCTTTGGATTGAGTCACAATGATGGGCCTTTAATATATTTTTACTAACGTATCACCCCCAGTAGGCCTACCACATAACTCGATTGCCTTCAATGTACAGTCATAGCTTTCAAACTACGTATATAATAGCTTTCGAACAAATAAAAATTCCAACAACCAAGCGACTCTTAAACCGTGTATGTAAACATTGACATGAGTTAACTAATGGTAGATCCATTGTAGGGTGATTAGGTTTACTTAACATTAGCCTTGATTAACCAGTGTCGCGTATTACTAAATTGTGTTTGTCCTAGTTAATCATGTTATCGTTAAGTGAATAACACAACACTTGTCTTAGATTAAATTTAAGTTTAAACTCTCTTTCTCTGCCAAACAAATAAAAGAGACAGACTATATAAATTTAGAAACGTCAGATTAAACAGCTGTCAGTTGCTAAGAAAATTAAGAGAATCTATAGACAACTTAGTAGGGATGTAATGCGATGACGAGTAAATTTAGACGAAAACTTGTAAAAAGACGTAGGAAATCGCGTCACTTAATTTGAAGTTTCTAATTTATTGTATTCTATCTCTTTTCGTTTGTTTACCGAAGAAAGTGACAGATTGAACTTAAATTTAAACTTAGACAGGGCATTAGAATTGAGTCCAATGTCTGTATGTTGTGTTATGTATGTAAGTCTTATGTTAAAAATAGATTAGAATAGATGTACCCAAGAAAGTAAAAGGTCTCACAGATTTCGTGAGTCAAAGAATTATTCCTTTACAATAAGACATCCATGTCATTCATTAACCCACTGGGGGTTAATCTATTAAGCAAAACCGGCCAAGTGCGAGTCGGACTCGCGCGTGAAGGTTTCCGTACCATTAACTTAAAACATTAGACAGTATAGGCAAAAAAAGTATATATTTTATTTTATTTATAATCTCAAAAGTATTCATCACAGGATGCCCGAAACAATTTTAAATAAGAGTTTCCGCGCCAGTTGCTTTTCGTGAGTGATTTGAAGTTTATAGGTCCAAGACTTTAGAAATTACAGGGTCGGGGGGGGGGACACCGTGTAAACGACTTTGGCGGGCTATATCTCGCAAAGAGTAAAGCTGATATAAAAGTGTTGTATGGAAACCCTACCTAATTTTCATAGTTCTTTTTAACGATACCCCACACAAGGGGGTGCACACAAAAAAATAATTCACCCCCCACTCTACATATATGTTTTTGTACTTTTAAAAGTGAGATCTATATGTGAAGTATCCTCGAACCAAGTTACATGCAAATCAGTCCATAAACGTAGAAGATATTCTGCTGTGACAGACTAGGACAGACGGACTGAACGATCTTATAAGGGATCCTTGTCGGACACGTACACTCTCTTTTTAGGGTTCGGTTTCGTACCCGAAGGGTAAAAACGGGACCCTTTTACTGAGCCTCCTCATTCTGTCCTCTGTCCTCTGTCTGTCACCAGTAGTATTCACAGATGATGTATTTCTGTTGCCGCTATAACAACAAATACTAAAAACAGAATAAAATAAATATTTAACTCAAACAAAACAATTGATTTTTTACCGTTTTTTTTCCTACAGTATAGGAAAAAAAACGGTAAAAAATCAATTGTTTTATTTTTTACCGTTACTTAATGTTGTAAGTTATTGGTATGGAAACCTTCGTGCGCGAGTCCGACTCGCACTTGGCTGTTATTTTTTGTAAACGGTTAATAATATCTTTCAGCTAAACTACAGTGCCCAAAAACATTCTTATCAATTTTACTGAAACAACAGTTGTTTCAGATGCCTGAAACTTAAAAAAAAATGTCTGTATTCCAACAAAGAGCAGTCAAAAATACCTCAATAGTCACGATATCATTGTTATTGAGAATACCTGAAGTAGATTTTAATCCTTTATTCCCATAGCGGTGATAGTCCATTGTAAGCTTTCTTTGTGGGCATCGGGAGTAATAATTATCCTTTTATAAGCAGCGATATGGAAAACCTTTTTGGGGGAGATTGTTAGAATTTAAATGTTACTGTTTAGGTGAAGACAGTACTATGCTGCCATTGTTCTGAATTTCCAATAACACTACGAGAGATGGACTCAAATTACTAGTAGGTTAAAAAGTGATAGTGGAAAATTGAGCCCATTGAGATAACGAATCTTCTGCTTCTTAACCTGTTATGGTCCAGGGTTGAAGAAAATATGATTTTTCAGTCGGCTAAGCAGAATGTGGTTTTAGGTATAATTAAACTGAAATTCATGAAGCGTTTCGTTTCTTCATAACGCGTATGTGAGTTTTGTGAACAAGCTAAGACATTTTAATTTAAAATGGTTTCATTAAATTTAGCTCTCAAAAGTTAAAGAGGACTTTACAGTCCTCTTAAACTTTTGGTTACATTCAAAACTAGAGTCAAAAATCATCTAAATTATTTAGGACGCAAAATGCAGTCGAAAATTAAGATAAGTTCAGTCTCTTTCTTTCTCTGCCAAACAAACAAAAATAAACAGACTATAACACTTTAAAACAGCTAACAGTTGCTAAGGAAATTACAGAACCCATAAACAATTTAGTAGTGATGTTATTCGATGTCGACTAAAGTTAGACGGAAACAGGGAAAAACTTGTATATATATATACAAGTTGTATATATATATACGTAAGAAATTGCATCAGTTAATTTGACGTTTCTAATTATTGTAGTCTGGCTTTTCTTTTGCTTAGCAGAGAAAGAGAAAGACTGAACTGAAATTTAATCTTAGACAGGGCACATTGGAATCGAGTTCATTGATCCACATGGGACCAGAACAGTTTTTTTTCTGCTAATTTGGATCAATGTGAAATATGTAATACGACAGTTTGTAGCAGTCTTCCTGCCAACGGTGCGATTGCGGTGCGGTGAGGAAAACTGACCATACAACCAATTTTAAAGACCAAAAATTGTACATTCAATGGCTTCGAAATAACTGCTACACTTTCTAACTTTTGATCATCATTGTCAATGTAACTCAATGGTCTTACTTGTCACATGGCTATGGCGGCTCATAAGTTCTAGGTGTCTCTCAAAACACGTCATTAAGTCGTTTTGTTTAATAAAAAGTGCGGCATAAAAATTCCCTTTACCAAGATAGTGCTTTTCCACATTCATCCCCAAGCGAAAAACCTGAAATTCCGATACGCTCAATACGTTTTCGCCGTGTCGGCTTATTGGCCCGCCCGAGTGCTCTGTTTTACTGTCAAAACGGGTAACTACCAACGTTGACTCCTAATACAAAGTAACAAGGTTGGTGGTACGTGGAAAGTATGTACATATTTTCGAGGCTGTCTGTACACCGCTCGCATATTTGCAGCGGTACGGGAGAAGTTTTACGATGACAACGTAATGCTGCGGGTATTGCAAGCAGTTTATATTTTAAGGAATTTTTGGGCCCAAGGGTTAAGTTTTAAGAAATGAATCGTACGAAGATTTAAGCACAATGATAATGTTGTCGGCGCCGATAGAAAAAAGCCTGGTTTCGGATACGACAACCAGTCTCAACGGAGATTAGCGGGAGGTTTTGTAGTGTATGTATGTGAGTATGGGCGCAAAACTCACGTGCACTCTCAAAGTTTGGTGAGACGGAGGACTAACGGCTTTACTTGCTTTCCAAGGTACGAGGGGCCAACAACTCTCACTTCCTGAGCTGTTTCGGAGTTATTGCAAATAGAAACAAATTTTGGCACGACCCGGGATTTGAAGCCGGAACATTTTTGATAGATCACTAGACCAACGAAGAAGTAGGAACCAATCTACAGTCTGTCTTATAAACGAAAGTTTTTTAGGACGCTACGGATATTAAATAACTTTAAAATCTTGGCAATAACCGTACGTAGCTGCTTTTATTGTATTAACAATAATAAAGTTGCGCTATAACTTCGCCCACTTGCAAGCTAGGTGTTACAAACAGGACTTTGCAATAGTTTTGAGTGTACCCCAGGGTGCGAATATGGGACCGCAGATCTTATTGTTGCATTCTTAAAACGTTTTGTAGTGGCAATAAAAGTAAGCAATATTGAATTTTTCTGCTATCTAAAGCACATCACACTGTTAACTAAATGAAATTTTACATCGTGTAACCACACAAAAATAGTATAACACCTCACCATCACTGCGTGACGTTTAATGAGTCCGAAGTACTTTTGAAGTATCAAAATGGAGCTAGGAGAAATAATAACAAAGCCATTAAAAACGAAAAGAGCTTTCATATTTTGCGAACGTTCGTTCCCTTTTAAATATCACTACTTAAGAAAAAAAGAGATTGAAACATATCAACAGGTTTTTGGATCTGCAACTTGATCAGCATACAAAGTCATCAAAGGTCCCATACAAAAAATATATCTGGCTGGTGTGGACAATCATTTGCATAGTACCTACCTTTTTCATTCGTTCGTTGAATTTAAATTAAATGCCTTGCTCATAATCGAGTACTTTCGATTGCTTCCAAAAATCGTTATTTTGTAACCTAGTGTTATTTCTTATTTATTTATTTATTTTTATTTGGGACAACAACAGCTTATAACTTGACATTTTACATGAGTTGAACACTTGATTAGCCAATAATAGTTGACCACGATATTGTTATGAGTGGTGGACATGTTGATTGCTTCCCCAAGGCTAAAGATATTGTAATTTGATATCAATCAGGTATAGCGATAGGTCTTGTATAAAATCAATACCACTTGACACACTGAATACCACACATATATTTCTTGTAAGTACTCTCTATATTTACCTACAAAAATAAAGAAAAAAAATCCAAATCTTTTACGAGTACATCAACTCTTCAAGTGTACTGGCTCTGTATTCTGCATACAGAACAGCCGAGTAGTGCAAGTTGCCGAGTTTCCTGAGATGTACGCGAAGCCTCGAACAACGACGCGGCGTGCTTCAGGGAACCAACTTGGGCCCTACTTTTTATTTTCTTTTGACACAGTTTTTGTTATGGTTTCGAGAGTTGAGAGAACACTGGAAATTGCACAACGTTTTCTGTCGTCGTTACTCGTACAAAAAGCTAAATGCGTTTAGTTTGGGTTTAGGTTATTTATGTCATTTATTAACTTTGAATTATTCAAATTATAGTTGCTTAGGACATTTATTAAAATTTCCTAAGCAACTATTTAACAAGGGTTTATGACTCCAAAAGCACGTTGCAACATACGTGCTTCTTAGCGCTTAATACAATTAAAAAAACTGACCAAGGTGATTGCATCTGATAATCTGACAGTAAAATTAACCACTCGTTTTAAATTGATTCCTTTACATCAATGTAACTTATTCTTTTTCTTCATCACATATAGTAAAAGCCAGAATCATCGTGTAACGTGCCTTCTGGCGTCACATAGTTGCAGAAAATGTAACGCAACAATTTAACTCTGTAACAATAAATAAGTTTGTGTTTTGTTAAGTTGTAAACAAATTATTTTGATGCACAGATATAATATGGCGGTCGTGTGGTAATCCAGAGTGGATCCTAATTTAATAGATACTAATTGAACACTACGTTTTCCAATGCGTACTATATGCTATATGAACTTTCATAACGGTTATGGCTACTTCGCACGAGAACTGGAAATTGCACCTCAGGAGCTCTATCTTTGAATCACTCGCGTAAGATTTCTACTGATTTTCGTTATTCATCTATAACTCAACATCTTTACAACACTCGATCGTCTGCACTCGACTACTCGAAACTGCCACGAGTGCCTCTACCCAATCGTCACAGAAGGCGAGTGGTATCATAAACGTTAAAATGAATGTTTTGAGTGAAAATTTTGTCGCATTCGCCAACAGAATGTCGTACGAGTGACTCAAAAATAGAGCCTTTGTTCGGTGCATAGGCTTGCGGTATTGCCAATACCTTAAATGTGCCAATCGGGACACTAAGGTTCTTTCGATCCAACCCTTGTGATTCTAGAAACTTCATTGTTATTGTTCTAGAAAAGACTTCTTGTACAATTAAAATTATTATATTCTGTCAGCAAAGAAAGAGACGGTATGATGAACTTCAAATTAATCATTAAGAAGGCTCTCAGGAATCTGGCTCTATAATTTAGTAATCTATCCATCTTTATCTCACGTCCTGTATATGGGTCAGATTAGTTAATGAAGACTGGCCTAAATCTAGTCCTTATGTCTTAAAAGCAATCTCCTAAAAGCTTTGTTACTTGCTAGATAATACTGTTGCGAGAACGTAATTATCAGATTAAGTAATCAAGAGGAATGCCACAGATTATAGAAAGAAAGTGTTTTTTAAAGAATACACGTTAAATGAACAGTAGTTCAAAAATCAGCTGCAGTGTCAAAGAAATTGTCTAATTCTAAACTTAGAATTAATTAATTTCTGAAAAACTATCCTTGTCATATAGAAAAGTACAAAAAAGTGACATGGCTACTTCATAAATACTATAATGGTCTATTTGTGTTTATTTATCACTCACTCAAGTTAAATCAAAAACATTGTAAAATTTGATTTCGTACCTATCTAGTTTGGCTTGTCAAAAGTGTTCTCTAGTTTGGCCACAGAATAAGTACTAGTATCCCGTACAGAAGTATGACTTTGCAATGAAATTCAAAGAAATATCTACTCAATGTTGTTAACGATATGGTGCAATTCAGTTCGCCTCAGACTCAAGCACATTTTTGTTTAGACACCTACAAAAATACATTGCAAGATAATTTCATTCTTATAACTCTGGAATATGATTCATAATACACTAAACCTATTCAGTGACGTACTATCACGCAACGCGATAGGGTTAACTGCCACAAGAAGCTACTTACGCCATCTATCTAGGACTTTATTCACGCTCGTCCAACCAGAAACCTAGTATCCCGCACCGCCGGTGAATAAAACGCGGGAGCGTGTCGCTGCCGGCTAGCGACACCCAACTTGTTTAGTCCCTTACCAAGGGGTCGCCGCGCGTAGGTACGTTTTTGCTACCTACGCGGGAAGATACACAGGCCTGGTTTGGCATGTTTAGCCCCTGCGTAAGGCGTGGTAATAAAATTGAATATTGATCCTTAATATCGATAATTGTAATATATCTAGCTAAAAATTCAAACATCACCTTCACCGTCACCGTCCAAGCTTTTCAGAAGCTCACAAAACAATCAAATGGACATCGCCGCTGATGATAAAACAGCTATAAAACGATCCAGTAATACAATCGAATCTTCCTAGCTGCATCGACAAATACCTTTGGAGTTTCACAAGGTTTCTAAAGATTCAAAAAGTGAAGCGCAATACGACTAAGGAAATTCAGGCGTGTCATATTTTATTTTGATGTGGTAAAACTGCACCTTTGTTATTCGTAAAGTGATAGTCCGTTTTTGAAAATGTTTTTCGAATAGTTTTTGATGTAGTTTTTTCTTACACAGTGCCCATAAAACGAATATGCTTCAGGGTTCATGTATGTATGTACCATTCTTTATTCCACCATGACTATAAACGCCTGAACCGATTAAGATGTGTGTGATATCGTAAGATTTCTTTATCCATGTCGGGTGATATAAGTTACCTTAACAAGAGACAGACTATATTAATTAAGAAACGTCAAACTAAACAGCTGTCCGTTGCTAAGGAAATTAGAGAACCCATAGACAATTTAGTAGGGATGTCATTCGATGTCGACTAAAGTTAGACGAAAACACGCAAAAACTTGTACAACTACGTTAGAAATCGCATCACTTAATAAATTATTGTAGTCTGTCTATTTTCGTTTGTTTGATAGAGAAAGAGAGAGACTGAACCTAAATTTAATCTTAGACAGGGCGCATTGGAATTGAGCCCACTGTATAATCTTGTCTAATACTTGGTAGAAGTAATATTATGCCTTTTCACCAAGAATAATAGAATTAAGACCTCTCAGACAGACATAATAATTCCGTATTCCAGCTTTAGGCAAATCATAAATATTTAAATTTTAAATGTCGGGAAGTTTGCCAAAAATTATGTTAAAATATTGACGAGAAGAACTAAAATTGCCTGAGGCTTGGAAACGGGATAGAGATGAGACATTACTTTACACAACGTGTTTTCTTTAGCGGTGAGTCTAAAATCTTTTTTAAAAAACAAAACGCAACTGTATTTTCTGAAACGGAAACTAGTTGTCGAAACAGTTATCGTCCGCAACTGGTTTGGAGACGGCCGGGACGGACGACGAGCGCGCCAACTACCGCCTTAACGAAACTTCGTCGTCGTTCGTTTCGTCGAGTGAAATGGTTGCGCGTTGCGAATAAGAGAGAGACTTCGCCATGACAAGTAGTCGTTTCATTGCATTCTCGACTGTATTTTTGACGTTGATAAAATTGGCATTTAATAATACCACAGAATAAATAAGAGTACAAGTCCGAAAACTATTTGCGACGAGGACTGTTTGGCCTGCGATGTAAAATAGTTCGTTCGTTGCCGAAAAAAAAAACGGTCTTTTAAAACAGTTCGTCGTTGCAACTCCCTCTCCTAGTTTTCTATTGGTATCCCAAAAACTTAAGACTTTTTTTTTTGCTTAAATGAAACATCATTTTCATTGGAACGAGCCAAGTTAAAGTCCCCAAATGCTGTCAAAGAGGAACTAGAGTGTTTCGCGGCTGTCAATTTATTGCAATATCTAAGCTTAAACCTAGTAAAAATCTTTTACCAAAGACGAAAAAAAATATATAAAACTTATAGAATTTAATAATATTTCTGATATAAGTAAAATAAATAAATAAAACCGGGCAAGTGCGAGTCGCACTCGCGCCTTAAGGGTTCCGTCCAAACTTGAACACATTTGAAACAATAAATCAACGATTTTTTAATGTTTTCTTCACTTCGTCTGGTTCCTTCTTGGGAAACGTGATTCTATCTCTAGTTTTTAACCAACACAAAGTTTACTTTATTAGAATAGGACTTCGTAAAATAAATTTAGGTATTGACTTCTCTAACAGTTTCTGAAATCTGAATTCCCTTCTCGGTTTCGTCAAATTTTTGTCACAAAATGACGATTTCACATATTCATGTATACGGTAACAAATTACACCACAAGCTTTTCGCCTTTGTAAGTGCAGACATCATGAAGAGATTTTACATTATAATACAAAAATAACTTAGCACTATACAAGGTGTTACAAAACTACCCGTAAGAGCTGAAGGGAGCTACTCAGTATCAGCAACTAAACAACTTTTTCCTGAAATATGGGTCGAAATATGCCAAACATTTTTTTACTCTCCATAGAAAACAGATGGGTCACGTGGATTGGAAAAATTTTTTTGGCGTATTTCTAAGAAAAAGTTGTTTAGTTACTGATTCTGAGTAGCCTCCTTCACTGCTAACGGTTTTTTTAACACCTTGTATACACAAAAATAAATAATAATACAAAAAATTAAGTTAAACTACTCTACTTCCAGCGGCCATGAGTTCGTTGCCCTGTGGGAAAGTGCCCAAAAGGCTGGCCATTACCCCAGATTATATAATAGTTACTACATTGCCTTGCTATATGGCAAGACTAATTCTCTGGCCCATGTAGAGGTCAGCCTTCATCGTGAGAAGTCTCAAAAAGCCGCTTATACAACTCACGAAGCCGCTAGTGGATTCTTGGTCCCCAAGGTCCTAGCGTTTCTACCCCGTTGTTTTTTTTGAAGAGCGATATTCCTAGTGTCAAAAATCAGTACTTAAACATCCGCTTGATGGCGTTGAACAACTTAAGTCAGGTTTTTTTTAAAGAAAAAGGCTGGTTTTAGTCTTTTTTATGTTATAATGTTTTTGTTTAGCATTTTTTAGATTCACGCGTACTAACCGGTATTTTTTAAACAATCTAGTGATCATCAATATTATTTCATTATTATTTTTTTACTTGCATTTTGAAACTCGTTAATTTTAGTCGTAAGTACTTCCACATAATTTGCATTTTCTCGATTCACTACAAAATGCTTAATACCCGAACAGTATTTATTTGTTCAATTCTTGTTTATATCAATATACGTAATATGTTCAGTGTTTCTTTATATTAAGATTTGTTTGATTGACGTAAACTTTATGCTTAGAATAATTATAAACCTTAGTGGTTTTGCTTTGCTAAGTCAATAAATAATTGTTATGTTAGATTTTTATATACAATAATAGAGAAAAAATGATTTTGTTTTATGCTCAATAATTTCGACGCAATATTTATATAACTTGGATGGAACATGGACAAAATTTCAGTTTTATTATATATTGGTAGATGGTGTTATCTAAATCTATAATAAAACTAAAATTTTTAACTGTCAGAAAATCCCTTATTGTATAAAAATTTCGTCATCACTCCTTGGGCAGCCTACCAGAATATTGGACCTAGATTATGCCCCTTCACCCCAACCTAGTGTGGAATATAAATTAATAACTGCCCTCAACAGTCACTGATTTGGTATTATCAAAGCAATCGACTTTGTAACTCCTTTCACTACTTTAGACTTTAAAAAAATATTTGCAGTGACGAGTGAATCAGGCCTTTGTATACATGATTGATTATTGAGGCCGTACAACTAAGACTTTAAAAGATATATTTTAATTTAATATTAATATCGTTATTTTTATTTCATTTGATGCATTTTTCATAAAAATCAAATTGAACTTCGCTTACAAAAAATAATCGACTGTGTCATCCGGTGGGATTCGAACCCACGTCCCTGCGCTATCCGGGCGAGTGCTCTTACCAACTGAGCTACGGAGGACGTTAGTCAGCCGACGGATTCTTGTAAGTGCTTGCTACGCCAGTGAACCGGCGTTTGATTTCATTAATACTTGGGGAATGTACCCGCATGTATCCGATGGAAATATTCTCTTGTTCTACTGCGAAGTTCAAAATGTACTGCAGACCTTTAAAATCACGTGCAATAGGTAAATAATTCAAAGGTATTTTCAAAATTACATATGTTAATTAGTAAAACTACTATAATCGAGCGCACTGACCAGTCTAAATACTTGGGATCGGTAGGTACTTCACGCATCTGGTGACATCAACTTCGACGGCAAGGCACGCATTATTACAGCGTAGGCTAAATGGCGGGAGGTGACTGGTGTCATTTGAGACGCCAAGATGCCGATTAAACTAAATTCATCATTAGAGCCGCACTTTATATGGCAGTGAGGTATGGCCTGTACTTGAGCGACATACGGCTTTAAACCTTTTAATCGTTTATCGTAAATTTCCAGAATAAAACCCCTTCATGAGTCTGCCCTTCACATGTGAAATTTAATAATTTCGAGAATCGCACAAGGCTTACATTTCGCTACGGAATTATTGTATGTAATTAATTTTAGAGCGAACTTAGATGGAGATAGTTTTGTAATGCTTGATGTTCCCTGCTCGGATATTGGATTCGGCAAAATATTTACTTTTGCATTTAATTACGGGAATTGTAACATAACACGAACAATTAAGTGTTGTTTGTCTTACTCTTAGCTAAAATTATACTCTACAATGTTAAAATTATGCTTTCGCATTTTGAAACTGGTAACGGTTTGGTTTTGTTTACCAAAATATGGCTGTGGTGATTAGATAGGTGACCATTGTCAACTAAAACTAATTAAATAAAATTCACAAATTCCACGAATTTGTGGAAAATAGTATTTCTCGCTCGGATAGCAATTTAGTAAAAGCTTGCAAATAAACTGCTTATATCATCAAATAATGATACCTTCTCTCTGTTTTCTTTAAATACGAAAAACGCTCTACTTTTACAATCTTAATAAATTCAAAAGTGTCCTCAAATATACTTCACCAGTAATTGCTCCTATTAGGCCCAAAAATATTGTCTAAATTACCATTATCTTATACCCGCACATTTTGCCTACATTACCATACGTCACACAAGTTATACAAAGGAAGGCATTTACATTTAGAAAGCATAAGTTTAGCTTCATAACGAGGGTAGTCGAAAGATACGGTTTCGTTCTTATACCGAGAGAGAAAGGTCGAGAATCGCACGCGATTTTTATTGAAAGAAAATATATAATTGAGATGGAACAAAGTGTTCTTGATTTTCAATTGTTACATATCATGAAAACATAATTTGGTTGTTAAGATAAATACAGGGTTATATTGAAAGAGTTGCCAAATTGTCCAGAGCGAATCAGAATCAGTAATTCCAAAAATCCATGCCAAAAATACATTTAATTTTTCTTACCAACTGTTTAAAAATCGTAGGCGTAGACAATTTCACTTAAAAGACAAGCCCACAGTTGGGACAAGGCCTCAACTATGAGGAGGTACGAGCAATACTCCACCACGTGGGCTCAGTGTGGATTGGTGGATCGGCGTCCGTAAGTTAAATGAAATGAAATATTGTTTATTTGCGTTTGTATAGGGTGTAGGTAGTAGGGTGTAGGGTTAAGTGACAAACCTTACTGTCAGATGTTATCAAGCCGCCCTAGGGCCTCTGACTAAGCTCAATGACTTATACCAACAGATATTAGCCGGGACCAACTGCTTATCGTGCCTTCCGAAGCACAGAGATGCTTGTCATGGACGTAACTTAATTAGTCGGAATGGTCACCCATCCAATCACGACCGCGCTGTGGGTTGCTTAACTTTGGTATCATTAGGTACCAAAGCGCTGCCGCCACTGCGCGCCTCAAGCACCTCTCACCTCATAATTTACTTATCCGTAGCAAAATGATCAACTGGGTAGTGGAATTAATTTAAAGTCATTCATTATGGCACGCCAAAGTTGCATTATTCACTTTATTTTCGGATATTTTACAGTAGACGTTATTCGAAAAATATAGCTCGAGAGTGTAATGGGTGCTTTCACCCGAGTTAAACATACTATTTTTCATTTCGACTGTGAGGAAATCAAGGGTATCGATGGACTATCGATAGTTGCGGCAAAAGCAATAGTATCGATAAAATATCGATAGCATCGATAGACTATCAATAGTTGAGATAAAAGCAACAGAATCGATAAAATGTCAATAGTATCGTTAGACTATCGTTAGACTATCGATAGTTAAGGAAAAAGCAATAATACTTAATACTACTTAATACTCAATACTACAAAAACCCGCTAGGTTTTTGTATGATTTTATGGTTATTTAAAAAGCAGGGAATTACAATTTAAAATATTTTTAGAATGTACAAATTATTAACAACTAAACGTCTTCGATGATGCAAAAACAAAACGAACGACGTGAACTTTGACGTGACAAACATGAAGTAAATATTTTATATCAAACGTACATATTGACCGGATCTTTTTTTAAATGTCAGTCCGACGTAATGCACCAAATAATTTGAACACCACGATAGGTCGCCGCGCGTAGGTACGTTTTTGTACTACCTGGGGAGTTACAAAAGCCTAGCTTGAATACCTACGTTGAAAATTCTATCTAGTAATATTAGAAAATAGTTGATAAATAGGTAGCTACATAGCATAACTCTTATACTTGACTTTAAAGAACATGACTATTATGAATGTGTTATTTACTGCGCTTTGTTCATCTTGTCACATACAACAACACATAAATCCCACGTGTTTCCGCATCATCACCCGAGATCCTGCGGGTTTAGCCATAGCAATTACCGCATAGTGCTGGATTGCAGGTAATTTATCACAAGGCTTGTTTATTTGCTCTCGGATGTGGTGATTATTTGGCTGTCTTGATGTTAACCCGTGCCTTTTGTTTGTATGTAACTAGTTACTTGCCGATGTTGAATTTCTCATTTGAACTTTATTCACTATAACACCCCATTAGAAGTTGAATTTTCAAAAATCCTGAAATATTTCATTTTAAATTTCTAGACAAATAGCTAAAGTTTTTTTTTTATTGCTGACGGAATCTCATACAAAATTACCCTCCCCCACCCCCCGTTTTTAAGCCTCTATAGGGGGTGAATTGATTAAAATTCCTTATAGTGACTGAATGATTATAATCCTAGTACTGACCTACATATAAAACGTATCATGGTCACAGAATAAGTACCTACTAGTACCGTACACAGAATAATTACTAGTACTTAGTTTATGGTGCAAAATTTTGAGTTTCTAATCCCATTAGTTTTTGATGTGCGTTGATGTGAACCTCTATGACTTAATAATTAGGTATGTACCTAAACGACTTAACATGTATGTTTTTCGCAATAATGAACTTTAAAACCGTTTTGGTATCCATTAACTTTCTCCATTTTTGTTCTCACAATTTTCGAATATTTCCTACATTACTTCCTCTCTTAACGCGTGCCCACTCTTGCATGTTTGGGCCTCAATTGTCCCAAGTCCTCAGAAATGCGGTAATATCACAGATTACAATAGCATGTCCTACTCATACCCGCCTCATGAACGCCCTCACATCCGAGCTTAATACTCATTCAGAACTCAAAACACTTGAGGGAACATTAACGCTTTTAAATTAAGACCCACGGTCCCTTCGAAATAGGGTTGCCTCTACCAAACGGGTTAATTTTTTGTATATTCTCGTAACTGAAATCGATTTTACAGATTTAAAATGCTTTATGGAAAGACATGTCTCTTCACTGGGCTCTGGCGCTAAGCGATTGAGTCCAAACTCTCCTTTAGTGTAAAATAAAATATAAATTTACAAAAGATAAATGATAAACCATAACCCATTTAGAAAGCAGGCGTTATTTATAATAATTCTGTTAATGATGTGTTTTATGAAATTAAATCTTGGTCGTAAATCATTTTTTGTTTTATGAATGAATGTTATATGAAAATGTCTTTCAGCCTGCTTTTAATTAAAGAAAGAGAACAAAGAACACCTTTGACAAATTCTGTAAAATGTATGAAAGTGACAACCCTACATGGCAATCTCGGTAAATTTCCATGGTGATAAAATGTCCCATGGAATCCCATTGTCCAAAAAAATTACAAGCTTCACGAGATAGCAAGTGTATTCCGGTGGTTTTGAAACTTCAAAGAAATAACTAAATTACCTAAATCCAAAGCACTGTATTCTATTTTCGATGTCATAAAAAGTTATTTTCTACAAAGGTTAAAAGTTGGGAATTCGAAACCGCTCCATAGCGGATTACATAGCGGAACCAACAAACTTTCTCAACAGAGTAAATAGAGTCGACCGGAGGGATGTGATAGTATAGATATAATAGTTTATCGAAAATAAAATAATATAGATATAATATAATAGATTTGTCTTAAAACCTCTATCATCACATCATATTATAACAGTCATTCATTAGAGATAGGTTCCTGACGTAAAAAAATTTGCCATAGTAATATAAACGTTCTGAAATACCAAATTCATTATTATTTATTAGTTCATTAAACTTACTTTTGTACTAAATCAGTGAATGATTATGTTCCTTTACCTAAAGGTTGTCTGGGAGAGATCGCTTATAGCGATAAGATCGCCTTCGTTTTACATCTTTCTGTGTAAATCGCCTTACTGTATTTTTCTGTTATGATGTTCAATAAAATTTATCTATCTATTTTAGGCAATGAAAACATTGTGGTGAAAGTCGGTAAATCTCATATTTTCCCAAATAAAAACATATAGCAAAAGTAGAAAAAATCAAGATAACTAAATACGATTTTAAATTTCTGCGTCTAAATGATCCCATCACTGCTTAGAATCACAGTTACGTTAGGTATTTATATGTATTGTTATTTTTAATAATGTTTGGCGTATCAGTCCGTGACCTCACTCGGCCAGGGTCTACTGAAAACCAGCGTCGGGGCCCCTAGCGGGTCACGACTTAAGCTGAGTGGGGCCCTTTTAATATGGACATCACAGACGCACAACTACACAGTCCGACTGGCTTATCCACATAAATTGTAATTTTGTATGTACCTAAAATATGCTTCAGGCTCTTGTGTGGGACGCTACCTGTGTCGACACACTTGCAGCCTCTCATCTGCCCGGGACAAGCCGTGATGCTGGTTTGGCTGCGAGGGGTGCCGAAAACTTTAAAAAGAACAAGTACAGGCAGATCGACTCCCGGTACCACTTTGTACCGTTTGGAGTCGAAACACTGGGTTCGTGGGGTCCCAACGCTATCTCTTTTTTCAAAGAGATTTCCAAGAGGCTAGTTGACATCAGTGGTGACCTAAGAGCTGGCAGCTACTTTGCTCAGCGTATAAGCATCGCTATCCAGCGCGGTAATGCTGCCAGCATCCTAGGAACCTTACCACAAGGACCCTTTTTATAATTTTTGTTTTTGTGTTGTATTAAGTAATTTATCTTAATTTTTATTAATAAGTTGTATATATAGTATTTTGTTGTGTTCCTTGTTTCATAACCGTGCCCGTTACGTTGTTTGTTTTCGTGTGTTATGTGATGTCCATTCATTAATAAATGTATTTTCTTTCTTTCTTTCTTTCGAATTAAGTAGGCCCTTAGTTTATTCACAATCGGATATTATTCCTAGTTACCCCCTAAATACACCCGAAGGCTAGAGCTAGACAAATAAGTATATGTCAAAATAGCTGTTGCTCGCGACTTTGTCCGCGCAAATTTCGAAATTTCTTCCCCAGATATCACCCTGTAAATTACAAAAATTCTCAAATAAGTCATTCATTATTTCTTTCCGAATAGCTTATGACCATTTAAATATATTCGTCGCGTCGACAGGCTCTGCCAACGCCAGGGTGGCCGAGAGGTTATGCAATCGTCCGGTATGCGAGAAACGCGGGTTCGATCCCCGCCTCTGGTGGTCATTTTTTCAAGCGCAATAATATATTTAGATTGCAAAGTGAATGCTTATCACTTAAAAACAATAATTTATTAATATATAGATTTAGCTTCAAAACTGACGGAGTTTCATACAAACTTACCCGTTACCTCCTTAATAAGAGAAGAGTTTCCAAAAATCATTCTTAGCTCTTACCTACACTATGAATGATGGATGGTGCAAAATTTCAAAATTCTATTCCTAGTAGTTTGAGCTGTGTGTTGATATGTGAGTCAGTCATTATGTCAGTTTTAATTTTTGTACATATAATTTAGATTTGTTTTATGTCTAACGTATCTTCGTGCTTGTATAATTTAATTACTAATATAGCTGTTAAGAGTATTTTTTTGAATAGAAATGAATCAATGTGTCTGAATAAATAAATTTAACACAAGCAATAATCAGGTGGGAGTCAGCAAGTTGGCGATGTTGCCTTGGCAAGCACGACAAGCCGTTGATTCTGCGTTTGAACTCACAATAGTCTTGTCGGATTGAACTGTAGAATGTTAATCATAATTATTAAAATTCCATACAAACTGTAGAACAATTCTTGAATTTGCTTCTAATTAAAGTATTTAACTTTTAGAAGTCTGAATGAATTACATGTCTATTTCTTTATTTCTTTAAAACAGATCCCTTGTGTACTCGGCTAGTTACTTTTGTTGGAGCATAATTGAAATTGGAAGATGGTACTCTTCATGAGGAACAAGCCTGCTACATACTTTTTGACTATCAAAACTTTGTATGGCGCTATGAAATTCTGTTTAAGCTCTCACAAAGGAATGCATTGCGGTCCTATGCATAAATTGTCAAAAATATGTTTTGTGAAATTCTAGTGTATTCTAGAAATGCTTCGTATATTCGAATACAAAAGATATCGATATTCATTAGAATTTAGATGGCTTCGCAAAATACGTAATTGATATCGCAGCTTCGTCAGTATTTTCGTAATCTTTATTACTTAGATAACGAATAAATCTTTAACGTTATCTTCTAGTACTCAATTGTATGAAAAGTATAATAATAGCTTGGACTCAACATATCAATTTATTCGGCTTTTACGAGATAACACTATTGCTTAAAAAAAAACAGTTTTCATTATTTCTTGGAGTAAATTTTTTGTTTTCCCCAATTATGGGGTCCGTAGTTACCCATCTTCCTAGACCTACGAATGTTTTTTTTTTTTATAAAATGTTTCAACAAAAACCCAATTACCTAGCCCCAAACTAAGCGTGAGCTCGTGCTATGGTGACTAGGATAACGGATAGACATACTTATATATGTTTATGAACATCCATGGCTTAGGTACAAATGTTCGTGCCATTCACAAACATTTGCCCCTTGCAGGGTTTTAACCCGCAATTACAAAGCTACAAAACATCACTGGTTTTGTAGCTTTGAGTAGATATTACAAAGTTATTTTGCAGCTGTTTTTTATGGAGCTAGTACTAAATTTCCCTATTTACAACTTAGAAGTTAGTAAACAAAATAAGTAAGGATGCGGCCGAAGATAACAGCCTATTTATTCTTTTCTCAAGAAAATCCAGACCATTGTATTTAGGAAACACTTCAGCTGGCAACGAATGACTCTCTTTTATTCGTACAAAGAGCAAAGTACCTACATTTAAAACGTTTAGTGCGTATTAGTGGTATGTAAACGACATAGGGATGGAAACCCCGTCTGCGATAAGTTATGAAGATATGATAGCTAGTTAGTGGCTTTATATTTATGCATTAACCTCCCAATAGATAATGTATTTACTCTCCGCTACTCTTGTAGGTACAGTCCGCTCATCAAACCACCCATTTTTATTGCAAAAAGAGTCCTATTACAACTGCTTAAGATGCCGCAGTGTTTAACCAAGTGCTGTCATCCGTACTAAAAGTACCTTATTCTAAATCTCTTCAGCAAAAGCATTGATGAAAATCAATCAGATGAAAAGCAGGAAAACCCTTAAAATAAAACGAAGCGGATTGATCGTTTCGTCTGTCATAAAATGTTAATTGCACGGAATAAGCAGTTTTTTAATGAAAAGACCCCTTCAGCCGTTTTATATATCATTAAAAAATGATGGATAGGCTGAATTGATTAAGAACCAAGGTTTCAGTAGTCAGTCAATTAGAAAGTCCTTGTTTCTTATCTTATATCATATTTAAGTACGTAATAAACTTTAAACGTAATAAACGATTAATTTTTGTGAGCGAAATTTGATTTAATTTCGTAAAAACTTGCAAAATAATTGCTTAAGTTATAAAAATATTATAAGTTAAGCTGATTTCATCTTAACTGATGGTAAAATATTTGTAAAAATATTTCCATTGGATACATGCGGGTACATTCCCCAAGTATTGATGAAATCGAACGCCGGCTCACTGGCGTAGCAAGCACTTACAAGAATTCGTCGTCTGACTAACGTCCTCCGTAGCTTAGTGGTTAGAGCACTCGCCCGGATAGCGAAGGGACGTGGGTTCGAGTCCCACCGGATGACACAGTCGATTAATTTTTGTGAGCGAAATTTGATTTAATTACGTAATAAACTTTATTTATCAAATCATCACTAGGACGGCTAATCTTAAAAGATATTAAATAAACTGTTTCAACTATCACACCAATTACCTAGTTTTAAACTAAGCGTGAGCTTGTGCTATGGCGACTAGGATAACAGATAGAAATACTTATATTTATATACATCCATAACTTGGGTACAAATGTTTATCACACCCCTTTGTATGGCACTATAAAGCGCTGGTTTTGTAGTCTAGACCGCGAAACACTACGCCACGGTATAGATAACCATGAGTACCAGCCAATCACGTGGGAGATATCTTTCATAAAATACAAGTGCATGCACAATACACAGGTGCACTCTCTGTTTCTTCACTCTCATAATTAGGTGAGACGGCAGTCCGACATGACCGTAGAGACAGGACCAACGGCTTAACGTGCTTTCTGAGGCACGGGGATGTTTACACCGCCAACTTCCTGACTCCGAACTGTTTCTGACTACTTTTTTTGTTTGAAACAAGATAAAAAATCTATAATCGAATTCGGCTCGACCGGTGATTAAAACCTTAGACCTAGAGCATAGACTGTACTGGCTTTTGACCAACATAGTATACGCAATAGTTTAAAAAGCTTACGCGAAAGAAACTCGCTGGCATCAACTACATATTATAAAATGCTAAGTTTGGGTATCCCAAAAAAACTACAATGACATTGCTCTTATCGCAAAATCGTATAGACATCGCAATAAAACTGTAATGTCGGTTAGGGACCTAATTTGTCTAATAGGGGGCGTGTGTTGTGTCACTTCAATTAATTAACATTTTTATGTTTATCCGTGTTGACACAGATGTCAATGGTAACTGGAAACGGTATTGGAAACCAAACTAAAGGTTATAAGTAGAGCTTAGACATTCGGAAGCACTTTGTTCCAACAGTCTTCCTTGCACCAAGTAAAACGTGGGACGTGGCTACCAAAACATGGAATCAAGTAAAAGTTCGGTGTGGCCTGATCTTTAAGCTCAGAGCACTAAAGTTTAGGTATTTTTTTTTATTTACTTGGAATGGGTTTGCTCTTGACTCTAGACTAAGCCGGATATATTGTAGACAGAGTCGACTGTAGAGCAAGCTTACCCAGAAGGTCTTGGCACTCCCACTCACCGACGGAACACAGCAAGCTGCGCCGGGCTCCGGTGGAAGGGTGGCAGAAGCCTGCTAACGGAGCGTACCACAGCTATTAGGATCGTTCAGCTTCCATCACAAACTGAAGTTTGTGATGTCGTTGCCCGGGGTAGACCACCATCCTTCACCACCCTATCTATCCCATAACCCGATCTTTAGAAAAAAATTATCCCTACTTATATTAATATAACTAAAGTAAATTTCCATGTCTGTTATTCTGCTTATTTAACGGGGCCCTAGAACAGGACATGCCACCGCACTCAGATAAGTCAATTAGTCTATAATTAAGTCTCGTTCTGTCACTTTCTTTGTCAATGAAATGGAAAAGGACGGCATGAGGCTTAGTGAAAGATTGACTTTAATTGACGTCTCTGTGTGCGGCAGTTACAAAATTACGAAAAAAGATAAGGAAGTTGCTAGATTGCTATTATTAAGTTCTTCTTCTTCTTCTTAGCGTGTCGATGAAACACGAGAAAATTACATCGTAGCAGCCCAGAATTCAGCCGCTTGTATTGCGAATCGACTGCCGTCCATTAAATCCTATTTAGTTATTATTTGACATTACGCGGAAGAATTCTCAGTGAGCTAACCTTTTTACTACGTCAACTAAACCCAGAAACAGGAGTAATTCATTTTCCTAACTATTCGTACTAACCCCAAGAATCTACCGGATCGTTTTACTGGATCGTTTTTGTTCATTCGTCATCTATACTAATTGGTCCGTCTGTCTGTCGATCCCAAGGGAAGGAAGGATATTCGGAAGGTTGATTAACAGCTGAATAGGGATGCTTTTCGTTTCAGGCAACATTGCCTTCTCTTTCGTGGCTAAATCGCTTGTTAGTAGATCTTGGTAGCTCTTTTGTTTCAATATGGTATTGCATAGTTTTTACTTTTACGACAACTCATTCTGTCAATACTCTATAATACAAGTACGCTGGACTGCATACTGTCAACCTAAAAATGAAGCCATTTGATTATCGCCATTTTGGCGCTGACTGCTGTAGTGAGCGTGTGGTGACCGTCCACGGAACTAATGAGAGTTGATATAAACATCTGTCACTTCTTAGAGAATGTTTAGTCCAGCGTACTTGTATTATGGAGGTAATTTAAGTGTGCCAATATCATTCTGTCTTTGTCAGTCATTCGAAGTCGACAGAAAGGAAATAATATTATTTTAAACATGTTGAGCGTTAATTAGAGTTGTTGTAAATGTGGAAGTAAACTTTAAAACCTCGTTTTAAATTATCATTTTTGCAAGAGCAGTTTCTACAAAAAAAAAACATTTTTTTTAAGTTTTCACCGCCGCTGTTTGAATATTTAATTTTAAAAACCACTACCTAAGATTGTCTGGAAGAAATTATTTTAGCAATAAGGTCACCTAAATCACGATACCTACTCGTTTTGTAAATTATAATGTATTTTGCGTGTAGTCTGCAATAAAGCATTTTGTTTGTATACTTTTTTTAAATTAAAACAATTTAATCTCACATATTTCTAAATGCATGTAATGACTTGTATAAACGTTTGCAATTTCATCTTACCTACATAAGCATCAATGTGATAAAATATTGATATTAAATTTGTATTGTACAGTATAAGCAATGTATGAAGCATTAATACAACAACAGACTTTATTATTTATAAGCCGGGCCTGGGTTTAGCGCATTTGTCATCTGCTATAATTGGATCGGTTATATTATGGGTCCTTTGGGACAGTTCTTTGTTGCTTGTTTATTAGACGCTTTGAAAGAACTGACCGAAACCATGTATTATGTTTATTTTTAAAAATATATGTACAACAGGCTGTATAGTAACATTATTTGATGTAGTTTATTAAACTTCGTCTCAAATTTCATATACAAACTTTTGTCCCCCATTTTATTCGTTAATGTAAACATTAGAACATTTTATATGTTTTATAGTCATTTTCGAATCCGAACAGGAAACAAATTTATCAAATCAAAGATTTAAAAAATCGGTTCAGCTGTTATTGAGTTATATATGGTGTAACTAACTCAATTTTCTTTCATTTATTAAAAAATACCTACTGAATACTTAAGTGAATACTTTGCCACTTCTAGAATTAAAATGTTTATGTCTTGTTTACTATACAACTTACCCGGCACTACAATTGTCGTTTGTCATTGCGCTTAACTACAAAACACCCAAATTAAAACATTAACTTGAAAGCCATTAAAAGAATCGATACCACTAAAATCTACGTACAGGTATCTTCACGACAAAAGAAGTGTTTTAGGGTTTCATGTATGTATGACTGGGACTTTCACATGAAATTTATAAACCGTTGCCTATGACTGTACCTATCTATTTTTCCAATACACCAAGAGCGGTTTTGCACTACATCCCATCTGAATCCGTAAAAATTCGGTCCGGTGTAGTCGTTAAACTACATATTTGTGCAGTCGGCAGCACGTCAGGTTACCCATTTGAACAACAAAAACAGCTTTTATTACGTAGGGAATTGAGGCGGTCTCAAGGTCAAAGTGGGGTAGTCTGACGTGCGGCCGTGAGCAGTTAACGCACTCGTCCGTTTAGCAATGTCCGGTTTTTTATAATTAAAATCAAATAACGTATTTTGATGAGTTCGGATCCGGATAGAACGTAGTGCAAAACCATGACAACTTTTATCATAGGTTGACAATTCGCTTTTGCTAAGCCAATAGAATAACAAAAAAAAATGACGTTGCCTGATCTCAGTGGTTGCAACTATGAATTAGCGCTTAGAGAGGCTTTATCCTTGCGAAAAAAAAAACGAATACCAAAATGGTCAGTTTTGTACCGACTCAAAAAGTGGCGTCTCCAAACGTGAAACGACCTGGCCTGCCGGCTCTCAGTCGTTGCGTTTAAAAGTTATGATTCACGTTGATAGGGAAAATACAATAAGATTTTTGTATATCCGCAGGCGATATAAGTTGATCTGCTGACTCCTTAGATTAAATCAATAACGTAAGGCTGACTCTCAGTGGTTACATTTCAGATCTATGCTACAAAAACTTTTTCCATACAAAATTTCACAACAAGCCTTCAAAAAGATTCGAGACATTAAGTGCAAGCAAACCCGCACGTGTGGGCTAGTGTTGTAATAACAAGAGCTAAACAAAGGCATATTACATGATACAATAAGTCCGTACATCGACACACAAGTGTTGCGAACTACCCACACAGCTAGATGTGTTATTTGACGGTAGACGTTACATGTTACGATGAAATGTATTATTTATAATTGTTTTACTCGAAAAATGTTGAGGGGCTCTTGATTTAAAAAAAGAGAAAGTAAAAGACGTGTATTGCCACACCAATAATACAACCATAAACATCATACTAAAATCTAAATTTCATTAGATCGTTAATTTCTATGTATATTTCTCAGATATTCTATTTAAACTTATAATGGTGAATATAATATCTGTCCTAATGTGTATAAATTAAGTTTGTAGGTATTTGTGTATGTATTTGTGAGTTTTTAATAATTGAATAAAAAGTTCTTGTGTATATTATAACGATTATTCTATCTGTTGTTGCAATATTAAGTAGGTACTTTTCGTCTTAATTTCTTGCTGCACCTGGGCCCGTAGACAAGATACAATCTACTTCAAAGCAAAGTTCGCCATCGTTAACAAAATGTATCAAACTGACATAAGCCATTGAAATATCTCGTGACTTTGACATAGGTACCTATTTGTTGGCGATAGCGAAGATCGTTGTAATAGATAAATTGCATCTTTTCTATGTATCTCGTATCTTGACCCCGTTGCAATCTTTCAAGTCAACCTTTTGTACTCTTTTCTAAGTGCAAGAAAGTTATAAAGTGCCGAAATAAATAAAAAATCCACAAAGATTTTCTCCACAAAATAATACAGAATCGCACACAGTTACGTCTACAGTTTTCTCGCAATGTCGTCACTTGCATCTGTCCACTCCATTCCAAGTAACAGAGATTTAGCAAAACTAATTTATTGTTCTACATAGACTGCATAAGGTTGATTTTGGTACAAA
This sequence comes from Pyrausta nigrata, assembly GCA_949316185.1. Taxonomy (NCBI): domain Eukaryota; kingdom Metazoa; phylum Arthropoda; class Insecta; order Lepidoptera; family Crambidae; genus Pyrausta; species Pyrausta nigrata. The sequence goes on along the minus strand of OX438955.1, from coordinate 2,935,228 downwards.
CTGCCACGTCAGCGCCATCTACTCAGTAGTTGAAATAAAGTATATTCAGAACCATTATTTTAATGATGGTATTTACACTTCAACGGCGAGATATGTACTGTTGAGTACAAAAGGATTTAATGTTTGATGTGTAACTTGTATAAATCCATTGTTTCATCGTGATCATCAGAACAGATGCACAGAAGTCAACTCACATCAAGGTACCACAAATTGACATCACTTCCTTGCATATGTTCTCTTAATCAAAAATCACAGTCCTAAATCTTTGACGTTCATAAGTGGCATTTTGTGTACTAAATTGATTAACGATTTTTGACTTAGAATATAATGACAAAATACACTTTTGTGGGTCTGACTTTTGTACGCGACTGTACCTGTTTTAGTTGAAACCAGATAGAGCTTGTTACAGCTAGTTTCGTCAATATGGTAATATAATCGCAGCTTTAAAATGTAAGTAAGTATTAGTTAGCGGGATTTGCATATTTTATACAAAGGGCATTGCCACGCCTTTGCTTGCATGTGAATTAAATTTTACATGCACAAACTAAACTAAAACTAACATTATTTAAGAACCTGTCACGAAAGGTCCTGTAATCGCACAAGACATCAGTCATACTGACTTAAGGCTCACTATTTACCGGATTAGCTAATCCGGACTAGCGCAAATGGGTTTTAAACTCAGATAATAGACCTTGCGCTAGTCTCACCCTATTACTAGGCCTCCACTGTCTGTCTGTCACCAGGCTGTACCTCATGAACCATGATAGCATAGATAGAATTTTTTACAGATTATGTATTTCTGTTTTCGCTTTATCAACAAATAGGATATAATAAATATTTAAGAGGAGCTCCCATACAGTAAATGTGATTTTTTGGCGTATTTTGCTCGATATTAAGAACGGCACAAGATAGACGCTTGAAATACTCACAGGATGTTTAATTGTATACATATTTACTTTTAAAATAAATAATTAAATTATTTAAGGGGGCTCCCATACAATATCGAGCAAAAAACGGCAATGTACGAGTATGTTGTATAGATAATGACTTTTCATGCGCGAGTCCGACTTGCACTTGGCGAGTTTTTATCAAGAGTTTTCCCAACACAAAATCAGGCCGTGAAGGTGAGAAGGAATGTGGCCTTTAGTGGTCACTCTAAGTGACTCTTATTTATTCGTGTTTAGTGTCGTGGTCTGCGCTCGTCCTCCACTCTGGACTACAAAACCAGAGGTTGCGGGTTCGAATCCGCAAGGGGCAAATGTTTGTGTTATGAGCACGAGCATTTGTACTTAAGTCATGGATGTATACACGTATATAAGTATGTCTATCCGTTATCCTAGTCGCCATAGCACAAGATTACGCTTAGTTTGGGGCTAGGTAATTGGTGTGTTTGTTGATACAATTTATAATAATTATTTATGGTGAACAACAGATGATAATTTTATAACATTGAAGTTTTGAATTCAACGTCCCCTAAATGTTAACAGTGGGGACTTGAAGATGTTTCGCTCCACTTACTGTATTAGATTTCTCCACTTATCGATAATGAAGCGTGTTTTTAAAATATTTAACTTCACTTGCAGGCTGCTACAATTATTACCATTTCTTTTGGCTCCACTGTAGTCGGGTAATAGCCAGCTCCATGCAACAGGGGTATATTCTCAGACATCACACGAACATCCCTGCCGCCATAAAGCATGCTCGCTTCGCATCGTGAAATAAAAACTCAGTGAGCGTTAAAATAAATTCTCGCTTGACGAGTCTCCCGAGCGAGCTCGTCACGCGTGGGAATAGGGTTGGCAAAAGTGTTTGTACCACATAAAGAAAATGTACAATGTGAAAATACAAAAAATCATCACCATTATCAGCCGTAGGACGTCTCCTCCTTAATCTATGACTGCCTCGTTGGTCTAGTAGTCAGCACGCTGGGTACTATCCACGAGGTCCCGGGTTCGAATTCCGGGTCGGGCCGAGAGTGTTAGGGTTTTTCTGGCTTGAAATTAATCAAGACACAGCTCCGGAGTCAGGAAGTTGGTGGTGTTAACACCCTCGTGCCTCGGAAAGCACGTTAACCCTTTTAGAACCCATGTGCACAATTGAGAACCTAAAGTTTAGGAAGTCCCCATACATAAATATTTTTATTAAATAGGACGAGACCTCATTTGTGCAAATAACTGTGCGAAAAACCGCATTTTCTCAAAAATTTTACTGCCTTCATTTATTTTTTGTATTTTTCCCATAACTCTTTTCAAATAGTTTACAAATATAAATTTTGTCAATTCAATCGGAGGTAAAAAAATAATTCAGTTTTGAAAGGGTTAAGCCGTTGGTCCTGCGCCTGATCTCTCTACGGTCATGTCGGACTGCCGTCTCCCCGAATTATGAGAGTGAAGGAACAGAGAGTGCACCTGTGTATTGCGCACACACTTGTGCACTATAATATGTCCCGCGCAGTTGGCTGATCTCTGTTGTGATAGGCCGCCGTGGGGGAAATTCGGCCAGGAGGACACTAATCTATGTTCATGGCTTAGGTCATTTCCACGATTTTCCACAGCGACCGGTAGCAAGCGGTCTGCATCCCGAATATATATATATATATATATATCTTAATTGAACTTAATTTTCTTTGATTAGAAAGATTAGATTGCGGGTCTAATCCCTATAATTTAATATCTATTTTATGTAAAAGTTTTAAGACAGCATGGTGCTTAACTCAACTTTTGAACAATTTACTTCCCGTTGGTCCATTGGTCCTCTATCTATGAGGTCCTGGATTGAAATCCCGGGTCGAAACTAGTTTTTGTTTTTCGTTTTTTTTTTAAGTAACTTAGAAACAGCTTGGAGTCAGGAAGTTGGCGGTGTTAACACCGCCCGTGCCTCAGAAAGTCAGAAATATGTTGATACTGTGCCGGATCTCTCTCCGGTCCTAGTGTTGTTGGGCTCACGTCGCAACGAACAATGAGGGTGAGGGAACAGAGAGTACACCTGTGTATTGCGCACATATATTACTTGTGCACTATAATGTCTCACGCGCATTTGGCTAATCTCTGTTGAGATAGGTCGCTGTAGTCGAAATATGGCTAGGAGGACATTATAACTCGTGAGGTTTCCCACCCTGTGTTGGCTTAGTGTCAAAAAAAGCTTGAGAAAAAAAAAGCTCACTCTCAAACTCACACACACACACACGCTTATTTCTTTAGAAAAGAAGCTTTCAATTGTTTGTAATAATAGCATTCAACAAGTTTTAAGATAAGTCAGAAATGTATGATCCAATGATACTAGTCAGGCATGACCCATCTTCGGCCGCATCGTCACTTACCATTAGGTGAGATTGTGGTCAAATTTCATAATTTAGAATTTAGTTAAATGTTTTGACAACTCTGCAAAAGCTCGATTTATGCTGGTTACATAGGTAGTCTTACAAGTAAAACAAAGCTTTTGCTCTTAGATTGTTGTAGGGCAAACTTGAAGAGTTAATGAAGACATTGCTTGCTATGGAGCAACTTTTTGTACCTACTAACTTGGTACTTAATAAATTCAGTTAAAGTAACTTTAATATGTTTTGTAACGTGAGCACAGCGACTTGGCCATAAACACTATAATCCGGCCGCTTATCTGAGACCTCATCTTCGGGGTACAGGGGAGCGGGGGTAGACGAGAACCAGGGTCAGGGTCATTTTCGGAGGCTTAGCTACTAGCTACTGCATAGTTAGCCGTATATATCACAATATTAACGAAATCATAGGGTACTTCCCATACGCTCAAGATCATGAAAGGACTTGTCCATTATTGGTTTTTTATTCGTCAATATTTCTAAATATAATATTGAAAATAAATATTTAGAAATATTGACCGCCTTTGGCTGTCATTTTTTCAAGTGCAATAATAAATTTCGATTGCAAAGTGAATGCTTATCACTTAAAAACAATAATTTATTATGATATTTCTAACCCGGATAAGCTAAATATTATATGAAAGAGTTCACAAAAATGAGCCTTACTGCAAAATTAATATATTTTTAAGGCCTCCGATTCAGAGAAAAATTAAAATAATTTTTCTCTTTGTCTGTACATAAACCGCACCTTTGCCTATTACCAATTAACGTATGAAAAAAAAAATTGGGCAACAAAATTGACATTCCATTGACAGTAGTAATAGTTCATCTGTGGTAGTACTTATTATATAATCTGTGGTAGTACCTAGTAGTATATATCCACCAGTGAAAAGGCAATGGTACATAGCCATACAGCCAAGAAATACAAGTGATCAATAGATGATGCCTCATTACAAAACATATTTTTTCCCAAAAATTGAGGCGTTCAAAAATTCAGATTTCTATGGTTACGTGTTTCATATTTTTGTAGCTTAAAGATAAATATAGTTTATTGGTGGTTGGTGACATCTTAGAATAAAAAAAACAGCCTCCATACAAAAAGTGGACATGACCTTTGGCAAGAAAGAAGGTCTTACAGCACAAGTTATTAAAATAAGAAATCTGAAAACCACAGATTGTAATTACGTTGTAGAAAAAAGTCTTTATTTGTCTCTCAGTGCGCGAGCCGAACTCGCACTTGCCTACTTTAATCTACTACTTTGTGGGCGTCAATGGTATACATACCTACAAAATTACAGCGTTCTAGTACTAACGGTCTATTAGAAAAACCTCGGACAGACAGACAGACGGACGTGACGAAACTTTAAGGCTTCCTTTTCAGGACTACGCAACTTTAAAATGTGGGCGCATTATACAGAAAACGTTATATACCTCTAAATATAATTTATAACATGTTATGATACTTTAAAGCAGAAAAAGCGGTAGCGGCGATTCAAACTCAAATAAATCATTAAGCTCTAGGCATCCTTTAAAGAAAGTTTAGAGACGGTTGCTACTTATACTAAGCAGGAACAAATACCAAGTTCAATCAATTATCCAGTCGAGCACCCAACCACTTGTTAACAACAACTAACAAAAGAACAACTGAACTAAAAAAACGATCAGTAGTTAAAAGGTTTCCGAGAAAAACTGGCCAGCAGACTCTTTGTCTAGCTATTCTGAGCTGAAAACTTGGCTGTGTTTCAGACTAAACTTCAGGGAATTTAGCTTTCAACTTGTGTCGGACTCCGGATGGTGAAGTCCGTAATTTTGACCGACTACTAAAAAGTAGGAAGTCCTAGTAGAATCACAGAATGAATTAGTACAAGTACTGAAGAACCACTCCTCGAAGTTATTTAACCCCTTGAGATCGGAAGACCGCCGGCGGTTTTATAACAATTGATTTTCTATTGTGTCTGGATTCATGATCTCTGAAGTATGAAGCAAAAGCGACTCTTGCAACTTACATATTTTCCTACATCTCACCTGACAGCGATTGGTCGACCGACAAGAACACAGTACTTTTATGTGTAGACATATGTACATAGTCAGGTCATAAGTTCTGTCACACAAAAAAAACTTTTGAATTTAGAACGCTGGCCACAAAAAAGTTTATTAAATTCGAATTTTTCATGAAAATGAAGTTGTGTACTTTTTAGAATTTTTCTCATTTTTAAATATGGAGTGGACACTTACAGAAGACCGTGTCGCGGCGTTGCATCGTTGCGGTTACGCGCCAATTCCGATTTTCGACTTACTGAAAAATTTGAATATAACCAAAAGCTTCATTTATCGTACCATAAAACGATACAATGAAGACTCTAGTGTAGATGACAGGTCAAGAAGTGGTCGCCCTCGCTCTGTTAGGACTCCAGTAGTGATAAAAGCTGTGAAGGCGCGAATTCAAAGAAATCCCATACGTAAGCAGAAACTGTTGGTACTTCAGATGGGGCTAAGCAGGACCACGGTGAAAAGGGTGTTAAATGAAGACTTGGCTTAGGGCATATCGAAGAAAAACAGGACATAATTTGGACGCTCGTTTATTGGACCTGAGACTGAAGAGATGCCGCGCTTTGTTGAAGCGGTACGCGGGAAACAAGCATCGGTAAATTCTTTTTTCGGATGAAAAAATTTTCACCGTGGAAGAGAGCTACAACGAACTAAATGATAAGGTGTGCTGTGACACAGCAGCGAAGAAGCGAGCAACCGTATTGCACGTGTCCAACGGGGAGTCTCTAATTGAGGCTTAACTGAGGTACATTTTTGTGAGAAAGGCATAAAAACGAATGCAGTTGTGTATCAAAATACAGTCCTTAAGAACTTTGTGGAACCTGTTTCTCATACCATGTTTAATAACAGGCACTGGGTATTCCAACAAGATTCTGCGCCAGCTCATAGAGCGAAAAGCACACAAGACTGGCTGGCGGCGCATAAAATCGACGTCATCCGGCACGAAGACTGGCCCTCCTCCAGTCCAGATTTGAGTCCGTTAGATTACAAGATATGGCAACGCTTAGAGGAAAAGGCCTGCTCAAAGCCTTATTAACATGGACCTCGTTCGACTGGCCGCGCAAATTGAAGGCCTGTATTCAAAATCGGGGGGGCCATTTTGAATAAACTTTATAATCATATGAATCTATGTTTTATTAAGTTCATTTTGCTATTTATCCGCTCTATTGCCCGTGTAAATTTGAAAATGACCCTTGAATTGCCCGTACTTTATTTTCCGATCCGCCCCGGCCCCACCGCGCGGCTCGCTTCCCATTAAATCGTCGATTGTGACTCAACTTGTTATTGTAAGACTCTCAAGTATTGTTTTTTGTGATAAGTAGGAATGAAGCTATAGAATGCAGTCTTTTGTTTTACGAAATACGACTCCAGTGTAGAATTACATTGAGCTAAACATTGAGATCGTGAGTTTCAGAGTGCGATTTGTATTTCAAAATTCTTAACTCAAAAATTAAAGCGATGACCTAGGGTTTATTGTTTTAAAGTACGTTAATTAGATAATAAACAATACGATAAAAAAGAAAAACACACACTTGTATATACATTTTTATTTATTTACAGAACTTTTATTTTGCACAATAATCTGGCGGCATCAGGCGTACTTTTGTTCAGTTTAGAAAATCTAATACCACTTCTAGGACTAAAATAAAAGTATTCGTGATTTCACTTATGAATCCGGCTGATTATTAGTTAATGTAACTTATTAATTGCGATTTATATGATAATACAGTCAAATATCAAAACAAGACGACAATTTGGTTTCACACGGCCAAAATATGTCACCGAATGTTTCGAGCTCCGAAAACAATCAAATGTTGTTTTCTATGGTGGAATCATTTTGTCTACGTATTAGTTGTTCACTTAACTCGTATAATATGAAAAATCCAGCGAATCTGCTTACAAAACAACTCAAACCACATTACAACAGAAACCACTGTACAGAAACTCACGAGGTCATACGAACTGTCATCTTTTTTATTTTTTTTCTTGTTTTTTTCTTACTTGCTCTAAGCTCTTTTGAACAGTATTGCTAGCAAATTTAACAGAGAAGCGAGATTAACGTTCAGAAATGGGCTAAGAGTAAAATAGATCAGTATATTTCCATAAATCGCTGCCTCTCACGTATGTCAACTAGTGGTTGACATGGGCATTTCAGGTACACAAGCTCATGTCAACTGTGGGTTGACACGGGCAATAGAGCGGAAGTTCATAAATAATAATCATGTCTAAATTATTTCATATTACACATGTGACAGAACTTATGACCTGACTAGGTATGTACATACAAACATTTCTCCGTCAATTGTGGACTAAATTTTAAAAAATATACTTTTTGACGAAAGAACAGACTTTTTAGGTGGTCCAATTGTCACTAAGGCAGGATCTGGTGATGGGATCCTGGAGAAATTGAGGGAACAATACAAATTTTATAGGCAAATAAACCATTTTTTGCTACAGCTATAGATGCTGTACCTATTCAAGTGTTTACATCCCGGAGTCCATAATTGTATGATCCTAAGCTGATGATAAAAGTTGTATGGAACTCCTCAATAAACAAGAGTTCGCAAATTTGTTTATATTTATTAGGAAGTACGGGCAATAATTGTACCTATAACAAGAAAATTGCAATTCAAGGCATGTCTTGCGAACCCACCTCGAGTTGTGTCGATACACGCCGTCACAGAGTGAGTGGTGGCTGTAGGATGTCAAGTACCAGTTATACTATGAGCCACCGTCTGCGACAGACATGACTCTTCAAATCAAAGAGACATGTTTCTTGTTTGTTTCTGTATACAATCAGTTAAATTCAAACATGCTACATACTATCCAAATTAGAAAATAACATAAGGTGATATTTAAACCGGATACAGGCAGCTGTCAGTTGTCTCATGACTATCAGATGTCGTTGCCTGCCTGGTAAATAATAAGATTTGTTTATTGTATTTTCCCATTTGGAAATCGGAAGAACCTTATGCAGGTTATAAAAATCATTCATGCAGTCCCACAGAGGCAGCTTAAACACGCCCCAAAGTATTTTTAAGCACTACTACTGCTCTGGGAGTGCAAGATAGATTTTGATAACCTTGATAGTTTATATTAAGCCGTTTGCTGTAAACAACTATTAATCTGTAGCGCAACTTATTTGGTTTACGTCGGCTTTTTTATATAAAAGTATCAAATTGAATCAGACAGATATTAAATCGGGAAGCCAAGCCGATTACGCATACGTGTACACACAGCCGCAAGCCAGACCATAATATTATTATGTTGACTTTAAGACCGCCTCTGTTCCCTACGGAATAAAAGCTGTTATCGTAGTTCAAATTTAAGATTGATGTGCTGTCGACTGTACCTGATGGATCATGGCTCTGAGTAATTTATATTTCAGAAATTAAAACTGAAACGTTGTGGCATACAGCTGGATCATGATATTATTATTTGTGTATTTTTTGCGTATTTATCGGTTTCGCCATATAATCTAGCGTCAATTTTAAGGGTACCGTACCCTAAGGGTAAAACAGGACCGTATTACTAAGCCTCCTCTAAGATAACTAGATATGTCATTTTTTTAGTTTTGATAAAAAAGTTGTTGATAAAAAAAACCGGCCAATTGCGAATCGGACTCGCGAACAAAGGGTTCCGTCTTTCGTCCCATTAATTATATATCATTTGACAGTCTAATGTTGATTAATTAATGGGACGAAAGACGGAACCCTTTGTCCGGAGGAGTCCTTCGACGGAGTCCGTCTGGCAATTGGCCGGTTTTTTTTAAACTTTTTACAGCAACTTTTTTATCACACATTGATATCGGTGACGATGACCTACATGTGTTTTCGAAGCACCGTCTTTTTAGCGGCTTAGATAATATCTACAAACATAAACTACAGAAAGTAGGTACGGTCGACAGCACGTCAAAGCCCGTAGACAACATGCAATCTAGTCTAAGGCGAAGTTCGTTATCACTAACAAAATGTATGCAACTGACATAAGCCGTCGAAATATCACGTGACTTTCGCATACATTTTGTTGGCGATAGCGAAGTTCGCTATAGAAAGATTGCATCTTGTCTAAGGGCCCAGGTTACCTATTATTTTGAACTGCAAAACCAGCTTTTATTACATAAGTTAGATGCCGTCCGAAACTTAAAGTGGGGGAGTCTGACGAGCCATGTGTACATCAAGCTAATCATTGTGATTATTTATGCAGTTGTATTTAGGGGCTATTTTGCGACGGTCTGGTCTAATGTACTGTGGAATACCAACATAATTAAATAGCGTTTATATAAGTATAAGGACGATTTTCTGCATGATAATGAAATTAAGCTTTCGAGGACGATAATATCCTTATTCTTTCCAAAAACATATGTTTTTTTTACAAATAGCACTTATTGAATTTCTTTTACAAGCTGAAAATACTACAATATTGATGGCCGTTCTGAACGAAAACAGGACAATACGTGTACCTATATTCGCTGACAAATTTGGCACGGGCGGCGACTCATCAATTATTTGTTTGAGTGTACCGGGCTGCGACGACGATTCTTTCATCTGGGATATTTGTCCGACTGTAGGCATTTTTGTATGCACGATTTATTTGCGAACTTGCAAAGTATATTGTTGTACCGTTTGACGTCAAATGGTTTATGGAGACTGCATCTGGAATTTTCGGAAATAAAGTAATGTTTCTTGTTCTTGTCATGTTTAGAAAAAGAGAATAAATAGCATCTTCCTACCAAACAGCGTCAATATATCAGGGCTTAGACTAGAATCTTTCTTTAGCAAACTTCACTGTCACTAAAGAAATGTTCAAATACTTGCAAAAGCCACGTGATGTTTCTATGGCTCATATCAGTTTTAATGCATTTTGTTATCGATAAAGAACTTCGCTTAACAAAAATACCCTAGTGTGTGCGCATTAGGTATATAGGAGCGTCAGTGGCGTGGTGGCTAGCAGGTCTCAAGCAGGAGGTACCAGTTTCGATCCACGTGCCGCCTTGTACCAATGACTTTTATTGAGTTATGTTCATTAGTTGTTTCACTAACCGATGCTTTTACGGTGAGGAAAAACATCGTGAGGAAACCTGCACATTCACTGAATTAATGTGTAACCATAATCCAACTGGCCAGGTTCCCCTGTTAACAGGGTCACGGAGGTCAGATGGCAGTCGCTCCACTGTAATTACCTGATCTGCCATACCCTGAATCATGGTCCAAAGCCGACTCTGGGCCCTCGCGTGCAAATGTGAGTATAACCGGGATAACGCTAAGATGACGATGATGATGGTGTGTGCAATACATAGGTGCACTCACTATTCCTTTACTCTCATAGTTCAGTGTGATGGCAAATCTGACATGACCGGAGAGAGATCAGGCGCAGGACCAACGGATCAACTTGCAACCTGTCAAACCCCATAAGACCCGCATGCGGGCCGATAACAATTAATTTTCTATTGTGTCTGGAAACATGATACGTGAAGGTTTAAAGGGTGTACACCACCAGATTCATGACTCCACCAGATACATACACCAGAACAGTTTTTTGGGTTATGTCAAAACAAAAACTTTAGGTCCGACCTAAAGGATCCGATCCTTTAGGTCGGACCTAAAGTTTTTGTTTTCCCGGAACCTCGTGCATAGTCAAGAGTTAGTTACCTCTGAACGGTATTTAAATAAACGCCTTCTTTGACTTTTGAGAGTACTAAATGCAATTAGCAACAAGCATGGAAGTCCGCTGCTAGCAGTGCCATACGACATTGCACGAAAATTAAAGCATCAGCCAGCAAAAATAGCAACGCCATCTGGATGGTGCTCATTTTTTGTGAATTTCCGGGAAACGCTCTTTTGTATGGCGATTGTTGGTCCTTATATATTTCGTCCATGATGGAAGCCAGCTGTCCGACAACTAAATCAAAGAGGCGAAGATATAAATAAACATGTAAGGCTTCCAACTCAGTTCAAAAGCCTTGCGCTAGTTCGGATTAGCTATTTCGGACTTGCGCAATTGGACCTTCGGGATTAGCTAATCCGGGCGGGCGCAATAGGATCTTCCGGATCAGCTAATCCAGGCTTGCGCACTTGGGCATCCAACTCAAATAAAATGCTTTGAACAAGTCCAGATTAGCTAATCCGGACTTACGCAAGTGGGCCTAATTGTCTGCCTTTCAGATCCGTAAGATATTACAGCGCCTCAAAGGTCCTTAACCATCTACGAGACTATCATATATCACTTAAAACCGACACTACACTCCTAATCAGATCTATAGGGAGCTGACTGAAATCTAGTCATCTTGTAACGAAACGCTAAGTATGTCTACTGAGACAAGTGTTGGATCGAAATATCAATTATTGTAAATCACTAACTTTATTGATTTAGCTGCCATGTTTAGTGACTGATAATGTTTATTTGGGCTCCCATTCCTCGTGATTACACCAGTGTGTAGCAGAATAGTGCAATTGGGTTGTCGTTTCAGAGTTGAGTTGAGTTCTGATTCTGAATCTTGATTATTTAAAATATAATAAATTTCCCTTACAAAAATTGATCCACCGTGTCATCCGGTAGGACTCAAATCCCGTCCCTTCGCTATCCGGGCGAATGCTGTTACCAACTGATTTCATCTTAACTGATGGTCAAACATTTGTAAAAATATTTCCATCGGATACATTTGGGTAGATTCCCCAAGTATTGCTGAAATCGAACGCCGGCTCACTGTCGTAGCAAGTACTAACAAAAATTTGTCAACTGACCAACGTCCCCGGATGACACGGTCGATCTATTTTTGTGAGAGAAATTTAATTTAATTTCGTAAAAACAAATTGCTTAAGTTATTGATTATTTGACACAAAACTTTTCATGACCATTTTAATTTTCAACAATCAATGAGCGAAAATAAAGATTGTATTTTTATACACAGCACATACAGTAGAAAAATTTTAAATTATCATAGACAAATGCACAATTTAAGCGGTTTTATTACAATTTCTTTCAACCAAACAGCGAAAAATTCGAATAAGCAATGTTCTTCCGAAAATACTCCAAACCCGTTTTTTTCATCAATACACCGTACAGTACCGCACCATATAGTGTGTTCAAAAAAAATTGTTAATTTTAAAATAAGGGATTTTATCGACAACATTTGATGAATTAAAACCCCTTAAATTCGAATCAATTCCCAGACACACTGTACAAATTTATCTCGTTTTATTAAATTCCACCACTAAGCAGATTTTTGAAGTCATGCTTACAAGAGCTAAAATAGCTGTTCACTTGTAAAGCGGTGTGTATACTAGCCGCTAAGGGGTGTGCACACAAACGATGCACTGCCACTAACGACGTCATCTTTGCACTGACGACGTACCTACGTTGTTGCATTCACAACATGGGAAAAGTTTATGCAGCAAAATATTCTCAGGTAACTAAGTGCCTCTTGCTTTTGGATAAGCGCTGTCAGCAATTTGATATATGCCTTTGTCCGTCCGTTTGAAGGCCTTTTTTTGAAGGAAATAAAATTCGTAAAACTCGATAAATTTTACTGTACAATAATACTGAAGGGTCTCAGCAATAACAGAATTTATTTTAATATAAGATAAGATAAGATTTTATTTCTCGCCATAAATGTTACAAAATAGTGATACAGTTGTGAACTATAGCTAGTGATAATAGCTTAACCCATTAACAGCCAACGCGAAACTTATAACAATGCACCGAGACTTATAAAACAAAAAGATGTTTTTATGAAATACTATATTTTTATACAAATCAGTATTTATTAAAATTCTGGCAATCGTAGGGTACAAAACAGTAATTACCCTTTAGTTTGCTCATGATATTTACATTTTTACTAAATTACGAGATAATCAACCTACATTTATTAAGAAAATTACAATGAAATATGATTTTCAACACTGTACTCACTTGAGTGCAGCGGCTGAAAATGGGTTAACTTAATTAGATCAAGTTAGATCAATTTAGTAGATAAATAAAAACATTGTAGTTGCACAAGTAAAGTACACCGCAGACATTATGGCGGGCTAACACCTGAATTAGGAAAGCTCCTGTCGCTCAGGTTGCTAGCCCTTCACCCCGCATAAAATCACAAAAATCTCTTAATAAAACAATCAATTACATGTACAGTAGCAGAAAATATATAGTGTAAAATAAATACCTACATAGAACAGCACATGGAATATGATATTAATCTATAATACAAAGGATAACACAGACATGTTGTTAGCCGAGCCATTTTTACAAAAAATAACCACAAATTGAATCGAGAGTAACATAAAATTTAAAAACATTAACTACTAAACTTATGAATTTATAAATAAGGACTTGTTCCGTTGTCAAATACGAAAGTGCATGTAATTCCTTTTTGAGTACAGATTTTAGCCTGGATCTATTGAGATTAAAAATTTGGTAGAGGTCATTAAAATATCTGTAAAGAAAGGGTCCGGTAAAGATTATTTGACGCCGAGCAAATATCGTCCTAAAAGAGGGTACATGAGTACGAACTCGTCTTTTGTGTCACGGGAGCTGTGCGGGATCGATCGTTCTGTGGTGACGAAGAATTAAGTTAAAGATAAATAGTTGCCTAACAGTCAGTAGGTTCGCTTCCTTGTAAAGTTGGTCCGTATGGTACCATTTAGGTTTATTTGACATGACTTTTATAACTGCTCTCTGCGCCCTTTCGAGTTCCAGTAGATATGTTGTAGCTGCACCACCCCATACTAGTATGCAATATGTCAACAGAGATTGACATAGGGTATAGTAGACCAAAATAATCAGTTTTGGGTAAGCCGAGTCTCGAAGGTTTTTGAAGATATGAAGAAGTTTGCGAAACCTCTTACTTAGTGCAGTTATTTGAGGTTCCCAGTTAAAGTTCTTGTCAATAACAACACCAAGATATTTATGAGTATTAGTTTGAACTAGACAGGGACAAGTACATGAGGAATTTGAAATATCTGAGATACAAGTAAATGTGTGAGCTTTAATGGTGAACGATGGTGGTAGTTTTTTAGCATCGGTAATTCTAAAACAAACGAACTTAGTTTTCGGGACATTGATGGTAAGGAGGTTATCATCAAGCCACCCTAAAACTTTTTTGAGACCATTTTCAGCGGAATGTTGAACAAGAGGCCATGATTTACCACGAAACAGAAGGGCGGTGTCGTCAGCAAATGCCAGCGAGCTGCCATTGGTAAGACTGAGTTTACATAGATTGTTAACATACACAAGAAATAAGGTGGGTCCGAGAGTACTACCCTGCGGAACACCATATGAGATGGGTACGCTAGAGCTGGTGGAATTTGACACTCTTACAACTTGCGTTCTATTTGTTAGGTATCCAGTGAACCAGTCCAGTGAAGTTCCACGAATTCCAAGGTCCTGTAGTTTACGCAAGAGTAGAGGAATAGACACAGTGTCAAATGCCTTCTTTAGGTCTAGGAAAATTGCCAAACATAAATCACCGCCATCCAGAGAATTAGTGACTACCTCGGTAAGAGCTGCAATAGCATCTTCAGTATTTCTGCCAGAGCGAAACCCGTATTGATTAGCTGCCAAGAGTCTTCTACTCTCAAGATACCCTATCAAACGCGTGTTGACGACTTTTTCAATAATTTTACTTAATGTACTGAGCAGTGAAATAGGGCGATAATTTGAGACCATTTTCTCACCACCGCCTTTGTAGATAGGAACGACAACTGCTTTTTTAAAGATGGCTGGGAAAATTCCTGAAGACATGCTAAGGTTACAAAGGAGAGCTATCATGGAACTTAGAATAAAGTGTGAGTTCTTAAGTATAATCGTAGGAATGTGATCTATGCCAGGTGCACAATTAGACTTGAGATTTAGTATTATTTTATCTAATTTAATAAAATCTGTTGGGTACATACAGATTGATTCAACGTTGCTGGTAGTTCCAACCTTACTTAACAGGTGAGACTCATCGACCTTGTTCTTTGTTATTATATCGGATGCAAGTTCCTTGCCGATAGAAGTAAAGTAAGAGTTAACAAGGTCAAGAGATTTTTATGGGGATGGCAGTAGATTCAACAATTCAGTAGCGTGTGAACGACTTTTTTTATATTGCATAGGTCTTTTACGACTTCCCAAGTTTTTTTATTGTTTTTGTAGTTTTGTGCAAGTTTCAGCTTATAATAATTGGATTTTAGGTTTTTTGCTAGTTGATTGCAAACATTGCGGTATTTTAAGAATGTGTTTTTTAGCTCTATGTCATTTGGATTCTTCCTAACAAGTAAATTTATACGGTCTCTTTTCTGGAAGCATTTTACGATACTAGGTGTTATCCGGGGCTTAAGCGGACGGTTCTTTTTGGTAAACGTGATAGAGTTGGAATGAAGAACTGTAAGCTCTTGAAGTGAGTCAATCAAGGTCTTTGCAGCTAAGTCTGGATCGTTAATCGCTAGAAAGGGTTTCCAGTCGATAGTTTTTATTTCCTGGGCTAAAGATTCATAATTAATCCTCGTTCTGGTCATTGGGATAGAATTCGTGTTGAGGGATGCTGCAGTTGAAATAGATAAAAGTAGAGGATAGTGGTCTGTTATGTCAACAGCAAGCACGTAGCTTTAAAAGTGGCCGGATATTTTGCACATAATGTGATCCAGACAAGTGAGTCCGTGAGTTGGGACATCTATAGTATTTTGGAGGCCATGCGAACCCAAAATTTCTAGATAATCTCTAACAAACGATTCTTTATTGTTAAGGGTATCTATGTTTATATCACCTGTAATTACAATGTTACGATATTTTATCGTTGCTAGTTGACTGTCGAGGGAATTTAGAAAAGGGGTTGGATTAGTAAAGCAAAATGGGCGATATATACCAAAGATTGTCATGTTACTGATTTTTGCAAGGAAACAATTAGATTCAGACAACTCGATTTCTTGAACAGAGGCCTTGATAGTGTTTGTTATGTACATGATAACACCATCATTTTGATTATAAGACCTTTTGGTGAAAAATAGATTATAGCCATCTATTGTGGGGGGAACTGAATTTTCATCGCACCAGCATTCAGAGAGAATAATAATATGAACATTAATCTTTAGCCGAGTTACGTATATAAGAAAGGCATCAAGATTTTTATTCACGCTTCTTATATTAAGTGAAATTATGTTGAGCGTGTTATTACCGCCATAACCAGGTTTGTCCATTTTAAGCTTAAGACTATTAGGATCTTCGATAAATTTGCACGAAGCGGTGCAAGATTCCTCAATATCATCAAATAATTTGTGGTTATTCATTATTGTTGTTCAAGGGAAATTAAGGTCTGTAGAAGAGTTGAACACAATATTGATGCTGGTGTGATTTACATTTATACTATAAAACAATTTTATGATTGGACAAAAATAACGTCGAATAATCAGGGTGGGGAGTGTAGTACTCGTATTTTTTATGTAGCAAAACAAAAAAGAAAAGGACTCACGATTCAAATTGTAGATAATGTGTGCTGCTATAATATAATATTCGATATCCAGGCGTGGTCTTGAACTTGTGCTTAAAATAAGTTTTTCCAGTGTGAATTTAATACTAATTGCTTCAAGGTGTGAGTTTGAGACGGCATCTAGTCATTTCTGTTTTAATATATTTTTGTACTTGAAGCTTTATTGCACAACTAAAACTTTGTGCAAAATGCGAAAGGCCAAGTAGCATTCTTTACCAGTCATACCTTTGGGCTAAGCAGGAATGAAAATGGGCGGTGCGACAAAGGTAAAAACATAATTTTTAAATTTAAAGCAAAACATCTATAAAGTAATACTAATGTAACTGCACTCTGATTGCATATAATATGTAATCAAATTGAATTTCGTAAAAACTTGCAAAATAATTGCTTAAGTTATAAAAATAATTATAATATGTAACTTAAATAGTAATATTATTTGAAATACATAAATAGTCAACAATAAACATTAATACCATTATTGCAATTAGCCATGTTTCGCAAAACATGGCTTGGTCATAATTTGTATTTAGCAGAGTTTATTTCAGAGCTCTTTAATGTATCGCAAAAAAGTGGTTGCCATGTATTCATATTTTGTTAACAGCTGCTTTCAGTACATTGCCGCAACCAAAAGTTGGTTCCAAAAATTCCAAATACGGCACCGAAAGCCAAAAACTACGTCCATCGACACTCCGTCACCCGTATGTTAACTACAACATATTTCTCTTTGTCCCACAAATTTGGGACTACAGAATAGTTCGCACAACTAGTTCACAGCTTGCGCGGCAGAGCATGTGATGTCAAAGGCAGGAAATTCGTATGCGACATCGCCTGTGAGAAAACAGACTGATCAGTGGGAGAGAGATATCAAATGTGGTCTGTGGACTGCCAATTTGGAGGTATCCTAATGTCAATATGATGTCGCAAATTAACAAATACTTTTCTTTCTTAAATAATCTAAACTTCGGCATGTTTTATTTTCGCGCCAAGGACCATCGCACCACAAAAAAGAAAATTCCAACCATCTTTAAAAAATATAGCAGCCGCTATCAAGTTAATGATATGGGGTTATTCCAATCCGGTCCCCTAAAAACCCGGGTGGAATTTATTTTATATTAATTATTTATTCCATTCGGATTACGCAGAAGGCGTTGTGGATCAATAATAAATATTTTATTTTATATTTCCCACCTGATCCCCTAGTAGCTCATTTTTGGTAGGTGGTTCAGTCATCAAAAATACATTTGTGGTTCATACTATGATTTATTTATTTTATCTTTATTGAAAATACTAATGGGGGAAGCGTTAGGAGAAGCAAATTAAGCTAGGAGGGGATCAGATGGCTTTTTGGCTTTCCGGTGGATTAGATGCTGTGGTTTAGATAGAAATAACACTTGACATGATATAACGGAGACAATCTTATGTTTAAAAGTGGTGAGGTGGCAAAAGTCCGTGTCCATTATAAGTAGCAAAAATGTTTAGACTGGCTGCTATTCCTTCTCTATGGCTTCACAATATAATTACAGCAGTCTTTGTGCTGTCCAAAATATAATGACCCCCTGCTTTCTGTTTGACCATTAATTGACAGACTGGACGTAGATTATAACTACGTGGAGCATTTTACGACGCTTTCGCCGAATTAAAATATAAATAAATAAATTGTTTCAACAAACGCACCAATTACCTAGCCCCAAACTAAGCTTGAAAGCTTGTGCTATGGTGACTAGGATAACGGATAGACATACATTTATATTTATTTATAAATATAATTACAATTTCTTTGATTTTCTTTGACAAATTGGAAACTTACTGCTCTTTTTAAGTTGCCGTCAAGCACACTGCAGAAAAAAGTAGCCAGACAGCTTAAAATCTTAACAAATACACAGTCTTTTCAAATAAAACCATGACCCAGGAACTATCTGTGGTACACGGTGTTAAATTAAAATGGGTGATACCCATTACACGAACCAAATTAAAACTTTATTTAAAGTTGATAGATTGGCGTTGAGAAAAAAGAGTGGAAGAAATTCATCCTGTAGAGCTCCGTTGCACCATTTTATTTTAACTTCTTTACAAACGCTTGAAACAAAATAAGCTCAGTTGGAGCGTCGCGTCGGTGTCATAGTGGCTAGCGGCTTGCCTCTCATGCGGGAGGTACCGGGTTCGATCCCACGTGCAGCGCACGTGTGCATGCAGTGCACTTTTTCCAAGTCATGTACATTAGTTCTTTCACTAATCGATGACCTGCACATTCAGGCGGCTGAATGTGGTGGCCTGGTCACCCTGTACCTAAGCAAAGTCACGGAGGTCAGTTAGCAGTCGCTCCATTGTAATTACCTGATCTGCCCATTCCTAGATCATGGTCCAAATCGGACTCTGGGCCCTCGCATGCGAGTGCACAACCGGGATAACGCAGACGATGAAGCTCTTTCTGGTTGAAATTAAGTCTCAGTATAGTCTGCTATATTTATTTATTTACTTTATTTATATCTTAACTTTAAGTAGAAAGACCAAGTATGTATGTATTATGTTTGATTAGTATAATACAATATAGGTTTTAGTTATGCAGAGCGTTGTCTCCTGGTACAGGCATTTTAACGCCTAAAAGGAGGCTTCGTCATCTAGATAAAATATGTAAATCTTTGCTAAGAATTTTGAAAAAAAAGTATTTAAAGGGTATAAACATAAGCTTTACAGCTTCATCGCTTACTGGCGTCGTTGTATTTATTAAACAATTCAAAAAAAGTTTATCATGGCCTTTGATTTTTGGGAAATACCTGATCTGGTACTGGACCGTTCTAGCCTTTAAATAAACCGTAATAGCTACACTTAGACGCGACAACTGACTTATAACAGGAAATTTGACAATCACAAGCCTTAGCATTCAAACGCCAATTTGTCTACGGAACCCTATTACCTCCCCCCCTCTCCCTCTAGTCCAACTGAAGCCTAGATCTAATCAAGCGATTCATCTGCAATTCAACAGTTCTGCCTAGAAATTGGCCTATTGAGACGCAATTGTATGATGTCCTCAAGTAGTGCGGTCTGTTTAAGTGGGGCTTCAACTTTTTAGTGAAGTCAATTTTGATTAGTTAGCACTTGTCAACTTTAGCAGTGAGTTTAACAAATCTAGATGACGAACAAGTGCGTTCTATACCGGACGTTCAGAAAACACAATTTTGTTATTGTTTTATCAACTTACAGCTAATAGGGTCCGGGAGGTTGAACGGCAGTCGCTCCACCGTAATTACCAGATCTCCTATATCCCTAATCATGGTCCAAAGCCAATAGGCCACAGAACAGAACATAGTATATTAGTACCTAGGCCCTCGACGCGCGAGTGCACTACCGGAATAACGCTAAGATGAATATTATTTATATTACTAATAACTATAAAAAAGAACAGAATTAATTAATAATTAACAGTTTACAACTAAAGGAACGCGTTTATAAATGACACATTTTCAACTAACTATCTACCATTGCAAGATATTTACCAATTTATGCAAAGATCTGAAGTACGGCCAGGGCTGTGTATCTTCCCGCGTAAGTAGCAAAAACGTACCTACGCGCGGCGACCCCTTGGTAAGGGACTAAACAAGTTGGGTGTCGCTAGCAGGCAGCGACACGCTCCTGCGTTTTATTCACCGGCGGTGCGCGACACTAGGTTGCTGGTCGGACGAGCGTGAATAAAGTCCTAGAAAGATGCGCTAGATGGCGTAAGTAGTTTCTTGTGGCAGTCAACTCTATCGCGTTGCGTGATAGTACGTCACTGAATAGGTTTAGTGTATTATTAATCATATTCCAGAGTTATAAGAATGAAATTATCTTGCAATGTATTTCTGTAGGTGTCTACACGAAAACGTGCTTGAGTCAGAGGCGAACTGAATTACACCATATCGTTAACAACATTGAGTAGATATTTCTTTGAATTTCATTGCAAAGTCATACTTCTGTACGAAGTACTAGTACTTATTCTGTGGTACGGCCCGGATCAATAAATAGTTTTGACGCACCAATCCCAACAACAGTTCCAGAAAGTCACCATCAACATTTGCCTAGTGATAAAAACAGGTTTAAAACATGCCCCAATGGCACCATTGTAATAACAGCTCCAAAAACAGGTGTCTGAATGACCGGAGAGATATCAGGCCCAGGATCAACGGCATAGCATGCTTTCATATGCAAGGGGGTGTGGCACTACCAACTTTCTGACTCATGAGCTGTTCCTGACTTATTCCAAGATAGAAAACCCCAGAAACAAACTTCGACACTGCCTGGAATCGAAACCAGGACTTCTTGGATAGAGGCCAGCAAGTTGAACAATAGACCAACAAGGCAGTCGTTAAACAAGCTTAAACCACATGATTCAAGGCAATTTTCCCAACAGTGGAGCCCAATGGTATCCTATTTATAATAACAGCTCCAAAAACACAGGTAAATCAGTACTAAACAATAAACAAACTTCCTCTCTGCGCTGTCTGCGCAAGAACAATTCCATTTCTTGTGATTACCACCTTCACTTCCTTGTTTCAACCAACAAAGGGCACTGCCAACTTAACAGCGATAACTTTGCAAATGAGGAACCTTTGGATCCATTTATTTTGGCTAAGTGAAGGCACGGTGTTGTGCTAGCGGGCGCGGAAGCTTAAGCGCTAGCGGATAGTGTTTGAATCCGTTGCGGTCATTAACTTAAAAAAATGTGTAACTTCGCATAAGAAACAAAATTTATCGTTCAGTTATGGTTAAAATAACTTGCTGCAATAGGGCCTAAGAAATTTGTATCTGGAATGAGTAGATGTGTAAACTAATAATATTAATGTCCTCCTAGCCGAATTTCGACTACGGCGGCCTATTTCAACAGAGATTAGCCAACTGCGCGGGACATATTATAGTGCACAAGTGTGTGCGCAATACACAGGTGCACTCTCTGTTCCTTTACTCTCATAATTCGGTGAGACGGCAGTCCGACATGGCCGTAAAGAGATCAGGCGCAGGACCAACGGCTTAACGAGCTTTCCAAGGCACGGAGGTGTTAACACCACCAACTTCCTGACTCCAGAGCTGTGTCTGAGTTTTTCCAAGACAGACAATTTTTTGCTCATCAAACTAACGAAAACAAGTATCAAATGTCGGACCTTCGTCCACTATTTCATGAACTTAGTATTATTTTCGCTATAAAAAGTAGCGCTATGTTTATTACTAGGTCCCACCTATGTTTGTACTTAAAATTTTTGCTCGGCTGCGTGAAAAGTAACAAAGACACATTCCAATCTAAAATGTGACTTGTTTGCACCAAGTTACTTTAATCACAAAATTGAATTACTTGTTCCGTAACCAAGTCAAAAAAAAATTGTGTACGGATACACCATCAACGTCAACGTCACGATATGAAAACAAATCTTTGAAAAAACTGATGCTTTCATACAAATAATTCTACTGCCGCGATGACAATGTATCGAGAGTATTTTTTTACAATTTCGATGATGACTTCATAGTAATAGTTGTAGATATCGATGATCATATTCACTCTTTTAAATACGGAGACTATTTCAACTAACACACTGTAGATTGATATGTCTACACTAATATTATACTCGTAAAATGGAAAGATTGGATTGTTTGTTTGTATTAAATAGGCTCCGAAACTACAGCACCGATTCAAATGAAGTTTGGTCAAGAGATATTTTAAGACCATAGAAAGGACATAGTCTACTTTTTGTCGCGATATAGAATCATCAGGGGGGTGAAATAGGGGATGAAAGTTTGTATGGAGAATCCGACTTTTGGCGCGGGCGAAGTCGCGGAGAACTGCTACTATAAGTAGCTAAAGTATAGTTGCTATAGTAAGTAGTAACTATAAGTACTATAAGTTACTGCAACAAAAACTTCATAGAGTGTTGTTTTATACCGCTGCAACATGTACATGGTCAAACTCGAAGTAATATTCTCAGAGACACGTCCAAACTTCTGGGCAGAGACAAATTTCTCAAAACTTTGGTCCGCGGCTTTGGGCCTACCGGCGAACGCATTACTCTATTTTATGACTTTTGTTATGAAATCTCCCTTTTAATAAGTATTAAACCTTTTGCTTTTTTGACGAATTAGTCTTAGGACTCTTGTTTGGTTGTTTCAAGGACTTTCATTTGTTACATTTATTCGCTTGCACTGTCTGAAGTTTTTGTATCTACATTATTATGAATAGAAGTATATTACCTTCCTTAGACTTCAATGAATATTTGAAAAATATTGCCTAAATGCTCAGCTGTTCTCGAGTACCTATTGCGGTTATTGACGATTAGTTTTTAATTATTTTAATTGATTAAGGCAGATACATAACGTCACAAACTACAATAATATCGAGTTTAAAAATATATAAAAATAGAGACCGAGATTTAATTTCAACGCAAACGTGATTTTGAAGCCAAAAAAGAATTTGGTCAGAATTCACAGCATACAGTATTGAATCCTAAATAATAATTTTTAATGCCAGCTTTACATGAACTAGCTGCCCTTTAAAACAATCAACCAACTGCCTAGTTAACCTAAGTTTGATTTGCCCGTTAAAAAAAAACTGTGAGGACCTCCGTGGTAAAGTGGGTTTTTTAAGGTGTCACGATATCTGAGGTCCCGGGTTCGATGGGTTAGTAAGAAACACATTTCTATTTCTGCAGTCTCGAGTCTGGGTGTTGTGGTACCATCGTTGTTTGTGATTTCTTAAGCTTTCGAAGCACTTGTTACACAGTTGCTTTTTTACTTTGGGATCATAGCCTATTGTTATATTAAATATAATTATTTGATGCTGTCATAATATTCAAAAATAATTATTTAATAGAAACAAGAGAATCACCAACTTTTGGTACAGCCTGTATAAGAAGCAGTAAACGAAATACTCACCCTATATAATAGAAACACAACACAATCAAAAAATTCTCAGTTTGAAATATATTTTTCGCCAAATCCAAGACAGCAAAACTGGAAACAGTTCAAATCTCGAAGAATGGAGTCGCAATGCAGTTATTGATAACTTTATTTTCTAGCGAGCGAAACCATTGCGCTGCTGTTACAAGAAATTCTGTTTCTCAGAAACTTTGAAAATAAATAGATACCTAGATAGATTCGTTGATAATTTCTCTCTTTCTTCTTTTGCACCGCCTGTATCTTCTCTGTTTTTGACCTATGGTTGACTGGTAGAGAATGCTTTTGGCGTCAAGTCCACCATTTGTACATTGTTTTTAATTTGTGCAGAAAAGTATAAATAAATAAATAGAAAGGTACTCTTTATTGCACACCACACACAGTAGACATACATAAATGTTCATAGCGAATGGTACAATTTAGGCGGTCTTATTGCTAAAAGCAATTTTGTTATACAGGTCAATAAATTAAGTTAACAAAGTAAGAAAATCGGCTAGCAAACACACCGGTTTTCATGGTGTTTCCATCTCGGAGGTCCCGGGTTCAATTGTTTTTTTTTTGTATTGTCTCGGGTCTGGGTGCTGTGGTGACACCGTGGTTTCTAATTTCCAGATCACAAGTGTTTTAGCTACTAACTTTGAGATTAAAGCATACATATGTGATGTTGTCCAATATTCATAATTACTTAAACAAGAAGTTTATTTAAGTTTACTGTATTGCTTACTACCACAATACCTACCTACTTGTATTGTCTGCATTTCTCACACCCGTGATCCTACCTCTATCTAAAAGCGATTATGATTGCAATGTGTCTGTATACGCAACAGAGTGTCCGTACACGCAACAGGACCCTGGCTTGAATTCGATTTACAGTTACAGTTTAAGATCCGCAGTATTTAATACCTTCCAAATCGTATAAATAAATAAATAGTACCTCAATTGCTACAAAGAAATCTATATTTTTTTTCCAGCAGGACCCTCCGCCGTTAGAAGGTCTTCAGACCAATGGTATACGGCCCCGTTTAGCGACATATTAGTACCTTAAAAATACATTGATACTATTTCCAAATTATTATTAGTTTATGAGGAATGCACCTGCGAAACTTTTTTCATGCCAGCAGGACCCTATTATGTTTTGACGTTTTCAGCCCAGACAGTCAGATTTCTTATTAGCATTTTATTAGTACTTTTCAATAAACCATACGTTTAATTAAAATATATTTGTATTTCAGCAGACAATTTGTTTTAAAACTTTTAGTTTTATGTAGCTAACGAACGTTTAGTTTGTCTGAGATCTGAGCTTCCTCAGTCAGTTTTTAGCATGGTCGCTATTCAGTGAGGATTTTATTCATTTTATGAACATAGTAAAAACACTTATGGTAGTGTATTTAATGTATTTTTAGAATAACTGTGTTTTGCCTATTAAACAATCGTCATTGCATTTATAGATTTCTTTGTAGCAATTGAGGTACTATTTATTTATTTATACGATTTGGAAGGTATTAAATACTACGGATCTTAAACTGTAACTGTAAATCGAATTCAAGCCAGGGTCCTGTTGCGTATACGGACACGATTGCAATTCCAAAGCAATGGCTTATAATATAATTTTTCAATATTTTGGAAGCTATCATGCTTTCCAGACGTCACTCCTATTTGCTTTCCTGAAAGCTATTGCTATGTAATCGTAAATACCGTCACTGAATCGTGATTGAAGTCACTGAATAGGTTTTGTGTATTGTGAATCGTAATCCAGAGTTATAAGAATGAATATCGCTTTTAATGGATTCCTGTCAGTGTACTGTTCAAACCAAACGAAAAGGTGCTTGACTCTAACGCGAGCTAAATCACACCATATTTTTGAAGACAACGAGTAGACATTTCTTTGAATACCATTACAAAGTAAAGCTTCTGTACGTAGTACCATGGACGTATAATAATTTTGTCCATGGTAGTACTGGTATTTATTCTGTGATATTATGTAGGTACAGTTGGCAGCAGGGCAGGCTACCCACGTGAGCTACAATAACAGCTTTTATTACGCAAGCAATAGAGGTGATCTCAAGGTCAAATTGGGGTAGTCTGACGTGCAGCCGTGTGTACATACTTGTGCTCTATATTATCTCGCACGCAATTAGCTAATCTCGATTGACATTGGTCGCGATCGAAATTTGACTAGGACGACTTGGAACGCTGTAATTATATTAAACCTAACTGCTGTTGCAGGCCTTTGAGTATAATATTCTTGCGTAAATAATATCCAAAATACCATCCTCCCCAATGAAAAGCTTTGTGAATATCTAACACAGTAGGTAAAGTCACAAGCAATGTAATGTATACAAATAAGTTTTATTTTTATTGGAATAAGGTCTCAAATCGAATGCACATGTATACATATTGAAGCTCGTGCTGTACCTACACGCTGTTATCCAAATAATTTGAGCTTGCTTCGTGCAAGCCACTCAGCTATTTTCATTCCCAAGCGTTCATAACCACGACATAATGTAATAAACTATGAGGACACTTGCAAAATATACAGGGAATAGATAATGTTACTTGGTTGAAAATTTTAATAAACAGGCTCTTACAAAATCAACTGAATTTCTTTTACGAAGTGAATCTGCTGCTCTTTAACGCAACTGTTATAAGGGGACCAACATTATAATCACAAAAAAAACACGCTTATTACTTGTCAGGGGCTTCGTAAATAATTATCAGTATTTCGATATTTAACCGTTGTAAAAGTTGTTGAGTTTGAATAGTACAAGTATCCCATACAGAAAATACGAGTAAGCGAAAAATACACCTTGATTCTTTTTCGATAAAAATAAATCAAGGTGTATTTTTCGTGGTATTCAAGGTGTATTTTTGGTCTTGTAGTCTCAAAGACTTTTCTATTACATTAATATTATTAGTATAGATGTATCGGTTAGGTACTTCACCTGGATTTTGTGGTATCTGAACTATGGTCAATTTGTCAATTTTATATTGACAATTTCGAATAAATGTTAAATTACCTCAGGAGCCGGACACTGTTTGCCTATCTTTATCTATTTTTGTAACGGCTAAACGGATGAACCGATTTTGATTTTGGCTAATGAAAAAAAATACTTGCGAGAGAAATGGTTAGTATGAATAGAATAATGACGAGAACTGCTTCAAAATATTATTTAGAATGTTCGCGTCTTAAGCTTGTTATACCTGCTCGCAATAATTAAATGATTGATGGATGGAACTAGAACTTATGAATAGGTTCTTTGAACTTTCCTAACTTTTCATGTACCGACCCTACTTCTATACTTATTCCTTTGATCATATTTTGAGTTAAACATTTACCCCGTTATTCCAAAAACTTAGTACCGGGTTTAAGACAGGACTAAGCTATTAGCTAGCCAATAAGAAAAGCGCTTCTCTATTAGGTTATGTCACGAATGCGTCATTCATTCCTCTATTGTCGGCTAATATTTAGACCAATTTTTAACCTGGTCTTTTTTTTTTTGTAATAACACCGTGCAAGTTTGAGAATTTGTTTGATGGATGTAATCTTTGGTACCGCTAAACCGAATTCAAAAGTTCTACCACCAGTAAAAACCTAAAATATACCTAAGTGACATACTTGTAATATCTTAAAAAACTTAACTGCGTCAATGTGGACTTAATATTATTTATATAAGTTTTGTATTTAAACGAATAACAGTGCATGTCGCAGTGAATAGAAATTGCGCATTTCGTTGTTACTGAACAACTCCTAACAATAGTACTGCACAGAATTAAAACTGCAAACAAACACCAGATGCCCCATACACTATCTGTCATTGTTTGAAAAATAGCGACTGAATTTTACTTTATATACTTTGAAACTAAAGAACAAGTAACTCATATACTTAGTGTGTCTGGGTTTGGATTAGCTATAATTTATGGTTTATTAGTTTATAAATGTTGTTTACTACAATATTTTGATTTGTTTGTGTACCCTATTGATACTGCGCCGCGCGCACTCGCACGCGTACTTACCTAGTTTTTATTTGTTTAAAACGTACCGTGAGAACCCCGGAGCCCCCAGTCGACACCGAGACGTCACCTATGACACATGTAACAGACCGACTAGAGCGCTTTCGCCGCGTGTGTATCCTGTGAAGCTCCTTACAGACATTTCAAGTGATTGTGGCCTGTGAAGTGTGTGAAGTGAACCCCTGATGTTCAATTACCTAGCTAAGACATGACGAATTTTCCACCTATCATTGTCGCCCTCCACGTGTAATCCACTGCCTAAACTCTCAAACATTTTGGTAGCAGAGCGTAGTTTTTTATTAGGACCCCTTATTAGTAACGTAATTTGTTTAATTGAGAGTTATTTATTTGCTACCTTCCTTTGTAATTTGAAGAAAACGTCTCGTCATATACCTAACCTAATTACAGTAAATTCCTTAATACCATTCGAGTACAACCCCCTTTTACATAAGTGTCGAATAAATCGATTAGCGCGTTAATTACCTACCCTTTGAGTGCTAGTGAGGTGCGCGAGCGCTTTGTTTCCCTATTGATCACGCCATTACCGCGTGACCGCGTGCGAGCTGTTTACGAGTTACGTTTGATATACCCGGTGCATCAGTGCCGTCCCTTACTATTTGTTCCTTTACGCATCCTATTGAAATCTTTTGTGAGTTTAATTTACCTACCTTGTTTCTTGCGATTTAAAGTAAATAAAATGTCGGATACCGAAACCGGCAACGAGACCGTAAGGGCCGTACTTTACACGGATACAGCTGAATACCGTGAAGCTATTGGTGAACTCCGTTATATTAGTGACTGGGTTGATGATTCCCACCGAGTTCTTGAGACCTTTTCCTCCAATCGTATGCGAGCGCGTCTTTCCGACCTGCCACTTATGTGCGACAAGTTTTCCGCCGCTTGTTCCAAGCTGTTAGGTAATCTCGATCCTGCTATTTATGAACAAGAATATGTGCAAGTTAAGAAAGAGATACGCGTAGTAAGGGACAAAGTAGACGACTTAAAAATTAAGTTAGACGAAATACGACCTCACCAATTTGAGACGTCCCGTACTAGCACCCCCTTCAAGGAGAATAAATCCCTGACTATAAATAGCCCGTCTAGTAAATTGTCTGACCTATAGGTAGGTATACCTAAGTTTGATGGCCGTCCCGATAGTTGGATCAGTTTTATAGACCAGTTTGATAGCGTGGTAGACAACCAGCCTACCCTTACCCCGACTTTGAAGCTACACTATTTAGTGGGAGCCTTATCGGATGAACCTCGTCGATTAATACAACACCTCAAGATTGAGGCGGGCAATTACACCATGGCCCGTGACCTCCTAAAACGTAGGTACCATAACCTGCGTGTTTTAGCGGATACCCACATTGCTCAAATAATGATGCTCCCTACTATAACGCCTAAACTTTCCGGGTTACGTGTGTCGTTCCTGAACCCCCTGCTTTCGACTTATCGATGCTTAGAAAGATTGGAACTTCCTGTTAAACATTGGTCGTACCTATTAGTTCACTTATGCCTTGCTAAACTGCCTTCAGAGTTAAAATCGAAATTTGAACGTCGTTATGGCGATAATCCTAATAACCTCCTTACTTTTGATCATCTCATTACCTTTCTTGAGGATGAATGTAGGCACCACGACAATGTAGGTAGTGCTTCTGTTGTTGACACTACTACCCCCCCTACTGTGAGCTCCCCTCGTTTGCCTAAACCTGGCGCGCGTTCCCTCCTGCGAGAGCCTTTGTTACATTTGCGACGACATCTAAATGTCACCTTTGTAATAGTACTTCGCATTACTTACGCGACTGTCCCGAATTTCTTCGCCTTCCTACACGTCAACGTGTTACTTTTGTAAAAGAAGCCCGACTGTGCTATCGATACCTGGATAGACACTCCATATCCCAATGCACGCGAGATTATCGCTGTCGCACGTGCCGCCGTTCCAGTCATCACACATCACTGTGTTATAATGACTCCTCTCCTGTGAATTACGATCGCGAACGCTCATACCAAGACGTCGCGGCCTTAGCTTCTAACCAACCGCGGCAGTCTCCACAAAGTCACTTAACGGACCGTGTGTCACCCCCACGTACTGAATGGCACCGTGTTCGCACTCCGCCACCTCGTGACTCCCGTAGAGCATCACCTCCCCGTTCGGGCGGGCGATCCCCACCTGCACCCAGCGGTAACCGTACTTATAATGCCCCTCTAGGTCAAAGAACCCAGGCTGAACGTGCATTTCATCATAAGTACAATGAGGTCCCACAATTCTGACTAGATAGCAGCCCCCCTTCCATACCCGCTTTTACATCTTTACCTCGCAATTCTCTCGTTCTTTTACCTACGGCCTTGATTCATGTTAAAACCTCTTCTGGATATTATGTGGAAGCGCGTGCCTTATGTGACACTGGTGCTCAGGGCTGCCTTCTTACTACTGAGCTTGTTGTTGACCACATGAACTTACCTATCATTCCTTCTCCAGTTCCTGTTCGTGGAATAGGTAATGTTCAAGCAATTAATTCCCCGGGCATTGTATCCTTTTCATTTAAGCCAGTTAATTCTGCCTTTCCAGAAATCTCCACCAGTGCAATAGTTGTTGATGTGATTGCTGGTACCCTCCCAGAGGTAGACTTACCTAAAAGTGTAATTACCTGTACTAAGCACCTCCCTCTTGCTGACCCTTTATTTTACAAACCTGGTACTATAAGTGTACTTCTTGGAGCTGACGTCATTGGTCGCCTTTTAAGGTCCGAGTTGTTTGTGTCCCCTGATGGCCTTACTGCTATCTCGACGATATTTGGTTATGTCCTGTGTGGTCCTGTTTATGGAGGATTTACTGATTTGGAACCCCCCATGACTGGAGTCTCGCTGTCCCAAATAGTTAAAAAATTCTGGAAAATCGAAGAGGCCCCCCAATCTCCAGTTGCGAACCCCTTGGATATAGAATGTGAAACCTTTTTTAAAGCAACTACCACTCGTGAAAGCGATGGTCGATTTATGGTTAGACTCCCTTTTCTTCATGATCGTCCACCTCTCGGTGATTCTAAAACCAATGCCTTACGGCGATTCCATAATCTTGAGAAGCGTTTGCAAGCCAATCCTAATTTTCGAGAAAATATATTTCCTTTATGCGTGAGTACCTTAACCTAAACCATATGTCCCTTTCATCATATGACTCGACCCGGGAACATTATTTTATCCCTCATAATGGAATTTTTAAGTCCGTTAGTGACAAAATACGTGTTGTGTTCGATGGTAGTAGTCCTACGTCCTCTAAAGTGTCCCTGAATCAATGTTTACATACAGGCCCTAAGCTTCAGCGAGATATTTCTCACATCCTCCTAAATTTCCGCAGGCACGAGGTAGTGTTTGTAACAGATATTCGTATGATGTTTCGTATGACTTGGGTACATCCTGATGATAGAAGGTACCAACTTGTGCTTTGGCGTGAGGATTCCTCTCAGCCAATTCTTGTCTATGAACTTAATACCAATACCTATGGTCTTCGTTCCAGCCCATTCATTGCAATTCGTGCCCTTCTTGAGCTCGCTGAACAAGAGAGACTTACCTTCCCTCGAGCTGCTGAAGTCCTTGAGAGAGATATTTATGTCGACGATTGTCTTACTGGTGCTGATACTATTGCGTCTGCCCGGGCTTTGACTGAGCTTATAGGAATAATGGCCTCTGGTGGTTATGAACTCCGTAAGTGGATTAGTAACAGGCCCGAGCTCCTGGAGGATATGCCCCCGGATCATTTGCAACTTCCTCATTCATTCTCAGACCCAGATAATCCTCAGACTGTCGCTATTTTAGGTGTGCAGTGCAATCCTGTGAGTGACTCATTTACCTACAATTATACCTGTGATACCCGTGATGCAGTTATTACAAAACGCAAAGTTTTATCTTTGATTGCCCGTATGTATGACCCTTGTGGCTGGATATCTCCCGTCGTATTTAAGGCTAAGGAATTTATCCAACGCTTATGGATGTCAGGCTTATCCTGGGATGATCCTTTAAATGAACCCCTATCTTTAGAGTGGACTGCATTTGTTCAGGATCTAGCGAAGGTTAGTGAAGTGGCCATTCCGCGACATATTCTTCCCAGAGGTTCCTCCTCCCTATCCCTACATGGGTTCTGTGATGCTTCTGAATTGGGATATGCTGCCGCTGTTTATTTACGTGCGGAACTTCCGTCTGGTGTTTGCTCCGTCCATCTTGTTATGGCTAAATCTAAAGTTGCCCCTGTTCGGACCCGTTTAACAATTCCCAAGTTGGAATTGTTGGGAGCTACCCTTCTCTCTAAATTACTTCATCACGTCGCTCTTTGTCTGCAAAGGTCGTCTGTGTTGACTTCAATCCATAGTTGGACGGATAGTAAAATCGTGTTGTGTTGGTTAAAAACCACTCCTCACCTCCTTCAGACTTTTGAGGCTAATCGTGTCTCCCAGATTAATAATAGTCCTACATCTAGTGAATGGAGGCACGTCCCAGGCTACATGAACCCTAGTGACTGTGCATCGAGAGGTATGTCAGTCACCCGACTGGTCGACCACTCCCTTTGGATTTCACCTTTGTGGTTGACGCAGTCTACTGACAACTGGCCCGGTATTCCGGAACCTTACCCAAGTAGTGATCTTCCTGGACTACGTTGTTTAGTAGTCTCTGCCGATGTTCCTACCCCGGATCCCTCATTCTTATTAGAGCGGTATAGTTCTTTGAACAAGCTAATAAACGTGACTTGTTACCTAAGGCGGTTTTTATTTCCTAAATCTTACTTGTCCTACCTGAGCCCTGAGGAACGGAAAGATTCCCTTTTGTTTTTGGTGAAAATCGTTCAATTTACCTCCTTTTCTGATGAACTTGATCGCTTACGGCGTGGCGATCCTATCACTAACTCCCTGAAAAAATTTAATTTATTTCTGGATGACGGAGACCTAATTCGAGTTGGAGGCCGATTACGAAACTCCGATCTATCCTTTTTCTGCCTAAGAATGGTAATTTCGTGAACATCCTTATTTCACATTACCATCGCGAGAATGCTCATGCAGGTATTAATGCAATTCTTGCCATGTTAAATAGAGACTTTTGGATCTTGTCTGCACGCAGAGCTATTCAGCATGTGATTTTTAAATGCCTTCCCTGTTATCGTCTCAAGGCGGCTGTATCACAACCCTTCATGGGTGACCTACCTAAAGACCGCGTCACGGCTGCTAGACCGTTTGACGGTGTAGGTACCGATTTTGCAGGACCCTTTTTTACCAAAGTCCAGGCCTATAGGAACAAAAGGTTAGTGAAAAGTTACCTGTGTGTATTTGTCTGCCTTTCTACTAAAGCCGTTCACCTTGAGGTTGTGTCGGACCTAACTACTGAAGCCTTTATTGCGGCCTTTTCCCGATTCGTGTCGCGTCGTGGTGTACCTCGCCTAATCCGATCCGATTGCGGTCGAAATTACATCGGTGCCAACAATTACCTTAAAGAGTTAGAGTGTTTCCTGTCTCAAAACCAGGCGGCTATTGGTTCTGAGCTTTCAAAGCGGAACATATCCTGGGTTTTCGATCCTCCTGTTTTCCCTCATTGGGGCGGTCTTTTTGAAGCTGCGGTTAAATCGGCGAAATCGCACCTAAAACGAGTAGTAGGCGATACCCCCCTTACATTTGAAGAGCTGACCACTGTTTTTGCTAAAATTGAAGCAGTTTTAAATTCACGCCCATTGTGCCCACTTTCTCCGGACCCTAATGATGTCGAAGTGTTAACTCCCGGCCACTTCTTAATTGGACAACCCTTAACTGCACTTCCGGAGTACCCTTATAAATACGTAAAATTGCATCGCCTTACACGGTTTCAGCTAATCCAACAAATTACCCAGCACTTTTGGTCTCGCTGGCATTTAGAATACCTAAATACATTACAAATGAGAAATAAATGGACCTCTCCTTGTGATCCTCCTAAAGTGGGTGAGCTAGTACTCATAAAAGATGACAACCTCCCCCCTTTGCAGTGGCGTCGTGGACGCATTATTAATTTATACCCTGGTCAAGACCAAGTTGTTCGTGTGGTAGATGTTAAAACTCCTACCGGTAGCCTAAAGAGATCTTTGACGAAATTAGTTCGTCTTCCTGTCCAGTGAACTTCCTTTCCTTAGCTTCCTAACCTTCTCGTAAACACTTAACGTGTTTAGGGCGGGCGATATGTTTACTACAATATTTTGATTTGTTTGTGTACCCTATTGATACTGCGCCGCGCGCACTCGCACGCGTACTTACCTAGTTTTTATTTGTTTAAAACGTACCGTGAGAACCCCGGAGCCCCCAGTCGACACCGAGACGTCACCTATGACACATGTAACAGACCGACTAGAGCGCTTTCGCCGCGTGTGTATCCTGTGAAGCTCCTTACAGACATTTCAAGTGATTGTGGCCTGTGAAGTGTGTGAAGTGAACCCCTGATGTTCAATTACCTAGCTAAGACATGACGAATTTTCCACCTATCATTGTCGCCCTCCACGTGTAATCCACTGCCTAAACTCTCAAACAAATATTATCATCAAAAAACCCCCATGTTGGGTTCTTACTCCCCCACTCTTGAAATGGCAGCCATTTCAATAAAAAAAATACAATTTCTATGGATCTAGAGGTCCTAAAAGTTATTAAAATGGTTCATTTGAAAGATTACGCTATCGCCTATCAAGTGAAATAAAGATCAATTCAAAATTATTATCTGTCATAGAGGAAAACATTTTTTTAAGAAATATTGCTAAAAATTTAAAACAGTAAAATAGTTTTTTAAAACTATTACAAAACTGAACCCAAAAATGCAATTTTTCGGAAAAAAAAATCTTAGGTTAATTAGGATTTTGTCTCTAAAATTTGATAACTTTAAGGCCCTTAAATTATCACTAGTCGAAACCCGGACACGTTTATAAGGTGCTGAGTGCTGAGCAGTATCAAAAAATACTAAGTAAACTAACTGAATTTTCTTATCTTAATTTCATTCTGTGTTTCTCATTGCATAATTGTTTTAATCAGTGTAGTCCCTAAATAAAGCTAGCCCTTTGCAAACACCGCAGGAATTCGGGAGTTTGTAACGGCATTTCAAGCGGCCGCCATTTTGAGTGGACGGCCATTTTGTTTGCGTGTTTCGCGAGTTTTGGCAGTAAGAAGAATCTGTTACAGTCACAGCACAATGTAGAGTAAAAACAGTAAGTTTACGGAGGCTAAACATTTTCAATAAATAGAAAGATATAATAATAATAATTCAAATATTAATTACTTAAGTACACGACTATTACCTAACCTATAATAATGGTAGTATATATAACGAATTAACCACAGTTGTTCCAAGAAAATCTAATCTAAGTAATGTACGTAGGTAACTTAACGTTTTGTAATGTTTTCTATTGTGACTGTATTATTGACTAGGTATTGTACTAATATTTAACACTTACAAACTCTAAACCTATTCTGTAGAAATACATCTTCCATACCATTTTATTTGACGCTACATATTACATTACGTAATTACCTGGGTTTATAACTCTAAAATTCTAAGTTCGATTGCTTTTCATAATAAAGAAAGATATGTACCTACGTTTATCATTATTTTTTAAGCTAGAGTGATTCTCCGGAAAGCATTCTCCGCGTCACCTTCGTGACGATTTTTAGTTAAAGTTTTTATGACAAGAAAAAATACTACACTAAAGAAGACCTAAAATTATAATGAATCGGTTTGTTATTCCCTCCGATATTTAATTTTGAAATTTCGGTACCCACGAAAGTTATTTCTGATCCCACGAAAGTTACGAAATGTATTTTTCATAGTGAAGTCCTATTTTATTACATATAAATATTTCAAATAAAACCTAAATAACTAATATTATACCCGTTTTTTAAAAAGAATATAGTTTTTTTAAGTTAAAAGCGTGAAAAGCATTAATAAACAAATCTCTAAACCTTTAATATAGTTAAAGGTTTCGATTTGACGATGAAGTAGAAATAAATGTTTTGTTAGCAGATAACTATAGCTAAAGTTAATACATAAAACAACTTAAAACATAAAATAAATTTCATGTATCAGCAGGCAAATGACTGATAATATAATATCTGCTAGCTATTATTAACTGTAGGCCAGATCATTTTGTCTTTTGTTCATTTGGTCGGCTGTTCTTGTTACATGACTTTGTCAATGATTATTCACCATGTAGCCAGCAGTCTTCTTTATTGTCTACAAAAGTCTTTCTTTTAACTAACTCATTTTTATTTAGCGTATTTTTCATTTCTTCGTTACACATGCCCAATCTATCTTAGTTATCTTCAAACCATCTTTTTCGCACCAGAAGCCAATTTGAAAAAGTCTGGTTCACTCGTAACGTCATTTAACGAGTCAGATCACTTTTGCTGCTTACCGCAGCACCTCCATCTTAATTATTATTGTATTATCTTATGGGTTATACTGGATGACTTTTTTTACCGTCAGGAAAATAATTGTGTGAGATAGGTAAATGATATAGGTGACGATGGCGTCATCAGATTTAAAAAAAAAAGAGAAGAATGAATGAATCCTCCCGAATTTCAGTCACAAATTCGGGCGGATTCATTGATGTTTAGCGCGTTCGGAGTAGGGTATGCGTTTGAGTTTTGGTCAGTTTCGTATTTTTAATATTATTTTTCCAATATGCTTTTTTAAATGTTATAATAGTCGAAATTAACTTAGAATTAGATGGTTAGGTGCGTAGTAATTTACAAAAAATAAATTCTTTTTTTTAAACTGATGACGCCATCGTCACCTATATCATTTACCTATCTCACACAATTATTTTCCTGACGGTAAAAAAAGTCATCCAGTATAATGAGATGTTTCCTCTTAATTTAATATGAGATACAAAAAGCCATTGTATTATACTGAGATTCTTGTTTCAACTTATGCGCTGACCGCTGACTAGTCATTATGGTCTTTACATGAATTCAAAACAATTCATTGTTTAGATGTTTCATTTAGCTGTGGATTTTTCTAAAAACAACAATAGAGATAAATGGACATACTTATGGGAGGCCAATGGATAGCTGGCTATCGGACAGTAACGGCATAAAATGTGTTATATTTTAATAACAATTAGTAAATAGAAAGTAAAGTTTCTTTAGTCCAGTACAAGACTGGTTACATGCGACCTGCATCCAGTGCGATCATGCGACCTTTGCAGGATCGTCCGTCAATCTTGCTGGTGGACGCCCTACGCTACGCTCTTGACCAAATAGAATCCAATTAAGAACCTTACTGCACTGCGCTCTACTTACTGCCACTTGAGCTTGGTGATCTACAGGATAGTCTCGTAGATCATTTAGACATAGGTCTGTTACCTTAGTTCTTCTACGTAACTCTTTAATTCAATCCCGTGGAGAAACACGAAACATATAGCTCGTTGTGTGTTCTTAAACTTTTTTATTACGCCCATAAAAAAAGACCATGTTTCGGATTAGTTCTAGACGTTCATTTTTAAGCACTGAAGTATTTGGGTCAAAATGATGCCCTCGCGTAGTTTTTCGGACTTTGTCCAGCCAAGGTACTCCTGTCGTCTAAAACAGTAGATCATAGTTTTCGTTTTTTAGTAGATACAGGAGAGAGTGCCACTTGAACACGGGAATTCGACTAAAATTCGTCTGGCCTAAGTTAATTTTAGGGCTCACTTGTTGGGAGACAAGCATAGTGCCAAGACCCTTCAGCTTTTTTGCCCCAACTGTGTGTGCCCCAAATGCTATTAATCAAAGGTGTGTGATGTATTGGTTATGCCAAATCCTTTTTATTCCATATGTGCACACATTCAATCAAGGCCAGTGTTTTATCAAGTTATTCGTATATGAATTCTATGGAGAACTTTCCTTATTGATGTCGATAAATTAATAAGCCAACCATTTATTTAGTAAGCAGAACATCAGGGTTCAATCAAATAGGCATATCAACCATATTTGACTAAAATAGATAAATACAAGAAAAACTCATGCTTCTACCTACACAAACTATCGTTTGCTAATACCTTTGGGAGAAAACGATAACACGGTTATTTAAAAACATCAACAGACCGATAGAGAAGTAAATTAAGATTGCATAAAGAGACCTTCGTAACCTCACGTGGAGTGAAAGATAGCCTTCGTGGTCAAATGTACACGAAAACCATGTCACGAAAGTTACGAAAATTGAAAAAGTTATTTCTTGATAAATATAAAAACTAAATAGCGGACGAAGAAATTGAAAAGGGGTTTTATACTGAATATTCAACACTTACGTCTAAATCATTATATTAACTTAAAAATTTTACCATGAAGGGTTTCTTCAAAAGGTTGCCAGAAAAACGTTGATGAATTTATGTGCCTGTATTTTTTGTATCAAAGCGATAAGAAAGGCATTTCTCGTCCAATGATGCTGTAATGGAACTAAAGTTTCCGTAGGGCCATTAAGCTTGTCAGAAAGTTGAGGCTCTTTGATGCTAATATGAGGCTTTATATGTCGCGTTCACGAATCTACCACAATCGTGTGACCGAGACAAAATATTTTCTAACTCTTTCTGTTTAAACGATATCATTATTGTTTTTAAAATTAATTAATCTTGACTTATTAACAATTTTTTTCATATAGTATGTGTACATAACACAACAAACAATAAAGATATTAGTGGTTGAACTGAGCGCGAGGTCGTGCGGACGCGCGGAGAACACCGGTTTTGCTCCCGTTTTTGGCGGTTAATTATTATTTAAAAAATAACTGTAAGCCCTATTTTATGTTTAAAACTATGTTCGTGTAGATGAATAAACAGAAGCTGTTTATTAAATGGGTTGGGAATTAAGAACGTGTGACCACCTAAAACCGGCCCTCGGAGAATCACTCTAATGGTCTCACCTTTTTAATATACCTTATTAAAAGTCACGATGCTTTTGACGACCGCCTTGGTAATTTTTGGACCGGTCCGCTTGGCGCTCCGGTTTGGATGCGCTCCGGACTACAAAACCAAAGGTTGCAGGTTTAAATCCCGCAATTGTGAAGACCAAGAATTTGTACCTAAGTCATGAATATTTATAAACGTTTATGAGAATGTCTATCCAATATCCTAGTCGCCATAGTACAAGGTCAAGATTAATTTGGGTCTAGGTACTTGGTGTGTTTGTTGAAACAATTCATTGTTTATAATATTGTATTTTTTTCGCAGAAAATGTGATTAGATGGCTACTTGGTGTATTAAGATTTAATATCTTATCTTGTTTTCACTACATCTTGTGTTTCAGAGAAAAATATATAATAATTAATTATTACGTTACCAAATAAGTTATGACTAAGTAGAAGGTAATACATTAGTAGAAGAAAAAAATCCATTAAGCCAAATGAATAATAATAAAATTTGTTTTATGTATTTTTACAAATGTTTAATTAGATAACAAACGATGAATTGTATTGACACTAATATTTTTTTGTATTTTTAACATCTAAACTAGAAACATTGAAACAAATATCTAAACCAGTCAATAATAGTAACACAATAAATAACATAGTTAAAATAATTACTTACAACAGGAAATACATTCATTAAAATAACAGTATCAATTACAGTAGATTCCGGTTAGTTACTTAATTAAATATGTATATCTTGAAATAGAATACACATTATGAGGACACACATTTAACCAAGTACTCAAAATAAAACGAATAACTTCTTTAGTAAATTGTGAATTATGTATACCTACTTTTAATTTACATATCCCTACATGTCAATGAGAATAAATAGCAATCTCTAATGTCAAAATAAATAAATTGCAAATTTTGACATAAATTTCAAACTTTGTATGCACAAAGATGCTACAAAATATATTGAAAGATGGATAATAAAGGCAGCCTGGTAGGGTCAACGTGAATATTCCAGCCATCTTTTTTCTTAGAAATTTTATTTTAGAAAAGCTGAAAGCCACAGAAATATAACAAATATAAATAAATTATAATTTTTATTATTCTTTGGTATGGTTTGTTACAGTTTAATTAATTTGGACGACTCTTTTTATCAGATTATTCACAAAGTAATACAACTACCTCCTTCATCACCCTATAACGAGCTTTACTTGGATCTTGATTATAACGACGATATCCTTAATTGATTCCAGCCGCTACTAGTTGATTTATAAAGGAATCGGACATGGCAGTTACCCGACGATTGGCTTCTGACGACACACATTGTCAAGTATCTTCATTATTTTCATATACAGCAACAACAAAAAACGTCAATGGACACGCTGACGAATATACCAATGAAAGTGCATTACGATACTATGTTCGCACTAATATCAATATCTTCTCAACAATCATACGTATCTGTGTAATCATAGTCACCCTTTATACAACAGTCACCAATTTTCTCAAATCCTTTGGGACACAGAAAATTATTGAACACAGTCCGGCTTAGAATCACTGGTTCTTCCTTACCACGTTTTGGTATATTATATTTGATTGGTTGTTTAGTGTTTGGGGTTTTCTTTGGTTTCACTCTTGTTAAATCGTTAAGCACATCGTCACTGAAAACCATGCCTTGGGCAGTCACAGTAGTGTCAAAAATTGCTAAACATAATACAGCTATCACGATACATTTGATATACATATTGACGGTCTTTGGTAAACGAGTGCACTTCATAAAGACTTATTCCAAACTGAGAATAGATCGTTATTGTAATTAGGACTGTGAATCATTATGCTGGGGCCACACTTACGGGAAATCCAGTTGATTAATGCGTCAATAAACAGTAGAATAAAGTTAGATGTACAAGAACGTCGTAGTTTTTGTCGTTAATTATTAGATCTCGAAATTACACAAATGAGTTCGTTCGTTATGAACGAATTTGTAAGCTTAGTTAAGTCATCAGTACTTGAATGATGACCTTGAGGGTAGAAAACAAACAGAATGGGCACTGGTCAGGAACTGCAGTTTGGAATATCCGACAGAAAAATAGACGGAGGACCTTGAAGATGCAAATCCTGTGGTTCGCTATAATAATGATGCTTGCAGGCACCTAAATTTACCACGTGATGAACCACGCACTTTACCTTTATAATAAACTAGTGGTTGCTCGCGACTTCGTCCCGAATTTTCCGTACAAACTGCCACCCCCTTTTCCATTAGGCTAGCGGATGAATAGAATCCTGAAATCTTAATTTCCAATCAAATAGCTACATACTATTTTTTATCGATTTAGCTTCAAAACTGACGGATTCTCATACAAACTCACCACCTCTTACCCTTTTTACACTCTAATAGTCGATTTTACTAACATCAGATAAGGAATATTCGTCGAATAGAATACAAAACGCCTAATTGGAAAATGCCACCTATTTGTCAGCAAGTATTTAAGTGAATGTCATTTTAAAATCGGTCGTTTTATACTTATTCCGTCGGATAAGTCTTATCTGACGTTGGTGAAATCGACTCTTAGAGGTATAAAAGGAGGCATGGTGCAAAATTTGAAGTTTCTAATACGGCGTAGCTTTGTTGCATTAAAGGACCTTGAACGTCAGTGTGTCCCCAGCATAACTGTTAGCACATGGTATTTTTGCAGTGTTTATTTAATTTGGTGTGTGTGATGACGTGTCGCGATTAATAAACAGATATTAGGTTTGATGTCAACTAAATAAATAACCTTTACTCAAGTCATCTGTATCACTAAAGTAGTTGAATACTAATATCATAAGGTCTCAATGCCCTGTACGTTATTTTTTCTAAGAAAAGTCGGTACTAATATTTAAAATGCGAAAGTTTGAGAATCAAAACGGTCTCAATGCAATTTACGTTTATTTAACTTAGTAAAATCCGTACTAATATTATACATGCGACAGTGTTTCTGTCTGTCAATCAACATACTGACAGACCTCTTCATACTTAAAACCATAGAATGTGAAGATAGTATAAAACCCGAAAAAGGACATAGGCGAAAACTACCTCTTTAGTAAAATGGGGTATCGATCTGGGGTGGTGAAGGATCTAAGTACCTCCTAGTGGTCTACCCTGGGCAACGACATCACAAACTCAAATTTGTCGTCTGAACGATCCTCATAACGGTGGTAAGCTTCGTTATGTGCCACCTGGTAGCTACCACCCTCTCACCGGAGCCCAGCGCCAAGCAGCTTGCTGTGTTCCGTCGGTGAATGGGAGTGCCAGGACCTTCTGGGTGAGCTCGCTCCACCGTCGACTTTATTTACGTCACATCTGGCTTAGTCATCATCAGAGGGGATCATAAAACAAGCAAACATAATTATGGCTTTCATTTGATACACATATTGCTATGGTAAGGACAAAACAGAATTATGAAAAATCATAACACCCGTCTGCAAAAATTATTATACATTTGAAATGGCCTTTTTACTGGATTTCATTTGATACCCATATTGCTATTGTAAAGAAAATAAATTACAAGTAAAAAACCCTTTTTAAAAACAAGCTTTTATGTCAATGCGCTAAAAAGTATTAAATAAATTTTCCTGTAAACATTTAACGAACAAATAGGTAATAACATCATTACACAGTTTATATTTTATAAAAGCTTGTCGCGAGATTTAAGTACTCACTTGGCGTATTTAGTAGTTTGATTTTAAGAAAATTTAGTCAATCATATCAAGTTATGTATATAATTTACTTATGTATCTACACAGGTAAAATCTCGCGACAAGCTTTTATATTATATAAATCGTGTAATGATGTTATTATTTGATCGTTAAAGGTTTAAAGAAAAATTTATTTAATACTTTTTAGCGCATTGACATAAAAGCTTGTTTTTAAAAAGGGTTTTTTACTTGTAATTTATTTTTTACTTTTTAGTTATCGCTGGACAGATTTCTTAGTCTGTAGGCATATCTCACTGTTTATCTCATACAACGCATCATTGAGGCAAGGGCGTTTGTCAGTTAAATTCGATGGGCTTATTATTTTTCGATCGACTAAAAACTGAAAGGGTAACTAACTATGTGCAACTAATATCTAACATACCTTGGTATCAGTTTATCAATATATTATTTCAGTGACAATCAAATAAGGTAAGCCTTAAGAAGGGCTATTTTGAAAATTTTATAACGACAGTGACTTAAAGGTGGGTGGCGAAAGTTTTAAGCTCGCTTACTTAAGACATAGGTAATTAAGGAACAACATATAAAGGCTTGGCGGCTAATATAATGGCTAG
Organism: Pyrausta nigrata; assembly: GCA_949316185.1. Taxonomy (NCBI): domain Eukaryota; kingdom Metazoa; phylum Arthropoda; class Insecta; order Lepidoptera; family Crambidae; genus Pyrausta; species Pyrausta nigrata. Next base: position 2,892,264 of record OX438955.1, on the reverse strand, counting down.
GCGAGTAAAATAGCTTGGCTGCAAATTTAATGGAAACCAGAGAGTTAAGAGCAGTAATTATTACCCTGAAGTATTTGAATACCCTTAAAAAATACAGCAAATAGGAAAACCAACTATTTTAACCTCGACTCGCCGTGGTCCTTCGCTGTGGTACTAGTCTGCCCAATAAACAGTGCAATTTAAAGTCCGAAGGCGCGAAGGAAGAGCATCCTAATGCTTGTTTTTATGTTGAACAATTTAAGGTTTAATGTTTGTATGCCACTTGTAAGTTGTAAACTAATGCTGTTGACGCCTCTCGCGAAATCACACAAATCGAAGTTAAACAATTGCTGCTACGGACTACAACAATTCAACTTTATTTTTTACTTTCAAGGTCCAAAACCTCAGTACAATTAATACACAAAAATCTTAGACGACTTACACAGCTTACCATGCATTGTCATCTAAACAACCTGTAGGTATACACAATTTCAGCTCAATCGGTTGAAGATATTTGCTTTAAAATTGAGATGCAATAAGTATTTGTGACATAATTTATCACCCGACTAGGTACAACACCTTGTCTTGGGTGTTAGGAGAAATGCGCCGCGTAAGGCATAAGTAAGCTTCAAACTAATTATTGTAACTTCAAGCTAAGCCTTACGCAGCGTAAACACAATTCCAGTTTGATTTGAAGTTATCCTTCTTCTAGACAGGCAAACCATCGCTGTTGACGCATCTATCACCAAAATTAAACTCGTCAAAGTTTACCTACCAATGCTACAGACTCGAAAAATTCAACCTCAATAATTCTAATCGAGGACTCCAAGAAAACTTCTTTAAACGGTCGTATACCTCATGACTAAGGGTCATGTGGAATGAAACACACACAACGACTTTTAGGCAATATTTAATGGAATGGCCATTGCCATTGCCTTTTCTATCTCACACACTAGCCACTAGTGTGCAGGTTTTTCCTCATGGTGTTTTCCTTCACCGTTAGGCAGCGATATCTTTGAAAAAGACTGTAGGTACTTAAGTTTTTGTACAAACTTATTGGTACAGGCGGAGATAGAACTCATGATCTCACAGATGAAAAGTGAAGTTTTCTCCGCTCGGCTATCACGCCTTTTCTTTACGCCAAGAGACCCGATACACCAAATGGAGCAACGGAGTTAAACTCGCATGCTTATTCTCTGCAAGCCCTTTCATTTGATGCCCATATTGAAAGAAAGCATAAAAAAACTTAGTCCACCATCTTTAGAAGTCCGCCTTATTTGGAGTGACGTCACCTAGTTTATCGAGCTATTCTTAGCAAGCCCTTTCATTTGATACCCATATAATAGGAAAGCATCAAAAACTTAGTCCGCCATCTCTAGGAGTCCGCCATAGATATTTTTGGAGTGACGTCACCTTATGTATCGAGTAATTTCTAGCAAGCCCTTGCATTTGATACCCATATTGTAAGAAAGTATACAAAACTTAGTCCGCCATAGTTCGAAGCCCGCCATATTAGATTTACAGTGAGGTCACTTTTTTATCCAATTATTCTCAGCAAGCATTTTGATTTGATACCCATATTGCAGGAAAGCATAAAAAACTAAGGCCGCTATGTTTAGAAGTCCGCCATATTGGATTAAGAGTGACGTTAGCTTCTACATCGAGTTATTCTTAGCAAGCTCTTTCATTTGATACCCTATTGTAAGGAAGCATGAAATCATAGTCCGCCATATTCGATTTGGAGTGACGTCACCTTATTTATGGATATGTTATCAGCAAGCCCTTTCATTTGATACCCATATTGTAGGAAAGCTTTAAAAACATGACTATGTTTGTCTGTTATCTTTAAAAGTCCGCCATATTAGATTTAGAGTGACGTCACTTTATTTATCGAGTTATTCTCAGCAAGCCCGTTCAATTGATACCCACATTGTAAGAAAGCAAAGAAAACTTAGTCGGCCATCTTTAGAAGTCCGCCATATTGGATTTGGAATGACGTCACCTTATTTATCGATTTGTTCTCAGCAAGCCATTTCATTTGATACCCATATTGGAGGATTGCATTTACAAGTCGGCCATTTTGATTTTTTTAGTAACGTCACTTTATTTTTTGAGTTACTCTCAGCAAGCCCTTTCATTTGATACTAATATTGTAGAAGTGCATCGTAAATAACGACTCCGCCATCCTGGATGGTCCGCCATGTTGAATTTAGAATGACGTCATGCATCTTACAATGCATTGTCATCCAAACTAAACGTGTATACAAAATTTCAGCTCAATCGGTTGAAGATATCTGCTTCAAAATTGAGTTGCAAGATTCCACCCGAACAAACATACATAGTTAGTTACATTGCAAGCTAAATAAAAGCTTGTAAAATCAATCCCCCTCCCCCCTTTTTTCCCATTAGCGGGCGCTATTTTTTAAATGTATATAGCCTATGAGACTCTCACAATTTTGACAAATTCAATGACAACTCTTATGTCAAAAATTGTCCAGCCGTTTAGGCTGTACGGCGTGCCAAACAATTATACATACATACATACATACTCTCGAAAAACATAACCCTCCTTCCGCAGTCGGGTAAAAAAGGATAAAATCCAAAATATGCACAGGCAAAGTCGCAGGGAATCCTTAGACTCTGCATATATCCTGAAGGAAACCGACTTTCTGTGACTAATAAAAATTCACGCTAGGAAGTATGAGATGCTCTATTGTATTTTGTTTGATGACGTAATCACCTTCACTAAAGGTTTTTCCCTTTTTATATTTTTCTAGAATTGCATAATGAATTACCTTCCTGCCATCAATAGCAATTGTTAAATTAGTAGTTAATTTTATTACATTTGGAGTATCATGGATGACGAATATGTCAGTGAACTTTATATAAACCAGATGCCGTGCATATCTGAATATCGAATTACGATACCAGTAACAGAAATGAGTACTTTAACAATGAATTTATTGAAATTGGTACAGTGGGCCTGCTGCCACTGCACATCAACCTACCCTGAGCTGTCAAATTTTCGCAACCTTATGTCGATTACATAAAAGTTCCATATAATTTGAGGTATTTTAATAATAATAATAATAAATTTCTTTATTCACTTATAGATTTGTACAAAAATTTTACAGGATTATACAAAAGAAGGTTGTTATAAGTAGCACAAATTAAGTTTTAGACCCTGAATTTCAAACTAGGCCAGGCCTGTATTTTGGAAGCCAGTGTTCGACCGTATTTATATAGAGGAACAACCTATTGAGAAATTACAAGCTTTAGGTGAAAAAGCCTTAACAAAATAACAAAGAGACAGTAATAAAAAAATAATAAAGGCGAGCTTAACTAGGTAATTAATAAAAGTAGATTAATGCAAAAAGTGGTAGTACAAACATGTGATTTGAATGCGAAAGAAGTGTGTATGGATGTATGTGTGCTGATGAAGTGGGTGTGTGAGATGAGAGCGGGTTTTTAATGATGAGGTATGTGTTAAAAGTGAGTGTGAGTGAGATAATTCGGTTATGTGTAATGTCCATATCTGGAGGTAAGTGTGATGATGAATGGTTGTGTGGATGATGTGGGCTGATGAAGTGAGTGTTTGAGATGAGAGAGGGTTTTTAATGATGAGGTATTTGTTAATAGTGAGTATAAGTGAGATAGTTCGGTTATGTGTAATGTCCATATCTGTATCTGTGTAGTGTGAAATGTGATAAAGATGTGTTTTTTTTTAGTATTAATTTTAATTATTCCAGTAAAGTATGTTAGATATTGCTAGGTATTTCAGTGTCGTCATAGTTTTGTTGTGAGAGCCATTTGGTAAGTTTTCTTGTGACCTCGTATTTATTTAGTCTGCAGATACCTAACGTTTTGTTGACGGTATTATAGATGATCGAGCTGGAGACGTGAAACTGTCGGGATGCAAAAGTAGTTCTGTGTCGGACATTCTCACATATAACAAGTTGATGTGTGTACATGCGAAAAGTTTGGTTAGCTAGGTACGTAATTAGGTCATCTGTAGATAACCAAGTTTATTTTCTACGCAAATAAGAGTGAGTTTGGTCTTGGCTCTAGACTAAGCCAGACTTGGCGTAGACAGAGACGACGGTGGAGCAAGCTCACGCAGAATGTACTGGCACTCCCACTCGCCGACGGAACACAGCAAACTGTTTGGCGCCTGGCTCCGGTGGGAGGGTGGTAGTTACCAGGCGGTACAAATAACCAGCTTAACAATAAAAGCCTATCAATATCTAATTCATCTAGGCAGTCTTGTTCCTAGTAGCGATCTTATTCAGGCAACTTTAAGTCGTTAACTGTCTATTTGTCCGACTGCGGAAGGAGGGTTATGTTTTTCGAGAGTATGTATGTATGTATGTATAATTGTTTGGCACGCCCTCCAGCCCAAACGGCTAGACAGTTCTTGACTAATGAGGTGTCGTTGAATTTGCCAAAATTGTGGTAGTGACATAGGCTTTATACATTTTAAAAATGGCGCCCGCAAATGGAATCAAAGGGGGGAGGGGGGATTGATTTTTTCTTTACCATAGCAATATGGGTATCAAATGAAAGTCAGTAAAAGGACCATTCAAAATAATAATTTTTGCAGACGTGTGTTTTGTTTTTTTGATAATTATGTTTTTTGAACTATCTATTTGCGAACGCTTGTTTGACACTTAATTAACCCTTAAACTTTCCATACTTATAATCATAGGCAAAAACAAACTTTTACAGTCGCTGATGTGTGAATAATTAATTTGTTCAAAACTGTATGTAGATAAAAGTTTCCACTCTTAACAGAATCATCATAAAAGGTAATTTAGTCTGGAATTTTCTAGTTGAATAAATATGGTTGCAAAGTTATGCTTTGTACTAATTCTACAAAGTGGATAGGAAGGAAACATTCAGAACGCAGATCATAACATTAAATAGATATAAATGCCTAGAAGAGAAAGATTTTTACAAAGTTACATAATACGAAGCGTTTCGAGGCAGCTAGCGTCATAAGCAAATGTTTGCGCCCGGCGTTGCTTGCTTTTCTCTCGAACGCGGCGATCTAGGGGAAGTAAAATATTTGCTATTGCTTGCCTATAGTTCGGAGGTTGGCCTGTTTTATTTCACGGTGGACAGCGCAGGTTTCCAATTTCTTGTCAGTATTCGTTCGATTCGATATCGTTATGATTTTGTTTCATTTGACTTTCGGACTAGTTTTAATATGATTGCAGATTTTGTCGTTAGAGACGTTAGAATCTGGTAACGAAAATTTTAAGTGTGTATAAGGGTTCCTTTTTTGTGAGATACGAAACCGTAGTACTGTGAACCACTGCTTTCACAGATGTTTGTAGCTACCTTGAAGTATATAAAGTTAGTCTACATAGATACCACTTCTGGGCAAAGGCCTCACCTCAACTATGAAGACTACGAGCCATACTCCACCACGCGGGCTCAGTGCGGATCGGTGGAGGGCTGTCTGTAAGGCAAGTGTCAAACCTTACTGTCAGGTCTTATCAAGCCGCTCTAGGGCCTCTGACTATGGGACCAACTGCTTAACGTGCCTTCCGTAACACGGAGATGCTTGTTAAGGACAACACTTAAATGGTCACCCATTTAATCACGACCGCGCCGTAGGTTGCTTTACTTTGATATCACTACCAAAGCGCCGCCGCCACTGCGCCACAAGCTAGATTGTAACCTTCTTAAAATTAAATCCAAGAAACAAATCAAATTCAAATAACATCAGGTACTTTGTAATTAATCAAAAACTTGTAACATTGATTCATTAATCATGCCACTGTAATGAAAGCGAGAAATGTTTACAGACACAGATTTAATTACTTAAGGCTACGAGTAGAGTTTAAGAAGGGATAATTCGTTGTTATCTGCTCTGAAATTCATGGCTTTCTCAACTTTTTGGAGGAAGAAGTAAGGATTGGATGAGGCATATTTTTATATTTTGGCCAGAATTTGTTTCTGGGTCTTTAAATAACTTCAGAAGCAGCTCCAAGAATGAACTGTATTAAACAAGAATGAAAGAATGACGAGTGATAGAATTGTACGGAAGAGAAAAACATGGAATATGGGGGTTGAAGCAACGACCTCTATTGGTTGAAGTGAAATATTACAAAAAATCCAGTAAATGCATGACTAAATCAAAATTGAAGAATTTTTTGCTGTTTCGAATCCTATGATTTCTCTGCTACTTATTAATGTAGCAACTTTACAATGAGACACAAATCGAAATCTCTTTTTGATAATAGGAAGTTTTAACTCGTAATTAAGTACTATAATACTACTATAATTAAGTACTGTAATATATCTGTAAAATTATTTATTATTATTATTTTATCTTTCTTATTTTCACTCTATCTGGTAAGAATACTTCTGAGAAATCATTCGTTTATTTTATCTATTATCATAACCATACGACAGAAAAACCGTTAGTTAACATCTTAAAAGTAAAATTATAGACTGTCTTCTATTTTATAGCGTACCACAATCAATTCATAACGTTTCAGTACCACGCCGCCATGGCGAGTTTTCGCGTTAAAATAAACTGTATAATTCAGGGCCTCCTCCAATTAGTTCATTCTTCTTCTCAAACATTGTAGCAGTCGGCAGTCCTGTTCCAAACTTATTTAATTAGCACTCCGTAATGAGCAGGACTTGCGACACTTTGGATCGGTTTAATTTTTCGTTAATCGCTCTAAGTAGTGGCACAAGGCAGAAAATCACAGTAAATCACACAGTTGTAATAAACATTCCATGTGTTTTAGAGCAGCCTGGACTGTATGACATACTCGGCCTTGGAATCAATGTACGATTTCGTACCGGTTGCAGTGGAGACGGCAGGTCCATGGTGTCAGGAGGCGGACGATCTTTTTAAAGAATTAGGGCGACGTTTGCGAGAGAAAGGGAATGATCTCCGCTCCGGGTCCTGGCTGGTTCAACAGGTTTCCATTGCCATTCAACGTGGTAATGCGGCTAGCGTGATGGGGACTTTCGGATCGGTTAGGTTTCGGAGTGGGAACATAGTTGCTAATTGCTAAGCAAATTTAATATTTTTGGCTAGTTGTTTTTTTAGTATTGGTATTTAATTAAATGTATTAGTTAAGTTGATTAAGCAGGTGGCAGGTTTTTTTTTGTTCTTTTATATAATTTGTTATATAAAAGATATATTGTAATTGACACAGTTTAACCGAAAAGAACGGCTCAGGATTCTCATGAGTCTAGTGCTTAGCACGCCGGTTACTATCCACGAGGCCCAGGTCAAAATCCCGGATGGCGCCGTTTGTTTCTGGGTTTTTCTGTCTTGAAATAACTCGGAAATAAATCCGGAGTTAGGAAGTCTAGTGGTGTTAACACATTCGTTCCTCCGAAAACACATTGAGTCGTTGGTCCTGCGCCTGAACTCTCTCCGATTACGTGGGTTTGCCATCTCGCCGAACTATGAGAGTAAAGGAACAGAGAATGCGCACACGTGTGTGCAAAATATCTCCTTCGCAGTTGGCTGATCACTGTTGAGATTGACCGCGGTAGTCGAAATTCGGCTAAGAGGACATTATTTACAGGTACACAAGCTGGATACCATCAAAATATAACTTGTAAAAAAGTCTCGCAACTTAATTGTGACTCAGGACCTTCTGTATAGATTGACTAGGCCATCTCATGAAAACACAATGTATGCATATTATTTCAAAATAGATTGTTTAGTGCACAGTTAAAGGCACTTAGCACTATAAAAAAAAATCATGTAGGTAATTCTCAAAAGGACCAATATGAGGACGATCGATAGAAAAACGTTACAATATTATCATACTTTCGCAGAAACCTTGGTGTCAATAAAGGCAAAACGTAATTCTTTTAGGCCATAACTCACCCAAACTTAATCGAGCCAATTGTAACTTTTGCGGGAGTCATTTAGTTGTGCGCTGGTAGCGCATCAGTCAATACATTTTTGCTGCAAAATAGCTTCTTTTACAACCATTTAAGCTGCCGCAGTATTCACATCGAAGTGGTGTCGTCCGTACACTCTAAATATTCTGAATGAAATGTCCAAATTACCTACGCACTTCGATTGCATAGACATTACACCATTTTTTGTCGGTTTTATTATCTACTTTCCTAGCATAGAGTATATACAGTCGAGTTCATTAATGTACGAGCATTTCCAAGGCTTTAAATATACATGTACACGAAAGAATAATTATACGGGATGAATGAGACTAAACCCGCCAGAGCAAATTCGCATAATGGAGGAGGTCATTTGCTAACTATTCTAATAAAAATAGATATTATCTCCCAAACTATAACCCCGTTATTCCAAAAACTTAGTATCGGGTTTACGATAGGACTAAGCTATTAGCTAGCCAATTAGAAAAGCGCTTCTCTATTAGGTTATGTCACGAATGTGTCATTCATTCCTCTGGGCTAATATTTAGACCCATTTTAAACCTGGTCTATTTTTTTTCACCTGGTCTCATCTAGTACCAGAGCAGATTCGTTTATGTTTGATAAATTAATTTGCTCTAATATAAGTACCCTTCCATGATCATTTACATGAAAATGCTTATAATAAACTCGATTGTACAGTCTTTCGACCATATTTTGCATGAAATTTCCGAATAAAGACTATTACTTTTGGGATAACAACAAATATGTTTGTTATATTTTTACTAACTCTAATCTGTCTGCTGTACAATTGATTATTTTTTGGGTTGCCAGCACTTTACTGCACAAATGGTGGCTAATTAAAATCTTGCATTATTTTTGGGACACAATATCACAAGTTTTTCCCTTTTTTTCGAATTGCCAAATAATTCTGCATTGTAAATTATCAGAATAAGACCATAAAAGCCGAAAACAACATATCGGAGACAACAAGGCGCCGTCATTGATCCGTGAAAATGCGGTATCTTCATTTAGCTACGAAATTGAATTTATGTGACGGCCTGTCTGAGAGGAATTCTCTTTACATTACGGCGTTAGGCACGAGTTATGGCCTTACATTTTATTATTGTAGACCATTTATTTATAAGTAAGTACGAAAGTTACTTGTGTCTTTTTTATTTGAGTGATTCTCCGGAAAGCATTCTCCGCATCACCTTCGGGGCGATTTTTAGTTTAAGTTTTTTTGATAAGAAAAAAATACTACACTGAAGAAGGCCTAAAATTATAATGAATCCTGTTGGAATCAAACTAATCGGTTTAGTATTCCCTCCGATATTTAATTTTGAAATTTCGGTACCCACGAAAGTTATTTCTGATTCTACGAAAGTTACGAAAAGTATTTTTCATTGCGAAGTTCTAGTTTATTACATAAAAATATTTCAAATAAACCCTAAATAACTAATATTTTACCTGCTTTTAATAAAATTTATTGTTTTTTTGTAGTAAAAAGCATGAAAATCATTAATAAATAAATCTCTTTACCTTTTATATAAGTAAAAGGTTCCGATTTAACGATAAAGTAGAAATAAATGTTTTGTTAGCAGATAACTATAGGTAAAGTAATATAAACATAAAACAACTTAAAACATAAAATAAATTTCATGTATCAGCAGGCAAACGACTGATAATACGAGTATAATATCTGCTAGCTGCTACGAGTATTTCACTGTGGGCCAGATCAGTTTGTCTTTTGTCAAATGGTCGGCTGTTCCTGTTACATGACTTTGTTAATGATTGTTCACCATGTAGCCAGTAGTATTTTTTAAGGTCTAGAAAAGTCTTTCTTTTTACTAACGCATTTTTATTAAGCGTATTTTTCATTTCTTCATTACACATGTCCAATCTATCTCAGTTAGCTTTGAACCATATTTTTCGCAACAGGAGTCACTTTGAAAAAGACTGGTTCACTCCTAACATCATTCAACGAGTGAGATCACTTTTGCTGCTCACTGCAGCACCTCCATCTTAATTATTCTTCTATTATCTTATGGGTTATAAGATGTTTCCCTTAATTAAATATGAGATACAAAAGGCCATTCTATTTACACTGAAATAGCGATTCTTGTTTCAACTTATGCGCTGACCGCTGACTAGTCATTATGGTCTTTACATTTATTCATAACAATTCATTGTTTAGATATTTAATTTTGCTGCGAATTTTTCTAACAACAACAATAGAGACACTTAGGGGAGGCCATTGCCTAGCTATCAGACAGTAACGGCATAAAATGTATAATATTTTAAAAACAACTAGTAGATAGAAAGTAAAGTTTCTGTAGTCCAGTACAAAAAATAAGGTTTATTTTTGTTAGGTTATGTACTAAATGCACACATGCATATCAATAGCATAATCAGACGCATGACGTCCACATAGGCCTACACCAAAAACTTCCAACGTGACTGGTTACATGCGGCCTGCATCCAGTGCGATCATGCGACCTTTGCAGGGTCGTCTGTCAATCTTGCTGGTGGACGCCCTACGCTACGCTTTTGACCAAATGGAATCCAATCAAGAACCTTTTTGCACTGCATTCTGCCCACTGCCACTTGAGCTTAGTGATCTACACGATAGCCCTGTAGATCACTCAGACATAGGTCTGTTACCTTAGTTCTTCTATGTGTCTCTTCAATTCAATCCCGTGGAGAAACACCCAACATAGCTCGTTGTGTGTCCTTAAACTTTTTTTATTATGCCCATAGAAAGAGACTATGTTTCGGATTGGTTGTAGACATTCGTTTTTAAGCACTGAAGTATTTGGGTCAAAATGATGCCCTCGCGTAGTTTTTCGGACTCTGTCCAGCCAAGGTGAACCTACCTAATTAAATCACTTGTCCCAGGCGAACGTACTCCTGTCGCCTAAAACAGTAAATCACAGTTTTCGTTTCTAATAGATACAGGTGGAGTGCCACTTGAACACGGAAATTCGTCTAGTCCAGCACCCTCCAGCTTCTTTTTCCCAAGTGTGTGTGTAATGCTATTAATCAAAGGTGTGTGATGTATTGGTTATGCCAAATCTTTTTTATTCCACATGTGCACACTTCACTTAAGGACAGTGTTTTATCAAGTTGTTCATATATGAATTCTATGAAGAACTTTCCTTATTGAAGTCGATTAATGAATAAGCCAACCATATATTTAGTTAGTAGAATATCGGGGTTCAATCAAATAGGCACAGCAACCATATTTGATTAAAAATACATATTAATAGTATATTTATAATAATAAAAATACAATGAAAATTTTTTTAAATACATTAATAAATCAACACAATGTCAACCCTGGAGGGAAAGTGCCCATGACACTCACTGCGTTACCCCGCTGAATGGCCAAAGCTATTTTCTGAATTAGGTATTTCAGACCCCAGGTCAAGGGGTATTTGCAGACGCCAGTGCTCTCCGTATGATGTCATTGAGAGCGTGGTGACGAGGAAATCTACCCTCACATCGCCGGCAACTCAATGCATGGTGCCCATCAGCCTCCACCCGAGAGCCGCATACGCATATATGAGGTTCGCATACATTGTAGCCCAAGCGAAAGGCAACAGCCACCCGCAAAGAGTCATCATCTAATAAATTGCCGAAATGAGGTGAAGGCAGAGCCTGCAACCACGCCCCTGGTTCCGGCCGTGAAACCGCTCGCAGCCTTGCCAGGTCTGCTCCTGTAGCACCTGCCAGAAGATGACCTGTGACACATTTCGCTCCAATATCATCCCAAGAACGCTGCACCCAAGGACAATCGGGCATACCAACCCCTGGATGCAAGGCCGAAAAAGCATCGAAGGCGTCCGATAGAAAAGGCACAGCAACTTGGCTCATCTTTGATTAAAATAGATAAATACAAGAAAAACTCATGCTTCTAGCTACACAAACTATCGTTTGCTAATACCTTTGGGAGTAAACGATAACATGGTTATTTAAAAACATCTACAGACCGATAGAGAAGTAAATTAAGATTGCATAAAGAGACCTTCGTAACCTTACGTGGAGTGAAATATAACCTTCATGATCAAAAACCATGTCACGAAAGTTACGAAAATTTTACATTTTCAAAAATTTACTAGTTGTTTCTTGACAAATATAAAAACTAAATAGAGGGCGAAGAAATTGAAAAGGGGTTTTATACTGAATATTCAACACTTACATCTAAATCATTCTATTATCTTTATAATTTTACCATGAAGGGTTTCTTGAAAAGGTTGCCAGAAAAAAGTTGATGAATTTATGTGCCTGTATTTTCTGTATCAAAGCGACAAGAAAGGCATTTGTTTTCCAATGATAGTGTAATGGAACTAAAGTTTCCGTAGGGCCATTAAGTTTGTCAGAAAGTTGAGACTCTTTGAAGCTATGAGGCCTTATATGTCGCGTTCACGAATCTATCACAATCGTGTGACCGAGACAAAATATTTTCTAACTCTTTCTGTTTAAACGATATCATTACTGTTTTTATAATTAATTAATTTTGACTTATTTTTTAATTTTTTCGACATATAATATGTATACATAACACAACAAACAATAAAGATATTAGTGGTTGAACTGAGCGCGAGGTCGTGCGGACACGCGGAGAACAACGGTTTTGCTCCCGTTTTTGGCGGTTAAATATTATTTAAAAAATAACTGTAAGCCTTATTTTATGTTTAAAACTATGTTCGTGTAGGTGAATAAACAGAGAATCATATAAAGTTGATTCCGAAGCTGTTTATTGAATGGATTGGAAATTAAGAACGTGTGACCGCCAAAAACCGACCCTCGGAGAATCACTCATTTACCTCTTCCCCGTCTTAAATCTTAGTATTTTTTTATTTTGTTTATTACGAAATACGAAAACAACACAGGTAACATTCAAAATTGATAGTGAATACATAATAATGAAAGATTCTTACCTAGAACGAAACTTTAAACTTACTTTCACAACATTCGATACGTTTGTTGTTATGTTTCACACCACAATCGGTCAATACATGCATATACATTACTTACTTTAGGGCGAACATCTTTCATTAAGTAATATAAATAGTATACAGTAAACACATCTTGGCCTGATACACTAAAGAAAATACGGTTTTCTATATTGACCTTACCGATTGATTGGAATACGGGACTTTAGAGATTTATTTATTTATATTTAGAGATGGTGATTGGTGGCATCATACTCTATTCAGATAAAACTTAGATAAAACTAAAAAAAATAACTCAGTAAGTTCATACACATTTCATCCATCAAAAACAGTAATATCCATTGAAAAAAACTGAAAATTTTCAAGCTGCTGTATACACATAAATACTGTATGAGTACAGTTGCAGGCAAAAATCATGCACACGATAACGCCGTATGATGGTTTAACATTTTCAAAATTTGCAATTTAAATATACAGGACGGCGGGCAAAGCCACAGTACAAGAAGTTTGAGTAGGTTTATTTAATGCATAACAACAACTCGGAACAGATTCTCTACAATAAGAAATTCTAAATTTTGTGTTATTGTTTCTGAGGGAATCTGGAATCGTAGTTTTTGACGAACCGCCGTAGGCGGCTGGCGTGGCTCAATCAGATCGGGGAGCTCAACGTGTTCACCCAAGAATGGAATTAAACCAAAATTTACCATATTTAAAATTTTCCCACTAGCCTATTATTATTAGGTTAAACATAACCTCTTACGTGTAAGACACATGGCTGCACGTCAGACTATCCCACTTTGACCTTGAGACGACCTCTATTTTATACGTAACAAAAGCTGGTTTTGTTGTTCATATGAGCAACATGATATGTTGCCATAATATGCTATAAAAGACTTTAAAAACAAGTTGTTAAAATAAACTGTATAGTGTTTCACGGCGCTTTTGACTCTACTGCCCTTAATATTATTATTTTTTTTAAAAAGATATAACTGGTAGAGACTAGAGAACACCACTTACCACCACGCTAAATCCACCTTTTTTTACAAAGTTTGGGATATTCGATAAAGTTTAAATAAATATTTTTTTGGAAATTCTAAAAATTATAGATTATAGGATCCGTGTATTTACCCAAGTTAGTGAAGATACTACTTTTATTAGTTTGATTGTGTCATACGTAATGTTGTGCGTGTGTCATACCAACCGACACGAATTTGGAATTAGGTTGGCAAAGTACTCTGATAGCTTAATATATTCAAAATGATACTAGATATTTTAGCTTGGTGACTTGTCGTAATTTAGACACTGCGTTTAAAACATAATTGGCAATTACAAGTAGAGTGGAAGAAGCTATTATTTTGGTCTTTTAAGCACATTTAATAATTTAGTTTTAATAATTTACCAGTTAATGAATAAAATCAATGGAAGAGTGTTGCTCCCTGGCACAGGCTTATTAGCTTAAAAGGGCGCTACGGTCACTAATATTATATATTGTACCGATTTTAAAGAAATAAAATATGTATTATTATTATTAGCTTGTAGGTATTTATATCACAGATCACCCTAATAGAGCATTACTTAAGTTGTGTTAATTTTTGCAAATCATATTTTTTTGTAAAGTTCTTAATAAATGTAGGTTGATTTTGTTTTGTGATTTGGTAAAAATGTGAATATCAAGAGCTAAATAAAAGGGTAATTACTGTTTTCTACTCTACGATTGCCAGAATTAAAATAAAATACGGCTTTGTATAAAAATACAGAATTTCATAAAAACATGTTTTTGTTTTATAATTAAGCTCTCTGTCCTTATTTTAAGTTCGAGTCACAGTGCATTGTTATTAGTTTCGCGTAGACTGTTAATGGGTTAATAAAAAAAATTGAACACTTTTTTATCGTGATAAGTATAAGGTTAGAATCACCTCTTTAGTAGGTATTGCACAGTTTGGAATCTACACCCTGTATAATTTTTTAAATTCTGCTGTTTTGTATAGTGTGTCCCAGTTCCTACATACAGATATTACAAAATAAGAATCAAAAATGCAACAGTTCGTAAAAAAAAAATTGTCTCTAAAATTTGATATTTAAAAGGCTCTTAAATTATCGCTAGTCGAAACCCGGACACCCTGTATAGGTATTTAAAGGTAATCGCTTCAAAAATAATTTACTGAATATGGTTGCACAAAACTTTCCACTTATCCATACATCAAAGTTTCGGGGCAAATTCGAACGGTCCTTAATTAGGTCAAAGGTGTATAAGGTTAACTAACCCATCTAAAACGTGTTGAGGGGTCACCTTATCTATATGTATAAAAAGGTCGCCTTTGGCCACCCAAGGGTCAGACATGTTTGTTTTCTAATTTTAGACCATGACGTCAGCGCCGACACAACGCGGACATCTAGAACACCTTATGTCCGCGTCCGCTGGGAACACAGCAAGGGGTCCCTTCGCTCTATATTTAGATGCGTGTGCAGATGGTGTCAATGTGTGTGGGCGTGTAAATCCCGCGCAGAAGCTTGCAGTCTTTCGTAAGAGAAAGACGTCTGTGCGCCCTTCTACTTTATTTTTTTTAACTTTAGATTTAAATTGTGAAGATACTCAGTGCCGTAGTTTTATTGTGGATTATTTTGGTGACGATTTGTTAACATATTGTATTGGACTTGAAAGTAGTAATACTTCTGTAAGAGTAAGTAAGTATTTACATTGTTTTTTAGAATTTAAGGAACCTGTGTTGTTAGAGTTTTTACGTTCAAAGATAGTAAGTTTTATTGATTGTGCATATAAATTTCAAGGGGGTCCACGCATTTTCGATATTAGGTTTGATTTGCAAACATGTAAGGCGAGAAAGAGTATTTTGAAGTATGTGTCAAAAGAGGATACATGTGTTTTGTATAACTGTAAGCTTTCTGAGTTGCATTTTAATATGAGAATGCAAGTTTGGGCCAGTAATAGCACATCAATTCGATATGATAATCCTTTCGTTATTGAGCATCGTAATTGTTACCGATTTTTGGAAAAGGCCTATCAGGATATTAAGTGTCCTAAAGTGGATATTGAGTTTCGTATGTTGTATGACTGTTATTTAAATTAGACTATGGAAGTAGGTATGTGGTGGAACAAATTTATTAGTACGACTGGATGTAAGCAAAAGCAATTGTATGTATATGGTCCAACGAATGTTGGTAAAACAACTTTTATTGAAAAAGTGTTGGGGCGGGTCATGCTGAAACATGTTTATTATCCTGGGGTGGGCAAGTTCTTTATGCAAGAATTTAAACCAGATTTTCATAAGGTTATTTTATTTGAAGAGTTTTCTTACCAATATTATGTGCCTAGTATGTTAAAAAAGTTATTGGAAGGTCGTATGTATTCTTATCCTGTTAAAGGTGCTGCGTCTTTGCTTATTAAATTTACTTGCCCTATTATATTTGTGTCTAATGAATTGGATGATAAGATGGATGAAGCATTAAAATCACGTTTATTGTTTGTTAGTGCGAATGAGGAATACTGGACGTCCGAAAGTGCGTGTGTTCCGAAAGAAGAAAGTTTGGAGACGCCGCCGTCCTCAGAAGGGTCGATATCGATTTTATCGTCGTCCGAAGAAGAGTAATCGATTTGTGGTCCCCCAACGTCGTGTCGGCTTTTTTATGAGTCCTCCTTTAGTTTTAAAATATTGTTATTCTGGTGTTGTTTATAAGAATGCGTCATGGTCTTTTGGTGCTGGCAAATTTAAATTCGATTTTAAAGATATGAATTATTTTTGTGTACTGCTATTGACAATGCGAATTTCAAATCTTATATACAAGATCAGTATGGTATGTTTATTTTAAATAAAGTTATGTACTCTATCGAGAATTTGGAATTGAATCGTTATTATGATATGGGTAAGGTTGAAAAGACGAATGATGAATATAATGATTTGCGAGTTGATCCTTTATTTTCCCAAGATTCCTTTGAAACTATGTTTTATTTACAAACAAATCATGGTTCTTTTGGCCGTCCTCAAATACAAGCGAATTATGAAAATTTTAAAAGATTGCGTTTGCGAAAGGGATGTAAATTGAAATGGACTTATTATCCTAGATGTAAGAAACGTGTGGAAACTGCTCAATTAAATGCAAAAAAGACTATTGCTGAATTAGCGATAGTAATGGGTTCTCCTAATGTTGTTAATAATACCCATTCAGGTACATCTTTCATTGGATTCAATTCCTCAAATTTGCCATTAAAAAGTAATGCTAATTATTTTTATCAATATGGTATATCTTATTGTGTTGTTGTTATAAGGCTTATTTTACCTTTTCTTCAATAAATGTCGATAATTCTAAATAAATGAATAACAGAAAGAATGTTTAAATTTTTATTTAAACTTGAAATGAAGGTTAGGTTAGGTTATAAACATAATCCCTTAAATAAAAAATAAAGTTTTAATAAACTTTCTGTGACAAAACACTAGTTTATATAAAAAACGCCGACGGCGAGCGTAGCGGTGCGCGGCAGCGCACGCCGTCAGCCACCCAGAGTCAGACATGTTTGTTTTCTAATTTTAGACCATGACGTCAGCGCCGACACAACGCGGACATCTAGAACACCTTATGCCCGCGTCCGCTGGGAACGCAGCAGGGGGTCCCTCCGCTCTATATTTAGATGCGTGTGCAGATGGTGTCGATGTGTGTAGGCGTGTAGATCCCGCGCAGAAGCTTGCAGTCTTGTCATCAGTGTTTGTCTGTAAATACATGTGTTAGTATTAACAGTCTCAATATTCAAGTAAATATGGTCATCTAGTCAGCACTCGAGAATACAAAAAATTAGAATTATGCGATATCCGCCATGTTTTATCCATAAATTAATATAGTATGTAAACTCCTTCTGTAACTCCTCCTCCGCCTTTGGCAGTAGTAACAAATTTGGTGCAACTGGCACTTAAATAAAATGTTTAAAATAAGATTTTTTTTTAAATTTCACCATCCATATCCAACCAAAAATGCCCAAAATTTAAATCTATTCTCATATTAAATGGTTATAACAATAAATACATAATACAGTGGCTCGGCTTAACCAATTTATTGTTATTACAAAAGGAGTCGAAATGAGATTTGGTAAAGGAATCCATAAATTCAGCTTAGGGAATGTGGGAAATGAATACGTAGGGAGACACAGTAAAGAATTATTCAGAAACATAAAATATTTTACTCAATAGTCTTATGTAGTAAAGAGTGAAAGTACAGGTTGTTAAAAAAGTGTTAACAAAGTTTTCAGCATAACAAAGGGTTGTTCAAAAAATACCCGACGTAAATAAACGACAAGTTTTTGACTTGCAATACTAAATCGGTCACGTGACCCGTCTGATTTCTACGGAGAGTCGAAATTATTTGGAATATTTCTACCCATGTTCTAGGAGAAAGTTGTTTGGTTACTGATTCTGAGTAGCTCTCTTCACTTCCTACGGGAAGTTTTGAAACGCCTTGTGTAGAATCAGTCATAAAATAGGTGAAGTGTGCTCACCTTTTAACTCTGGATGTACACACTTGACAATTGTACATACTTGAACATACTGATAGCCTTGGTCGTGCTCTTGAACTCAAGACTGTACATGCTGAAATGATTGTATGAGCATCAAAACTATTTCAGTCGATTTTGAGTCTTCCCGTTAATCCATATCTTAGCCGTACACAATATACATATACGGTTTTGTCCGGTTTTACTATGGTGCAGATTTATTGTGTAAACGTGTTAAGTACCTTATGTTTTTTCAGACCTATCCTACTCTCATGATCATTTTGTACTGTGGACTGGTTTACGTTACGGAAGATATTTCTAGGTTATCATGTCAAATTTTCACTGGATAATCTAAAAAGTTATTGTTGATAGGATCAAGAAGATAATATCCAATGTTGTCATTACTTTAGGATACTGATTGTTTTTATTATCATTGTGATTATAAGCATTGTCAGTAAGATAACTATCAGTAAGTTGCGCGTTTGTCTATTATCTCACGATCGCACGATTCGACACTGTTAATATCGATTCGAAGCTAAGGCTTAAGGTTTCGCGCGCAAAAAAACCCGTATCGTATTTTTGTCACAATAATAAAATATGATGATACTCACATGGAAATCCTTATGAGGAATCCGACATCAAAAACTTTGCGACGAATGTCACGGAGCTCTACTAATCTGCTAATGTAAATGTTACTGCACCAAGACAAAACATGCTTAAATCTTAAGCTAAGGTGAGCGTTGTAGAATAATTTAAAGTTGAAAAGACATTATTTTCAAGAAAAATACAGTCTTGAAGACTTCAGTAAGTTAAGTTCTATCCCACTGAACCCAATTTGTTAAAAGGTCGTTTGATGTAACTTGTCTCAGATTTCTATCTAGAACGAGTTAACTTTGAAGAGATTATTCATTTTAGCTAATAAAAAATTGCTAGACCATAAAATATGTGAAAAGACGACTAAATAATTATGTTAGTAGTAAGTACTCCTGTCAGTAAATTACTTAAAACTCAAATTTATTCATTATAAAAGTAAAGTAAAAGTTAGCCTACATAGATCCCACTGCTAGGCAAAGGCCTCACCTCAACTATGAGGCGGTAGTAGCCATATTCCATCACCGGGCTCAGTGCGGATTGGTGGAGGGGTGTTTGTAAGGCAAGTGACAAATCTTACTGTCAGATGTTATCAAGCCGCCCCAGGGCCTCTGACTAGGCTTTAGGACTAATATCAGCAGGTATTATAAAAGATAATGATTATAAAAGAACCATTTTAATTTTAAACTGAATAAAACAGATCTACTATTTACTATCCTTTGAAACATCACGTCACAAACAGCTCCAACAATCGTCATTCAGACTATTCTTCTACCTTTTCTTCGAACAACAATACAAAATTTTTAAGATAAGTTATCTAGCTCATCCGTCAGAGCTATCTCGGTTGATCATAAAAGCAAGAATATAAAACGTGTACGAGTCATCTGGTAACGGAAATTAAGGCCCATCTTCACGACTCAATACAGCGTACGTGAAACGCCGGGGGCGAATGCGTAACTTAAAGGGACACGGTTTATACGCGGAAGCGGGATGAATAATAAGCTCTTCTATAGTTTTTAATGTTTTATCACTTACATTGTTATTTCTTATTTATATAAGTTTAAATAAGAAACCAAAAATTCGCACACAGGTAGGATTTGAACCCACGTCCTTTGGCTAACCGGGCTAGTGCAAGGCCTATGACCTTGTGGGTTAAGGGTGTTCATACTTATGTATGGGAGCAATACACGGGTTTAGATTTGTTCCTTCAATTTCTTCACGCTCAAAATTCGGTGAGATGGCAATCCGAGAAGACCGGACCAACGGCATAACATGCTTTCCGGGTCACGGGTGTGTTAGCACAGCATCTTACCCCAGGATTGTCTTTGATCTTTCTTTCTTCTTCTTCTTTCTTTCTATAAGCGACCATGCTTCCGAAAATACACACATCAACACTGTCTAGGGATATACAAAACATAGTATTATTATATCCAACATATTCCTAGACAGTGTTGATTAGTATAGGTCATGTCTGACTAGAAACAGCCTATTCGCTCTTTTCTTAAAGGAATCCAGATTATAGTGCTAAGGAAACGCTTTAGCCGTTTCATTTAGCTTGTTTCTGAGTTATTTCAAGACAGCAAACCCAGAAGCTTTCGGCTCGACCAGGGATTTGAGCACAAAACTTTGTAGTGCAACAGCCAGCGTGCTGAGCACTAGACCAACGAGGCATGAAACTATAGAAATCGCTTTATCTTATAAAGTAACAACTGCTGCAACAGTAGAATTGACCACAATCTCCTGACGTCTCGCAGTGCACTGCGTCCACAATACCGCGACTGCCAATCAATGAGAAACGCCGACAACATAAACCGAGCTAGCTTGTAGTTGTAACGATGATGTAATATAAATAAATCTATACAGGGTGTCCCAAAAAGAGCGTGCCAGACTGCCAGATATCTTAGCCATAGACCTTTTAGATAAACTCTAAAAAAGTATTTTGGCTTGGGAGATAATGCAATGGTTTGCTAAAAAATGGCACGCTAGATCAACACTGGAGATAGCTAAGCTATAGACCTTTTAAATAAAAATAAGATTACTAATAAAAGTATCATGGTTTTAAGATTATTTTTGAACATCAATGCCACTTTGTTGCATTCTTCGTACAAGAAAAATACAATAAAGTGGCACCATCTCCTAAACTATGAGACTTACTATGCCATTTTTATATGAAAGGTCTGTGGCTAAGCTAACTCCAGTATCAGTCTGGCACGTTTTTGGGACAACCTTTATACATTAAATTAATTCGCCGGGATCTATGTACGCGCATATAACTTCCGAAAAACTGCACTTAATTGGAACTACCAAATTGCAATCCCGACAGCTTTCAAGTGACTTTTTTTTACTTCTATAGCTATTTTTGTAAATTTATATTCCCAACTGATTGTTGGTAAGGTTTGAAATCCCGCAGCAAAAGTAAAAAGGACGAGTATACAATTTTAATCAATTAATTGGTATTCCAACTTACTATACGCTCGAATTAATTATTTTCTTTACGTTTCCGTATGTTCGTGATGTTCCAGAACAATCGTTCTTTAGCCAATTGCCCAAGCACAATAAACGGAGTGATTTTTCATATCGATAATATCAATAAAACACGCCTCACGGCTTGGGGTGGGACGCCACAGCGATGCGATTTGTAATACTTTTATATATCTACTTATCAACGGCTTATTTTTAGTAAATAAAATTATTTAAAAAAAAACCGACTTCAAAACTGAGTACAGTGCTAATTAAAACTTAAAATTTTATAAACAAATTTAAACTAAAAAGTACAAAATAATATTTAAAATACCTAACTGTTCTACGAAATTATTCAAGACACCTATTTCCAATTTATTATCTGTTATTTTCTGGAGTCGGTGCCAACCAAGCTAGATATTCTATCTACTCTAAGCAGCCAAGAGATAGTTTGATCCTGTCCTTCCTTGCAAAAAAACATTAGAATTAGAATTACTGGCACCGACTTCAAAAAATAACAGATAATAAATTGGAAATAGGTTTCTTGTATAATTTCGTAGAACAGTTAGGTAATTTAAATATTATTTTGTACTTTTTAGTTTAAATTTGTTTACAAAATTTTAAGTTTTAATTAGCACTGTACTCAGTTTTGAAGTCGGTTTTTGTTTTTTTTTTAATAATTTTATTTTAAGTTGAAAGGGGCGGTGAGGAAGGGGGGGGGGGAAAGAGGAGGGAGCTGCGCCTTTGACTTTGTTTTGTTAGCATCATATACAGTACCTGACAAAACATCTGATGTTTTAATTACTAAACTCCTAATTTTTAAGGAGTTCCACCATCAGCTCAGCTCCACATAATGACTATCAGACGTAACAACATGTCCACATTAAGATACTAGTACAAAAACATCTCGTTTCCCTCGATTACACTAAGACTCCATTATCAGATCTCGACCGGGTCAAAATGGGACCAACTAGAAGGTATAGCCTCTAGGTAAACATATTTTTTTTTCAAATCGGCACGCAACTGACTGAGATATGCGGTAACATAGCCACAAAAAAAAAATTTAAAAAAAACATACAGTCGAATTGATAACCTCCTCCTTTTTTGAAGTCGGTTAAAAACCATCGCCCATCATCAGATGGGTCTCGAACCCACTACCCTTACGTAAGCTCTTTAGAATGCTCTCACAACTGACCAACCGAACATGTTAGCTGTTCCACGAATTTTTGAACGATTTTGCTCGGTAAGCTGGCTTATTTTGTTGTTCTAAAAAATACTAGAGTGAAAGAGGATTGCATTAAATCATTAAAAACGTTTATTGTCACTTGTTCGGTGAACGTCGGATTGATTTGATCCCCCATTTCACCTATACAATATTAATTTTCACGCCAACATGTATTTACCTAACCCAAGTAATACGAGAAAAAACACAACAGATATACTTTCAATAAAAAAGTACGCGCATAGCAGTGTAAAGCACATTGGCTAGACC
Source organism: Pyrausta nigrata (assembly GCA_949316185.1). Classification (NCBI taxonomy): domain Eukaryota; kingdom Metazoa; phylum Arthropoda; class Insecta; order Lepidoptera; family Crambidae; genus Pyrausta; species Pyrausta nigrata. The sequence goes on along the minus strand of OX438955.1, from coordinate 2,869,412 downwards.
TGAAAAAAAGGATAACATACAGTGTCATTCTAGGTCAGACTCACATCACATGAACAGACATTAGGCTTTAATGCCTCCATAAGCTATTATTGATAACTGTCAAACTAATGGCGCATTAATTGCTTAGAAGGTATTACTTTAAATTTCTGTTTCTGTAACTGGGTGTAAGTCTGGCTGAATTATAGTATAATGAAGGGTTACATATTCGTAAAAACAGTCTGATCTCTGTGGCAACCGAACCCTCCTTATTCCTGACGCGTGCAGTAAAACAAGCGCCATTCTCGTCCGCAATTGAAAGCCGATTTTACGACGTCACAGTAATGTATTTTTGTATTATGTATTGTTTTTTTTTCTACATAAGATATCTGACAAGATGAGAGACTCATGTCAGCAAAGATGTGAACGTGTTATTGTGTTTTAGACAAAAATATAATGGAATCTCTGGAATGAGCTCATAAACACGTTGTATGCTTGCCTAAAAGGTCTAGAAAAACCTATCCAATTTTAGTATTGGCACATAATATAAGATACACGGTTCAATTTCAACGAAAATTGAACTAGAACACGTTTTTGTAAGAGCCTAACCGAAATTAGACATTTTGCTATGAAGAGTGTTTTTATGACTTAGAGGGTTGTATACCTTTAGCGACTCCAGCCTGTCAATGAACTATCTTTTCAAATAGATCGTTGCTTCTTGGTCATAGAAAACTACGCAGGAAATCTACACCGCGCTGAAGTTTTTTCTTGATTGTAACCAAACAATGCTTACCATTATCATTGTGTTTCATTCCACATAACTATGACCCTTAGGGCCTGTGTCATCATCTCTAGGTAAATCTGAGCACCAGCTACAAACGTATACTATAGTAAATTACCATTTGATACCATTATTATGCCTGCATTGTAATGAATTGACTTTTCTCCGTACTAAAGGTCTAGCTATCGTATTTTATTTCGACTTTTTTATTTGATAAATTATTCAATGAAACATTACGATAGAAATAATTTTATGAAATCACAAAATAAATTTCAGCAAAATTTTCTGAGATATTAGTTATGAGAATAGGCCTTCTGTTTATTTTATTACTCGTAAAGGAGATCATTCGTATATTTTTCCCTTTGCACAACCACAAAGCAATACATATGGCAGCCAATTAGTGCACAGACTAAAGTTTTAATTTTCCGATTGCGGACGCAGTGGCAGTTTTACTGTCGGACTGATTCACTGTCCGTCCGTCCGTCATTAACGTGTGGTGGGCATAGTGATGGGATAGTTTTCATATTAATAACTTCGTACTAGCCGAAATAATACCTAAATATTAATAAATTGTTTCAACAAACACACCAATTACCTAGCCCCAAACTAAGCGTGAGCTTGTGCTATGGTGACTAGGATAACGGATAGAAATACTTAAATACATATAAACATCCATGACTTAGGTACAAATGCTCGTGCTCATCACACAAACATTTGCCCCTTGCGGGATTCGAACCCGCAATGGATATGACTAACACTTAAAACTGAAAAGTGAAATTAGTAACAGAATGATAAAACGGCAAAAAAATGTTTGCTAACTGATTAACAATTTGTTAAGAATTTTCCACCTCGATGTCTTTGAAGGCCGATTTTAAGCAAAAAAAGACTGGAAAATTTTTGAAATCTACTTTAAAACCATAAAGTTACCTTTTTGATTTTTAATTTAAAGTTTAAATTTTTAGCCATAATTCACCTAACGTGAATTTTACAATTTGGACCAACATTTTCTTAATTTTTGTCAAAGTTACGAATCTAGTTATTTAGGCATAAAAGTACAACATTTGTCATTATTTGTAACACCTTTTACTCATGTGACTTGCAATAAACATTCTGATTCTGATTCATAAGAAAATTTAGCTGCAAAAAAAGAAATGTCAAAAATCTTCAACTTTTTAAAATATATTTTTTAAATGTTTAGGGTGAAAATTCTCAAAAATTCAGAAAAAAATCATTACTAAAAAACTACGAAAAATCGCGGAACTAACATGGGGGTTATTTGGGTATTGCAAGAGGTACTCTATCTCGAGACTTCCGCTTTGCCATGCTTCTTGGGCCATATTAGTATATATATACTTGTGTATAATAGTGACTGTCTGTAAAATTTATTTAATAATAACCCCACATGGCCCCATGTGGGGTTTTATGTTTTATATTCTTATGTAAACACGTCTCAATATACCACGGCTTCGGGACATTTATTCTGAGAAGAACTGTTATACGTAAGTAGCGTATGCATAACTTAATATGTAGTTTGGTAGGTTAGTGCGCCAAGATGAATTTTTGCATGAAACTCCGTCAGTTGAAGCTAAATCGAGAAAATATGGTATATAACTATTCGATTAAAAATTAAGAATTACGTATTTCAGAATTTTTGAAAATCCAACCTCTAAGGGGGTGAGAAGAGTGGTAGAAGCTTTTATGGGAAACTCGACATTTGCGCGGACTTCATAGAGTCATAGAATATTAACACATCACTAGTGAACTACTGAACGCCACTGAACGAGATGCGTGCAGTTAATTATTTACAGCTACGAGGCATGAGCCTGTTGTGCGTAAAATCTATTTTTCGTTTAATTTCATATGCACAATTCGAATAAAATATATATTTTTTAAATCTTTATTTAATGAGCTTGATCATATTGTGAACATGTCGCTCAATCAAGTTTTCTTAAACATAAATCACAACAAAATCAACTTAAACTTAACATTATCTATGACCTATTATTAAGACAGATTTTAACTACTTTAAGCAAATGAGAGGTTAAATCTGATGTAGGTGAAGCCAGAACTACGTTGCAATAGCCGATATCTCTTATACGGTTACCAAAATATTTTTTCCTTGCATCTGCGTTTCGACCACAATCAACAATGACATGGTACACATCTTCCACAACTCCACATATCTGACAGTTGGGAGGTACTTTTTTCATCAAATACGCGAACTTATTAAGGGGTATGTGACCAGAACGAAGTCTCAAAGCAAGGATTATATCTGTTCTACTCAGAATAAAAGAAGTAAAATAACGCATGTGCAGGTTCGTCGCTTAGTAAAGAACTTCGACTTTAGGTTTTAGAATGTCTGACAATGGGCTCAACACCGAGGTTCCCCGTCAAAAACTAAAATAAACTTCATACTCTTACTTTCTCTGACGAAGTACCCAACATCGGGGTAAACAGCGGTCACTTGCAAAAAACTGCTTAAATTATAAAAGCAACTAGCTGTTGCCCGCGACTTCGTACGCATGGACTCGATGATACAAAATATTTTATACCCCGTCGGCATCCAGCTATCATGATCTCTTAGTCTACCATGTCGTAAGGAGAAGAGGGGAATGAAAAATCAAGGTCAATAGGCACTCTTTTTTAGATAGGTTACTATCACGTCGCCATCCTCCTCTGGTAAGAAAATTTAGCATGGCAGTGACACCGACTCCAAAACTAAAATTTGTCGTATAAGTATCTTCCTTAGTAAAAGTGTAAGGGTTTTTTTTTTACTTTTCAGTTTAAAAAAAATCTTTTGACTGCCTCGTTGGTCTACTGGTCAGCACGCTGGGTACTATCCACGAGGTCTCAGGTTTGAATCCCGGGTCGGGCCGAGAGTGTTTGGGTTTTTCTGTCTTGAAATTACTCAGACACAGCTCCGGAGTCAGGAAGTTGGTATTGTTAACACCCCCGTTCAGTAGTTCCGGAGATAGCGTGTACAAACAGACAAACAGACATACAGACAAACAGACAGAAAAAATAAAAGTTGTAGATTCCTATTCTGTTACTATTTTTACATCACCCTCAATTAGTTTTTGATAAAAATACTCAATGTACAGACGCATCGGTTTTACAGTTTTATTATATGTATTAGATTATAAAATTTTAGTAACATTAAATCTATGCAGACGAAGTCATGGGAAATAGCTTGTTAATATTAAATTCATTGCTAAAATTAATAACAGTGACGGTAATACTATTACTACAGTAGTTTGAGAAGCTGCTCGTTATCACTTGCTACAATGCTTACCGCACTTGCGTCTTATGGTGCATTCGATGCAATAGAGTGCAGCTTGTATCCTAGCGTAGGCATCGTTGTATTATACTAGAAGGACAAGTTATTTTTCAAACACTGATAATTTTCTCTTTGGTGTACTTACACGCTGGCGTCTATACACGAAGTCCCGGATTCGAATCCCAAGTAGGACCTAAATTAGTTTTTCTATCTAGAAATCAGTCCCGGAAGCAGAAAGTTGGTGGTGCTCCACACACGTGCCTCGGAAAACAAGTTCAGCCGGTATTGGTCCTGCGCCTTATTTCTCTCTAGTCGTGACGGAATGTCATCTCACCAGAGTATAAGGAAGAGAGTGAAAAACCAAAGAGTGCAACTGTGTAATGTATTGCGCACACAGTTGCAATTACTCTTTCACATCTGCTGCCCAGATATCCTTATTATTTCGTTATCTGCTATGAAATAAATAGCTGTAGTGTCACAAAGAAATTTCTGTTGAAATCAATAAATACAACTCATGCACTGCTTGTATGATTTGCACCCTTAGATGAAACAATGACAATATGCGCCAAACTTTAAATCATTATAATATCGCACCCAAACTCACCGTATGCTGTATATGCTCTAAATCCCTTAGATCGGGGACTGAATCCGTCACCAGTCAGTGGCAAGATTGGGAGATTATGTGCACTGATCCTTACTGAGCATTCTGTATGGGCCCTGCAATCTTCGCGCATGAGATTTGATTTGATTGATTTTATACAAAATAAAGCGGTATATTTAGGAGAGTTAATCAAAATCGTTTTTATTTCAAGTAACAAAGACTTATATTTTAACATCTACATTTGCACTAGTCACTTTACATTAAATTTGTTAAGTCACGGCAGTGCAAACAATCAACACACGATCAACTTAAACGAACACGTCTAACGTATATAACATACGCAAAATTTAGCAATTCCTACTTTTAGCTCCATTTAATTTGCACCACATCAAAGAGGGTACTCTTCTAATACTAGTTTTTTATTAAACTTAAAAGAAGTAGCACCAAACCATGTAACATTTAATTTGGCAGCCCAATAAAGATTAATTAACTTATATTTTTTTATAAATAGTTTCAACAAACACACCAATTACCTAGCCCCAAACTAAGCGTGAGCTTGTGCTATGGTGACTAGGATAACGGATAGACATACTTATATACATATTACATTTATAAACATCCATGACTTAGGTACAATACAAATGCTCGTGCTCATCACACAAACATTTGCCCCTTGCGGGATTCGAACCCGCAACCGCCTGGTTTAGAAGTCCGTGGCGCGAACCACTATACTAAGACGGTCGTTAATTTATTTATTATTTAACTAACTTAGGTTTCGTAGTCAACAAAGGACTTTTAAACCAACTTCAAAAACGAGGAGGTTCTATGTTCGACTGTATGTTTTTTGATGATGGGATCCTGAAGAAATCGAGGCAACTCTTCAGATTTTAGTTTTAGTGTATTTAGATTTTAGAGTAGGTAGTTTAGATTTTAGGGCCATTGTTTGCTGATGAATAATTGAGAGTTTTTTTCGTAGGAAGGAGGAGTAAGTAAGGAGTACCTCAAGTAAGTAAGGAGGAATACGTAATAATCACTTCAAAACCCAACGTTTTCGAAAAGAAAAGTGATCGTTCTTAACTTTAGGAATCATGTTTTTGCTTGATGCACGTTAAAGACGAATGCTTTAAGAAAACTATACATGAAATGTATTGACATGCTAACTTAAGTAAACTTCTTCTTTATATAATGTCCTTCTAGCCGAATTTCGACTACGGCGGCCTATCTCAACAGAGATAGGCCGCGGTATAGCCTTCTTTATAAATGGAGCCTAGTCTTAATACACCATAATATGCTAAAAGAAAAACTTAAAAGCACTTTAATATAAATATAAAAGGTAATTATTATTATGCTTATTAATTGCAAGAAAACAATGTACCACTTATTTTCCTTTTGATGTGATTTCGGTATTTTTTTACCTAATCATTCTACTAACTTAAGCTTTATTCAAACCTTATGTATACATAAATGTATGTAATTTTAGGCACTGTAAGGTCTATTTATGTAACACAATTTTTTACTATTACCTGTTTTATGTACATGACTGTTTGATGTATGAAATGAAAATAAAGCCTATCCACGGCCTAGTTCTAAAATCTTTATAATAAACCTTATTTTATTATTAATTATGATGAAAAAGAAGATAAGTTAATCTTAAGAACGGTCTACCTTCTACTACCTTCTTTTCAAATTTTGTGCCTAGGCACGAATTTGGTAACCGGAAACAGGATGTATTTCACTATTAATGTTAAGTAGTTTTGACAGTAAAAATTTCACGATTATTAAATTATTATTATTTAATATTGCACAATCTTACACCACTTTGAGCAATAGCGAAAAGTATTATGCAAAATGTCACAATAAAACGTAATAACGTTGGCATGTATTTCACCATGTTATGATACATATAATATATGTTTTCATCATAATTTTACTATTACGTGAAATAGTAAATAGCATTATTAATAATACTTAATATTTAACAACGGGCAATAAAAACATATTAATGTCAGACAGGAAATAATTGTCCTAGTGGGCCCATTCCCTTTTATAGTGTTGTAAAACTTGCCCACTTTTATGACGTTAATTACTTCTAAACCATAATAATACAAGTCAACAAGGTCGTGTAGTAATATAAATGAAACATAAATATTTCAAATACATACAAATGACAGTGAATTTCGATGACTGCAGGTAAAGTCTATTTTTCAGTATTTGATATAAGTAGAAAAAAATATTACGTCTAGATATAAAATTCAGCATTAAAAAGGAATGTCAAGATTATTTACAATGTTTGCCAAGCAAAGAGAAAAGTATATTATTTAGCAATGATTCAAATTGTCACCATCACCGCTAGGTAGCAATATTATATTCGTTTTCGAACTCGTTTATGTATTACACTGTGCAAATAAATGCAATTTTGCTAATGACGGTCTGTAACAAACATAGGTGATCCTAATTAAAATGAGCTTTAATAGTTAAGTAGTTTTAAAGTGAAATAAATACATTTAAATAAATTCAATATTTTAAATAGTAATCTGGCTTTATCTATATTGCATGACCACATCCAATTACCGAGGAAGCCCCGAGAATGACTCATCCAACGAGATTTTACCTAGACCTATTATGTCTATCTAATCCCTGATTATGCTATAATGTAGAAAGATTGCAGTAGGTCCGGTAAATATAACGCATAATTATTATTATTTGATTTCAATACATAAAGAAAGTGTACTCTTTAGGTTCTGGCGGGAAGGTGTGTAGAGTAAGGTAGTGCATTACCGAGGCACTGGATTACCGCCCTAATAAAGCCGGGACTGGACAAAAGGTATGTTAAGGAATGTATTTTTTTGTGCTTATATAAAATTGCTAATATAGGTGTTTAGAATAATTGCTACTAATTATTAGAATCCGTTACTTTGCGGAAATCCATTATTAGATGGGAAAAATAAAATACAATTATTTTGCTTTAAATTTCCGCAAAGACACGCTAGCGCAGGCACCAAAACCACACCAACCGCAACCGCGTTCGCAACTGAACCTGAACTGGTTCTCAACGTGGTTGCGGTAACTTCTAATGGATAAATATTTCTGATTTGTTCAAATTTTCAATTACTAACACAATCTCAAGGTTGAATATACGTAGAAAATCTCAAGAATTGTATCTTAATTATACATATAGATACCACCCTTTATACTACTATTTAGAGTTCCTATGAGCTCCTGTTTCAAACAAAGTCTGTGGAAAAGGACAAAAGATCATTACTGCCCTTTTAGCTTCACCGCTGTCGAATATAAATAAATAGTCATCATTTTAAAGGAACCTGCTGTATACACTTTCATTGTTTTCGGATCACCGTTAGTCGATTTCACAACGTGACGTAAACTCCGCAGTTATAAATAGCCGATTGACAATTGCGATTCAGTACAACGCAACTCTTCGGAGAAGTCGGTGGTAACCTTATTTTGAAAATTGTCTGCAACATGAGAGGTCATTTTGAAAAACGCTGCATGGAGTTCGGTCGCTTTGGTCACGAGATGGGTCATCATCGTCGACATTGTCATGGTGGACCCCACCACGGAAGGGGGGGTCGTCATCACGGACATGGCCACCACGGTCACGTCTCTTACGGTCATGGCCCTCACGGTCACGGCCCCCACGGTCATGGTCATAGAGGATTTGGACACGGCGGCCCCCACAAACATTGTGACCACGGAAACTGTGGCCCTTGTGAACACATCGGCCGTCATGGACACGGTGGCACCCAGAACCACGACGAATCACACGGACACCGTGGCCCCCATCATTGTGGCCCCCATGGTCACGATGGCCCCCGCCATGGACCCTGCGGTCGCTATGAAGGGTTTGGACCTCAACGTAGGCACTTCTTTGGACGTCACGGGCCTTTCAGCTGCGGAGGGCCTTTTGGGAAAAAGCTAGGCCATTGCAAGGGTCAACGTTCTGGAGAACGGACTATCAGTGCTGCGCGGGATAACCAACCTTGCTGCTCAAAGGATAAGGATCAAACTGCAACATTGTTTGTACAGAGAGTGGTTGTAGATAAGGCACCCAGATGCTATTCTGTTTGAAGTGATGACGTATGTATTTATTTTTACTATTTATCTTATCTGTATTATTCATGCTTAGAATACTACGTGTTTTATCATATTTATTATGTCTTTAGTATTTACATACGTTTCCGTATTAATTATTTAAAGAAAATACATTTAGAGAGTTTCTTAATCGTACTCAGTAACAAGATTTTAACATTACTAACATTAGATGTATTTTTAAATTTATCACGATAAATTGAATAGAGCGTTAACTACGAGTAAAACCTACTAATGGTATTAAATGCCTTACCTGCTTATTTAATTTATTATTTAGATCTATGTGCTTATAGTGTATTTTATTAAGCACCAATAATAATTATCCTTGTTTATTTTAGTGATCACTTTGAATGAGTATTATTGTCAAGGTCTCATAACCTCAAGCTTTGAACTGAGACTATAGGCAATCACAAAAGTCTTCTTGAGTTGGCCATGGATCCAAAGGAATTGAGGAGACGGTTTGAAAACGTTATGATGTATGCAGTGACCACCAGATGTTTATGATGGCTGTAATGGATATGAGTTATGTTTTACGTGAGTAGAAAATGTCGTAGAAAAATGTATCAAATATAAAATGATATTCAAACTTTTTTGTGTTTTTGTTGTTCAAAAACTTGCCCTAAAACTGAATTTAGCACTTATTACACCATCCTGTTTATAGCATCCTAACTAGAATGCTACTAAGGATCCTGACTAGGAAGGTAGGAACCAATCGGATCAAGTATCGGAGCCTACTTAGGATCTAAGTAGGCTAAGTAGGCTTCTAGTTAGAATGCTACAAATAGGATACTGTAAATACTAATTGAATGCTTAGTAAACTTTAAGCACCAGATTTAACTAATAAAACAATGCGGTCACGGAACAAAAAAATCGGCCAAGTGCGAGTCGGACACGTGCACTAAGTGTTCCCTATCATTTACAATACAACATTAGATACTATATAAAATCCTTTTACGACTAAACAATCACGTTTGTTGTATATGAGCCCTACGTAAATATTTATTTTATTCTTTTTTTGGTACTTGTAGATATCGCGGCACCAGAAATACATCAGAAGTAAAAAAAATCAACTGTAGAGCCTTTACGTTCTTGAAATTCAGTATGGTGACAGACAGCGGAGTCTTAATAATAGGGTCCCGCTTTTTTCCTTTGAGTGTTGAACCCTAAAAACGCGTTGTATGCCTTGCTAAGAGCGATTTCTTCCAGGCCTGTGCCTGGAAGAAATCGCTCTTAGCAATAAAAACAACTTTTGTACCACTCTCTGTGTAAACTGCTTCTTCTAAATTGTGCAATAATTCTATCTTAAATTCATGCCTAAATCAAATCTAAATTATACCAAACACCTAAGTTCAAGACAACACTCAAACACACCTAAAGATATAATCCACAATCAAAATCTGCCAGGCGCTCAAGTACTGCTAGCCAAGCTATCAGTGTCTTGTGAAGAGCTTGCAGTGAAGCTTTGAATACGAAATCTAGTGCTAAATTCACTTGGGGACAGCTTAAACCGTTTTCGGGCCTTTAGGCCAGCCATTTTGGAATCCGATCGGAAAATAGAGGTGGTTTCGAGTGCGTTTTAGTTTGAGTTAGGAATAAGTTTTTGAAAGTATCATTTGTTTTATGTGCCTTAGATTTTTACCGTCAACTTATTACAACAATAACAGTTAGATTTCCTACACTTTTATCATCAATTTTACCAACTCGTCAAGTTTATTTTTCTTACAGATAAACTTATGATATCATATGAAATATGGGATGAAGTGACCACATTATTAATTCAACGAATATTATATAACAACGGGGTACGAGTATTTATAGAATTTTAAAATTCATTACATAACAAAAACAGCTTAACAATCGCTAACATAGCATTTGCTGTTTTTTAACGTAATATGTCAATGATTATACTAGCTTTGTGCTTATTTTGACCTAAAGCCCTATAAAAAGCTTTGAGCACTGAATTAGGGCTAGCCTATTTTGCTAAATGACCCTCGCAAATGTTTTTAGGTCTAAAAAGCCGCTAAAACCTCGTCAACCTAAACGATTAAATACAGGGTCTAACGAAATTAGTTATCAACCGACAAAGGGGGGTATCTATACATCATACTGAATACGTTGGCAACAAATGAACCATAGTTTTATAGTCATTTTTCAAAGTTATGTTTTCTAACAAAATAATTCAATTAAAATACTGCTGCAAATGATTAAGCACGCTGTATCTTTACTTTACGCATACAATTGCATCAATTCACAGATAGTGTAGTTACACAAACACAATTCAAAACGCATTGTACGAAAATCACTCACACACAGCTGTTAATAGTGTGTTTTTTCACAACTGATAATTGCGAATATCTCGGTAACTAGTCTGAATTTTTGGCCCAAATTTGGTGAGCTTGATCAGTGTGATGTATAGATATCCCCCTTTGCCGGTTGATAACTAATTTCGTTAGACCCTATATGTCCCTAATTAATTAGGACTCAAACATTTAAATCATGTCATCTGTCTGTTCCACTTAAACCCTGAGATTTGCGTCAGTCAGATTTTATGACAGGACTCAAAATCGGTTAAACACTTCTAAATTATTGAAAATGTACCGAAACATAAGGCGCGTATATCGTGAGAAAAACTGCGGGAATGCCAAACGTTGGACTACAACTACTTGAAACTGCCTCTATTCGCTACATAATAAAAGCCGTTATCGTAGTTTAAATGGGTAATCTGACGTGCAGTAGACTGTACAGTGACCGTTACATTTTTTTTTCATTTATTTATCCAATAAAAAATTAACAAAATGACTTAAAATTATGCAACATTCAGTAAACCAATGAGGTTTATAACGAATGTCGTGCTAGTCTACGACGTCGTCAGTTTGTTTAAAAAGTAAGCTCTTAACTTATTTTTAATATAATTAGGTATGACATTATTAGTACGCAAGTCCGGTAATGCATTTATAAGTCGAGGAACCAGGTAAGCAGTCGTTCGCCTATATATAAGGTAAATTTACGAATATATTTCGTATATTTACCTGCTATCCTACAAAACCAGCCAAAGATAAAGAAATAATAGATCCATACTAATAATTTAAAAGTGTGTCTGTCTGTCTGTCTGTTACCTCTTGACGCTTAAAGCACTAAACCAATTGAGGTGAAATTTGGTATGGAGACAGTTCGAGACCCTGGAAAGGACATAGGCTACATTTAGTCGCGATATAAAAGATTAAGGGGGTGAAATGGGGTATGAAAGTTTATACGGAAAATCCAACTCTTGCGGGCGAAGTCACGGGGAACCGCTTGTACATAATAAAAATGTATCTAGTAATGTAAAAGTTGAGACAGAATCCAATTGGACAGTCAGTTTTGTTCTCCTTTTAAAAAAAAATTGTATAAACATATTTTATCATTCATATAAAAATTGCAATTGTTATTATTTTTAATATATAATTTGAAATACGTTTTATCATAGCGTTAAAATTAAAGGCGTTACTGACCTGGATATATTTAATTTTTAAATTTAGTTTTTTTAACAAATATTTTTGAAAGAGTCTCTGTCACCAACCATACGATATTTTTTTAAGATTAAGAAATATTTTTGACTTAAAAACAGCTACCGCTACCGCCTTTCACTAAGCCCAACTACGTAGGTCTCCCAAAGCAAAGCCTAGTCGCAAAGGTGCCATTCAATTACATTCACACATACATAAGGGATAAGCGTGTGACTATTAACTCCGACCATTTGCTATGATATAGCAATTTGGATTTAGTTCAATCGTTTCTCTGAACGTGGTCTGATTAAGTTTGGGAGGGTGAAGATGGTATCTTAGTCTCTATACACTTTGCCCATTGATATTAATGTTGAATGGAATCTTACTACGGCTCAAATTCTACAAGAGGTATACAGACAGCTTGTAAGGTCTTTAAGGAAAGGCATTGATTATATTATGGTTTATAATTGATCTAATTATTGCAGAAATTTATAAAAATAAATAATACTATTTACCTCTACATATATATATATATATCCACTTTGTCATAAACCATTGTCTTAAAAGTCCAGTCAATAAGTTAACCTCTGAAAAAGTAAGTTCTGTCAGTCGAACTGCAGCATTCAGAGACGTCAATAAAATTTATACTATAATTAAGTCTTGTTCTGTCACTTTCTTTGTCAATAAAATATAAAAGGACGGCATGAGACTTAATGAAAAATTTACTTTAAAAAAGCGTAGGGAGGCCTGTGACGACGGACTCTTAATAATAATAAAAACCTCCAATGCCATTTAAGGTCCATAAAGTCTGACATCAGTGTTGGAGATACCTAACCTTGGTGTCAGATTTCATGGCTTCTAGCTACCCGTACATTAATTGCTTAGCGCCTGATTAAATCGAAATTCGTACAGGGTAAAGTAGTTGAAGGATATTTCTTTAACTGAGGATCAGACAGATTATGCATTTTCAAGTCAAATGATATGTTTTTTTTATTCTGCATCCTGCATTCTGCAAATAATGACTTTGAAAATATCTGCTATAATATTTATAAATCTACTCCCAAAAATTGTAAAACTTAAAATCAAAATCTCAAAAATACTTTCTGAACATTTTTTTGGGATATTTACGACTGGCCGAAGCACTGTACAGCTGTCACAGATGAGGTGATGGCGTTTCTAAATCAGTCGTACATACTATATTCTTAATCAACATTATTTTATTGTCTGACTATTTATTATCTTCCTTAAATAAGGTAAAGTCTGTAAATGTCTAATATGTACGTTTACCAAAATGCTGATTAATCAAATAATCAAAGAAGCCATATTCTATTGTAATTAGTAGGCTGGGATCTTCGTCGCTAATCTTCTAATATTGACCCAATTCACAGACAGCTGTTGGTCTAGATAGTGTAGGTATTAAACTAATTTAGATAAGGTAGGCACAGAAACGGTTAATGACAAGCAAAGCTTAAGGGGTGACTCCACCAAGGCGAAAACGGGATTCCAATCTTAGAGCAAGCATTGACTAATCAATGACAGCAATGCATGACATTTTCAATTTTTGAATCGTAAATCGTTATTGATTAATTAATTTTTTTTTCTGTGTTTGTGAAATTTATTATATACTAGCAGTTCCCCGCGACTTCGTCCGCGCCAAAAGTCGGATTTTCCATACAAATTTTCATCCCCCATTTCACCTCCTTGATGATTTTATATCGCGACAAAAAGTAGCCTATGTACTTCCCAGTGTCTCAAACTATCTCTGTGCCAAATTTCATTTGATTCGGTCCAGTAGTTTCAGAGCATATTCGATGCAAATAAACAAACAAACAAACAAATCTTTCCTCTTTATAATATTAGTATAGATTTTAATTTATTATATTTGATTTATAATAATATATTGGATGATTGACTGTTTGTTGGCTGGTAATTGAATGTTATTGTTTGAATTAATTAAGTAATTTTATTTTAAATGTAATTTTTCATTGATTTTATTTTTGCATGTGTGTTAACACCCAGTGCCTAAAGGTTCCCACTGAAAACTAGTGTTATGACAAACTATCCATCTGCTGTCACGATTCAAACTGAGCCTTTTTGGTACACCGTGTAATCTCATCATCATTTTTTAATTATTATTTTTCTACCCTAATTTTAAATAATATTACTTAAATAAACTTTTATTCTTATGAACTACCAATAGAATTTAATGGTTAATATTGCTCCCAAATATCATATCGTCTCCGCAAAGGTGGAATACTAGCCTTAATCGCAGCACTTTAACAAGTCTAAGAATAAACGTAATTAATTTGAATACAGAAATGAAACGACACCTGTAAAATAATAAATTGGCGGAGGCCTTGTTTACCCATACTTTAGTCCAATATAACATAACTGTGTGTATGACGTAAGTATGATACGTCTTGAAAAGTAAATTAATACATTTTGACTGGCGATATCGGGAAAGCCTTCTGCTTTCACGATAAAGAAACGACAAGACAAGAGAAATATGTTTATATTTTTTACTCCTGTTCACTGACTCTTACCACCTCAAATGACTTTGTCGCAAATTTTCGAAGTGATTACAAATAGTTTTGAGTCTATAAAAACAAAAAAACGTGGACAAATTGGCCACGAAGTAGGTGGGCTTGCGGCTTGGCTTTATTGTGCAATTCTCTAAAAAAGAAAATAAATGACTGCTCTATGTGTGGTGTGTATTGAAGAGTATTCTCTACCTATTTTTATATTTTTCATTGCTGGTACTTCTAACTGCTAGGATAATGCTAAAAAAAAACATGATCTTTTTAAAATAAATAAGTGTTAAATCTAAAAACTGCCATAAATAATCCGATTAAGCTTTAATAAGGTGTTCTGTTAGCAAAGTTTACGTTTAGAGGATGTTTGCAATTTATTATGCTAATGAATCTCGATGTTATAGGTGTTGAGGGTTAGTTATAAATTATACACATGGATGCTGAGAATGGCAAATAAAGGTGTGATTCCAAACTCGGCTGCAGACTGCAACTGCAAACGTCACCGTAAATTAAATAGTTTCAACAAACACATCAATTACCTAGCCCAAACTAAGAATGAGCTTGTGCTATGGCGACTAGGATAACAGAAAGACATACTTTATAAGCATTCATGACTTAGGTACAAATGCTCGTTCTCATTACACAAACATTTGCCTCTCGCGGGATTTTAACCTGTAACCTCTGGTTATGTAGTCTGGAACGCGAACCACTACATCATGACGGTCGTCAAAAAGTAAACTGTAGTCTGTTAATGCCTAGTAATAGTTGGTTACCTGCATTGTCATCTGTGGTCGCGGTCACTTGATTCCAGGCACAGCTAGCGATGGGCAAGGGAAAGAAAAAAATGGGATGGAAAAGAAAAATACGGGAAAGTATGGGAAAAAACGGAAAGATTCGGAAATATTCCAATTCGGCGGGAAAATACTCAAAAGTGGACTTAAATTAATAAAATGCGAGAATTTAGCTACTGTAACAATGGTTTTATGCCTGTAGCACACCCTTACATAAAACCATAACAGCGGGACCACGCTAGTTTTGCCTGTTTGTCAGTTTTATTACACCAAACGTAAACTGCATGTTGTAATGCTTAGATTTATCTGAGTCTTTTTTACTTTGAGATTCGACGATCCTGTAGTATAATTCCTATTACTGTGCCCACGATGTCGATGATGTTGTGCCCAACAATCAACGCTACTAAAGTAAAAGCAGAAGTTCGGGCCGCCTCTGGGCTTGAAGTTAGCACTTAGAACATTCTGAGTTGCTTGCACCAGGCTGGATTACGAGCACAGAGGTCTTGGCGAGCGCCTCTCAACGTCAACGACAGAGATTGGAGTAGGCTAGGCTTCGGCAGAATGAAGAAGATGAAGAAGAAAACATTTAGCAAAACTGTCTTTTCGTTGACGAATAGCGAATCAGTAGTCATCCAGATAACCGACGTGTCCATGTCTCGAGAAGACCAGGAGACTGTGAAAGGCAAAGAACTGCCACAGGAACAGTTCAGCAAGGCGGGAAATCGGTGTCCTTTTGAGGGTGGTATTATGATTGGAGCTGGAACACCTTTGATCCCGTATCGAGGCTTCATGACAGCAGGCATGTATAAAGCAGTTGCTATTGATGGAATTGTCAGACCATTCCAAGTTAACCATGGGCACCAATTTGTACTGGTCGATGATAATCCAGATCCAGCTTTATTAGGGCTCTATGTATACCTTTGCTGACGACACGTCGTTGTTGTTCTTTGGGGACTCCTGAGACGAAGCTTTGACCAACGCTCAGGAGGGCTTCAATAGGGTTGCTAATTGGTTAAGGCATAATGTATACGTTGCTAAGATGAAATATGTTCCATTTGCCATGAGGTCAAATTATCTACCATCCTCGACTTATGGTGTTATAGCCCATAATTGTGGTCAATCCCTTCTAAACGAGTGTCTTTGCCCAGAGTTGCAACGGTCTGAATGCACTAAATACCTGGGAGTGTTAATAGATAACACACTTAGCTTTAAACCCCACATTGAGTTACTTGCAGTCAGAATGCGCAAACTCATCTTTGTGTTTAAATCCCTTAAGAATGTCGCTAATCGTAGGGTTATTAAGACGGTTTATTTTGCTCTGAGTCACTCTCTACTAGAATATTGTATTTCTATTTGGGGTGGTGCAGATAAGACGCACCTCTTAACTGTGGAAAGGGCGCAACGAGCTCTACTCAAGGTCGCAGCTGGGCTTCCCTTTCTTTACCCCACTGTGGAACCTGCACAAGGACTGGGATGTGCTTACTGCAAGGCAAACTTTCTTCCTCAGGGCTGTCTTGAAAAAGCACTCAATTAAAATATCACCCTGAGCTGATGAGAGACAAAAGGCAAACTGGCTCAGTTTGCCCAAAAATCACTCTGCGAACTTCTTTCTCGCACAATTTTTTCTGTTTCCTAGGTCCTTACCTTTATAATAAATTAAACGAACATTTTGCTATGTACCCTCTAAATGTAAGAAAGTTGTCACCTGAAGTCTTTGAACTATGACGAAACCGAACAGATTTTATGCCCCTTGGAATGATGTTGTAAGTCAGTTCCACTTTGCTGTCGATACTTGTGAAGTTAAAATTTTTAACCTAACATCACATCACTATTTTCTGGCTTCGTTCTCATACACACGGCTCTCCCGGCAGGACATGCACTCTCTCTCTCTCACACACACACACAAACACACACTCACACACACTATACTCAAACAACACGTAATGATACATTTCACCTTAACTTCACTTTACTTCACTCTACAAAGTTACTCGTTTTGTGACTCGTAGTTTTTAATTTAGCACTAGTATAATGTTTTACTTTAGTCTCGGCCTTCACTTGTCCTATATATTCATTGGTCATTACATAAGAAATTGAATTGTAAAGAACTGCGAGGGTGGCCTGGTTGACCTGTAGAACAGGTACTATTCCGTTGATAGCTCACTTATCACACTCGGGACTTTAAAAGTATGTTCACCTAGACACCTCGAAGAAAACAAACCTACACGTTTTATTTTCTGAATTTCTTGTTTTTAATAACGAAGATTTAACTTTATTATCACTTGCCTCAAATATTCAAACTTAACAGAAGCCAAACTGCCGTTTCTAATGTAGAGATTTTACTATGACCCGGTTTGTTTATGTCGAGATTTCTCCAATCCTTATCAAACGTCTACATTTCTGCACCAATTCGCGACATCGTGGACACAGTAGTAGGAAGTATACTACAGGATCGTCGAATCTCAAAGAAAAAAAGATTCAGATAAATCTAAGCATTAGAACATGCAGTTTACGTTTGGTGTAATAAAACTGACAAACAGGCAAAACTAGCGTGTTCCCGCTGTTATAGTTTTATGTAAGGGTGTGCTACAGGCGTAAAACCATTGTTTCAGTAGCTAAATTCTCGTATTTTATTCATTTTAGTCCACTTTTGAGTATTTTCCCTATTTTCCCGCCGAATTGGAAATATTCCGCATACTTTCCCCAAATTTGGGAATAAACCCAACAGTTGGAAATATTCCGGGGAGTAAACCCAACGCTAGGCACAGCGGAACGTACGCCATGTGGGCAATATCAACTCTATGTTGTACTAAGACTACTCGTATTCTACATATTATTATTCTACTATACACAGATTGTTATTGGCATGGCCAAAATCAAGATCTAGCAAAACAGTACTGTCGTTCGCGGTTGGCGTCAACAACACGGCTGATATTAGGCCCCACGCGGGCATTAAGTAAAAAAAAGTTACAACTTTGAATATAACTTAATAAAATGACAATTCATACGTTCGCAATCGCTATCTTGATAACTGTCAATGTAGACAGAAGTTCTTCCCCACACTTTTATGAACTGCTTGCCATTCTCCATAACTGTGTGTCCCCGTTAATAGCCTGTTTGCTCTCGTTATCTCGGCCGAGCACACGTAGAGTTACGAGCCGTAAGTGTTGTAACGTTCGTTACTCCGTACAGTAATGAGCGAGCTCAAAATCATGAGATATACCGTAAACATTGATCGTATTGAGCTTTGGGGAGAGGAAAAATGGGGTGATTGCGAGGTCGAGTCGGGGTGATGGGAAAAATGTGGGGTAAACGCGGGTAATAATGTGGGGTGTTTTTGTAGCTTATTTACAGTTATAGTCTGAAAAGTTCCTTTTGCGCGAGAGGGAGTGCCTATCGCACGCGACTGTCATAGAAAATCCTGTTCCCGTCCCCGCTGTCATCTAGCATGCCTTCCCAAAACGGCTTAATCTTAATCGACTTCAAAAAAGGAGGAGGTTCTATTTTTGACTGTTTGTTTTTTTATGAATTAAGGGGATTATTACCATTTGATACTTCATCCAAGTTTGATAGATTACATTTTGGCAGTAGTGACTTGGGTTCTTCTTTAGCTGGATGCCAAAAAAAAAACTCAGCCACGAATTTCGATCTTCGTAATTATAACCATATGATTGTGTAATGTGTATTCATGTAGAACACAACCTGATATTTCTGACTTAGTATGTTGTTTCAGTCCTAGTGCCATCATTAGGCAATGTAACGGTAGAATTACTCATGATGGCTTCAAAACTCAATGATATTAAGTTTATAAGTAGGTACCTTAGCTTAGAGCTGATGTTGTAAACGGCCATAATTGTTGTTCCATAAGATAAGTGTAATTTAAACAAAACTCTTAAAGTGATATCAGTTTAATTCAGATTCTTTCTGCCTAAAATGTCACGAATAAACCTAGCACCAGTCTTGATGCCTTCCCAGGTCTCAACTCCTGCTTGTCTGATAAACGCTGGGTCAACCAGGAATCCATTAAGTCCACTACCCCCTTGGAATCCTGGCATTTCATACGTAAACGAGAACGGGATCCCAGCGCCACCCTGAGCGTAATCACTGGACCCTCCCGAAGCGGTGTAGCCAAGAACATGGACGATGTTGCCAACGACATAGTTGGGTTTGGAAGCCCATTTGACCCGGTCAATGGCTTGAGCCATGTTCACACCTACAACGTTGAGACCGAGCGCATTGGGAGCGAGCTGACCGTTGCCCCAGCCGTAGAGGATCATGCTGCCGAAGCTGTGAAGGTCAATAAATAGTTCGATGCGGTTTGTGTATTGGGCGAGGATGTCTCTTATGTTGGCTGTCTCGGGTTCAGAGAAGGGACCCTGGCCGTGGAAGGTGTCTAAACATGCGTTGCTGCTGGATGCTGTGCCAAAGAAGATGTCGAAATTCCTGTTCAGGTCGACGCCCATGCAGAAGGAGCCGATGCCGTTGTTGCGGCGGTTCTTACGCCAGAAACGACTCTGGAATATAGAGGATATCATATTGTAGTATTTTTTTTTGTGATATTTTTAATTTTTCAATATTTGTAATATAAAAGTAGAATATAATAATAGGTTTTCTAAAAAGAAGGTGTCAAACCTTTGGAGCTTCTTTATTTGAGTAGGTTCGTTTGTTCAAAGTGTTGTTAAATTGTATTGTTACTGCAATTATCTAAAATATCTGGGCACTTGACAACGTGCAATCTTTTTACAGCGAACTTCGCTATCGCCAACGAAATGTCAAAATATGTATGTAAAAGTCATGTAATGTTTAGATGGCTTATGTCAATTTCAAACACTTTGTTAGCGATAGCGAACTTCGCTTAAAAATAAATTGCATCTTGTCTACGGGCCCTTATGTGATATCGTCCGAAAATATTATAAAACTTTATACCACTTACACCAGTGTGACTGAACTCATAGCCGTCAGGGTTGGCAATGGGCAGAATGATCCAGTCGACGTCATTGATCAAGTCATTTTCAGTGACGTCTACCACCAGCTTTTCAATGGCGTAGAGAGATCCGGGCAAGGTGACCCATTCACGGGCATGGAGGAGGGACATGATGAAGATGATGGGCTTATTCGTGTTCTGAAAGTAAATAGTCAATGTTTATACTTGAAATTTACTCACAACACAGAGACTTACAGAATAGTTTACTACGGGATTGGCACCATGTTACAAAAATATACAGTCAAATATGCTCTATATTTGACTGTATATTTTTGTCGTGAGTATATTTGGCTATCGATTGTTGAGTAATTGGTTAAGTTGTAGGATAAGCGTTAAGGGGTAGTTTTTACCGTTCTATCGATAGTCTGTTTGACTTTCGATAGTATTGTAGCTCAATATATAAATCACTGTCGATAGTATATAAGGTGTTTATTTTTATATGCTCTTCATACCATATCATGTACTATGTATCTTGGTCATCGTGGTGATCGGTAAAGAGTTAGAAGAATTATGATTGCTGCCTTTTCATGTCAAAAATAAAAGACAACAAATAGAAAATATTTTAAAAAGGAAAGACATATTTCATCATTTATAATAAATTATTAAACACTGTCTCATATTTATGAAATTCTAAGTAGTACACAAAATTTTTAAGTTTTCAAAAACAAAATAGACAATGCACACGTGCTACTTATCAAAACGTTATGTTTATCATTTAAGTCAAATAATTAATGATTAGGAACTTATCGTGAATTATCATAATTAAACGTATTGTAACTGACAATTTTAATTCAGCTTTTTCTAATGTATTTATTCAAATAATGCCAACGATAAATGGAATTTTCTACTGGTACTATTCGTTAGTATGATAAATTTTAATGTTCCAATGATCACATTTACTAACATGACCTATACTCATCATCGTCATCCTCCTAGCGTTATCCCGGTTGTGCACTTGCACGCAAGGGCCCAGGGTACGCTTTGGATCATGATCCAGGATGTGGCAGATCAGGTGATAACAGTGGAGCGACTGCCATCTGACCTCTGCAACCCTGTTAACAGGGGAACCTGACCAGTTTGGATCATAGTTCCACATGCAGTCGCCTGAATGTGCAGGTTTCCTCACAATGTTTTTCCTCACCGTAAGAGATTCGGTTAGTGAAACAATTAATGTACATAACTGAGAAAAAGTCTTTGTTATATAGCGTTACGTGGGATCGAACCGGTTCCTCCCACATATGACCACTACTATTATTCAACGATCAGCTAAGATAGCATCTTCATTACGACAAACTACATACTGGGTACTGTAAAATGTAAAAAGCAATCATTATTTAAATGGTTACCTGGAAGTTACTGGTGGAGATCTTCAGGTACTTCATGTCGCGACCTTCAAGACTCTGTCCAGCAGACTCGACGGTGACCAGGTTAGGGTATGCATTGCCTAGACGAACCAGGTAATCATCAACCTGAAACACATCATTTTGTTAGCCTTGGGATTATCATCATCATCCGCAGGACGTCTACTGCCGAACACGGTCTATGTTCCCTAACGATTCCTAAGATGACCCATCGCAATTTATTTGCATCCAGCGTTATCCTGTGATTACGACAAAGCCGGAGGAGGATGCAGGTCGAAGAACATATATCTTTCCTAGAAGCAATATTAAGAGTTTTTTTCAAGGTGGACCCATAATATGAAGTCAAATATTGTCCCTGCAATCACGTCAATCACTTATCCCAAAACGAAGCTTAAACTTTTGCTATGCTTTTTTATGAATAATACTTTTGCTCATTACATAAACATTTATTTTTTGCAGGATTCGAACCCGCTACCGCTGGATTTGTAGACTGCGCACGACCACGTCACAACGCGTCGCCTAATAAACAGTAAGTGTTAGATGCACATTAAAAAAAGGAAAAAGACATTGTTCACCACAAACGCAAATCAAATGCTAAATACATTTCAGTGTTAACGCATAGCGTCCTTATTCTCACATCATCATCATATCAGCCTATTGCAGTCAACCGCTGGTGGATATAGGCCTCTCCAAGACGGCCACTACTGTTCTCTCATACTTGAATTAAAAGAACCAGCCTAAGTTTAAAAGTACAAATGCTCTAAGGTATCCCAGGATTAGCAAGGACCACCAGTGACATTATCAGTGTTTTCCTAGGGCTGTTTTCAGTGCATGTATCTTGTTATCAAATAACTTGACTTACTTCTTGGAACCTGGGAATCGCGTCCAACGGCAGGGCAGCTCTTGTAGAAGACCTGTTGCTTCTCTTAGTGTATTCAGCCAAGATATGGTCTTCCAACTCTAACTGCCTAAAACGAAAATTATTATTATTATTATTTTATTATTAATAGGATCATTTCTGACAGAACTTTAAACAATTGAACACCAATAGCTAACGAAACCCAAGTCGTAGCATATCCTAACGATCTGGCAAGTGTTATCACTGAGTTCAAGTTGTAGATCGCGGTCAAACAGGAATTTTATTACTAGAAATGTGTGGAGAGATGTTACCCTTTTTACTAGCAGCTGACTTAGCTGCATCTTCAGATTTGTAAAAACACCCGCGTAGGCCTTCCACAAGGATGATAAAGATATAACTCTTTATTGCACACCATAAAATAACAAAGCAATTTCTGAAGAAAGATTTACAATATGAAAATTGATATTTTCCACACACCCCTTGGGGTAAAGAACATTCTCATTCGCAGGAAGACTGAAAAGAAAAACATAGTCTTACTCCCTGATGTTCTCAGCTTGAATGCTGTATTCCACGCCAAAAGAGGATAATCTGGTCTCGAAGTTCTTCTTTTCTTCTTTGGAGACGAGGATTTGGCCAGCTCGTCCAGTGTTGGCGTATGTAAAGATATCGATCGGGATCACATTTTCAAGAGCATTTACGAAGTGAGCTTGCTCTGTGTCTTTTACGATGACGTTGTATAGTGAGTGGCTGTAAAATAAATTATGGTCCTTCCTTATAAGAAATCAATTTATGCGTAAAGATTTAGATTTTGTTTTAAAAATCTTAGATTTTGGGTGAGTCAGATTACAATGATATGAGAATTTCATGTAAGTAGGAGTACAGTAAGAATTAGGTAGTATTACTTAAAGCGTCCTGGATTCAGCTAACTTAGATCTTCTGACTGGTCTGCACCCTTATTCACAAACACTCGGAAAGTTTCCGTGTCGGATCCTTTCCGAATTCAAATGTCAAAACCTTGTTTCCGAATGGACTCGAAAACACTATTCACAAACGCTGTCGGTGGGGTCCGATACGATTCGACATTCGAATTCCGAAAGGATCCGACACGGAAACTTTCCTAATGTTTGTGAGTCAGGGGGCAGGTCAAGCTTTCTATGAAAATAGGTTCATTTTCCTTGTTTTTAGAGGTCCGCACCTCAAAAGGAACCATTAAAGAATCAGTTTGCTCTCTTTGTCTGGGCGTCTGTCTGTCAAGACCCTATTTCTCTAACAGGTATCCAGTTGAAATTAACATCAAATAACAATGTCTGTGGTTTATTGCACATGTAAAAGCGAACTACTAAAACAACGAAGTTCAAAAATTGTTTAAGCCCTGAATTCTAACATTTTGCAAGAGAATCAAAACCTTTAGGGTACTTGTACTACCCATAGACCAAGTTTTTTTATCTTCCAAAAAAAATATCTATTTTATCAGCTCAACAGCATATGTTCTTTAGAGACCTGATGATGATGATAATAAAAAGTGTATTGATTTAAAGTTTAAAGTTCAAACGTTTGTATGCCAAAAACACTATTAAAAATAGTTTGGATCACATACCCGTCATACTCTTCATGTTTGGCACACACAACATACAAAGTAGCACAGAACAAAAATATATTTTTATAAAAATTGGCCATGATGCTTAGGCCAATCAAATAAGATTGGGAATCAAAATAACAGGTCATTCATTTTAATACTTTCGGTTTCAGCAGGGATATCTGTGGATTAATTTATAGTATTAAGTGAATTAACATAATCACTGATAAAATATTTATCAAGGAAATCGATAATTAAAAATCCCGCAATATAACCATTATTTAAGTATTAAGTATCCGTTACTGAAATTAATACAAAAATACCTTTAGTTTCATAAAAATTGCTTAATTGTAATCTCTCGATACTAGACGCTTTGAAGAACAGTCTATGTGCTATTCTATACTTATACTTTTAATATTATAAAGAGGGAAGATTTGTTTGTTTGTTTGTTTATTTGCATCGAATAGGCTCCAAAACTACTGGACCGAATTAAATGAAATTTGGCACAGAGATAGTTTGAGACACTGGAAAGGACATAGGCATATAAACATTCTCAGAAGATAACGTACAAGTTGTCTAAAAAACGGGTCCATCAGGACTTATCATTTTAGGATTCTTTGAACTTAGCAGTGAAGGTCACTACAATGTTGTTGCCCGCGACTTCGTCTGCGTGGACTCCATGGTACGCCGTCCGTCCAGCAATTATGACCTCTTCATTCCTTCTGAGGTCACCCAATAAATCCACGGTTCTTGAGTTCTAACATTAAGAGCTGTTGCCTTTCAGTTAAAAATGTTTTATATGGAACTTAAATTAACTCATTCTAAACATATAGCTGATGATTTTGCTACAACTACTGTACGGTGATATACGATATACGGATAATCCTACAGTTTCGTTAACAATCTCATTCATCTCTCTCTCTCTCTTTTCAGCCTGTCTCGACCCTCTAAGTGTAGGCCTCCTTTTACCATTCGCCGCAGTCTTGTAAAACCTGGATCCACTTTTTCCATCAGTCCTTTTTAGTCGTCGTCGCGACGCATTTGACTAAATATCAGAGACGAAGACAGGTCAGTTTATGTTATTTCATCTTAGCTTCTACATCACTTCAGGCCTTTCAACAAGAAAATACATTCTTTAATCTTTGCTTATCTTTAAAAATTGCAATATCAAAGCGCAGAGTCAACAGCTTCAGCTCGCGTTTGTAATAACAGAGGATTAATAGTCCTAACAATATATTAGCTGGATAGTACTCGTTTCATATCGTAAATTATGAGCTGTCAGCTAAATGAAGCGATTAGGCTCCCGGGAATCCACGTTCTATAGTGTGCATAATGCACTTTAACAGTCTTGATACTTGTAAATGTAAAAAAATTGCCAAAAGGCATAAAACAAAACTTTGGGCTCATTGTTTCAACGTTGGTATAAAGTGTGATAAATCACCGTGTATTAATAAAGTAACATTCCAAAAATCTATATTTATCACTGGCATTAAGGGATTTTCCTAGTGTCAAAAATCAGTACTTACAAATCCGCTAGATGGCGTTGAGCAATCTAAGTCAGGTAGATTTTTATTTAAGAATGAGGCTGGTTTTACCGTGTGGACAAATATAATTATTTATTATTATTATTATTTAATATGTTATACTTATTGTTAATGTTTAGCATGTTTTTGATTCTCGCGTGCTAAGAGGTCGTTTTTTAACAATTAAGTGATTATCAAGACGTTTTTTCTATTACCTTTTATTTCTATGCTAATATTTAACGAAAGTAAATCCACTACTTGTCTAACACATAATATTACAATAATTTGTTTTGTTTTATGCTCAATGATTTCGATGCAATGTTTGTATAACTTAGATAAATAGCGCCATCTATTAACATAAAATGAAACTAAAATGTTGAGTTGTCAGTAAATCCCTTATTGCATGCGGCAAAGAGTCGCCAATGACCTTTCCAGGCTCTCGCGAAATATTTTATACCAAATTTAATCTAAATCTGTAGAGCGGTTTAAGCTTCAAGAGGTAACAGACAGATAGACAGACACAACTTTGCATTTATAATATTAGTATGGATATCGTTCTAGCGTCGCATCTAGCGTACAATTAGACTCGTTTCGAATCCCGGGTCGGGCTGAGAGTGTTGGGTTTCTTTGTCTTGAAATAACTCAGACGGTCATGTTGGACTGCCGTCTCACCGAACTATGAGAGTTAAGGAGTAGAGAGTGGGCATGTGTATTGCGCACACATTTGTGTACTATAATATGTCCCACGCAGTTGGCTTTTCTCTGTTGAGATAGGCCGCCGTAGTCGAAATTCGGCTAGAAGGACACACACACACAGACTCATTAAAATCTCTAAAATACTCGTATTTATCTCACAGCATTAAAAGACGTACTTGTATTGTAATATCCTACTACGAAGAAATACGAGTATTATAAGAAGTTCTACTAAATATGGTATTGCTGTAAATAAAAAACTCATTTTCATTTGCGTTTAATTAGTTTTCATGGCATTCCTAGATACTTAATTCTATTTTGAGGGCAGTAAATAAAAAATTGTGGTATGATTGACTCTTCATAGTAGTTTAATAAAATCGAGGGTTAGGTACTAAAAGTGTGTCAAACATCAGTTAAGGCTCTGCCTATTTAAATCATTGACAAATTTCGCTCCGACTTTAATCCCTTCCCAAGTCTCCTCACCAACTTGTCTGATGTAAGCTATTTCTACCAGAAAACCAAGGTTACCAACACCAATTCCTCTCATGGCTGGCAGTTGTATCGTGTAAGACAGAGGTATGCTTTTACCCTGAGCGTAGTCACTAGCTCCACCCGACATAGGATGTCTTGCAAGATAGATATTACCGACGGTGTAGTCTGGTTTCATGTCCCATTTATTTTTATCGATAGCTTGAGCCATATTGACACCGACCAGGTTAAGAGTCAAGACGTTGAACGGGAACTGGCCATTTCCGTATCCATAGAGAATCTGGCTTCCGTAGCTGTGGAAGTCGATATATAACTCGATACGATTAGAATAAGCGTCAAAGATTCGCTTGATGTTTTGAGTCTCGGGTTCGGAGAATGCTGAGGAGCCGTGATGGTTCTCAGAGCAGGGATTGTAGCTGGATTTGGTGCCCCAAAAGAAGTCGAAGTTTCTGTTCAGGTCAACACCCATGCAGGAATCATCGGCTGTCAAACCAGTACGGCGGTTCTTGCGCCAAAAACGATTCTGAAAGAAAAATTGGAAACCACCTTTGAGAGGGTATATATGTTAATTGCCTAATTGCATAAATATTTGTATTTAAAACTAGAAAACGTCGCATTTAAATGCAACTTTGTCATATTATTGTTATTTGTAACGTCAACAAAATACTTATTATCCTATTTGACCTAACAAAGATAGCTTTGGCCTTAACTGGTAGTATGTTAGTGGCTATAAAATCGGTATCTAAACTTACAATAGTGTGACAGAATTCGTATCCATCAGGGTTAGCGATTGGAAGAATGATCCAGTCTATGTTATCGACTAGCTCGTGTTCAGTGACATTAAGGACCAGTTTGTCAATAGCATACAGTGTTGCTGGCAGACCAATAAACTCACGGCCGTGGAGGAGAGACGTGAGAAAAATAACAGGCTTGGAGGTATCCTGAAATTTGAAAAAAAAATACATTAAGACAATGTATAGTCCAGCACATCAGACTATATACTTTTTTTGCAAAATTACCCTTATTACGACTGCATAAGATGCTTCAGTAGTAGGTATACCTAGACGTGCTGTCGAAACTGGTACTGCACTTATTTTAATCAGAAGTTTACATCATTGTACTTGGGAGAGTAAGGGGAAGTTTAAAAGTGGCGCCTGTGACAGAAAAGATGACGGAAAGACGTTTGTCTTGGTATAGACATGTGATAGGAGAGGAGCAACATGTGACAAAAAAGTTTTAAGCATGAACGTTAGTGGATGGAAGGAAAGAGAACGACTGTCAAATAGAAGGATGGACTGCATAAAAAATGATAAATAATATTGTGAAAGGAGTGGATCAGTCAATGACGAGTGATAGGATTGTATAGAAGATAAAAATGTACTGCGCTGACCCCAAATATGTTGGGAACAGGACAAGCAAATGAAGATGACTTGAAAGAGTGGATATTTGGGTATTCAAAGTGATCTTACAATTTAACTACCTGACGCATATACTAACATTAATTACAAGTATATTTTATTTTGTCTACCTCAAAGTTGGTGGTAGAGATTTTCAAGTACTTTACATCGCGGCCTTCGAAACTCTTTCCAGCTGACTCAACCTTGACCAGATTTGGATGAGCATCGGCCAGACGGACGAGATAGTCATCAACCTGAAAATTGTTATAAAATTGAATGTAAGACCATGGAATATTAAATAACAATAATAATTATTAGTTATCAGGCAGGCAGTCGAGACAGCTGTTAGCTGCCTGTATTCAGCTTTTCATATTAAGTTGAGCGAGTTGAAATGAGCGTCAAGTCGGTTTTTGAATTGATTAATATTTTGGGTAGAGACCAAATCCTCCGGAAGCCCATTCCATGCTTTGACTACTCTATTGCTCAAAAGTGATTGCGAGGGTTCCACTTTGAGATGTCGGTACAGAGTCTGACATGGTGGCCTGTTAGATGATAGATAATAGTACAATTCGTAAGGCGACTGTTTTAAATATGGCTATAGTTATGGAAATTATGAATAAGAAATTGGAACGATATAACAAACTCATTTAGGTTTGCTGATGACTAAGTAGGTAGATAAAATTGGGCTAGGAGGCGTTAAATTGTAACCAAAATTGCTTGACTTTTATAAATGAAATGTAGGTAAGAACACTGTATACCAAAATCGGCTCTAGTACCAAAAGACAATAATACCTAGTATGAAGTTTGATTCACAATTCATAAATCCTATTAAATCAAAATGGCTTTCACTTGGATAAGTACTTGCTTTCGTAAATTAAAAAACTTACCACTTCGTATCTATGCATCTGGTTGTATGGTAAAGCCTGAACCCCATAAGCAGACCTATCACTTGACTCTGATGCATATTCAGCCATCATTTTATCTTCCATCTCCAACAGCCTAAAAATAGTATAAATATTTCTAATGAACTTTCACGACAGCCTAAAATTAGATATCTGACTTGATAAAAAAGGAAGTTATATATATACAACTTAATAATGATTACTAAATTTAAACTTCTCTTTTGCATGCTTGTGTTTTGGGTTCCTACGCTCTTAGCCTACGCTATGACGTTTATTATTTACTTAATTTGGTTGAAATGACTTTTCCTTCTTACCTTTATTTCAAACCTATACACACTGAAATTGTAATGGTTGTATTCCCGCAGTAAAATTAGTGCAGTTTATGCTGTATTGCTTAGTTCTTTTGCTTTAAACATTGATTTCGTGCGGCAGGCGGTACCCAAATACGTCAATTCTCGTAAAAAGAACAATTTTTTTCTCAAGTTTTCGAGTTGATGATATTTTTTTTTAATTACTTTGAGAGCAAAAAAATTTTTAGTTTGAAAAAATATCTCGCATGATTCGATAGTACTACTAAAGGTAAATCGTTCTGCTGCGGGAAAACAACCACAAAAATTTCAGCGTGTATAAATGTGTGTTACTCACTCTCTAATGTTCTCCACTTTTATTCTGTATTCCACATCCTCAGATTCTAGAAGGGCTTCAAAGTTTGACTTCTGCTCTTTAGAAACCAGGATTTGTCCTGATCTATGAACGTTTGCGTAACCAAAAACATCTACAGGGATTTCACTTTCTAAACCATTGACGAATTTCGCCTGATCTTCATTCTTCGCAATGACGTTATAGAGTGAATGTCTGAAAGTAATTTCAATACAGTTATGGTTAGTTTTGTACATATTTAATTCTTGCAATTCATGATATTATTGGGTAGAGAAGGTTAACTTCAATTGAAAATATAGGTAAATAAAATATGTGAGTTTTCAGTGTTGTGTTTTTATCCACTGTTGCCGTTTGTTTTCTTTTATGTCAATACATTTAAAAGACTTATATAAGAAATATTAGTAAAGCAAATCCACTGTTGTGCAGTCAACTAATAATCAACAAATCTCGAAGTTTATAAGACTGTTAGTGGAGTGACCCTAAGAATAATTACGTAGTTAAGTATCGCACAATATAACGTAAATTTTTTTTACCCATCATACATCTCGTGTTTGGCACATATTACATAAAAAGTAGCAAAGAACACAAAAACACTACTATAAAAATTGGCCATGTTGCTATAGCCAATTTGAATACTGCAGGATAACTTAAACACTGCAAGAAAATTAATATTTCCACATTTATTATCATCTGTGTTAATACGGTTGCAAAATTTATATTGTATCATAAATAAACCAAATCCACGGATCTTCATGTGGATTATTAAAACAGTTGATAATGAATTTTATCGGCGAAAATTTAAAGAATATAAAAAAACTAATCTAAGAATGTACCAAATGTAAGCATTTATGAAGCGATTTTAAAATACTTTGGGAGCCTTTTGGCACAGGCAACCAGTCTTTTAGACATATACCAAAATTTCTTTTGTCAACACTATATTAAAGCCAGTATATTTTTGGGGTCGTAGGCTGCGTACAAACAACACTTACAAAATGGCCCTTACGTATCGCGATAATTTCACGAAAGTATATCCCAGATGTTTTCATCGCGTAGATTGAAATCATTTGTTCAAACATCCCTCTTAGACTCGGCAACGATAATCTTGTACCGCAGTCATTAGGGGGAATGAAACCTTCAAATAGGCGGTCGTAATAGAGTACTTTGCAATTCCATTTTACGCGCTAGTGAATAATTAACCAATGTGCAAGTTTTCTCACGTTGTTTTCCTTGAAACAAGAAGCCGAAGTGGCACTGATATTTGAGTCATTTATAAATATGTTAAGTGTACAAATTTCAATAGTATCACTTAAATATGTCCTGAGTTCCTTCGTCTGTCTCACTCTCTACTTCTCACACTCACACACACCTTTAAGCTCCTGCGGTTTTATTAGTGAGAGTATAATGATTGGTTAGAATCAATGTTATGAATAGCTTATTTCTTTAGTTTTTGTTATTATCGTTTCAAGAGCCAAAATCATTTTTTTGTTATAACTTTTGAAAAGAAAGCAATTTTAATACTTTCAGATATTCAACAATGCGAGTGACAGAAACGGATCTTGATAATTAAAAAAAATATTAACAATTTCTTGGAGCCAAATAATTAATTGGTAAGAAGCTCAGTGACCCGATTTGAGACAAGAAAAGGATGGCTGGCGTTGTAAACGAATCAAAGAAAAGGCATTGTTTGAAAGTTTAGGCAGTGGATTACACGTGGAGGGCGACAATGATAGGTGGAAAATCATTCAGGTCTGAGCACTTATAGCTAGATACTTGCCGGAACAGCTTTCAGGGTTCAGGTATCACTTCACAGGCGACAATCACTCGAAATGTCTGTAAGGAGCTTCACAGGATACACACGCGGCGAAAGCGCTCTGGTCGGTCTAGTACATGTGTCATAGGGAACGTCTCGATGTCGACTCGATCTTCGGGGTTCTCACGGTACGTTTTAAACAAATAAAAATAAGGCAGGTATGCGTGCGAGTGTGCGCGGCGTAGTATCAATAGGGTACACAAACAAATCAAAATATTGTAGTAAACATATCGCCCGCCCTAAACACGTCAAGTGTTTACGAGAAGGTTAGGAAGCCAAGGGAAAGAAGGTTCACTGGACAGGAAGACGAACTAATTTCGTCGAAGATCTCTTTAGGCTACCGGTAGGAGTTTTAACATCTACCACACGAACAACTTGGTCTTGGCCAGGCCATAAATTAATAATGCGTCCACGACGCCACTGCAAAGAAATTTGTAATGTATTTAAGTATTCTAAATGCCAGCCTGACCAAAAGTGCTGGGTAATTTGTTGGATTAGCTGAAACCGTGTAAGGCGATGCAATTTTACGTCTTTATAAGGGTACTCCGGAAGTGCAGTTAAGGGTTGTCCAATTAAGAAATGGCCGGGAGTTAACACTTCGACATCATTATGGTCCGGAGAAAGTGGGCACAATGGGCGTGAATTTAAAACTGCTTCAATTTTAGCAAAAACAGTGGTCAGCTCTTCAAACGTAAGGGGGGTATCGCCTACTACTCGTTTAAGGTGCGATTTCGCGAGGTACACCACGACGCGACACGAATCGGGAAAAGGCCGCAATGAAGGCTTCAGTAGTTAGGTCTGACACAACCTCAAGGTGAACTATTGTAACAAAATATTGTAGTAAACAGTAACGTAATTTGTTTAATTGAGAGTTATTTATTTGCTACTTTCCTTTGTAATTTGAAGAAAACGTCTCGACATATACCTAACCTATTTACAGTAAATTCCTTAATAACATTCGAGTACAACCCCTTTTACATAAGTGTCGATTAAATCGATTAGCGCGTTAATTACCTACCCTTTGAGTGCAAGTGAGGTGCGCGAGCGCTTTGTTTCCCTATTGATCACGCCATTACCGCGTGACCGCGTGCGAGTTGTCTACGAGTTACGTTTGATATACCCGGTGCATCTGCGCCGTTCCTTACTATTTGTTCCTTTACGCATCCTATTGGAATCTTTTGTGAGTTTAATTTACCTGCCTTGTTTCTTGCGATTTAAAGTAAATAAAATGTCGGATACCGAAACCGGCAACGAGACCGTAAGGGCCGTACTTTACACGGATACAGCTGAATACCGTGAAGCTATAGGTGAACTCCGTTGTATTAGTGACTGGGTTGATGATTCCCACCGAGTTCTTGAGACCTTTTCCTCCAATCGTATGCGAGCGCGTCTTTCCGACCTGCCGCTAATGTGCGATAAGTTTTCTGCCGCTTGTTCCAAGCTGTTAGGTAATCTCGATCCTGCGATTTATGAACAAGAATATGTGCAAGTTAAGAACGAGATGCGCGTAGTAAGGGACAAAGTAGACGACTTAAAAATTAAGTTAGACGAAATACGACCTCACCAATTTGAGACGTCCCGTACTAGCACCCCCTTCAAGGTGAATAAATCCCTGACTATTGATAGCCCGGCTAGTAAATTGCCTGACCTGCCTATACCTAAGTTTGATGGCCGTCCCGATAGTTGGATCAGTTTTATAGACCAGTTTGATAGCGTGGTTAACAACCAGCCTAGCCTTACCCTGACTTTGAAGCAACACTATTTAGTAGGAGCCTTATCGGATGAACCTCGTCGATTGATACAACACCTCAAGATTGAGGCGGGCAATTACACCGTGGCCCGTGACCTCCTAAAACGTAGGTACCATAACCTTCGTGTTTTAGCGGATACCCACATAGCTCAAATAATGATGCTCCCTATTATAACGCCTAAACTTTCCGGGTTACGTGTGTCGTTCCTGAACCCGCTGCTTTCTGGAATTGGAACTTCCTGTTAAACATTGGCCATACCTATTAGTTAACTTATGCCTTGCTAAACTGCCTTCAGAGTTAAAATCGAGATTTGAACGTCGTTATGGCGATAATCCAAATCACCTCCCTACTTTTGATCATCTTATTACCTTTCTTGAGGATGAATGTAGGCACCACGACAATGTAGGTAGTGCTTCTGTCGTTGACACTGCTACCCCCCCTACTGTGAGCTCCCCTCGTTTGCCTAAACTAACGCGCGTTCCCCACCTCCTGAAAGAGCCTTTGTTACTTTTGCGCCAACATCTAAATGTCACCTTTGTAATAGTACTTCGCATTACTTACGCGAGTGTCCCGATTTTATTCGCCTTCCTACACGTTAACGTGTTACTTTTGTAAAAGAAGCCCGACTGTGCTATCGATGCCTGGATAGACACTCCATATCCCAATGCACGCGAAATTATCGCTGTCGCACGTGCCGCCGTTCCAGTCATCACACGTCATTGTGTTATGACGACTCCTCTCCTGTGAATTACGATCACGAGCGCTCATACCGAGACGTCGCGGCCTTAGCTTCTAACCAAACGCGGCAATCTCCACAAAGTCACTTAACGGACCGTGTGTCACCCCCACGTACTGAATGGCACCGTGTTCGTACCCCGCCCCCTCGTGATTCCCGTAGAGCATCACCTCCCCGTTCGGGCGGGCGATCCCCACCTGCACCCAACGGTAACCGTACTTATAATGCCCCTCTAGGTCAAAGAACCCAGGATGAACGTGCATTTCATCATAAGTACAATGAGGCCCCACAATTCTGACTAGATAGCCCCCCTTTCATACCTGCTTTTACATCTTTACCCCGCAATTCTCTCGTTCTTTTACTTACGGCCTTGATTCATGTTAAAACCTCGTCTGGATATTATGTGAAAGCGCGTGTCTTATGTGACACTGGTGCTCAGGGCTGCCTTCTTACTACTGAGCTTGTTGTTGACCACATGAACTTACCTATCATTCCTTCTCCAGTTCCTGTTCCTGGAATAGGTAATGTTCAAGCGATTAATTCCCCGGGCATTGTATCCTTTTCATTTAAGCCAGTTAATTCTGTCTTTCCAGAAATCTCTACCAGTGCAATAGTTGTTGATGTGATTGCTGGTACCCTCCCAGAGGTAGACTTACCTAAAAGTGTAATTACCTGTACTAAGCACCTCCCTCTTGCTGACCCTTTATTTTACAAACCTGGTACTATAAGTGTACTTCTTGAAGCTGACGTCATTGGTCGCCTTTTAAGGTCCGAGTTGTTTGTGTCCCCTGATGGCCTTACTGCTATCTCGACGATATTTGGTTATGTCCTGTGTGGTCCTATTTATGGAGGATTTACTGATTTGGAACTCCCCATGACTGGAGTCTCGCTGTCCCAAATAGTTGAAAAATTCTGGAAAATCGAAGAGGCCCCCCAATCTCCAGTTGCGAACCCCTTGGATATAGAGTGTGAAACCCTTTTTAAAGCAACTGCCACTCGTGAAAGCGATGGTCGATTTATGGTTATGATCGTCCACCTCTCGGTGATTCTAAAACCAATGCCTTACGGCGATTCCATAATCTTGCGAAGCGTTTGCAAGCCAATCCTAATTTTCGAGAGAAATATATTTCCTTTATGCGTGAGTACCTTGACCTAAACCATATGTCCCTTTCTTCATATGACTCGACCCGGGAACATTATTTTATCCCTCATCATGGAATTTTTAAGTCCGTCAGTGACAAAATACGTGTTGTGTTCGATGGTAGTAGTCCTACGTCCTCTAAAGTGTCCCTGAATCAATGTTTACATACAGGCCCTAAGCTTCAGCGAGATATTTCTCAGATTCTCCTAAATGTTCGAAGGCATGAGGTAGTGTTTGTAACAGATATTCGTATGATGTTTCGTATGACTTGGGTACATCCTGATGATAAAAGGTACCAACTTGTGCTTTGGCGTGAGGATCCCTCTCAGCCACTTCTTGCCTATGAAGTTGTTACCTAAGGCGGTTTTTATTTCCTATATCTTACTCGTCCTACCTGAGCCCTGAGGAACGGAGAGATTCCCTTTTGTTTTTAGTGAAAATTGTTCAATTTACCTCCTTTTTTGATGAATTTGATCGCTTACGGCGTGGCGATCCTATCACTAACTCCCTGAGAAAATGTAATTTATTTCTGGATGACGGAGACCTAATTCGAGTTGGAGGTCGATTACGAAACTCCGATCTATCCTTTAATGCGCGCCATTCCCTTCTTCTGCCTAAGAATGGTAATTTCGTGAACATCCTTATTTTACATTACCATCGCGAGAATGCTCATGCAGGTGTTAATGCAATTCTTGCCATGTTAAATAGAGAGTTTTGGATCTTGTCTGCACGCAGAGCTATTCAGCATGTGATTTTAAAATGCCTTCCCTGTTATCGTCTCAAGGCGGCTGTATCTCAACCCTTCATGGGTGACCTACCTAAAGACCGCGTTACGGCTGCTAGACCGTTTGACGGTGTAGGTACCGATTTTGCAGGACCCTTTTTTACCAAAGTCCAGGCCTATAGGAACAAAAGGTTAGTGAAAAGTTACCTGTGTGTATTTGTCTGCCTTTCCACTAAAGCCGTTCACCTTGAGGTTGTGTCAGACCTAACTACTGAAGCCTTCATTGCGGCCTTTTCCCGATTCGTGTCGCGTCGTGGTGTTCCTCGCCTAATCCGATCCGATTGCGGTCGAAATTACAATCAGAGTGATTGTGGCCTGTGAAGTGATACCTGAACCCTGAAAGCTGATGCAGCAAGTACCTAGCTATAAGTGCTCAGACCTGACTGTTTTTCCACCTATCATTGTAGCCCTCCATGTGTAATCCACTGCCTAAACTCTTAAACATTTTGGTAGCAGAGCGTAGTTTTTTCATTAGGACCCTAATTCTATGTTTCAAGTTCTATTCCATTCTGCTAAAAACCAGTGGGTGAATTAAAACAGAATAATTATTTGGACTGCTGGAATAAATATAGACGTGGATTTAACTGTCTATATATATCCATATCGTTACTTTTAGTTTATTTTTTGCTTAGTTATTTTGTATTATAGTAGGTCTCTGGGTAGTATGTGTAATTTTAAGATATTAAATTAATTATCAATTTATTTTTATTTCCGAAAAAATCTACGTGATTAATTTATCAACTACTTACATTCTTCCTAGCTACTGTCTAAAATCAGAACTTGTATTTTACCTAAGGTTACAAAATTTACATTTATCAAGTATAAAAATCATAGGTCAGCGTATAACTAACAGCAAGCTTGCAATGGGACGCATTTGGCGTGACATGCACCAAACGTCCTTCAGGAATTAATTAAAGTTGGATAACTGTGTTATGTATGTTATTGAACACCATGTAGAGTAGTGGACGCCAAAATTACAAGAGTACTATTTATAACTTTCTTAAACTTTTAAGCCTGGAGTTCATCAACACATGTTTAATTTTTAACCCGCTGATAATTAATTATTTAACATATTTTGAATGGGAATCCTGTGAAATTAACCTTAAAACGAGGTTTACCGGCTGTTTAGAAATTAATAAACACGGGTCTTTAAGAACTCGGGAACTAGTTTGGATTGTCACTAAAGATTCCTTTTACTATTCTAGCTAAACCAACTGAACCGATTTAGATGAAACTTAGCATAGAGTGCATTTAATTCCCGCTTAGGTCGATCCTAACAGAAAAGAGCCAGGTGTGCAAATGCAGAAGTTTGAGCGCAATACACAGATGTTTCTTCACGGTAAGACGGCAATTCGACATGACCGAATAGAGAAAATAATATGTTTGAGAAATAAAACACAAAGTGCTATAGTTGATTGAAAAAAAAAATTCCCGTACCGGGAATCGAACCCGAGCCTCCTGGGTGAAAGCCAGGTATCCTAGCCACTAGACCATACGGGAGATGCTTATGGAGTCGAAATATGGTATACCAATACACAATCACAATTACAAACGAACGTAACAATGACGTAATTTCGAACAAAAGAGATAATTATGATTAACAATACTTTGTTACAAATTATCAATGCGGTTCGTGCCTGACTTTTTTTTTGCTATTTGACAACAGCTTATCAAATTGGGTTCCTTGACGTGCTTTTAACGAACTGTTAAAACCCTCTTCTTCCATATATTTTAGATGGGAATAGTAAACTATGACGTCACATCTCACTATGTCCCCATATTCAACTAACTTATCTGCTGTTATTTCAAGAAATAGGGTTTCGTAATTATTTGTGGACAGTGTCAAGTACTCTGTCTTTAAAGGATAAGTCCGCCTATCCGCCTAACTTTGTACATCTTTCTGTGTACATTTCATTGTTGTTCTTTTAAAATGTGCGTTAGAAAGTTTCCTCTATAAAAATTTTAGAAAAAGTGACAATGATGAATAAATATTTCTTTCAATTTTATGCAAACATTTTTTTTTCTTTTGTGAGAAATGTTTACCCTTCCTAAGGGCCCCCAAACAAATTTTTGTACAGGGCCCCGCCAAAGCACGTTACGCTTCTGGAACAGAGGTGGTCTTAAGGTAAAAGTGGGATGGGATAGTCTGACGTATGGCTGTGTGTATTTTTTTTAATTCGTTTATTGAGATCATTATTTAAAACTAAGCCCATCATGTAATATTAATTAATAACAAATATTTAAGTTGAAAGGGTCATCGCTATTGGTCTACGACCGGTCCCTCAATTACAGATTGGGTTTAAACTTAACTACCTAATACTTAACTAACTTAATTACAGATATACCTATTTTGAATATTACTCAATAAATGAATGCTACCAGCGTAGCAGGTAGGCAAAGAAGAAACAAAGTGACAAAGGAAATTATGAGATATTCTGTTATCATGTTAAGTTTATTCGTCAATAAAAACCAACTATTTGTATTTCCTTTCACTCCTTCTGATCCAAGAAGGTTGCTACAGCCACTCACAAAATAATAACTATAAATAATTCATAACTAAAGTTTTTCATAACCAAGGCTGCATATTCGGGCCTATCTGGGTCAGTTTACGATCACATAAAACTCCACTATACCTAAACAAACTTTGGATAGTATGGTTTTATGATCGCTGTTACTTCGATGGAGCTGTGGTAAGATGGAAAGTGAGATAGTAAAAATATGAACCTATAAAAAAAACAAAAAAGTAAATATATATAAAATCCATACTTAATATTATAAATGCGAAAGTGTGTCTGTCTGTTTGTCTGTTACCTCTTGACACTTAAACCACTGAACTGATTGAGATGAAATTTGGTATGGAGACAGTTTAAGACCCTAGAAAGGACATAGGCTACATTTTGTCGCGATAAAAAAACATTAAGGGTGAAATAGGGGATGAAAGTTTATATGGAAAAACCAACTCTTGCGGGCGAAGTCGCGGGGAAATTACTCACTGACTAACAACGCACAGCCTAAACTACTAATATTAGGAACTTGAAATTTTTCACCATGCTTTCTTTTTTTTTAGTATAGGCGAACACTATGGTAAGATTTTGGAATTTCGCTCGTTAAGGGGGTAAGATCGGGGAACATGAATAAATGAATGAAAAGTTGGTATGAAACTCCTCCAGTTTTGAAGCTAAATCGATAATTGATGAAAGATTGGTATTTAGCTGTTTGATTAGAGATTAGGATAACATATTTTAGGACTTTTGAAAATTCGACCTCTAAGGGTTAAAAGGGTGAAAGTTTGTTTGGAAAACACGTCATTTCCGTAGACAAAGTTGCGGGCATCAGCTAGTTTCACAAAAACTTAGTAAGCAGCCGACCCTGCATCGCGTTTCTAAATCTAAACTTACTTAAGTATGGTGTCCCTATTTTGGGAATATATCAAAATAATTTAAACTGTGTTAATTGGCCACTGTTGTGTTTATTTTTAAAAATAGTCTGGTAAATTTTTACAAAAGTTGGTTGAACTGAAAAATATTTTAGAAAATATGAACAAAATGTTGCAAAATAAAAATCAAAGATAAAACAATAATTATCACTAAAATTATTTACAAAAGTGATTTAGATATTTTTAATAAAAACTAATAATAAAAAAATAAACTTTCCCGTACCGGGAATCGAACCCGAGCCTCCTGGGTGAAAGCCAGGTATCCTAGCCACTAGACCATACGGGAGATAAGCGTTGCGCCGAATATTCAAGTTCAAACTTGTTAAGATGAATTTCTTATAGTCAAAAGGGCATAAATAAAATGAGTAACGTAGAGGATCCGAATTAAAAATGACCTTCATATCTGTAAACTAGCTGTTGCCCTGCGTATTCTTGATACAAAATGACTCGTCCTAAACCAATATTTTAAGCGTCTGCCTGTTGCCATTAGGCAAAAAAACATCGAAAAAATCACGTCTATTGTATAGGAGCCCCTTTTGAATATTTTAAATATTTTAATTTATTTTAAAGCCTAACAATACAACCTAATATTCTGTAAATATTTCAAGCGTCTACCTTTTGTCGATATTGATATAAAGCAAAAAATGCCAAAAAAAAACACGTTTGTTATATGGAAGCCCCCTTAAATGATTGATTTATTATGTTTTTGTTGTTATAGCGGCAAAATAGCGACCCTCACGTTCTCGACCACTTTTTGATCCTCCGCGTTTTCATAAGAACTATACACGTTACTCATTTTCATACCGTTCCACTACCATTTATAACAAGAAGTACACCAATATAGACCTGTTTAATTTATCCCAATCTAAACTAAAACATACTCTTTCTCTGAGTCTTGCTTTGTGATCGATCCAGGTGGGTATATTCCCACATAATGTAACTCGTTCATAGTATTTATATGTATCAATTAATTATAGAATCTGCTTATTTGTTTATGTTTAGCCTACGCATTATAAGTTACTTATGTGTTTTACACCGCACATAATCACAATAGTGTATAATGTTAAATCCAAATTTAACCTCAGCAAGTCTGACCACTACGGTGGCTCTATTAAAAACGAATATTTTTTATTATATTTTACTATATAGGCACTATTAGGTCTTTTGTAAAGAAGTACTATATATTTGCATATTTACTTATCTATGTACATGACTGTTTGTTGCCTTAAATAAATTGAAAAAAAAATACATCATCTGTGATAATTTCAAATACCTATCTAGCTATCACGGTTAATGCGGTACAGCCTGATAAACGACAGACAGACAGCGGAGGCATAGTAATAGGGTCCCGTATTTACCCTATGGGTACGGAACCCTACAAAATCAAAAACATTGTAATAAAATAAAAAGCAAAAAGAAATGTCACAGAAATATAAATATTTAGCATGTAAGTAAATGTCATTTATCATTAAGAAGAATTAGTCAAACACTGGGAACTGGGCAAGAAAATGATGATCAAACCCATATCCAATTTGATCTGCCAATTTTTTTTTTGAAGTTTACGTCTTCCCAGCTTTTTCTTAAAGCTTCAGCAGGTACTGACGATGGAATCAAAAAAAATATGTTTGTTTAAACTCTACCCTTAACGAATAGTTAACTAACCACTAAAGTCAGGTCTGCCAACCAAAATCTGTTTGGTTTGTCCATAGCGGAAGAATCTTCGCGCGGCCGTAATCAATTCAGGCCTATGTAAACAGGACCTAATGGTCGGCAACCTTAAGGAACCCTAAAATAACAGCAGCTACGTGATTTGGGTACAAATGGCATTTATCAGACCAGGACAAAACTTAACGCGTATGGCTTTAGGATGAAAACTTAAGATGACCTCAGAAAGATTGCCCTGAATTTTGTAAAATAAATTAGCAATAGAATAATGAGTTCATAGTTTTGGCCACTGGCCCATACCTACCATAAAGTATTATATTATTTTCCCATACTAAGACTGTCCAAGGCTGCCATTCTTGACACTATTAGGCCCACTTGCGCACCTCTGGATTAGCTAATCTGGATTTGTTCAAGGCCTATTATCTGAGTTGAAAGCCCCCTTGCACCAATTCAGACTGCAGCAAGTGTACCTTTTGGATTAGCTAATCCATACTAGTGCTAGGGGGCTTCCAACTTAGATAATATGCCTTGAAAAAGTCCGGAATAGCTAATCCGGACGTTCGCAAGTGGACCTTACAACACCGGCCAACTTAAAAGTTGTAGAAGAAAAAATTTCGTGATAAAAGTTAAGAAAACAAACTGGTAACTATGTAACATCTACAGGTTTTAAGACACGCGCAACCACGGAACTTTAAATTCATGAAATCTAAGGTACTCGTACAATATTTAATCTTGTACCTAATACTATAGCAAAATTTCAAACTTTACATCATTCGACTTATGTATAGTCCTAGAACCAGGTGTTTGTCGGTAGGTACTGCACATATCCATATTTACTATGAATGCAATACTATACCCTCGTCGTAAACCAAGAGGCTTTGTTAAAATAATGACTAAGGCCAGGCATAGCTTCTGAGCCGTAATAACTATGGGTGAATACCAGGAATTTGTGCCCGTTACTATTGTGCTATAAGGACGTCTTCCTGTTAGTACTTCCATGAACGCAAAGTCGCTTATAAATAAGGTACAGAAAAAATACTAAAATGCTGTAAAAAAAAATTCGCCAGCGAGATTAGTTTGGTTTTTTTTTTTATCAAAATAAATAAGTACAATGTTGGATTTACACCCAGTTTTAACAGGCTATTCACCAGTAAACTGGCCCAACTCGAAAAAAACTAATTATTAAAAACTGTTACGGAAACAAAAAATAACCCAACGGAAACTTCGTTCAACCACTAATGATCTTAATAAGGCTGGAAGTCCGAAGCTCCTTCATTTTAAGAGGAGAGTGGGGTAAAGAGCTCATCCGAAGAATAAGGGAAGATCCGGGAAATGATCGGACATTAAATAAGTGTCTGTGGTTATTCCGCCCTGCCGAGATTTCTTTGAAGATATTGCCCTGAAGAATGATCGCTGGACCGCCATAGATTTGCAGATATTATATATTTTAAATAAAGGAGAGATTTTTACTTTGTTAGCTTATGAAGGGACTGGAAATTTTTGTTGTGGACTCTTGAAGTAACTCAGTAGATATTGGTAAATGGTTTTTTGGAGATTGAAAGTTCTAGCTAGTTAGTACGGAAAACAGCCCGTCAAGGTAAATATTGTGGCATCTTATACTTTAATAGGGGTAATTTTGCGATTAAAATGGCTAGTCCGATTTGCTGGCCACTAAACATAACTTAGAAGAATAAGCTTAGAAAATTCGTCACTGTAGCCAAAATTTAGTGCCGTATTATGCACTAAATTTTGGCTACAGTGACGAATGTGTACAATTACACATATGCACTCTCTATCCTACGCTCGTATCTAGTTTATTTAAACACTAGGCTCGATTCTGAGGTGCCCTATCTAAGACTAAATTAAGGTTCATTGTCTTACCCTGGTGAAAAAACAAAAATAGACAGACTAAATTAAAGTCAAAATCAAAAATTCTTTATTCAATTTAGGACACAAAATGCCACTTATGAACGTCAAAATATCAATCATTTATGGCCCATATGGGGCAGAACATGTCTCCTTATCTTTTGGGCCCTACTAGCGCTTCGAGACAAGACACAGACAATCTGGCAAGTGCTGAGAAGAAACGCCGGAACAAACTCAGTCACCACTAGCTACCACAAAAATAAAACAAATCAAAATAAACAGGTAAGTACATCAGTTTGGTGCAGGCTGGACTGTCCATACATTCTCGTCATTAAGATAGTCTTGAATTTTATAATACCCCTTCGACATTAGGGTAGTTCTGACATGTAACTTGAATTTATTAATAGATAGTTCGATAACATTATGAGGTATATTATTGAAAAATTAAATTGTTTTGGCTAATCTGAAGTTTGGAATGACAAGTTTGTTTTTATTTCTTGTGTTATACGAATGAATATCACTTTTTTTCATAAAAAGATCTAAATTTTTGCGTACGTACATTATATTTTCAAATATGTATTGAGAAGCGACAGTGAGGATGTTAATTTCTTTAAAGAATTCTCTCAGGGATTCCGGGGACTAAGTTTGTCAATGGCACGGAGCCATTCGTAAAATAAAGATGGTATCTATGTCCGCAGCAGAACCCCACAAGAGAAGACCATAAGACATTATACTGTGAAAGTAACTAAAATACACAAGCCTTGCTGTTTCAACATCAGTTAAATGTTAAATTTTTCTAACCGCAAAGGCAGCTGAAGCAAGTTTCCCAGCCAGAGCGTCAACATGTGGTCCCCACTGCAACTTCGAATCCAATGTAATGCCCAGGAAAACAGTGGAGTTTGATAGATCTAATTTTTCACCGTTGAGTAGGATTTCTGTGTTAGCTTGCTTCACGTTAGGCATGGTGAATTTAATACATTTAGTCTTTTTTGTATTAAGAAGCAAGTTATTGCTAGTGAACCAATTTAATACCTAAGAGAGGGCTCCGCTTACATTGTCAAATGATTCTTCGCCTCTTCTTGTTTTGAAGACTAGAGAAGTATCATCAGCAAACAGAACTATCTCACAGGAGTCTTTGGCATAAAAAGGAAGGTCATTAATATAGATCAAAAATAGCAAAGGTCCCAATATTGAGCCCTGGGGCACTCCCATTTGAAGCGGGGCAACTGAGGAGTTAATGCCATTAACGTTTACT
The DNA here is from genome assembly GCA_949316185.1 of Pyrausta nigrata. Taxonomy (NCBI): domain Eukaryota; kingdom Metazoa; phylum Arthropoda; class Insecta; order Lepidoptera; family Crambidae; genus Pyrausta; species Pyrausta nigrata. Next base: position 2,824,975 of record OX438955.1, on the reverse strand, counting down.
GTTTTTAGTCTGCCTGAGAGGTAAGAATTCAACAGTTTAGACGCGTTATTAGATACACCGTAATGATCAAGGTTAATAATGAGTGTTTGGTGATCGACACAATCAAATGCCTTCGACAAGTCACAGAATACACCTATCGCATCGTGTTTATCTTCATAAGCATCCAAAATGTGTTTGACGAGTGCCACCCCAGCATCTGTTGTATTTCTACCTTTGGAGAAACCAAACTGTTTCTCGTGCAGTAAATTGTTCAGTTTAAAATGAGAGAGCAATTAATTAAATATAACTTTTTCAAAAATTTTGCTAAATGCAGGTAGAATGGAAATTGGCCTGAAGTTGCTTGGGTCTTTTTTTTTATCCTGACTTAAATAAAGGTATTATCTTACTATATTTCATTAAAGTAGGAAATTGACCTTGATCAATACATTCGTTGAATATATGTGCTAAGTGAGATGCTACGAGAGGTATAATGGGTTTTATTGTGTCAGTTGATATTCTCCATATATCCTCAGTTTTTTTTGTTTTAATTTTTTGAAAGTTTTTACTATCATTAAAGGATTAATATGAGTGAAATCAAATGAGGAGTTACACCTGTCAACACTAGACACCAGCAGTGATTTCGCATGCAGAGCGCACGAATTGAGTTGTTTTGTGGTTTCGATAGGTACATTACATAAGTACTTCTCGAAGGCACCTGCAACTTCATTATCAGATTTAATATTCTTATTATCAATTTTTAATGTAAATGTGTGATCGCGTGGTTTAGTTTTACAAGTTTCTTTGTTTATAATATTCCAAGTTTCTTTAATTTTATTACTGGATTTATTATTTTTTTCACGTATATAATTAGATTTAGCTACCATGCAAACGTTCTTGAATAACTTTGAGTATTTTTTAACATATTCTAGGAATGTTGGGTCATTATTTTTATATACTTTTTGATTATATAATTCAAACATTTTTTCCTACTGATGTAAATACCTACTGTAGCCCAGTCACTGAACTTCGGTTTCAAATTGTTTATAACTAATTTCTTTTTAGGAAAATTTTTATCAAATTTACTTTTAACTAATTCAAAAAAATACTCATATTGGTTGTTAACATTGTCATTAATAAAAGGCAAAAGCGGATTTTTATCACTTAAGTTAGACTTAAATTTTCTTTACGGGAATTAGTGACTGGTCTAAATTGAACTACATTTTTAGTTGGCACAAAACGGTGTTCAAACGTGACTGACTGACCGCAGTGATCTATAGCTATAGATTTTTTTATCACAACAGAGTTACAGAATATATTGTCTAAGCAAGTAGCTGTTGTAGCAGTGATTCTAGTCGGTTCAGCAAAAACAGGCATTAAATTGAAGGATTTGAAAAGGCTTAAATACCTCACTCTATAGGTTTTTTCTTCATCTATAATATCGACATTGAAATCCCCACATACAACTACTTTCTTTTTATTAATAATTTCCTGAGTGATTCTTCCATTATAGACTAATTAAATAGAAACATCAGAGTAAAGCTGTCAGTTGCTAAAGAAATGTCAGAATCCATGGATAATTAAATAGAGATATTATTTGATGACGACTAGATATATAGATACATAGATGGACGCTTTATTGCAATAAATACCAACTGAAGAAGAGTTAGACAAAAACACGCAAAAACTTATAAAATACGTAAAAAATTGCATCACTTTATTTGACATCTCCAAACTATATTAGTCTTTCTCTTTTCATATCTTCACCAGGGAAAGAGAGATATTGAACCTATAATTAGTCCTAGATACCTCAAAATTCAATCAATAAATTTTTGTTAATCCAGTCGATGGCAAGGAAATCTTTAGATAATCACTTCACTCAATAACAGCAAGACAAGTGGGTGTGATGAGATCATCACAGGTGTACTAAAGGCTTGTGCTGAATGGATATGTTTTCCACTGGCACATGTGATCAATTTGTCATTCCTTGAAGGCACATTTCCGGACCAGCTCAAGACATCTATTGTTAAGCCACTTTTTAAAAAGGGAGACAGGTCAGACCCAAATAATTACCGACCTATAACGATAATACCGATCATATCAAAAATCTTTAAAAAGGCCATGCTCACCAGGTTGAACAGCTTTCTTGGCAAGCATGATATTTTGCATAAAGATCAGTTTGGCTTTCGTAAGGGAAGCTCAACATCTTTGGCGGGGTTTAGCTTGGTTAAGTTTGTGACGGAATCCATAAATGACGGCAACAACCCAGTTTTAGCAATATTTATGGACCTAGCAAGGCGTTTGATTTTGTTGATTACGACATACTTCTTAATAAACTAGACTGTTATGGTATTCGGGGAAAGGCTCTCGAATGGATAAACAGTTACTTAAGAAATAGAAGGCAGAGTACGGAGATAACCAAAGTAGTTCAGGACGTCAATAACCATTTTTTTAAACGAAAGTTTAGGTCTCAAGAAACTTTAAAAAATGCTGGGGTTCCGCAAGGGAGTATCTTAGGGCCTCTATTGTTTTTGGTATTTATAAATGACTTGCCGAAATATATGACATATAAATGTATACTTTTTGCCGATGTCACCACGGTCTTAATCAAGGTAGAAAATAAAGACCTTGCTCAGCAAACTTTGAGCAGGGCTTTTTTTGACGTTGTTAACTGGACGATTAGAAATAAATTATGTATAAATATAAATAAAACCAATTTAATGCAATTTAATTCATACAATACTATCCCATTAACTCTTGACATTGAATACCAAAATGAAAAGGTAAGCACAGTGACTTCGTTTAAATTTCTAGGGTTTACTGTAGACACGCACTTAAACTGGAAAGATCAGGTTGAGGTTGTTGTTTAGAAGCTTAGCAGGTTCGTTTTCGCCCTCAAAAAAGTACGTCAAACTATTTCGTTTGATGCTGCGGTAGCTGCGTACCATGGTTACGTGTCGTCTGTGTTAAGCTATGGACTGTTACTGTGGGGTAACTCGGTTGATGCTGAAAGAGCCTTTAAAATGCAAAAGAGATGCGTCAGAGTAATAAATTCTGCTTGGTTTCTGGACAGTTGGCCACTTTTTCAGAAGTGTTACATTCTGCCGCTGCCTTGTATGTACATGAGGGACGTTTGTAATTTTGTTAAGTCTAATCCGGATTACTTTAAAAGACGAAGCGATGTTATGCCCCGTCAAAAGCGTGCCAAGTTCAAAAACCTGCTCTATCAGCCTCCATGCCACAAAGATATTTATAAGAAAAATGTTTATAATATGTCAATCTATATATATAATAAATTGCCGGAAAGACTAAAAATACTTGAAGGTAATACATTCAAGAAAAAGTTGAATGATTGGCTGTTAATTAACTGTTTTTATAGCTTAAGTGAATATTTTAATTATAATGACTAATTTAATCAATGAATATGACATTTACGAATATAATAATGTGACTAAGCATTATGTTATGTGTTATAAAATTATGTACTTTTAATATTAATATTTGCATGCCTGCACGCAGGCTGAATACACGGACTAATTTTATTTTAAGATCTGCATATGTTGTATTCTTGCAAATAAACACTTTCATTTCATTTCATTTCAATTGACCCTCAAATACTAACATTTATAGTTTATATATTCAGACATTTTGTAATTAAGAATATATTGACGAATTCAATGCATGCGATGAATTTAATTTAAATTGCATTTTCAATTCCTTAGATTAATCTACTTACTCAATTGTAATTGATAAAGACTTTACGACGATGACAAATATTTGCCGATGCATCGGTAAAACATGCTGAGCTTTGATTGTCGAATCCCTAATAATTTTATTATGAACAGTGTTATAAGCAAATAAATTTAATTTCATTTGGGAATAGAGCCCACTGACGCAAGTCTGATCTCTGTGGCGTCACAACCCATGACCTGGCGTTTATTTGGAATTCTCCATTGAGGCGGATCTTTTGTTAAAATGAATTAGGAATAATCGTCGTGCTTTGTGCGATGGCTCTCTTTGTTTTGGCTCCTTCGCCGTAATGGAGCTATTCGTTTTGCATGTTTCGGACGTGATCCATCATTACTCAATGGATGATTTGTTTGTGGTTTGTCTTAAATATCATTCCAAAATCAAAAAATATAAAAGAAATTGTGTATGTGTATCAAAATATACAATAAAGTCCCCTGGGACATAAAAAATCGGACCCTCAACGCTTTCAAGGTTAAAATATATAAGTGATTCGTTGACAATAACATTTAAAACTTTAAGACTTTATTGACCGTAGATTCTAATTGTAAAAACTAATTTAATTTATTGACTTGGCTATTTTTGAGGTTGTTATCCATTATTTATTTCTCCGTGACATATTACTATATTTTATTGTTATTTAATTTTATCTTCCATATACGATACTTAATAATTTCACCATGATTTAGTTGGAACGTTAATTTAATAATTTTTCGCAGTTTTGAAATTTGCTTGTTAAAATTTTGCCAAGACATGTATACACTTTATTTTTTATAGCACCGTTAATACCGTGTTCTTATGCAAATAAATGAAATCTGTATCTAGCCAATTTAACATGATCATGTTCATGGAATAGCGCAGTTGATAGAATGACAATCGAAATTAACGGATTAAATACAGGGTTTGTAAAAGTAATGGCTCAAATCGAACGGACGCATATTTCTAAACTTTTTGGCTTCGTTAATAAAGGGTCTATAGTTGAGTATGGTGAACCAAAACTATAATTTAATATATTTACACAAGTACCTACAAACTTAATATACTCTTTAGGTATTCACCTTTTTTTTTCCTCAGCTTTCGGCAAATTCAAAATAAAAAAAACAACAAAGATAACGGTTTTTTTTCAAAACCATGTAGAAAGGTTTACTTGCTGATTCACCTCATGTTGGCTGCATTGCAGGGTCAAAGTCTAGTATAGTATTATTTTTCTAATTAATTAATAAATTCGATCTCAAAGTTGTCATTACTCGCGCATTAACAAGGAGGCGGATGGCGAGGTGATAGTAACCTTTCTAAAAAAGAGTGCCTATTGACCTTGATTTTTCATTCCTCTCTTCTCCTTACGACATGGTAGATTAAGAGATCATGATAGCTGGATGGCGGCGGGAGTATAAAATATTTTGTATAATTGAGTGTGGACTCGACTGGCGTACGAGGTCGCGGGCAACAGCTAGTAATAAATAATAAAGCCATACGTTTAAAATAAAAGTTGTTCCCGGCTTCAATTAATTGATTCATTTTTGTTCGCAGTTAGCTTATCTCTGTTGAGATAAGGCAGCTGTGGTCGAAAATCGGCTACCTAAGACGATATTATTATTATTAGTTAAGTATCCATTTTAGGGCTCCGTACCTCAAAAAAAAAACCGGCCAAGTGCGAGTCGGACTCGCGCGCGAAGGGTTCCGTACCATTAACTTAAAACATTAGACAGTATAGGCAAAAAAAGTATATATTTTTATTTTATTTATAATTTCAAAAGTATTCATCACAGGATACCCGTAACAATTTTAAATAAGAGTTTCCGCGCCTGTTTCTTTACGTGAGTGATTTGAAGTTTATAGGTCCAAGACTTTAGAAATTAGAGGGGAAGGGGGGGGGGGGATCACCGTGTAAACGACTTTGGCGGGTTATATCTCGCAAATAGTAAAGCTGATAAAAATGTGTTGTATGGAAACCCTACCTTATTTTCATGGTCCTTTTCAACGATACCCCACACAAGGGGGTGCACTCAAAAAAATTATTCATCCCCCCTTTACATGTATAGGGAGGTACCCTTTAAAAGGGGTAATTTTATTTTTTTTGTATTTTTAAAAATGAGATCTATACGTGAAGTATCCTCGAACCAAGTTACGTGCAAATCAGTCCATAAACGTAGAAGATGTTCTGCTGTGACAGACTAGGACGGACGGACTTAACGATCTTATAAGGGTTCCTTGTCGGACTACGGAACCCTGAAAAGGAACCCTTGTAGGATCACTTTGTTGTATGTCTGTTTGTCAAGACCCTTTTCCTCTGAACCACGTGGAGGTATCAAGTTGAAATTAACATCAAATAACTATGGCTGCGGTCCCTTAAGCTGTGAAAAAATCAAAGGACAGAAGAAAACCGCAAAGTGATCACATCGTAGAAAAAAAAAACGATATTCTCAGTGCGCGAGTCTGACTCGCATTTCCCTGTTTATGACCCCAAATCTTTAAAGGATTTGAAAATGTCCTCACAGGTGTCAGCTTCATCCAATATCTATAAGTATGGTTGACCTAAGCAACAAACAAATGCAATGCTAAGTTTTAATTGCACTTGCTTAGTACCGTTATTAATCGGTAAAATTCAATTTCCAATACGATGCAACGGGGTATTGAGTTTCATAACCGGGCCAAGAGAGCTAACTAAAGAAAAAACTTAATAACAATCGGGAAGAAATCCTCTGGGAGAATTAAGGTGGAAAGAAAGAGAAATGTTTGGAGCTGATATAGCCACAACTTTTTTTAGTAAGCTGCCTACTGCCACAGAATAAGTACTACTACTACGTACAGAAGTTTGACTTTACAATACAATTCAAAGAAATATCTGATCAATGTCGTCTACGATATGATGTAATTTAGTTCGCCTCAAAGTCAAGCACATTTTTACCTAGACACCTACAGAAATACATTGCAAGATAATTTCATTCTTATAACTCTGGAATATGAAACCTATTCAGTGACGTACTATCATGCGACGCGATAGGGTTGACGTATTGGACTTTAGTTAGACTTCAGTTATTTACTGCCTTTTTTGCCAATAATGGTCGTTGAGTTTCAATAGACTTTAATGATTTTCACCTTAGAATCATGCATAGTGATTGTATTACTATAAAGACAAACTTATTATCAAACAATTGAAATAATCGTAATCTGGTGAAGTCAGCTCTGTATAAATACACATTAACTGATGTCTAAAATCCACATTAAAAGTTGGAGTTAATAATATTTTTTTATTAAAAACCTCTGAGGGAATTTAACCTTCTCAATAATCAGATAAGTTACAAACTCGGTTATTGGAATCATTTTAATAATAACTTTTTAAGAAATTTCGCCATTTTCTGTATTGTCCAGTTGTGGAACTTTGTAAGTAAGTATTCTGATATTGGTTTTTCCTTTAATATCTTAAAGTTTTTTCATAATGGGATACGAAGTTTGACCTGGTTTTACTGTGTATTTTTGTGTTTTAAAGGCGTGGAATCAGAAGGTAAGTTTATTCGCAGGCTCACAGATATTTTTTTGGCTTCACTACATTCAATTCAACGGTAAGTCATTTCAAAGAAAGAAAGAAAAAAAAAGTGTTTATTTAGTACCAAAACTGCAAAACAACGAGGCGACTCAGTGCCTAAAACTAATATTTTAAGTACTAATATTATCCGTTCAGTGTATGTCAGCACTGAACTTTTGAACTGAACTGAGCACTGGGCGAAAAAGTTCGTCACGACTACTGGTATTCTGCGGAGGTCGTTTTGGAGACGGTTCTGGGTGAACATCCAGCTCCCAAAAATATACAAATTGTTACCCTTAGTACACTAAAAGTATCTACATTTAGACTTGACGTATCTAGTTAAGCTACATAAGGAGGTCGTTTTGGAGACGGTTCTGGGTGAACATCCAGCTCCCAAAAATATACAAATTGTTACCCTTAGTACACTAAAAGTATCTACATTTAGACTTGACGTATCTAGTTAAGCTACATAATATCCAGTATATGCTACATGTAAACATTGTAGACCCAGAAGACGGTGGCGTGGCGAGCTTGACTTATATAGAGAAGACTGGGAGGCAGTGGCCCAAAATCCTGAAGAGTGGAAAGGGTAAGAAGGCCTTTGCCCTGCGTGGGTCACGACGGGCAACTAATAATAATAATGAAGTTAGCCTATAAGAGCCTTTATAGATCCCACTGCTGGGCCTTTGCCTCACCTCAACTACGAGAAGGAACGAGCCATACTCCATCAAAGGGGCTCAGTGCGGATTGGTGGAGGTGTGTCTGTAAAGCAAGTGACAAACCGTACTGTCAGATGTTATCAAGCCGCCCTAGGGCCTCCTACTAGGCTTAACGACTAATACCAACAGAAACTGCTAAGGGTGCCTTCCGAAGCACGGAGATGCTTGTCATGGACGTCACTTAAATGGTTGAAATGTTCACCCATCCAATCACGCCTGCGCCGTGTGGGTTGCTTAACTTTGGTATGACCTCGCGTAGTAATAATATTCATATTCATTTATAATTTATATTCATCTTATCAACCCCTTCAAATTCAGAACGATAATCAAATCTACGAACCCGCAAGCAAAACCGCTAATGCCAATATCGCAAGTTATCTACGAAACTCCAAAAGTTATTCGTAGTCGAGTTTAAAATGAACTGCTCCACATACCTATCACGGCAGATGAGTTCGTTCAATAACGTGTGAGCTAGGAATCTTCGTGAGCTAAGGGCGAGTACACACAGTTTATTTAAAAGAGTCATTTTTAAATTAAAAAAAAATTTAGCAAAATAACTTATACTGCAACTTAATAAGATACACAGAATAAGTGCAGTCACTTTTCAGTGCTCTACATAATATGAGATTTCATATTAAAACGTTCAAAATAATGATTTTAGTACAGTTCGTGTAAGGGTGGCCGACAAATAATGATGTTTTTAAAGTTTAGCTATAACTACAGACCAATAATTTAATACGTAATTAATCTACACTACCTATTATTACTTCTATTTACAGTTTCATATTACTTACTTTATATTATTCTAAAGTTCATAAACCAGAAGTAATAAGTGTGCATTGACCCTTAACTCATAGTGGCAGTCACAATGTAAGCATCATGCTTATATGAACCTTATGAAGTGGGGATTTGGTTGAATTTCAATTTTGACATCGAAAGGCTTATTGATTCTAAAGAGCGGCCGTGCCTTGACTGAAAACTGTTTTGGTTTTAATTGATACTCATTTGACTAACAGACATTATAACATGTGACAGTACCTCTTTTCAATACTTCCCTTGACATAATATAAATAGATCTTAAGATTATAATCACTCTTACTCAAGCGCTATTTCAGCGAGTGAACAATCTCGCGCCAAGTTTGTACACTTTTCGTCTCTCACGTAGACATACCCAGCATTAAGAGCCCCGAGTTCGAATCCTGTGAAATACCCAAAGTATTTGTGTTTTTCTGTCTTATGTAAAATAACTCAAAAGCTAGGAGTCGGAAAGTTGGTCATTTTACCCCGTGGCTTGGGTCAAAATGGTCCTACGCCTGATCTATCTCTGGTTATGTAGGATTACCGTCTCACCGAGCTATAAGAGTGAAGGAACAAAGAGTGCACATGTGTATAGCGCACTTATGCACTATAATATCTCCTGCGTGCCTGGTTAATTTCTGGGATTCGTCGGCTTAGTCGAAATTCGGTAGAAGAATACACACAGTCACACATCTTGATAAGATAACCAACACTCCTAACACGATTTTATCAGCGGTTGTAGCTACCACCATCCCGCCTAAGCCGGGCGCCAAGCAGCTTTCTGTGTTCCGTCGGTGAGTGGGAGTGCCAGAACCTTCTGGGTGAGGTCGCTCCGCTGTCGACTCTGTCTACGCCACGTCTGGCTTAGTCTAGTCAAGAACCATCAAAAGCCATGAATGTCGCCATCTCAGAGGTCCCGGGTTCGATCCCCGGTCGGGTCAAAACAGAAATTCACATTTTCTATATTGTCTCGGGTCTGGGTGTTGTGATACCACCGTGGTTTCAGATTTCCAAAACACAAGTGCTTAAGCTACTTACTTTGGAATCTGAGCAATGTTTGTGAAGTTGTCCAATATTTATTTATTTATAAAAAAACTCGCTTTCAGTCAAGCCCCGCCCTTAAGCGTTCGTCCCAAACGACGCCATCTTGCGGCGGAAATTATCAGCTACGCGGTGAACGGTGCGATACCGCTTATCATCTCGGATAACTGTAGTGTGGCGCGACCTTTATGTTATGCACGCTTGTGTTGACTTATGCAGCGAAATGATGAGATTGGAGAAGTGTTCGCAAATGTTTACTTGCTGAATTTTTGTGCTAGAGTATCTTGATTGAAAGTGTATAGAAACTTTTGAAAAAAGTTCGGTACATTGAAATTGACTTCGATGCGATGTAAAAGTATTTTAAGATTCAATCAGCTGTTTTTATTGCTTTTTGGTTTTGATCTTGGTTTATAATGCTTCCTATACTCAAAAAGTTCGTTTTTATCTAGTAGTGGAAATAACCTCCAATTAATACATATTATTTAAATTTTGGACTGTCCTCTACCCGAAGGTTGTCTGGAAGAAATTGCTTTCAGCAATAAGACCGCCTAAATTGTACCATTCTCTATGAACATTTATGTAAATTGATACTGTGTGTGGTGTGCAATAAAGAGTATCTATCCATCTATATATTTATTACAGTCCGGCAGCTCATCGGGCTACACATTTGAACTACGAAAACAGCCCTTATTACATAGGAAATACAAGCAGTCTCATCATGTTTAAGTGGTGTAGTCTACGCGCTGCGTTGCTGTAACTTGCTTATCTTGTGCAACAATACTTTTAATTTTAAATAACTCTGCACAGTGCCCGGCTTTAAATATTGCACATCGATCTTTGGAAAGAGTCTTTCGGCTTTTCAATTTCATTAGGCGTCTTTATCGCACACTAACTTGACGTCTGTTTTGTTCTTAACATCAATTCGTTCTGAATGCCAATTCGGATAAAGTTTTTAATTTTTTTTGTCATGCGTGATTTTTTCTTTTCTTTTATTACTAAAGAACGAAATTGATGTGCTTGTGGCGCAGCGGCGGCAGCGCTTTGGTAGTGATACCAAAAGTTAAGCAACCCACGGCGCGGTCGTGATTGGATGGGTGACCATTCCGACCATTTAAGTGACGTCCATGACAAGCATCTCCGTGCTTCGGAAGGCACGTTAAGCAGTTGGTCCCGGCTAATATCTGTGGTATTAGTCGTTAAGCCTAGTCAGAGGCCCTAGGGCGGCTTGATAACTTCTGACAGTAAGGTTTGTCACTTGCCTTACATACACCCCTCCACCAATCCGCACTGAGCCCGCGTGGTGGAGTATGGCTCGTTCCTCCTCATAGTTGAGGTGAGGCCTTTTCCCAGCAGTGGGATCTAATAGGCTGACTTATAAAGAACGAAATTCGGATAACGGAAAATCTAATAATCGTTGGACATAGAAATCAGCATTCGCTTGTATTCGAAAATGCGATGGTCGCCGATGCAATACAATTGAAATATTTACCCCAAGGTACAGTACGCAAATGATTCTTTAAAAATATCACATGTAAAGTCGCACGTTTACATTTTGAAACGTAGCTTTAAAAGTTGCCAAACATCCGTATTTGACTACGGAACCCCAGGAAGTGTTAGATGTTCAAAACGACATTCTCCTACCGAAACTGTGTTCCGATTCAAAGGAAGCGCTATCACAATGGAAGTAGGGTGAGTAAGTTCAAAAAAGTCTTGAGAGTGACAATATTGTACCCATTTTTAACCTGTGGCTTCACGTACAAACTTTCAACTCCTAAAAAAAAAATCTCGAAATAAAACCGGCCAAGTGCGATTCGGACTCGCGCGCGAAGGGTTCCGTACCATTAACTTAAACCATTAGACAGTATAGGCAAAAAAAGTATATATTTTTATTTTATTTATAATTTCAAAAGTATTCATCACAGGATACCCAATACAATTTCAAATAAGAGTTTCCGCGCCGGTTTCTTTACGTGAGTGATTTGAAGTTTATAGGTCCAAAACTTTAGAAATTACAGGGGGAGGGCACCGTGTAAACGACTTTGGCGGGCTATATCTCGCAAATATTAAAGCTGATTAAAAGTGTTTTATGGAAACCCTATCTTATTTTCATAGTCCTTTTCAACGATGCCCCAGACAAGGGTGGGTGCACTCAAAAAAATAATTCACCCCCCCTGTTTACATGTATGTAACCCTTAAAAAGGGGTAGTTTTATTTTTTTGTATTTTTAAAAATGAGATCTATATAAGAAGTATCCTCGAACCAAGTTACATGCAAATCAGTCCATAAACGTAGAAGATATTCTGCTGTGACAGACTAGGAAGGACGGAACGGACGGACTGAACAATCTTTTAAGGGTTCCTTGTCGGACTACGGAACCCTAAAAACTGTCATAAGGTTTTCAGGATTTTAAACTATCTCAGTACTTAACTTAATAATAATAATAAATTTCTTTATTTCAAAAATATACATAACATTGTTTTGCCGAGTTTTCCCGATAAGTAGTCGAAAGACACTTGTGTTGGGAATAACTCGCTGCTTCCCGTAATTAGTATCTATTTTGTATATTTAATCACTAAGTTATTAAATTGTAACAAGTAACTTCATTAAATTAATTTAGCAATTCAGACGTAACAAACAGAAAACAGGTTCTTTCGCATTCATAACATTAGAGAAATGGGTGGGTGACGGATGTTAATAATTTCCTAGCAATAGGGAGCCGTAAGGAGCGGTCGGTGGCGTAGTGGCTAGCGGGTGACTCTCACATGGGAGGTACCGGGTTCGATCCCACGGGCCGCCATGTACGATGCTCATACGGTTTGGGAAATCATCGTAAGGAAACCTGCACATTGAGGCGACTGAATGTGTAATTTCATGGTTACTAAAACTATGGATGATCATGGATGTTCATGAACGTATATAAGTACACACGGCCGCCCGTAGGACTACCCCATTTTGACCTTGAGACCACCTCTATTCCTTACGTGATAAAAGCTGTTTTCGTAGGTTAAATGGATAACCTGACGTGATGCCGTCTGTATAATATGTCTATCCGTTTTCCTAGATGCCATAGCACAAGCTCACGCTTAGGAAATTGGTGTGATTGTTGGAACAATTTACTATTAATAATCGTGTCTTAAGATGACAAAGTGAACTTGAAAGGCTTATAGAGTGTCTGCCAAGAATCGAACCTACTGTCCCTATTTAATTTATGCCAAAACTGGGTTCCCTCCGATTCGAGCACTAACGTTTTCTGGCTCCCAAGATGTCTGCTGTAATGTTGTGGAAAATGGTGTTTTATCGATGGCTTTGGAGGGAAATATTCCTTTCTATCGTCAATAGGGTAGAACGTTGAAAAACATGGTAGGTAAGTAAGTAATTATGAAAAGTTGTTAAAGTTTCATTTTAACCTAATATAATAACTTTTATAATCGAAGCGTGTGCCGGGTCAAGCTAGTATAATCTGTCTATCTATTTTTGATATTAAAAAGTTATGATTCAAATTTTTCAAGTTTATTGTATTAAGTATGACCTTTAACCTTTAAGGTCATGTCCATAAATTGTTCAGCTGTTAGGTACTCTTAAAGACTTAGATTTTCTATGAGTTTTCAGACAGTCCTTTACCCGAAAGTTGTCTAGAAGAAATCACTTTTAGTCATAAGACCGCCTACTTTAAACAACTACGAGTATTTGTTTTGTGCATTAATAAGGATTCCATCTTACTATCTTCTTCTCTATGTTCTTATTGTATTTTCTAACAGCTAGATCGAATAAACGAGCGCTAAAATACTAAACAAACCAAGCGTTTATTTCGGCAGATACTCCATACAAAGTGTTCGTTAAATATTTAACTGAATAATTTGCAAACAGGTCCCTAAATCTCACAATGACATACATTTATTCAAAGACAACTACCACCGCACACACTTCAATAAAAAAAATAACAAAATAATTTACTACGTATCCCATAATGAACAGGCGGTCCCGATATGCATAAAGAAGACTGGCATGAGTCGACCCAATAGAAAGAGAAACCGTACTAAGTGAGACATATTAAATATAAATATCACTTTTTTGGCGGGTTTTGTATGATTTTACAGTAATTTACAAAGCAGGGAATCAAAAATTAAAATATTTTAGAATGTCCAAATGAATAACATCAAAACGTTTTCAAGAGCGCACGACGTGAGCTTTGACGTTTCAGTGAAACATAAAGTTTAAGTTTTATACCTATATTTAATGTCAAAGTTGACAGTATCATACATTGTTGAATGTCAGTTCCACATAATGCACCAAATAAATGTCGCTCAATGTCAGTTATTTTATATTTTTCTTCTATTGAGTTTTAGGCTTTTCACCAAAAACTAAAACATGCCAGCATTTGGGGCTGAGCATCAAAGAACTATGCCGTTCTTCTTTAACTCCAACCGATATCGATATGACTTTTCCCAACACTACTGTCCAGCGGCTGTCACGTCTCACCTCCGGCAAATGGGGGGACTCCCCCTAGTACGCTCAGGTATCCAGCGAATTCTTTGCTTATTACTTACCTTCACTAAAAAAACAATGGATTCTTTCAACCTTTTACGGCAAGACGGGGCTGCAGTAAAAATTTCCAGTTTGTCGTTTCAAATTGTTTAATGTAAGTAATATTACACAAAAAGTCATAAAAGATACAGTTATGGGAATAGAATCCCATTGACGAGGTGTTGAATTCTCAGGTTGGGTTGAACAAAATTATTTTTAAGTGTGTGACTGATTATTGGTTACTTTTATCGAATATAATGAAATGATTGAAATTATGATGACGACTATTCAGTACAAGGTGTTAAAAAAACATAAATAAAACCATGAACTGCTGTTATTTAGATAGTGATTAAAATAAAAATAATATGCACTAGATACCTACATAGTATAAAATTAAGTCAGTCCTGCTGTCTGTTCCCTTAAATCTTTTAAAGCACCCAACTTATTGCAGTTTTAGCAATAGCAGGCCTGTGTATCTCGCCGCGTAAGTAGCAAAAACGTACCTACGCGCGGCGCCCCTACTTAGGGGCTAAAACAAGTTGCGTGTCGCTACCGGTCAGTGACACGCTCGCGCGTTTTATTCACCGGCGGCCGCGTGGCTACATTACTGGCTGGACGAGAATGAATAAAGTACTAGAAAGAGGCGCTAGATGACGTTAGAAGCTTCTCGTAGCTGTCAACCCTATCGCGTCGCGTGATATTACGTCACTAAATAGGTTTGATGTATTATGAATCATATTCTAGAGCAATAAGTATAAAATTATCTTGCAATGGATTTTTGTAGGTGTCTACACGAAAATGTGCTTGACTCTGAGGCGAACTAAATTACGCCATATTGTTGACGACATTGAGTAGACATTTCTTTGAATACAATTGCTAAGTCATACTTCTGTACGAAGTACTAGTATTCTGTGGCAATAGATAGAGTGATGCAAGCTAAAGGTTTAAATAAAATATATGCATAATGCACCCGTGAGCGGGTTAGTCATGTTAAAGTTAATTATGTTATAAATGAAATTTCTATCTCATTCCACGTGTAGCGACATCTTACCACTGTCGTCCACACTAGCAAGCAACTTCAAGACGCGACGCCTTGACTCGGCTCCTACAGGCTAGATGGCGCTGATAGCCCGCTCCATACAACACAAACCGCGATATGTAAGATTTAGCACGAGCTTGACTACATATAGATAAACCAAGACGGTGACCATCGGACCTTGGTCCCCGACCATAACAACCGGTCGGTAGGAAGCGCTTCCCTTTGCCTTCCTAATCCAGTTGCGCCAAATTGGTGACCCCGACGTGATCTACACTGGAGCGTGGAGCCTCACCGTCGTCATCATTATCGTCGCCTTCTCCCTTGCCAACAGGCACCCAGCCAGCAGCATCCAGCCAGCAGTCTCCTGCAAGCCAGCTCACCAGCCCTAAGGACACCACCGCAGACCGCACCGGTTCTACCTGGTTCCTCGGCAGCCTCATCCAGCTCATCATCCCGACTCACTGTGGACTTCGAGCTCTCCCGCACGCATCGTGGACATCACACATGCTCATCCCGACTCACTGTGGATATCACGCATGTACATCCCGACTCATCGTGTGGACATCGCGCACTCATCCCGACTCACCGTGGACATCGCGCATCCCGACTTGCCGTGGACATTACGCATGCCCATCCCAACTCACCGTGGACATCGCGCATGCTCATCCCGGCACATTGTGGACTCAACAAGCACTGGCACTTGCAAGCTCACTACGCACAGATTGCTGAGCTCTCAACCACCGTGGCTCAATCAACCTCCGGTTCTTCGGGGGGAGTGGTGTAGCGACATCTTACCACTGTCGCTAACACTAGCAAGCAACTTCAAGACGCGACGTCCTGACTCGGCTCCTACAGGCTAGATGGCGCTGATAGCCCGCTCCATACAACACAAACCGCGATATGTAAGATTTAGCACGAGCTTGACTACATATAGATAAACCAAGACGGTGACCATTGGACCTTGGTCCCCGACCATAACAACCGGTCGGTAGGAAGCGCTTCCCTTTGCCTTCCTAATCCAGTTGCGCCAAATTGGTGACCCCGACGTGATCAACACTGGAGCATGGAGTCACACCGTCGTTATCATCAGCGTCGTCTTCTCCCTTGCCAACAGCACCCAGCCAGCAGCATTCTCCTGCAAGCTAGCTCACCAGCCTTAAGGACACCACCGCAGACCGCACCGGTTCTACCTGGTTCCTGGGCAGCCTCATCCAGCTCATCATCCCGACTCACTGTGGACTTCGAGCTTTCCCGCACGCATCGTGGACATCACACATGCTCATCCCGACTCACTGTGGACATCACGCATGTACATCCCGACTCATCGTGTGGACATCGCGCACTCATCCCGACTCACCGTGGACATCGCGCATCCCGACTCGCCGTGGACTTCACGCATGCCCATCCCGACTCACCGTGGACATCGCGCATGCTCATCCCGGCACATCGTGGACTCATCAAGCACTGGCACTTGCAAGCTCACTACGCACAGACTGCTGAGCTCTTAACCACCCTGGCTCAATCAACCTCCGGTTCTTCGGGGGGAGTGGTGTAGCGACATCTTACCACTGTCGCCCACACTAGCAAGCAACTTCAAGACGCGACGCCTTGACTCGGCTCCTACAGGCTAGATGGCGCTGATAGCCCGCTCCATACAACACAAACCGCGATATGTAAGATTTAGCACGAGCTTGACTACATATAGATAAACCAAGACGGTGACCATCGGACCTTGGTCCCCGACCATAACAACCGGTCGGTAGGAAGCGCTTCCCTTTGCCTTCCTAATCCAGTTGCGCCAAACACGTTATTATCATATTGCCAGGGACAGAAAGTCAGGAAACTATGACAATGTCGAGAATACGGAAGATGACAGTAAGCAAAAATCTTTAAAATAATGTGTCTATCTAGTAAAATATAGTATTAAGATTATGGAAAAAATATTTTTATTTATTTTTAAAACGATTTTATTAGTTTATTTTAGAAAATAAAATTGCAAAATACTTTGCCATTTGCCGCCATGTTTTTTATAACACCAATCAGATTCAAGTTACGTCACACCTCAGTAAATACTGTCACTGTCTGTCACTGACACTGAATTTTAATACGAATTTCGACTATATTTCAAACGTCAGTGTGACGTTTGAAATATGTTTACTGAGGTGTGACGTCACAGCAGACGCCATGATACCCTGACCGCGTTTTGGCGCCAATTTATGAAAATTTCATTTAAATTGCATTTTTTTTAATATTACCTTTGTTGATTGCAAAAAAATATATATTTTTTGGAAATATAAGATACTTAAGAATATTTTAGAACACTTTTCAAAATCTGTCATCTTGCCTATTGAGTAAAACAAAATAAGAGAATACCCTTTTCTACCAAAACACAGTTTTCGTAAAAATCCTTACAAACTGAAAAGTGTAATTCAGCAAAAACCTGCCAAGTTTAAGAACATTTTATAAAATCAACTTGGCGACTAACTTCTTATGTAAAACAGGAACGGGAATTACCATACTAATTACGAATTACTAACAAGCTACTCACATAGAATGAATTAAGGAACTGAGTACAGTTAAATTACTTTAATTAAGATGCAGAAATAAAAGGAAGCTTTAACTAAAGCTTAAGAGTAGCTTAGCTTAAAGCTGCTGCATACCGATCCACCGATCCACCACCCAGTGCAGTGGTGAGCCTGGGCTCGTGGACAGGATCCAATCTATTCTACAGCGAACTTCGCTATCGCTAAGAAAATGTATGAAACTGGCATCTGCCATCAAAACATCACGTGACTTTTACACACATTTTTGACATTTTCTTGGCGATATCAAAGTTTACTATAGAATAGATTGCGTCTGATTGAATCAGGCGTTACTTTTCGGAAATCCATGATTAAATAGATAAATAAAAGATCAAGGCGACAAAATCTCCTGCGGATGCCGCGTGAAGTGGCGAAAGTCGTCGAGGTCAGGCCTGTGTATCTTCCCGCGTAGGTAGCAAAAACGTACCTACGCGCGACGACCCCTTGGTAAGGGACTAAAAAGGTTGGGTGTCGCTAGCCGGCAGCGACGCGCTCCGCGTTTTATTCACCGGCGGTGCGCGACCCTAGGTTGCTGGTTGGACGAGCGTGAATACAGTCCTAGAAAGATGCGCTAGATGGCGTAAGTCGCTTCTTGTGGCAGTCAACCCTATCGCGTTGCGTGATAGTACGTCACTGAATATGTTTTGTATTATGATTCATATTCCAGAGTAATAAGAATGAAATTATTTTGCAATGTATTTCTGTAGGTGTCTACACGAAAATGTGCTTGAGTCAGAGGCGAACTGTATTACACCATATCTTTAACAACATTGAGTAGATATTTCTTTGAATTTCATTGCAAAATCATACTTCTGTCGGATTACTAGTACTTATTCTGTGTCGAGGTTTTTGCACGTTGGTGTTAGTAACTAAAAACTACATTATCTCCACTGCGCGGGTGGTACTTTTTGCATTTGCCTAAACTAATACTCAAGGCGGAAATTTAACTGCCATTTCAATTCACACCTTTATCACACTATACCCACAGTATATATGTGGGAAAATATCCTGTTTCATAAAATTGCAAACTTGAAAAAATCGAATCGAATCGACGCCGTCGAACCTAGCGATAGTACTTAAAAAAATTTAACTGCGGCCATGCGTATACCTAAGGGAGTGTTATATTATCTGTTATAAATGCTAGACTTTACCAAAATGGGGAAGAGGACAGAGTACTAGTGTGTATACAGTGTGTCCCATTTTATGGGGGAGTGGGAGTTATAACCAAACATAGGGGCTTTTTGTCGATAACATTTGATGATCTAATAGGCCATAAACTATCACCAGTCGGAACCCGGACACCCTGTACGTATAACGTATACGTACAAGCAACACATTTCTTTATTAATCGAAGGAGCTTCAATTATTAAATTTTATTATTTTCTGAACACATCTTGAATCCTATTTTTAAACTACGGGCCTTAGTTTTCCACTATAAAAACGCAGCGTCTCAAAAAAAAAACAGGAAATGGAAAATGTGGCAGAGATTGGTTCCTTGCGGTACCCTAACATCCGGTGCAATGTTCTAAATTCATTGGAACGTTAGAGCGTCGGATAACGGAATTACCATTATATGCTGCTCAAAACTCACACTAGAAAAAATAGTGAGGGGCACTTACTACTCGAGCGAGTGATCTATCGATGTTTTATTAATACTGTAAGCTCGGAATTAAAAAATAACATCGGCGTTGTATTTTTATCTGATTGCCGTCTCACCGGACTATGAGTGTGACAGAACAGTATGTGTATTTCGCACATACTTGTGCACTAATATCTCCAGCTTTTTCAGCTAACCTCTGTTAATATATCCCAATTTTGTAAAAATGAAAAACATCAATATTAGGCATAAGGTGGCGTGCCAATCTAATTCTACAGGCTACATTTCATCGAGTCAGCAAAAGAGTTATACGAAATTGATTCCACTTTATCATCGGGAGATAAGAAGCAGGCGGGGTTTCCACTTTTAAGTCGTTGACCTACTACTAATGCGCACCAAACGATTTAAATCTACGTGCCTTTGGCTACAAAGTGGAATTCGTTGCCGGCTAAATTGTTTCCTAAATACTATGATCTGGATTCTTTCAAAAAAAGAGTAAATCGGCTGTTACTCGCCAAACATGACCCATCTTCGGCCGCATCGTCGCTTACCATCAGGTAAGCAAAACATCCGGTCAAATATTCTAATAATAAGCATCTCCGTGCTTCGGAAGGCACGTTAAGCAGTCGGTCCCGGCTAATATCTGTTGATATTAGTCGTTAAGCCTAGTCAGAGGCCCTAGGGCGGCTTGATAACATCTGACAGTAAGGTTTGTCACTTGCCTTACAGACACCCCTTCACCAATCCGCACTGAGCCCGCGTGGTGGTAGTATAGCTCGTACCTCCTCATAGTTGAGGTAGAGACTTTTTCCCAGCAGGGGGATCTATACAAGCTGACTTTACTTTTTTACTTTTACATGCAAATGCAATAGGTTTGTTATGTAGACAAGCAGACTACAGAAACCCGAAAAAACTAAATGACCTTGGTTACAAGTGTAAATTAACTAAAGGTTCTTTTCCCAGAACGAAATGATAAAAAATGCTCACGTTTCTTCGTTCTATTTGTATTAACTTTTATCAACCGATTAGTGAAAGATAAATTGTTCGTAAAGTACTTAAATAAAACTTATTGGGTACGTGATAAACACACAAAGATAAACCATTATCAATTTAACGATTCCCTTATATCATCATTCGCAAAATCCCTACGAACTCATAATTCAAATCCGATAGTAGCGATCTATCTCTTGTTTGTTTGTCAGTCATCTTTTCAAAGTCCGCTGAACTGAGTTATATAGGTAGGGAGATAGTTTGATACCGTGAAAAGGAGAAAGGGTTGGAGTTTTTATCCCCACAGACAATGAGAGGAACGATTAGGTGACAAATGTCATATTTCCGTTGGCAAAGTCGCTAGGAACTACATGCTACTTACACTTTGTTACTGTATATTCTAAACTAATATTTCTACTAATACACACAAAGAACTATTTTGTACGATTCACACTTTAGTTTCGATCGATGGAATCGGTTTTATCAAATGTACCAAATGCGTAACAAAGCTTTATCTTTTAATTAATAATGATTGATATTTATTAAAGTGGTGATGGCGCAGGTAATTATTATTGTAATTGCACGTAAAAACCCGCAATCAGTATTAATTCCTCAGAAATCGACAGGGATATTGCTTCTTTGATGTTGTAATGGGCTCAATTCCAATGCGCCCTGTCTAAAATTAAATTTAGGTTCAGTTTGTCTCTTTCTCTGCCAAACAAACGAAAAGAGACAGCCTATATTAATCAAGAAACGTCAGACTAAACAGCTGTCCGTTGCTAAGAAAATTAAGAACCCTTAGACAATTTAGTAGGGATGTCATTCGATGACGACTAAAGTTAGACGAAAACACGCAAAAACTTGTACAAATACGTGAGAAATCGCTTCATTTAATTTGACGTTTGTAAATTATTGTAATCTGTCTCTTTTCGTTTGTTTGACGGAGAAAGAGAGAGACTAAACCTTAATTAAATCTTAGACAGGGCGCATTGGAATTGAGCTATATGTATAAAAAAGATTTAAAGGTTTTGTATTTTAGCGACAGTATTGTACTAAAAATAATAAGTAATAGTAAATAGAAATAATATAGTAAACTTCTAATGATTACAAAATTACAAACAGAAATCACTTGGAAATCAAATAAAATACATCAAATTGTACAAAAAAATGTTGTATTGTAATCACTATAATTACACTGAAAAACATAGTAACAATTTATAACAAAAATGAGAATAAAAACTGAAATAGGACGCTATACGTAACATTCATAATTAATTCAGTTATCGGTTTAGGATCATGGTTTAGGAAAAGCCGAATGAATGTTCATATCAATCGCTTTAGAAGAGATAAGAAGTTTTTATCAAAATACAATATTACAAAGCAGAACAGTGTCAGATCGGATTAGTAGTTACTATGAAGCCGTTGTTTTTGTTGTTTGTTTTTGTGGCGGTTTGTGCTAAGCACGAGGAATATGCGGGGTAAGTAGTTTTTTTTTACAAACTATAATAATGACCTCCTAGCCGAATAACGACTACGGCGGCCTATCTCAACAGAGATTAGCCAGCTGCGCGGGACATAATAAAGTGCAAAAGTGGGTGCGCAAATACACAGGTGCACTCTCTATTCCTTCACTCTCATAATTCAGTGAAATTGCAGTCCGACATGACCGTAGAGAGATCAGGCGCAGGACCAACGGCTTATCGTGCTTTCCGAGGCACGGGGGTGTTAACACCACCAACTTCATGACTCCGGAGCTGTCTGAGTTATTTCAATACAGAAAAACCTAACACTCTCGGCCCGACTCGGGATTTAAACTTCTTGAATAGTACCTAGCGTTCTGATAGCGTTGGGTTTACTCCCCGGAATATTTCCGACTGTTGGGTTTATTCCCAAATTCAGGGAAAGTATGCGGAATATTTCCAATTCGTCGGGAAAATACTCAGAAGTGCACTTAAAGTAATAAAATGCGAGAATTTTGCTATTTTGACAATGGTTTTACGCCTGTAGCACACCTTCACATAAAACCATAACAGCGGGACCACGCTAGTTTCGCCTGTTTGTCAGTTTTATTACACCAATCGTAAACGGCATGTTCTAATGCTTAGGTTTATTTGAGTCTCTCATTCTTTGAGATTCGACGATCCTGTAGTATACTTCCTACTACTGTGTCCACGATGTCGCGAATTGGTTGTTGTTGTTGAATGTTTTCTTCTTCATCTTCTTCATTCTGCCGAAGCCTAGCCCACTCCAATCTCTATCGTTGACGTTGCCGGGAATTCAGAGGCGCTCGCCAAAACCTCCGTGCTCGTAATCCAGCCTGGTGCAAACAATTCCGAATGGTCTGAGTGCTAACTTCAAACCAAGGGGGGGCCCAAACTTCTGCTTTTATTTTAGTAGCGTTGATTGTTGGGTCACGGGCTGCCAGCAATCTAATATAGCGCTTTTGGGCATCAGTCAAAACAGTTGGGTGACCACTGCGGGGTCGGTCAGCTAAATTACCCATCCCGTGGTACCTCTGCAACGTGGTCACGACACAGGATTGGGATATAGCAAGTCTGCGTGCTATATCTCTTGTGCTGTATCCTTCTTACCTCAAAGTTACTATTTACGTAAAAGTTCTGATAATCCTCTTGGCATTTTTTCAATCACATTTTTTTGCGAAAAAATATTTAAAATCTGTCAAAATTGACAAAATCAGATTTCTGAGTGAGCGTAAGCTATGACTGAAAGCCTTTTTATATGGAAAAACAATTGAACTGTTTTATTGTTCTTTATTCTAATTGTATATTTTTAAATAAAGAATCTTAAAAGAAGAAGAAATCATACTATAATCTACCGTAACAAAAAAAGATTTAGATAGAAAAAAGATTTAGATTTTTCAGTGATCACAAAAGAGGCGCCCTTTTTTTACTATTCCGTTGATAGCTCATTTACCACACTCGAGACTTTAAGTATGTTCACCTAGACACTTTGAAGAAAACAAACCTACCCGTTTTGTTTTCTGAATTTCTTGTTTTTAATAACAAAGATTTAACTTTATCATCACTTGTCTCAAATAGGTATTCAAACTTAAACGAAGCCAAACTGCAGTTTCTAATGTAGAGATTTTACTATAACCCTGTTTCTTTACGTCGAGATCTCTGCAATCCTTCTCAAACGTCTACATTTCTGCACCTATTCGCGACATCGTGGGCACAGTAATAGGAAGTATACTACAGGATCGTCGAATCTCAAAGAAAAAAAGACTTCGATAAATCTAAGCATTAGAACATGCAGTTTACGTTTGGTGTAATAAAACTGACAAACAGGCGAAACTAGCGTGGTCCCGCTGTTATGGTTTTATGTAAGGGTATGCTACAGGCGTAAAACCATTGTTACAATAGCTGAATTCTCGCATTTTATTAATTTAAGTCCACTTTTGAGTATTTTCCCGCCGAACTGGAATATTTCCCAATCTTTCCGTTTTTTCCCATACTTTCCCGTATTTTTCTTTTCCATCCCAATTTTTTCTTTTCCTTGCCCATCGCCAGTTCTGACCACTAGACCAACGAGACAGTCTTTACAAACTGTAAAAAGTGTGCTGACTACATTATATTTTGACGATAGTAAGTAAAATGGGAAACATCGAGAACCTACATGAAATAGACCACGTGTTTAATTTTAACAAGTTAGTTCTTCTTTTAAAAGCACAACTTTCCTAATTAATTTAAACGATATTAAGAAACTAAGGGTCGTGGGTTCAAATCCTGCCCGTATGCGAATTTTTGGTTTCCTATTTTAAACTTATAAAAATAAAAAATAACACTGAGTGTTAAAACATAACTACTGTATACATTTACAAATCCATGTCAAAAAGAAAGCTAATTACTTACTGCATATTATGAAAGAAGACTTTTTTATAAATCTCTAAAAATCTTGGTCGTTTTGTAGAAACTATCGCTAACACTACCTAAAGATTGCAAGACATGTCCTCAAAACAATAACCTCGTTATTCCAAAAACTTAGTGCCGTGTTTAAGACAGGACTAAGCTATTAACTAGCCAATTAGAAAAGCGCTTCTCTATTAGGTTAAGTCACGAATGTGTCATTCATTCCTCTGCTGTCGGCTAATATTTAGACCCATTTTAAACCTGGTCTATTTTTTAGGGTTCCGTAGTCCAACAAGGAACCCTTATAAGGATCGTTCAGTCCGTCCGTTGCGTTCGTCCTAGCCTGTCACAGCAGAATATCTTCTACGTTTATGGACTAATTTGCATGTAACTTGGTTCGAGGATACTTCACATATAGATCTAATTTTAAAAAATACAAAAAAAAATTGGCCCTTTTTAAGGGTACCTCCCCATACAAGTAAAGGGAGGAAGTGTTTTTTTTTTTAGTGCACCCCCTAGTGTGGGGTATGGTTGAAAAGAACTATGATAATAAGGTAGGGTTTCCATACAACACTTTTTTATCAGCTTTACCATTTAAGAGATGTAGTCCGCTAAAGTCGTTGACACGGTGTAATTTCTAAAGTCTTGGACCTATAAACTTCAAATCACTTACGTAAATAAACGGGCGTAGAAACTCTTATTTAAAATTGTTTTGGGTGTCCTGTGATGAATACTTTTGAAATTATAAATAAAATAAAAATATATACTTTTTTTGCCTATGCTGTCTAATGTTTTACGTTCATGGTACGGAACCCTTCGCGCGCGAGTCTGACTTGCGCTTAGCCGGTTTTTTGTAATAACACCGTATTAGTTTACAAAACAACTATATTCCAAACGTTCTTCCGCAGGTACAAATCATACTTCGTAAGACCCCAGACCCAGAAACAGCTTCATACTTTAGGGTCTATCATTCAAAATTTTGAAGTAGACACCCTTGGGTACCCTTCAGTCGGTCGAGATGGTTTAGTTCTCGTTAAGCCAGAGTTTCAAGCTCGATTTACTAAGTCGCTGAAAGATCTTGGAGTCTCTTACAGGATACACGCTGAAGATGTTGTCAAGTAAGTAGTATAGGAAAGTAATATAATTTCTAAGAGGTTAGGATTGTGATAATTGTTTGAGTTTCTACTAATTTACCAACATTATTATTTAGTCCACAGAGACACACATTTTTGTCACTAATACACAAAACCTTTTGGTTTTAGAGTTCTTAAATGTTCGGTGTGAGCTGAAAGAAATTTGGTAATGACAAAACTTCGGTTAAAGTTAATTATATTTGAAGACTAATAACTTGATACCTAATGGTCAAATGCATGGATATGTGCAGTGCCACTGATAGCTATAGCCCGACCACCTGAGTAGCCTGCAGGGTAGGTACAGGGAAAGACAAGAACGGTGCAGTGAGCGTTTAGTAATGATTGGGTTATATAAATAAATAAAAAAAGAATGCTTATTTCGAATTTCAAAATTCAATTCACAAGCGCCCACTGACCGCACCGCTCATGGTCCCTTAGTCGGGGTCGGCGGTCACTCGCCATTTTGTCAAAACATGTGTCAAAAGATCTAGCAGATGAGTGTCAATTGTAGCGGCCACCGACCACCTTCGTTTGCGCGGGACCAACGGGCGTGGCGCGCGACAGCCACCAGTGGCGATGGTCGGTGGCGCAGAGCCTATTGTATCCCCGTACCCCTGTACCCTAAAGGTTAGGCAGTCGGACTATAAAGAGGCCAAAGTGTAAATTGATGATCTAACTAAATTGCTTGCTCATATACCAAACAAAACTTACTTTAA
Source organism: Pyrausta nigrata (assembly GCA_949316185.1). NCBI lineage: Eukaryota > Metazoa > Arthropoda > Insecta > Lepidoptera > Crambidae > Pyrausta > Pyrausta nigrata. The sequence continues at coordinate 2,798,718 of OX438955.1, read as the reverse complement.
GATATTATCTTCGGTTTTGCTTGAAATTCGTCTTGATTATTCCTTTCTTCCTATACTTCAATCCGAAAGTGAATAAACACTGGTTCTGAACGATATAATAATTATTTTCAGAGCACTTCAGTACGATGACAGAGTTATCGAAGAAGTGGAGCGTAAAAATTTAGCTAGAAACGGAGGCGCTAGGATTCCATATCAGAACTACCAACCTTTAAGTGTTGTAAGTATAATGCAAATTACTTTGAATATAATATACAAATACTCCTACCAATTATGCAAAAAATATATATTGGGAACTAGCATTGATACCTAAATAATATTGCTTCTTTTCAGTATGACGCCTATCTTGAAGATATTGCAAGCAGGTACCCAAGCCTGGTCAAGTTGGTCACCCCTGCCAACTCCTTTGAAGGTCGCCCCATCAAATACTTGAAGATTTCCACCACCAACTTTGAGGACACCAGCAAACCAATTATCTTTATCGAAGGAACAATCCATGCTAGGGAGTGGATCGCACCACCCACCATCGCTTGGGCCATCAGAAAGCTGGCAGAAGATGTGACCGAGCCTGATCTTCTTGAGAAATTCGATTGGATTCTGTTGCCAATTTCCAACCCTGATGGATATGAGTACACCCAAGAGGTAGGTGACACATAAATGGTAGTAATTGGTTCAGGAACTACAAACTTAATAATAGTTTTCGGTCAGAGTTATTTTGCGCTATATTAAAAGCGTCTTCGAAAAGCGGGCCCAAAATATTTCTGTAGTCTTTTATTCGGACCAGAAAACAGCGTAAAAATATGTAAAACACGGTCACTACAAGTCAAATTGCAAATAGCTCTAGACCTGATTAAACATTAGGCAGGTTGCACCATTAAGTTTTTTTTTATATTGTTGGACATCCCACTCTCATTTCAACTCATCTCCCGCGTAAGAACTGGATAAGAAAATTGCCATCGCTAATGCACAAATATCACTTTTCAGCAACGTTTCTGGAGAAAGACTCGATCGAACAACACCAATTCCGACAATCCCTCGTGTATAGGAGTAGACGGCAACCGAAACTACGACTTCGAGTGGAACACAGTTGGCGTCAGCCAGAACCCTTGTGCTGACACCTACCCAGGAACACATGCTTTCTCCGAAGTTGAAACCAGAGTGGTCAGAGATATCATTCTTGAGAATCTGGACAGAATTGCTTTGTACTTGACTATGCACAGCTTTGGTAGCATGATTTTGTATCCTTGGGGCCACAACGGCACTAATTCTGACAACTGGTATGCTCTCCACGAGGTCGGGGTCACTATGGGTGAAGCGATCGACGCCCACAAATTAACTTACTTCCCGAAGTACGAAGTTGGGAATTCTGTTGTTGTCATCGGCTATGGCGCATCAGGTGCTTCCGAAGATTATGCTCATAGTATTGGCGTGCCTTTAGCGTACACATATGAACTGCCAGGATTAGACGGCGGCTTGCAAGGGTTCAACCTCAATCCAAACTTTATAGAACAGGTTTGCAGAGAAACCTGGGAAGGTATTGTTGCTGGAGCTAGAAGTATTAAGTCTTCAGCTTCAACGACTGCTGCATCTTTGGTAACATTTTTAATTGTAAGTTTGCTTGGACAGTTCCTGAAATGATTGAGTAAAAAGAAGTCTTTGTTTACTTGTGTTTTTTTCTCTCATCATTGGGCTCGATTCTAAACCAATGTCCCCTGTCTAAGAATAATGTAAGTTCAGTCTCTTTTTTTCTCTGTCAAACAAACAAAAAGAGACAGACTATATTAATTTTAAAAAAGCCTGATTTAGCAGTTGCTTAAGAAATTAGAGAATTCATAGACAATTTTGTACAGATGTAATTAGATGGCCAAGTGCGAGTCAGACTCATGCACAAAGGGTTCCGGAACAACATTAGATACTATGACTTTGAAAAAAAACACGTTTGTATGGGAGCCTCCCTTGAATATTTTAATTTTATTTTAATTTAATTATTTATTTTTAAGTGAATATACAGCTACATATCCTGTGAATATAGTCCCGCTATGCACCAGTCCCGCTATGCACCACTAATAAAATACCTACGAAAAAGTGCCGCTTTGTACCACATTATTTGATTCTACGTTAAACAATGGAAGGTACAGATGGAAAGAAAAGTGTTTCTTCCTTGGATAGTTGAAATCTTGAATAAACATAATGGAGTGTACAAACTAGTAAAAAAAGAGTCTATTCTCAAAGTCAAACATTTATTCATAATATTTCAGTCTTATGGATAACCCCAATAAAATACAAATAATCAACAAAAAAAAATATTCAAAATGTTTTTTGTGTAATCAAAATTTTATCTGTGTAATCAATTAAATTTTGAATATTTTTTTTTGTTGATATATTGATTACACAAATAAAATACAAATAATCATCTGTTTAATAAATAAAACTTTGAAAATTACTTAATATTCACTAACTCATAATAAATTGAAACTACTAAGATTGTTTTTTTATGTGCATAACAAGTTTACTTTCGTTTAAACATATAATTTTAATCTATACATATAATAAAACTGTGAAATCGATGCGTCTGTACATTGAGTATTTTTACCAAAAACTAATTGAGGGTGATGCTTAAATAGTAACAGAATAGGAATCTACATTTTTTTTTTGTTTGTTTGTCTGTTTGTACACGCTTATCTCCGGAACTACTAAACGGATTTGAATGAAGTTTTTTTTTTATTGTGTAGCTATTGAGTCTGGGCAAATACTAGGCTATAACTTATTTTGAAGATCGGAGTACCTGACGTGGAACCTTAGCAGTACACTTGAACTAAGAGATATATGAAAACAGCGCCTTAAGAAAAGTTAGTAAGCATTTTCTATTGACGTACACAAATTGAAGGTCTAAAGTAACTGATATAGAACACTAACAGTTCAGCTAAACGATAAGAGATATAAATAGAGCACCTTAGGGAACATTGTTCAGCGTGATAATCATTTTCTATTGACGTACACAAATTGAAGGTCTGGAGCAACTGATATAGAACCCTAACAGCTCAGCTCAGCTATAAAAGATATGAATAGAGCGCCGTAGGGAACATTGTTCAGCGTGATGAGCATTTTCTATTGACTTACACAAATTAAAGGTAGTGGAGTAATTGATATGCTAAATAACTTTAGACTGATTTTCAAACTTCCAAGGTAATCCTACTGTCTCCAAGTTACGATCTGGTGACGGAAACCTGGAGAAATCGAGAGAATCCTTCAGATTTTATAGGCATGTATACCATATATGCTACAGCATTAATTTAGGTATTTAAGCGTTTACATTCAGGAGTCATAATTTCATGGTGCTGACCTTAACGCTAAGTAGTTCGTGAATACTTTCACCACAGACAGTATTTCGAAATTTTGTTGAATTACTGTATTATTAATGAAAGATCAAAGTCAATTGGCACTATTTTTTATACTTTTTATCACGAAGGAAGAGGTAGGGAGGCCTTTGCCCTGCAGTGGGACACGACAGGCTCCTAATAACATTGATAAATTTACGAGAGTGGTAACTTACAATCCGACCTTTGAGTGGGCTAGGGACACAATAAATAAATGCTAAACCGCATTCATCTATTGTGGTAGGGAGGTTTGAGTCTGACTTTTTTCTGAACACTAAAACTAAAGTTACCCTTTTTCTTACAAACGAATAAAACTGCCTTCAATAAAGTAAACTAAAAGGTAACAAAATGTTCTTTACACTTTTACTAAGAAAGATATGTACGACAAAATTTAATTTTAGAGTTGGTGTCACTGCCATGCCAAATTTTCTTACCAGAGGAGGATGGCCAGGTAATAGTAATCTATCTAAAAAAGAGTGCCTATGGACCTTGATTTTTCATTCCTCTCTTCTCCTTATGACATGGTAGACTAAGCGATCATAATAGCTAGATGGCGACGAAAGTATAAAATATTTTGTATCATCGAGTCCACGCGTACGAAGTCGCGGGCAACAGCTAGTTTTAAATAATGTGATGATCGTTTACTATTTCAATGATTAAATAAAATATAATTGTTACAAAATCAAATTGAATTTCGCTTACAAAAATTAATCGACTGTATCATCCGGTGGGACTCGAACCCATCGCTCACTGGCGTAGCAAGCACTTACAAAAATTCGTCGGGTGACTAACGTCCTCCGTAGCTTAGTTGGTAAGAGCACTCGCCCGGATAGCGAAAGGACGTGGGTTCGAGTCCCACCGGATGACACAGTCGATTAATTTTTGTAAGCGAAATTCAATTTGATTTCGTATAAACTTGCAAAATAATTTCTTAATTTATAAAAATAATTATAAGTTAAGCTGATTTCATCTTAACTGATGGTTAAATATTTGTAAACATATTTCCATCGGATACATGCGGGTACATTCCCCAAGTATTGATGAAATCGAACGCCGGCTCACTGGCGTAGCAAGCACTTACAAAAATTCGTCGGGTGACTAACGTCCTCCGTAGCTTAGTTGGTAAGAGCACTCACCCGGATAGCGAAAGGACGTGGGTTCGAGTCCCACCGGATGACACAGTCAATTAATTTTTGTAAGCGAAATTCAATTTGATTTCGTAAAAACTTGCAAAATAATTGCTTAAGTTATAAAAATAATTATAAGTTAAGCTGATTTCATCTTAACTGATGGTTAAATATTTGTAAAAATATTTCCATCGGATACATGCGGGTACATTCCCCAAGTATTGATGAAATCGAACGCCGGCTCACTGGCGTAGCAAGCACTTACAAAAATTCGTCGGGTGACTAACGTCCTCCGTAGCTTAGTTGGTAAGAGCACTCACCCGGATAGCGAAGGGACGTGGGTTCGAGTCCCACCGGATGACACAGTCGATTAATTTTTGTAAGCGAAATTCAATTTGATTTCGTAAAAACTTGCAAAATAATTGCTTAAGTTATAAAAATAATTATAAGTTAAGCTGATTTCATCTTAACTGATGGTTAAATATTTGTAAAAATATTTCCATCGGAGACATGCGGGTACATTCCCCAAGTATTGATGAAATCGAACGCCGGCTCACTGGCGTAGCAAGCACTTACAAAAATTCGTCGGGTGACTAACGTCCTCCGTAGCTTAGTTGGTAAGAGCACTCGCCCGGATAGCGAAGGGACGTGGGTTCGAGTCCCACCGGATGACACAGTCGATTAATTTTTGTAAGCGAAATTCAATTTGATTTAGTAAAAACTTGCAAAATAATTGCTTAATTTATAGAAATAATTATAATTGTTACACTTTTTTTCATCACTGCCCGGGCATAGGGGGACTTTTTAGTAGGTATTTTATGAGTGGTGCATAACGGGACTAACCGAATAATATTTTAAGCGTATGCCATTAATATTATTAGGCAAAAACAGAGAAAACATCTCTTATTTGTTGCTGTAGCGGCAATAGATAAACATCATTTGTGAATTTCAATTATCTAGCTAACGAGGTTCATGAGATATAGCCTGGTTATAGACAGACAGTCCAACAGCGGAGGCATGGTAGTAGGGTCCCGTTGTTACCCATTACCCATTGGATACGGAACCCTAAAAAGCGCGTCAAGCGCATCCTTGGGATCTCCTTCCGGTAATGTCGGATTATCGTCTCACTTAAGAGTGGAGGAACAGAGGTTACATCTGTGTATATGTTACAGTCGAAACTCATAACCCGTCAACACCACTTTTAACTACAAAAATCGGGCAAAAGTAGTTTTGACCGATGCCTTTAGTTTAAAACAATTTTGACTGATATATAATTGCACTTGAAAAAATGACCGCCAGAGGCGGGAATCGAACCCGCGTTCCTCGCATGCCGGGCGATTGCCTAACCTCTCGGCCACCCTGGCGTTGGCAGAGCCCGTCGAAATTTTCAAGTGCTTCTTAACGCTGTAATGCCCGGCATGCGAGGAACGCGGGTTCGATTCCCGCCTCTGGCGGTCATTTTTTCAAGTGCAATTATATATTAAAATTGCATAGTGAATGCTTATCACTTCAAAACTATAATTAATTTTGACTGATTTTTATAGTCGAAAGTGGTTTTAACTAAGAGCATTGGTCAAAATTACTTTTGACTGCTAAAATATTGGGTAATAGTGATTGTGACCAACTTGTATCGATTAAAAGTTTTTGATTGTTAGTCAAAACTACTTTAACCGGAAATATTGAATAAAAATCATAGGTAAGTGTTACAAAATCGTTGAATTATTAAACAAATAAAGATTTATTGACATACAATTAAATAATTGAATTTTGTATGCACAAAGCACATAAACTTTACACCTTAAAATTGTTTTATAACACTTATTTTATGATTTTCCTGGTAGTTTTCACTGACTACCTTAACTTTTTTATGAATTTTGACCGATCGTTAAATTAAAATCAGGCAAAACCACTTTTGACTGCAAAAATCAGTCAAAACTGTTTTTGACCAAGGGCATCGGACAAAATCACTTTTGACTGCAAAAATCAGTCAAAAATGTTTTTGACTAAGGGCATCAGCCAAAACTACTTTTGCCTGATTTTTGTAGTTAAAAGTGGTTTTGACCGGCTATTAGTTTTGACTGTAACATATAGACCACATACATACTTGAGCAGTAAGAATAATATCTCCCGCGCAGTACGGTTATCTCGGTGGAGATTGGCCGCTGTAATTGAAATTCGGCTGGGAGAACAATCAAAATACCTATAAAAACATCAGTGTGGCTAGCGTTGCCGCATAACAACTATCGAATATCATCCACAATATCGATAGGCCTATTGATACTATTTATAAAGATAGTATTGTGAATATTATTTGATGTAGCTAGTAAATATTTTGAGGCTTGATTTAACCTTCCTTGATTTAGTAACTGATGTGACGTGAACGGCATGAAATAAAATAATAATTAAGGTGGATTCATTCTTCAAAGGCATTAAAACAATAAATTAGACAATTAGTAAGTACACACCCAATAATATTGGATAAAAGGCCACTGTCGATAAGACAAAACTATCAATAGTTGTAGCAACAGTCAGAGCCGATAGTATCGATAGTAGTGATCTCTATCGATAGTTTTTATACTGATGGAGCTATCGATATATTGCTTTTGTCTCAACTATCGATAGTCTATCGGAAAACTATCGATGGTGGACTATCGAGGGGCAACGCTAAGTGTGGCCAGCAATTTTAGGGTATAAACAATTGCTAAGGTAAGAACGATCTGGGAACATATTTAACTTATACACTATTCACAAAGCAGCTCTACAGCAAAACCTGTATATTAATACACCAAGAAATCAATTCTATTGATCAAAATTCAAACCATCTCCAAAATATATCTTGCAGTCACTAACTTAATATTTTATACTGAGCGGAGGCCATTTTGGTACAAAAATGATTTTACACAAAACTGCCTGCTTGTTTTGTAATATTAATTTATATTATTTTAGCACAAGATAAATATTATTTTATTTCTTTAATCACAAGAACACACTTAAACCATAGGTACGTACTGAAAACGAAATATAAGAACGACAGACGTACCATTAATAATTCATTGTGATTTCTGTTTATTTTAAGTAAAGCCGGATACATGTACATATCAATCTTATAGATGCGATAAGCCGTTTATTTATCTATATAAATCATAAAGCAGAATAGTGTCAAAACGGATATGAAGTTAACATGAAGTTGTTGTTTTTTTTGTTAGTTTTTGTAATGGTTTGTGCTAAGCACGAAAAGTATGCGGGGTAAGTTATATTTTTTTTATTAGCAACAATTTTTTGTAACATTGGGAAACGTCGAAAAATTTTACATGAAATGACATGAAATTTTATCAAATAATCGATAAAAAGTTGCACGATGTTCCTATGTTTTACAAAAAGGCACAAAAACAGCATAATATAACTAAAACTATTTTTGAGTAAAAATGCTAGTTAGTAACCTATGCTAGTTGGTTGGTGTAAATAAAAGTAGACATTCTTAAAAGCAATGATGACGAATTTAGAGACCAAATTGCTTGTTCAGAGATCATATTTCCAGACACAATAGAAAATTAATTGTTATGAGCCCGCCAGCGATCTTCCCACCCTCATGGGGTTTAGCCTCTTGAGGATTTTTTTTGCAAAACATCGTCGACTAATATCAATATCCTTCTACAGATACAAATCCTACTATGTAGGACCCAAAACCCAGGAACAGCTTGAGACTTTGGGTTCCATCATTCAGAAGTTCAAAGTAGACACCCTTGGGTATGCTTCAGTCGGTCGAGATGGTTTGGTCCTCGTTAAGCCAGAATTCCAAGCTGGATTTACAAAGTCACTGAAAGACCTTGGAGTTCCTTACAGGATACACGTTGAAGATGTTGTCAAGTAAGTAATGATGAGTGAGTGCGTGAGTAAGAGTAATAAATTTTATCTTTAAGAACGATTGTGATAATAGTTTAGAATTAGTTGAAAACTAATTTCAAAAATAACACCTTTTTTATTACATAATGAGGATCTAGAAGTGATATTGCTACCGCGAATTTTTGCTACAATTTTTTATCAATCCAAACAAATCTCTCTTAAAACTTGTATTTTAGTTGTGTTTGGAATTAGTCTTAGTTAAATCGAAATTCGCCCACTTGCAAACTTGCAAAATAATTGCTTAAGTTATAAAAATAATTATTCGTCTTAGTTATTCCTTCCAATACCTAAACCCGAAGCGAATAAACGTCATAATTATTTTCAGAGTCCTTCAGAAAAATGACAGAGTTATCGAAGAAGTAGAGCGTGAAAATTTAGTGAGAAACGCAGGCGCCAGGATTCCTTATCAAAACTATCAACGTCTTGATGTAGTAAGTTTCATTCATTTCTTTAGTTTTCATTTTAAAACTTTTTATTGACAGATTCATTCTAATATTCACGATTTATTGTATTATTTTAACATTTTCATATTATATATAATAAAATTATAATTTATAATCTAATCATTTTTTTTCTGAAAATAATCATTTACTTGATTATATGTATAATGAGTGTTTCTCGTAAGGTGTCAATCTGATGCATGGTGATAGTGATGAGTGACCACCATATCTATCACTTGAACCCCCACGTATGTTCAGCGGTTCTTTGTGGTTAACGAGATATTAGCAAAAAGTTCCTCAAATCATCATCATCATCCTAGCGTTATCCCGGTTATGCACTCGCACGCGTGCCCAAGTTCCGCTTTGGACTATGATCCAGGATGTGTCAGATCAGGCAATTAAAAAAGTTCCTTGCAAATGAATGGAATAGTTCAAAATGTTAAGGAAATTGCGCATTCTACTGCTGATACTACATATTAAATAATAGATTCCAATTCCTATTGAAAAGTATATTAAGTCAAAATTAAACGACCGATTTGTTTTTGAACATTTTTTTTATTTTGTACGTAGAACAAAGGTTTGATGGTCACTTATCACCACCCACCACGAAATGGCTTGATACCCTACAAGAAACACCTGTATACTAGGTAAATACTTTTACATAAGGTTGTCACAGTAAATAGAAAATTAATTGTAGTATGTAATATCATGGGTAAAATTGAAAAGAGATTATTTTAAAAATAATAACACTAAGTGGGATCAACATCAGTAAGACTTTAATACCTAAGACAAGATGTAAAATGGATATTAACAATGACAAAATTCCCTCATTCCAGTACGATTCATACCTCGAAGACATTGCAGCCCGCTACCCTAACTTAGTGAAGTTGGTCACTCCTGCCAACTCCTTCGAAGGCCGCCCCATCAAGTACTTGAAGATTTCCACCACCAACTTTGAGGACACAAGCAAACCGATTATCTTCATCGAAGGAACCATCCATGCTAGGGAGTGGATTGCCCCACCGACCATCGCTTGGGCAATCAGAAAGCTGACTGAAGATGTAACCGAGCAGGATCTTCTGGAGAATTTCGATTGGATTCTGTTGCCCATTTCCAACCCTGATGGATATGAATACAGTCATGAGACGGTAAGTCGTCTTTTGTTAATCTAGATCGAATTAGCAACTCGATAGCAGCTTCTGGTCAAAGTTAGTTATCAGTCTATAAAAATGTACTTCGACAAGCACCACCTCGCCCCCAATGATTTCTGTTGTCTTTTACACGGGTCAAACTTTAAAAATGGCACTGCTAAACCAGCTTACGCAGAGCTCATTGCTCTTGCAATCTGAGAAGTAAGCACGGCCTAACTACTCGGCAATCGCCCGGTATGCAAGGAATTCAGGTTCAATTCCCGCTTCAGCCGGTTATTTTTAGGGTTTCGTACCTCACAAAGCAATAAGAAGCCCTATAGGGTCACTTTGTTGTCCGTCTGGCTATCTGCCCGACTGTCAGTCTGTCCATCTGTCTGTCACGACCGTTTTTCTCAGGAATGCTTTGAGATAATCAAGTCAAATTTCACTTACAAAAATTAATCGACTGTGTCATCCGGTGGGACTCGAACCCACGTCCATTCGCTATCCGGGCGAGTGCTCTTACCAACTAAGCTACGGAGGACGTTAGTCAGTCGACGAATTTTTGCAAGTGCTTGCTACGCCAGTGAGCCGGCGTTCGATTTCATCAATACTTGGGGAATGTACCCGCATGTATACAGATATGACATACAGATGTCATGTGTATGTATTTAGTTGGTAAGAGCACTCGCCCGGATAGCGAAGGGACGTGGGTTCGAGTCCCACCGGATGACACAGTCGATTAATTTTTGTAAGTGAAATTTGATTTAATTTCGTAAAAACTTGCAAAATAATTGCTTAAGTTATAAAAATATAAAAAATAATCAAGTCAAAAATTTTTTATCATCAATACTTCCTGCGGTCCCTTAGAGCTGTAAAAAAATCAAGTCTTAAGTCAACGCAGGTTAAAGATGTGCCGCTCCATTAATCTCTTATTTTATATAACACATCGAAAAAGAGTCAGAATCTATAGGGTCTATAAAGTCGCCGTCGACCAAGCACAATGAACTTTGGCTTAAAAGAAAGGTCTTACAACACGTCAAGTAAAGGAGATAGTCCGTGAACTGCAAATTTATGGTTACATCGTAGAAAAAAATCTTTTGTTAGACCGGAACCCTAAGTGCACGAGTCCCAGGTTTTCGCAATCTAATCTTTACTTATCCAAAATGGGTTTGCTCTTGGATCTAGGCTAGGCCAGAAGTGGCTAAGCCAGAGTCGACGATAGAACGAGCTCACCCAGAAGAAGCCTGTCAATATACAGTGTGCCCGGGTTTCGACTGGCGATAATTTATGGGCTATAAGATCATCAAATGTAATCCACAAAAAACCCCCATGTTGGGGGTCTAACTCCCCTCCTCTTGAAAAGGCAGCCATTTTATTTATTTAAAAATATGCTATTTCTATGGATCTGGAGGTCCTAAAAGTTATGAAAATGATTATATTGGAAGCAAACGCAATGGCCTATCACGTGAAATAAAGATCAATTCAAAATATTAACCGTCATAGAGGAAAAAATTTTTTTTTTAATAATCATACAAAAAAATTTAAAACATTAAGATAGTTTTTTAAACCTATTACAAATCTGAGCCCAAAAATGCATTTTTTCTGAAAATTATATTTTTTTTGTCAAAAAGATTTTTTCATTAGGATTATGTCTTTAAATTTTGATAATTAGAAAGATCTTAAATTATCGCTAGTCGAAACCCGGACACCCTGTATATTTATAGGACCTTAAATACAAAATTGCCAATGCTAACCTGCTTTAAATTTTCAGGATCGTTTCTGGCGTAAAACTCGATCGAACAATACCGATCCTGTCGACCCTACGTGTATAGGAGTAGACGGAAACCGAAACTATGACTTGGAGTGGAACACAATCGGCACAAGCTCTGACCCTTGTGACGAAATTTACCCTGGAACCCATGCTTTCTCCGAAGTTGAAACCAGAGTCGTCCGAGATATTATTCTTGAGAACATAGACAGGATTGATATGTATTTGACCATGCACAGCTTTGGCAGCATGATTTTATATCCTTGGGGTCACAACGCCAGTAATTCAGCCAATTTTGAGACTATCAATAAGATTGGAATCATCATGGGTGAAGCAATCGACGTCCGCAAATTAACTTACTTCCCAAATTACAGTGTTGGGAATTCTGTTCTTATCATTGGATATGGAGCATCCGGTGCTGCTGAAGATTATGCTCATAGTGTTGGTGTGCCTCTAGCGTACACATTTGAACTGCCTGGATTTGGCTTTGGGCTTGAAGGCTTTGATCTCCACCCAAACTTTATAGAACAGGTTTGTAGAGAAACCTGGGAAGGTATCGTTGCTGGAGCTAGAAGTATTAAATCTTCGGCTTCAACAACTGCTGCATCTTTTGTAACATTCATAATTGTAAGTTTACTTGGACAGTTTCTAAAATAATAAAGTTAAAATAAAAACATCGAATGTTTTTTCTTTTATTCCTATTCTTGTTTTTGTGCTTTCTGTCTTGAAATATCTCGGAAACAGCTCGGAGTCAGAAAATTGGTGGTGTTAAAATACTACCTTGTGTCTCAGGAAGCACTATATACATAATCCAGTCATGTGTCAATTCATGTCGGATTACCGTCTTACCGAAATTGGAGAGTTAAAGTACAGAGAGTGCACCTGTGTACTGCGCACATACTTGTGCGAATATCTCCCAGGCACTCCAGCACTGAGCGGACTTGGCTATCTTGGTTGAGTAGTCAAATTCGGCTAGGAGGACATTATTTATTAGGTAACTAACTCTACATTATAATCATATCAGCGGGATCTAAGAGAAGGTTCTCAATTGTATGTGCATTCACTAATTACTTACCTCGCTAATGTTAAAGCGATTCCAAAAAAAAATATTTGTCTGAATGTGTTTATTTCCACGGTGGTCCCATTTTCATCAACTCGGTGTCTGTTATCGCGAAATTGAGAGATATTTTGAAAATTTGCTGGCACATCTACACTTATTTTGGTGTTTTTTAAATAAACTTGTGTTACGATGAAGATCATGGATGGCCATCGCTGATAATCGCGTTGCAATTCAATTGATTTTCTCATAGTTAGTAAACAATACTTAGCTAGACACAATCCATATGGTAAAGAAGAGCTGATGGCAAATAACCAGAATATCTAATATAATAAAAGTTGTACTACATCACATACAATGCTCTGATCCCAAAGTAAGTAGGTAAACCACTCGTGTTATGGAAATCAGACACAACGTTGGTATTAGACCCAGACCACGTTTGCCACGTTGAGCCACGTTTAGTATTTCAACTCGGCCACGGAGGTCATCAACTCTTCAACTGCTAATGCCCCAGCATCGGGAAAAGCAGTTTTATGAAAAAGATGTTGAGCAGTTAACGTTAGGGTATTGTAATTTACAAACCAAACCTTGAGTAGGGAATTTCAAATTTGATTTTATAACTAAAGAGTTAAAAATAACATAATTCAAACGGTCTTATGAACACTCAAAAAGTGCATCGATGTTTGAGACGGTGATGAATATTTGATATCGCACATTAATTTGGGCTTATTTAGGCGGCGTCATTTGCACCCATTATTATCTTGCTACAAAGAAATAAGAATTCATGATAATTATATTATAATCAGAATAGTTTCTGATTATATAATTATCATGAATTCTTATTTTCGCCAGCCAGGCCAGCTATCACTTCATTAGATCTAATATTAATTATCGAATCTTTGTCGGAATTATCGGGTTTTATCACTTCACCTTAATTAGATAATATAAAAAAAAAACAATTTAACAGACATTAGACCACAAGGATACCTGTATGGTGTAGATATTTGTGTCCCCTTTTTAGCTAACTTAAGTCAATGTATTGTCATAACAGTCATATTATTGTAAGGTTGCTTTTGCTTATTGTACCCTTAATTTAGAAAAAAAATAGATACAACAACGCAGATATAATACTGACTAATAGTAACTGTACTGACGACAGCATTTTTTTTTTTTTTGCATTCATTTCTTTATTTAAACTTTTTGCGTACATTTTATTATACGATTGGCGGATTTACTAGTAGGTATTTTGAAACGAGATATGTGTACCTAGTCGGTAAATTCCTTATTCTCTAACTGTTTATAAGTAATTCGTTGGATTCAGAATTAGAAACCCACAAAAATTATTACAATTTACAATTAGTAAATATACACACAATTCATCATCATCACACAGACAGAAATACCCACAACTCTTTTTATAATAGGACTAGCTGTTGCCCGCGACTTCGTCCGCGTGGACTCGATGATACAAAATATTGTATACCTATTGCTTGTCTGTTAGTCTAATAATATGTCGTAAGGAGAAGAGTGGAATGAAAAATCGAAGTCATTAGGCACTATTTTTAGATAGGTTACTATCACGTCGTCATCCTCGACTGGTAGGAAAATTTCACATGGCAGTGCAACCGACTCAAACAATAAATTTTGCCCTATATCTTTCTTAGTAAAAGTGTACAGGTAAATTTCTAATTTTTAGTTTACAAACTATTTTGTATTATTTGACCTAAAGTTATCTATATAACTTTAGGTTTAAGTTCATAAAACAGTTAGACTCAAAGCCTACCGCAATAGATGGATGTGATTTAGATTTTTTTTTATTAGCCCCCTACCCTACTTAAGGTTCGGCTTGTAAGTTACTACTATCGTAAAATATCTAAGTAAGATTATTGTAAATATTCTTAATAGGTAGTTCAATTTCCGTGAACAGGTGATAAGTAGTATAAAAAAATAGTGCCAATTGACTTTGATATTTCGTTAGTAATACAGTAATTCAACAGAATTTTGACAAACTGTCTGTGCTGAAAGTATCCATGAACTACTAAGCGTTAATGATGTTCATCATCAGGTCAGCACCACAAATCCTCCTGAATGTGAATACTTGAATACCGAAATAATTGCTGTAGCATATATGGCTGCCTCGTTGGTCTAGTGCTCAGCACGCTGGGTACTATGCTCGTGGTCACAGGTTCGAATCCCGGGTCGGGCTGAAAGTGTTGGGTTTTTCTGTCTTGAAATATCTCAGATACAGCTCCGGTGTCAGGAAGTTGGTGGTATTCCGCACAGTCAAAATTCGGCTAGGAGGACATTATATATGGTACACATTCCTATAAAATACGGTGAGGAAAAACATCGTGAAGAAACCTGCACATTCAGGCGACTGAATGTATAACCATGATCCAAACTGGTCAGGTTCCTCTGGAAATAGGGTCACGGAAGTCAGATGGCAGTCGCTTTACTGTAATTACCTGATCTGCTATAACCTGGATTATGGTTAGCGGACCCTGGGCCCTCGCGTGTGAGAGTACAACCGGCATAACGCTAGGAGGATGAGGATTAGGATGATGGTGGCGCCAGGATTCTGTCACTAGATCGTAACTTAAGAACTAAGACAGTAGGATTACCTTGGGAGTTTAGCCTTATAGACAAAAACAATATTTTAAAACCAGTCTAAAGTAATTAAGCTGAGCTGCTATGGTTCCATATCAGTTGCTCCAAACCTCCAATGATGATGATTAATTTTTGTGAGCGAAATTCAATTTGATTTAGATAAGTACTGCCAGGTGTTAGCAACAGGATTGTTAGAGCAATAAAAGAGGTCTCTTGAAAATCAGGTCCATAATTTATTACGAAAGTAGGTATCTAAAAAGGATAAAAAATAAAGGCACATGTAAATCAAGACTTTGTATTGACTTAATTATTTTAGGAACTGTCCTAGTAAACTTATAATTAAAAATGTTACAAAAGATGCAACGGTCGTTGAAGCTGAAGATTTAATACTTCTAGCTCCAGCAACGATACCTTCCCAGGTTTCTCTGCAAATCTGTTCTATAAAGTTTGGGTGGAGGACAAAGCTTTCAAACCCAAATCCCAATCCAGGCAGTTCAACTGTGTATGATAAAGGCACACCAGCAGCATAAGCATATTCTGTAGCACCACCTGATGACCCATAGCCGATGATCTGAACAGAATTTCCAACTTGGTACTTCGGGAAGTAGGTAAATTTATTTGCATCGATTGCTTCGCCCATAGTAACTACAACCTTATGAAGAGCATGCCAATTGTAAGAATTACTAGCGTTATGGGCCCAAGGATACAAAAACATGCTGCCAAAGCTGTGCATGCTTAAATACAAAGCAGTCCTATCTACATTCTCAAGAATGATATCTCGGACGACTCTGGTTTCAACTTCGGAGAAAGCATGGGTTCCAGGATAAATTTCTTCACAAGGATCCTGGCTGACACCAACTGTGTTCCATGCAAAGTCATAGTTTCGATTTCCGTCTACTCCCATACACACGGGGTCGACAGGATCGGTGTTATTCGATCGAGTTTTACGCCAGAAACGATCCTGAAAATTAAAGGGTAGGTAAGCAATGGCAATTTTTAAGTCGTAAGTCTTTTCTTAAGTCATAAATAAAAAAAAAAACTACAAATTCATCATGCCAAATGTTTAACGAGTCTCGCGTAGAGCTTTGCCCAAGCTTGCTTTAGCTGTTACCGTGCTTGCGATCTTCTAATGATTGCGAATTTAGGGTTCCGAACCTCGTCAGGGAAAAAATATGGTCCTCTTTTGTAGGATTACATTTTTGTTTGTCTGTTCTTCCGTTCATTCATCTGTCTGTCCAGGCCCTTGTGCTCAGGAACCAATTGTTTGGTAGAGATCTTCGGGATTAATTTTAATGGAGTGAAAATTTTCATCTGACCAGTACCGTTACCATAAGTTTACTGTGGTTTTACTCGCTAGCGACGACGTAAAAAAAGTGTATAGAAAATTGTAGTTCTCCAAGTAATCGCTAGAGGCGCTGTGCAATGTTTCATACACTTTTTTTACGTCGTCGCTAGCGAGTAAAACAGCCGTAAACTCATGGTAACGGTACAGAAGTTGCTATCGAGTTGACAATTCTGTCTTTACTAATAGAAAACTACTTACTTTCTCATGAGAGTATTCATATCCATCAGGGTTGGCGATGGGTAACAAAATCCAATCAAAATTTTCAAGAAGATCAGGCTCGGTCACATCTTCCACCAGCTTTCTGATTGCCCAAGTGACGGTCGGTGGTGCAATCCACTTCCTTGCATGGATGGTTCCTTCGATGAAGATAATTGGTTTGCTGGTGTCCTCAAAATGGAATGGTGATGGAAATCTTTAGGTAATTAATGGGCCGGCCTTCGAAAGAGTAGGCTGGGGTGACCAGCTTTGTCAGGTTGGGGTAGCGGCTTGCAATGTCCTCAAGGTAAGAATCATACTAAAAAGAAGAAACTTTGTTGTTTTTTTCCCCACATATCACCTTGAACCATTTTGAATTTTTTTAGGTTAACCCATTTAGTAAGTAAATAAATAAATGTTTTCAACTAGAGATGGGCCGAATACTCGGTTAATACTCGGTACTCGGCAAATTATACTCGGTTTAAGTAAATCAATATATTTTGGTAAATATAATTAAAACTACAGTGGGTTTCCAATGATGAAAGACAGGAAACTAAGATTAAATTAAAGCAGAGAGACATAACCTAAATTTAATCTTAGACTTTCTGTGCCAAAGAACAGAGACAGACTATATTACTAATTTAGAATTGTCAGACTAATCAGCTGTCAGTTGCTAAGGATATAAGAGAATCCATAGACATTTAATAGCGATGTCATTCGATGACGACTAAAGTTGGACAAAAAAAACTGCAAAAACTTGCAAAAATACGTAAAAAATCGCAACACTTAATTTGACATTTCTCAATTATTGTAATCTGTCTCTTATCTCTTGTTTAGCAGAGATAATGAAAGACTGAACTAAAATTTAATCTTAAACAGGGCGCACTGGTATTGAATATTAATTTGAGAAATATTTGACAATCTCAATGATGATAATGAATGAGTAGTGATGAAATAAAATTAGGAAAACGTTAATGAAAAAAACCAAAAACTTTATAAAGGTAAATTATTATGTAAGAACAGAGGGCTCTCTGCACGTTCTGATATCTCAAATGTGCTGCGCGAACTTCTTTGTGCACGCCCGAAAATGGAATTCGATTAAATTGAGTTACTCGGCCGAGTAGTAGTAATTGAGACTCGGTAGGAAAAAAATTGAACCGAGTAATACTCGGTACTCGTTACTCGGAAAAAGTGCTACTCGGCGCATCTCTAGTTTCAACAAACACACCAATTACATAATCCCCACCTAACCGTGAGCTTGTGCTATGGCGACTAGGATAACGGATAGACATACTTATACGCTTATACATCCGTGACTTGGGTACAAATTCTCGTGATCATCACACAAACATTTGCCCCTTGCGAGATTCGAACCCGCAACCTCTGGTTTTGTAGTCTGAAACGCGAAGTATTATTGAATTGAGTAAAATATTTTTTTTTATTACTTACTACACTAAGACGTTGGTAGTTTTGATAAGGAATCCTGGCGCCTCTGTTTCTTGCTAAATTTTCGCGCTCTACCTCTTCGATAACTGTGTCATCATTCTGGAGGGTTCTGAAAATAATTATGACATTAAGGGTCATTGACCACCAGAAAAGAATCGATGAATTTTTGTGAGCGAAACTAATTTCGTAAAAACTTACAAAGAAATGATTAAATTTTAAAACTCGTAAATTAGAAGAATTTTAAACAAATCTGTAGATTAAGGTAAGTTTTTTTTTCGTATTTGTAGCAAAAATGCTCATCATCTATACCGACTTTAGACCCAAATCGGTAAAATAAAAGTCACTCACATCAGTCTTTGTAATTAAAAATTACGTTATTAAATTACTTAACAATCAAATTATTATCACAATAGTACCTAAAGATAATTTTAATCGCTGTCAGTTACCACTTACTTGACAAAATCTTCAGCGTGTATCCTGTAAGGGACTCCAAGATCTTTTAGTGACTTAGTAAATCCAGTTTGGAACTCTGGCTTAACGAGGACCAAACCTTCTCGGCCGACTGACGCGTACCCAAGGGTGTCTACATTAAACTACTAAATGATGGAACCCAAAGCTTTAAGCTGTTCCTGGGATTGGGGTCCTACAAAGTAGGATTTGTATCTGTGGAAATGTGGAAAGATAATAATATTAAAAACATATTAACAAGCAATTGGCCTCTTGATTCGTTATTATTTACAATGTTTACTGTCAATAACTATCATCAACAATTTTAACTGTGACAGTCATATAGAAGAAATCGCTACTTGCCCCGCATACTTCTCGTGTTTAGCACAAACCGCCACAACAAGAAACAATAAAACCAACAGCTTCATAATAAACTATTGTCTGTTCTGATACTGTTCTACATTTCAATATTGTATTTCGATAATACTGCTTATCGCGTAAAGAGAGATTGGTGATGTAAATGCGGCTTTGCTTATACGCCAATCACAATTATTAGTCCTTATTGTTACATATTGGCAAGATGTACATGTAATCATAATTATTATTCACTAGCTGACCCGGCGAACTTTGTTCCGCCTTAATGTCAATAAATAAGCATTTTTTTTTTTTATTGGAAAAAATACAAAAAAAATTAAATTTCTACATCAATCATTCATAATTATTTCTGTATTTTAGTACATAGGTTGCTCTTCATTTAAGTACCTTGTGATACACGACATTTTTTGTTTTATTATCAGGCGCAAAAACAAACAACGCAGATGGTCTTCCGACCCGTGAACATGCCACGTATAATTGACCATGGGAAAAACATGAATGTTCTAGATTTAAACCACAAACTTTTAAGGATTGGCCTTGTGATTTGTTGATGGTCATGGCAAATGCAAGACGTATCGGAAATTGAAGTCTTTTAAATTCAAACGGCATATCGGTTGGGATCATCGGTATCCTCGGAATGAGAACTTGCTCACCTTTGAATTTTCCTATCATTATCGTAGCGTAAATTACATTGTTCATCAATTTTCTAACCACCAAACGCGTACCGTTGCACAGTTTTGGTTGGTTTATGTTTCGAAGCATGATTACTACGGAGCCAACCTTTAGGCGTAAATTGTGCGGTGGTAAGCCAGGCACGTCCAAAGAGTTTAAAAATTCAATTGGATAGTTGGTGGCTTCATCTTCATTTGTGACGCAGTCAATAGATTTGAATGAATGCATTGTTCCAATGATCTTATTTTGAATTATGTTGTTTAGGTCATCTACATCTTTATTCTTAGCCGCTAAAATTGCTCGCTCACTCATCCATTCATAATTTTTGTAGTTAGAAATAATTTCTGGAAATACATTGTTGATAAGTTCGTCTTTTGATGAGACAAAATTACAGAAATTATTTGGAAATGATATTAATCCGCTCGATTCATCGACAGGTACTTGACCATTACCGATAGTCAGCAATTGCTCCGAGAAATCTTCAGCAGATGTATCATTAAGCAATGCAACTCTCATGTTTGTTGTCAGTTGCAGTTTCTTCACATGGCGCCATAGATTTGACGATTTGAGGCAAGCGTTTATTTCGTCGGCAGCCGTAGATCTTGGAATTACTGGCAGTATTTGGCGGAAATCACCAGAAAGTAAAATCATTGCTCCTCCAAAACATCTCGAGTCATTGCGTAAATCTTTTAATGTTCGGTTAAGTGCTTCTAATGCACGTTTATGCGCCATTGTGCATTCGTCCCAGATGATGATTTTCGATACCGCTAAAACTTTGGCCATTGCTGAGTGTTTTGCAATATTACACGTTGGTTCTTCAATAGTTTGAAGATTTAACGGTAATTTGAATGCTGAATGAGCCGTACGGCATCCTTCTAACAATGTGGCTGCTATTCCAGAAGAAGCAACTGCAACCGCTATGTTAGATCTCGCCCGAACAGTTGCTAAAACTAATGACATGAGGAATGTCTTGCCAGTTCCACCAGGGGCATCTAGGAAATATAAACCACCATTTTCATCATCGATTGCCTTCATTAAAGTATCATAAACTTTCTTTTGTTGGTAATTCAACAGGGGTACATTCGTTTGAACTACTAAATCTAATTCCTGGTGATCATATTCACGTTCCCGTTCCAATTCTCGATTAAATGCGTCATTCATTTCACGATATGGTGCTGGCATTCCTAACCTGATTAATAAATTACCGCACATGAGGTAACACATATCTTCGATCAAGAGTAAAGCACGATTATGTATCTCCTCATTCATCTCAATATCGTGATTTCTGGAACTGACACGAATTTGATGTAAAATATCTTCTGACATATTATCCTTGTATTTGTGCCACAGGTTACATGGGTTTGATGGAAAACATGTCGAAATTATGATAGCGAATAATGTGCGTATCTGACTTGGAGATGCACAGATAATGGCTTCAGCGATTGTCGTATCCCAATGACTATCGTTTTCTAATAACTTCAATTCTTCACATGCAGCACGATATGTTGGGAATATTACACCATTAACAGTTCGTAGTGACTCAAATGACGTTGGCCCACGCACATTTACCAGCAACAACCGCAAATAGAAACATTCATTATTCTTTGGATGAACTGTATACATACGACCAAGAGCATCAGTAGAACGCACATCTGGATACCCAGGAACCGCATCGCCTTGCTTCCGTCTTTGAAAATTCTTCGATGAAGCATTCCAAGTATAATAACGTGGCATCTCCGAGTAAAGCAAAGTTCGTGCAAACTGATCGCTTTGGCAGATTGCAAAAAAACTGGTCAATGTAGTTGCTGGAGGTGTTTCAGCACGTTGCGTAGCATTCGAAGCCGTGAAATATACTCGTTGACCATTCTCCAGATGCACCGCCAAATGCGTAACAGTAGGATGACGTTCGTGAATGGGAAATGCGAATATACGCCAAATCGCTTCATTACAGTTCACATAACGACCAACTTGATAGCGTGAAATTTCATCGTTGGTATTCGAGGATTGCAATCCAAAAACCGCCATATCACTGCCTTTCGTGACATATTTGCAAATATATTTTATGGACTTAACTGAATTGCAGTATTCAACGTTGCAATGTGTCTTGAACGATTTAGAAATAAGTGGCGAATATGGAACAATCCAACTGTTGTCGACAACGAAATCCATTCTTTTCACTTTCGTTGTGACAGTTCGACCGTTGTCATCTGGTGATCGACGCCGATACAGCGGATAACCATCATTGCCAGTGACAGTCTCCGCCGTTAATTTCCGTGGATATCGTTTAGAGCACTTTCCATCGACCATGCAAGGTGATTGGGGATTGATGGCACCACACGGTCCATGAATCATATTAGTAGTAACAACATCATGTAGGTCTGGATCGACTTCATAATCAGGAATCTCAGCACATATGATATCATCTATTTGGTCAGGCTGAATTCTTTCCACTAACCAAATAAGAATGTGTGCGTGCGGCAGGCCTCGCTTTTGCCATTCGATTGAATACATCCAGCATCGAGTATCTCCAAAGACGCGTTGTTTAACAATAAAGTTCATCAGGGACCGAATTTTTTGCCTGAATATACGTGCTGTGATGTCGTGTCTATCACTTGATGTTTGTCCGGGAAGCAGCAATTGAGTAATTTCTATCCATTTTGGATTACAGGTAAAAGTAATAAAGAGATCGGGCCGACCGTAATGACGAACATATGTCATTGCATCTTGTGCATATTCATGCATATGACGTGGACTACCAATGTATGTCGCCGGCAGAATAGTTAATCGACCAATATTAGCTGCATTTCCTTCAGTATTAACTGCATCACGTAAATGGATGTACTCCTCAGAACGCAGTTTGGCTTGGTTCAACCTAATGAATGTTAAACGTTCCGTTTCTATTTTTACATACATGTCAACGCAATACTGCTGAAACAATCGACGAAACCGCAGCAAATAGTTGTCAGCATTTTGACGAATCATCAAACGATATGCGTAATAATTCATTGAGCTAACTTTCTTTGTAGTTTCTTCACCTGAAATTAAAAATTTGATAATTAACCATTTCAAAGGCAAATTTTAAAGGCAAACAATACAGACATTAACCATTTTTTTAATAAGCATTATTTTAAATCAGTGTCTTTCACAAATAAATGAAATAAATTATGATACTGATACTCACCATTCAATGGATTTTTCATTTTAATATTAAAATAATATCCATCTTCTCCTTGCCAAAACATCAGCGGGTATTGCAATGTGTCATATGATCGATGAGTTTCAGATATTTGTTGCAGTTGCCCAGTATCGCGACGTGTAAGCACAATATCGCGTTTTTCCAATTGTTCACCAACAATCAGGATGGCAACTTCGTCTACTGTTGGAGCATTAAATGTCCTTTCGTGTGTTCCAGATGGTCGTTTATCTGCTTTGATAACAACTTTATAGTCATCACTTGGCATGCGCTCTAAAGCACTCTTAAACAACCTGACCAACGCATGATGTTCATGAAGCAGACACTGCAAGTCTTGAAGAATTGCTCGCTTCATTCCTGCATTGATCTCTAGGCGTCGATCAAGTTGTTCTTCCATGTTGCCCATGAAATATATTTGTAAAAATTTATTCTGTGTATCTTCGAAAGGTAGTAATGATCCAATTCGATGATGAATCTGTCCTTGTCCTAGCTGACCCGGCGAACTTTGTTCCGCCTTAATGTCAATAAATAAGCATTTTTTTTTTTTATTGGAAAAAATACAAAAAAAATTAAATTTCTACATCAATCATTCATAATTATTTCTGTATTTTAGTACATAGGTTGCTCTTCATTTAAGTACCTTGTGATACACGACATTTTTTGTTTTATTATCAGGCGCAAAAACAAACAACGCAGATGGTCTTCCGACCCGTGAACATGCCACGTATAATTGACCATGGGAAAAACATGAATGTTCTAGATTTAAACCACAAACTTTTAAGGATTGGCCTTGTGATTTGTTGATGGTCATGGCAAATGCAAGACGTATCGGAAATTGAAGTCTTTTAAATTCAAACGGCATATCGGTTGGGATCATCGGTATCCTCGGAATGAGAACTTGCTCACCTTTGAATTTTCCTATCATTATCGTAGCGTAAATTACATTGTTCATCAATTTTCTAACCACCAAACGCGTACCGTTGCACAGTTTTGGTTGGTTTATGTTTCGAAGCATGATTACTACGGAGCCAACCTTTAGGCGTAAATTGTGCGGTGGTAAGCCAGGCACGTCCAAAGAGTTTAAAAATTCAATTGGATAGTTGGTGGCTTCATCTTCATTTGTGACGCAGTCAATAGATTTGAATGAATGCATTGTTCCAATGATCTTATTTTGAATTATGTTGTTTAGGTCATCTACATCTTTATTCTTAGCCGCTAAAATTGCTCGCTCACTCATCCATTCATAATTTTTGTAGTTAGAAATAATTTCTGGAAATACATTGTTGATAAGTTCGTCTTTTGATGAGACAAAATTACAGAAATTATTTGGAAATGATATTAATCCGCTCGATTCATCGACAGGTACTTGACCATTACCGATAGTCAGCAATTGCTCCGAGAAATCTTCAGCAGATGTATCATTAAGCAATGCAACTCTCATGTTTGTTGTCAGTTGCAGTTTCTTCACATGGCGCCATAGATTTGACGATTTGAGGCAAGCGTTTATTTCGTCGGCAGCCGTAGATCTTGGAATTACTGGCAGTATTTGGCGGAAATCACCAGAAAGTAAAATCATTGCTCCTCCAAAACATCTCGAGTCATTGCGTAAATCTTTTAATGTTCGGTTAAGTGCTTCTAATGCACGTTTATGCGCCATTGTGCATTCGTCCCAGATGATGATTTTCGATACCGCTAAAACTTTGGCCATTGCTGAGTGTTTTGCAATATTACACGTTGGTTCTTCAATAGTTTGAAGATTTAACGGTAATTTGAATGCTGAATGAGCCGTACGGCATCCTTCTAACAATGTGGCTGCTATTCCAGAAGAAGCAACTGCAACCGCTATGTTAGATCTCGCCCGAACAGTTGCTAAAACTAATGACATGAGGAATGTCTTGCCAGTTCCACCAGGGGCATCTAGGAAATATAAACCACCATTTTCATCATCGATTGCCTTCATTAAAGTATCATAAACTTTCTTTTGTTGGTAATTCAACAGGGGTACATTCGTTTGAACTACTAAATCTAATTCCTGGTGATCATATTCACGTTCCCGTTCCAATTCTCGATTAAATGCGTCATTCATTTCACGATATGGTGCTGGCATTCCTAACCTGATTAATAAATTACCGCACATGAGGTAACACATATCTTCGATCAAGAGTAAAGCACGATTATGTATCTCCTCATTCATCTCAATATCGTGATTTCTGGAACTGACACGAATTTGATGTAAAATATCTTCTGACATATTATCCTTGTATTTGTGCCACAGGTTACATGGGTTTGATGGAAAACATGTCGAAATTATGATAGCGAATAATGTGCGTATCTGACTTGGAGATGCACAGATAATGGCTTCAGCGATTGTCGTATCCCAATGACTATCGTTTTCTAATAACTTCAATTCTTCACATGCAGCACGATATGTTGGGAATATTACACCATTAACAGTTCGTAGTGACTCAAATGACGTTGGCCCACGCACATTTACCAGCAACAACCGCAAATAGAAACATTCATTATTCTTTGGATGAACTGTATACATACGACCAAGAGCATCAGTAGAACGCACATCTGGATACCCAGGAACCGCATCGCCTTGCTTCCGTCTTTGAAAATTCTTCGATGAAGCATTCCAAGTATAATAACGTGGCATCTCCGAGTAAAGCAAAGTTCGTGCAAACTGATCGCTTTGGCAGATTGCAAAAAAACTGGTCAATGTAGTTGCTGGAGGTGTTTCAGCACGTTGCGTAGCATTCGAAGCCGTGAAATATACTCGTTGACCATTCTCCAGATGCACCGCCAAATGCGTAACAGTAGGATGACGTTCGTGAATGGGAAATGCGAATATACGCCAAATCGCTTCATTACAGTTCACATAACGACCAACTTGATAGCGTGAAATTTCATCGTTGGTATTCGAGGATTGCAATCCAAAAACCGCCATATCACTGCCTTTCGTGACATATTTGCAAATATATTTTATGGACTTAACTGAATTGCAGTATTCAACGTTGCAATGTGTCTTGAACGATTTAGAAATAAGTGGCGAATATGGAACAATCCAACTGTTGTCGACAACGAAATCCATTCTTTTCACTTTCGTTGTGACAGTTCGACCGTTGTCATCTGGTGATCGACGCCGATACAGCGGATAACCATCATTGCCAGTGACAGTCTCCGCCGTTAATTTCCGTGGATATCGTTTAGAGCACTTTCCATCGACCATGCAAGGTGATTGGGGATTGATGGCACCACACGGTCCATGAATCATATTAGTAGTAACAACATCATGTAGGTCTGGATCGACTTCATAATCAGGAATCTCAGCACATATGATATCATCTATTTGGTCAGGCTGAATTCTTTCCACTAACCAAATAAGAATGTGTGCGTGCGGCAGGCCTCGCTTTTGCCATTCGATTGAATACATCCAGCATCGAGTATCTCCAAAGACGCGTTGTTTAACAATAAAGTTCATCAGGGACCGAATTTTTTGCCTGAATATACGTGCTGTGATGTCGTGTCTATCACTTGATGTTTGTCCGGGAAGCAGCAATTGAGTAATTTCTATCCATTTTGGATTACAGGTAAAAGTAATAAAGAGATCGGGCCGACCGTAATGACGAACATATGTCATTGCATCTTGTGCATATTCATGCATATGACGTGGACTACCAATGTATGTCGCCGGCAGAATAGTTAATCGACCAATATTAGCTGCATTTCCTTCAGTATTAACTGCATCACGTAAATGGATGTACTCCTCAGAACGCAGTTTGGCTTGGTTCAACCTAATGAATGTTAAACGTTCCGTTTCTATTTTTACATACATGTCAACGCAATACTGCTGAAACAATCGACGAAACCGCAGCAAATAGTTGTCAGCATTTTGACGAATCATCAAACGATATGCGTAATAATTCATTGAGCTAACTTTCTTTGTAGTTTCTTCACCTGAAATTAAAAATTTGATAATTAACCATTTCAAAGGCAAATTTTAAAGGCAAACAATACAGACATTAACCATTTTTTTAATAAGCATTATTTTAAATCAGTGTCTTTCACAAATAAATGAAATAAATTATGATACTGATACTCACCATTCAATGGATTTTTCATTTTAATATTAAAATAATATCCATCTTCTCCTTGCCAAAACATCAGCGGGTATTGCAATGTGTCATATGATCGATGAGTTTCAGATATTTGTTGCAGTTGCCCAGTATCGCGACGTGTAAGCACAATATCGCGTTTTTCCAATTGTTCACCAACAATCAGGATGGCAACTTCGTCTACTGTTGGAGCATTAAATGTCCTTTCGTGTGTTCCAGATGGTCGTTTATCTGCTTTGATAACAACTTTATAGTCATCACTTGGCATGCGCTCTAAAGCACTCTTAAACAACCTGACCAACGCATGATGTTCATGAAGCAGACACTGCAAGTCTTGAAGAATTGCTCGCTTCATTCCTGCATTGATCTCTCGTATTGAAACGCTGCTCGATTCAAATCAGCACTTGATAAATATCTTGTTCTGCGTCGCAAATTATCTATTTGTTGACCTCTGTTGTTCGCTCGACGATTCTGCATTGCCAACCGAGCTGTTTCACGGGCTGCTTCACTTTGCTCTCGTGATTGAGAAGCACGAAGTCGAGCCATACTATCGCGGCGCTGTTCACGTGCAATTTCTTGTTCTTCTTCAGTCCTTTCATTTGCAGTATTTCGTATTCTTCTTGCATCACGGCTTTGTCGGGAAAGATTCGATCGTCTTGGTCGCGGCATTATTAATTAAACTTCACTTCACCTAAAAACTTAAATTTTTAACCATACCGAGTTTTATAGTTCACTTCACTGTTTATACGAATGGGCAATTGGGCAATAATGTTAATTATTTATTTAATAGAAATAGTTATATTATTGATTTCTTACAAATATCAAATAGTCATCCATACGTCATTACATAGCTGTCATTATACGTCAATTTTGTTATTCCAAGTCTGATTCTTTTTTGTTATACCACGT
The DNA here is from genome assembly GCA_949316185.1 of Pyrausta nigrata. NCBI lineage: Eukaryota > Metazoa > Arthropoda > Insecta > Lepidoptera > Crambidae > Pyrausta > Pyrausta nigrata. The sequence goes on along the minus strand of OX438955.1, from coordinate 2,770,609 downwards.
TTTATAGTGACTGACGTTACATGTCAAGTCACACGGGAATGATGTCGAACGGGATAAAAAGTATCCTATGTCCTTCTCCTGGCTCTAAACTACCTCCCTGCCAATTTTCAGCTAAATCGGTTCAGCCGTTCTTGAGTTATAAGTGAAGTAACTAACACGACTTTCTTTTATATATATAGATTATAGTCACATATGGACAAGATGAGCAGATGTACAGAAAATGGGCAGATGTGGTCACAAAAGACCTGAGCCTCTGCAATGTTTTAATAGACGATGCGTCCGATAAGGCAAAGTGGAAAAGAAAAATTGAGAAGGTGGAACCCATCATCAGATTGAATTTATAATGCCAAGGAGAGAGAGAGAGATATATATAAAGTCACATATGCCCTAATTTAGTTCTAGCGTTCTGTAGTTGAAAAGAAACACTTTACCTATATCTTCACCATGTCTGTTTGTCCGTCCCACCGTCCGTTCTTACGTCTGTCTGACTAGAGCACACACTCTTTGGAGCGGATACACATTGAGCCTCTAGGCGCGACTGGATGCAAACACAAACTACGGACGAGTTTTAGCGGTACAGCATATGCGCAAACCGAGCGTTCGAGTGGCAGCGTTCAAACTACCAGCTGCGAGTGTCGCTGTGGCCACGGCTAATATCTCAATAGGCTCTGCAACTCTAAGCCTAGTGGCTTCGTCACGGCCGGCAGCATGTAGCGAGATCGGGGGACTTCCACAGCTTGTGACTCAAATTAGGTCACCCGAACGATCGGTTTGCGGTGATGCCGTACAAAATGTATAAGAAAACTCGTCCACGGATTGTGGCCGCGTCTCGTTGCTCAAAGTAAAGTGAGGATATAACTTTTTTTTGTTCACTCTATAGTTAAAGGAATCAATTAATAGGTATTTGTGACATTAAAATCATTTTTCTACCATAGCATACATTATATAATGGATTTTATAATTTTGACTTTCTATTTGTGAAAAAAAAAGATAAAAACTGTTACTAATTTTCACGACACATTATTATTTTGGTAAAACGTAAAAACTTACCACTGTTCCTAAGAAGCTATTATAGAAAAAAGTGCTGAAGTCAAGTTTCCCCAATCGCTATCAGAAATAAGGCTCCTTTTGGGTGCGTAAAAAAATTCAAAAGTAGTACATAATTATAATGAGAAGAAGAATAACTATAACAGCTAAGGCAAGAAGCCTTTAGTATAGTTATTATTGAGTAACAGGAAACTAACAAAAAACAACACAAGTAAAGCTTTATTAATTAATTAATTTATTAAGACTTTATTTAACTTTATCATTTTAAGAAATTTCCAAGTAAACTTACAATAAGAAATGTTACAAGAGATGCAGAAGTTGATGTAGCTGAAGATTTAATTTTTCTAGCTCCAGCGACGATACCTTCCCAGGTTTCTCTGCAAACCTGTTCTATAAAGTTTGGGTGGAGGGCAAAGCCGTCAAATCCTTCGCCTAATCCGGGCAGTTCTACTACGTACGCTAAAGGCACACCAACAGCAAGAGCATAGTCATTAGAAGCTCCTGATGCCTCATACCCAACGACAAGCACAACATTTCCAACTTGGTAATTTGGGAAGTAGGTAAGTTTGTGTGCGTCGATTGCTTCACCCATAGCTACTCCAACCTCATGGAGAGCATTAAAGTTATCAGGATTACTAGCGTTGTGACCCCAAGGATACAAAAACATGCTGCCAAAACTGTGCATGCTCAAATACATAGCAATTCTGTCCAGATTCTCAAAAATGATATCTCGGACAACTCTAGTTTCAATTTCGGAGAATGCATAGGTTCCAGGGTAGGTTTCATCACAAGGGTTCGAGCTGACACCAATTGTGTTCCATGCGAAATCATAGTTTCGATTTCCATCCACTCCCATACACACGGGGTCGACAGGATCTGTGTTGTTCGACCGAGTTTTACGCCAGAAACGATCCTGAAGATTAAAATATTTAGTTTAGTAATAGTGATTTTGTGCTCAGCCTTGTTTGTAAAAGGGATGAGAACATAAAACATATTTAAAGAAACAACGCATTCTAAAAATAGTTTAACGAGGCTTTAGTAATCTGGCGTACAGTTTTGCGCAGGCTTGCTGTAGTTGTAACCGTGTCTTGCGACTGTTGAGAAGTTTGAACCTTAAGGGAACAAGGGAATCCATGGCATTCTGACAAGAATTATAGGAATATAACTGTGGCAAACCGAACACTTTCTGTTTTTATACTTTTTTTTAAATGTTTCAATTTCCTTCTCTTTTTGACGTTTTTATTATTATACCAGTTGTTTCTTTTACTTCATACAAATTACATCGATTTCTTACAAATATTACCCAAAGTTTATAATTTATCCTCCGAATTCCCCTATATCGCGCAATAACCCTTGCAGTTTAGGAAGGGATATAGGCGAAGACGTTAGTATGTAACTGTAACTCAGTGGCACTTTGCCTTCGACACGTCTTCGTATCGACTGCTTGCCGCAGACATGTCAACGACTAGCCACTGACAGGAAACGAAGACTGCCGCCGTCAACGCGCCACTAAAATGAAAGAGACCTCAGGAGGAGAGTCCAAACCAATAGTGTACTTCCATATAGACCTTGAATCATGACATTTTGCTAGAGGAAAGGTCTTACAAAACAAGAAAAAATAAAATCCGGCCAAAAACAACAGGGGCTTTTCGAGGTTATAATAAAATGTAGTAAATAATAATATTGACGAGAAGCTACTATCGAGTCCTATCTAGATTATTGGAAACATAATTACCTCCACATGAGTGTATTCATATCCATCCGGGTTGGAAATAGGCAACAGAATCCAATCAAAATTCTCAAGAAGATCAGGCTCGGTCACATCTTCTACCAGCTTTCTGATTGCCCAGGTGACAGTCGGTGGTGCGATCCACTCCCTAGCGTGGATAGTTGCTTCGATGAAGATAATAGGTTTGCAGGCGTCCTCAAAATTGGTAGAGGAAATCTTCAGGTAGTTAATGGGCCGACCTTCGAAGGAGTTGGCAGGGGTGACCAGCTTTGTCAGGTTGGGGTAGCGGTTTGCAATGTCTTTAAGGTAGGAATCGAACTGAAAAGAAGCAAATTTGGCATTGCTATCCCATATCGCCTGTTATAATTTTATTTTTTTATTAATCTTAGTTCCATTAAGTTTTTTTTATTCCCTTAATTATTACTTACTACATCAAGACGTTGGTAGTTTTGATAAGGAATTCTGGCTCCTCCGTTTCTCGCTAAATTTTCACGCTCTACCTCTTCGATAACTCTGTCGTCGTTCTGAAGGACTCTGTAAATAATGATGACTGTAAGACCACTGTTAATTACAATTAAGACGAATTTCAAACAAAACAGAAGACTATATAGGTAGTATAGCTAGAGTTTTGTATGCATTTTAACAGACTGACGACCGTCTTGGTGTAGTGGTTCGCACTCCGGATTACAAAACCAGTGGTTGTTGGTTCAAACAAATCCCGCAAAAGACAAATGAAATGAAATAAAATTGGTTTATTTCGAAGAATTTTTTATCATAGGTTGTTCGTATACACTAATTTCGCACATTCTGCCATTAATGGCGTATAAATTTTTAAGTAGGTTCAATATTGTACTTGATATGCTTAACATAATATATTTTAATATTTGCATGGCACGCAATAAAAATAAACATTATTAAACTGATACGTTTGTAACATTTTATAATTGTTATAGGTATATAGTTCAGGCAGACAAGTTGTAATAGTAGATTAATTTAAGAAATGCATTAATTTATATGATTTAAACATAAGTCCTCAGTATTCGTCAAATGTCTGTGTAATGAGCACGATCATTTGCACCTAAATCATTGATGTCTATAAACGTATTAAGTATGTCTCGTTGGTCTAGTGGTCAGCACGCTGGGTACTATCCACGAGGTCCCGGGTGCGAATCCCGGGTCAGGCCGAGAGTGTTTGGGTTTTTCTGTCTTGAAACTACTCAGACACAGCTCCGGAGTCAGGAAGTTAGTGGTATTAACACCCCCGTGCCTCGGAAAGCACCTTAAGCCGTTGATCCTGCGCCTGATCTCTCTACAGTCATGACGGACTGCCGTCTCACCGAATTATGAGGCTGAAAGTAACAGAGAGTGCACCTGTGTATTGCGCACACACTTGTGCACTATAATATGTCCCGCGCAGTTGGCTAATCTCTGTTGAGATAGGCCGCCGTAGTCGAAATTCGGCTAGGAGGTCATTATTAAGTATGTCTATCTCTTATGTCCTATAGCACAAGCTCACGCTTAGTTTTGGGTTGATTGGTGTGTTTCTTAAAGCAATAAAAAAGCTATTTTAAAATTTTCCCGTCATTTATACCAAATCTAGAGCCAAAACGTTTTTTTGTGGCGGTAAAATTAAAATTCAATTACATACAATCTTGTTACTGTACTTCTTGTTTGTCTTGTTTTTTGTACCTTAAGATAAATATTACAACTTACTTGACAACATCTTCAGCGTGGATTCTGTAAGGGACTCCAAGATCTTTCAGTGACTTAGTAAATCCAGCTTGGAACTCCGGCTTAACGAGGACCAAACCTTCTCGTTTGACTGAAGGGTACCCAATGGTGTCTACTTTGAACTTCTGAGTAATGGAACCCAAAGCTTTTAGCTGTTCTTGGGTTTGGGGTCCTACAAAGTAGGATTTGTATCTGTCAAAACATAGTCATTTTTAGTTTTATTAATATCAATATTGAAAACCTAATTTATTTGGTCATTATTGTTTGATTACAAGTATTACAATGTTTACCATTTGCACTGACTATATAGCTAACTGTGTCTTAAAATTATGTAATCTTATCTTCTTTATTACATAACTAAACAGTAAAACACAGTGTCTGAATGTACAGAGTATATTTAAAAATAGTAACAGAATAGAAATCATTGTTTTCGTCTGTCTGTTTCTATGTTTGTCTGTCTGTTTGTACACGCTAATCTCCGGCACTACTAAATGAATTTCAATCAAACTTTATTTGTTGTATGGCTATTTAGTTTAGGCAACTACTTGGCAATAATTTATTTTCAATATCTGAGTACCTGGCGTGGAACCTATGCAATACACAATGCAATGTGCAATACACTTAAACAGATAGATATGAAAAATGCGATGGGCGATTTTTGGAAAAAAATAATCGAATGAATCGACAATCGACCATTCGAACTATCGAATGTCGATTTAGTAATTCGGAAAAAAATAATCGAATGATAATCTATACTCGACCCTTCGATGCATTCGATTGAATTGCCACGACAGGACAGGCAGCGAACGAATGATTAATCGACGCCACGAATGACGATTCATTCGTTAGTCGTACGGCCTACGCACCGCACGCTCCGGTATTGTTCGCTGCATAATCGAAGGATAATCAAATGACTGCGGTTGCTAATCGAATACATTCGATTACAGGGACCATTCGAATAATTTGATTAATTTAGTAATAATCGCCCATCGTTTTATGAAAATAGCGCGTTAGTTAAAATTATTTAGCGTGGTTTGCATTTTCTATTGATTCACATAAACTGAAGGTCTGGAATAACTCATGTGAAACGCCAGTAGCTCAGCTGAACTATATGAATATGAATAAAACGCCTTAGGGAAGATTTTAAAACCTATCGTATATCATATTAAATTATAGAACGCCATGAGCCGATTTTAAAATATACTACACTATGAGTGTTCGGCTACCTAATTTCAAGGACTACAAGAAATTGTTATTTTATACTTTACCAAAAAGTTCAAGCTTTGAAAAAGAAAAAAAAAAAGATGGGCGCAAGGATTGCCTCTGGCCGGCCATGAGCCGGTTTTAAGCGTCTCATGACGTTCTTTCATTTGATACCACACACGAAAGGTTACAGAAAAAAAATCTTCAAATCCCATATAAAAAATAATTACCCTTACGGAACTATTTCTAAGAACTGCCGGTCAAAATGATTGTTTTAAATAATCTAGAGTACCCGTGTTTCAAATTTCCATCCTCTAGCCCACAAAAAAGATGTACGGTTATTTTACGAGTCAGTAGCACTACCTAGCCAAATTCACTACTAACTAGACGAGGATGACGAGGTATAGTATCTAAAAAAAGTGCCTTTTGACTTCGATATTTCATTCCTATCTTCTCCTTACGACAAAGTAGACTAAGAGATCTGATAACTGGACGGCGTGTCATTTTGTGTAGCATCGAGTTTACCCAGACGAAGTAGCTAGTATTATATAAAACGCTACTTACCCCGCATACTTCTCGTGTTTAGCACACACCGCCACAGTAAGAAACATTAAAACCAACAGCTTCATGATAACTTCTTGTCCGTTCTGATACCGTTCTGTATTTAATTTTTAGTATTTAATTTTGATAAAAAAGTGTTATCGCATTTAAAAGGTATTGTGTGATGATGTGCATCCGGCTTTGATTATACAGTAATCGCAATTAGTCATTATGGTCAATATGGCTTAATTTCGTTTTTAGAGTTCTGTAGTTAACAAGGAACCCTTTATCTTTCTTTCTGAATCTTTTATTTATACATTTTTTTTAATTTCTATATTTAGACATAGTATATTAGAGTGCAGAGCACTAAGGCACACCAGCAGTGCGATTCAATAAACTAGTGTCAAAATCCCGCAGCGGTTCCCGCGGCGGGCTTATGATTTGGTATTCTGTAAAATTTATTGTCAAATTTGACAATAATGTATGAGATGACATAAGCATTCGTATGAGATGACATTAGCATTCGAGCCCGCCAATTTACGGGCAAGGTAAACGTACCATGCATCGGTATGATAAGGAGCTTGCATACTACTTTAATCTTATACCATTAAACGATCAATTCTTGTAATTCTTGTATGTATATCTAATATCTTAAAAGAAAGTTGTATTAGTTACACCACTTTGAAGAACTTAAGGATGGCTGGACCAATTAGTATAAATTGCTGGACCATAATTTGTGTTTTTGTAATTGGTCTTCGTCCGGAATAGGATAATAGGTATTCAAATATGATATTTATCAATAAAACAAATATTAATGGAAAGTGAATAATAACCCTCAAGTGCTCCCGAGACGATCAATCGCGATTATCAATTTTTACGTTATTGATAGACCAAATGATGTTTCAATAGAATGTGCGAATGATCGAGCTTTAATTGACGCGTCAATTGCTGGCCGCCATTCCATCATTAACCTTCAAGCACGTAGTTGCAAATGACTAGCTATTATTCTTTGGTCCCCCCGGTACTTTAAGGTTTTTGTTCACTTTCCATAAATATTTGTTTTATTGATAAATATTATATTTTAATACTTATTAGGTATTCTATTCTGGACTATCTATTCTATTATTTCTATTATCAAAATTGGTCCAGCCGTTCTTGAGTTGTAAGTGGTGTAACTAACATGACTTTATTATATAACTAGATGAAAACCCGGCTTCGCTCGGGTGAAATTTGACTCATAATACACATCTAGGTGCAAAATGTAGATAGATGTTTCTGTAGTCATCGGTTCTCAAAGAATATTAAATATAGATTCATATAGCTTTGTTAGTTGTGTTTAATAAATATGTTAAATAAAAACTGCAAAAGTTTTTACACAAATTATTTTAATTTTAAATTAACATTCAAAATAAACTAAGACAAATTAACAAAACAATCCAATTCAATCGTTAATATAGGTTATGTAAATAACTCTTATTAATAGTCAGAAAAGTATTATGTCAAAAAATATTTTTACCATTTGTTGACATTAATATTTACTTAAAAACTAAATTTAACGCGGTTCCAAAGCGCAAGTGTCGAAGAACCGCAAACAAACTACGTCACACATTTTTTTAAGTTTACTCTCTTATAAATCTCTTTGTTTTAAGCACTCAGTCTTTTCTCTACTTTAACAGGTAGGTAGATAAGTACTTATTTATATTAAAAATAAAAAAATAAAATTGCGCTTCTTTATTCAATTCGGCTAAATCAAAAATAGTATTAGGAAGTATTTAAATTGTAATTTTACAATGAGTACTTATCCGAGAATTAGGCAAAGATACTTATAACGAGATATTCTCTATTATATATCACAGATTGATTATCATAAAATTTATTTATATATAACATTTTTCGATATATATTTATCACCTTTCAAGCCTTGTTCAGTGGTATTGATAATTTGAATTTTTACATCATCGAATCTTCGTACTCGAGAGAAGGCAACATAGAGCTGTCCATGGGTGAACACAGGATTAGGTAAAAATATACCGATTTTGTCAAAAGTTTGTCCCTGGCTTTTGTTTATTGTCATAGCGAATGCTAAGCGAATGGGAAACTGAAGCCGACTAAATTTAAAAGGCAGTTGACTGTTAGATGGCTGGAGCCGAATTCGAGGAATGAAAACTCTGGTTCCCACATGGCTACCACAAATAATTTCGGCATCAATGACACGTGAAGCTAACGCTCTAACAATAAGACGGGTTCCGTTGCACAAGCCAACTGTTGGGTTCAAATTTCTCAAAAGCATTACTATACAACCAACCTTTAATTTTAAATTGTGTGGTGGTAATCCTGCAGGCGTTATAGAATTTAGAAATTCTACAGGATAGTTTAAAACATCAATTTGATCAGCGCAACCACAGCGTCAGAACTTTCATAAATTTTAAGCAGGCCGGGAATTTTCTCGACAACTTGGTCGTTCAATTGAAAACAATCATCGTTTTTGGGAGTAAGGATAGTTTTCATTGAATAACTTTTATAATCATTTGTGTTAAGGGAAACACCAAAAATATGGTCTACAATTGAATTATCTACAATGCATCGCCGAGGCAGTTCAAGGTGGTCATCACTATCTTCATTAGCTGATCCATCGCCTACCTTTAATACCCATTGAGCAAACTCTAAATCATCGTGAGCTCTCATATTATGAGCCAACTGGAGTTGAGTAAAATTTGGCCACATTGAAAAGTGCTTAATTGAAGCTTTTATAATATCATTTCGTGATCCATTAACTACAACTGGTAAAATCTGACGAAAATCTCCTGCAAATAACAAACTTTTGCCTCCAAAAGGTAATTTATTTTTCATTATATCTTGAAGGAGTCGATCAACTACAACAATATCATGACATTTAGTCATGGGTGCTTCATCCCAAATGATTAAATGAGTTTCCTTCAATAACTTAGCTGCTGGTGACCCTAACGACATATGAGACGTAGAATCTACATCTGAATTAATTGGAATTTTAAATCGCGAGTGAGCTGTTCTACCACCATCTAACAGAGTTGCTGCAATACCAGAAAACGCTACGGGTAGGCATAATTTGTTTTCAGATCTTAAAATATGTATAAAAGTTGTAAATACAAAAGTCTTGCCAGTTCCTCCTGGGCCGTCCAGGTAAAACAACTTTCTCTCTGTGGGATTATTCACAGCATTTAGTATTGCATCGACCACATATTTTTGTTCGGTGTTCAATTTTTGGTATTTTTCATAGCCATTTGTTTTTTCAATGTTACAGTCATAAACGGGATCAGATAAGAAAATACTATTTTCATCAAAATCTGGCTCCGGAAGTCCGAAATCTGTTAGTCTCTTTCCGTGGAGTTTTAATGTTTCAACAATTTCTTGTAAAGCCAACTGTTCGGATAATATTTCAGGGCGGGATCTTGTAAAGTCTTCGATAAAATGTGATGCAAATTTTTCCCGAAGAGCATTAGGATCAATTACTTCACAAAACACGCAAACAGCTGTCGTAATTGCCGAGGAAGTTTGAAACCAATTGCTTCATCCAAACATCTTTCCCATTCTTGATCGTCAAAAAGCAGCCCCCTTGCTTGAGCAGCTTCTCGAAATGATGTGTAAATAATATTTTCATAAGTTCTAACATCTCTGAAGCAAGTCGGCCCTTTGACGTGAAGAAGTAATAGCCGGAGATAATATCGTTCCCGATCAGAAAAGGAATAATTATACATTCTTGCAATTACTTTATCAGCCGCTGACTGAGATATTCGTGGTTGCCACTGTCCATGGTTAAATCTGAAATGTGTCGGAATTTCAGTGTAAAGATATTGTCAAGCACTTTCATCTGTTCTGTTTAGTTCAAAAAATGCTAATAATGTTGATTTTTCAGCTGATCTAGCCGCTGCTTCATGAACATTCTGATCTGTAAATACGACAGTTTGTTGGTTTTCCAAATGAACACCTAACTGTATAATTGTGTAACTCATTTTGTGCAAGATATTCGCCATATTGCTTCAGGGGCCGAAACATACCTGGTATCAATATAAGCCTTAATTTCATCATGGTGTTCATTGTTTAATGTCGATTGATCACTGGACTCCTGTGGCGCTACTGTGATTTGTATCTTTGCTCTGTCATGACCTTTATAAATATATTTATTTATATATTTCACACTTTTGACACTTGAACAAATTTCAACATTTATGTGAGCATTAAATTTTTTACATAGATAGGGATTGTAGGGCACCACCCATCTGTTATCACACTCGAATTCCTTCTTTTTTATTGTTCTTCCGTCGTCTCTTCTTCTTATTACAGCATAACTTCCATTTTGGGTACCATCTTTAGTTTCTTCGCAAAATGTCTTTGGGTAGTTTTTAGAACAGTTAGAAGCAGTTCCATCATTTTTCATGCAAAGTGAATTCATATATCCAGGGCCACATGGCCCATGGATCATGTTTTTTGATACAGTCTGAAAAAGTTCCTGGTCTTTATCTGGGTCAGGTATTTCTGCACACACAAATTTATCATAATCTACTGATGACCTTGGTTTATCTTCATTTCTTAGAATAATAAGCATATGCGCATGTGGAAGCCCACGTTTCTGAAATTCAATAGTGTAAAACCACGCACTCGGTATTCCAAAAATATGTTTTCTTGTGATGTCATCTAAAAGTTCCTCCAATTTAAGTTTAAAAATTCTGGCAATTACATCGGGTCTATGTTCTTTTTTAGTGCCTTGTAAATTATCTAAGATTTCTTGCCAATTCGGATTGCACGTAAATGTTATAAATAAGTCTGGTTTACCATACTTGCATACAATTGCCATGGAATCCTGATAATTTTGCATCATATGCCGAGGACTTCCCACATAAGTTGATGGCAATATTATCATTTTACCAATGCCTTGACCCATTTCTCTATCATTATTGTACAGGCTATCCATTAAATTGTTATAATTGTCAGCTCTGAGCTGTTTTTGATTCATTCGAAGAAACAATAATCTTTGAGATTCAATCCTAACATAGGCCAAGACACAATATTCATAAAAAAGTTTTTCAGCGTAAAATAATGGGCTAAAATTTTTACGAACAGCAAGTCTATACTGATAAAATTGTAACATTGTAAGACGGCTTCGAGCAGTTCGACTCTCTTCTCTGTGTTGAAGATTTTCATGCCATCCGAGTTCTCCATTAGGAAAAAGTAGAGGAAAGGATAAAGGGTCAATATTGGGACTGGTTGATTTAAGTGTAGTTAAATGTTGAGAATATTCTTGTACAGAGAAGTTTATATTTAATGGAGGTTCACCGTTTTCTCCTACAAAGATGGCCGCTACCTAGTTTGAATTAATGGATGCCATTGCAAATGCTGAATTATATAGTCGTATTTTAGCCTTAAAATGATTAGCATCAGACGTATTGCCTTTGTATAAATCTAATAATATTTCTGGAATTGGCTTTAAGACTCTGTCTGGGTCTATGTATACCTTCCCATTATGACAACAATTTTTAAAATGATTTTTAATTTTTTCACCTAAAAAATGAAGTGCTTGACATTGAACACATTCATAAATCATAGAACCAACTGAATGTACTGATACTTGAATGGTGTTATTTGAAAGTGCTAAATATAAATAGTTAGTCCTGGGGGGCTGATATTCTGTACTAAACCTGCTTGAATATTTACGTTTCTTTGGGAGTCTGCTCGCCATTTGATATGTTTTCTTTCTCTTCTTCTTCTAAAGAAATAAAATCACTGCTGACTGACAGCAGCTGTTTTTCCTTATTGTCCGAAGAAGCATCACCAATCATCAATGAATCCTCGATTAGCGTCAACTCTTCGTTATCAACCTTAAAAGAGAAATATATTTATGAATAGCTAATTTAAAGCTTTAATTTAAAGATTTAATTTAAATTTTTAATGCTATATTGTGTTACTCCTATTAAACAAATTTAATAAGATGTGATGAAAAAATACACCACATGCAGGAATTGAACCTACATCCTCGACTTCTTCGTTGTCGCGCTCTTACCATCTGAGCTAACTGAGTTTAATAAGAGAAATATCTTTTATTTTTAGACAAATATTCAAATAATAATAAGTATTGTGAATGTATGTAGGTGTAGGTATATCCTCCCACCTCTATATTTATTTTACTTTACTCAGTGACCTACACTATTAACTTACCTGAAAGTCATCAAATAAATCTTGTGATGCAGCAGAAGCAGCTTTTTGCTTTTTAGAAAAAAAGGTTTGATAGTGCTTGAGCCTTGTTTATTCTTAACTGCCTAATTGTTTGTAAGCCACAACACTCGCAATAATTGAAATTATCTGCAAAAATATATTACACAATTATTTATAGTAAGAACCAGCCGAGCTCAAGTGGAACTTGCGCATGAAGGAGTCTATTCCGTTATCAGAAAAAACGGTGCAAAAATCGTGTCTGTTTCTGTATATGTTGATAACAACTCAACACAGGCTATGCATGTGGTCATTTATTATTATTTGTCGGGTTAAAGAAAAAAAAATATTAAGCCGCTTACCGAGTATAATGTTGTCGCACTCCACACATCGACTGCACATTTGCATTTGTTTGCAGTTTCTTACAAATATTTTGCCATTACAAAAATTACATGTCACTGGAAGTAAATAAGTACTTATTTTTATTAAATGCAGAAAGTCTTACAATCCACACATTAAGAAGAAAACAGAACAAAATTCACTTAAAAACACAACCTGCCTACATCCATACTAAAATACTATTCACGAAGAGCCCTTCGCTGCATCCACTTTCCACAATTGTGGCAATGTTTGCCAAGTGCAAGGAGATCCGGCTGTTAACAAAATGACGTAGATATCAAACAAATAATATTAAACGAAGACAGCGATATGACCAATGAAACAGTACAGTGAAATACTTACGATTTTCGGCATGATGTGCGTAATTCAAACTATTTCAAACGAATATATCACTGTACGAAATGTGCGAAATTAAATGACATTGACATTTGAACTTCAACTTTTATGGTTATGGCTAATATTCTTTTTCTGTGGTTGAATCGGCCAATATCAGGTTTAAAGAAAAAAACACATAACAAAGAGTATATCATAAAAAAGAAGAAACACCTGTTAAAGAGTATATCTTAAAAGCGTCAAAAACAATATTTTCGCGAAACGCACTGGTCTCCATTTATTTATGGATCGATGACAACACAGCAAATAGTAAGGTTTTAGCGCTGATCGCATAGTGAGTGGATGGTGAACTACTAAAGATGGCGACAGCGGTTTGTTTGTCACTGCCATCGGAATTTAACGAAATTCTCCATAATCCGAATTTTGCGGATATATGTTGTCGACTCAAAATCGATATTTTTTTATGCTTTGTTATTCATATAAGGTTTCGATCCAGTCTACCGTACCCCTTGACGAAATTATTAATATAGATAAACATATACTAAAGAAGAAGATAATACAGATATATATTTGTGATCTCGGAAGCGGCTCCAATGAAATCGCTGTAATTTGGTATGTGGTTTTCGGGTTTGGTTATCAGGGGTGGAAAATCGATCAGTTTAGTCTTATGTTTGGGAAAGCACGTGTTATCTAGTTTTCATGCGTTGTTCGCTAGGTCGCTAATTTGCGCGGGACTAAAGGGCGTGGGGTGACAGCCTTCGGTCGTGGTGGTCGGTGACCCATCTGCGCGAAGATGTATGCTGCAAACTATAACGAAGTTTCGTACTTTTACCCTACTCGATAAACCAAATATGTCACAAACAAGAAGCTCACTTTGATCCTCCCTTCGACGTTCACTTCACCTGTGATTATTTTGGTATTCTGTAACATTTGTCAGTTGCTGCGGATGTCAAATTTACGATGTCGACTAGAGAGCCCTCACAATTTTAAAAATTTGTCGAGTTTTATCGTTTGTAAGTTTTTATCGTACAAATGTTGGCGAATGACTTTTCGTAAGTATGATGTGTCTTTTTACTAAAAACTGAAACTTGCACAAAACAAACTATATAAAATGTGATACGAACGAATGCTAGTCTTGTTTTGTTATTTTGCAACATCAATCAATATCTAAGTATATTAAAATTTATTATACCTTGGAACAGGTTTTCAGTTTTTAATTTTTTCATCACTTTTAAGTTCCCTGAAACTCATTCCTTTCCTTGTCCATTCTTGTCGCTTATGCAGCCATTTTTATTCCTCTATCTTCTAAACGGTCCAGCATTTCAACCCGTACAGAAGAGCAGGACTTTTCTAAAGAGTTTTGCTCATGAAGCGATTTATTTTTATTCATAAATATCTTAATGTTTAACGATTTTACATCAAAACTGTTACATTCCCGTCAGTTGGCAGTTGTTATTGCTCCATCATCTTAACGGCGGAAGGAAAACAAAGATCCAACGCCTTCAGCCGAAAAAGAACGAATGCGGGCGGAGCTGGAACAACAAGATCTGAAAATGTATAGTATGCTGTAAGCTTTATAACATTTTGGTTCCTTCGGTGATTTTGAACATTTTCTACCCCCCGTAGGAGGAGGCACTAAGAAAAGTGTGTCTAGCAGGGGAAGGAAGAAGGAGGGCCGCTACTCGTATTTCTAATATAAACCACCTTTTTAATATAAACTAAAGACGCAAAATTAATAAATATTTGACTGAAAAACGTAAAAAGGTGAAAATCTTAGTTGCAGATTTTTGCTTTAAGAGCTCATTACTTAAGCTCATTACTAAATAAAACATAGATTCATATGGTAATAAAGTTTGTTTAAAATGAAAGGGGGGAGCGGGGATTGTTTTTTTCATAATCATAGCAATATGGGTATCAAATGAAAGCCAGTAAAAAAACCATTTCAAAAATACTATAATTTTTGCATTCGGGTGTTCTGTTTTTTCAAAAATTATGTTTGTTAATGTTGAATTCCGATAAAACTGCTATCGAATGTAAAGAAATTGATAAGCATATCCGGCTTTGCGTTAACAGTAATCAAATAATTCATGGAATCATGAATCTGCTTAAATTTTGCACAAGTTTAAGACGAAGAATCAATGTAGCGCCATCTACAATCGGACGGTGGCAACACTGGTTTCCTCCACTCATACCGACTTACTTTTACATTACATTTTAACTAAATAAATTACCATAACAAGCAGAATTCATAAATTCAAATTGAATGACAATTGGACACCTAGAAGCTGCAAGTTATTGGTGACGGAGACAGGTACACCTCGGAAAGTTGCAAGATCCAAATGGCTCTGTGCAGTGAAGAATTAACACGCCTGCGTTTTGGTGGCAATAAACGTAACTAGATTGGCATCACCTAAATCAAATTAATAATATTGCCTTGGGTTTAAGCGTTCGCACGTGAAGTGTGAACTCCCGACAAGACCGGTTTTCCTCAATACTGTCTGCCGTCCGCATACCTATCGATACCAGGTACAAGCAGATCATTGACATGCAACAGAAAGTAATGGCCTCGGAAGATTGGAAGTCAGAAATCCAAGTGCAGAGGCCAGTAGGAATACCATAAGAGAGGAGCTTGCCAACGAGGCCTGCATGCAAAGCCCTGTTAAAGGCCTTGGAGATATCGAGAGACATAGTCACAGCCTCGGCATGCCTCTCGATGGCCTCACTCCAGTAGTGCGTAGCATACTCAAGAAGGTCTTCAGTAGACCGGCCTCAGCAAAACCGATACTGCCGATCACCGAGGAGATTGTTATCTTCAAGGTGTGCCAGGAGTTTGTCAACAACAAACTCCATAACCTTGCATAAAATGGAGGGGACAGAAATGGAGCTACAGTTGGCAGGGTCTGTATGGCTAGGTAGCCGTACAGACCCTGCCAATTGTAAAAAAATCCAAAACTGCTCCCAAATGTCCCTAAGACAGGTGTCTTAGGACATTTGGAAGCAGTTTTGGAATTTTTTGACATATAGGTAGGCAGATAATAAATAATAATACAAGTACAAAAAGATCACTCCGCACTGTCATTTTAATGAATAGCAACTCTTTTTGCGATACAATAAAGCGCAATCCAGCTCGCGGCAGTGCTAAGCCCTGCCCTTAGCCGCTGCATCTCTTTCCATCGCGTAACCTTTGCTCTTCTAACAGCGTTAGGGCTGACATTGTTTTAAGGATAGTTAATCAGAATGTCGGATTACTAGTTATATCTACCTATCTTTACTTTTCTGACGTCCGAGGCAAAAAACTCAAAACAGGAGCCAAAACCCAAAGTCATTTAGAAAATTCGAAATCATAAAAAAGGGAAACTTTGCAAACACTCTGAAATACAGAAAAATAAAAAAAATATCGCATTATTATTTATCATACTCGTTAGCTATTAAAGGGATACATTTAGTAAAATACAGAAGAATATTAGAAGTTAAGATAGGAAATAATTTAGGTAGCGGTTCTAATTATTGATCATTTCAACTTGCGTACCACACATAATACCTAATTACTATGTATTTTATAAAAGCTTACAAAAAATTTCTGTTAGCTCTTGGTCTATATTTAAATACTTCAATTTGTTTAGTCTTAATTGTTACTCTTAGCAATAGTTTAAAAAACCGCGGCACGCAAATTGATCGAATCGAAACGTATCGATTAACGATCGTGAAGATAACGTGCGACTCGGCTGGCGCGCGACAGCCCCGCTGAATCAACTGACCGGTCAATCCGCGCATGTACTTGTAGCTTTAAACTAAATTGCGGAGTGAGCCACGCCTGATATAGGTAACATTTTTCCTTTTTGAGAATCGGCCGAGGGGCCCAATTAAAGGAAACAGGTCTGTTTGGTTGATGATAATTAACTTATCGATTGTTAAATTATCATCAACTAAGTTATCAACCAAACATACCTGTGTTTGGCGACTAGCTTAGGTTAACTAGACTAGTTAAGATAACCTTATCTTAACTTATCAACTATCAAATTAACATCTGGCCTATGAAGTGACATGCTAAAATTGTCCAACGCATTCTATGAAGAGTGGCACTGTCTCTACTAAGACGTCCTTTGGCAAATTTTGAGCTAATAGCGTCAAAGTCGCATCGGTCACTGTCAAACAGTTTACACAAACAATAAAACGACTAAATATTGACTAACATGACTTGTCTAAGCTAAAATATTATAAATAACTAACATAATATGTTATTAAAAGGCAACTAAAAGTAATTTCAGCGACAGCATTAAATATTTACATTATTTTTATTCTGAGTATATTTTTAAGCATCATTTATTATTGCAAATATATTTTTTATAAACAAACAATCAATTAGTTTCATCAATTAACCTTTAGTAGTTAATGAAAAAGAGTCGAACCAAAACACAGGTGAATAAACTTTTTTTTTTTTAATTATTTAGCAAATTGCCCCAATAAACTTATAAATAATAATGTCACAAAAGACATAGCAGTCGTTGAAGCTGAAGATTTAATGCTTCGAGCTCCAGCGACGATACCTTCCCAAGTTTCTCTGCAAACTTGTTCTATAAAGTGTGGGTGAAGGTTAAAACCTTCCAGCCAAGGTTCCAAGCCGGGCAGTTCAACCGTGTACGTTAGAGGCACACCTATACTATGAGCATAGTCATTAGAAGTACCTGATGCCTCATACCCGATGATTAAAACAGAATTCCCAACTTGATACTTCGGGAAGAAGGTTAATTTGTGGGCGTCAATTGCTTTACCCATAGTGACTCCAACCTCATGGAGAGCATGAAAGTTTTCAGAATTACTAGCGTTGTGGCCCCAAGAATACAAAAACATGCTGCCAAAGCTATGCATGCTTAAATACAAAGCAATCCTGTCCAGATTCTCAAGAATGATATCACGGACGATTCTGGTTTCAACTTCGGAGAAAGCATGAGTTCCAGGGTAAATTTCTGAACAAGGGTCTGGGCTGACGCCAATTGTGTTCCACGCGAAGTCATAGTTTCGGTTGCCGTCTACTCCTATACACGTAGGGTTTACAGGATTGGTGTTGTTCGATCTATTTTTACGCCAGAAACGTTCCTGAAAATGTAAATATTTCGTTAAACAAAGCTTCCTTCGTGGAGGTATCAAGTAAAAGTAATTTTACTAAAAAAATTGACAGCCGGCCAAATTACAATTTGATTTTTTTTTCTGACCAGAAGTTGCTATCGAGTTGAAAAATCTGTATCGACTTACAGAAAACTACAACTACTTACTTCCTCACGAGAGTATTCATATCCATCAGGGTTGGCAATGGGCAACAAAATCCAATCGAAATTCTCAAGAAGATCAGGCTCGGTCACATCTTCTACCAGCTTTCTGATTGCCCAAGTGACGGTGGGTGGTGCGATCCACTCCCTAGCATGGATGGTTCCTTCGATAAAGATAATTGGTTTGCTGGTGTCTTCAAAGTTGGTGGTGGAAATCTTCAGGTACTTGATGGGGCGACCTTCGAAGGAGTCGGCAGGGGTTACCAACTTGACCAGGTTTGGGTAGCGGTTTGCAATGTCCTCGAGGTAAGAATCGTACTGAAAAGAACGTATGTATATACTTGACTGCTGCTAATTTCATCAAGTTCTCCCTTAATTATTGCGAGTACTCACTACACTAAGAGGTTGGTAGTTATTATAAGGAATCCTGGCGCCTCCGTTTCTTGCTAAATTTTCACGCTCTACCTCTTCGATTACTGTGTCGTCGTGCTGAAGGGTTCTGAATATAATTATGAGGTTAAGGACGATTGTTTATTTACTTCTGAATCAAGTATTGGTAGAAATAAAAAGTAAAAATTTGAAAGAAAGAAAGAAAAAATATTCATTCGGCCATCAATCCTTTACACAAATTAATAGGAATACAATTTTAAACAAAATAGGAAGATTAAAAGAAGTAATAGATATTTGTTTGAATTTTTGACAGTAGCAAAAATTAGCGTCAACCATATCGACTCTTGCACCAAGATATTCTCTTACATAGCATATGGTAACACAAATTCACAATTTGTGGTAAAATAAATTATGTGGTTAAATCAGTTTTAACTTAAATATTTGGAATCGTAACGAAAGAAAGTATTATCACTCTCCATTAACACTTACTTTACAACATCTTCAGCGTGTATCCTATAGGGGACTCCAAGATCTTTTAGTGACTTCGTAAATCCAGCTTGGAACTCCGGCTTAACAAGGACTAAACCTTCTCGACCGACTGAAGGGTACCCAAGGGTGTCTACTTTAAGTTCCTGAATGATGAAACCCAAAGCTTTAAGCTGTTCCTGGGTTTGAGATCTAACAAAGTAGGATTTGTACCTGTTGAAGGATACAATGATATATCTAATTTAGATGATACGAGTATGAGCTGCATGTTTTGCGAAAAAACTGCATTTAAATTCGTAATTATTATTTAGCTTTTAAGAATGCCTACCATTTACACTAACTAGCATAGGTATTTTTACTATAAAACAGTGATAGCCATAACCGCTGTCAGTAATATTTGGATAAAAATTATGCAACTTTTTAATTACTTCTTTCAAACACAGATCAATTTTATTGTTATTACTAAGCGTTAATCCCCGTTTAAATATGTTATGTCATTACTATTACAATTGATTTTAGTTTATGAAAAAAAACACTGCTTACCCTGCATATTTCTCGTGTTTAGCACAAACTGCCACAAAAACCAACAAAAAAACAAATAGCTTCATAATAACCTGGTGTCCGTTCTGACACTGCCCTGCTTTATAATTTCAATAAAACGCCTATCACATCTGAATCAATCGATCAACATCGGGATAGCAATGCAAATCCGGCTTAACATAAACAAAGTTAATCATGAATTACTAGAAAGCTGTAATTTAGTACAAATATTTATATCGATTCCACCAAAAAAACATTTCAGTCTTATTTTTTTATATAATAAATAATATATAACATTATATCATAGTACCTACTGGTCTTCTATAGACCGAGAAGTAGTCATAACATTTTATTTTATCTTCTTCATCGTGTGGGGTATGGTTGAATAGCTTCGATGGCGCTGCGACCCAAAGTAGATCTTGGCCTCCGGCACCACAAGAAGCCACTTTTATTAAGCCTGCACAATCTCTTGCCACTTGGCTATTAAGTTCACGCAAGTTCAAGGACTGGGCATTTTCCTCTTGGTGGTTTCAGATATGCTCACTTCACGGCATGATATTTCACCATTCTTTCTACGTGGCCAAGTCATCAAAGTTTGCAAGATTCCACTTTGCCGATTATGTTAGGCTTAGCCACCTGTTTTTCGATTTCGGCGATTTAACGTACTCTTCAGATTCTGTCTTTTCGTTTTGTATGTTCCAAAATTTTCCTAAAGACTGCTTCTGGCACTAAGAGTTTTTCCTCTTCTTTAGACGTTAGAGGCTTGGATAGCCTCATTGCCATACCAAGATCGGTCGAATGACAATTTTGTTTACACGTATTTTGGTGTACCTGCTTATAAATAAATTGTTCCAACAAACACATCAATTACCTAGCCCCAAATTAATCTTGAAAGCTTGTGTTATAGTGACTAAGATAACGGATAGACATATACAATACTCGTGCTCATCGCACAAACATTTGCCCCTTGCGGGATTCGAACGCGCAACCGCCTGGTTTAGAAGTCCGGGGCGCGAACCACTACACCAAGATGGAGCTAAGATAAGCTTGGACTTCTTGAAGCGCTGCCGAGCATCTTAGGATGTTTTGATTTGGATTTGTTCATCTCTCTGATATCAGTAACAGTGCATCCTAAGTACATATGTAGTTACATTAGCACTTGATTTATCAAATTAAATAAGTACATCTTACCTGCTTTATACAGGATTACCTCGGACACAGTGCACATTTCTTGTAAATCAGTATCGGCAATAGAATATATTTAAAAAATATATGTCTTTTATTACACAAGTTCCCAAAAAACTAGTGTAATGTTTTCAGGGTTCATATACGTACATAAGAGTTGTTTTTATATAAAATAATCACAACTTTTTCTTTATTTTCTTCATTTAGAAAGAAAGAAAAGACATTTATTCGGCATCCACACACAGAAAGTTTACAAACAAAGATTACAGGACTAGGTATTACAATGGTGAGTGCCGAAAAAGACAGCATTATTGTGGTATCCGAGTAAACGGCATGCCTCGAAACTGATTTTCAGCGGATGCCTTGGGCAACGAGTTAACACAACATAGAAGAAAAAATAAAACTTGTGTTTTTTTTTTTAGAATAAAAATAAAACCAAAAAGAATAAAAATAAAACAAAAAACCAAAAAATATAAATGAATGAGGGATTTTCTGAAAGCTCAAAACTGTAGCATCATTTTATATTGATAGGTGGCGCCTTTCGTATTTCGTATAAATAGAAGGAAAAAGATATTGGTAATATTTTTCGTCTTTACGTACTAAGATGATTATGATGACAGCTGTGCTGCAGACTATTTCAAGTGTATTTTAGTGTTTTTGTTCAATGTATGGTAAAATAAAAAATAAACCTGTTTTATTGTCAATCATCTTTACGTTCGCAAAATTCATGCGCTGTCTATGTGACTGTATCTATACATGCATAAGCTATTTTTGTAATTATCTTCACATGTACCTAGTTCCTTACTTAAAAGATTAGCATGACGTGATTATACTAATCGTTTAGCAAGTTTGTCGATGATAACAAAACGTAATGAAATATTGAACTAAAATTGTAAGAACTGAGTAAAGACAATAATCTTAAATCTGTGTAGTTAGTTAGTTAGTTTGGCTGGGGTGTTTTCCGCACATAGCCTCTTGGTTGGGCCATTGTGCGTGTGTCCCTTTTTTCCTTATTCCAACCACCTCAGATTTTCCCAAAAGGTTAGCAACCTGCCCAGGTTACTGCATGCCTCCGAAAATGTTGCCGGGGATTTAAGAATTTCTGCCCGTGGTTCCGCCACGCCTGCACAATCCATGAGCACGTGTTGTGGTGTTTCTTCTGCTTCCATGCATCCTCTGCATAGGGGGTTGTCTGTAACACCTATGGTGAATAGGTGTTTGTTTAGAAGACAGTGTCCAGTTATGGTTCCTACGCCTTTTTGATAAAAATATCGACTGTCTAAATTAATTTCATTCACTTCATTTTTATTCTGTATAAATGTAGTTTTTAATAATTACTAATAAAATGTATCAATGTAAACTTATATCTTGAATAAATAATAATAATAATAGCGGTATTTACGACCGCATCAAATAGCGGTCTTCGCCGATGCTCGAACTGTAGTATCGCTTAGATCAGATCATCTGAATAATGATGTCTTCCTAGTCGAATTTCGACAACAGCTGTCAATCTCAACAAAATTAGCACGACCAACGGTTTAACGTGATTTCTGAGGCACGGGGGTGTTAACACAGCCAACTTCCTGACTACGGAGCTGTGTTTGAGTTATATCAAGGCAGAAAAGCCCCAATACTTTCGGCCCGACCCGAGATTCGTCGAATCCGGGATCTCGTGGATTGTGCCCAGAGTGCTGATCACTGGAACAAAGAGGCAGTCAGACTTGTTAATTATCTGAATAGGCCATTACGGCCCGAGTACGAACAAGTCACCAGGTCTCCTCACTACCACACCTAGACCATCCCGAATTTCCTAGGCCACCTGTTTGATGTAGTTGATTGGGTTCAGAGGTCTTACTCTAGATGTTTATGTTCTTATTTTCTTGTCTAGTCATGACGCTCGTTTGCGTTGTCATGCTGGCACGAGTGACAGGGATGACTACAGTCGAAATCACGCATATCCAGAGTAAGACCAGAGATGAAATCCGTTCAAGCCAGAAGCCAGACCATGCAATTCGTAGATATACAACATCAACACCTCCTTCACCTTCTATGAAAATAATTGGTTTGTTGCTGTCCTCAAAGTTAGTGGTGGAAATCCTCCGGTACTTTATGAGAAAACCTTAGAAGCTGTTAACAGGGGTGACCAACTTGACCAGGTTTTGGTAGCGGCTTGATATATCGTCAAAGCAGACGTCGCAATGTAAGAAACAAACCAACTGTTTTACAGTCCATAGACTATAGGTACCTCAATAAATTTTGAACTCCTCTTATTTCCTTTTGTAAATGCAGTTTAAAAGGTTAAAGTTTCAGAAACAAGCTGAAGATCAGACAAAACAGAAGTGATCGCAGTTTGAAGAACGAGTCCTTTAATTAAGTATTTTGTTAAATGTGTAAAAATCCCATATTTCAGGTAGAGTTTAAATTATATGGGATATTATCAACCTTTTATTCACACTTATCACTTTTATTTGTATACAATGATGTTCTGCCGACCGGAAAATCCAAATTAACTAAGTTATAATCTGATCGCTAATCATTAACCAATAAACACACCGATTTTTATAAAATAGATCTAAAATCAAGATAACGATAACAAACTTAATTTTAATTCGGCAGTATACATTGAAGACATCAATACCTGTGATAACGAAACAGAAGAACTTAATCTGATAAGCGTAGGTACACCAATTTTTATCGCAGCACATCGTTATAAAAGTGTTGCAAAGTGTCCAATCACCAAAGTGATAATCATGAAGCTGCTGGCACTGATATTTGTTTTTGTGGCGGTTTCCGCCAAGCATGAGGAGTACGCGGGGTTAGTTTCTTTTTTCTTGTTTACCATCATCAGCTATAAAATCAGCAAGTCATTTCTGTTTTTAATATGGAATTGCTTCCATGCACCATTTTTTAAGTTTGTGATTCACTTATCACCCTATTTTAAAAAAATTCTCCGTAATTGTGGTACTTGGTTAAAATATCGAGAATTCATAAAAATGTGGGAAATGGTAATAATTATATACCTACAAACTCATGACAGTTTCTTTATAAATTGACTGCCTTTTATAGTAAGCCGCGATGTAAACGTTAAAGAATGAAGCTATTTCCGATGATTCTATTACAGCTGTGAAGTAAAATAAAATTCCTTTTTAAACTTGTTATATAAATTATGTTTTAGTTATAAATCTAGGATCACTTGGTTTACCATGAGGGCCATACTTATTACAGAAAAAAATCTTCCACAGTTACAAATCCTACTATGTAGGACCCCAGAGCCAAGTTGAACTGATGGCCTTCGGCAAACTAATCCAAGAATTCGAGCTGGACGTCCTCGGCTATGCCTCAGTAGGTCGCGAGGGTCTGGTCCTCGTCAAGCCACAGTTCCAAGATGCATTCACGAAGACCATGGAAGAAATCGGAGTCGCTTACAGAATACACGTTGAGGATGTTGTCAAGTGAGTAACAAATGTTCCTGTCAAATTGCCTAGGATCTAGGATACCACTTTTTAATTGTTTCTTTCTATGCTAAACAAACGAAAGGTACAGACTACAATAAATCAGAAACTTCAGACTAAGGGTTTAAAACGATGTCAACTAGAGTCATTACCTTACGACAACTCGGTCGTGCACGACAAGTTCTTGCGCGAACCTCCTTTCTCTCCGCAAGACGTCTGCACCAATCGGATGCGACTGTCAAAGGTTTCTTTTCCCGCAACATTACCAGTCCCTGCTGACATCTAGATTGCCTCGCCCCCCGCACCTCTGGTGACCTCAAGAATATCGAGTTTTAACTTGCCGGACTATACAGTAAGTCGAAGTAACTTGAAAATACGCAGCGCGTTATTTGACGTTTCTTTAATTGCAGTCTATATTTTCGCTTTCTTAGCAGAAAATAAGGCAGAATTAACTTGATTAGTTATTTAAACACAATTTTACGGATAACTACATTTACATTTTATTCAAAACATGACATTAAGAACACTTTACAACGTCTGTGGTCACAGGTACACTAACTTAATAAACTTAATTAGTCTTAGATAGGACACCTTGCAATCGAGCCCACTCAGTCTATGTCCTCCACCAATACTGGTGTAGACCAAGCTATACAACAAAATATTCCAAGTACAAGGTCACTTGCCATCAAAATGAATCCGCAAAAAGTATAATCATTAAAGGTTCCGTGGCAAAAAAATAAGGAACCTCTGAGATAGACAACAAAATTTATTTATGTGTTTACGGAGACGAAAACCTTATTTTTCAACAGTTGCCTTGATGTTCTGTCGTTAGTTTAGATAACCTGACAGATATATGTAATAAATCGATATGTGTGCATCAGTAAATTATGATTTACTAAGATAAAAATCGCCATGATAAAAAAAAAACTAATTTGCCTTATCATAAATCTGAGCTGAAACCATTTCAGCAATAAATAGGTAATGCTTCATTGCGGTAAGCTCTTTGCGCAAAAAAAATATATGATAGTAATATAAAATCCATACTTCCATACTTTATATTATAAATCTGATATTATTAATATTATAAAGATGAAAGATTTGTTTGTTTGTTTATTTGCATCGAATAGGCTCCGATGAAATTTGGCACAGAGATAGTTTGAGACACTGAGAAGGACATGGGCTACTTTTTGTCGCGATATAAAATCATTAGAGGGGTGAAATTGAGGATGAAAATTTGTATGGAAAATCCAACTTTTGGCGCGGGCGAAGTCGCGGGGAACTGCTAGTTATAAATAAAATAAAAGTTTGAAGTTAAGTACGGAACCCTTAGTGCGCGAGACCGACTCGCACTTGGCCGGGTTTTTTTTTCTATTAAAATTGTCAGCAAATTGCTGAAAAGGGAATGTATGTTAATAGGTATAGGCATGGTTATTATAATATCGCTATGATTCACAAGTGGCATTTTCTGTCCAAAATTGAATAATGTTTTTTGACTATGAATGCTTCCCAAATAACTTTTACCATGCGGATGAAGTCGCGGGCAAAAGCTAGTAACGTTATAAATTTCAATTTCAGAGCCCTCCAGGAAGATGATGAAGCCATCCAAGCACAGGAACGTCAAAATCTAGCTAGAAATAGTGGTGCCAGGATTCCTTATAACAATTACCAGCCCCTAAGTGTGGTAAGCAATAAATAAAATATGTATAACTTCTTTTACAGGACAAAGAAAATCCGCCTTATGTTTTGCAATGAAATAAATCAAAAAACAAATATAACGATTTCAAAAGCAAATTATTTACTTTCAAACTTGCAGGCCTACTGCCGAACTCCTTCGCTTACTAAGCAATAAAAGTTTTTTTATTAATGTCAGAAACGAAATGATAGCCAGCAAACTAAAAAAAATTTTTACAATTTCAATTGTATTCGCGATAGCTTTCGAGTTAGGCGGTGGACCTGCAGATGATAGTATAACATTATTTTTTTCTTACAGTACGACGCCTACCTTGACGATATTGCTAGCCGCTACCCCGACCTGGTCAAATTGGTCACCCCTGCCAACTCCTTCGAAGGTCGCCCCATCAAGTACCTGAAGATTTCCACCACCAACTTTGAAGACACGAGTAAACCAATCATCTTCATTGAAGGAGGTATCCACGCTAGGGAGTGGATTGCACCACCCACCATCACTTATGCTATCCACAAACTGGTAGAAGATGTAACCGAGCCTGATCTTTTGGAAAGATTTGACTGGATCCTTTTGCCGATCTCCAATCCTGATGGATATGAGTTTAGTTTTACCCAAGTAAGTGCCTAAAAATAGCATATTTCGTCAATACAAAGGCAGTAACATAGTAACATGTTAAATATCATCAGCACTATACACATACTAAGTTTATTCAGACTTGATCTACTCTAAATGAAAACAACGAGCATACTTGATGAGCTGACTTACAGGCAAATTCCGGTAACATGCTATTACAGAAGATTGGAGCTCTGGAATACGGTGTAAAAAGTATTTCCTTGGCATGTAGACTAACTGCCTAACTAATCATAATTATACTACTAAAATAAGAAAAAGACGCTCAGTGAATTTCAGTAATCGAGACAAGATTTTAAAATCGGCGTCTTATTTTGATTGTTACTCGTTGGTATAATTATTTATTATTAATATGGCGGTTAATATTTACTTGACATTGCTAAAATATCTTTCAATTTTCAGTCCCGTTTTTGGCGCAAGACCCGTTCGACCAACAGCTCCCCTCTTAGCTCCATCTGTCCAGGAGTTGACGGCAACCGCAACTACGACTTCGCGTGGAACACAGTTGGCACCAGCAACAGCCCTTGCTCTGACATCTTCGCTGGCAGCCAAGCATTCTCCGAAATCGAGACCCGAGTCGTCCGAGATATCATCCAGGATAACCTAAGTAGGATGGCTTTGTACATCACCATGCACAGCTTCGGCAGTATGATCTTGTACCCTTGGGGGCATGATGGCACTCTGTCGAACAACGCCTTCGCTCTCCACACAGTTGGAGTTGGCATGGCTGACGCGATCTTCGAGAAGAAGCTTCCTCACTTCCCAAGGTATTTGGTAGGCAATCCTGTTCTCGTTTTAGGGTATCCTGCCTCAGGTGCTTCTGAAGACTACGCTCATTCTGTCGGTGTGCCGATGTCCTATACCTATGAGTTGCCTGGTCTAGCAGCTGGCTTGAACGGCTTCCATCTGAACCCTATCTACATCGAACAAGTGGCCAAGGAAACTTGGGAAGGTCTTGTTGTAGGAGCGAGACAATCTGGCAACTTGTTTGTACCTGGACCTTAATTGTGATAAGACTTCTCACGTTAATTTTACTTCGATTTTTATTTAAAATGCACTATTTAAAAAAAAATACGACGATCTTTCATTACTTCCTATGATCATCGGCAAAACTACTTTAAACAATAATTATGTGACGTTATACTAATTATTTAGGTAGGCCTATCACAAACATCATCTCGAGATAATTACAAAAAAAATACTTAGTTTAATCTGATACATCAAGTCCTATAAGTTACTGATAAAATTCGGCGCAGACGACGTACAACAGAGGACTTTAGTCCGCGGCACAATCTTTATTATTAAGAGCCTAAGGTTAAACATGATGACGTGACAATGGCGTACTTTGCATGGATACGTATAACAAAATAAAGTTCATCCTTATTGCGTTACAATCGTAACGCTGACAAAAAGTATATTTGTTCGTCTGTAATGACCCTTATGGATATTTCCTTTTTTAAATTTTATTTCGTGTGCCGTTTCTATATTCAACAAAATTATTGTTAAATCTACTACTGCTTCTAAATTAATTGTCTACCAAACACTAAGTACTATAACATTTCATCGACCTACTTACATCACTCGACTAGCAAACGCGAATAGAAAATACTCTGAATTGGAAATTGATCCGCACTGCGCGAAACTTCTTGAGGAAAATTCCAATTAAAACCAAAGTTTACATGCATCGGAGGCTACCGACCCAAATGCTAATTCGCGTCTCAGCAGAAAACTTCCGCCGTAGATGCTGAACCAGTGAAATCTGGGGACTTGGAAAGGTTTTGGAATTAATTACCTTGTAAGAATGGATTCTGCAGGTCGGTGAGACGGACAAACCTTGTAAAGTTGGCAAGATCATACTGGATGCAGGCCGCTTGTAAACATTCTTTTTTTTTTTGGGTTCTGTACCCAAAGGGTAAAATCGGGACCCTATTACAAAGCCTCCGCTGTCTGTCTGTCTGTTTGACTGTCTTTCTGTCTGTCACCCGGCTGTATCTCATGAACCGTAATAGCTAGACAGTTGAAATATTCACAGATGATGTATACACACACACACATATATATATATATATATATATATATACATATATTTAAGTTTATCTATCCTTGTGTTGTCCTTTTTACGCCGCCACGACTATTTCTGCCTCGCCCAATGGTTGACTGGTAGAGAATGCCTTAAGGCATCAACGTGATTCTTTTGGCGGGTTTTGCTCTATATTAATAACTTTAATAGGTAGACACTTGAAATTTACACAGATTATCAATATTTATATAAACTTTATAAATAAGTAAATAAATTAAAATTATAAAAATATTTAAGGGGGCTCCCATACAAACGCGATTCATTATAAGTCAGCCTATTAGATCCCACTGCTGGGAAAAGGCCTCACCTCAACTATGAGGAGGAACGAGCCATACTTTACCACGCGGGCTCAGTGCGGATTGGTGGAGGGGTGTATGTAAGGCAAGTGACAAATCTTACTGTCAGAAGTTATCAAGCCGCCCTAGGGCCTCTGACTAGGCTTAACGACTAATACCACAGATATTAGCCGGGACCAACTGCTTAACGTGCCTTCCGAAGCACGGAGATGCTTGTCATGGACGTCACTTAAATGGTCAGAATGGTCACCCATCCAATCACGACCGCGCCGTGGGTTGCTTAACTTTTGGTATCACTACCAAAGCGCTGCCGCCACTGCGCCACAAGCACCTCAAACGCGATTCATTTACCGTTTTAAAAGTAAAAAAGATCATTATAATATCTAATGTTGTATATGTACGGAACCGTTTGTGAGCGAGTCCGGCTCGCACTTGGCCGGTTTTTTTAAGTTAAGGGAGGCTTATGGCACAGATTATATAATAGTTACTTTTCTTGTAAGCAGTATACATCCTGCGACTTACAATGGTGATGATCAATGTCAAATTACTCTATGACGTTTGAAATGTTTGGGAGTTAAAATAATCATTAATGTATTTCACTCGTCTACTACTTAGCATATGGGTATGGGTTATTCAGCCCCACAGGTCTACCGCCAAACTCGGTAGCTTTAAAATTCAAAGATATACTTAACTTTTGAAAAAGCAATAATAAATTTTAAAATAACGTCTGAAAAGTATGACTTTCAAATAGATAGTGTAATGTCAGCAGTGGTAGGCTCCGTTAGGTGCCGCCTGGTAGATATCACCCTCCCACCGGAGCCCGGCGCCAAGCAGCTTGCTATGTTCCGTCGGGGAATGGGAGTGCCAGAATCTTCTGGGTAAGCTCGGTCCACCGTCGATTTTTTCTACACCACGTCTGGTTTTGTCTAGAGTCAAGAGTAAACCCATTTCAAAGAAAAAATATTTGACTGTCTTATGATAATAGGGCCCTGTTATATGCACTAGCGTTGGGCGATTGATCGAAAAAAAAATCGAATGAATCGACAATCGACCATTCGAACTACCGAATGTCGATTTAGTAATTCGAAAAAAAAAATTCGACTAATAATCGACAGTTGAATGATGGTCTATACTCGGCCCTTCGATGCATTCGATTGAATTGCCGCGACTGTGCGCAGGACAGGCAGCGAACGAATAATTAATCGACGCGACGAATGACGGTTCATTCGTTAGTAGTACGCCCTGCGCACCGCACGCTCCGGTATTGCTCGCCGCATAATCGAAGGATAATCGAATGACTGCGGTTGCTTATCGAATACATTCGATTACAGAAACCATTCGAATAATTCGATTAATTTAGTAATATACGCCCATCGCTAATATGCACTGTGTGCGATTCTCATTACATTTCAACTAACTCTCATAGTCTGGTCAGTCTTTTAGTTTCCGACATTAGTATTCAGACTCTGTAGAATAGCTTCCAGTAAATTGTGGTCTAGCTAGACGATATTTTTTCTAACTCTAAGACACAGCTCCTCAGGGAATACTTACTCTGTAGCACCGAGCAAGGTATAATAATTTCTTTAGTATGGCATCCCTGAGAAAATGTATGTAAATACGAATGTATTCGCAATAAAGTTTAGCTTGTTAAATACAAGATAATCATTTGAGGATTTCTTATAAATTCAGCGGTTCTGAATAAAGTTTTACGTACGTCAAGTTGTCAAAGGCTTAAAGAAATGTTCATAAATCCAAATAATAATAGCTGGCTTGTCTATCTTCCTTATTATATTAAAGGAGATTCTCAGTTTTCGAATAATATATTTTTAAGGTTTTTTGTTTTATTTTAACATGTTTGACCAACTTGGTTCAAGATAGTAATGAACAAAGTTTACAAACCACGATTTGTTATTCCTACATTCCTAGCTAGTTTGAAACTTGGGAGTGTTGTGGCTAGCAATTCCTTCCATTGCATGTGGGTGAGATCCCAGTAGTTACATCATGTCTGAACAAGACTACTGATTCTATACTATGAGAAATTTATGAGTGGAGGCCTCTATTCGTTGCTTATACCACACATTACAATTGTAAATGCCAAAATAAATAAAATCACCCCTATACTACTGCCTAAAATGCTAAAGTACTAAGCTTGATGTGCTGTCGTCTACTCTAAAGGGGCATTTACACGAGCAACTTAAATTGCTAAATTCCTGCAAACAGCAACCTACTGCTGTGATACGCCCACACAATACGATGCAATATGTAGCAACTTTACAACAACTTACAACTTTTTGAAACGAAGATATGACGTATAAGCAAGGTAGAAAAAATCTTTAACAAAAATTTCCAAACTGATTGGGTTTTACGCTTAACGACACAAACGGGATTTAATGCAACTACTACGTTTTTTAAAGGCAAAATAGTATTTACTTTCCCGACGTTTCGATTCGGTTTGCACGAATCATGATCGCTAACTGCTAACTCTTGATCTTCATCTTAGCCCGAGATCAAAGATAAGGTCTACGATGGAGCGACTTGGCCCAGGAGTATTTGTATATGCCTATTTACATGCACCTCAAAGAGTTTCTGGTTATACGCTACGCACTTGGAAAAACTCTTTGTCGACGTTGAGACATGTGGAATATATGGATTAATTACCCGTAGAAGCAATATTCCCGAAACAATGAGTGAATTTCCTAGTGTCGAAATTCAGTATTTTAAAATCCACTAGTAGCGCTGAACAACCTAACCTAGGCTGGTTTTAGCGTTTAATATGTTGTAATGGCATATTTTGGATTCACGCCTACTAACTAGTCACTTTTTGACAATTTAGTGGTCATCTAAACGTTTTTTCCATAAAATTTTATTTTAAACTGCATTTTGAAACTCGGAAACATTTTGACGTAAATACTTCTACTACATGTCTGTACACATAATATTACAAGAATTTGTTTTTATTTTATGCTCAATGATTTCGACGCAATTTTGTATAACTAGAGTCGATTTTACCAACGTCATATAAGGAATATTTGTCGAATAGAATACAAAACGCCTAATTTGAAAACGTCACTTATTTGTCAGAAATCATTTAAGTTAATTGTCATTTTAAAATCGGTCGTTTTATAATTATTCCGTGGGATTTGTCTCATCTGACGTTGGTAAAATCGACTCTTAGATGAATAGCGCCATCTATCAACAAAAAATTAAACTAAAATTTTGGCTGTCAAAAAATCTCTCAGTGCTGCGATTAATTGTGATTGCTCCACATTGATCTATTTATAATTGCAGGGCAATTGCCTATTTCCAAAAATAAAATGCTCGTATAAGAGCGCCTCAACATATTGAGCGCCATGGTGGTCACCGGTGACCCCCAAACAATATAATTCTATTGTATCTAGTTCCGTGGCAGTCAAAGGCTTAAAGTTGGCAATTGTTAGTTGCCACTGTGTACTTTTCCTGAACTTATCTGAACACTCGTTTGACATTTAAAAAGTAAAACAGCTCTCATGGGTTAACTTTGATTGAATCTGTTACCACAATTGCGTTCTTGTTCCTTCCTACTCGTAGTTCGGACTTCCGGAGAGTTGTGAACTTAAGCAATGTGGCTATTTCAACAGTAGTTGCAACATTTGTGGTGTGGTAGTTCGTATCCATGGAAGTGTTAATTGAATTCCGTTCAAAACATTTCTAGGACTTTTAAAAAAAATGTGAACAGATAAGAGAGCCTAGGGCGGCTTGATTACATCTGACAATAAGGTTGGTCACTTGCCTAACAAACACCCCTCCACCAATCCGCACTGAGCCCACGTGGTGCTGTAGGTATGGCTCGTTCCTCCTCATTAGATAGTTCCTCCTCGTTGAGGTAAGGCCTTTGCCCAGCAGTGGGATCTATAATGGCTAACTTTACTTTTACTTTGATATAAATAAAGTACATAATTCTATTTAGACTTAAAATCAAAGTGCAAAAATTGCCATTAAAACATGCATCCCTTTACTAATATGATTTCGAAATTGTTTTAACACTTGATTATATATGAGACGGCTAATTTGAAATGTTTGTCTCCACTAAGACATGTGACCTATCTGTCATTAATTCCAAACTAGCCCTCGCATATATAAACAAGTGTTATAGCAGTGGCAAATTCAATACTAGTAAGAGGGTTTAAGTATACTCTCGAAAAAAGTGCATAACTCATACATTCCCCTCGATCTGCCCAGCACAGTCTAGCTCAGCCATTTTGTTGATTAAAGTCTAACTGATAAAGCATAGACTAAATCTCTTTGAAAATGCGCCTACTCTTCACATTGACTAAGCACTGAATAGGTCTTGCAGGCTTTTCAATTCCAGTTTAGAAACATGCGCTATATATCCATGTAGTTCATGGACATTTGTAAAGGTCAGCTTTTGGAATTGTGAATTTTATTATTAATTGTAACATCAAAATAAATCTAGCAGATTTTTTGAGTTCATAGGGAACAATCTACATACAATAAGGGACTGAAATATTTATATTTTTTATAGAATTCGTCTGTCTGCCCCTAGGGAGGTAAAGTGATTTGAATTTCGATAGTATTACTATGTGTCGATAGTATTTATATTAACGGAGCTATCAATACTATCATTACTATCGATACTATCATTACTATTGATAGTCTATCGATACTATCATTACTATAGGTAGACTATCGATACTATCGATATTCTATCGATACTAATGATTTTACCTTAACTATCGATATCGATAAACTATCGATAGTGGACTATCGAGCGGCAACGCTACCCACTTTGGCGCCGCTCGCGGACCAAGTAAAACGCCAAAATGTACCGATATGGCGCTTCGCGGATATGAAATGAAAAGCACCGTCGATTGCTCCACATAAAATAAGAAATGCACTATTTCTTTCCTCACAGTCGAAATGAAAAATAGTATGTCTAACTAGGGTGAAAGCACCTATTCCACTCTCGAGCTACAGAACCTTCTCGAGTGGAGTGGTCACTTTCGTCCCTTGTATAACAATCTACTATTGTAATACATTTTTTATTGCCTCGTTGAAAGTGTGAAAAGCAGAGTATTCTCCTCGGGGATAAAGATATCTTCGTCTTGGGCGAGCTTAGATCCCTCGCTTCACTCAGGATTCTACTTTTAACTTCCTCGCTATGCTCGGGAGTAAACACTAAACTCTCGAACTCAACTCAACTCTCGAATTTTTCGTTACGCTCGAATTCAAGATGACGCCCGTGACGCAAGACATCACTTTAACCCTTGGTGAATAATCTACTATTATTAATTGCATAGAGGCGGATTCAAAGTCAGAGTGGAGTAGTCTGACGTGCGGCCCTGTGTACTTAAAGAAAATCACAGAGATCTGGACAGCTTTCCCAAAAGCTACTCGAAATCTGAGTAACTAACTCAAGCACCAAATCTCTAATTTATGAGACTGGATTATTTGGCGCAGACCGAACTACTCGGCGCAAAATGCATTTCACTGAAGAGCTACGTACGACGGCACTTGAAGACGCTTTCAGATGAGAAATTTTAATGAATTCTTGCCATCTTAAGACGAAGATGTGATTCCCTGGACGTGATCGTAAAATAATAACTGTTATTTTACTTTTATGCATTATTAAAACATAGCAAAATGGGGGTTAACGCGAGAAATATTGACTAAGTAGATGCAGCTCGCTCAAAACATCAGATAAATTATATAGGTTTACATTCTAAAGGGTTTGAAATTTTAAAAATTAGATCTAGGGTTCAATGTTAAAAAACAACTTTATCTCAATTACTTGATTGATGTTCAACTATTGGTTGCGTTGATCTCTGTTAACCATTAAGAACCGATAAGCGTTGGTGGCGTAGTAGCCAGCGGGTTGCGTCTCATCCATGAGGTACGACAATAGGTGTGCCATTGTCTGGGAAGAGACACCACGCATACAATCGCTGCGTAACCCCATCGGTGCATGTTCTCCTTGCTTCGGCCGACTTGTGTCCGCAGTCTATTGAAAGACTTTTAAGCTTGCCAATTAAATATAAATACAATCTCTTCTAGATTCTACAGTATCCTTGTAGCGTCGCTCAGAAGCAGGTAATTAACTGTGGGCGATTTTAATGAAAATTATTATTGGTTGTGGAGACTGTTTGCGAATTATAATGTAGCGCTGAATACACGACAGAGTGAAATTAAGGAATTTTCTTTACTTTGCTACTTTTAAATGGATATTTATAACTATTTAATTCATTTTTGACCAATACCTGTAATAGGGTAAGCTAGCTTTAACAGACGGAAAAAGATATGAAGAAGAATAGATCAAGTAAGTGGCTAGATTAATTAAAACTTGTTTCTACTTGCTTAACAATTAAATTAGCAATGTCGTGTATTAGATATATTGTGCTATAAATAAAACAAAACTTCTGAGGAAACTAAATTGGAAAATCTATTTAGAAACGACTGTGTTCGTTTGAGTTCCACGTGTAAGATATTTTTATAATTTTCTTAGGTAACGCAAACACTTTTCAAATTTTAAGCGGTTTAGACGACAGAAAACCTCAGGCTTAATATAAAGGAGGACTTTATATTGAAGATCAGTTCCCAATTTATTGGATGTTGGAAACGATTAAAATTCTTTGACATTCTAGTCTACAATAGTAAACACGTAAATACCTTTTTTGAGAATTATATAATATTCCATGAATGTTTTCCAATATTACGATACTGTACAACTAACTGCGTCAAGCGATAGATAAGAAACACAAGACCTATTCCCTATCAATCAATGTGTGATATTTGTATTCGGGTTTAAAACGAGTTAGACGTATACGTTTAATTCATCGCTGTAAACCTCCATTCTACCTTGATCGTTTCAGGCTTAAGCAACTACGTGATCTTGATTTGAGATGGGTGCCTACCATATGCTTGACTGCCCATATAGATTTCACGCCACTGCTCCACCACGCGAACTCAGTGCGAATTAGTGCAAGTGGTCAACCCTACTGTCAGATGTTACTCGTATCACGCCGCTAATTTCGTTAAGCTAAGTCAAAGGTCCTAAGGCTTAGGGCCTTAACAAAACTTAATTAGCTTAACGAAAATTAATTATCAAGTAAAATATTGCTTTTCGGCTTATTAGCCGCGAGCCGAGACCGCAAACTTAATTTGTCTATTTATTTACTTATTTTACAAAATCCAAAGCTCTTTAATAAATCTAAAATCTAAATAACTAACGTTCTCCAAAGCACAGAAATGCTTGTGATCTACGTCACAAATATGGTCGAAATGGTCACCTGTGTTGCGTCACTTTAGTAATCACTGACTATCAACAGTATTACTTTAGATTTTTCGTCTATTTTATTCTTACTTACAAAAAGGTATAAAATGAACCAACTGATAGCAAATTTATAAAGAAAGTTCTTTGTGTCTGTGGATTTTAAAATTAAATTCTTTCTTTGTGGGAGACGAAAACAATTTTGATTTGTGCGAATTTATAAGTGAACGACGACCACAAAAATATTACAAATCGCAACTTATTTAATAAACATCTCGGAGAAAAAGTAAAAGAAAATATGTAATTTTCGAACTTAAGTAATTTTAGTGTGGAATGAGTTTATTGTGAAAACTTTTGTTCAATTATTCAGGTGCCAATTTAAGTAGGTCTGAGCTTTGAAGCTATGGTTACATGCAATAAAGTAAATTGTAGAAATAATGTAACTGTACAATCTGTAAATTATTTTAAGTGTGCATGATGATAAATTAGGTAAAATATTTGAAGAATCCATACTGGTCATCCTGAGATAGATCTGGAGATATTTTGGAGTCATTTATCATGGGGATAAATGTGTTTTATTTGAGCCAGAAGCTTTTCATATTGTTCCTTTCTGATTTGTTCCATGATATTAACCAATAGCATTATTTGCAGTAACTTTAGCATCGTTTACCAAGAGTATATAGAAGTATATAATAATTTAAACTTAATAACACAGATGAGATTTACACTATTCCTTTAGCAGCTACAGATACAGCTCTCCATACATCTTCCACTATATCTACAATTTCTTCTTCTGGTACAAGAACGCCATCAGTACCTCTAGGCACGATATCTAGATTAAACGTATACAAAACACTAGCATTTCTTGCATAATCTGAACTCGTTCCCGATGCCCTATCTCCTGCAGCTTCAGCAGAACTGTCCAATGTATAGTTGCCTTTCATAGCTGCAACCATATCAAGTCCAAGAAGCAAATGTTGCCTGAACATCCCACTGGCTGCTCTCTCATAATGCCAGGGATAGGAGATAAACCCTCCAGAGTTTTGCAAGGAGATATACATCTTTAATTTGGAGCCGACTTCTTTGATGATGAATTGAATGAGTTGGCTTTCGATCTCGGAGAATGGATAGACTCCAGCGTAAATATGGCTGCAAGGACTCGAACTGGAGTCTGATACGGACCAGTCGAGATCAAAGTTGCGGTTAATGTTGACACCCGGGCAGATGAAGCCGAGGTGACTGTTGAGACTTCTAGATTTTGTCCATAGGCGGAGCTGTAAACGAGAAAATAATAGGTAAATGGGAAATGTCAATAATATATTTTTTTTTTTATACTGACCATGTCCCAGTTCAGCTAATTAAGATGAGATTTATTTTCATATAAAAATATGGCGAGTGAACATAAGTGTACATAGCAGAAATTAAAGGTAGGACCACGGTATAGATATGTTTCGGTGTGATTACACTTCTGACTGAATATCGTCACCGGAAACATGAATTGCTGTAAAGGACAAATAACAAATTTTCAGGAGCGCCAAAAAACGATCTCTTTTTTTTAAATGTGTTATATTTTTTGAGTTTGTAATGCTATTGAAATGACAACTACAGCAAAGTTTCTTTACATTTAATGCTATTACATAAGTTTACTAAAAATGTTCTAATCTTTATAGTTTTAAAAATAGACTGTCCCTTACGTTATTTTTATTGTTTTATGTGTCACTTACACTAACTTTTTTTGAAAATGACAAAATAAGATTCAATGTAAGTCCTTAGAAAATTTACTTGTGTTAATGTAAGAAACACTCAATTTGGTATTAGAGTTACGCTATTCGAAGTGTTTACAGGAAAATGACACTTAAATCTAAGAAGTTAAAGTTTAGTTGGCTGCTTTCAACAAAAGTTTAAGAAATTATTTTAGTAACTACGATTTATCGACTGATTTTCTTTTTATACCATAATGAATAAAATAACTGTATAAAAATCATATTTTTATTTTTTTCTTTCAAAATTAAAAAAAAACATTAATTATGGCTTAACAAAAATAGCTATTACACAACAAAAAGTATCTACTCCGTACGTAATTTGAATATAAAAATAACATAAAATACATGTGTTCTGATATTTATTTATTCATTTTATTTATAATGGGTCTCAGAGATGATGTAGGTAGTAAACACACATTAAATCTAAGCATTTTTCTAGAAATATTATTAAAAATAATAATGGTAAGACAGCCTCGTACAGCATAACAAAATGCATGCATAATAAAATGGATAAATACTCGTTTTTATCCATTTTTATCGGATGTTTACACGAAATGTAATAACTAATTAACGCCTGGGGTCTACTTCACCAAGTGCGATAGGTGCGGTACCTGTCATTTAAGTGTTTAACCGATTTCAAAAAGGATGGAAGTTAAGTATAGCCACCGTATGCCTCTTTATTTTTTCGTTTATTTTTATCTACGTTCACAGAGTTCTTCGTTTGTTGTAGATTGATTTTTAGATTTGTTTTTTTATTGAAAGAGCATACTTTTGAGGTTGTCCAACTGTCACCAAGTCAGGATCTGATGCTGAAACCCAGAGAAAATAAATGTTCGCGCTTGCTCCACTCGTGCTTTTTTATACATTGTAGTGTACTTCATAATCCTACCTTATATCCAAGAGGTTCCAGGTTCAAACACTGGTTCGAGCCGATTTCTAGGTTTTTCTGTCTTAAAATAAGGAAATCACCCATTTCTCGACTTCGAGCTGTTTCTGAGCAGCTCGAAGTCGAGAAATTGGTGATACATCTCATCGAACTATGAAAAAAAAGGAACAGATAACTGCACTTATGAATCGTGCATACACTTGTCCACTATAATATCTCCAGCGCTGTTGGCTAATCTCTGTTGGTTGGCTACCGTAGTTAAAATTCGGCTATATAGCATAATATAATTACTATTTTTAGTGTACTGACAGGTTTAAAAGGTAGTTCCTTTGTCAAAATTGTCATAAGTCAATGTTATCACAATTTGTCTTGAGACAGAAATGTGTCATCGTCAAAGGCAGAGGTTTTAAGAAAGATCGAAAAGTTCTGTAAGGACACCTCAGTGTTGTACACCTCAGTTGCCAAACCTTTGATAGCTCGGCCAGCGATCCAAGAGCTATACTGACTCGACACTACACCGAAGACATCCTGGACATAGGCCTCTACAAAATTAGGATGGCCCTGAAACAGCTTAAAAACAACAAGGCACCAAACTCTTTGGTTCGGTGCTACCAGAGGGCATCACGCCTGATGCATGGAAAAGGAAATGTTGTTCTTTAAAAAAAGGAGACAAAACCTTATTAAAAACATACAGATCTATATCAATCCTGAGCCACAAACTGTTTTCAAGGGTCATCGCGTATTGTCTCGTACGTAGTTTTGATGACTTCCAACCTCCTGAAAATGGCTACAGTACAATAGACCATATCCATACGCTAAGGAAAATGTTACAGAAGTCCGAGGTGTAGGTACAATATGACTCTATGCTTAGCGTTTGTGGGTTATGATAAGGCCTTTGATTTGATCGAAGCGTGGACGGTGCTACGGTCTCTTCAGCGGTGCCACATAGAGTAAAGAGGTGTTAAAGTGTTTGTACAACAATGCTATTATGTCGGTCCGATAACAGAAGCAGAGCTCGAAGGCCATTCCACTGCGGAAAGGTGTGAGACTGGGAGACGTAATATCTTCGAAACTGTTCACTAAAACATTAGAAGACGCCTTCAAGCTTCCGAAATGGAAAGGATTCGGCATCAACGTTAATGGCGAATGCACCACATACCTCCAGCTTGCCACGCTGGAGCTTGGCACTATGCTCGAAGACCTAAACCGAATCTCCTAACAAGTTGGTCTTAAAATGAACATGGACAAGACGAAAATAATGTCTAGCTCCCGAGTGGTACCCACTCCAGTATCTGTTGGGAACTCAACTCTCGAAGTTGTTGACAAGCACGTCTGCCTGAGACAAGAAGGTACTTGGATTGGTACCCAGTGGTCCAACTAGGTAGTAGTTGGACCCCTAGGTCCAATTTAGAGAAAAGAGGTCTGTCGACGAAACCAATTCGGCTGGCACCTTCTCGTCTTAATAACCTTAGTGCCTTAAGACGAAAGTCTTCAATTAACGTGCGCTACCGGTAAACACATATGGATCTGAAACATGGTCTCTATTATGGGCCTCAAAAAAAAGCTTAAGTTCATGCAATGGCGAGGGCTATGCTCGGTGTTTATCTACAAGATCGAATCAGAAATGAGGAAGTACGTAGGAAAATTAAGGTAGCGGACATAGCCCTGCGAATCAGTAAGCACAAGTGGCAATGGACAGGGCACATAGCGCGAAGAACTGATAGCCGTTGGGGCAGAAAAGTTCTAGATTGGAGATCCTTTGATCAAAGGCGCAGCGTAGGACGTACGCCCTACGACACTACAGACGACATTGTAAAATTGCAGGATCACACTAAACTGAATACAGACCGCTTGCAATCTGTCGTTGTGAAAAACCATGGGGTAGTCCTATGTTCAGCAGTGGACATCCTACGGCAGCATCGACATGATTCTCAGTCGAAGCCGAAACCGAAATACTTGGTCATTTAATAATGAGATTAAGATCTATTATTTTTGTTTATAGCTAATTATATGGAATTCAAAACTCTTTAGCACTTGTTTTGATTAAAATTACCATTTTACTATTATTAGTATCATAAATTTGCGGGTTATAGCAAGAAACATGTTTAAAAAATATTTATTCATCTTTTTGGATAAATACTCCGAGTAAAAATGGATATTTACGAGTATTTATCCCATCACTATAACCCATCACTACGCACGTGTCAAGGATTAAAAATACACTAAATGAATCAAAACAAACTAACACGTCGCCGCGCGCCGCTTGCTCTGGCGCTTTACTCGTATTGTCAGACCGGGCGATGATTCGCGCGCAAAATATCTCACTCTAACGCGTGGTGGCAGTGGTACAGAGAGGAAAGAAAAACAATACATTCCCTGTTAATTTTAAAGTAAACTATTGTTCTAGGAGTAGATGTTTTCAAATAAGTAATGTAAGCATCATTTACTGAATAGAAATAATAGTAAACATAAAGTAAGGGCCCAGGTGACTATTTAGCTTCTCTAAAATATTTAATGTAAAGGACAAAATTTTTTTTTCTTTAATTTATCGTTGCTGTAAAGGGCACAATTTAATTGAATATCGTAAAAAGTTTAGTGTAATGGTCTTATTTTTTTTATCATCAGCCTGTCGACATTAACATCAACTGTCTATTTTTAGTTTCCTTAAAATATTTAATGTAAAAGAGAATGTAAAGGACTCGTAGCAACACCAGATTCCTTTACATTAATTTGTTGAAAAAATAAACGTTAAATTTTTTTTATGAGATTAATGTAAGGAACAGTTTTGTAGAAGTCAGTAGCATATCTAATGTAAAAAACAAATTTACTATGTTAGTGTGTTTACAGTAAAAAGCTACAAAATAAATACTACGTTACATGAATCAAGAATTCTACACAGTTCTTACACGTACTATGCATTACTTTTTAAGTTTATTTTTTACCGAATTAGTTGATGTAAAGGACATAATTTTTAAAGATATCCAAATTCTAAATATACCATTGGATAGAGCGGAAAATTTGCAATCGAACTGTATATAAAACTCAATTTCGACAAATTGTCCTTTACATTAATTCATATTTCCGGTGACGATATGATAAACTTTGCCTGAAATTAATTTTGAATAGTTATGTTGTTTTAAATTCTGAAGGGAAACAGTTGCAGTTACAAAAACAGGGGATGAGAAAAATCATTTAAAAGAACATAGCGACAATTGAGGATCCTTGGGTATATTTTCATGAGATATTTATCTGTAAATTGCATAACGTTCTTAGATTCACTCACTTACGGTACTAACTGAGAGACAATCAACGTACCGCCACAACTACTGGTCGAAGAAGACTAAAATTTAGCAAGGAACCAAGGTACCTATCCTTGGGAAGTGTAGGCACTGAAAAAGGATTTCCCAAAATTCCTATGGAAATAGGAAAAACGCGAGCACGCGTATCTACGAAGCCGCGAACAAAAGCACATACCTACTTATAAGTCTGAGTAGAAATAAACACCAGCTTGTATAGTGGGCCCCATATCAACCTTTTTTTAAGGTGGAGAAAATGCATAAAATTGCATACCCTAAGAAGGGTGTGGCCTACCCACTAAAACTACCACCAGTGCCATCTCGCTATATGGGAGAAATCGGTGTAGCGGAGCCTTTCCCGACGATTCCCTACACACATCCTATTAAGGATAGATCCTGTCAAAACAGGATCTATCCTTAATAGGATGAAACAGATAATCCTTTACACTCTTTAAAAGTATTTCATCTCATTCAATTTAGACCGTATCCCTGCCCCAATAAAGGTATGAAAATGTTCACGTTTAAACTCCCTAATTTTGGCATGGGTTTAGCGGGTAGATAACATGATTCCCTTATATGTAACTCGGTACACATATTAGTATATCATTTATCATTCCACGTAATGTGGGCATGAATTTGTCCCGTGTGAATTAATGTGTCATGTTTATATTAAAACTCTTGTGTCAAGCACTTATGGTATTTGCGGTGAGGACCCACTTATTTAAGGGTACTTCATTATTTGATACTTATTTATATGCGACATGCAAGTTGTAAAACGGCAATG
Source organism: Pyrausta nigrata (assembly GCA_949316185.1). NCBI lineage: Eukaryota > Metazoa > Arthropoda > Insecta > Lepidoptera > Crambidae > Pyrausta > Pyrausta nigrata. Next base: position 2,727,438 of record OX438955.1, on the reverse strand, counting down.
CACAGGGGGGAATCATAGTAATTTTGCTTATTTGTGTGACTGTCAACTTGGAAAGTTGATGGCAAGTTTCATACAAGGCAAATTGAAAGAAAGAAAGAAAGAAAATACATTTATTCGACATTCACACACACACACACGAGTTTACAAAGACAGTTATTACACAAGTATAACTAAAGTGGTGAGTACCGAAAAGGCTCAGCATTATTCGTGGCAACCGTGCAATGGCAAATTCAAGGATACATTTTCAAGAGCTCACTTTTAAATATCATTGACGCTGTCTTGGTGCAGTGGTTCGCGCTCCGGACTACAAAACCAGAGGCTGTGAGTTCAAATTTCGCAAGGGACAAATGTTTGTGTGATAAGCACGATCATGTATCAAAGTCATGGATGTATAAACGTATATATCTATCCGTTATCCTAGTCGCCATAGAACAAGCTCACGCCCAGTTTGGGGTTAATTGGTGTGTTTGTTGGAACAATTTAATAATTATTTATTTAATTTAGTACGACCTTTTACAACCTCATCCGACCATTTTTTTTTTTCAAAAATTGAGACTCACTAAAATTTATTCATAAAAAAATATTTGAATGCTACTTACATTTGTATGTGTATATTCGTATCCATCAGGATTCAGCACCGGTATGATCACCCATTCAAAGTCATCTAAAAACGTTGTTTCATTCAAAATCCTATCAACCACATACAAGGCTGAAGGTATAGTGATCCATTCTCTAGGAATTATCCCAGCTTCTATAACTATAGTTGATTTTTGTGCGTTTGTCTGGTTATTCGTGTTTGACAGTTTTATGTAGACCAAGGGTCGGTCTTCTTCTGTACGTCCGAATTCTACAACTTCGAATGAAGTTGTAGTTGAGTTGGTAAAATAATCTTCCAATTGGTATAAGTGGTCCAGGATCTGTGAAAAAAATTCATCGACTCTGGTGTACAAAACTGAGATAATTAGTATTAAAGTCTTCATATTTGGTTTTGTTGTTAAAAGTATTCGTGTGCAATCTAAAGATATTGTCTCTTTTTATTATAGGAAAACCTTTGTTACCTAATAATTGTTTTAAGTTTTACTTTTGTAAAAGTTATAAAAAGTGATTTGTACCTTATCGTATCGATAATATCTATTAAAGTCAAATCCAGTTTCAGTATTATTTCGAGTTGTTCTTGCACTTGAAGACTCATGCCAAACTAAGTACCTGAAATTGACAAATTTTAATATTGTTGGCTTAAAGGATAGGAGTTATTTAAAGAACTTTATAAGTACCTACAGAAAAATATCTCGTATTAAAGTATGAAGTGTATAGAATAATGTAGTGTTAATATCAACTTTTCGCACACAAATATTTATCGACCAACTTCTGGTGGCACTCGACCTGCGGGTCGATATCCAGGCAATTGCTTTCCTAACTGAACTACAGAGGAAGTTAATACAAAATTACATGCTGACGCACTGACGAAGCCCTCGTGTAATTTACTTTTGTAAAAACTTGCATAAAAATTGCTTTAATTGTAACATTCATAATATTCCTACTTCAAGCTTAGTAACTTACTCAAATACGTCTTCCACAGCCACCTCCTTCTCTATCCCCATCTCTTCAAGACTTTCTTCAAACCAATCTATATGCGATGGAGGCACCATAGCTTGGCCTACCACACCATGTTTAAGTGAAGGATTTCGCCAGAAGTCCACCGCATCACTCTTCAGAAGATGGAGCCGATTCTGCTGCGTTTCTGTCTCGAATTTCACGTTGTAGACTTTGTATCTGTAATCAGCAGAGATCGGAGTAGGTATATTGGATTTGATGTACTTTGAGTGCTGGAATAATATGTTTCGTAGCCGAATGGAAAAAAACGGAACCCTTATTGATTCGTCATGCCTGTCTGTCTATCCGTCCGTCCGTAAGTCACAGCCACTATATTCTGAAACTTAATAGGTAAAAATAATAATATTTAATATCCTATTCATGAAACTGAAATCAAAAAAAATAATCTTATATTTTTTTCTTATTTAACCTTTTGTCTCCTGGCAATTAAAAAGGCCAATAAAAACATTATGTCAATTGAAACTAAAATTTACAGTCATTAATAGATAATTTCTTAATTAATTCCTCATGATCGATCGATTTTCCGATAGTCAGAACATGGTAATCAGATGTTATTTATTTGATCAAGTAATTAATAATCAGACGTACACAAGGCTGCACGTCAGACTACACCAATTGAATTTCAAACCGCCTCTATACCCTACGTAATAAAAGCTGTATTCGTAGTTCAAATGGGTAACCTGACGTGCTGCTGACTTTACGGATTGGGATTTTACTGGCGTACTTTTTGGTCTAGATAAAAAGTTATCATTTTCATTTACATCTTTACACTAACGTTCGAAGATTATCTAGAAGAGATCGCTTTTAGTGATTAGACAGCCTGAACTTTACATCTTTCTAATAGCTGTTTTAGGTCATTTTTAACCCCCGACGCAAAAACGACGGGGTGTTATAAGTTTGACGTGTCTGTGTGTGTGTGTGTGTGACTGTCTGTGGCATCGTAGCTCACAAACGGATGAACCGATTTTGGTTTAGTTTTTTTTGTTTGAATGATTAGTTAGTCGGGAGTGTTCTTAGCTATATTTGATGAAAATTGGTCCAAGATGGCCGCCGTAACAAAATGGCGGATAACATATATTTTTTAAACTTCTCCAATATGGGTATCAAATAAAAGGACTTGATTAATAGGATACTATACACTTTAACAAATTTCAAATCCAAGATGGCCGCCGTAACAAAATGGCGGATTACATCTTTTTTTAAACTTCCTTAATATGGGTATCTAATGAAAGGGCAATTTCAAATCCAAGATGGTCGCTATCACAAAATTGCGAATTGCATTTTATTTCAAAGTTTACCAACTTACTTTTCCTCAACTATTTTATAGTAATTATTATTATTTATTATTGATTATTGATTAAAAGCCTGATAAAAACCACATTACTTAGAATTTGAAAACGCAAAAAAATAATTAAAATGAAATTGAAAAAAATATGAAGCCCCCTAAAAAAAGTATGATATAAAAAAAAAAAAAAAATTTAAAAACCCGACACAAAATAATAGATGCACATAAAAATCCTAAAACAAGGTTTTATAGCTATGGAATTATAGCTAGATACAATACAGCTTAGTGCGGTCCCCCGACGCGACAACATTAGTGTTAAAAATTGTATACGTAGGGTCAAAATTTCAGTTTTATTTTTTGCTTTTCATAGAGTTTCCATTAAAACCAGCTGTATTGTATCTAGCTATAAATCCATAGTTATATAACCTTGTTTTAGGATTTTTATGTGCATCTATTATTTTGTGTCGGGGGTTTTTCAATTTTTAATTACCTCAATAGACAGTGATATTTTTAGAACACATTAAAACGGGGATTAACGCGACGGATAGTAGGTGAAACATTATTTATCATAATGAAACGCGAAAGTTTAAGAGTGATTAGTGATTTTTTTTTGTTAGATGCACTTTTTTACACCGAAATTCTTTTTTTTTTAAATTCATATATTAAGAACACATACATCACTTTTTACACGGATTTTCAAATTCAACAATTCAAAATTGTTATTTCATCTACTTGGAATACATAAATCACATGGTTTAGAATCATCTTATAAGCAAGATAATTCTTGTGTTAGCAGGCTCTGCTCTAATTAGTATTTTATTTAATACCTGATACTTAATTACATGTAATTTTCATAGCTTGAATGTTGGAAACTATAGCATTTTTAATTAGTTCATTCAAATTAACCTAGTGTTAACCACCCTCGAAATTATAATGATTGGTCTACTTAGGGAGGCACTACCACTATTATAAATGTATTATTTTTTCAATTAGTAATTTTCAACACTTGATTTAACATTCATAAATAAATATTGGCTTTTAAAATTCCAAAAAAAAATCTGTCCCCTAAAAACAGGGTTTCTGCCGGGTAAAAAAGGCTAACCAATTTAGTATTGACTTACCCCATATAGTCCCCATTATATTTTCCCGCCACACACAAAATATTTACACAAAACACGAATAACACAATCCTCATTTTGTCCCCACAATTGTCCTACCAGCACAAAGAATGTTGTAATTATTGTGTGTATTTTACCTCACCATACAAAATGGCTTAGTGGCCACAATCTAAAACGTATTATAAAGATAAAAAATTGTGTACTTTTATAACCCCAAATAAACATTCCTAATCTTAAATTGTCGTTGACCAAGGCTAGAGTTGAAAAAAAAAAATAATTAATAGGTAAATTCAATAGGTATTCGATTGTTTTTTGTAACTTAGCTCGTGCAAAATTAAATGACGAATAATAAACAATTCTTTATAATTACATAGACATAGTTGACACGTAAATTTTTGGCAAAAACAAATAAAAAAATATGTAAATTCATTTAAACTTTTCAATAATTTTCAGGATCACAATAGAAAAAAGCAAAATGATCTCTCTCCGGCGGGGAATCGAACCCCGGTCTCCCGCGTGACAGGCGGGGATACTGACCACTATACTACCGAAGACTTGGAAAGGTTGACGAAATTATAAGTTTTCCTTGTAGGATTGCCAGAACTAAACATTAGTATTCGTATTTTTTGCGCGCAATTTTCAATCTTAGGCCAATGTGATAACGTTCATGTCATTGATTTATAATATTCACAGATTAGCTATTTGATAATATTTTTACGAGAAATTCTCATCGTGCTGTTTGTTGAGCATTGCATTAAATATTTTTGCAGGCGCTTGTACTGAATGAAGTATAATATATTTATAAAATTCAGAACTAGCTGAGTGGATAACTAATAATATTATCATAATAGTCTACTAATAAAATAATAACCCTCCGTCAAAGTGGAGTAAATAAAACCGGCCAAGAGCGAGTCAACCTCGCGCACGATGGGTTCCGTACCTATACAATATTAGACACTATAATATGATCTTATTTTAGTTTTAAAACGGTAAAAGTCGAGTTTGTATGGAAGCCCCGCTTTTTATTTTTTTAATTTAGAAAATTGGAATTGTCTAGCAATTAGACAGACAGACAGAAAGACAGCGGAGGCTTATTAACAGGGTCCCGTTTTTACCCTTTGGGTACGGAACCCTAAAAACGGAGCAAACAGCATAAAACCTATCTTGATACGGGAATGGTTTACAAATATCCGTATGAAATATGTCATTTTTACAAAATCCGTTTCCTACCCGTAAAATTTTACAATTTGCTCCTACGGTTTGAATTATTACGAACATACGGTGCACCTGCCACTTATTCCTTTTATATTTCCACTTCAGCTCCTAAAAAGCTATGGGTAAAAGGGTGAGTACACATGGCCGCTCGTCAGACTACTCCACTTTGACCTTGAGACCGCCTCTATTCCCTACGTAATAAAAGCTGTTTTCGTAGTTCACATGGGTAACTTGACGTGCTGCCGACTGTACATACGGCCGCAACACATACTATACATGTTGAACTTAAGACCGCTTCTGTTCCCTACGTAATACAAGCGGTGATTGTAGTTCAAATGTACACCTTCACGTGCTGCCTTGATAACTAGCTGTTACCCACGGTTTCATCTGCGTAGACTAGACGATAGAAAAAGACATATATTTATTTTATAATCAGTATTTGTTTTAATTCATAATATGGTGAAGAGAGGTTACCCTGTATCTTTGAATGTACTTAATATTGAGAAAAAACATAGTCTAGGTTGTTTTCCGGACAATACATGTTCATATTGTGGTATGAGCATCAAAATCAGTTCAGCAGATTTTGAGTCCAATAATTTCAAAAAGTTCAAAATTATACTCCACTGACCTATATGAGGACCTGGGACGTAGTAACTATGATATTATCTGTGCCTATATTTGGCTAATATATTGAATTCGACTTTCTGCAAATCAGGGCCCGTAGATAAGATGCAATCTATTCTAAAGCGAAGTTCGTTATCGCTAAGAAAACGTATGAATTTGACGTAGGCCATCGAAACATCACGTGAATTCCGCAGACATATTTATTGTGACATTTCGTTGACAATAGCAAAGTTAGCTGTAGAAAGATTTCATGATGTCTAAGGGATTATCCAAAATTCCAGAAAGAACCAATTAAAATGCTTCTGAGCTACCAGCTCGGAGTCTAGCCTACGACTTTCTTCCTATCTGTTAAAAGCGGCAACCCTAATTCCTTAGAAGGGTATTTTATGAAGATGAATTAAAGTCAGAATAAAAATCCTATAGAAGTACCATCTTACAAGAAACATTTAATTCGGTCTAAACGTATAATAGGGTCTCGACAAAACGACAAAGCTTTTGAGACATCTAGTTTGAGTTAAGTAATAGATTTCCAAACACAATAAAATACAAACGACTATCTGAAAGGATTTTAGAGAACCTATTTGAACTGATTATTTTCTAAGAGTCAATATAATTCTTATGAGTACATTCTACTGATCAAATTAATGGTCCTATACTTAGACTTTGCTAAGACTCAAAATTAAACTGTATTTTATAACATGTGTTTGATTTTAACTGTTTTTCTTTACCCGAGTTCACCAAATTTTAAATTGTCGGTAAACCTTGATTGACGGTTTGAGAAAAATCCCATATAAAATATGGCAAATAATGCTAAATCGGTTGATTAAAAATTAAACATGTTTTGGTGAACTCCAGGCTTAGAGTCATTACATTTTTTGTTTGGCTATCAGTTGTCAGAATGCAGAAGAAAATTCTGATTCATTAAGTTCGATTCTAATGTGCCGTGTCTAAGATTAAATTTGAGTTCAGTCTCTATCTTTCTCTGTCAAACATACAAAAAGAGGAAGACTATATCCTATATAACTTATTACCAATTTAAGCCAGGACTAAGCTATTAGCTAGCCAATTAGAAAAGAGTTTCTCTATCAGGTTATGTCACGAATGTGTCATTCATTCCTATGTTGTCGGCTAATATTTTAAACCTGGTCTAATTTTTTTGGAATAAAACCGTATTAGTTTTGAAACGTAAGATTAAACAGCTGTCAGTTGGTAAGGAAATTATAGAATCCTTAGATTAGAATAATAATAATCCTTAGAATTTGGTAGGAATGTCATTCGATGACGACTGAAGTGGGAAGATAACACGCAAAAACTTGTAAAAATACGTACGAAAATGCATTACTTAATTTGACGTTAATTATTGTTTTTAAGTGATAAGCATTCACTATGCAATCTAAATATATTATTGCACTTGAAAAAAACGACCACCAGAGGCGGGAATCGAACCCGCGTTCCTCGCATACCGGGCGATTGCCTAACCTAACGCCAGGGTGGCCGAGAGGTTAGGCAATCGCCCGGTATGCGAGGAACGCGGGTTCGATTCCCGCCTCTGGTGGTCGTTTTTTTCAAGTGCAATAATATATTTTAATTTGACGTTTCTAAATTATTGGAGTCTATCTCTTTTCGTTTGTTTAGCAGAGAAAGGGAGAGAGCCTGATCTTAAATTTAATCTTAGACAGACATTGGAATCGAGTCCATTATTGAGAAAAAATTAAAACATATTTTAAAAAAGACACTTAATACATCGCTTCATGCGATAAAGTAAATGAAATTAATTAAAGAATAAAATATTTCCCTCGTTGTGTGAGCAGCAGAGTTAATTAATATTTTTATATTATATCTGTATTATCTTTGTAGAATCGCCAATTTCGTAGAAGTCCCTGTCTAGAGGTCAAATAGTATTTGGAAAAATAGTATGTATTTTATTTTCAACTTTTAGCGCGATATCATATAGGGTTAATTAGTGGAGCCGTAGGGGTCTTTATTTTAATTAATTGCTTAAAGAATGATAGACTTTCAAATAAAAATGCTTTGATGGTAGGTACAGTGTATTTAAACTTCTATTTTGACTTTTAGCAGGCATATCTCTTAACTAGATATCCGTTAAATGGCGTTGACCAGACTAAGTCAGGTAGAATATAATATAATTAAAGAAATAAATAAATAAAATAAATTGTTTTAACAAACACACCAATTACCTAGCCCCAAACTAAGCGTGAGCTTGTGCTATGGTGACTAGGATAACGGATAGAAATACTTAAATACATATAAACATTCATGACTTAGATACAAATGCTCGTGCTCATCACACAAACATTTGCCCCTTGCGGGATTCGAACCCGCAACCGCCTGGTTTAGAAGTCCGCTGCGCGAACGACTAAACCAAGACGATCGTCAAGAAAAGGCTGGGTTTAACGTTTATTAAGTTTTATTGTTATATTTAGCATGTTTCTAATTCACGCGTACTAACAGGTCGTTTTTTAAGAATTTAGTGATCATCAAGACGTTTTTCGCATTATAATTTATTTTTAACTCCAATCCAAAACTTGCTAATTTTAACGTAAGTACGCCCATTACATGTCTGTACACATAATATTACAATGGTTTGTTTTTGTTTAATTATATAACTAAGATAAATAGCGCCATCTATTAATATGAAATAAAACTAAAATTTTGACTTGTCAGAAAATACATCATTGCTTTTAAATTGACACAATAAATCTTTCAGGATATCAAAAATGATAGCTACCAAAATGAAAAATACAATTCAAATGTCATTGTTTGAAATTGCAATATTTTAGATTTTATACCAAAGTACATAATTCGACTGTTTACATTTTTAATATCTATACATTATTTGCACACCAAAAACACCTTTCATTTTCGGTTAACACCCCACAATGGTACGGAACCTTTAACTTTGCAAGTGCATTATAAAACAACAATGGCCGCGCGACGCAATTAAAACTCCCGGAACGGAATTGCTCGGCCCATAATAATGATTAAGCAGTACACAGGTTATGGTGCTGTGGTACGCGAATCGAGCAACCTTTCTTTCTACTTCCCTAGAATCCGAATCTGTTCAGGCATTAAGGAAAAATCTGTGCCCCGGATGACAGGAGCATGGCCGTCAAAGAGATAAGAGAAACAAGTAAACATAATTTTTACCCGACTGCGGAAGGAGGGTTATGTTTTTCGAGAGTATGTATGTATGTAAGTATGTATGTATGTATGTATAATTGCTTGGCACGCCCTACAGCCCAAACCGCTTGACAGTTTTTGACATATGAGGTGTCGTTGAATTTCTCAAAATTGTTAGAGTGACATAGGCTGTATAAATTTTAAAAATGGCGCCCGCAAATGGAAATAAAGGGGTGAGGGGGGATTAATTTTTTCCATAGTATAGCAATATGGATATCAAATGAAAGCCAGTAAAGAGACCGTATTAAAAATTCAAAGATTTTTGCAGTCTGGTGTTTTGTTTTGAATAATAAAAATAAAAATAATAAAATAAAAAACGCTAATTTAAAAACTAAAAGACCCGACTGCTTTTCTGTGTAATTGGAAATTAAAAAACTCTAAAATAAGAAACAGATCATACCTTGGTTAAATTGGTACCCATATTAAAAATTGTATAGCAGTCGGGACCCATGTTAGAGTCAGCCGTCTCGTCAGTAGATTGGAGTAATCTGCAATGTAATATAGAGGTTGGTATGTGCTCTAAATTCACTAAGCCTCCATTTCTAGAATGGGTCCCGACTGCTATACAATTTTTAATATGGGTACCAATTTAACCAAGGTATGACCTCTTTCTTGTTTTAGAGTTTTTTAATTTCCAATTACACAGAAAAGCAGTCGGGTTTTTTAGTTTCTTACATTACCGTTTTTTTTTGAAAAAACAAAACACCCGACTGCAAAAATTGTTATATTTTTAAAATGGTATTTTATTGGCTTTTATTTCATACCCATATTGCTATGCTAAGGAAAAAAGCAATCTGCCCTCCCCCCTTGATTTCCATTTTCCGGGCGCCATTTTAAAAATTTATATAGGCTATGTCACTCTAACAATTTTGACAAATTTAACGACACCTCATATGTCAAAAACTGTTCAGCCGTTTGGGCTGTAGGGCGTGCCAAACAATTATACATGCATACATACATACATACATACTCTCCAAACATAACCCTCCTTTCGCAGACGGGTAAAAAGACATATTTTTTCGGTCTGGTGAAGTGAAGTCGAATTATCTATATGTTAATATTAATGTAAGTAACGAAATTTTTTGACAACGTACTCGTACCCGCAAGTATCCGATACGATCCGTATGCAATCAGCTTGTGATTGTTTTTATAATTTTAAAAATTTCCTTGCAAAATTTACGCACTTTTGAGTTACACATTTTGTGAACCTCGTCATACTGCGCCACGAGCGATCCAGGGCAAGCCCAGACCTGCGTTATTAATTTGAACCGACTTACTTTCAGCAGCTCTTTGCCTTCAGCACTTTGTAGAAGACCAACCTTCAAAATGGTGCTATTACCTATATCAACATTAGTAAAAATCATGACTGCCTCGTTGGTCTAGTGGTCAGCACGCTGGGTACTATCCACGAGGTCCCGGGTTCGAATCCCGGGTCGGGCCGAGAGTGTTTGGGTTTTTTTGTCTTGAAATTACTCAGACACAGCTCCGGAGTCAGGAAGTGGGTGGTGTTAACACCCCCGTGCCTCGGAAAGCACGTTAAGCCGTTGGTCCTGCGCCTGACCTCTCTAAGGTCATGTCGGACTGCCGTCTCACCGAATTATGAGAGTGAAGGAACAGAGAGTGCACCTGTGTATTGCGCACACACTTGTACACTATAATATGTCCCGCGCAGTTGGCTAATCTCTGTTGAGATAGGTCGCCGTAGACGGAATTCGGCCGAGGACATTATAGTAAAAATCATAATGCTCGATGCCTTGCAAATGTACACTGAAAAAAGGATCAACCAAACAAGTTTTTTTAGTTGAAGCTTTCGTTGTAGGGAAGTCAATATTTGTTAAATATAAACAATCTTCTGGTTATCAGTAACAAACTAGTTTTGATTACAGAAGTACGCCAGTCACTAGATTACGGCGTACTAGTAGCCAAATTTGGGTTTCCTACTGTTAACCAATCATTTTTTTTTCAGTGTATAGGAAGCTTAGTCAGAAGTCAAGGAGCGCATTGACAAAGGTTTTTTTATGGTAAAAACGTAATCGTGAAAATTTCAAACCAACATTTCAGGACATCGTTAGGGTAATTATGGATCTTGAAACATGATTAGAGGAATTTAGTTCGATTAAAAACCCTCCTGACGTTTGGTCTAACTTTGACCTTTTTGCATATTTAATATGTTTACTGGTTCTAAAACAGACCCTTCCCTTTTATTCTGTTCCTCAGTACACAAAGACAAGAAAATTGTATTTAAAAAAAGCTTTTATAAAATCTTGAAGAATTAATTAAATTTTAATTTTGTTAGTCATGACCTCACGATATTGTCTTAGTCTTTCAATAAAATCATATAATAAAAAAATGAAAACCTTGCAAATATAATTATAAAATCGGACGAACAATAGAAGTACAGTTCAAATTAAATTTGTCAAGGGCTTTACAACACAATTTTACGGATTACTTCGCGATTTATTTAAATATCGCTGTAAAGTGTTCGAAACGTCAGGTTTAAAATAAAATGTAAATAAATCGCGAAGTAATCCGTAAAATTGTGTTTTAATGAGTTCAACAATTCGCGTAAACGTAAGAAACAAATAAGGGCTTTACAGTAAAATTAATGGCAATTCATGCCATTGAAAATCCATTTTCATGTGCAAAATCTGTGCAATGACGATGCAATGGGACAGTTGGTCCTAAACACGTTAGTATGGCTATTAAACAAGTAGTCAGGAACTCTTTTCACTACACTTTAGCGTTTACACATCGGCACCGCCACCGCCGCGGCACCGCTGCGCTAGACCCCCTTTGATTTGTATGGAGCCTTACATACGACGCCGTGGCGGCAGCGGCGAGTCTATATACCGCGGCGGTAGCGGCACAGCGGCGAGGGGTGCCGCAATTTTCAACCAATGTACGAGTTTAGTTGGTGGATCTATCCAAACTGCTCTTCTTTTTCTTTTTTTACGAGGACGTAGAACGCCGCAATATAAGCTCTGTACTGGCCATTCTGTCCGACTGATCGAACGAGCCTGATCTGCAATAGCGCCGTAGAAGCCGTGGCTAGTTCTGCGGCGAAACGCCGCAGCTCCTACGGAACCGCGGCGGTGAAAAACGCTGCCGCAGCGTCATAATGTGTAAACGCTCTTTCTCTCCACTGCAAATCCTCTTTAGCATGGATTTATAGCTTGCCCGCAACCATGAAAACCCACCCATCCCCCAAAAATGCATATAACCCAGAACTATTCTTCTTTGTTTGAATGAAATTAAAATTAATAACTACTTTTACAAAACTATATTTGTTAAGCAACTACCTACTTGTTATAGCATAAATAATTTTGACTCTTAAGACTGACTTATCTGATATAAAAAACGATACTGTAATTGCTAAATGAGAATCTATTTTAGTTTCGTTAAGTTTGCTTAAAGTCAAACTTCAAGCTGAAAAAGAAGAAGAAAAGGCCCAGGGATTAAGCCATTAGCGCTCGAAACAGGTCAAAAGTTTGTAAAGAAAACAATTTTAGCTCAACGCTTTAATGCGAGACTTGTTTACACCGAAGCGAGCAAGATATCACTGTATCACAGTGAAAAGAAACTGCTTATATAAACTTGTCACAGTATCAGCTAGCGCTATCAGTTAAGTTTAGTCAGAAACGCCAAGCTGTTTACTTGGGCATTGTCACAGAATAAGTACTAGTCACTGTCGATGCGGCGGTGGCAGCACTAGTTTTCTGCGATTTTTGACGTTTAGTTCGTTTGACTAGAAAGTGCAAACCGCAATCATCAGTCTATTACTGAGCGCCGACACGAACGGTTGTGTCTATTATTCCAAGTTTGCCGCCATATATTAGCCCACTTGGGCAATCGATGGAAGGTTTGGAAAGCTGTTGGATGTTCTGCGACTAATTGGATGATGATGTTATCGTGTGTTAATGCAATTATATCATTAATGCTTCATTGCTTACCCCAACCTGATCACTCTTAATTCTGCTAGTGTCAAAAATAGAAGGATTATCAAAATCCTGGCGAATTCGTAATGTAAAGAACCCTCTGGATTAGAATGGTAAAGGACCGATCATTTAACATCTTTTTCAAAGAAAGAAAGAGGATTCTAGACGACTCTTCTCTTGACATTGTTCTAATGGTTTTTTTTTCGAAATGGGTTTACTCTTGACTCTAGACTATGCCAGACGTGGCTTAGACAGAGTCGACGGTGGAGCGAGCTCACCCAGAAGAAGCTTATTTATTTATTTAAACTTTATTGCACCAAGAAAGAAAGTATAATTGGCGGACTTAATGCCTTAAGGCATTCTCTACCAGTCAACCACGTGGGAATGCAGAAAGCTTGTTTACTCTGAATGTCCCCAAAAACCTTTAGAGATGTCAAGTCTTCACCAACAAATGCCCGTTACACCACCGTGTAAATAAAGATCAATTTTATTCAGACCTCGTTCCTTAGTTCCTTCTTGTGAACGACATATTCATATTTAAATTTATGGTGAAACTTTGAATAGTTAAGCTGGAGCAGCAATATAAGTTGCCTCCTCATTGTTCTAGTTTGAAAGTCCATACTTTTAAGGTCCAAAGTTTGTAGTCCATTCTGTTGTTAGCTATACACAGCCACGATACTACTAATATTATAAATACGAACCTAATCTTTCTGTCTGTCACGCCAGGGCAACTAAACCGATTAGTATTTTTGTTATAACACAGTGTCAGACCGTAAAAATAATATAGGTAGGATTGCTTTTTATTCCAAAACATAAAGGCGGTGGATACTTTTATTGCTACAAAGTTAGTTTGATTTGAGGACACAGAATTTTTTTATTACATATATTAATATCATTATTTATAGAGGCACGTCTCACCGATGGACCAATTGAAATTTGGTATGGATAATATATAGTTAGAGACACGGGACCTTAGACGGTTTTTATCCCAAAAATAATTATTTATTAAGGCAACAAACATAATTATTGAAAAAACATAACACCCGACTGCAAAACTTATTATATTTTTGAAGTGTTCTTTTTACTGGCTATCATTTGATACCCATATTGCTATGGTAAGGAAAAAAATCAATTCCCCCTCCCCCCTCTATTTCCATTTACGGGCGCCATTTTTTAAATGTATATAGCCTTTGCACTTTTACAATTTTGACAAATTCAACGACACCTCATATGTAAATAAGTGTCCAGCCGTTTGGGCTGTAGGGCGTGCCAAACAATTATACATACTTAATCTCGAAATACATAACCCTCCTTCCGCAGTCGGGTAAAAATAAGGATTTTGGTTCGTTGTTTGTGCGAGCGAAGTTGCTGCGAACCACTAGTGCAGCTATAAATATTATCTGTACTTAAGTGCAGGATTGTAAATTTTATTGCAATTGCGAACTTGGACGTAAAAGTTCAAATAGAATTGTTTTAACTCGGGGAATGAAGACAAACAATTTATAGAGATCCCAAGAATAGATGTAAGTTGGTTTGTTTTATACGATAACTTGAGTGACTTTAGCGCTTTATTAAGTACAGTCGGCAGTACGTCAGGTTCCCATTTAAACTGGAAAAACAGTTTTATTACGTAGGGAATAAAAGCGAGGTGAAAGTGGAGTAGAGTAATCTGACGTGCGGACGTGTGTCATAGGAAAATTAACTTAGTTAGGCCCACTTGCGCAAGTCCGGATTAGCTAATCCGGATTTGGTCAACGCCTATTATTTGAGTTGAAAGCCCACTTGCGCACGCCTGGATTAGCTAATCCGGAAGGTCTCCTTGGACTAGTCCAGATTAGCTAATCCCGACTGGCGCAAGTGGGCCTTAAACTTTAGCACACCGAAAAAAGAATGTAACAATTGGCGGACTAAATTCTTATGCCTTAAGGAATTTAGTCCGCCAATTGTTTTTCTACCAGTGAACCGCGTTTTGAGAAATAAACATTTAAACTACTAGTTGGTAATTGGGTCATTTGCCCAGAACTTAAAAAAATAAATTAATGTAGAATAAAGCCAAGCTAAAGACACACTAGTACACAGTTAACAGTAAGAATTTGATTCAGTAGCTGCAGTCCACAAAATATATTGAAGTTATTTGCACGTTATTGTCATAGAGCGTTTAAAGTACTTAGGTAGTACGTTCTTAGAAAACTTCGCAATATTATACTCACGCTTATTAGCGAAAGGTCGGAGATTCGATTCCCACATATTTAATTTTTGTTTGACATTTTCAAAATCGTGAATATGCTTTTTAAAGACATGAGCCAGTCTGGGCTCTCATTTGCCATCAGCGATTGTGGCTAAAACTTGATAAATATGAGACGGCTAGTTGGGAATTAATGACAGATAGGTGATATGACATAGTGAAGACAAATATTACAAATCAGCCGTTTATGTAGGTATAATCAAGTGTTAAGTGAGACGTGGAACTTGACAGTTAAGCTGGCCCACCGACTGCATGTCGCCCAGCGAGCTATGGAACGGTCTATGCTTGGGATCTCGCTAAGGGATAGACTCCGAAACGAGATCATCCGCCAAAAGACGAAAGTCATAGATATCGTTCAGAGGTGCAGTAAGCTGAAGTGGCAGTGGGCTGGTCATGTCTGTCGCAGAAACGACGGGCGTTGGAGTAGGAAGGTTCTCAAATGGAGACCATGTCTCGGGAAACGCAGTGTTGGACACCCCCTGCTAGATGGACCGATGAAGGTGGCCGGTGGTGGTTGGATGCGAGAAGCGGAGGACCGTGAAAGTTGGCGCCGTCTTGGACAGGCCTATGTCCAGCAGTGGACTGCAATCGGCTGATATGATGAATCAAGTGTTAAAGCAATGTCAAAATCGTTATAAGTAAGGGAGTTACTGTATTTGCTTTCTGCACTATAGTTGCGTTGCTATTTTAATGATCTTTGTTTTGTTCTTGAATCGCTGCCCAGATAATGTGGTCCAAATTGGAATTCTACGGCGATTTGTAAAATAATAATCTGCAGATTTTGTTGATAAAGTTTTGAAAGAAGAATTTCATCTAGCTTAGCATGGAATAATAAGGGTAATGATTCTTATTCAGTATTTTTTCTCTTTTCTTTTATTTGCTGCATGTAGCTTATTATTGGTCTTCCCCGCTTCCTTTTTCCTTATATTCTTCCTTCTCGTATTATCGTTTAAATAAAATTGTCGTGTCAAATCACGTGGCCTAACATTCCTCCCCTCCTACACTCTATTGTTTCCATCAATCTCCTTTTTTCCCTAACCATAGACAAAACTTCTTCATGTGTTTTCTTCTTTATATGTCGGGTCGTATCAGGAGGTCAAAAGAAGGGCGGAAAGCAGAGAGGAATGGAAAAAACTCCACCGTCAAGAGCCAAGCTCTTAAATTGGATGATGATTGACTCTTTTACATTAACTGTCTTTCTATAACTCGTATGTTCTAAAACAACTTATTAACTTAATGATCTATGTTTTATCCTGACCCATCTTATTTAACTAATAATTTTGAATTTAAAATAATAAATATATTGTCTGCATCTTGTCTGTTTTAGACCTATTTATTTATTTAAGATTTATTGCACAACTGAACATTTTGTACAAAAGACGGACTTAATGCCAATGACCTATGGTTCACTAGAGGATGCTTTGGCTTAAGTTTGCCACTAGCGCAACTGTTAAATTTGTGTACATTATTGACGAAATTACGACCTTCTTAAGGCGAGTCATATAATAAAAACATCTATAATAAATTATTGTTTTTAAGTGATAAGCATTCACTATGCAATCTAAATATATTTTTGCACTTGAAAAATGACTCTGGTAGTCATTTTTTCAAGTGCAAAAAAACTATCTATAATAAAGATAATTAAGTCCATATTAATTAAAATCATTTGCACCAAACCCCATCTCTGAATCAAGTCGACGACAGGAAGTGCGAGTTAGGAAAAATGGCCGTGTTTCCGGGCTGGTAATGGCGTCGCTCTGTGCCGTCCCAACGGACAGCCTTTGAACAACAAATCCTCTCAGATTTACATCGGGGAATCGGTTGACGGAATATTACTTGGAAAACTTAGAAAATGTGGAACTTACGTAAAAAAGGGATAAAATAATAATAAAGTTTCAACAAACACACCAAGTACCTATCCCCAAGCTAAGCGTGACCTTGTGCTATGGCAATTAGAATAATGGATAGACATACTTATTGACTTAGAGACAAAATGCTCGTGCTCATCACACAAACATTTGCCCCTTGCGGGATTTGAACTCGCAACCTCTGGTTTTGTAGTCCGGAGCGTGAACCACTACACCAAGATAACTAACGACTGCTACAATGTTAGCCAAAAACTTAAAGGACTAAGTTCATAGACCAAAAAAAAACGCCAGCAACAAAACATACAATATGTTTACATAGTGTGTCTGTTTTAAAAAATTCTGCCTCCTAAACCATGTAGTATAAAAGTAAGGTAATGGAGGAGGAAAAAAGTTTTTTCAAGAACTAAAAATTACTTGTTAATCAAAAAATATTTAGTAAGTAGGTACTACATACTAGTGTTTGATCGCAACATCATCTGCATAGACTTACTTATATAAAATGATCTAACACCATCCAGTAATCGTGACCTTTCCTTTGTACTATTTTGAAAGGTAAAAGTAGGACACCTAGACCAAAGGTAAAAGTAGGTATCTCTAGAAGTACGTCATTTTCGCAGTATATATTAGTTTTGATGTACATAATATGCCGCTAAGAACGGCACTGACATTTGTGTCGGTTCTGGGTTTTTTCTCGGCCATTTGTTATGGTGCAAGGTGAAAGAGGTGCTTGTATCGTAGTGGCGGCAGCGCTTTGGTAGTGATACCAGAAGTTAAGCAACCTACTTCGCGGTCGTGATTGGATGGGTGACCAATCGGAACATCTATTACAAGCATCTTCGTGCTTCGGAAGGCACGTTAAGCCGGCTAATATTGGTTGATATTAAGCTGTTCAGAAATATTTGGTCACCTTGTCTGCTACGAAATATCTGACGGCGACTATACACTAGGCTAAGCACTAAGCTTCCCACATCGCGGTCGTAATTGGTTGGATGACCATTCTATCTATGTGACGTCCATCACAAGCATCTCCGTTTTTTGAAAGGTACGTTAAGCAGTTGGTACCGGCTAATATCTGTTGATATTAGTCGTTATGTCAGGTCAGAGGCCCTAGGGCCTTAACATCTGACAGTGCCTGAGGTTGGTCACTTGCCTTCCAAACACCCCTCCACCATTGATTTAAAAATATACATCAAAATTCAATATTATAATATCTTTAAATAATAAGACTTTCAGTTGAAAAAAATATTGGCATTTAGTACGATATAATGTGACGAACCTGTAATTAATGGACCTTTATTTACTGGATATATTATTATTTTTTTGATACCAACCATCGATAAAACAAATAATCGATAGTTTCCTAACGCTAAGCATCATTTCGCTCACTCAACAGATGAGAATAGAGTCCCAGAAGTGGCTATTCCTTTGCGTCAAAGGATTACGCCTTGAGGACGTTCAAAGTAAGCGTCTACATTCGTTGTGGTGCGAATCGTATGCACCGATCGGAAGATTATAGATAAAATGTCAATTAGATTTTACCTTTGGTAACGTATAAATAGAAATCACGGGACATGAGTAATTATCTTTATTTGTTTGACTTGTTAGTATAATAGCATTGAACCTGAAGATCACAGGTCTAAAGAAAGGGAGTGCATATTTCTCATTTGTATTATCCCTAATGAGATGTGCAAAAGAGGCATGATTGATTAGTTGTAATAACTAAATGACTTATTAACGAACAGCTAAACTACTAGGATTAGAATCTTGAAATTATACAACACGCTTGTAGATACGCATTTACGCAAAAGGATTTTTGGCAATTTACCCCTTGAGGGTTTAAAAATGGGGGGTAAGTTTGTATGAAACTTCGTCATAGTTTTGTAGCTAAATCGACAAAATTAGTATTTAGCTTTTCAGTTACAAAAGTAACGACGTATTTCAGGATTATTGAAAGTTTAACCTTAAAGGAAGTGAAAAGAGAGGTGGAAATTTGTATGGTAATAATATTATATAATATTGTAATTACATTTGCGCAGACGAAGTCGCGGGCAACTGTCATCATTACATAAAATGCGAGTGATTTGATTACCTAAAAAATTCTCAACATAAATTGTCAAAGAAGATAGCACGTACTTGACGATCCTTTTTTTTTTTGCGTTTCGTGCGACGCGAGCGATGCGTACAATAACGGATAGTGGCTGCCTACCGCGATACGCAAGAGACACCACAATGGGTACTTGCTTTGAGGCCATGAGTGTTTTAATCCTTGGTACAAGTAAGTAGGTACTACTGTTTTGAAGAACTCAAACAAGGTACTTTTTGTGCGCTTGATCTCAGTCTTGATATTAATAAATGACGTTCTTTAAAACGTAGTTGTTACATGACATGCGATGTTAGCAAATATTAAATTTTATAAGATTTTTCGGAGATGGACTAAGATCTATCGAAAAAAATAAATGTAGATTTTTTTAGCAAAAGCACTTTAAGATTTCATGTTAACAAAGTTTATTTATATTTCAGTACTATGGAGCCTCAAAACACGAGAATTCTAAATACCTTCACTTTTACACACTTTGTATGAACAGTTTGTCTGGTAATTTAGAACTAAGGTGCAGCGAAATTATTTTTGATAGATACGCCCTGTATAATACAAAAGTCACTGACATCCAGCACAATCCATTTCGTTTCACAACTGTGACAATACTTAGTGATGGTAAATCTCAGAGCTATACATATATCACTATTCACAACGTCACGAGCAGATATCGAGTGAATGTGATGCGTCACAACAAAGTGACTGATGTATAGCGTGACGGGTCCCACACGAGGCATCACTTCTAGAGTCAGCTCGTAGTGCTTATACAGGGTGAATTCAGTGGCTTAGTTTTTAGTAATGATAAATGACTGCCTCGTTAGTCTAGTGGTCAGCACGCTCGGTACTATCCACGACGTCCAGGGTTCGAAACCCGGGTCGGGCCGAAAGTGTTTGGGTTTTTCTGTCTTGAAATAACTCAGACACAGCTCCGGAGTCAGGAAATTGGTGATGTTAACATCCCCGTGCCTCGGAGAACACGTTAAGCCGTTGGTTCTGCGCCTGATCTCTCTCCGGTCATGTCGAACTGCCGTCTCACTGAATCATGAGAGTGAAGGAACAGAGAGTGCACCTGTGTATTGCGCACACACTTGTGCACTATAATATCACTCGCGCAGTCGGCTAATCTCTGTTGAGATTGGTGACTGTAGTCGAAATTCGGCTAGGAGGACATGATTTTAGTAATGGTTGTATCTCTGGTCGCTCCAAAGTTAGGCTTTTGAGCCACATTTTGAATCGAAACTGCCCTGGGTTGAAATAATTAAAATTGACGAATGTCAAACTTATTGCCCAGTAAAGTTGGCTACCAGATGGCCCAACACGATATATAGGAGAGAAGCATTCTATCTTAATGTGTTTCGACCTAGGATTGTCTGTGTGAAGCGTAATAATAATAAAAATCAACGGTGAATGTTGAAATTAATAACATCCTGTATTCCTTTCATGAAAGAAGATCAGCATAAAGTTACGCTTTGTGAGTTCTGGTGTCTCGCTTAGAAGTTTCTTTTGAGAAAAATACATAAACAAGCCCATACGATCAGCGGGGCGGTATAAATCGAGAAGTTTTGCACTTAGGCGGAAGTTCGCAAAGAAAAAATCTGTTAAGATTGTGTTATCATTTTTTATGTTTATGTGCTCGTTATGCGAGTTGGGTAATTGTTTTTTGTAAGTAACTTGGAATAATAATAAATCCTTTTCAAAAACTGATTATTGTTGACAAAATCATAGTGAACAAAACTGGGCTAAATATATTTTGCACGAATATAACTAGGTACTCGATAAAGGTCGCTTCGATCTCTAGGTAACACAATTTTTTTTACTATTAATTCCAATTAATTCTAATATTAAGATAGGATCTGCTCTTTATACGATGTGCACATTGTGCACATCATCAAACTGTTTTGTGACATCCCACACAGTTGACACAGTAGACATTTACAAAATATTCATAGGTACTGAGGCGAACAATTAAGGCGGTCTTATTGGTAAAACGTTTTCTTCCAGATAACCTTCGAGTAGAGGACAGTGTAAGGTTTTTATGCGTGAAAAGACAGAGTTAAAATCAAAGGCGCAGCGTAGGACGTCAACCGGCAAGAGGACACACGACCTTGTGAAGATCGCAGGATCACATTGGATGCAGATCGCTTGCAACGGTAATTATAGAAAATAAACTATCTCATATCAAAATCATAAACGTGAAGATGTCACAGGTAGACACACTTTCTTATAAATAATATTCCGAGTCATATTTTAAACATTTGGTACTATGTACTTAATTTACAGAGACTTTTTAAACAAATACGTAAATTAAAGCAAACAAAAGCACTAAACAAAACACAAAGCAAACAAAACACGAGATAATACGCTACCAAATCTAAAAGAGTGCATTCTGCCTTAAATTATCGGGCCATCTAAAAGGCAAAGGAAAGGGTAAGAAAAATTATGTGCGAAGTGGACTTGAATCGCGATAAAACATTAGTGTAATTCTCAAGAAGCAAGCTGCCATTAAATTCCTGAGGCCTTATTCTCGTGTTTCATTTTACGTAACTTTACAGTTGATATTATTACAAATTCGCGAACGAAAGCATGAAAAAGGAACACAATTTTTGACAACCCTAATATGAAAGCTACTCTCAAGAGTCAACTGTCTGTCGCCATTTCACGCCTCCAACGCTGAATAGGTTTAGATGAAAACGGATGCAGAGACATCATGGAATTTTCGAGTGAAGGAAGTCATAGTATAAGAGGTGGCAAGATTTTTCGTAATGATCATGAAAACGGTAAGTTTTGTTTCTATGGGTTAAATGGCGACCCCGTGATGACCGGCTTGAAGAGTGGCATCTCTATCTACACTAATATTATAAAGAGGAAAGATTTGTTTGTTCGAATTGAAAAGGCTCCGCAACAACTAGGCCGATTCAAATGAAATTTGGTACAGAGATAGCTTGAGACTTTGGAAAGGACGACTTTGTGTCGCGATATAAAATCATCAGAGTGTTAAATGGGAAATGAAAGTTTGTATATTATATAGATTATCCGACGTTTGGCGCGGGCGAAGTCACGGGGAACTGCTAGTGTAATATGAAAGGAGTTTGTCTGATTCTCAGTGGTTGCATTTAAAAGTTATTATACACGCAAGTTTGTGCAAAAAAAAAAACAATAAGTTAAATGATCAGTTTTTGTACGAATTCAAAGTATCTTCGTAGGCGATATACATATTAAACACATCCATATTCCATAAATGCAAAAGTGTGTCTGTCTGTCTGTCTGTTGCCTCTTGACGCTTAAGCCACTGAACCGATTGAGATGAAATTTAGTATGGAGACAGTTTGACACCCTGGAAAGGACATAGGCTACATTTTGTTGCGATATAAAATCAATAAAGGGGTGAAACGGGGGTGAAAGTTTATAGTAAGAATTAAAACACAATTTTCACGATCGTTACGAAAACATCTTGTTACCTCTTATTCTATTACCAAGTGTCGCTAGTATAAAAAAATCGAAACAGTATTTTTGTTGTTTTGGTTTAGAGAATAGCCCCTCTGCCATTAAAGTCCTGTTTACACTCCGTGAAGTCGAAGATAATCCGGGGATTATCCGTCCTTAAAATTTTACTACTCAGCGTAAAATACTTCTAAGAAAGTGTCGGATTCGATGTTAAATATCTTGGAAGATGGATTAAGTACTGAATTGTACTTGGAATGGTGTGAGTGGTATAGGGCGGAATATAAACTCGTGTGGAAAATGAGAATATAAGATCTGCTCTCGTATCAAAACAAAATAGGATAAGATTCTCTTTATACTATATGAAAAATTAACTTTATAAGTACTGGTATCTGATTGATGTATTTAAGTATTTCTATCCGTTATCCTAGTCACAATAGCACAAGCTCACGCTTTGTTTGGGGCTAGGAAATTGGTATGTTTGTTGAAACAATTTATTTATTTATTTATTGTCCTGAACACCATAGTTATTTTGACATGTTATTAATATTCCTAATGCGTATTTAAATTTTCAATTTGACATTACCTCGACAAAATAGTGTATTTAACTATAACTAACTTTACCATTTGGTACTTATAACCCTTCTTTATAAATGCTAACATGCCAATATGGCTGATCACGGAAAGTACTTTCTTAGGATTCCGTACCCAAAGGTAAAAACGGGACCCTATTACTAAGCCTCCGCTGTCTGTCTGTCTGTCCGTCTTAAAATTAAAATAATAAAAATATTCAAGGGGGGCTCCCATACCATTTGTTGGTTTTTCATATTTAAAACCAAAAAAAGGTCATAAGTCTACTGTAATGTTATTATGATAGATAATGGTACGAAACCCTTCGTGCGCGAGTCTGACTCGAACATGGCCGGGTTTATTTCATATAACACAACACAACACCACATTTACCTGTGTTTCACATATAAATGATTTGTTACACGCAACAAAAGTAGACATTTACAAAAGTTTCATATAGGTACGTGTGATCTTATACACAGAGTTGTACAATTTAAGCGGTCTTATTGCTAAATTTCTTCCAGACAAGTGCGAGTAGATCAGTCCAAGATATTAAAACTGGGACGGCCGGTAAGAACTAACAAAAAAAAGTGTATGAAATCGAGACAATCGAGGCAAAATGTCTATTAAACCACCCAACAAAGAGTCGAAAGTATCCTCAAAAGTAAATCTACATTTTAAAACGTTTTTTGCCTCTAGAGACACAAAAGTTACAGTATAAAATTATATAGTAGACTTGTCCAGAGAAAAAGAAAAAAAATTGTAAGCATCATCTCATCATCATCATTTTTAATGCGCACAGCCAAAGCATAGGTTAACTTTTCACTAATAATGCTCCCAAAGAATTTTAGGTGGCCTTACAGAGATTAGCCAACTATGCAGAAGATGTACTTAGTACCCAGTGCGTGATATGCAGGTTGAAAGTTACATATATAGACATAAAGTAAAAATGTAAAGTTAGGCTAACTTTACTTTTTTACTCAAACATAGAGGGCGTCAATGCGTTTAGCGGGCATATGAAGGATAAATTATACTTCGTATTTAAAAAACGAAAAAACAAGCCCTTTCAATTTTAGGAGGTATAAGTAACTGTGTAGTGATTATGGGCATAGTATAGGCATAGGCATAGTCAGCCTATATAGATCCTACTACTGGGCAAAGGCCTCACCTCAACTATGAGGAGGTACGAGCCATACTCCACCACGCGGGCTCAGTGCGGATTGGTGGAGCGGTGTCTGTAAGGCAAGTGACCAACCTTACTGTTCAATGTTATGTGACTAGGCTTAACGACTAATATCAACATTTATTACGCGGGACCAACTACTTAACGTGCCTTCCGAAGCACGGAGATGCTTGTCATGGACGTCACTTAAATGGTTGGAATAGTCACTCATCTAATAACGACCGCGCCGTAGGTTGTTTAACTTTGATATCACTACCATATATCGACATACCTAGCCCTATTTCGTTTCTGCACCTCGTGGGCTAAATGTCCGAACAAAATTCTCCATGACCATTTTGAGCAACCCTGATGTACTCTTGTATAATGCATTGAAACATCAGGTGCAAAGAAAATAAAGTAGACGAAATGTTATCAATGAACTGTCGATACGTCGAGAGAGGAATGTCAATTTGCCTTATTGAGGGAAAGGGACAAAAACTTGATTGATGAGCGAGAGAGATGCACACGACTGATGAGGGCATGTACGGTTAGCAGAAAACGGACCGATTACATAAATTATTTATTTTGAAATATTTTATGACTGAAGAGGTGTATACTCTAAACGTGGTCCCATTGACACCATGTTTATCTCATTATCTGTTGACGGCATCTCGGACAATATGAGAGAACTCTTCAAATATTGTAGGCACGTCTATACCTACTGATTTTAGTGCTTTTTTATGGTAAAAGCTATATTTTCTCTCGGAAACAACCTGTCAACTGATGATTTCACCCAAAAAAACCAGGCAAGTGCGAGTCGGACTCGCGCACCTAGGGTTCCCTACAAAGGTTTTTTTTAACGATGTAACTAAAATTGCGGTTTTCAAATATTTTTCTTTTCTTGTTCTGTATGACCTTACATCTTGCCTTTTATAATTTTTGATTTCGGAAAGTACCCTATCAGGTTTGATTCAATTGCAAAATGTTTGAAAATGAATTTCAAATGGACTAGAAGTTTGATTTTTTACAGCTTTCAAGAATTGCAGACATTCGTATTTGATATTAATTTTAACGTAATAACCTCTACGCGTTCTTGAGAAAGCGTGTCTTGCCAGACAAACGAAACAAAATGAACCTATAAGGGTTCCTTTTGAGGCACGGTAACCTTAAAATAATTTTCCCTCCAAAAAATCAAAACTTAAAAGACAAAAGTAACTTGACCTTTTACCTTTTCGACAAAGATACCATGGTTATATCTTACGACAACTAATATATAGTTTATGGAGTCGGTGCCACTGACTTTATACAAACTTTTCTGCCTCGTTGGTCTAGTGGTCAGCACGCTGTACTATCCACGAGGTCCCGGGTTCGAATCCCGGGTCGGGCCGAAAGTGTTAGGTTTTTCTGTCTTGAAATAACTCGGGCACAGCTCCGGAGTCAGGAAGTTAGTGGTGTTAACAACCCTGTGCCTCGGAAAGCACGTTAAGGCTTTGGTTCTGCGCCTGATCTCTCTTAGGTCATGTCGGACTGCCGTCTCACCGAATTATGACAGTGAAGGAACAGAGAGTGCACCTGTGTATTGCGCACCCACTTGTGCACTATAATATCCCGCGTAGTCGGCTAATCTCTGTTGAGATTGGCCACTGTAGTCGAAATTCGGCTAGGAGGACAAACTTTTCATACAATATATGGCACCAAATCCAAATCAAAACATATTTTTTGATAAATAGGAAAAGTTAATTTTCTTTTGTTAATTTTTTTGGTGGCCCATTACGTTATTCAGTGTATCAGAAACTGCAGTAAAAAAAATACTTCGTGAAACATTTTCATTTTGGGGTCGTGTTTTGCTATCGGTCGCCTGTTCCAGCATCAGCACTCACAATACCTATTCAGCTGTTCTTTTTTATTTGGTTACATGCTCTCTGTTACGCCCTATCTACACCAGCTTTTGCATGCTTGTAAGCTATCTAATCTTTTAGTGGTTATTTTTAGTTTTAAATATGGCCTTATCGTAAGTGGCTTACATGAAGGTTAGCTGAAAAGCACCTTTGGAAGTTAGCTAAGATGTTGGCTTAGAAGCAAGCTTACCTATTACCAAAACTAGTTTCCTCAAATTACTCGGACCAAAAAATAGCAAAACTGTAAATACCCGCCTATTGAATTTGGCTTCCCTACGGTCAATTTGTAGGAGAATATCCATGCACAAGTGTATGCGCAATACTGTGATGCATTGGTTGGTGACATACTGCCCAAGAAAATGCAAAAATCTATACCTTATTGGATTAAGCGATTACGTAATGCACATATGTGCAACGGGGCGTAACTCTCAATTTTTGGCATTTCCACTATGATGACACGCGGCTGGAAATTCCTGTGTTGGTAATAGACTTAGTCCTAATTCAAGGAAAGCGATTACCCTATTGAGTAGCGGTTATTTGTGAACCCTATCCCTTTATATAGGGTGTTTAAAAAAGAGTCAACCTTTTTAGAGTTAATGTAGAAGACGGAAACAAGCATGAATATTTTTTGAAACCCGAATTCGAGCTTACTAGCTTTCATTTGATGCATTACTGGTTGAACAGGATATATGACCAAGACATTATATGTAATGAAGAGTGATATATATTAAATTCAATCCATGTTGTTTAACAGATGATGAAACTAACAATACAACTGTCATTTTTAGGGTTCCGTAGTCCGACAAGGAACCCTTATAAGATCGTTCAGTCCGTCCGTCCTAGTCTGTCACAGCAGAATATCTTCTACGTTTATGGACTGATTTGCATGTCACTTGGTTTGAGGATACTTCACATATATATCTCATTTTTTTAAATCCAAAAAATTAAAATTACCCCTTTACCTTTAAGGGTACCTCCCCATACATGTAAAGAGCGGGGTGAATTATTTTTTTGAGTGCACCCCCTTATGTGGGGTATCGTTGAAAAGGAATATGAAAATAAGGTAGGGTTTTCATACAACACTTTTTTATCAGCTATACCATTTGCGAGATATAGCCCGCCAAAGTCGTTTACACGGTGTCCCCCCCCCCCCTGTAATTTCTAAAGTCTAGAACCTATAATCTTCAAATCACTCACATAAAGAAACAGACGCGGAAACTCTTATTTAAAATTGTTTCGGGTATCCTGGGAGGAATATTTTTAAAATAATAAATAAAATAAAAATATATACTTTTTTGCCCATACTGTCTGTTTTAAGTTAATGGTACGGAACCCTTCGCGCGCGAGTCCGACTCGCACTTGGCCGGTTTTTAAATGTCCACCTGAGTATTGGGATAATAATTATAATTGTTCGTATCGACACAAGGTCAAGCAAATACAGACAAGCTTCTTGTGATTTTGTGTATGTAGATATTCAATACCGTATCTCGTAAATTCGTATACACAAAGCGATTGCTGTTGCTTACATTTTATTTATTTAACTAAGTAACAATACTGCCAATATTAGGAATGTAATCTATATAAATAAGTAGTAAAACCCGTTCGTTGAAGTTCTCAAGTCATCAAATATACAGAATTACAGAACTAGTTGTTCCCCGCGACATCGCGCAAAAGTTGGAATTTCCGTATAAACTTTCATGCTTCTTTCACCCCCCTAACGTTTTTATATAGCAACAAAATATAGCCTATGTCGTTTCAAGAATCTGGAACTATCTCCATGCCGAAGTTCATCTAAATCGATTCAGAGGTTAATACATCAAGAGGTTTTAGACAGACAGACACACTTTCGCGTTCATAATATTAAATAGTATATAGCATGGATGTGTAATAGGTAAATCCAATTATAAATCTACATTGCACAATTCTTTAGCGATTGACTCATAGTAGCAGTACAGTACTTTTTGAACTTAGAATACAATTTTAATGGCATTACCTCATTTTGCAACTAGCATTGTAAGATAACACTCGCTTACATCAACTATGGAGAGAAACATAGTAATTTTCGTAATGGTGATAATGTACAGTGCGTGTCAAAAAGTAAATAAAACAGCCACCAGTATGCCGATTGGTGATTCTAAAATCATATTCAATGACGACGCACTGGATGACATCGTGAAAGGATATATAGAAAAACATACAACTGCAGCTGTTACTGCCAACCCAAGAACTAATCAGGTTACAACAGGCTCAGATGACACAGGGTTCAGAAGTTTGTTTGACCTGGAGCTGTTATGTCCTACTGGATACGTGAAATTTTACAACTGCTGTCTAAAAGACGATGAAATGTACGATGAAAAAGCCACCGCCGGTTGCGACGAATAGGAATGTGCTTAATAAATTTAGTGTGCGAAATAATATCACTATGGATAGACTCTGTGATAAAAACAAAGTGAATTTATTTGACTGTGTATATAATTCTTAATGAATCTTTAAAGTAATCAGTGCGCCATATAGTTTGTATAAACACATTTGCATTGCAACAATTTGAAAGTAAATATTGCACACAGAAATTGATCGACTGTGTTTTTCGGTGGTCGCTAAAATATTTTTAAGCTATTTAGACCAAAAATTATCAAAATAAATTTAATAAAAAGAATATTATCTCGAAAACTAATGAGAATCGGGGAACATACTATACATTATGGTATGTTTGGATAGCCCTGGATGTAAAGATAAAAAAAATTGGTCGTCACCTTTTGGACCACCCTTTGTATATAGTGGTAAAGTTTGTAACTATGTTTTTTTTTATCATTTTAAGATTTTGAACATTCTTTTACCTGTAGACACCGAAATTATTACTGTGTGACCTAAGCCTTTTTTACTTTTATTTTCTTTTAATTGTTGCTGCGCCAAATGTATTTTTTAAATCATCAGCAGTTCCAGAGGTTACCTCTTTATCAAACTCACAAAAACTCTTTTTAATATTACTAGGTACAGATAACGAAAAAAAATATCTTAATGAGGGATGTTCTGACAGCTTAAAATTTTAATTTTAATTTGTGTTGATAGATAGCGTTATTCATCTAAGCTATATAAATAATGCGTCGAAAATCATTGAGCATAAATCAAATTTTTGTAATATTATGTGTACGGAAATGTAGTAGAGAGAGGTACTTACGCTAAAAATAGCAAGTTGCAAAATGCAGTTAAAAGTAAAATATGGAAAAAAACTAAATAGTATATAGTAGGTCATTTATTAGTAAAAAAATCCTGATAAGCTTGAATCTAAAACAAACTAAACATAAACATAACATAATCTACGGTAAAACCAGGTTGTTCTTAAATAAATAATAGTCATTCAACGCCATCTACCGAATTTTAAAGTACTGATTTTTGACACTATAGGAAAATAGCCCATTACGTTAAGGCGGTCCTGCACGAAATTGAAAAAAATAACGTATTTCTAAATCACTTGTACGATGAGCTGAATTAGTTACATACATTAAACAACTTATTTACGTTAGCCTCTTGGAGGTATTGTTGAAATTTGAGACAATTTTTTTATGACATAATAAACATGACTTGTAGCTAATGATAGCTAATAGCATTTTTTACGAAACCTTGGTGATTTTTACGCATGAAACAATAATTTGTACTTGAAAATGATTGTATTGATATTCTGCAGGTCCCCATCTTTTCAATATACACGAATATAATATAAATAAGAAAATATGAACAGTTCAGTTTTTTTCACAAATGTCTGATGTTTTTGCGCATTGCGCAGAATAAAACTATTATTCTAATTAAATCATCAATTCTAAAACTTTAAAGCAAATGGATCTATTTACTAATATTAATAAGTTTGATTCTGTTTGAAGATCGTTTAGACTTACTCGACTTGCTTCGCTCTGCACCCCCTTAGTAACAGGCAAAACGTAAACAAACAGCTATTTTAACGCAAATTATGTCAACAGGGAAAACCAGAACACGGGGTGGCCAAGAAAGTATTTTATATTTTAAAACCCGCTCCATTTTTGCATACTGTGTTTTAAATGGAACCACTCATGAATCTGACAGCCGCGGGACACTTTCAAGTCCTTTTTGAGAGTATTTCGGGGGGACTGAGATCTTTTTGTTTTGTGTCTAATTTTTCACTTAAATTAATTACTCTGTTTTAAATTGTCATCTGATTGTCACCAGTAATGCAAGTAACTGCCACTTGAAATGACAGAAGGTAATAAATAATTCTTAAAATAATAAATATTGGAAAACATCACATACATTGCTTAGTTCCCAAAGCAAGTAGCTTAAGCAATTGTTTTATGTTAAATCTGAAACAACGATGGTGTCAAAACACCCAGACGCGAACAAGTATCGAACCCGGAACCTCAGAGATGGCCTTGAAAACCGGTGTGCGAGCCATTTCGCTACGGAGGTCGTAAAAAAAGTTGTGCCATTTTTTAGAATTTAGTAAAGCGTAGTAATCCTAGTAGTAGTTGGCTTGTTCCTCCTCATAGTTGAGGTGAGCCCATATATAAGCTGACTTTTAGTAATCTTAGTCATCTAAGGAACATCTTAAATGAAGTCACAAAATAATATTAAAAAGAACTGTCACTATAAAAAAACAAAGACTTTTCTACTTAATTTTTACAATTAGCAATGAACTGAACGTTAACCTCATTTGATAAAGTATGAATAATAGCTTTTTTAACACAAATTATGTACGAGTATGTCAACAAGATATTACGATTGAATAAAAACATAACAGATAAATATAATAGACATTTAGTCAAGTAAATACTGTCATTTGTAGCTAAGGCCCACAAGAGAGAGTTCTTTTTATTCACACAGAAATATGAAGGTTTCTAGCGTGTATTTGGTATTTTGTACAGTCACAGTTTTTTTATTCAACAGTGTGCTAAATTTGAACATTAATAAAAGTGATGTGTTTACTTTATCTGAAAATAACAGCATTATAAAACATGTTCTACATTTTGAAGGAAATGTTACAAGTTTAATTGACAGTGGTATCCAAAACACAGTTAATATTGAACATAACAAAACTAAAAGTGCTAATACGAATACAACTAACAAAGTGACGATTTTGGATGAAACAAATAGTGGCCGAAACGAGACTTTATGTAGTGCAAATACCAAAAGTGATATCACAAGTGTTAATAAAAAATTGAGTGATAAGAAACTAAATCTTACGAATTCTACATTGACAACAAACAGAGAAGGAAAATATATAATTAGAGGGGGTATATGTGCATTAGGCTATGTGATGGTAGGGAAGATATGCGTCAAGGAAGATGATTTGTGATCCTCAAAGGTGTAAAACAATTGACTCCATAACTTCATAATTATGTCGTTGTTAGGAAACCTTATGTGTAATTTAAAAAAGTAAAACAAAGCTAATTAAAACACTGTCTTAATATTAAACGAACTATTTGATATGTTATGTCTCCATTACGGTATGTTAACAATGTGTACACATAACGAGTTGGTTACCAAATATTCAGACAAGACTTGATTGAAATCCTTTTTTTCTGTAATAAATAAATGAATTGTAGGTAACATTAACCTATATCTCTATTATGGTATTTCTTTAATTTTATAAAAAATAAATTGAATTAGCAATCTAGTATACAGACAGGGTAGTTCTAAGCTTCTGTTTAATGTACTGGCAAATAGCAACCTAATGTTGAAATGTGTTTTATTGATAAAAATTGACATTATTTGTGACATTTGATACATACAAAGGCGTATACATATACATGTACAATTTTAGTTTTATGGCCCCACACATTTTTTTCCAGACAGTCTTATAAGTATTACATATATTAATTTAAATAAATTATGTAAAATTACTCTTATCACATTTCATCTCGTTAATTTATACTCTAAAGGTAAGGTAAATTAGTAACAAAATACCTAAATTAAATAGGAAAATTGCTGTTTTGTATTCCTCTTTAATTTATTACACATGTTATTTATAATAATGGCCTCTATCTATTAGCTGTTACTTTGTTAGCATATATAATCGCATATAGAGGAAGTTAATGTTTTATTATTTAAAATAATAGTTATTATTATTTATTATTATAAACTTATTAATAAAATTCTAATATTACGTTGCACTAGTTTTTCCTTAAACATGCCAGCACAGCAGAATTAGTAGTAAGATACCTTAGTTAGTACAAAACTCATTGCACTAAACGTTATTTTCTACTTTACTTGATAAAAAAAACGAAGTTGCCTACCGCCTAAATAGATTTCTATTAAATTGCAATAGTCGTTATAGCTTTTAGGGAAGCAAAAATAGCTTTCAAATTGACGTCTGGAAAGCAATATAACTTTAAAAATAATGTGAAAATATCAATTAACGAGTCATTGCTTTGGAATTGCAATCGCGATCACGACAGTTTTCATCGCGGACGCAGGCGGTAGGTTTTCTTTCTTAATCTTTGTAACCTTTGTAAAATAAGTATAAATTTGCGAATCCTTTCTCTAAGTAATAATCGATGCTGAAGGCCCTTTTTCGCAAGACCAACAGTATTTTTGTCTCTTGCCATCCCTGTTAGTCATGACAGCATGGCAATGGTAGCAAGCGAGACAGTTAGACACGAAAATACAGACAACGTCTTCCACAGTAGAGCTTTCGGGGCTAATGATTTGTTAGAACAGCTTATGAAAACCAACATTGTTTTTTCCGAGGGTAGTCGCAAACATCTAACGGAATACAGATAAGCAGACCCCCGCCAACAGACACAGACTTTGCGATTAAAAAAGGGCCCAGCTCATTTGCCCGCTTTGCATAAATAATAGGGCATTAGTACCTCGCGCTTTGTTAAAAGATACAGTCTGTGAATTAATTGAACAGAAGTTACTAAGGACTTATTAACGGTTTCGGTGAATTACTTACAGTAACGTAAAATTAGCAGATTAGTTGGAATTCATTCGAAAAACTATTGAAAGAATGGCAGGCCCTACCATACTTGCTCCTTACTAACACGAATTTCTTAGTCTTTTTTATTTATTTTAATTTCTAGAACAACTTTACAGTCTACGCAGATCATAAAATATTTCAAATTGTTGATAGAAGTACGATCAGCATCAAAAGTAGCTAAACATATTGGTACTATAAGACAATAAAATTTATATCTGAAAGTGTCACGACTACATCGAAATGATAGAAATTAGAGTTGCCTAACTATCGATAGTTTCGCCTTCCCAAATCTGTCAAAATATTCCAAATGATATGGAGCTCTATGCGATCAACATAAGGTTGAAATATGGTTGTAGAGAGAGAATTCGACAGATCAGGGTAGCTTGATGTGGAGCCTACTGTACTTATATCAATACGATACGGGGGTATCGACTATCAATACTATACTGTCGGTAGTTTAATTATCGAAACTAAATTGTGCTAACACTTTCGATAATATATTATAAATACTATTGTTCCTTTGAGCATTATCGATATTGATACTATCAATATGAAGACAACTATCCATAGTTTAGCGATAGTCCACTATCGAAAGGCAAAACTGCTATAAATTCTTATTACAAAGAACTAAACAGTTCAGATACTTTTGATGCTAAGCAAACATACTCTATTTCTCTACTTCTTTGAATATCTGTTAACTGTAAATTGGATTTAACCTCAGAAACAGAGTAATGTCTGAATTAATCAGACTCAGTCACAGAACCGTCTGATAATTCGATGCATATGAGCGGCATCCATCAGGCTGTCCAATGCATCTGCCACGTCACAGCTACGATACCAGATAATGTTGTCCGAGATATCGATAATTGTATTAACAATAGAGATAAGTCTAGTAAGGAGTACGCAGGAAATGGTGGACATGTGTGTGCGCAATATACTACTAGACGGCATCTGTTATTATGACCTGATAGATAGTAAAATAAATAAATGGTTTTAACAAACACACCAATTACTTAGCTAACTAAGCGTTAGCTTGTGCTATGGTTACTAGGATAACGGATAGACATATATAAATATGTTCATAAACATCAATGACTTAGGTACAAATGCTCGTGCTCATCACACAAAAATTTGCCCCTTGAGGGATTCGAACCCGCAACTGCTGTTTTTGTAGTTCGGAGCGTGAACTTCTACATCAAGACGGTCGTAAAACCTACCCAATTCTTCGCCTTCCCAACAGAGAAACCAGGAGATACCACATGTAGTGCAGTGATGTGCGCGCAATATACAGGTGCACTCACTACGATTTCAAATTGAATTTCGCTCACAAAAATTAATCGACTGTGTCATCCGGTGGGACTCGAACCCACGTCCCTTCTCTATCCGGGCAAGTGCTCTTACCAAATGAGCTACGGAGGACGTTAGTCAGCCGACGATTTTTTGTAAGTTCTTGCTACGCCAGTAAGTCGGCGTTCGATTTCATCAATACTTAGGGAATGTACCCTCATGTATCCGATGGAAATATTTTTACAAATATTTAACCATCAGTTAAGATGAAATTAGCTTCACTTATAATTACTTTTATAACTTAAGCAATTATTTTGCAAGTTTCTACGAAATCAAATTGAATTCCTCTTACAAAAATTAATCGACTGTGTCATCTGGTGGGACTCGAACCCACGTCCCTTCGCTATCCAGGAGAGTGCTCTTACCAACTGAGCTACGGAGGACGTTAGTCAACCGACGAATTTTTGTAAGTGCTTGCTACGCCGGCTCACTGGCGGTTATAAAATTACTAATTATAAGTTATAAAAGTAATTATAGGTGCACTCTCTGTTCCTTCATTCTCATAGTTCGGTGAGATGGCAATCCGACATGACCGGATCCCTCCCGATCAGGCGCAGGAATAACGGCTTAACGTTAACCAAGGCACAGGAGTGTTAATACCACCAACTTCCTGACTCCGTAGCTGTTTCTGACACAAAATACGGCCCCACCTAGGATTCGATCATTAGATGAACGTTAGCGTAACGTAATTTCATTTTACGATAAGAACTCGATCGTGAGAGATCCAAACTTAAATTACCGGAAACTCATAGATAATTTGGGACCTCGACATCATAGATAATTTATAAATCATTAATTATAAGAGATATTTTATCCTGTTCTTTAGTACACAAAGACGAAAGAATACGTTTTCTAGAATAGTTTTGTTTAAATTTTCATGTGCGAAATTAGCGCAGCGACTGACGTTGGGACAGTTGGGCTTTAAAGTTTATTTCAAAGTTCCAAAACGCTCAGAGTAATAGGTAGGTATACTATATTACCTATAGAATATTTTGCATATAAAACACTTTGGTACATGACCGTTTGTACAATTAATTCAAAAAACTTTTAGGTGAAAAGTATCGATTGCAAACGTGATTCGATAACTCCACAGCACTAGTGGTTGCGTTTATGCTTCTGGCAGTAATATCCCTTGACAGACGGTTACTTTGACCAAAGTACCATTGCAGTCAAGCGCATAGGCACAACCACGATGTTTAGACTGACAGATAGCTTTTGAGTAGTCTCATTATGATATCCAAGCTATTTCTACATAAACTTTGACTGCCTCGTTGGTCTAGTGGTCAGCACGATAGGTACTATCCACGAGGTCCTGAGTTCAAATTCCGAGTCAGGCCGTTTTGAAATAACTGAGACACAACTCCGGAGTCAGGAAGATGGTGGTGTTAACACCCCCGTGCCTCGGAAAGTACGTTAAGCCGTTGGTACTGCGCCTGATCCTGATTTGTCATTCGTCTAGTAGGCTTAGTAGTACTACAAATTTTTTAAGGTTATTTTTCTTTTCTCCGACAGCACAAACCTCTACTGCTCGTATGGTAGCAATAACAGTGACATGACAAGTTGACAATATTGCTTATCCAAATGTCCGTTAATTTCAAAATGTGCTATGTGCCTCCCAATTAGTGTCACTGCAGCTGCAGCGGTGTCACCCGCCATGATTAATGGTTCTGGTATGATCGTGATAATGGGTACGGTATCATTTCAAAGAAACAATACTGTAACCAATGATAGTGCATTAAAAAAAGAGATAGTTTTTATAATACACTATCATTGACTGTAACCGTCAGCAAGTAACAATTTATGAATTTTATACTGTACAATAGGATGCCCCGTCAATGTATGAAAAAACATTTTTTTGTAGCTAATCGTATCGCAAGAGGTGACAAAATTTGCAAAATTACACACATACTACACACAGGGTAATACAAAATGAAATTGTGCGGAATCGTGAGGGCTCTACCAGCCTTTGAAGTTTCATAAATTTTAACTGTCTATGCACTCATAAAACTTCAAAGCGTGATAGAACCCTTAAGAATCCGCGCAATTTCGGTTTTTTTAATTACATAATTACGCACATTTTAACACCTCTTAAGATACGATAGCTCCAAAAAATCCCATATATTGACGGGACAACCTACTATTTACGTACAAGTTTTTTTTTTTTACTATAAAATTATTTTCATCACAGTGTAAACCAACCTTAACACCAAGTTTTACCCCTTCAAACCGCAAGGCTCTGGAGATGATATCATAGACCCAATTCCAAACTGCTATAATTCATCAGCATCAATAAATGTCAGAGATGGCCGAGATAACCGCTTGAACGGGGACTGGATCGGTTTAATAAGCTTTGGTCGCTAGGGGGTTAAGAGAATTGGTCATTATCACTTAAGGCGTTTGTTTGTAGTAAGAAAATATAATAGGCATTGATGGTAATGTGAAAAGGGGAAATTGCGTGATGTAAATTTATGTACCGCTAAGACGTCAGGAATTAAATCACTATTGATTTTAGCAGTAAGACCGCTTAAAATATCTACCAAATTCTATGACTCTAAATTTTGTAAATGTCTACTGTGTATTGTGTGCTGTAAAAATATCTTAGTAAAAACTTGACTAACAGTTATTTAAGAAAACTGTTTAGAGTGTAACAGAATAGACGCCAATCATTTCAGTGGGCGATTCTAATGCTCAAACACAACTTTTGCGTGGAGCTTACGTCCTAAGTTAAATTCACTACCTTCTTTTCACAATTTATATGAGAAAATGTTTTTTTTTGTTTCAGTTGATAGAAATATGTTGGATTGATGCATATGGCCAGAGGTTGCGGGTTCAAATCCCGCAAGGGGCAAATGTTTGTGTAATGAGCATGAGCATTTGTACCCTAGTCATGGATGTTTATAAATGTATATAAGTATGTCTATCCGTTATCCTAGTCACCATAGCACGAGCTCACGCTTAATTTGGGGCTAGGTAATTAGTGTTTGTTAAAACAATTCATTTAATGTTTATACATTGTAATTTAAGCAGTGAAAAAATATAGCAACAAAAACGTTAGACTAATACGACTTTGTTTAAAACACGATATTTCCAGTTTCCACCCGCCGCGTGTCATTAGTAAAATGTTATATCTTTCAGCGGCCATGTAAAACCGCTCACCGTGTGTTAGGATTAGCTGAAACATTGTATGGTCAGCAGGAAAATAATAGTGGTATTTTTATTAATAGGCAGACATTTGACCGCAATCTTACCTGATGGTAAACGATGCGGCCGAGGATAGGCCATGTCTGACTTGTAACAGCCTATTCACTTACGGTAATTATTACAAAAAAGTTAGACCAGGTTTAAACTAGGTCTAAATATTAGCCGACAACAGAGGAATGAATAATACATTCGTGGCATTACCTAATAGAAAAACGCTTTTC
Organism: Pyrausta nigrata; assembly: GCA_949316185.1. NCBI lineage: Eukaryota > Metazoa > Arthropoda > Insecta > Lepidoptera > Crambidae > Pyrausta > Pyrausta nigrata. The sequence continues at coordinate 2,689,449 of OX438955.1, read as the reverse complement.
TGATTGTTCGGCCAATATTTAGTCCTGGTACTAAGTTTTTTTTTGTAATAAAGAAGTTAGTGTTTAGGAAACACCTCAGGTGGCAGATAATTTATAAATAAAAATTATCGGGAAATATAATGTAAAGTTCACTTAGTCTTGCCTTTTTCTCTTCTGAAATAACGAATGTAGAGCATACAAAAAATAAACACGAGAAAAAAAGGGAAAATACATAAAAAATCGCTTAACTCAGTTTGACGTTTTTAAAATGATTCCTTCTAATTGTTATTGACAGTTATTAACTGTAATAAATGTTTTTTCTCTTTTAATTTAAAAGAACGCATGAGCATAAATAATTGATCGCTCATAACGTAGGTATGGGTTAAAAATAATTTATGTAAAAAAATAGCTTTACTGACTCCTATAATACTGAGGAGTATACATAAATCACTTGCCAATCGGAATGAATTACTAAATAGTAACAGCACATTTTTATTAATGCAAATTGGTTTAATTATAAATATTTGAACCGTACATTTTACTCGAAGATGTTTTAATATACCTACCACTAGAGCCAGTCCTATTTGTTTAAAATTTCATTACAGCCTGCTCACTTTCATTGTATTCTCCCTCTCTTACAAAACCATCACACGGAAATTCCTCATTTAAATATCTGTGCAAGAAACGAATATGCAAATACACAAAAAGTATCTTATCTCTGCTCCAATAAGATAATGCCTTCTTTCGCAATAAATCATACGTTTTTGCACAATTTGTACCTAATTTGCTCTCATTTAATTTATCTTTGTCAACTTGACTTCTTTTCTGACGGTACGAAGTTCTTTAATGAAAATTAATTGCTGACCATAATACTTGCTATGCGTATCAATTTTGCTGATCCTACATGACTGGTAGCCAAATTAGATTAGTACGAGTTTTCGCTTTTTTTTTCAAGAAGTTAATTGTTGTGTTTTTCATAATTATTATGAATGAATGGCATAAACCAGTGATAACACATGACCAGTTTCATGATAGGTCGATAAGTATCATTATCCTAGCGTTATCCCGGTTTTGCATTCGCACGCCAGAGGGGCCAGGGTCCGCTTTAAACCGTGATCCAGGATGTGCCAGATCAGGAAATTACAGTGGAGCGACTGCCATCTGACCTCCGTGACCCTGTTAACAGGGGAACCTGACCAGTTTGGATCATGATTACACATTCAGTCGCCTGAATGTGCAGGTTTCCTCACAATGTTTTCCCTCACCGTAAGAGCATCGGTTAGTTAAACAATTAATGTACATAACTTAGAAAAAATATTTGGTACGTGGCGGCACGTGGATCTAACCCGGTACCTCCTGCATGAGAGGCAACCCGCTAGCACTACGCCACCGACGCTCTTCTATGGGACGATAAGTATATTTTGTTTATAAATAGCGAGCCTCACCATAGTAAATGACAATACGTCTGAGAATGGATAATGTCCGACTAGTAAGTAACAGCCTATTCATTCATTTTGAGGTGCTTGTGGCGCAGTGGCGGCAGCGCTTTGGTACTGATAACAAAAGTTAAGCAACCCACGGCGCGGTCGTGATTCGATGGGTGACCATTCCGACCATTTAAGTGACGTCCATGACAAGCATCTCCGTGCTTCGGAAGGCACGTTAAGCAGTTGGTCCCGGCTAATATCTGTGGTATTAGTCGATAAGCCTAGTCAGAGGCCCTAGGGCGGCTTGATAACTTCTGACAGTAAGGTTTGTCACTTGCCTTACATACACCCCTCCACCAATCCGCACTGAGCCCGCGTGGTGAAGTATGGCTCGTTCCTCCTCATAGTTGAGGTGAGGCCTTTTCCCAGCAGTGGGATCTAATAGGCTGACTTATTATATTCATTCTTTCCTTTGAAATATCCAAACCTAAGTCTGTAGCATACGCAACAGAAATGTTGATTAAAGGTTTTTTTTTGCATTGACGTTATATTGTAAATAAACGTGCGTTATGTACAAATTTATATACTGCTCACTTAAGTTGCAACAAAATATTTTTTTCTATGATGTATCTACTTTTTTTTTACAGACACACCAATTACCTAGTCCCAAACTAAGCGTGAACTTGTGCTATGGTGACTAGGATAACGGATAGACATAATTATATACATTTATACACATCCATGACTTAGGTACAGATGCTCGTGCCATCACACAAACATTTGCCCCTTGCGGAATTCGAACCCGCAACCGCCTGGTTTAGAAGCCCGAGGTGCGCACTACTACACCAAGACGGTCGTCACTCCACTTTGCGGTTCTCGGGTTTATCTTTAATTTATGCTATACAAACATCCTTTTTGTCAAAGAATCAATTCATTTATTGTTTATGTTATTATCAGCTCGGTGAAGATCGTCATAAGTTCGGATCTTAGACCATAAGTCTTTGCGAAGTACCCTACAGGTTCTGATTACCCTACGAAGTGTTAGTTAAGGCGAAATATACACGATGTCTTGCAAATGTATGAGACGCTCAGTCAGGAAGGAGCGCGTTGAAAAATTACATTTTTATGACAATAATTCGGTCGTAAGAGTTTCAAACCTATATTGAATACCTGTTGACGACAGCTACAATTTGATCATAAATCATTAATTTTCTATGTAATTACGTTAGACCTAAGTTTATTGATGATTTTCCCATGTATTTGATCCCCTTTGTTTATATTTTTGTGTAATAATAAAGAAAAGATTAGTTACCTGGTTAGACAAGGATAAAAATATATGTTAGAAAAGGAAATGTATATAGTGCCGTGTGCAAAGTTCTATGGCCACAATTGGATAAGTATGCCAAGTGCAATAGTCACTAAATGAACCGAAAAATTTATAGATAAACAGCCCAGAACCTTGCACCAGCACGTTCACGCCTCTACAGTTGTTCCAGTTAGTACAGTGCTCAGTGACTTTTTCTAGTACAGTAATAAATAAAATCAGTGAAAGTAAAAGTGCAGTTTCTCTCTGGGGACCTACCAGTGCCTATTAGTGCTTACGTCCGAACATTATACAGTCCACTTGCTAGGAAGTGCTATCGAAAAGCCACATTTTGGTCCATCGGAGACGGATTGTTAAGTACGCACCAGTGACTTAGTGATTTAGTGACTTAGTGAAATTGACACTCTAACTTTCTTGTAAGTACTATTGACTCTTGTTTTTCTGTGATTATTTCGTGACTTTATAAATATCCTGAGACTCGTGAGTAAATAATATCTGAGACTGTTACCTGTGACTATTATCTGTGACTTTTTGTGCCTTTTGTGTTAGTTAATTTAAATTCAGTGTGTCCGTGGGATATGGTAAAAACGCGAAGCCAAACCATGGATGAGCGACCTGTGCGTGTATTGCCGGAACCACCCCGGTCACCGTCCCCGTCGACGAGAAGCCGCACGGAAGCGGAACCACAAACGGCCGCCCAGCCCACCGAACGTGGCGCCGCTATAGTGGGACCCGCCGCGAAGGCCGGTACGAGCGGAACTCGGCGTCATACAGCGCGCTCAATTAGATCTACGAAGAGCGGCTCGCAGCCATCAGACGCAAAGAGTTGGAACTTGAAGCTGACATGGTAAAGAAAAGGCTCGCTGCGGATCTTGCAGAATTGGATGATAGTGATCAGGAACAGATGCCCGAGATAGAAAAAGTCAATGAGTGGCTGGACAAGTCTGCACCGAACGGGGGGAGCGCTTGGAGGCTCAAGCGGAACCCAGTAATGAAGAAACGCCCGTGACCCGAAGGGCAAGGTTTTTGACACCGGGACCCGTTAACCCCAAACCACGAGCGGAACAACGACGAAGGTCATCGACCCCGAAGGGACGCGGTATTGAACACCTGGCTGACTCTCAAATGATGTCTGCACGGCCACCGCCGCGGCAAGTAACAGATCTTCCTGTGTTTTCGGGATCACCATTAGAATGGTTACACTTTGCTACCGCTATGGAAGAAACCACAAAGCTGTATAAGATTACGCCGTACGAAAACTTAGCACGACTACGCAACGCTCTCAGAGGAGAGGCCAAGGAAGCCGTGACGCCAATACTAAGCAGCGCGACGCACCCGGATCGCGTCATGAAGACGTTACAGCAGTGCTTCGGCCGCCCGGAAATGATCGTTGACATGGCATACGAGGAACTAAAGAAGCTGCCGAAAATGGGAAGCACAGCAAGTGAACTCAACACATTCGCGGTTAAAGTGCAAAACATAGTGACTGCGCTCAGTAACGTCAACCCGGCATACATATACAACCCGTTACTGGTTCGTGAAATCTCGGAAAAGCTAAGCCCTTACATTAAATCAAGGTGGTGTAACTAAGCGGAAGATCAACCCCGATCGACGGTACAGATAATCAAGCTTTCCGATTTTCTTATGCAGCAGACTGATCGCGCATTAAAACACAGCTACAGCGGTACAAAAAAGGAAACCCCGATGACAAAGAACGTCAAGAATGAACCGAAGAGGAAGGTGTTCAATGTTACCGAGACGAACAACGCGCCAGTGAACACGGAGATGCCCGAAGCGTGCATAATATGCAATGGACAACATCGACTACGTGCGTGCACGAGGTACCAGGAGCTGCCGGTGTCTGAACGCTGGGATGCCGTGAAGAAGGCTGGACTCTGTTTTCGGTGTATTACCAGTAAACACCAGAGGATGAACTGCAAACAGAAGGTTTGCGGCGTGAAGGGCTGTAAACGTCTTCACCACGCCACCCTGCATGCTGAAGTCCCGGCTGAAGAGGTCGAACAGGTATAGCCATAGCTACTGCAACATCCGGAGGGAGCGATGTCAAGCTGAAGATTTGTCCAATTATCCTCAGCGGCCATCGGGGAACGCAACGAACTTTTGCGCTCTTCGAAAAAGGGGCCACGATATCACTTATCGATGAAGACTTAGCGAACGAGATTGGAGCCAGCGGACCAAGCACCTGCCTCAAGCTGAGAGGTATTGACAAGGAGGTCAAAAACATGAACAGCAGAACCGTCCGCGTCAAGATCAAAGGAAGCGACGACAGCGGATACAGCTCTGCCATTACACTCCGAACGATGGCTGATCTGAATTTATCAACGCAGTCGGTGCCTAGGGAGGCACTACAGCTGGAACACCTGCGAGGACTGGACGCCTCAAGCCTGGCCTACCACAACGCCAAGCCGAGAGTCCTCATAGGAACCGACAATTGGCCGTTAATCATCACAAGGGAGCTGCGAGCGGGCAAGCCGAATCAGCCGGCAGCCTCCAAGACTTTATTGGGATGGGTGATCCAGGGAAGGATACCAAGAAGTCGTCAAGCCGCGGAGAAGATCTTACACATCAGCGAAGATGATGTGTAAGATGATCGAGAACCCGGTCGAACACTACTTCCGCATTGACTCACTGGGAATATCGCTGTCCACCCAATTCACCAAATCGGATGACTTGCGCGCCATGAAGATCTTCCAAGAAACCGCGACCCGGAAGAACGGAAGATTCGAAGTAGGACTACCTTGGAAGAATGAAGATACCAAACTTTCGCAAAGCTACCACGCCGCCCTGAAGAGGCTGAAGACCCTCGAGGCCAGCTTAGAACGTCGCCCCGAGGAGAAGAAGCAGTACCATGATCAGATGGAGAACCTGCTTGAAAAGGGCCGAGCGTTGTAGTGGAGAAGAGGAACAAAGTCCAGTGGCATGGTACTTGCCGCACTTCGCTGTGAGGAACCCGAACAAACCAGGGAAGATAAGGCTTGTCTTCGACGCAGCAGCCAAAGCGAACGGAGTCTGCCTGAACGATTGCCTGCTAGAAGGACCAGACCTTCTACGATCTCTGCAGACAATCCTGTTCCGATTCAGAGAAGGAGCCTATGCAGTAACAGCGGACATAGAAGAAATGTTTCTGCGAGTGAAAATACGAAAAGAGGATCAACCGGCACAGATGTTCCTGTGGAGGGACCAACCAAGCGACGAACCTATAAATATGAAGATGACATCGATGATATTTGGCGCATCAAGCTCACCGTTCCTTGCACACAGCGTCCGGAACAAGAACGCGCTTGATCACGCGCAGACGCACCCTGAAGCCCTACTACCGATCTTGGAAGCCCATTACATGGATGACTTCTTGGAAAGCTTCAATGACGTCAAGAGCGCCAGAAAAATTATCAAGCAAGTCGACGCAGTTCATAAAGTCATGAAAGTCGGCTTGACTTTCATCTTCGTGGTTGGAACAGTAACGACTAAAGGCTACTGGCGGTCACCCCGAGCGACAGACGAGCATCAGGGGGATCGACACCGCTAGGAGGCCCAGAGAAGACCTTGGGACTACTATGGAACCCGAAGACCGACGAGCTTAGCTTCAATACGTCATTGAATCGGGTCCCAGAAGCCGTCAAGTCACGAGAGCGAGAACCAACAAAAAGAGAAGCCCTGTGTACAGTGATGAGCATTTACGACCCGTTGGGATTACTGAGCTGTTATACCATAGCAGCTAAGATCACCCTGCAGAAGCTGTGGCGCCTCAAGACCGGATGGGACGAACAGATTCCAGAAGATCTCGCTACAGAATTCGACGGTTGGATCTCGGGTATGGACACGATCAAGAAGTTGCAGATTCCCTAGAGCTACAACGAGGGGAGAATCGTGCAACGCCGAGAACTACTTGTTTTCTGCGACGCGAGCGAAGAAGCCTACGCAGCCGCCGCATACTGGAGACTCACATACAACAAAGAAGACATAGAAGTGGTGCTGGTAGCAGCTCGCGCCAAAGTCGCCCCATTGAAGACTCAAACCATTCCGATGCTGGAACTTCAAGATCGGAGATCTACCAATGGAACGCCTGCAGCCATACCATAGACCCTTCAGCTTCTGTGGTGTTGACTACTTCAGCCCCATCACCGTGACCATTGGAAGACGAAGAGAGAAGAGATGGTGCGCTCTGTTCACCTGCCTGACTACAAGAGCAATCCATCTGGAATTAGTTTCATCCCTAAGCACCGATTCCGCGATCATGGCGCTAAGAAGAATGGCGGCAAGAAGAGGCTGGCCCAGGACATTGTACAGCGCTCCTGAAGCGAGTAGTCGCTGCCCGCCTCGTCAAGCACCTGGAGGAAGTCGGCCCCAATTTGGCCGACTCCCAATTTGGGTTCCGCAGGGGCCGTTCGACAGTTGATGCGATCGGCCGGCTGCGGGACCTGTCTGAGGAGGCGGTGTCGGGGGGAGGGATGTTGGTGGCAGTGTCGTTGGGCATCAAAAATGCCTTCAACTCCCCTCCTTGGCAGACAATTATGGAAGCACTCCGGTTCCATGGAGTGCCTCCGTACCTTTTGCGGCTCGTGGGGAACTACCTGTCCGATCGGGCGGTAGTATTCCCCACCAGAGACGGTGATGGTGGTCGTCGGCGGATGACGACCGGTATTCCGCCGGGGTCCGTCCTTGGCCCCTTGCTCTGGAACATCGGCTATGATTACGTTCTGCGCCGCGCGAATCTGCGCGGCGTGGACGTAATTTGCTACGCCGACGACACACTGGTGACGGCCCGGGGTTCTGATTTCCGGGCCGCACAGATGTTGGCCACCGCTGGAGTGGCGGCGGTGGTGAGCCGCATCCGCCGGTTGGGCCTGGAGGTGGCCCTCCATAAGTCGGAGGCCATTTGTTTTTGCGGCCGCCGACGAGGGCCGCTCTCTGGGTCCACAGTAGTGGTGGGCGGAACCCTTATTCCAGTCCGGTCGACACTGAAATATCTCGGTGTCGTGCTGGACAGCAAGTGGGGGTTCCAGGCCCACTTCGAGAAGTTGGCGCCTCGATTGTTGGGGTCGGCGGGCGCTCTTGGGCGTCTGCTGCCCAACCTAGGAGGAGGTGACGGAGTCTGCCGTCGCCTATACCTCGGAGTGGTGCGGTCGATAGCCCTCTATGGGGCACCGATCTGGGCGGGGTCCCTGAAGAATCGCCACCGGGCTCTCTTGCGTCAGGTGCAGAGGGTCCTGGCAATCAGGGCCATCAGGGGATACCGCACCATCTCCTACGAGGTGGCGTGCGCTCTCGACTGGTCCCTTTCGTGGGACCTGGAGCCAGGGCTGCCGGCCCCCACCCGACACTGTAGTGCGGTGGCGCCAGGCGGCCCACAAGGTGGCTCTGGAAGAGTGGCGGCGGCGACTCGTGGAGGGACTCGGTGACCATCCTACCGAGTCCCGTCGCCGGGCAGTGGAGGCCGTCCATCCCGTCCTGTCCAGATGGGTTGGACGGAAACATGGGTCGGTTACTTTCCGGCTGACGCAGATCCTCTCGGGGCATGGATGCTTCGGGAGGTATCTGTGCGTAGTCGCCGGAAAGGAGCCGACCTCAAGATGTGACGTGGTGATGTCGCAGAAAGAGGCCGCCGAACGAGGCCGGGTCTCTTTCCCGGTCCCGTTCGGCGGCCTCTTTCTGCGCCGCGGGGCGGGCGCTCGGGCCGCGGTGCCAGAACGAGCGGCGCCCCGACGGGAGGGTCTCGGGCAGACGGTGTGGGGACACCTCTGCCCAATCACCAGGGACCCTCCTGAGAGACGGTGCACTGTACGCCCAGTGCGCCGTCTGGAGGGGGGATGCTCCCCTCTCCGTGGAGATCCGCCCTCTGAATTAGAGGGCGGACGTTGCCGCAGGCAGGTTCGCGGGACTGTCGAGATACCGCGGCCCCTGCTGTCACAGCCAACACATGCGGCGGGCGTCGTCAGGTTTTAGTGGGTATACCCGAGTCCGGGGGAGTCCCACACACGCCTCTTCGTTCCCCGACGAAGAGGTACGGTGCGTAAGGCATTTCCTGACGTTAAAAAAAAAGGACGTTGTACAGCGACAACGGGATGAACTTCAGAGGAGCAGACGTCGAGCTCAAGAAGGCGTATGCTGAATGGCTACCTGAACTCTCAAGACTAGCCATGAACTACGGAACAGATTGGAAATTCATAGCACCGGGAGCCCCTACCTAAGGAGGAGCATGGGAGAGGCTAGTGCGCTCAGTCAAAAGCGCGCTCACTGCAACTCTACGGGAGAAGGCGCCGAAAGAATAAACTCTAATGACTTTGCTGGCAGAAGTGGAGTATTCAGTCAACTCAAGACCGCTGACCCATGTCTCCGTTGACCCCGACGACCCGGAAGCCCTTACACCCAACCACTTCCTGCTGGGGTCATCAGCTGAATTGCCGTACGTGGGAGCCTGCGAAGAAACGGATCGGCGGACCTGAGAGCAGCAATGGCATTGGCGGACAGCTCCTGGCAAAGGTGGATGCGCGAGTACCTACCGACACTTGTACCACGCCTCGACCGTCACGAAGGCCAGAAAGCTGTAAGAAGAGGAGACCTGGTCATCATCGCTGACCCAATACTTCCACGCAACATGTGGCCAAGAGGGACCGTCACTAGAACCTACCCAGAGCCTGATGGAATCACGCGCATCGTGGATGTGCAATCAAAGGGTGGGACCTTCAGAAGACCTACCTCAAAAATCGTCGTGTTGGAGACGACATCCGCACCTTCCCCGGACCAGCGGGAAGGGACGCGCTGCAACGACGAGGAGCTGTCTACCAAGGGAGGCTGCGCTACGCCTTCGCCGGGGGGAGGATGTTGACGACAGCTACAATTTGATCATAAATCATTAATTTTCTATGTAATTACGTTAGACCTAAGTTTATTGATGATTTTCCCATGTATTTGATTCCCTTTGTTTATATTTTTGTGTAATAATAAAGAAAAAATTAGTTACCTGGTTAGACAAGGATAAAAATATATGTTAGAAAAGGAAATGTATATAGTGCCGTGTGCAAAGTTCTATTGCCACAATTGGATAAGTATGCCAAGTGCAATAGCCACTAAATGAACCGAAAAATTTATAGATAAACAGCCCAGAACCTTGCACCAGCACGTTCACGCCTCTACAGTTGTTCCAGTTAGTACAGTGCTCAGTGACTTGTTCTAGTACAGTAATAAATAAAATCAGTGAAAGTAAAAGTGCAGTTTCTCTCTGGGGACCTACCAGTGCCTATTAGTGCTTACGTCCGAACATTATACAGTCCACTTGCTAGGAAGTGCTATCGAAAGGCCACACTACCAAAAACTTCAGGACATTGTTAAGATACTTATGGATCTTGGAAGAAGATAAGAGGAATTTGGTTCGAAAGGAAATCCTCCTGAATTAGTTTCGTCTAACATTGCCCTCTTTGCATGTTTAATATTGTTTCATATTATATTGAACATTTTCGTAATTTTCTCTTTTCATTTCTTTCCACATTTGGAAAGAAATAGAAGAGAAGATTACGAATTTTACGTCGAAAACGAAACGAAAATACGTCTTGACAGACAGACGGACGGACGCACGGACAGAGAACAAAGTGATAATATAAAAGTTCCAATTTTCCTATTGAAAGAAAGAAAGAAAAAGGGTTTTATATAACGTGGGACATCACATACACACAGACACGCTTACATAAAAATTCCATACCCATTCGAGAACGAAACCTTAAAAATACTTAAGAGTATGTACTGCTAGAGAGGACGGATATTACGATATTGAATGAATGAATGGAAAGTGTTAATTCTAGCCAAGGCTACGCTGAATAAAAATTCATTTTTAACAAAACAAAATGGTTTACACAAAAGAAAAATTATTAAAACGAAACCGGTTCGTTCGAATAACTAAGGAATAATATTTTGATAAGAATCATTCAATTACACTCTACGATCCAATATTCCCACCTTTTCATTTCTGTAAGGATTTTGAAGGATATTTCCCTGAATTAGATTTGAGTGAGGGCAGTCGTTCAAAATCTTTAATAAATTCTTTTGGTTTGGGTTGCGTCACAAGCGAAAGCGAGGATTTAGGTGGAAAACCATAGAAGACAAATACAATTACCTCATTTTCTCAACATTCCCATCAATAAGATAAAAAAATACACAGGGTTAGAGTAGGTGTAATAAACAAGCGACTTATATAGTTTTCAGTTATGTCCGCAATTTTTCGTCAAGCTGGCCAAGAAGTTTCCGATTTCCGTTAGGTACTGTCTAAAGAAATGTCCAAGTCTCGTCTCAAAGCGCTAAAATTAGGGGCCTTTTATGGCCATATAGGCTCATTATTTTTGCTAGTCGCGAAAAACTGCTAGTGCAGTTATAGGATATTTTCATAAACAGTAAAGTAAAGTTAGCATAGATCCTGTTGGCAGGGTCGCCTTGCATGGTCGCCTTAACTATGAATATAAATAAATAAATAAATCGTTTCAACAAACACACCAATTACCTAGCCCCAAACTAAGCGTCAGCTTGTGCTATGGTGACTAGAATAACGGATAGACATACTTATATACATTTATAAACATCCATGACTTAGGTACAAATGCTCGTGCTCATCACACAAACATTTGCCCCTTGCGGGATTCGAACCCGCAACTGCCTGGTTTAGAAGTCCGTGGCGCGTACCACTACACCAAGACGGTCGTCATCGAATAGGTACGAGCCATACTCCACCACGCGGACTCATTGCGGATTGGTGGAGGAGTGTCTGAAAGGCAAATGACCAATCTTACTGACGACCGTCTTGGTGTAGTGGTTCGCGCCCCGGACTTCTATACCAGGTGGTTTCGGGTTCGAATCCCACAGGGGGCAAATGTTTGTGTGATGAGCACGAGCATTTGTACCTAAGTCATGGATGTTTATAAATACATATAAGTATGTCTATCCGTAATCCTAGTCACCATTTTTTTTTTTTTTTTTTTTTTTTTTTTTTTTTTTTTTTTTTTTTTAGCGTCAGGAAAATGCGGTGCATACCCCCCCCGCCAGCGGGGATGGTAGAGGGGGTTATGTGGGGCTCCAACCCACTAAAAACCTGACGGTGTCCTCCGGTGCTGTTGTCGGTGCGAGTGCATGGGTTTCAGCCGACGCTATGCCACCACGCACTCGCTCCCAGCTGCGGCCCACGAATATGACAGGGCCCCGCCCGGCTTCGAGGAGGGGAGAGCAGCCCCCTCCTCGGTACAAGCAACGACGCGCGGGAACACGCACGCGTCGCTGCGACCCCGTGTGGGCGTATCGGTACCCCCGCACCGAGTACACCCGGGGTCCTTCAGGGAGGCGGCAGGAGGAGAGCAAAGCGTCCCCTCCAGCGGCCTGTGCGTCGGCGGCGGATCATCGGGGCGTCAGCCGAAGCCTCTCGCACCCTCTCCGCCTCCTCCTTCTGCAGGAGCACGCTCTCGCAGAAGGTTTGCACGGCCGCAAACGCCTCCCTGGATCCGGCCATCCTCGCCACGATGGCAGCGAGCGACAAATCACCTCCGACTACCGCGATGAGGTCCTCGCGCTCCCTCGCCCAGGCCGGGCACGACTCGAGGGTGTGTTGCGCGGTATCCTCCTCGCGGCCGTCACAATGGTGACACCGCCCGGTCAACTCGCGACCAATCTGGGCGAGGTACGCCCCAAAACAGCCGTGGCCAGTCAGCATTTGGGTCAGCCTGTAGGACAGGCGACCGTGCCCACGACGCATCCACTCCTCCAGCACAGGCTGGAGGGCGTAATCCTAGTCACCATAGCACAAGCTCACGCTTAGTTTGGGGCTAGGTAATTGGTGTGTTTGTTGAAACAATTTTTTTTTTACTGTCAGACCTTATCAAGCCGCCCTAGGGCCTTTAAAATTATGCTTAACGATACACAGACAGATATTAGACATGACCAACTGCTTAACGTGCTGAAGCTCGTAGATGCTTGTCATGGACGTCACTTAAATGATCGGAATGGTCACCCATCCAATCACGACCGCGCCGTGGCTTGCTTAACTTTGATATTACACAAACACCTCTATAAACAATATCAGAATATAATCTGGTCATATTTTCTTATGGCTTGTACCGTAAGATTTGTGGTAATGGTATATTTTTATTCGTTCCCGAATGATAGGGGGTGGTTGATTGAAAATTGGTACTGACTTGAGGGTTCCGTTGCATTTTAGTTTTTATTTCGTATTATTAGTATGCAATTTATTATAAAATTTTAGACACCTTTCAGTATTATAATATATAAAGGGTTAACAGAGTAATCCATTGTTTTCAGGACATCCTGTATAAATATTCCATTGTTGGCAGAGCTGTGGCGGAGATTTAGTAGTGATAACCAAAGTTACTCGCTACGTGGTTGTCATCCCGACCATATTTGATCACAAGCGTTTCCATGCTACGGAAGGCACGAGGAATAGTTGGTCCTGGGAACTATCTTTTGCTATTACACAACGCGATATTCAAATAGGACCGGTTTTAGCTCATAGCATAACGACACATACATTTTCCCTATTATTTTCCGCATTGACTAATAAGGAAATGAATTATTAGAAACAAAGCGAATCTCGCGACATCGTCCGCTCAAATATCGAATATCCCAAACAAACTTCCACTCCGCTTTTCATCCCCTTGGGGGTACATTTTTCAAAAATACTGAACTATGACGTAGTTCGGTATTTAATATCTAAAATAAATTTTACCGATTTGGTCAAAACTGCCAGAATTTCATACAAACTTACCACGAAGGAGCGAATTTCCAAAAATCGTTCCTTAGTGCTCACCTACACTATTAAGAAGGCATGGTGCACAAGTTTCTAATCCTAGTAGCTTGGGCAGTACGTTATGTATTCGTTATGCCAGTCAGTCATAAAGTCAGTTTTCCTTTTTGTTAGAAGATATATATAATATAGATGAGGCATTTGTGATTGCTATCACAGTACTTTTATGTCTATCTTCCACCTCATTCTTTCCTTCTCACCTTTTAAATTACTTCCAAAGAAGTGTGCCTATCGAAGCAGTGGTAGGGTTCTATTTTATGTTGGGACGTGTATAAGTGCTCCTTGCGAGCCTATGTACAGAAATAAATGAATTTTATGAATTTTTATTTTATTTTATGAAAGAAACAAGAAAGAAAAGTATTTATTTACTGTTGTACATGTCTTTTAGCTGTTTAATTTGTTTTGCGTCTTTCATCTTATCAGAATCTGTCCATCCATCTTCTAATAAGTTTCCAAAATACTGAATAGCACATTTTACCATCGATACCCCGAAGGGTATCGTATCGTGTAATGAATTACAAAATAACTTGTACTTGGCTATTTTCATCTCGTCATTTTGCCTGTCACAACTTGTCGAGAACCTGACTTGTATTGACCAACTTATTGACAGGTCTGCTAAGCCTGTCAAAACCACATCAAAACATAGCATTAATTACCAAAATCTATACATTATAACTGTAGAAAGTCAGATTCTGTAACATTGAGTAAATAAAAAGCATAGTTAAGGTCAGAAGTGTATACCTATAGAAATGTAGTTTTGAACTTAGTTTCATAAGGGCACAAAATCCGTTGAATTTTGATACGCGTACTATAGTTTAAGCATGGATAGCCCACGACACAATCTAGGCTGTTTCATCTCAATATGAAAAGTAGGTGCATTAAGAGATGCAGGGTGTCATCTCTTTACAATACGACAAACAATGAAGAGAGGTCATGATTACCGGTGGCGATGCTCCCATCTCCATTTTATATCATTAACTCTCCCTTGCGCAAGTCCGGATTAGCTATTTCGGATTTTTTTAAGGCCTAGTATCTGAGTTGGAAGCATACTTGCACAAGTCTGTACTAGCTAATCCGGAAGGTCGACTTACGCAAGTGGGCTTTCAACTCAGATACTAGGCCTTGAACAAATCCAGATTAGCTTATCCGGACGTACGCATGTGGGCTTAAGTCTACCAGACGAAGTCGCGGGCAACAACTAGTCTAAACTAATATTTATAAAGATGAAAGATTTGATTGCTTGTATATTTGTTCGTTTGTATTGAATATGCTCCGAAACTACTAGATCAATTTAAATCAAATTTTGTACAGAGATAGTTTGGGACCCTGGAAAGGACATAGGCTTTTTGTCGCGATATAAAATCATCAGTGGCCCTAGCATGAGTTAAACAACATATCATTATCGCGGCCGTTTATCGTATTTTGACAGCGTTATATCATTAGTCTACCGCTGCTAACATGTCATGCCATTCATGTCATGTCTAACTGTCAAAATACGAAATACGATAGAAAACGATAAAATTGTCTACACACTCTAACATGAGTCTCTTTTGTTTGTCTATTTTAATCTATTTTTGACATTTTCGCATGACATATTATCGTGGTCACTTGGTGCTAACGACAAAGGAAAAAACTTGATTAAAGTCGGTGAAAAACTGTGTAAAAGGCGAAAAATATGTCCGTACCATAATACCATCATATATTTTGTGTTAAACGCATATGACGAACGACCAGTGTAAGAAATACGACAGAAACGCATCGGTGATATTTGCGATCAAGTCGATTTTTGAGAGTGTATTTCAGTCACTTTGGCCCATGGATACTGATATTTCACATCATTGACAGGCTTAGCTTGGCCCCAACTAGTCTATAAGCCTTCTAGCGGCTAGAAGGCTTATAGAATCTAGCCTATTTGAAGGTGAGATCTCCAATATAAACACTTACGGAAATCATTTATCACAAAGAGCTCTTTCACCTACACAAAAGCAAAGAATATCTGTTATTGTTGTGTTTTATAAACTTACAAAATACTGTATTGAAAACAGAACCTAACCTTTTATAATGTATGTTATTTTACATAGGTAGGATAGGTTAGGTAATCATTATTTTTGTTTCTTAGGGTCTACCTATGTTGCCTCCTTTTGACCCATGAAAACAACAGCAAATTGGACAACACCGCTCTCTGTGCTAAGCCCAAACTACTGTAAGCAGTGTCTACAGTCTAGGACCAGTAGTAGGAAGCATATATTAAGTGTATGTAAATCGGTGAAATAAATTGTGAAAACTTGCACACTAAAATATCTTAGATATGTAAACTTCCTTAATGTAGCTTTGTGCACTAAAAAGTATTCCAGTCAATACCTGCGCCTAACTTGCTTTTGAATAACTTATGGGGAGCCTACTTTTACCTACGTGCCATATACTTATATACCTTATTATACATAAAGGTGGATAAAAGTAAAATTAATTGAAGTAGAAAAATCATTAGTCAAATAAACAATAATATGTAATTTTATAGAATAATAATAAGGTAATACAAACGATAAACCTTTTCTTAAAATTTTAATACGATAAGTCTTATCACCATAGTCTCCACTGCTTCTTACAAGTCAATGTTGACTGCGATGACATTTTCTGAAAAATAATACATACTCTTTAATACTATGTTTTTCATGATATCTTTTGATTTTGTTACAGGTGACTCAAGGTATCTATTAAAGGTGGAAAATGTTGAAAGCAATTAAATCATAATAATTATGAACAATCAAATGAACATGTCAATAGAACCTGCATATGTATTTACTAAAATATCACAAGCTTGAAGGGATCAAAAATTATTCACAATTACTATCAAAGTGATGCATGTTGGTACTACTACAAGTATTCTGTGAAATAAACTTTTCCTTACATTTGAATCCAATTTTGTTCTGTGCCAGCGTACCTTCCAAAATTAAATCCTGAAATACAATGTAAACACATATTATTATTTAATAAACTAATATGTATTTTCTTTTTGTGCATACTTAAACGTCTAAGTATGTAGGTATAGTTGGTTTAGTTACTACCAAATTTTCAAATACCAAAGAAAACACTTACTGTTTTTCACTGCTCTACTGAGCGATATGGACCCAGTTCGTCCAACCAATATAGGCCTAAGGTAATCCTACTGGTTGCTCCACCTTAGCAGCTCCTTGAGGAGTCAGGAAGGTAGCAAAACCCAGGTGCGCTTTCATGTATGATAAGTAATCTGTACCTATATTACATCACAGTTTTAAAAGTAAATGATCATATTAGTTTATTTTCCATTTGTTAGTTTAATAACACAATTTGTTGGAAAATATTAATGGGTACGCCTTTGACTTTGATTTATAAAACAGAGGCCCTACTCCGATTGACGTTGTCCGTATTGTCGACTTTAGCCATCCCTGTCACTCACGCCAGAATGACATCGCTACCGAGCGAGATGGCTATCGGACATCGTCAACTAGAGTAGGGACTCGGCTGTCAAAACTGTCAATGTCATGTCAAAAACAGATGTAAGTAATTTAGTTTTAAATCGATAGTCGTGCTTGGGATTAAGTGTTTAAGCCAAATCGGTAGTAAAATTGAACGAATGATTGAATATCAACGAAATGTTGTATATAATCTGTGGTCGTGTGGATAAAGGCTTCTCGTGGGAAGTATTTCTATCGTAAGTGGTTGCCATGTTAGGAAAAATGATAAAATAAGACACGATGACAAATTTTCTTATGTCTAACGACAATTTAACGATGTTGTACATCTTAGCCCAACTGGGGAGGTTAAATGTGGGATGAAAGTTTGTATGGAAAATCCTACATTTGGCGCGGGCGAAGTCGCGGGCACTGCTAGTAACTAAATAAAGCCGCCATTAGGATAATCTCGAGGCGTTATTCGAGTCCCGTTTGAGTAAAAATAAAATATAAGTAAAGTAACTCAGTCTTAGACGTGTTCAGAATAATCGTGTTTGATTGATTGCAGGGAACCATTAGCAACTGAGTTGGAGAGTGCAGTGACAATAGAAACCGCTATTGAATGAAAGATATCCGTTTGGGTGCGTACGATTTCTCCAAATAAATGTCTTATTCGAGGGCGAACTGCTTTGCTTTAATTTACATCGGTCTGTTTTTATGCAAAATGGAAGAAGAAGAATAAGAATAGAATATTTATTTGCATTTAAATAGGGTACACTTAATCATGTTCTTACAATTATTTTCGATGTTCAGCCCATTTAGCCATTGCCAACAGCATGCAAATATTTATTACATTAAAACTTAAATTCTATTTAAAGTTATACATTTATGATCAATCAGGTAAGAAATCAAAAATGTCCTATTTTTTTATTAATATATGGAGGCTTTCTTTTTGTGTAGCGCGCTATATTGAAAATAAAACGAGTATGATTAAAAATGCTAAAAAGAGCTAAGTTGACTAATATAACAATATAAACGTTTACTACTCGACCAAGGCAACATAAAACGAAAATAATAAGTCAGCCGACTACATCCCACTGCTGGGAAAAGGCCTCATCTCAACTATGAGGAGGAACGAGCCATACTTCACCACGCGGGCTCAGTGCGGATTGGGTGTATGTAAGGCAAGTGACAAACCTTACTGTCAGAAGTTATCAAGCCGCCCTACAACGAAAATACCGAGAGCAAATAAAAATAATATTGCCAAAATTTAGATTAAATGCCAAACTTTATTTTAACATAATTTATTTTAATTTCCATCGGTATTTATACTATATTCGTCGTCGATAGTCGTTTGACATTTGTGTAGTTGGCTTGTTGAGTAGTATTTGGTACAACATACAAGACAAAAAAGTACAACAGACGAAAAAAATTGAAACAGAAAACACCAAACTAAAAAACCGTGCCAAAAGGGCCCCTATATGACAATTAATTAATTGTTACGAAATTAAATTGAATGTCCCCCACAAAAATTGATCGACTGTGTCATCCGATTAATTGTTATAAGTTGTTAATTAGGACCCAAGCGCTAACGCTGTTAGCGTTCCCGATTTCCGATATAAATTGTCCAAATTCGGATCTAATTATAATTTTAAATCATGATTGAGTATTCATTAGAGTGTGCACATTTTGATTCCATTCCTCTTTATTTACATACTCTAGCTAATAATTATTAGCTACTAGCGGTTTATTAATAAAAATTAAGACAAATTACTTAATACAACACAAAAACAAAAATTATAAAAAGGGTCCTTGTGGTAAGGTTCCCAGGATGCTGGCAGCATTACTATTACTAGCGGTTCACCGCGACTTTGCCTGCGCTTGGATTTCTGATCTTTCACCCCCTTTTTCACCCCCTTATAGGATGATTTATAGTATGAAAACTATCCTATATGCTTTTCCCGAACGCAAACTATTTTTTTATCTAAGTCGGTCTAGCGGTTAAAACGTCAAGAGGTAACATACAGACACACTTTCGCATTTACTATATTAGTATCGATAGATACAAGTATGTAAATAATGTTATACTTTAATTGCACAATAATGATAGAATAGTTGCAAATATTAATATGCAACCTTCGAACGGAATGTGTTTGTAAAGTAAATAATGTCCTCTATCGGAATTTCGACTTTAGTGGCAAATCTCAGAGATCTTATGGTGTACAAGTAGGTATGTGACCAATACAATGGTGTACTCTCTGATCCTTTACTCGTATAGTTCCGTGACATAACTTTTATTAAATTTCGCTTACAAAAATTAATCGACTGTGTCATCCGGTGGAATTCGGTAAGAGCACTCGCCCGGATAGCGAAGGAACGTGGGTTCGAGTCCCACCGGATGACACAGTCGATTAATTTTTGTGAGCGAAATTTAATTGAATTTCGTAAAAACCTGCAAAATAATTGCTTAAGTTATAAAAATTATTATAACTTTTATTTTATTTTAACAAACCCCCCTCAAAAGCCAAGTTCAATTTAAGGGGTTATTTGACTACGCGATATTCAGACAGTTTAACTAAGACTCACCGTGTAATAAGAGTAAGCTTTTAAGTCTGTCTGCCCCATCTCTCTCTTTCACAGGATGAAAAAGCGAGATGGGGCGAAAAATTTCTTAGTTAGACTGTCTGAACATCGCGTAGTCTAATAACCCCCTTAAAATATAAACAATTCAAAGTGCAATATGCACACTCGTAACACCGCTTCCTATAAGTTTTTGCATCATACTCCAAAGCTGGCCAAAGTTCGTCAAAGGCAATGTTTATGATACTAGAATAGATGTGAGCGGACTGAGCGAAGCGAGCGGAGCGCTGCACGAGCAATGGGCATTATCTAATTCGCGATTAGCTCTCACTAGCGGACATAGAGATTTGCAGTTTGGAAAGCTAGACATCAACATTTATATATAAAAAATATAAGGAAACACCATCCTCTAAGCATTTGTTCAAAGGAATGTTGTTCTCGCTAATCGAACCAATGTTATTCTCGGTAATCGAACCACCGGAATCAAAACCACCGGCAAGGGGAAAATGTTTGTGTAACGAGCACGCAACGTAACGCGTATTCGTCATAGACGATTATAAAAAAAGTTAACAAGTATGTCATCCGTTATCCTAGTTGCCTATGGCATAGCACAAATTCACGATTAGCTTCGGAAAAGGTAAAAAAACTTGATCATAAGCCTAATTTATTTAGTCGTCATTAGGTAGGTGTTTGTTTAGTAAGCAATGTCAAAGGTGCAACCCTGAAAAATGGGTTGAACAGTTTGAAGTAAACACCAACCAAACTAACGCAGCATCCTCGTTTTGATTGACTTTTTCTACAAGTTCAATTCGATACTGTATTATACCAGTTTCAGTGATGAAGTCACAGGGCAGATCGCTGGTATAAAATTGTTTGCTGTGATTAGGCCTGATCCTCTTTGAAACTAATTTCAAGTTCATGTCATCTCTTTCTATGCTGAAGAAACAAAAAGAGAAAGACTACAGTATTTTTGAAACGTAAAACTAAACAGCTATCAGTGCCAACAAAATGATTAAATCTAATTTATTTCGATCAATGATAAAATCCATAGACATATAAGTCAGCCTATTAGATCCCACTGCTGGGAAAAGGCCTCACCTCAACTATGAGGAGGAACGAGCCATACTTCACCACGCGGGCTCAGTGCGGATTGGTGGAGGGGTGTATGTAAGGCAAGTGACAAACCTTACTGTCAGAAGTTATCAAGCCGCCCTAGGGCCTCTGACTAGGCTTAACGACTAATACCACAGATATTAGCCGGGACCAACTGCTTAACGTGCCTTCCGAAGCATATTCCATAGACATATTTCTGTCAAATTCGCCAACAACGCGAGGAAATATAATTTTTACATACGGGTGTTTGATGTTTGACAATGTATCTTGCCTGTATTCAGTTATTACTTAGAATATGCTTTTTTTTCGTCAGGGAAATGTTCTTACGCATACCCGACCGCGGGGGCAGACGGGGGTTAGGTGGGACTCCAGGCTTGAAGCCCCCCTACCCACTAAAAACCTGACGGCGTTTGTTTCCGTGCCATAAGGGAGGCGAGAACCAGCGGGTAAGGCCCTGGGCATATGCCCTGAGCATTCGCAGTCCTGTCAAATTAACTTGATCACGTAATGTGAGCGTCTTGAGCAGTAGCTTACGAAATAAGGAAACAGTTTCGTAATTAGTTCTAAATCAGTGTTATAAAAATCGAATTTAAACTTTTAGTAACCAATGCTTATTCATCATTAGCTAACCTTGCTCATATTTGAAAACTTTTGGTGCGACGAACGAACTGCCCGTGTGTAGTGCGCACGCGGCCCTGGGTGAATTTCACGCTCAGTGCACACAGGCGCACTTGACGCGTAATTTAATACGCTAACGTGTTTGCACCCGGCTTGCAACGTGGCTAGTTGGCTATGCCAGGGTTGAGAGCTTATACCCTAAGGCCAAAAGCACAGATTATATAATAGTTACTCCAAAAGGTGGTAACAAGCTAAAGTAAAAAGTATTTATTTACCAAAACAAAATGCCTTATGTAAATTGTTTCAACAAACACGCCTAACTAGCCCCAAACATAGACATACTGATATAGGTTTATACATCCATGACTAAGGTACAAATGCTCGTGCTCATCACACCAACATTTGCCCCTTGCGGTATTCCAAACCGCAACCTTTTGTAGCCGGAGCGCGGACCACTACGAAGATGACCTTCATGTATTTATTATGATAACGAGTAGCTTCGAGTGCTATCTAAATATCTTTCACGTGCTCTTATTTTTTCAAGGCAGATAGACACAGGAGTTTAGTGGTACAATTAGCATATTATTACTCATTCAGTAATTAAGATGCAAAACAAGCCCGAAGTTGCCCTTAAGTATTCCCCCTTCCATACTTTGGTGCTCGAGATACGAGTTATTAAAGATTATGATAAATTTTAATGGGTTTGGAAACTTATTTAAAATTATTTGATTTTACCTTGCAACTTTTGTTAATTAGGCCAGCTTATATTATAAAATATTTGTAAAATTATTATTTTAATTCTTTTCGAAGCAGATATTTGAAAGTAGTCACACTATCCACATGATTGGTACGAGGTGTTGACAGGGTCTAGGGTGGTTCATATCTGCCTATTAAAAACGTATTTACTCTTGCCTTAAAGAGGCCCAGGTCGTAATCTTTAGGGAAGATATAAGCAGGCAGCGAGTTCCAGTCCTTAGCTGTGTATAAATTAAAACAGTTCATCAGTAAAAAAGTGTGTTTAGTAATGTTTTATAACAAAAATCAACTTTAAGTAAAATCTAGCAAACCTATTATATCGTTAAAATATGTCGAAACATATTTTCATACGTTTATTTTTGTACTCAATTTTCATCATGACAAGGCTCTCAAAGCCTGTAGATACTGGCATAATATGGTAATTATTGTTGTGTGGGCATGATTTATTGCCCCTTCCATTATTTAAACTAGTATTCTTGTATGAAATATTGACCATCAGACAATGTTATATATAAGTCACAGGAGGATATCAATTTTTAAAGGCAACAGGCCTCATATGAATCAAGCCTCCGCTACTGCACGGATGGGTGGAGTTCTGTAAGGCAAGTAAAAAAGAGACAAAAAAGAAAAGTTAGCCTATATAGATCCCACTGCTGGGCAAAGACCTCACCTCAACTATGAGGAGGTACAAACAATACTTCACCACGCGAGCTCAGTGCGGATTGGTGGAGACAGACACCCTGTAAGGCAAGTGCCCAACCTTACTGTCGGGTAATATCAAGCCACCCTAGGGCCTATGACCAGGCTTAAAGACTAATATCAACAGATATTAGCCGGGACCAACTGCTCAACGTACATTCCGAAGCAGGGGGATTATTTTCATGGACGTCACTTAAATGGTCGGAATGGTCACCCATCCAATGCATCAATACTAAAGCGCTGCCGCCACTGCGCCACAAGCACCTCTGTAAGGCAAGTAATTAATTTTATTGTCAGATGTTTTCAAGTTTTTCGCAAGCAATGTTACCTACCCAGAGTTCAACAACGTAACGTGTATTTAGAAGCACAGAGATGATAGAAAACATAGCCTGAAAGAATGGCCTGTCTACATAAACAAAAGAGGCGATTTACATAATACACAGTGTGTTGTGGTGCTAATGCTGTCATATCCACATTATTTCTTACCGAGTAAATATCGGAAGGCAATTTATCAAAGTCGAGGCATGCCCCACTAGGCGTTAATTAGGCCAGCGGCAGACGAGCGACAAACGTTTATATTGACTTTAAAAAAATATGATTTTGTGACCAATCACGTAAAGGACAGACGAAAGATGGACAGTTGACCTTGTAAAGATCGCAGGATCGCACTGGATGCAGACCGCTTGCAATCGGTCGCTGTGGAAAACCGGGGGAGGTCTATGTTTACCAGTGGACGTCCTACGGCTGATAATAATGACGTAAAGAGGAGGCCACAGACTACATCTGGCATTCAGGGCTGCATCCTTTACATCACCGGTCAAAGATCCAAAGGTAGACTCAAAGCAAGATTAAGAGTAGATACTATTGGAGTCAACTGCGCATTACCACTTTGCAGAAAGATTCGCTTGGCCGGAATGGCCGGCCTCAGACGATTCCAAAATTCGAATCACCGTTCAGTTTAATTTCAAAAAATTATGTCAGCCTAACTGCGAGCGAATTTGCATTTTATTGTGACGTCGCTAGAATAACTATTTGGTTATATTTGTCCTTAGAAAACTAAGATGCGATGTGCAAACGATTTTGGCCCTAAGACTGGTACGGCGCATTTGTCCTCAATAGTGCGAAGTTTCCACCAACAATATTCATTAAAATCCCTGTTCTTTAGCTTATTTCTTTTTTTATACTTTCCTAAATAGATAAATATTAACTATTTTTTCCCTTTGGGTAAACTTAAGAATTGAATACTCAACCAAGGGTAGGTTAAATATTATATTCCCGAGTAAAAAAAATTGACAATTCTTATTTAATAAAATAAAAAAGTCGCTCGTCTATACTGGCCTGAAGTTTCAAAAGCCTCGTCATGGCGATACTGTGACCTCAGGCTACGGTTTTGCCAAGTTATTATGTACTTAATAACAAACGCCTTAGTAGGCAATCAGTAATCACACAGGGGACTGTTTTTTACTTTTCGGGTCAACTGGGTTAAGATTGAGATCTGTGTTGTAATACTACAACAAAAAAAACACCAAACTTAAAAAACGTATAATTTGGAAACGTCAGACGAAACAGCTGTCACAAAAAAAATTACAGAATCCTTTTAAAAAATCAGTAGTAGAGATATATCATTCGATGTCGACTAAAGTTATATGAAAACACGCAAAACTTGTAAAAAAAACGTAAAAAATCGCATTACTTAATAAAACCAAATGATCGGTACTTATATGTAAAATGTCGAGCTGCGTATAAGTATATTTTTGACCAATATTATGAAATATTATATTTTGTTTTTGATCGTAATAAACAATCTGTGACGACCGTCTTGGTGTAGTGGTTCGAGCCCCGGACACCTAAACTAGGCGGTTGCGGGTTCGAATCCCGCAAGGGGCAAATGTTTGTGTGATGAGCACAAGCATTTGTACCTAAGTCATGGATGTTTATAAATTTATATAAGTATGTATATCCGTTATCCTAGTCACCATAGCACAAGCTCACGCTTAGTTTGGGACTAGGTAATTGGTGTTTGTTGAAAAAAAAAATCTTTCAAGCAGTACACTTATTTGTAAATTTGTAAAAAAACTAAGTGGTATTTATTTGAGAAAATATCTTCTAGAGTGTATAAGGCCAACGTTTTATCAAAATTCTAGACAAAACGGAGGCCTTCTGTGCCATATTTTGACGGACTTTTTCTTAAACAAAATTAATGACTTTTCGTCTCAAACTCTATATATTACGTGCTCGGTTGGCGCAGTAGATCTCAGTATAATTCATCTAAGAAATAACCAAATAAAATAAACTCAAGATTTCAGATAAAAGAAATTCAAGCTATCAAAACGTGCTAATACCTGAACGATCCCAAATGACTGTGAGTTTGCATACGAATTTGAATTCGGAACGGGATCGTTTTTAGCAGAACGCTGCCAAATTGATATTCGATGTTACATTATTGATTGTTGCTCCACACGGGTTTGCTTGCGATGGTACCGCATATAAACGTCAACACCTATTCACGTTATAAAAGCATAGGCAAATCGCTGTATGAAATGTCAAAGATGTCAGAAATGGTATTAACCTCTCGTTTTCTCATTGGCAAAGAAAGAGACAAAAGATTAAAAACTGGAATCATATTGAGAGATGAGTGTATGTACTGCCATATGGGTCAATATTATTTTGTATTAACATCCATGATGAGATTTTGTGTCCAGTTTGCAAAATTTTTAAATAGCCGATTGCCTTGATTTACGGTTAATTTGACAGAATTCCCATACAAAATATGTCAAGTAATACTGAACCGGCTGACTCAAAATAAAACATGTGTTTGTGAACTCCAGGCTAAATTATTTTTGACGTTGACCTACCTAAAACCTACACATTTTTCGTAACGAGTGTACAATATCGATTTGACAAATAAATAAATAATAATAATAAATTGTTTCAACAAACACACCAATTACCTAGCCCCAAACTAAGCGTGAGCCTGTGCTATGATGACTAGGATAACGGATAGACATACTCATATACATTTATAAACATCCATGACTTAGGTACAAATGCTCGTGCTCATCACATAAACATTTGTACCGGGTAATACCTACTTAGGTTTCAAACGATATCGTAGGAAAACAAAATGCAAATACTAGAATTCATTTACAGACAGACATCCCTTTACTATATCCCCAGATTCGCATGTAAAGCCAACAACGCCGAAATAGGGCTATGTGACGTGATCGAAATAAAATCAAATCGCTATTGGATACGTATAAATTTATACTAGTGTTGTGCAGAGTCGAAAACATCAAATTTATCGATACTGAAAATTAATTCCTTCCATCGATACGTGGACCTGCCTACCAATTTAAAGGAAAATCATAAATATTTCGATACTGAGAATCAATTGACGACCGTCTTGGTGTAGTGGTCTGCGCTCCGGACTACAAAACCAGTGGTTGTGGGTTCGAATCCCGCAATAGGAAAATGTTTGTGCACGAACATTTTTACCTAAATCATGGATGTATAAACGTATATAAGTATGTCTATCCGTTATCCTAGTTGTAATAGCACAAGCCCGCGCTTAGTTTGGGGCTAATCGGTGTGTTTGTTGAAAAAAATTATTTGATTTATTTAATTATTCCTAGCGACATACGTGAAACTAATTAACAATTTATACGAAAATAATATTATTGAATAGTTTTTGAAGTTTTATCTATAAATACGAAGGAGGTACACTGTCTTAATCCAATAATATAAAAACATGTTAATAAAGATACATAAATAATTTTGCTGTTTCTTAAATTTGCAATATACTGCAAAATACCTTTTGATGAGACGTTTGCAGTGGCTTTTAGGCCAAACACACCAATTACCTAGCCCCAAACCTCATGTATTATGATAAAAACTTTGGAAATCTACCGGTCTTGTCGTTAAGTCTGGCCTACCGGCGAGTGTGGATGGGACGGGTGACCCAGGGGAGATCGCAAACTTGTTCATGGAACATTTCAGGGTGCGATCTCCACTTGGTTGCTCTGACGGGAAACTCGAGTCTGGGTCTGGCGCGCGGGAGGATGAGTCAGTGCTTATGTTTACAGCAGGTCAGGTAAGAGACATAATCAGAAAGATGAGTAAGGGCAAATCTCCCGGGCATGACGGGATCAGTATCGAGCACTTGAAAAATGCCGGTGTACACCTGCCGAGGGTCCTGTCCCTGTTCTTCAATTTGTGCATTAGGCACTCTTACCTGCCATCAGACCTAATGAAAACTATTGTCGTAGCCATAGTGAAGAACAGTTTTTAGTTTTGAACTTTATTCATTTAAGGAAAACCCAACAGATAACGATCATGACAATAGACTGGCGTCCACCAACACATGTTTAATTTTTAATCAGACCTTTTAACATTATTTGACATATTTTGTATGGGAATTTTGTGAAATTAGCTGTCTTAGTAGTTCAGCTACCGGCGCGGCTGTTCAAAAAATGGTGAACTTGGGTCTAATTACCTATTTTAAATTCCGTTTAGGTTCCTGTATTTTTTATGAAATCATCATCGATAGAAAGATATACTTACAACACTATAGGCACCCAAGGAATTGGTAGCTCTTCGTAAACTGGTCAGACTAAGAAATAAAACGACAGACCAGCCATAGTAGACGTGGCTTTCTGTATAAAATGCCATTAATAGGCTTGCAGGGTTGTGATAAGAAGTCATATGCGATATCTCATTATTTTACACCCATACATCTACCGTAATACCCAACAGGGTGTGCAAAAGGAAACTTGAAACCAAATGTTCGGTTTTAAGTTTCCTTTTGCATTTAAAAATGTATCACAAAATCTAAGTATCAACAAACGATTTCCACCATGCTGCTTCATTATACCAAAAATGCGACAGTAAGAGCAATAGAGTTTAATAAACAATAGCAAATAGCAGAGTGATATTTTTTGTAACGTCACTCATAAATCATCGAGAAAGGGATGGTAGCACTAAATTACATTAATGATTCAAAAAGCAAAGTTCTTCGGGCGACTACAGAGAGTGTGGAGTTAAAATTCGCAATGTTTTTTTGCAAATTATCGGGTTTTACATTAATTGTAAGCTTGTAGGGACTATTATTATTCGACGACCGTCTTGGTGTAGTGGTTCGCGCCCCGGACTTCTAAACCAGGCGGTTGAGGGTTCGAATCCCGCAAGGGGCAAATGTTTGTGTGATGAGCACGAGCATTTGTACTTAAGTCATGGATGTTTATAAATGTATATAAGTATGTCTATCCGTTATCTTAGTCACCAAAGCACAAGATCGCGCTTGGTTTGGGGCTAGTTAATTGGTGTGTTTGTTGAAACAATTTATTATTTTATTATTATTTTTTCTGTGTTGTAGGTTAGAAACATACATAATTCAATGTTTGCATTTAATGTCATTATGGTGCATCTAAGAACTTATACATCGTGGATTTTCGACATTTCAAATAAAGAAGTACCTATGTATATTCCTTAAGCCGGCGGCACATATGGTTAAAGAAAGAAAGAAAATACATTTATTAATGAATGGACATCACATAACACACGAAAACAAACAACGTAACGGGCACGGTTATAAAACAAGAAACACAACAAAATTACAATTTATGTGGGTAAGCCAGTCGGACTGTGCAGTTGTGCCTCTGTGATGTCCATATTAAAAGGGCCCCACTCAGCTTAAGTCGTGACCCGCTAGGGGCCCCGATGCTGGTTTTCAGAAGACCCTAGCCGAGTGAGGTCACGGACTGTTACGCTAAACATTAATAAAAATAACAATATTATTATTAATAAGTTATAAACTAAATTATAGTCAAATATATATAATGTGTATAAGTGTAAAACAATAAATACAGCACGGACAGATATTCGGACCATCGGATATGGTTACCCATTTGAACTATGAAAACAGCTTATACCACGTAAGGAATAGAGGCGGTCTCAAGGTCAATGCGAATGTTTTTCCTCTAGAACTGGTACTGGTACTATTGTTCAACAAAAAAAAATTGGTTTAAAGTCTTCATTCGACCCTAGCAACCCTAGGTTCAAAGTGTCAGTGTTGCCAGTAACCAGCCGCTCCTTACGGAATTAATGTCAGACGTAAATCATAGCAAACGGGTGCAGCCGTATGGCAACCGCCTAAAATATTTTTTTATCTTTTAACACCATCGTATTAAGTGATAGCAATTCGATGATTATTAAGAGACTAGCAGTTCCCCGCGACTTCACCCGCGCCAAAAGTCGGATTTTCCATACAAACATTCATTCCCCATTTGACCCACTTGATGATTTATTATCGCGTCAATTTTGACAAAAAAAATATTCGAATCAGTTCTCCATAGCTCAGTTGGTAAGAACATTCGCCCGGCTAGCAAAGGGTCGTGCGTTCTAATCCCACCGGATGACACGGTTGATCAACTTTTGTAAGCGAAATTCAATTTAATTTCGGATATAGGCTACTTTTGATTGCGATGCAAAACTTTTATGCGATCAAAATGGGGGATGAAATCGCAGGAAACCGCTAGTCTTTTTGAAAAAACAAAATCTGGTCATCTTACCAGCCACAAAACAATCACACCAATTACCTAGCCCCAAACTAAGCGTAAGCTTGTGCTATGGCGACTAGAATACCGGATAGACATACTAATATACGTTTACAAACATCCATGACTTAGGTACAAGCTCGTGCTCATCACACAAATATTTGCCCCTTGCGGGATTCGAACCCGCAACCGCTGGTTTTGTAATCGGAAGCGCGAACTACTACACCAAGACGGTCTTTAAGAAGATGTTGTAACTAATGCTTTAGAGGCTAAAAATGATTCTCAATTGACAGGGTGGTCGTTATGTGAAATAAAACATATCGACTTTTATGGCAAATTCTATGGAGCAGCCCCATCGATGTGTTACTCAATGGGGTATAACGTGAAATATAGCCTGCTTTTTATGTGGCAAAACTTCTTATTTTTCATTGGAAGCCGATTGATATTTTATTGAGGAAAAGCAATGATAGTGAATGAAAAAGAGGTAGATATGACATCTCCTACTGCGCAGCGATTTGAATTTGATGCGCCGAGCAAACGTTCTTTTACGTGTCAAAGTTCATTTAAGTTTTTGCATAAACATAAAGGAACAAATTAAAGATATTGCTTAATTTGAGGGAAGCAATTTCCGCGCGCTTATGATATATCTACATCTTTCTAAATACACTATAATTAAGGAAAAGATATTGTCCCATACGAGTAAACCTACATCACAATTAAAAAAATACAAACCGGCCAATAGAGAAAAGGGTTTTTTTGAAAGGCCGTAAGGGTCATATGCAGAGGAATAATTAAAATGACAGGATAACATTAGGCCCACTTGCGCAAGTCCGGATTAGTTATTCAGGACTTGTTCAGGCCTATTATCTGAGTTGAAAGCCCACTTGCACAAATCTAGATTAACTAATCCGGTACGTCCACGTGCGCCAGTCCGGATTAGCTAATCCAGACTGGCGCATGTGGGCTTTCAACTCAGGTAATAGGCCTTGAACAAATCTACATAGATTAGCCAATCCGAATGTGCGCAAGTAGGCCATATAATAAAAAAATAGTCTTGACACACAGACGGACAGATTAAAAACAAAACGAGAGTTCCTTTTAGAGGTACGGAACCCTAAAAAACCGGCCAAGTGCGAGTCGGACTTGCGCGCGAAGGGTTCCGTACTATTAACTTAAAACATTAGACAGTATAGGCAAAAAAAGTATATACACTTCTGGACACATCTATTGGCCCACCTTGTATTTTCAGTTTCGTTTGGTCCTAGCTAAAATTTTATATTAGGTCGAGCAAAAAGTTTTTATGCAGTTTTGAACCTGGCACATTCACAATTTCATTAAATAGTCTTTTTTTGAATTTCGAACACAGAATTTAAAGAAACGAAAGACAATTTGGAGCCTGTTTGTTGATATCAAACAATCGAATACTAAGAAAACTTGGTTTTATTGGTTTACTTGGATTTAATTCTTGAAAAAGTGATTGATATCTTTGGTTTTGCAACAAACATTACTTAATTTTAACATTAAGGTGAGGTTCTATCAATAATCTATGGATACTTCACCTAAAGTCACCGCCCAAGCTGTGGCACTTATTCAGGCCGGACACAGCCAAAGAAACGTGAGTGCTCAACTTAATTTAAGTCGATCTGCGGTCCGAAATGTTTACCGGAGGTACCTAGAGACTGGCGGCTTTGTTCGTCGCCAAGGAAGGATCTCGGGTCACAACTGAAAGGCAGGATCGATTCATCGTGACGACCAGCTTGAGAAATCGTCACCTTACCTCCATTAAGATACAAAACCAACTTCGCGACTTCCACGGAGTATCTGTGAGCGCTCGAACTGTTCGGAGAAGGTTAAAAGAACACGATATGGTACCACACAAGCCAGCTAATGGGCTCAAACTAACGCGAGCCCACCGAACAGCGCGCCTTCATTTCGCACGCAGTCATTTAAATTGGACACAGCAAGATTGGAGCCGTGTACTCTTTTCTGATGAGTCCCCCCTCCCCCTTTACATGTATGGGCCTCCCCATACCCTTAAAAAGGGGTAATTTTAGTTTTTTTGGATTTTTAAAAATGAGATCTATATGTGAAGTATCCTCGAACCAAGTTACATGCAAATCAGTCCATAAACGTTGAAGATATTCTGCTGTGACAGACTAGGACGGACGGACTGAACGATCTCATAAGGGTTCCTTGTCGGACTACGGAACCCTAAAAAGACAAGTTAACCCCACAAAATTGGCACAATATTATAGTTCCTATTTAAATTCGCCTCGGTTCGTCTGATGTCTCGACTCCGCAAACAAATGCCTGAAGTCTTACTCTGTAAAGCGATGACCGTGTTTTAGAATATAGCCGTCCCTGTTGCACACTATGACATGACCGTACGAGTGATCGCAATGGCTGTAAATAAGAACATGAACAAGTGGCACGCCACCGCCCGCGTCTTCTTCTTAGTCACTTGCTCTTGGCAGAGCATTCGTGGTCAT